>RCWM02000004.1:5651187-7023031 GCA_003667255.2 Euschistus heros
AAGAGTGCCGCGGACGAATTGTTTCCGGTTCCGGTTGTTAGCCCCGCGATTAAGTCAACACCTTCAAGAAGTGCTGGCTAATTGCATCTGATAAGAAGCCCTCTGTAATTGTTTACACAGGCCGGCGTGCGTAATTACGTAGTAATGTCAATGTGCCAACATGTTATTAACATCTAAATGTATCTAGAACAAAACGTCAAGTCCCTTCCCCATCTGATTACTCTTAATGACCGCTCCCATGGAGGGAATAACTCATCGCAAACACTTGTGCCCGCTCATTTGTTATTTAAAAATGTCTGTGCGATGAGGGCTCCTGAACTTTAACGTATTCATGGCAAGCTGTGAACACCGCCAATGACCTCCTCATGATCCAATATTCAGATCTTCAGATCTTTCAGGGACACATTTATACCTATTTAGATCTTCGTTTTTCTACACGTGCCTTCCTGTCAACGGGAATTTCTGATCTATTCTAACTAGATCCCTAGGAAGATCAAGGACAACTATTCTTTGTTTGTGTGAATGGAAAGAATACGTAGGTTACTTGACCATGAATTATTATATGTGTCCAGTAATTTTATTGAATTGTATTTGGAGTCTCGGAAGCATGTGGATACCCAGAAGACTCGAGAGGATGAGATTATTAGGAGAAAAAAAATCGTAGAGGAGCAGCCGATAGGGAAAATTGTATTATTAATAATGATGATCATCCATGGAATAAAAATTATTTGAGGATATTATTGACAATGATATGAATTTATACATAGTTTTGGTCAGTTTATTTCTGGCACTACAGGTCTATCCAAGGCTTCTTTTTCCAAGCCTGTCATTATTTTGTTATCAATATTCAAGCTTTTTTATTTAAATTATTGATGGAACTCCACCTGAATTTAGAACTAGGAACGCTTTCAAATTGAAACTTTGAGACAGTTTATTGTGTCTGTGATAATGTTTTCCTTAATATTTTTCAGTAAGTTTAAAATATTACTAACTAGAAAAGGTTTCCCATGAAAAAATCTTGACTAGTTCTAAACCTCTAAAATTAAAATCAACTGAATCTGAAATTAAGAAGTTTTTTATTTTAGAATTTTTCGTTTAAGTATTTTATTGATGAACGGTTACTATAACAACGCCTGAAGTAACTAAAAATAGAGAAAGAAGATGAGTTGATATTTGATCATTTGTTTTGAAGAACGGTTTCCATGTCCCTTCGCGCATTAGTCAGTGTGTGGTAGATCAAAATAAAAAAAGCACTAAGGTTAGACAAATAAAAACCATTTTATTTTTTTATTGAAATTTTCAACTTTATGCAACTTATTCATATAAAATAAAAATAAATCTAATAATACTTGTAAAAATAATGCTCATGACATGCAATTGCTTGTAAAGCAGATACCCATTTGTAGCACTTACATAGAAGTCCTATATTAGAAGATCCAAATGCCGTCTTCTTTTCAGACGCCATAGAAGTTAATTTGGTATAGAATAGAAAGTTGAGAAACTATTTGTTTTGAATGATTATGGAGTTCACTAATAAAGTATAGGTAACTGGTTCGGGCTAAATCAGCAACATATGGACTAGTGCAGGCCCAGCCAGAGCTTATCCCCGTACGTCTAAATAGATCTAATACTGTCAAGTAAAGAGTCTTTTATAATTAATCGGAAGGTTTGATCGTCTGTCTAGTAAATGTTGAAGAAGTCGAAAATGACGGTCAGTTTCTTGTCGTTTTGGTCTAGTATACGGTTCTAAGCAAGCCGTTTGGCCAGAGAACTAAAAGACATAATTTAATGTACCTTTCACAGTTTTCAAATTAATACCAGATTACATTTCAAATTGGTAATATAAAATAACTTGTGAAACTTAACGCTGGTTGTTAGCTTAATCTCCCTGAATTATGACGCGACATGAGCTAACGGTAGAGATAGAGGGCTGGGAGTAACCGTGGAGATAGCTAGACAATATTTATCCTCCAGCCAGCTCGCTAATTATCACGCTGGAAAGGACACTCTTTATCCTCAGGTTTCGAAAGAGCGATGCGATAAGGGGTTTTAATAGCTGTTACAAAGTTGGTCTCGCTCTGGAATTACCTATCTTAATTAAAGAACTCGGTTTTATACCGGCCATTAACAGAGTCCCCTTGAGCTGGTTTATGCCTCGCCAGATCTCGGCAGATATGCATATCAGTTGATTTGTTGAAATGCGAATCCTCTGTCCAGTCGGGTCTTGGAGGGAATGTCCCGATCGGTGGAAACGGCTATAAAATAGGACGAGGAATCGATTATCGGGGAGTTGTATGTTAGCATTTCTCGATGCCACGGCCATTGGAATCCGAAATTATATTGATCCATCTAGGCTTTATATACTTACCAATAAGGATTTATGTGGCTTGAAAAAAATAAATGAATACCATATCCTTGCTCGGTATATTCAAGGTATTATCCAACATTTTATTAATGTCATTTGCAATCTTGATTGCAATCATGAATCTCATTTTTAAGATTTTTTATTTTTATTTTCTTGTGAAATTTACAAATTTATTAAACAGATATATCAAATGAATGTTAGATATTAGGAACGTAATGAAAAGTCAATGACTTATACACATGCTGATAAATTAGTGGGTATAGCATTTATTACATAAAGCTATATCTAGTTAGCTCATATAAGTCACCAATACATGAGTAAATAAAGCCATTGTAGTCAACTTTATTATTTGAAGGTGTTGTTGATGAGTAATAAATTGGAAGCTTGGAGCGATTGCCTTGTAAACGTTAAGGTGGGTATCGCCGAGCAGTTTCTTGTTGCTTAAATCTTGCGATGATAAACTTTCAGGAATTGCAGATTCCACTGATTATTAAGAAATGAATCGATATCAAGAAGATGTAAGTAATCCAATGTCGAATTCGATCGATACGAGTTTAGCGATATCGATTCTAGATTATAAATGAATTGCAGTTGCAAAAAATAATCTATATATGAGCAAACCATCTAAAGAAAGCAAACGAAATATATTTTAAAACAGAATCTGTTCAAGACATAAATACGTCAAAGGCTTATAACTGTTAGTATCTATAACATATTAATTCAAATTCAGAGATTTTACAAAAAAAAAAAAAAAAAATAATAAATTAATTTTAAACGTTGTTATTTAGAATAATAAGCATTCCAAGAGATTCTGGATTTGACTTATTGATTAAGGAAAAGCAAATGTTGTAAATTCTAAACCAAGCAGTGTTGATCTAGTAATCTATGGAAATCTAGTAATAATTGCATAATCAGGTATCACAAAACTATCGCCAATCTCCGCGGTATCGATAGGTTTCTAGGAATCGACTTTAGATGACATATTCTGGATCCCGATTCAAGCAGCAAGAAACTGCACAGCTATATCGACTTTACAATTACTATAATGATAAAATAAATAATAAAAAAAATCGATTACCTTGTTGTTCTATTAAGCCACTTCGAAGAAAGCAACGTAAATCACACTGCGAGGGTTGACCTCCGGAGACATTAATTCATAACGACTTTTAATGATGCCTTGGAACAGCATTTCCTCGTTGCGACACAGTCCAACCCAACCTCGTTGTCGATCCAATTTTTTTTTTTTTTTTTTTTTTTTTTTTTTTTTTTTTTTCGAAAAGTCGTTCGGCAATATTGTGATCCGGCGGTTAATGTAGTACAATTTGAATAAATAGCCGCTGGGAACACAATACTGGACTAAATAGAGGCTGCGTGGGCAGGAGCCACCCACACAGCGATCCGTTAGCGACCTTTCGCGGTCCTATTTGCATCTGGAAATCCGTTTAGCCATAAGTCACAATCTTTAATGGGAAGGCAGAGCCCCAACGCCTCGGGTGTAACAGCCGCCGGGCTTCGAGTCCATCCCTCCTTCCTCTTCCTTCGCCTTCCTTTTTTCTTCCCTCTCCCGGCTAAATACCAAATTATCAGCCGGCCACACCTCGGAAGATCCCCCATAACTGGTTCCGTATCACCGGCAGTTTACGACGGATACCCTATGGGTCTCCTTGCCCCATACAGGTTTTTAATAGCGGATGTGTCTTCCCGGGAGGTGAGTTATGTAGCGATGGCCGGGGAATTATCTTCATTAGTGCCCTCCAGCACTAGGTATAAGCTCCTCCGAATTTGATTTATTTCCAGCCATTGTCACAATATGTATAAATATATTTTATGCAAGCAGGGGAGATAATAACCAAACTAATCAGCGAGGTCGATATAAATCATTCCCAAGGGCTTTCCAAACAAATTAATATTTGAAGACTGTTTGATTAATAATGTTTCACTTTAATTTAAAAAAAAAAAATTACCTAATCCAAAAATGTCACCTAAAAGCTCATGGAAAATTAAAATTCACGAAGTATTTTTCTCGTTTTTTTTCTATAAAATTGGCACATACAATGCAGTAATATATTTTTTGGTTTCTATAGACAAATATTATACGCACTCATTGATAACAAGCAATAAGTTTGCTAAGGAATCCGTCCTTACGATGTCACAAAATTAAATTAATTTTTAAAGAGGAGGCGCGGTAGCTCAGTGGGAAGGCACTTGACTACCATGCTCCCGGGCCTGCCCGAGTTCGAGTCCAACCGAAGGCAGAAAATTTAAATTCTGTCATTTGAGCCGTGGATCGAATTCGAGGTCGAGAGACCCTTCTAGGGCACACCCAGCCTTTTAAAACGTAGGTATCCTTAATTGGGGAAAGAAATTGGCGTTTGAGCGTGATTTTAGCAATATCACCTCTTTTCACAACCGTTGGCACAGAAACTACCTTACCTTAAGTACTGAACCCGAGACCCTTCATGGGTTGTTTTTTTAATATACCTTAATATTTTTAATATATCATGGTCACTTTGAATCGAATTTTCACTCTTAGTAGATCCCTACTCATAGAACCAGAATAAAGTTTTTTTTCTAAGAATAATAATATTGAATTAACAAAATAAAAAATAGGCATTAGAAAGAAAAAATCATAATATATAAACTCGAACCATGAAATAATCAAAGAGTCTTGGAACTCTGAACCAATTCAGATCCCCACTTGTGGAAAATAAAGAATAACAGGAATATAGCTTACGTTGAAAAAAAATAAATAAATAAATAAGATTTTACTTAAATTATTTTTTGAGGTTGTGATAAAACAGCTGTGTTAATAGTATTGCTATAATATTTATTAATGAATCGATTATTGTTTATGTATAAACCTATTAGGTATATTACAGATAAAAAAAAACAAAAACAAAAGAAAATTGGAGTATTTGTATATATATTTTGTAGAATACTTAGGTTATAAGATTACATTGGATGTATTAATAAATTATCTTAACTATACATTTTTAATAGCTTTATGCATACAGGGCAAACAATATTAACATTAATATTAATTTAAAATGTATACCTTAATTTTTGAAATCGGCTTTCTCATGTTCGATTAGGTCGAATTTACATATAGCCCACTATTCCTGAGAGCGGCAAATTTATCAACCACGTTTAAGTAGATTAATATAGTATATTGAACTAAATATATAAATTTTAAACTTTTAAACAAATTAGGCTATTAAAAAAATATATATATATTTATATGAGGAAAATCAAAAATAATTAAATCCATTAGTATAATTTCCTAGTAATCTGCCCACTCAAAACGGACTGAATAACGTATATTTCAGGATAATAAAAATCAAATGTTCCTGCTTTTTAATATATATTTTTTTTTCAAACTGAATAAACACAATATAAATCTCTGACAGTTATCCCGATTAGTTATGGTCCAGCCATCGTATAGCAAACAACCTGAGGCGATAAACGACAGGAAACATATAATCGCTAATTTCGAAATTTGTTGTAAAAAGCGAAGAGGGGACATGACAAAGAGTCGGAATATTCCATAAATTAGCAATATCAAAAATTAAAGATACAATATGGAAGGAGAGGACAATGAGAGCCCCTTCGAACAATAATTCACATCTGATTTACGTCTCCTTGTACCCGCTGAGGTCAACTCTGACTCTGAATGCATAATAATTTTATAAAATCAAACCTAAAGCTAACAATCCCCATATAATATATCTATATGCGTAGGTGATGTATATGCATATTTATATGTTTGAGTATATGGGCGCACAATTTCCAAGGAGATTCATTTCTTACAGCAATTGATAATTAAACTATTTAAAACAATTTTTTGTAAAAGTAAAGACATTGGTATGTCGGGATATATTGATCTCAAATAAGTGAAGAAGATGAAGTATGTGTACCTATATTTTTTGACTCATGTATGGTACTTGTATTACAAGTTCAATCTAATAAGTAATCGAAACTTTGTTATAAAGTCTATGTCTTTGTGATTTTTGTCTAAATTTGTGTGTAATGTTTTGCTATTGACATACCATAGTGAATCCAGAAGGATTCTTATTTTTTTGACTGGTATGTTTGTTTTAAAGTTGGTCCTTTTTGTTATCCCGTATTTTTCTTGAGGCGTACGTCCATAATTTTGAGTTTAAAAAATAAATATATACCTCTATGACCAGTAGAGAACATACAGAGGTAGCACTAGTACCGACCACCCCTTAATCAGACATACATTAAAAGATTTATTGTGAAAAACCGCAGTTCGGGCGGGGCATAACCTTAGAAGTGTATACCCAGCGCATGCCGCACCGCCGCAACCGATGCAATATTGATACGGCAAATAGACTCGAATTAACACTCGGCTGATGGTGCATAATTTACCCGCCACCGGCTGCCCGCCCGTCGCTATGGGCACCAACAGAATGCTTCCTTGTCACGGTTGTTGGCCCTCTGCTCGGTAATTATTTTACCTTCAATATGTAAATTGTTTTACATTTGGATCTGATACATCGTCCAGGAATTTTAAAATAGGATTATCATAAAGTTATATAAGAAAGTGGGCAAAAATATTTGGGGACACAACACCGTGTTTGTCAATCTCAAAATATTTAACTTACCTTATATTAAACGATTTAATAGTTTCTTAAAGAACAAGAATATTAATTTTAAATATGACCTCTTTTGATTTGGAAGTTGCATTCTCTAAGAGATGTAAAATATTATTTAATTTTAATAACTAATATCTATATAATTAATCGAATAGTAACAATAATATTGTTGTTTGTTGTGCCTACAGGTAACGGGGAGGCGGGTACACCCCTGAGCAGGCTGCAGCTGGACCCGGGGGCACTGAGCAGCGTCCTGGAGGCGGCGGGATCGGACTGCCCGTGGTCCACGGCCCGCCTCAACTCGCCGCCCCCAGGGGCCCGCGAGGTGGCCGTCCCGGCGGGCTTCCTCTGCAAGAAGTGCCGCCTCTCCTTCTCCAGGGAGGCGGCCATCGGGGCTCACGGCTGCGGGCCCTCCCCGGGTGGGGTCCGGATGGTGCGCCTGAGGGCGGGCTGCAAGAGCTGCGAGGCGGTCTTCGAGTCGACTCAGGACTACAGGCGGCACCTGGAGGCGGCACATCCTGAACCAGCGCTCTCCCCGCGCCTCTCCGTCGAGATGGAGGACGTCGTCAACCAGATCACCGCCCTCGCCGCCCAGGCACTCAAGCCAGATCCCAACGCGAACATCTTCCTCCCCGTCCCCCCAGCCACTGGCCAGTAATGTACATAGTAGAAGCGAATAAGGCACAACAAGGAGTTATTGAATCGAGAAATTTTATTATTACAAAAATAAAATAATTTTTAATGTTAAGGTTTTATGTATTAAGGAATAATATTATTTATAATTAAAAAAAAAAATGTAAGGGCATCGCCCGTAACTACACCTCGCTATTATCGCTGTAAGGTTGGCAATTTTAATATTATATTCGATTATAGAAATGGCTCTTCTAAGGAGCGTTATTATTGTAAATGTTACTGGTTGCCGTATTGTGACTGCTGCGGCAAACCAGACTTCGGGCCGGGGCGATCGCTTTGTCTGTTGGCGGCGAAGCGGCGCGCCAGGCCCTGAGCGCGGGGTGCGTTGGCTGGGAGCGTACCCCGCCCGGACGACGATACCCCGAACTGTCGTAGGACAAGGATATGGAAACGACAACACACAGCACCCCATCCGTAAGGGCTCTTTCACATTCCAATCTACGATCCCAGCACCCAAGGTTCCTATCTTTAGCTAACATTTACTAAGGTTCCTGTTCCAAAATGCTTTTCTATATAATTAATAATTATAAGAATTTTAATTGTACTATTTAACAATTAGTTATGTGTGCAGGTATATTGTTGGTGTTATTCGATTAATAAGGGATTAAATTATTTAAAAGAAATCCATATAGCTAAGGGAGGGGGAAGGGAGTGCAGAGTGGAAAGGTCTTTTGAATATTGTTTTCTTTTTGATTTATAAAAATTGATATTATGCTTGAAATTGGCAGCTGGTAATTTCTTGACCGACCCCACTTCAGCTCGCCGGAGCCCCTTCATTACGGAACTTTTTTCAGATTTTAAAGGAAAAACAACTGAAAAAGTGTTGAATAAAAAAAAAACTGTTCCTCAAATTATTTACATTGATGATAAGTTTGTTAAAGATTTTTGTGTTCTATTTGATATACGGTATATGTTCCGCACAGAGGTATCTACAACAGAATACGTCTCGTTATTCTGTGGTTAAACTAGCTTGTTGATTTTTTCACAATTTTCTATTTCTGATTTCTTAACAATGATTAAAATCGGTTTGAATTACTTTCCGATGTAAAGGAAAATTAATAAAAATATTATAAATATATATATGTATTTATATACATATTGAAAGAGTAATTTGGTTCCTATGTCGATTTTTTAAGTGAATTTATTGAAAACAATTCAGTGGGTAATCAGAAATTCGGCAATAATATTTTAAGGTTTAAGGTTTTGAAAGAGAAAATAAAAAAAAATAAAAAAACGAAAAGGAAACAATATGTTTTAATGTAACATGATATGATTGTTTTCTCGAGCAGTTTTTTGTTGGATTGTTTTTCTTTTACTCAATTTGAAATTTGACACAAACGACGTACAAATTACCGAAACCTCGCCCAGATACAATGATGATTAAATTATATGTAGTTCAGTGTACGTATGTGGATAACTATTATGAATAAAGTATTTAAACTAAATATAAATATATAAATATATATTATTGAGGAGTTTCATGAATAAATAAAACAAAATGAGCTCTTATCCCATCATTGATTTTTCTATGGTTCAGATCACTGTAAATTTTTGGAAGTAAATGATAAGATAAACAAAAAAAATGTAACTTTTTTTTATTATATGAGGAGAAAGAATCTATTTTATAGTATGTCAGTATGTCAGTATGTTCCTATTAGACCATATCCTCTTCTCTGAATAGTTGTTAGTTAGCAGAAGTTAATTTGTCAAATTTTTTATCACAATACGAGGAAAATTATTGGACTGTATGATTTTGTTTGTTGTCATCCTTCTGGCGAATGAGAAAAGACCTTATTAACACTTCTTTAATTTCATATATATTAATTTACTAATTATTTATTATTTCCTTGACTAACAGTCAATTAATTAATAAGAAATAAAATTTATTTAGGATTGTATATTTGTTTTGTAAGTTGGTGACGCATTCAGACACTTTAGTTAACGCGATATCTATTTTAGTTCTTTCGTAATTTTTTTTTTTTTAATAGGTAATGGTACCTAGTTTTAATCAGATTTAATGATTACCACATAGGGATTGTAATTAGTTTTATAATTAATCAACTCGCATAAATTAATTTGATATTTTGCAACGAAGTGATCTCAAGATAAAAGTTTTATCCAATTAATAATTTAAAATAATTAGACGTTTAGCTTTCTCTCTATGCTTTTTTATCTGATGCTTCACCAGCATTGAATGCTTTAATTTAATGGAACGGACAACCCTAGTACTGACTTCTTAGTATTTTTTAGCATTTCACTTACTGTACTTTTTTTTAGTTACGTTTTATTATTTATTGATTAGTAATTTAAAGTGTGATATAAGGTGTTTCTAATTATCGCCATTTTTATTTATTCATATTATTAGTATTATTATTTGTAAATTATTGTTTTCGATTATGTGAACTAAACCACTTTGTTTTTATATATAAATTATATATATATAGATAAGTTTAATCAATAATTTATTGCTTATGTACATATTTTATTAGTTATTGTAATTGCTATTATTATTATTATTATTATTGGTTGTTTATTGGGTTACTGTGTTAATTGAGGGAAGGGGAAGGTATTTATTTATAAAAAAATATTATGAAATGATATTTGTTTTGAGATGCATAGTTATATTACTTAATTGACAGATGTTCCTCTGTAATTTCCCTCGCACTGTGAGAAAATATTTGTTGATTAAATAAATTTTTAAAAAAAGAGAAAAATTGCATTTTAAATAGAAGTTGTTTGTTTTCAATCTAAAAAAAACATTGTATAAAACAGAATAAAACAAGATAGTTTATGACAAAAAAAAACTGTGTTGTTTCCTTTATCCAAAAAAAAAAAAACTTTTTGATTTTGTAAAAAAATATATATGATGAAAAAAAAAATCCCTTTATTATTTTCTAATGCATTAAGTAGTTCAAATAAATTATTAATTGTGATACTAAACTGTTTCTTTATTACACACAGATCCTTTTCATTTAATTTCCCTACATCATCGAAATCATGAAAATATAATAATTATGTGAATTTTATGATCACTTGAGAAATTCATCACACTAGCTCAACATCAATTGATAAAGTAATATTCAAGAGGATGCATCAAAGTAACCAACATAAAAATATTTTTTGGTTTGTTGGTTGTTAATGTTATGTAATGTTAATATATTCAGGAAGGGTTATAATATAGGTTATCAACCTATTCTTGCCAAGGTTGGAAGGCAGATTCATTTCGGTTCATCACTAAATAAATATCAACATATCCAACTGGGAATGGAACCCACTACCTTTTGTACCTGACGCTCTGAGAACCTCGCCAAGATGCGCCAGTTATATTAGTAAAATATAATATAAAAAAATATATATATACTTAATATATTATTTTAGGTTTATTTTAATATAAAAAATGGAAAATATATTAGCAAATATATATAACAATCACATATATATAAATCAGTAACTTAGGTTATGCATCAGAGTAAAAATTTAGAGAACCAAATAAGTAATTAAATATAGAAGATATAATAATTATTGTTACAGACGTGATTAATAAACTAAATTAATTAATTATTTTTAATTGTTGTACACTTAAAAGACAGAAAAATATAATAAAACCTCTAAATAGTATATTAACTGTTCCATAACGTTATAAATTACTTTACCAGATAATATTCATTGATAATAATAACAAATAACGTATATGGTTATAAATTATTAAAAAAATATTTTAAAGAAAAGAAGAACTTTAACCAAAATTACTATTGTAACAGGCAAGTTTTATACTATGCCAAAAATCACTAATATTAATTATGGATGACTAATTGAGTTTCAAAATTTTTATGAATTTAGAGAATATACCGAACTGGGTGTGTTTTAACAAAACGAATAATACAATTTTCCACACACAAGGCATACAAGACTCTGAGCTACCTTTATGAAGAATATAATCTGACGACCTTAAAAGAAGAAGAAAATACAGAACTAATCAGGCATAATCAAAAGTTTTCTAAAAATAACACACACACACACACACACACAAATGTATACATAAATACATACGATTTATATTTTATAAATATAATTTTTGATTATATTCATAACTTTGAATAATATATGATAATTTTATAGATTACGACAGCAAGTTAATTTTTTATAAGTAGAACTACTCAATTTGCCTTGCAGAAGCACCTTATGTAAAATTTAGAAAATTATGTATATCATACGTTTCGTCATCGAAACATCACTCAAATATTTTTCTAGAATAATTAATTCATTTTCATTCTGAAACGTTATGATATAAAAAAATCCAGTTTTCTTATTGGTAAGTAGGTTCCTATTGGGCCAGACTAAATCACACTTTTTTATTTTTAACTCTTTCATCTTGTATATATAAACCATAGTAAGTAGTGATGAAGCAAGAAGAGAGGAATTAATTATGTTTACGAAGATCAATCTTTATGATTCTGAATTTTCAGTGAACAGGCTGTTACACATAGTGCATAGGTTTGTTCCCCTGAATTCAATGGTTGTGTAGTACAAGCGTACAAATAGGATAAGGTTCCTTATCAAATCACATCTCCCATTGAGCTCCGTTGGAACAGAGTAATATTTAAGTTTTACAACGTTCCTTGGTTATATAATCTTATAAAGGTGACTGTAACCTATTCCGCTTTAAACCGTTTATTCAGTTTTATGTTCTGCAATGAAAGACTTATAATGAAAGAGTAATGTTTTGATAGAAAACATTCGATAATTATGAGACGGATTTTGACTACTACGCTAATGCCGTTGAAGGAACGGCAAGATATTTCAATCATAAAGCTGCATTGACGAACTAATAATCATAACGATAAGAAACTTTATTGGGATCGGAAGTGAACCGAAATTAAGCATGTACTGGCTGATAACGGCGCAGTCGAGGTTTTAATGCCCCTGCATACCTCAGCATAAAATTTAATGACG
This sequence comes from Euschistus heros, assembly GCA_003667255.2. NCBI lineage: Eukaryota > Metazoa > Arthropoda > Insecta > Hemiptera > Pentatomidae > Euschistus > Euschistus heros. The sequence goes on from RCWM02000004.1 coordinate 5,663,815, forward strand.
TCAACGCTCATTCAGTAGTTTATATCGGAGCTCATTAATACCTTGTAGTTTTTATAACCGGCTAATCCCACTCATTTATGTCAAGGTGCCCAATTTGAGATGGCTATGTCTTTTTTTTGAGGGTCTCTACATTTTTGTTGGAACGTTTACTCAAACTCAAAAATGTAATATTTTCTCACGCTCTAGCTCTTTTGGTGTTAATTGGAACGAAAATTTGTCCAAAGTTTTCTTATTAGAAATTTTATAGAGAATATATTTTTGTTCTATAACATTTACCGCTAGGACCTACCATTTAGGAGCTGTATTGGCTTGAATGTAAAATGTCGGGTTTGATACCCCTATTTTTAAGCAAATGTCAAGGAGGCTATCCCCAAAATATGTTCCATGTAATTCTTTAGCCAATGAGGCTCAGGAGGGCTTTTTTTTTGCGAGGTATGGGGTTGAAGTTTAGTTGACCGAAAACGTATCACTATTGTCTGGTAACTTCACTGAACTATTGTCGTACTTCGTTCCCTAGATGGAATACATAAAGATGTTATAAATAGCACACAACGTATTGTTGGGTCTCAAATAGAACACATCATATATACTTATACATACAAACAATACTAATCACATCAAAACAAAATGCAGAATATTTCAAAACAAACTATATGGCCTTCTCAACAGATTCATATAAAACATGGCTGCAATAAATACAACTGAAAATATGTATTGAAGGCTAAAAAGAAGTTGGTAGATCATATCCATGATCTATTGTTTTTACCAATAAGAGAGAAATTGATTTTTTTAATAATATGATCATTTATTATCACAGTTGCAGGAGCCTTGAAACGTGTATTTGTGTTACACTACACATGTTTGAACATTAGTATCTACATCACTTAGTATGGACTTAATACTTAGCATGCACGAAGAACGTACATTCCAGGCGTTCCAGACGAGAGGAGACGGTCCAGACACAGCCTGGAATCCGGTGATGCAAATTCAAGCAATTAATGAAGCAATCTGGCTAAAGCGGAGGTTCATTAATTTGTTCCAGTGACAAAGGTCAAGCATATGCCAGTCTGTTCCTCTGCGTGCCACGGTTTAATTGGTTATTCTCGACTACCACTGGACCGGCTTCCATTGAGAACACTTGGATAAGATAAAATAAATAAACAAAAAGATTATCGAACACGAAGGTACGATGCCGACACAACTGTCTGCAATCCGTCATTCGCTCGACCCCACTGTAACCCATACTGCTCGATTCAAGCAAAGTTCTCTCATTTACGTTTTGGTTTACCAAACATTAAAATATGGCCGTTTGAAGAAAAGTGTTAATATGTATCTTGTGCATGTTTTGGTAGGCGATTTCAATCCTTTTATGCGATTGCCGTATTTGGATATATTTTCCTCCTCGGGTTAGCAATGTTGTGGTGTCGACTACATTATAATTTGTTTAAGAGGATTTAAACTTCGTTTGTATTCAAACTACAGCACGAGGAATGGAAAATCCAACAAGTAAACACTTTTTGTCAGAGCAACAGGAACGTATTATACCGAATCCACTAAGAAAAAAAGTCCACCTTCCAAGGCCGGATTTAAACCGGTGCGAATTGTTCTAACACAAACTGGTTGATAAAAGTTATATCTTGATTTAAAAAAAAAAAAAGTACTGTTACTAGGCCAACGGTTGTGAAAGAAGGTGATTTCGCCAAAATTACACTCAACCGCCAGGTTTTTCCCCAAAGACTACCCTCTTTATAAAGGCGGTTTGTGTCTTAGGAGGAGGTTATCTTTCTGTCGATTGGTAATGGAAATTATTAATATGTCCAAGGGGCAAAAGTTAAGTAAAGTTATAATATCCGTTACAATTCCAACTTTATTTACTGTGGCAGTTTATTACAAAGTGTAGACAGACATCTTTTATCGTAGTTCTAATTTATGAAGGTATGTACTATATTTTTTAATTTAAAGAAATATGTCTAGTGATTAAGCAATAGGAACAACGTTTTGAAAATAAATGAAACAGTATTCGCTTCGGCGGTACATACACTAAAATTGGAACGATACAGAGATTATCATGGCCCCTGCGCAAGGATGACAAAACAAGACTAAAGCGACAAGAAACTGCTCGTCGTTACAGACGACTTCAACATTTACTAGACAAACGATCAAACCTCCCAATTCATTACAAAAAACTTATTTACATGACTGCTATTAGACCTATTTGGACGTATGGTTGATCTTTGATCCAATCCTTACAATCCAAAATCCTTCGAAAAATCCTAAATGCCCCTTACTTTGTCACCAATAAGGTTATCCATAATGACCTTAATGTTCCGAATATTGCTGAGTTAGCCCAAACCAGATACCTATCTTTTCCAAGGAAAAGCTCCATAACCACTAAAACCCATTAGTCAACTTGCTTCCCACTCCGTTCCCGATAATTTTCCGAGGCGTCTGAAATGAAGATGGCCAAGAGATCTACTAGTGTAGAATTTTATTGAAGTGCTACTGATGAGTAGTTCTTTTCAAGTTTTTACATGTCATTGTAATCGTTATCAGCTCATTTACTTGATGTACATATTTGTATAGTTGTAAATTTCAATAAATTGACATATAAAAAAAAAATGAAACACAGAAGAAGAATGGTAAGTAGAAGGGATTTCATTATTCCAAGGATTGGATAAGAGAAGAATTGGAAGGTCCTAATGACCTAGTAACTGAGCCCAAATGAGTCTAAGTACTGTTATGTAAATAAGTCTTTTGTAATTTATTGGGAGCTTTGAAAGCCTGTCTAGTAAATCTTGTAGCAGTCGGAAACGACGGACAGTTACTTGTCTGGTAATAAAATATTTAATTATATTTATCTTTAAGTACAGCTTTAAGTTTTAAGTACTGAATCAAAATAATATTGTTTCGAAATATTTTATTATATATGTTATTTTATAGGTATGTATTTTATCTACAGTTGCACTGGCCGATAAATACCCTTAAGGTATTTTTGCTTCAATTCTATTACAGTGATGGGGAAACCTTTACATCGATAACAGTTTTGGGCAGGAGATCCGCAAATACATTTAGTGGTTCAGTAAGTTCCCTTGACTGAATACAGCGACAGTATTTAGAACACGGTTTCGTTCGAAGCTGCGGATCTATTTCAGTCGAAAACGAGTATTCTCGGTGGGCGGTTGCCCTAGGTCAGGTGAGGGAAGTTCCATCGCTGAAAGTACTAGCCACCTGTTGAAGGACATTCAGAAAGTCAGGCCCCATAACAGCAATTTATTTTCAACTTTCGATACAGTGCGGGGACGTGGATCGAAATCCAAGGCGTTTGATTCATAATAGTTTAAATTTAGTTTTCTTTTTGTAATATTACGAAAGTTTTATCTAATGGCCAACATTGCATTATTTATCTTAAAAAAATATAAATATGTTTTATAAATATTAAAATCTGTCCCAGGTAAGTGATAATGCATATACATGCCTAATTTACAATAAATATTGTACTATAATTTATTTTTGATACAAAAGTGTGAATTAAATAAATTGATAAAATAAGGATGATAATAATAATAATAATATATTTACAATCAGGCAAAGGACCTCCCAACCATAAGAAAATCCTAGCGCTTCCCTCTCTCCGCGTCACTGGCTCGTTAGCCAATGGAGGCAGAGTGAGATAATTTTGGCCGCAAACATTCTCAACATAAGAGGAGTTTAGGGCTCCAACTGGGCAAACGACTCACTTGAAACCCACTTATAAGACTAAAACTACAAGAAACTGCTCGTAATGTTCACTTCTTTAACATTTACTCGAAGAACGTTCAAACTTCAAACGTTCCGAAGATACTAAATCTTCCAATTCTTCTCGTATCAATCCTTAAAATCCAGTCTTTCGAAAAATCTTCAATGCTCCTTACTTGGTCTCAAACAAACTTTTCCTTAAAGATCTTAACGTACCATAATTTGCTGATTTAGCCCAAACCAGATACCTCTCCTTTCATAGTAAACTCCATAACCATTTAAATCCACTTATGTCTCAACTTGCTTCTCATTCTATTCCAGATAACCCTCCGAGGCGTCTGATATATAAAGATTATAACTTTTAAACGATAAATATCTCGATTTGCATCTTTTACAGATGTCAATCCTAATCAATGAATCAGAAGGTTCATAGAATACAAGAGTATGAAGAAAGATACCTCAGGTACAACTAACAATAAGTTATGTAGTTTTGTTGGGAATGATATCTGTGTTAGTCATGACTTGAGATGTTTTGAGGAGATCGGATGATGAAAAGTTTATTATCATCATCGTGTGATGTTCCTTCCTGATCTAACTGCCATGGTACCATCGATCTAACAGGCCTGTCCTCAGTTCCTGAGGGCTCTGGGAGCGATGGCCTTACGATTCATCCTCACCCTCCTTGGGGTAAAAGTCCGAGATGATCAAATACGTATTGTAAAACTGTTGTGTTGTATTTAATGTTCATCCTCATTATATACAAACTATACAACACTATTATCATTAAACACTATCATGATTTCCCCCTAAAATATATAGGTTTCAACATATCATGAAAATAAAAGTCCACTGTTCTGTTTTTTCGTATTCCTTAAATTAACTAACTGGAAAACTGGAATTATATCAGGTATAAAATAAAATTTAATTAGAAACTCCGTTTTCCCTCTTCGAAGAAAATTAAAGAATAGCTTTAATGAAGTTCTAATTTCCAAACAAAAATATTGTGGATGATTTAAAAATAAATAATTATGAAATTAATAGACATAAAAAAATTGAACTTTTAATACATAAAATAAATAAAAATAACTATAATCTGGAGGAACTTAATTTTTTTTTCTTAATAAATAATCAATGAGTGTTATAACGATAGTATATTTTCCTCCAAAACGTTTATTTTAATTATCCACAAGTTAAATATTTATAAAAAAAATTTGTATTTAAAAAAAAAATTACGAATTGTAAGAATTCGTTTACTCTGTATTAACTCCTTTAATATTTATGTATTAAAATATAAAATGTTGATAAAATTAATGAATAAAATTTGAATTAATATATTTATATAATGTGATTAAAATTTTTTTATTTTTTTTTATTTTTACAATTTATTGAAATTTACAACTGTATAATATACATTAAGTAAATGTGTTAAAAACGCTTACAATAACATGGTAAAACTCGAGAAGAACTACTCATCAGTAGCACTCCAATAAAAATCTACACAAGAAGATCTCTAGGCCATCTTCTTTTCAGATGCCTCGGAGGATTATCGGGAATTGAGAGGGAAGAAAGTTGAGAAACTAGTGGATTTGAGTGGTTATGGAGCTTACTATGAAAGGATTGGTATCTGGTTTGGGCTCAATCAGCAACATATGGAACATTAAGATCTTTATGGATAAGTTTGTTGGTGACAAAGTAAGGAGCATTGAGGATTTTTCGAAGGATTTTGGATTGTAAGGATTGGATACGGGATGAATTGGATGGTTTAGTAGAGCCCCAAAGCATAAATATTGGTTTAATCACTGTCATGTAAATGAGTCTTTTGTAATTAATTGGGAGCTTTGAACGTTTGTCCAGTAAATGTTGAAGTAGTCAGTAACGACGAGCTGTTTCTTGTCGTTTTAGTCTTGTATGTGGATTCCAAGTAAGACGTATGTCCAAGTGGAGACCTAGGGGATTAGTGGAATATCATTAAAGGATACTGTAGGACAGGAGGTCGTAGGTTTACGACGAAGAGTAAAGGTTATTTGATGAGATTTGTTCGGATTTATTTTGATTCTCCATTTTTGACACCATTCTTGAATGTTTAGGATATGGTGTTTGAGTTTGGATTTGAGTGTTTGGGAGGCAATGAAGGGATCATTGTTTACTGATAATACGCATGTGTCATCAGCGTAAGTGGTGAAGACAGTGGTAGGATGAGTTGGAATGTCAGCTGTATAGACCGTGTAGAGGATTGGGCTTAGGATACTACCTTGAGGAACACCGGCAGATTGGGTAAAGACGGAAGGTGATTAAAAATAAAGTCAAAAAATTAATGTTTTCAATTTTAAATATATTTCTAGAATTAAAAGGACAATTCTAATAATCTTAATGCATATATAGAATATGCTAAATGAGTTATTTGTTTAAAATTAGTTAATGTTTTATTATTCTATAATTATGTTATACATATTATTAACTATTGTTACTAGTGATTACTATTATTATTATTATTATTATTGTTATTTTTATTTTCTTAATAGTAAGATATTAGTAACTTCATTGGGGTGCTGTTTTTAATAATGCAGCCCCATCATAAGCTTAAATAAACAAATTAATATTGTAAACTATAACATAGGGATTATTGATGTTTAGACTATCTTATTCATTGGATTTTTATTAGTTCTTATCCTACCATTATTGAATGGGAGACGTTTATGAAGCGAAGAGGGCCTTGCTATTTACAACGGGCTGCCAGGTTCAAAAGCAAAAATAACATCTAAAAAAGGGAAAATGTTTACACAAGCCCAAAGAAACACTTATGATGAAGATTGATATTCTGACCTGAAAAAGAGAATTCAAGCAAGGAATCTTTATCATATGTAACTTGAAACTGTCTGATAAACACTTAAATATATCTGATTTGGGAAAGTCCGGTTTTGTAAAAGTTGCCTTATCTACTTTAGTTGACTATTAACTTTAGGATTATTGACGGGAGAGACCTAAATAACTTTAATATTAATTTTTATTTGGAAAAAAAAATGGATTTTTAAAAAGTTAAAAAACATCTTGCAGCTAAAGAAAAACAAATTGAAGAAATATTAACCTTTAACTATTATCATGCTTGAAACTTACATAAGTACTACTATGGGTAGTTATTGGCCCACATAAGAAAAATTAAAAATTTGTAAATAAATTTTTTTTTAAATTGTTTTATTGAATACACATATTAAACAACGTTACACATTTTAAATTACAAATCTAGGAGAAATAGTTTATTTTTACACTTTCCAAAGAACATAATTAAATTTGAAAAAGAAGTTTTCAAAAATATCCAAACAATATGTAAAAACGAATTTTTTTAATGCCTTTCTTTTAATTTTTTAAAATATATTCTACCTATTCTGAAAAAGAAAGCAATTAAAAATCTTAAATAATAAGAAAACAGTGGATCTCTTCGCCACTAAAAAAATTTTTTTTTTTTAATTCCTTAGGAAAATAGGCTCATTGACTCTGTAATTGCTCATTAGGTCCTCATTTTCATCTGTCACAGTGTTCTGATTTTCCTTATTTTCTATTATATGAGGCAACCAATCCTTATAATGTCTACTACCCACAACAAAACCATCATTGCCCGTATCACTTGAAGAACTTTACACAACTTTTTTATAATCTCTATCACGGGTCAATAACGATCCGAAAACGTTAATAAGAGAAGCTGGCAATCACAGAAACAAGACAAAGAGGTTAATTGAAGCAGCTGTTTATAAAGGGAGAATACACATACCTGCCAGCGCTGCCTAGCAAAAAACCAAAGAAGCTTTAATGTTTATTTTAAGTTGAGGTCGGTTTTGACCCATAGTAGTAGTTAAAGGTTAACTAGGAAAAACAATCGGTCCACTCAAATAATTCAAAAATCAAGATTTAAAACAGCTCGTCCCCCTCGAATTACACTTATTGACCAACTTTTAAGTTTGGGAACTTCCTATTTTTAAATACTTCTACGTGCAGTCAACAAATACCAATTACTATACATTAGAAAGTTACGAATTGATAATTAGTGAAATAATTCTTTATTATGTTATCTTTCGGTAGATCATATTGCGTCGCTGATATCCATATGAGCGTATGGCGGGAATAAGGCCTGATCGCCGATCCTCCTCGGACCTGAGGTATAAGACGCAGGAGAGGACAGAGGACAGATGGTGGAGATGATGGACACAGGAAGGGTTGTGATATAGAGCGGGGCGGACATCGGCTGAATAAAACATCGCCCTCAGATATTGAAAATAGCGACTCTGGGGAGACAATCCCCGCGCACTTCTGAATTATTGAGACCTCTCACTCTCTCTCTCTCTCTCTCTCTCTCTCTCTCTCTCTTCGGCTCACTCCTTTTATCCCTCTCAATCTCGCTCTCTAGGTTCCTATACTTCTTTAGTTCACTTGCCTGTATCCTTCAGGAGGACATTCTGAAGGGTAATTGCGCAATACTTTTTCAGAGATAATTTAAGAACAAATAAAAAAATATGGATAAATAACAATTCGACATAAAATAAGAAGGAGTTTAATAATAATATTTTATTCTGTGATTTATTGCCTATATTTCTTTGTCTGTACCAAGCAATTAGTTCTCCAATCCTGGTAACTGCTGAATAGGTTTTAGTTGCTGAATAAAATTAATTCAGTTATGATTTTACAATATTAGCATAATTTTAGGTCTTACTAAACAGCTGGAGTATTTTTTTTTCTCTTCAAGTTTTTTAAATCCACACCTGTCAACAAGACGACGTGATATGACGATGATATGAAAGATAACCGGTATGTCAGGCATTAAAGAGATCAGCACCCACGTTACTAACTCCTAACATGATATTAAATTAATTTCAAGCTAGTAGATCTCTCAACTAACTCCTTTTAAAACTTCCTTCGATCATTCTATGACATGTTTCTCGAGACCATGCTATGTATTAGATTGTTGATATGTCTGTAGTTTTTCATGAAATCTTTTTTATGAAGTCTGGATAAGTTCGTGTGCTATGTTATGTTATTGACGTATCAGGTTGATTGTGAAACGAGGCTTAATGTTTTGATCGGAAAGTCGGTATTTTATATTTTTCTTTTGTTATGTATGGTACGTTTTGAATTTAACGCTTTGTTACTTAATAATATTGGGGACTAGATGGCCGGCCGAGTTGGGGCGAAGGTCTCAGCGCGCTCTGTGCAGAAGGTCGTGGGTTAGAATCCGACCTGGGCGGGTTAAAATTTACTGACATTCTCTCGCTAGAATATGTTGGTTACCTGTAGAATAAACCGTCATTCCTGCCCTCGTTAGAGTACAGATAATGACGACATTAAGCCCCAACTAACAACTTAATAATATTCAAAAATGCTTTTACACAGCTATAAGAAAATTTTCACACTTTATGAAAAACATAATTAATGTTAATACAATTTCCTTTATCACACCAGTGGATTTAAGCACACACAAAAAAAATCATCATACCCTTTTCCTACTTCCCAACAAATGGAAACGAAAATAATAATAATTTATGGTTATTGTCGTTTAGATGTTATTATTACAAAGACTTGGGAGTGAATGTTTTTTTTTTTTTTTTTTTTTTTTTTTGTTTCTGGCCAGATGTAATTGAATTTATTTCTGCACTTATTTGTTATAAGGAATTTTTCTCAGCATAAAATTATTTTTCTATTCTAATATACCCTGTTGGAATAACACATCTTGGACGCAATAATGATCTAATGATCGAAAATGTCATTTTTATACAAGAGCTACATCAATGGACTGTTCAATGACAATCCCTTGGAAAACTACAATATTGTGCCGAAAAAATCGAGTATTAGCGGAACATTGTTTAATAGTACGATCCTTGTAGAAATGGTGAAAACTAAACATACCAATGAAGTTTTTCTTGATAATTTCCCTAATAGCTCATGAATTAGGCAGAACTGCTAACTTTTAACGAAGACTTTTTGTAGGAGTTATATAGCGCAACCTGGCATTAGCCGTCAACTATTGGGGCACCCAGCGATCAGCATTAAATAAGACACAATTCCAACGAATTATACTTATCACGGAATTGGCAACATGTTAGCTTCAATGTTTCATCAGCCTCGCCATTGCTAATTCATCACAGCCCCTTCGACATATGTGATTAGGTTAGTTCTGTCGAAACTATTACCGTATAGTTAGGAAACTGCCCCTTGTTATAGTGGCGTACAGTTAGCGGTCTTCCATGTTGTGAATCAATGTGGTCAATAAATTATATCATTAACATGATTTATTAGCAAATGTATATTATTTCAAAAAGAAGAATTGATATCTATAAGAAATACCTCTTTGTAAATTATTTGTCAAAGTTCTATATGCGGAAAACGTTGCTTTTATTCAGAGATATATTGTAATAGGGTACTAGTCTGGCTACAATAAAGGCAGACAAATATAAAATATATGAAGCATGAGACATGTAAGTATAGAAAATAGTTATTACGATTGAAATTAGATTTATAAAAATATAAACATATCCTAGGCACCAAATTTATTAACAACAAACTAATCCATATCAGAAATGAAACCCTTCACAAAACAACTGAAAAACTCACAGACACAATTAGAAAAAGAAGAATTGATTTTCATGGACACATCCTTAAAATGAACACAGACTGACTAAAAAAAATTGTTGACTATCTCCGCAACAAAAACCAAACCAAGCTAGTTTAAGGAAACAGGAAGGGAACTTCAAATTACAGAAAACATGCTTTTAGAAGGAATTGCAACAACAAAATAAAAAATAAAAATAATAAAACAGTTCAATGCCAAAATGAAACGAACTCTTCAAATCACTGACGAAGAAAGGAAAGCAAGATCCGAAAGAATGAAACAATACTAGGCTAAAAGAAAGCCACAGCACACTTAAAATTGATTGATCTAACGTACCCCAAAAAAAAAAAAAAAAAAAAATAAAAATTACAATATGGTAAGGAAAAAAAATAATGTGAAAATAATAATGAATACGTAAGAAAAGATAAGGATAAAAAAGAAAATAAAGCATTAAAGTTGGTTAGAAAAAATGTTAACATAAACTGTATGTATGCATATACAAAAATACACACATATACAAAAAGTGTTGCATATTTGGCCAAATTTTTACTGTAATTAATTCTAATTAATTAAATGATTAATATATTAAATTAATAATATTTATATAAATTAATCATTAACATAGTTTTCATCACACTTGTTTTAGGTTTTACTAACTATAATTGAAACGGTACAATACTTTTCAATATATGGTACAATACTGGGTTGCAAGGAGCCGAATATTCAGAGAATCAGATACTCTAGTGTCTGAAAAGAATATGGCCAAGAGACCATTCTAATGTAAACTTTTATAAAAGTACTACTTAAGAGTAGTTTTTTAAAAGTTATTGGCAAGTCATAGTAATAATAATTTTCCAAACATTTACTTGATGTATGTATTGTAAATAAACTCCCCGTCAAAAGTATCGCAACACTTTGAAATATTTGAATTTTATAAACACGTATTTTTTTTTCATAATAAAGAAAAATTCTGAAGTCTATAATAAACATTCATAAACTAGACATAAGCAATATTTATTAAAATAAATTACAATATTTCTCCCAATAAACAAAAAAGTTAGAAAACTTACTTTTTAAAATTTTCATTTTTTACAATTTTAACTTTTTAATTTTTAATTTATATTTAATAAGACATATTGCCCCCTCTGGCTTGAATGACTGCTTCCACTAGTCGGCATACTTGTAAATAACGAAATGAATGGTAAACATGGACTGAAGGAAATTTTAAAAAAATAATCTAAAACTCTATTGTTAGTTAGTAACACAGAAAAACATTGCTGTATATAATCCTTAATGTCTCACGTTTAATAAATAATATTAATATGAATATAAACCGAGTGGGGATTAAGGAAAAAAACAGGAAAATCTCGAGAATTATGGGTGTTGCAATACTTTTTACGGGGAGTTTTTTTGAAGATAACAATAAATATTTTTTGTAATTAAATAGAGATTTTTCATGCAAAGAAGATGCTTTGGGAAGATAATATGTATCCTAATTTTAACTGCTGTTTACAAATCCGTAGCTAGTGTGAACTGCTAGCGGAAGTTAACACTTTTTCCCATTTCTATCCAAACAGAAAAACATGGTGGTGTTATGATTTCAACGTTTCTTGGAAGAAGAAATGCAATTTTATATGGTTAAAAAATTATTTCCCACACATCACTTTCAACAAACGATTTAAAAAATAAATAAAAATAAGATAAGGTTTTTCTTTAATCTTCGCCATTTTGGAAAGGTTTCGTTTACTTTCACTAATTTTCCTACTGAATTTCCGGATGAATTTGCTGGAAGCTGAATTTCATTTCCTAGATTTATATTTATTTGTTATAACAGTAACTTAAAACTACCTCTATATAACTATAACTACATCTCAATGAGAAAAGAGGATTGACCAAAATGGCTTTTTCCATTTTGCTTCTACTACTATTTATGAAAAACTCTCTAAGTTATTTGATAATTAATGTTCTTACTTAACCAATGGCAGTTAAGAACATATTTTATTAAAATATAAAAGCTCCGTGGTTTTTCCTTTTATTGTTCCATATGAATTAATTATACATTCTGCTGCATACATCAATTAAAAGAATATTGAAAGCAATTTATGTAAAATTTAGGAAATACTACGGTTTCAATTTCGTAGTAGACATTTTTGAACCTATCTCAACTGCTATTAGCACTTCAGTAAAATTTCCACATTTGAAGATCTGCATGCATGCAAGTTGGGATACTTGTGGATTCGAGTGGGTATAGAGTATACTATGAAAGAATAAGTATCTGGTTTCGGCCAAATCAACAACATATGAAAAATTTAAATCTTTATGGATAATTTTCTTGTTACTGAGTAAGGAGTTTTGAGGATTTTTGGGAATCGAGATGAATTGGATGGTTTAGTGGAGCCCCAAAGCTCAACTCCGTACATCCAAACAGGTCTAATGACTGTCATGTAAATGAATATTTTGTAATTAATTGGTAGCTTTGAACGCTTATCTAATAAATATTGGATTAGTCGGTTTCTTGTCTTTTAAGTCTGGTATATGGAAATAAATTATATATGAAATGAAAAATATTTTTTATTCTTTGACAAATCGATCTCTAAGAATAACAACGTACAAGAAAATGTTACTATTTTCTGGCTAGATGACACTATGGGTGCATTTATTTCAGACGATACCATCTGATAATTATAAAAAATAGAAGTTATGATTATAAAATAAAAAAACAAATCTTGGAGTTTCTATATAAAAATACTTATATTCAGGTATATTTTACGAATTTATAGAAAATTGATTATCTAGGAGGTGAAGATATAAATGATAATTGAAAGATATTAAGGAAGAAATTTAAGGTTAATTCTTAATGAAGACAGACAAGGGATTTCAAAGGAAGCATTTACGAATATGAAGAGGTCCACAGGTGAGATTCAGATTTGGATAAAAATATTCCAGAGAATGACGAATCAGAAAAATATATTAAGTTTAGTAAAGAGCCTGGGGCTTCATCATCAAGAGGAATCTTTTATTGTCAACTGAAATAAAAAGAAAGGATTTAATAACTCGAAATATCCTTTAATAATATCCCAATGATCCCTGTTAAGCAGATCCGCTATCTAGGACTCCAACTGGACAAACGTCTAACGTGGCAATCCACATACATGACTAAAACGGCGGGAAACTTCTCGTCGTAAACCACTTCTTCAACATTTACTGGACGAACGTTCAAACCTTCCGATTCACTGTAAAAGACTCATTTACATGACAGCTATCAGACCTATTTGGATATACAGAGTTGAACTGAGGGACTCAACTAAACTTTCTAATTCTTCCCGTTTCCAATCCTTACAATCCAAAATCCTTAATGATCCTTACTTTGTTATAAATAAACTTATGCATAAAGATCCTAATGTCCAATATGTTGCTGATTTAGTCTAAACCAGATATCTATTCTTTCATAGTAAACTCTATAACCACACAAAACCAAATGTCTCTCAACTTCCTTCCCATTCCATTCCCTATAACCCTTCGAGGCGTCTGAAAAGAAGATGGCCTAAAGACCTTGTAGTGTAGAATTGTTATTGAAGTGCAACTTATGAGCAGTTCTTTTCAAGTTTTGACATTTACTAGATGTATATATTTGCACAGCTGTAAATTTCAAAATATATAACTCGAAAATGATGGATTTTGCTATAAGTCCTAAGCTTGGGCAAAAGTTTATTGGAGTCTAGTTTGGTAGCAATATTGAGCACTGTTATTGCACCATAGAAGTCCTTAACAAAAAGATTGGATCACTTCATTGCACAATAAATGACGGCTAAGATTCCCAATAACGGTTGTGGACAGGCCGTTCTCAAAGATGAAAACGCAGTCCGGATTTGAGCAGTGAATGAATTATCCACGCTATTATGCCCAGACACAGTTTCCCATTGTCTGTGATGTCCTAGCGGAATCCAACCTCACACCCAAAAATTTTGCAATTAGCAATATTGCACGGCTCAATGCTAATTCGCTATCGTCTATTGTCAGCTAATGTAGCCCCGTACTTCAATAGTCCTGGAGGGTGGGGGGAGGGGTTTCTCGGTACTTCAGCTTTTTACGTCCCGGAGGAAGGTTTGTTAATGGAAAGGTATCGGGTTCTTATAAAGTAATCATCAATTCTAATCAGTGGAATTAGGATTAATGAGGTAATTGCCATTCTATTGGGATTTTTTATTCAAAGACTATTATAGAATGTTAAACATGTATTATCAGTTCTAAAAACATACAAACAATAAAAAACATTAGATAACTTAACGTCTTAACACTCATTTGCGTAGGCAAAGCGGAAGGGCTTCTTGAAGCTGTCGGTTTCTTGGAACGGTCAAATAAAATATCAGTCCGATCAGTCTAGACCAAAAATGGGTAATCAGAGGAACTGAAAATACTAGTTCCAATTTTTTCAGGAATGGGTAGGGGATGGTCCTCTAAACAAGAACAAATTAAGTCCTTCCCCACCCTGCCACTAAGGGGAGGGGGGGGCTTTAAATGTTACATTTTTATGATTTTCGCTTATAACTCGAAAATGGTGCATTGAATTGAAACAGTTTTTCAGTACAAAATTAAAACTTATTAGCGTTGCTAAAAGTTTGGTAATATACATGTTTACGAAAAACTGGACCGTTATATAATAATATATATGTTAATTTACATTGAACACGTCAAGCTTACATCAAGATGTAAATAAAATTAAAGATTTCAACGAAAAATCTTGATTTCCCAATTAAATTTTGATGTTCCATTAAAAGGAAACACAAACAGCTGAAATCTATACAACAAAGAAATTACACACAGCAGGTGATAAGCCTTACCGGAAAATGAGGAAATAAGGTGCGTTTTCAAAACTGACGCGCTTAAACCCTTCAAGCATTTCTTCGTGAAAACATGTATAACTCCGAAACTACTCGTCCGATTCGAAATTTCTTTCTCAGAGCTGGTTAAATTTTTTCTAAGGCCATATATATGCAATTTTTATTACGTCCCGTAAAATATCTACGCCAGCCCACTGATCATGTAAACTTTATCAAGTTTTGCTAAAATATAAACATTTAACGTGCTGGTGTGGGTATTTTACGGAATTGAATCAAACTCCCTTTCATATACAAGGTCTGATGGTAACTGTAAACAACTTTGAGATGGATAAAAAAACGTTTGAATCGGACGAATACTTTCGAAGTTATAGCAAAGAATGTGACAAAAAAACTTGGATTTCACAACAGTACGCGTTTCCTGGCGTCCTGGCATGTGTATTTTACGGGACTTGATCAAAATTTTGTATGTGGGGTCTAATAGTAAATTTAATCAGCTTTAGATGGGAAAAAAAAGTTATGGATCGAACTAATAGTTTCGGAGTTATACGTTTACGAGTTACACCTGATTTCGTCATTTTCCGCTAAGACTTTATCCTGACGACGTTTCTCTAAAATGAACGAGTGAGGATCTAAAAGACAGAGATATACACAAAGCAAGAGTGAAAACAATTTTTTCGAAAATTACAACTTTTCCGAAGCCGGTAGATCGAAAACGGTTCAGTTTTTCGTAAAAATGTATATGACCAAAGTTATAGAAAATTTTATAATCTTTAATTTTTTACTAGAAAACTGTTTCAATGCAACTCACCGTTTTCGAGTTATAAGGGAAAAACTAAAAAATGGAACATTAAGATTGTTATGAATAAATTTATTTGTGATATAATAAGGAGCATTGAGAATATTACAAGAAGAATAGGGAGGTTTAGTGGAGCCCGATAGCTCAATTCCGTACGTCCATATAGGTCAAATTATTGTGATGTAAATGGGTCTTTTGTAATTCATTTGAAGCTGTGAACGTTTTTATAGTAAATGCTAGAGTAGTATATAGCGACGAGCAGTTTCTAGTCGTTTTAGTCTCTAATAAATTTTAAAAACTATTTTTTTAAATTTGTTATCTTTCAGATTTCAGAACTTAAATGTTATTTCCTTAAGCTCCTTAGGAAAATAATGTAAACCATAGCGGAGAAATACAATTTTATCATGATTTTTCAAGTCAGTGTTTGTAATTAGTTGACAATAAATAGTTTAGTCGAAATAATGTTTTTACCTTCATCGACCTTTAGTTAGTGATTTAGATAACAGAATAGAAGGAAGCCATTGATTTTATTCAGCATTGGCAGTAAATATAGTTTATGGCAAAAATAACATTTGAGAAACAATTTTTTTAAATTTTATAATCTAATAAAATTGGTACATAAAATGATTAAAGCTTTTGCAATATTATTCGTAAGGATTCGATTTTAGTAATCGATTTTTTATTTTTTTTAAACTTACATTGACTATGCATTTCCTTTAATAGCTGCTTTCATAGCAATTGTAAAATTAATATTAAAATTCTTTTAAATATACAAATATTTCAATTAAAAATACTTAGACTTATCACTAAATCACTTTGGTTCATTTCAAACCACAAATTCACCCAGATTTACATGTACCCACAATCTAACATATACATAACTTTTCTAAACGATTTCATGACCGACTCTAAACAAAACATGGGTACAACTGCCAAACCCGCAAATACTTGCAGAAGGCAGAAAAGAAGCTGGATGAGAGACCTGCTCAAATTACTTTTTATTTTGATTTATGCCGGGAGGAGGTACTATTGAGCAAACTTGCTCAAAAAACCCGAAAAGCAGTTTTGAGCGAAATTTATTCATGACTAATCCCTTTCATTAAATAAGTTTTAGTTGTCACCTGTACATAATTGATTTTTTTAATTATAATAAAATTAGTTGTGATAATAATTGACAACTAGTTCACTATTAGTTATTGATTGATAAGAAACAATTAATTAAAAATTTTAATTATTATTCTGTTAATATTTTTTTTTTAATATTTCAATGACATTTAAAAATTAGATTTTTTAAACATATTTTTATGACAGTAATTAGACATATTAGGACATAAGGAGTTGATCTTTAGGACTCCACTAAGCCTTCCAATTCTTCTCGCATCCAATCGTTACAAACCACAATCCTTCGTTAAATCCTTGATTATTTTTATTATATCACAAACAAACTTATCCATAAAGATCTTAATGTTCCATATGCTGCTTATTTGGCCCTTTCATAGTAAACTCTATACCCACTCGAATCCACAAGTCTCTCAATCTGCTCCACACTTAATTCCCGATATTCCTCCGGGGCGTCTGAAAAGAAGGTGACCAAGAGACTTCTAGTGTAGAACTTTTGTTGAAGTGCTACAAGTGAAGTAGTTCTTTACATTTTACTGGCGTGTCATTATTATCAAATTTACGGGTTGTATATAATGTATACAGTAGAAAATATTAATATGTAGTTTAAAAAAAAAAAGTTATTGATATATGAATTTTTGGACACAATAACGATAGTTCCCAATCCTGTTACACTTAATAGGGATATATGAAGGGTCCAAATATCCTTCCCCCCGCCCAGGTGTAGAAGGGGGGGGGGTAGGGCTGAGGGCGAGAAGAAGGGATCCATAAGAAGGACCTTAGCCCAACTCATCTGTCCCCTGGCGGTGTGTCTGTGCGTGTGTGTGCGTGCGATCAATAGCGGAATACGTTATGCATTTTAACGACGCCTCCCCGCCCTTATTCTCCGCCTTCGGGGGGGGGGGGGGGTGAAATCTTAGTTCCCACCCCCGCCGTAGTCATGGTAACCGCGGACCCCGGGTAACACCCTTGTCTGAATATTGATGTATGAGCCAGTTCTTTCGCTCTCTTTCTCTCTCCCTCTCTTCTCTCTCTTGCTCTTACTCCCTCTCTCTTTCTCTGTCTCACTTTCTTTCTTTCTCGCTCGCTCTGTGCGGAACAAACCGTTTTCCTTTTATTAATCCCGCCTTCAACCCTTCCCCTCCAACCCCCCAGACAACCATACATCTCTTTGCTCTCATCCGCTCTGTGCTCGCCGAGAAATGTGACTTCTCAATACATTCCGCTTTCTGTATTTTTTCGCCTCTTCCATAAACGGGAAGGAAAACGCTCGTATTTCTTATGTTATTTTTTCATCTTTTTATGTTTCAAAATTAAGACCGGATATTCACATTTTATATTCAGGATATCCGGATTGAATATCTCATTCTATCTGTCAAAAAGAGGCTTATTAAGCAATATTTTTTTCTTTTTCTTTTTTTCATGCTGTATTGATTATCTACTCTCCTTCATTTGTGAATGCTTTCATTTATTCTAATTTATCTTGTGGTTTGTAAAGAGGGGTCAGTAAAAGGAATAATAAATAAGACTATTGAAAATTAAAAATTCATTACTCTAGGTACGTATGGTTGTATAGAAAGATTATTACAATTAGGAATGATAAATTATTTTCTACTGTCATTGGAATTTTCTGTTTGAAGACTAGTTTCGAATGTTAAACATTCATTATCAGTTCTAAAACCTTGATAATTTTCAAACCATCTACCCTTTGGTACATAGATTAATTACCTAAGGAGGCAAAATGAAAAGGACTTCTGACAGATATCAGGATCTAGACAAGACTGAATGCAAAGAGTCTATTGTGTCTAGTATCCTTTCGGCTATTTTTTTCCGTTTCTATTTTAAAACAGGACTATTGAAAATATTTATTTGGTCATTTTAAAAAAATCTGGATCAATTTTGAACGATTTTATTGTTTCTAATGTTACAGACTACTTCAACATTTACGATAAAAACGTTCAAAGCTCCAAATTAATTACAAAAGACTAATATACATGACTGTGATTAGACCTATCTGGACTTACAGAGTTGAGCTTTGGGGCTCCACTAAACCATCCAATTAATCTCGTATTCAATCCTTACAATCTCCCAAAATCCTTCGAAAAATCCTCACTGCACCTTACTTTGTCACTAATAAACTTATTCATAAAGATCTTAATGTTCCATATGTTGCAGATTTAGCCCAGACCAGATATCCATCCTTTCATAGTAAGCTACATAACCACTCAAATCCCCTAATTTCTCAACTTGCTTCCCACACCATTCCTGATAATCCTCCGAGGCGTCTGAAAAGAAGATGGCCCAGAGACCTTCTAGTTTAGAATTTTAATTAAAGTGCTCCTGATGGGTAGTTCTTTTCAAGTTTTGTCACGTTATTTACAACTGTACAGAATATATACATCAAGTAAATGTATTGACAACGATTATAATAACATGTTAAAACTTGGAAAGAACTACTCATCAGTAGCACTTTATTAAAACTTCTACACTAGAGGTTCTCTAGGCCATGTTCGTTTCAGACACCTCGGAGGATTATCAGGAATGGAGTAGGAAGCAAGTTGAGAAACTAACGGATTTGAGTGATTATGGAGCTTACTATGAAAGGATAGGGATCTGGTGTGGGCTAAATCAGCAGCATATGGAACATTAAGATCTTTATGGATAAGTTTATTGGTGACAAAGTAAGCAGCATTGAGGATTTTACGAAGGATTTTGGATTGTAAGGTTTGAATACGAGATGAATTGGATGGTTTAGTGGAGCCCCAAAGATCAACTCCGTACTTCCAAACAGGTCTAATCACAGTCATGTATATGAGTCTTTTGTAATTAATTGGGAGCTTTGAATCTTTGTTTAGTAAATGTTGAAGTAGTCTGAAATGACGTCTAAAAATGTAAATTGAGAAAAGGAGTAGTTTATAGACATATCCATGAACTATTGTTTTTCCCAGTCAGGGAGGAGTTGATTTTTTTATTTTACTGAAAGGAATATTCAAATTAAGAATTTATTGCGATGTTTCATGTACGTTACTTGGGGAGCTGCAGCATGTTTCAGATATGTCTTGCTTAAAAGATGATGAAAGGTTCTTTAATAAGTTAGAAGGAAGAAAATTAGAAGTTGGTAGGCACGAACCAAAGGATACTTCATGCGTAACAGAAGGGCGGAGCAGTTGTACTGACGCTTTTAATATTGCATCCTCTCGGTTGGGGCATGAATATCCCATTCTCCCGCTGTACACCCGCTGTAATTATCCCATACTTGAGTTTCCACTGTTTCAGCTCTCCGTTTCTCTACTACCTTTTTCGTTTTTTTTCTATAAGGCTAACTATATTTGGTTTACTGATCGTTTAATCCGCTGTGAAGCCAAATACACGGAATAAACTGGACGATCAGAACTGGTCAATGTTTTACATTCGGAACTAGTATTCAGATTTTTTTTTTTTTTAACCAACAATTCACTGTGGACAATAATTCACCAATCCTAAAACGGAAATATTTTTTTTTTTATACATTATTTTAATTTTAGTATATAGTTTATATATAGTCCTAACTTCTGCTCATGCTGAATCCCATTCAGTCATATTCATTTCTTGAAATTATTAAACTGGTTATTATGATACTTAACCCTGCATGTTTTGCAGTAAACTGGCGAAGAACATAAAGGAAGATTCCAATGTTTGGGAGCGATTCCAAAAAGGTAAACCTGAATAGCGATTATATCGATCGGCGAGAGAGAAGAGAAGGCTCCTTGGAGGAGATCCGAAGCGATCGCACACTTAAGCTGCGACACACACAGAGAAGGGCCTAGGGAAATTAAAGAAGGGCTGACAAGACGGGGGTCAATATTGAATACTAAGGGCCCTATTGGATGCCTTGTCTCCTCTGTGCGGCGAATCCTCTTACAGGTCCCGGCCATCCCCATCCCCTGGGATCCTATCCCGCCACTTTAATCCCGTCCCTTTACCATCCGATCCGTCAGTCTCCAATAAGACAGTTGTGTCTCCTCGGGCCTCTATCTCAGCCCAACATGGCAATAATTGCTACAAACATTCTTTGGTTATTGAAATCTTTTTTTAAACTATTTATTGATATTTACAACTGGATACATTATATACAAGCATTAATTTTGAGGAAAATGATTACAATGATAGGTCTATACACAGAAAGAATCACTTATTAGAAGGGTTTCGATAAAAGTTCTACATTAGAAGGGCTCTTGGCCATCTGCTTTTCAGAAATCTCAAAGGATTATCGAAAATTGTTAGGCAAGTGTTGAAAGACCAATGGATTCCAGTGGGTATAGAGTTTACAATGAAGCTATTTGACAACTAATTTCCTGGGATCAATCACCTAATTTAATAATGATTAAATCTTTCAGTAAAATAATCATTAGTTCATTTCATATTGAATTGAGTGTGAGGTAAATAGGGAGAGTAGTGGATTCGAGTAGGTATGGAATGAACTATGAAACGGTAGGTATTCGGTTTGGGCTAAATCAGTAACTTAAACATTAAGCTCTTTATGGACAAGTTTGTTTGTAATAAGGAGCATTTAGGATTTTATGGAAGATTTTGAATTGTAAGGATTGGATACAATAAAAATTGAAAGGTTTATTGGAGCCCCAAAGCTCAACTACGTATTTCCAAATGGGTCTAATTACCGTCGTATGAATGTGCTTTTCAATTATTTTTTCAATTTATTGGAAGCTTTGAGCGCTTGTCTAACAAATTTTGGAGTAGTCGGAAACGACAAGCTGTTTCTTGTCTTTTAACTCTGTGGTTAAAAAAAAAATTAAAATATCTGCACAAATGTTTATCTCTGCTACCAATGTTCTTTCTCAAATACTTCTCAATTCCAGTGATAAATATCAAATTAAAAAAAGAAACTTGTTGTTTAAATTTATTTTAATTTAAAAAAATAACGATGAATTCTGTTCAAAAGCTCCTCCTCAATACACATATATGGAACAGTTAATGCAGGAAAGACTTCTCAAAAGTGTGACGTGAATAGAAAACAGAAGACAAACTGGTAAACCAATTAGAAATTTCTTAATGTTCCACGCTGCATAACCAGTTCTCAGAATTACAATGATTGTGATTGGAATTCATCTCTCATTTAAACTCACTTACAAAACAAATTTTGTTCATAAATCACGTAGAGTCTTAAGATATGTTATAAAATTTAGTATCTTATATATATTTTATTTATTTGAATATTTTATCCGGATTATGTATTCATGATGTTGTCATGTGGCGTCACACTTTTGGCTTTTGTCTTTCGTCTTGAGAGTAGAGTTCTACTTGAGCTTCTTTATTTAGGAGCTGTTGCGATAATGCGATAGAGATCCCCAATTGGAGTAGTTACTGCTGTTGAGGTTCTTGGGAGGAATTTAAATCTTCTAAACTACACGTAACGCTCTCGAGTTCCCCAACAGTATATCACTTTTGACCAATTCGGCCACGAATAAAACATGTTCCATGTTAATAAATCAGGAAACCACTGCACTTAGACAAAAGGATATATAAATTTTAATTTTCCTAGATTAATCTTTTCTTCGTAATATAGGAACATACGGTAAGACGCTGCCATTGACTGAGAGGCCCACCTTTGAAGAGAAGACTAACATCCACCAGCGGCGCCAGTTAATAAGGGCCCTAATTACTGCTAATGCAGCCAGCGGCCACCCTCACAATTAGAGCTCCATAATTCGCCCAAAAATTGTTCTCTCCTCGTTCCTATATCATCTCCTCCAGTGCCGACCATATGGCGGTATCTTCTGTAGGTAAGCCATCTCTTCCGCAGGTAGTAGCAGCTTGGGTCGCCATTGGAGAGGACGTCCCCTTCCAAAGCAGATGCTTTATTCACTTAGCCTTTCTTAATTCATAATAAAAAAATATTACCATTTAGTTACTGTAATAAAAACAAGCTTTATATACAAAGAAATATATCGATTTGAAAAATCAAAGATATTTATAATTTGAAAAATTCTTTAAAAAAAAAAAAGGAAGTATTATTTCTTTCATAAATTTTTGAATTGTCCATAAATATTTATTAAGTGGTTTAGTAACTTGTTTAAAGTGCAATAGTAAGGAGTGCTTTTGAATAAAATGTTTCCATCCAATTTTTAAATTTGAAAAAAAATAATATAAAATTATTGGTATAAAAGGTTTCTCCATTTACCTATAAACCAATTAACTTAAAAGATGTGAAGTATTGGTACCAAAATGTTTCGATTAACAATTCTCTTGTATATCGAACTTATATTGAAAGTTTAATATAGCTCTCAAGATCATAAAAAAAAAATAAATAAATAAAAATAAAAAAAAAAAAAAAAAAAAAAAAAAAAAAAAACTGAGCCAACGATTGTGAAAGGAGGTGATTTGGCCAGAATTCACGCTCAACCGCCAGGTTTTCCCCCCAATTAAGGGTACCCACTTTTTAGGAGGCTGGGTGTGTCTCAGGAGGGTCTCCCGACTTCAAATTCGATCCCCGGCCGAAATAACAGAAATAAATTTTATGCCTTTAGTCGGACTCGAACTTGGGGATATCCCATGGTAAACCCCAAATATTTAACCTACCTGCCCCTTCCCCCTTTCCATGATGAATTTATTTCAGATATCTTTTAGATCTCCTCAGGTAAGTACCAATATTTGATTTCTTGTCTTACATTTTTTAAAACTTTAGTATATATAATCCATGTAACATAGTGCTGATGTGTTGAAAAGTTTGTATGTTTTAGAACTGAAGATTAATGTTTAGCATTCGAAACTAATTTTCAAATAGAAATAGCTGATCGAACTGGTAAATAATTCATCAATCCTAAAACTGGAGGATTAAATGTGATGAAGTGAATTGCTAATTCAAAGTTATGAATAAGTAAAAATTATTTTGTTAATAAAAAAACAGCAAAGCTAACTTGGTGGCTTAAACGTGGTCCTTACCTGGCCTGTAACGCGAAAAAAACAACAGCATAATTTTAACAAATCTGGTATGTTTAAATTCTACTTTTTTTTTTTTTTTTTTTTTTTTTCTTTGGGCCTTCTAAGGACCACGGGCTCGTAGCTATTTTTTAGTGAGGATCTTCTTCTTTCTCTTCCAGAATTCTTTCATTTTCTGACTATGATCCAGCTTTCTCTCCTCTGTCCATTTGGCCCCTGTGGTCTTCTTACTGGTAAGGGACACTGAGAAAACTCCCTGTCGGATAGCTTGTCGGAACTGCAGTCGGTCTTGTGTTTTATGCAGTGGGATCCCTAGTTGTTCCAGATCTGACTTCACCGATGTTATCCACTTGTCTTAGAAGCCTTACCTCTACCAGCCACATTAAATATCCAGTTTGTTAATCTTTTGGGATTTATGCGGGTCAGGTGTCCATAAAATGCCAGTCGCCTTTTCCTTATGCATGTCAGGTTATCCTCCTGATGTTTATA
Source organism: Euschistus heros (assembly GCA_003667255.2). Taxonomy (NCBI): domain Eukaryota; kingdom Metazoa; phylum Arthropoda; class Insecta; order Hemiptera; family Pentatomidae; genus Euschistus; species Euschistus heros. The sequence goes on from RCWM02000004.1 coordinate 5,688,326, forward strand.
CAGCTCATCATTGTGCCGTATCCTGTAGGTGCCATTCTCTTCCTTGACTGGTCCTAGTATTCTCCACAGGATTTTCCTCTCCTTGATCTCTAGCTTCCTGAGTGGACTCTTCCTGGCCATTACAAGGCACTCAGAGGCATACAGAACAGCTGGTTTTACTATAGTGTTATAATGTCTTATTTTGAGATTTTTGGAGAGGCATTTAGATGAGTAGACATCTCGACAGGAGTGATATGCCCTTTCAAATTTGGTGCATCTGGTGTCTATGGCTAGGTTCTCGGTCTGGTTCGCAGAGATCCATTCTCCTAGATACTTCACTACAGGTACTTTCCGTATGCTGGTGTTTTCTATGGGAATTTTAGAGGGAGATACATTCTACTTTAGAAAGATTTAGTAACTTGTCCAGTATGGTCAGCAGTATGCTCTGCCAAGGAGTAACTCAAAAATTGTGAGATCTTGACTTATTGGTATCGATGAATACGTTTTGAAATTTCCGATTCGATATTCCGTAGAAAATCAGTATAAAGTGTAATTAGTTCTTTTTAACGAACCAAGAGCCATTTCCTCACAATTTTTTGAGTTACTGTTTTTCTCTATGGCAGAGAAGCATAGTTGTAGGGGGTTGTTTTGTACGATCTGATCCCTGCCAATTTTGAAATATAAACCTCCCTCGTTGTAATCTCTATACGAATATCTGTGGAGGGGTTGTAAATGATTAGTTTCATAGATTTTGGGTGTTCTAAAAAGTCTTATTGCTTGAATTGTCCGCCTTATCTGTGCCTAACCCTATCGTTATACAATTAAGACAGCATTTACCGAGGAATAAACCTGCCTCGGCGGGGTCCTGCCGGTGATCGATCACCTCCACACAATCGGAACACTTTTTGTATCGATTCTCCATACGGACCGGAGGGGACTTTACCTGGCCCATGTAATTGCCATAGGCGGAACTAGATCTTTTGGCGCCGCGGCTAATACACCCCCTACATCGGGGTAATGAGAGTCAGTTTTTATTGTTCTCTCTCTGATAATTTCCCATCAGTCTGTTATTATTTCTCCTCTCCTCATGTTAAATAACAGGGGGAGTTCCGAGACGCCGGTAATCACTGTTAATCAGAGGCGAGGGCCGTTGTCCTAATGGTGTCTGTTTAGGCTAACAGTGTATTCTATGTATGTATTCTATGTTCGTGGAAGACTTGCAGTCGCGTTACTATCCCGCTGTCGGCATGTCTTTGGTAATTAGCGTAATCGCTGCTCAGGTAATGAGAGCCGTGAGGGTGGTCAGGTGTCGGCTTCTTGGAACATTCGTGTTCCCGCCACAGCCAGCCAGGTAGGAAGGCGGAGGAAATGGCAACATCGTCGCCAGCCTTTCTCGAAATTGCCAGCAGAAATAGAAAAAGAAATCTGAAGCTTTTCTTTTCTGAGACGCTTGCAATTTAATATATCCTCAGCTCAAACCTTGGGGTTTTTGTTAATACGCTTTTATTAACTTCGCTTGTATGTAACAGAATCTTTCATCGTAATTTTCACCAACTTCTAGCATCTGATTAACATGAAAATTGCACACGTTTCAAGGACTAATGACAATATAATAATTGCACAGCTTTAATGTTCTCACTTAGTTAGTTAAATTAACCCAAAATGGGGATCTGCTTTGCAAAAGGCGAAGTAGTAGGTTTTACATTTTTATATGGTCCAGATGGGTCCTGAGAATAAAATATTAGAAATGAAACTAAACTTGATTAGGGCAAAATGTTTGTGTGGCAAAAAAAAAAAAAACTTTTTGAATTTTATTCAGATTTTGGAAAAAAAAAACAAAAAAAAAAACATAGAAAAATGGCTTCAATCGAAAAATATTTTGTGTACAAAATTAAAGTTTATTAAATTGTGCGCCTAAAGACATCCCTTAAGCTGAATTTTATTTAGGTGTTTAGCCACAATCGATTGTCAAACATCGAAGAATTTTGTCAACTTTAAAAAGTTAGTTTCGGTGATGTTAATAAATTCTATAACGCAGAAATGGCTAATTAAGTCAAAAAATATTGTATACTAAAAGTAGTAGATCATTACATTATGGTTTCCCACTCTGAAGCAAAAAACCAAATATTGTTGGTTGATTTTGGATAAACTGTGTTAAAAATGCAAACAAATCACAAATAGTACGGGGAAATTAAAAGGTCTGACTGTTGCAAATTGTTTATAATATTTAGCTTTTCAGTTAGGTTTGCTATAAAAGCGTATTTTTTCTAGTTTTTTTTTAGCTAGGATATATTTTTTATTTTGTATTAAATTCATAAAATAATAAATTTTTAAAAAATATATCATTCTAATGACTCGTTAAGAAATAATGCATTGGCAAAACTCGAATAATAAGAAGACTAATGAACTGTTTTATCAGATTCATGTGTCGAGTTCAAAGGGATTCTCCCACACATCACATGTGTGTACAGAGTTAAAAAGGCTTTATCCCTTTTTTTCGCAGAAATTCCTTCCTAGCTTCCTTCGTCTATCAAACCATTAATTCTTGCAATCCCACCTACACTTATAATTTCTTCCAGTTCAAATTTTCGTTTTCTCCTTACACTACAAGCTTGCTCCTCAGACCTGTAAACTCGAATTTTTCCCTTTTAACTTCCTTATCGAATTCATTACCCCATAACATCCGAAATGCTCCATCTCTATTTACATTTAAATTCCTTCTGTTCCGATATCCTTTCTCCAAAGAAATACACTAATTATAAACTTATTTATATTATATTGAATTTATATTATTTTATTTAATTGTAATACTATAATATCATCGTTTTCGACTGCTTCCACATTTACTCAACAAACGTTCAAAACTTTTGATTTACTACCAAAGACTCATTTACATGACAGTGATAGACCTATTTGGAGTTGAGCTTTGGGACTAAACCATCTGTTTCATCAACAACAATCCTTGCAATACAAAATCCTTAATGATCCATACTTTGTAACAAATAAACATATCCATAAAGACATTAATCTATTTAGGTGCCTCGGGACATGATGAGGAATCGAATGATAGCAAACATAGGCATAGAGTTACTATGGAAAGATAAGTATATCATGCAGACCAACATCAACAATGAACAGTATATGCATCATTGGGTCTATTATAGTTAAGTTTATTTGTCACGTAATAAACACTAATGATTTTACTAGGAAAAATCGATGCTTTAGTGGAGCTTAAAAATGGCTCCATTTAAAGTATGTAAAGATAGATTGAATATCGTCTGAATATCAAGATAATAATTAATACGGCTAATCCTAAATACAGCTATTATAGCATATATTAATTCTCACAGATATTCTTAAATATCCAAGGAAACTATGTTAGTGCGTATGTAATAAAATGAAGTACTGGTTTTTTAATTCTTTCCTATTAATAACAATCAGTTTAGGATAAAAGAATTTTTCCGAAAGCATATATGGAAGTTATGAAATATTCTAGTTACAAATGTTCTTCACAACAATAGTTAACTCGAGTAATAATTAATTTTAATCTGATTTATAAATAATCGCTTTTCCATTTTATTTTTGAATAATTAAAACATGTTAGATTAGTTTTTCGTCGAAATCTTCTAAAAGGTTTTTTTTTTTTTTTTTTTTTTTTTTTTTTTTTTTTTTTTTTTTTTTTTTTTTTTTTTTTTTTTTTTTTTTTTTTTTTTTTTTTTTTTTTTTTTTTTTTTTTTTTTTTTTTTTTTTCTGAAAACCGGTTTAGTCTGGAAAAAAAAAAAAAAATATATATAAAATATATATATATATATATATATATATATATTGTATATATAATTATTATATAACTTTAATAATTATTATATGCAGCATAATTCTATGATTTTATATTTTTCATATATTATATGACCGACCACTCTTTGACAAGGACAGATTTCATATAATCATAAGTAACGTAGAGAAGAACGGCCACATTCAGAAAAGGAATTTTTCAAAAATACCTTTCTGCACTAAACAAATTTGTTCAAACTGTTGAAATTTAAAATTAAGATAGAACAAGAGATTTGCATTCATTGAGATCGAATAAAAATAAAAATTTACCCTTAAAGCCGTTTCAGGGTAATTTTTTTTTTTTTTTTTTTTTTTTTTTTTTTTTTTGACTATAATGTTATTAAATAACATTAATTATTTATCATGTTATTAAATAATATTAATTATATACCTATATTTTGTAATTATTAAAGCACATAAGATACTTGCATGAATATTATCCTTTTTGTATAAACAACTCTTTTATAGAGTTACGATGGAAGAGAAAAAGAAATAAAAATATATTCCTTTTTTGCATAACCATATTATTTTTCTGCTGTACTCGTATACCAAGTTTTTCACGGTCATTTACTTATGAAAATAGTTTTTCATAATAGTCATAATAAGGTAGAGATAATCAAAATTTTAAAAATTATAGGCATATTAGATGCATTAAGAAATAATAATTTTAATAAAATATATATAAAAATCTTCATAGTAATAGCGATTCTCCAGAATTAAACAGAAGGGGAGGCTGGCGAAATGTGCTAGGCTACAAGTGGGCAGTTTGTGTGCCGGACGAGCGCCCAGAAGCTACCGAAATTAAATACGTGCCTTGTGAGGATTTGTGGAGACTGTATCTCTTGCCGGGTCTCGAACCCTTGGCAATAACACTATCCTATATTACTATATTACTGCTCTCTCGGTCATTATCTGTCCTCTGCCTTCTCCTATTTAGCTCTGTCTCTGGAAGAGTCCATGGCCTCATGTCATTTGGAGTATTGTCTATAGTCAGGTCTTGTATAGAGCACATCTTGTAATTTTTTACACAGCTAAATTACAACCTATTAGAATAACAAAAAAAAATGTAATTATAGTTCCGTTTTCCCATTGAAAAGCTTTTTATATTATTTTACAGAACAATTATTTTTCAATTTGACTAAAAATATCTTATTTGAAGGTAAAATAATGCATTATAATAAATTGGGCTGAATTAATGATAATTTTGATTACTAATTAAAATATAGGGAAATAAATTAAACAATTTAAATAACTCATTTGATATAATTATACTGAAGATTTTTCTTGTAAATGAATTACAATGTCTGTTTAAGACATTTCAAAGTATTTCAAAAGTGACACAACTCAAAAATCTATATTTTTGATTTATCATCATGTCTTTACTTATTCATTTATTTATTTTTAATTTTAACTTCAATTGAAATAGATGTACAATCTACCTCAGTGAATGGCAATAGGTAAAACTGCTAATAGTGTATGCATTCGTACTATATATATAAATCAACAAACACACACAATTAATAAGAATAAAAGATAAAAATAAAACAAATAATCATCATAAAAATAAAACTAATAATTACTTACAATCACCACAATCATCAGGTTTAAGTTGAATACGCTTCTATGAAATGTCAAAAATTTATCAAATTAACTTCAAATCTCAACTGATACGAATACATCTCACTTGTGGTTGGGATTTAAAAAAAAATCAGATACACTTTCAATATTTCATACAAGACAAAGAATTATGCATTTTTTTTTTAATGCAGGTTTTTGAGTTGTGTCACTTAAGAAATACGTGTGCGATATTATAATAGTTTATTTAATTTTATTTAAATAGTTTTAGAATTTTATTACTCCATTGTTCAATTAAGTGTATAAGGTTCGTTGCAAAATATAGGTCAGACTTCTTTTGATTTTTGTTTATTAATAATAGAGGGGTATGCAGATGCTTAAACCTTGTCTGACAAAAACAGAAGAAATACAACTAATATTGTTCGCTGATTTCAATTGAATGTCGATGTAATCTAAACGGTGTGAATAATTATTTTAAAAATATATATAAAATTATAATTATTACAATTAATTAATTTTTGAATAACAATAGTTTTAATTAATAAATGTTTTAAACACTAATTATGTATTACTTTTTTGAAAAACAAAAGTAAGTATACAGACGGCTATGAGCTTCCAGCACAGCCGTGTAAGTGTTGCGGGAATAGTGTTCTATCTTCTAGGCGCTATAGCTCTCGCAGTGTATAACAGATCTTTTTATATTGAAACTTGTCTCAAAAATTATATAAATATATATTGTATAATATTATATTTGGTATAATATATTATAATTTAATATTAGATATAACTGTAGAAAATTATATGTAAATAAATTATAGAAAAATTAAAAAATTATTAATTTTGGGAAATCGATTGATAATTTCTTTTTTAAAAATCATATTATGTAATGATACTGAGATTTTTATTGTTTACCCAATTCTGCTAGGATTTATTAACTCGTAGAGGTTGTCTTTTAGATGTCTATTCGATCAATTTTCTTCAATATCAAATTCCATATAAAAAAGGTAATCGCAATATCAGTATTTCTGAAAATTAAAATCTGACATATACAATATTATATTGTACCTAAATTGTATTTAAGTTTTCACGAATCGTAAAAATGGCAAGAGAGTTATGATATTAGATCCCAATGGGAATTTAAGGTTTTGTAAATCATTTGAAGTCTATACAGAAATCTATTGTATTATTTGATTATTTATCATACAATGATTTATTTTTGCTATTTCCATAAAAATTTGTGCTTTAACTTTGACAAGTGACGTGATGACATAGAAAGTTTAAGCTGATAGAAAAATTAATAAAATGTTGATATTGTCTGCTAAATCAGCTTACACAAACACTAGCCAAATATTATACAAAACGTTGATATTGATAATCAAAGCAACGATTAAATTCTTCTTAAAAAATTGCATCAGCATCCCTCGGAGATAATGCAGAAATGTGAAATGAAATATTTATACATATTTGATGTATAAGAAAAAATATTTTAAAAAAATAAAAATTGTGAACAAAAATAATTAAATAGAAAATATTGACAAAATATCAGCAATATTAAGGGATCAACATGTCGCACCTGATATATATATATATATATATATATATATATATATATATATATATATATATATATATATATATATATATATATGTATTTTCATATTATAAAATAAATTGTTTTTTTCAATTTTAAGCTCTAGATTAGCACCGTAACATTATAACCTTTCGTGTAGAATAGCGCTGGTAACCTACCGGTCGATTTGCAAACTTCACATTTATTCACACGTCGCTGTTTTAACAAATGATCGAAAAATCACTGTATTTTGATATTGATAAACCTTCTTGAAACTACAAAGATGATGTCATTAAAATTTGGTTAAGATTGGTTCAGCAGATCGTGGTTAGTGATCAGAAACGTAAAACGGCTTGCCCTTTTATATAATAGTATAGATTATGCTTAAATTTAATATACTCAAGAGTTCAGTTATAAAATATTTCAAAATGTGATTCAACATTTCATTTACTCCTGAAATACACGTCACCTGGGAAAAGCCCAACGCAGAAGCTAAGCACCTGAAAGTGACACACCGATTATTCATTAGCTCACTCCCGGATCGACCTAATTTTCTTCATATTTTAGGAATGATTATTCTATTATGGGCTGCTTTTATATAATGACAGTATTTATCAACCATTAACATATCTTATATAGTTATCACTTCCTTCCCATCCAGCGGAGATTTTACTTTATGTCTTAACTTAGAGGCCAATAAATCTCAAGATATTGCCATTGACTATATCTTATAGATAAAAGATACGGGATTGGATTTTCGAACTTCCTGAAAAAATTGTTTTTTCATCATTCAGACCAAAATAATTAAGACATTACAGTCGAGCTTTTCGACAATACAAAGCTATCCAACTCATTTCGTATCCGATCCGCACAATTTGAAATAATTTTCCACAAATAAACATTCATACTGGTTTAAATATTCCATATACTTTTGACATGACCACAACTAGATGATAAATTTCACAGCCAATCTCTTGAACTCTCCCACTTGGTTTCAATTCAACCCTCTGAGAAATCTGAAAAGATGGCCACACTACATTCAAATACGGAACTTTTATTGAAATTGACATATCGTTATAATTATTATCTTCAACTGTAATAGATGTTATACTTTTACATCTATAAATTAAATAAATATATTTATATATAATGACATATTTTTCAATATGTTGGCCATTTTGAACAAAGTTGTTGACACTTTTTAGAAGACGGTGTTATTTTAAAGATTGCCTTATCGTCTGTATTGTTGTTTGGTGAATATGAACAATTAAAAATCCAGTCAGTCAATCTCAACTATATCTGATTTTAATGAATTACTTCAATAATTATATCATTATTGGTAAATTTGTCAATTTTAATCATTTGTCTGTCTAAAAAATTGCTTTTTATTTTTGTCTCATATAGCTATATAATATAGGAGGACAGTAAGTAGATGTGTAAATATATATTTTCAGCTATTTGTAAATATTTTGTCTTATTAACATTCAAATAGTTAATCTTTTTTTTTCTCTATACATCTTTTCCTTTCTATTCACTATATTTGTTTTATTTCTTGGTTTTTTTTTTTATCTTTCTGAATGCATTGTAATTATTATATTAGTATTATTTTTTTTTCTTTTCTCATGTATATATTCATAATATAGTTCTATTTTACATATACCATCTTTATGTGTGTATGTGTATGTGTATATGTGTATATGTGTGTGTATATATATACGATGGTATTTTAAGTTATAATTATTATTTCATATGGTTATTTTTATTTTTTTTTTAAATAAGTTTTTTACCTATAAAAAATGTATGCTGTAATTTAGTGATGCATTTAATTTGTAAATAACATGCCAGACAATTGTACTTTTAACTGTGCATTATTTTTTTAAGTCCCAGACTAAAGTTTATCTTAAAAAAAAAAATTAGTTTTATTCATATTGATAACTAAAACTATTTTATTATTATGCCTTTATTAAATAATTAAAATTGATTTAGATTTGATGATTTACAAAAAGGAATAAGGAAATCTGGTGATGAAGTGAACCCAATTGACGGATTTATGGAAGAATTTTTCTGGAAAGTAATTTTCTTTCTATTTTTTTCGATTCAAAACATAAATAGAAAAACTCTAAAAACATTTTTTTATAAATTTAAATTCGCTACTTGAAAGGGTTAAATAGAAGAAGACTCCGAGAGAAGCGTTATCGAGACAAACATCGTCCTTGTTCAAATTAGTCCCTCAAGTAGGGGCTACTTTGAACAAATGAAATATGACTCCTGTCTCCCTTGTATTGAAGATATCTGGATCGCTCATAAGGAATTTTGAAGCTTACAGAATTTTCTAAGACATAGCAGACTTAAAAGACAAGAAACTTCTCGTCGTTTCCAACAACTCCAACATTAACTTGCGTTCAAAGCTCCCAATAAATTAAAAAAGACTTATTTACATGACAGTAATTAGACCTATTTGAACATACGGAGTTGAGCTTTGGGGCTCCACTAAACCATCCAATTCTTCTCGTATCCAATTCTTATAAACTAAAATCCTTCAAAAAATTCTTTTTGCTCCTTAATTTGTTACAAGTAAACTTATCTATAAAGTTCCATTTGTTGCTGATTTAGCCCAAATCAGATACCAATCCTTTCATAGTAAACTCCGATCCCACTCAAATCCATTAGTCTCCCAACCTGCTTCACATTCGATTCCTAATAACACACCAAGACCTCTGAAAAGGAGATGGCCAAAAGTGCTACTGGTGAGTAGTTCTTCACAAGTGGCTTACTTGTCATTATAATAATTTTCCTCAAATTATCTTGATGTATATTGTATACTGTTGTAAATTTCAATAAATAGTTATTTAAAAAAAATTAAATCGTTTGTTATAATTATGATTATAATAAATACTAACAATCCGAGGAATGGGATAAACTGTTTATATACCTCTTAAGAAGCAATATTTTATTTATAATTTGTTTTATTAAATATGTTATTAGTTACCAATTACTATTAGTTAGAAATTTATTTTAAAACTTGATATCTGTATCGAGAATTGAGAATCGATTTTTTGGAATCGGTACCGGCGTCAAAAATCGAAAATTTTTGAGACAGACACTTTAGTAATATTTATTATTAATACCTATTAATATTATAAGGCTGTTGACTTGTTAAGAAACAATATTGAGTGATAGATCCAAGGGCGAGAAGGAGAGAACGGACTTAGACAAAGCTGCCGCCATGGCGCCTCAGAAATTGTAGCACAATTAAAAGCGGCCTCAGACGAGAGAAGTGGCTCTCGGCTAATTGTGGACCCACAACCACCACCCCCCTCAATTTTCCCCCAGTTTCGGTCTTACTCTTAGTCTTTTACTTTTTTTCCGGAAAGGGAATTATAACTATCCCTAGTGAATCATCTCTTTTTCGGCCTCGTAATGTCCTCTCATCGAAAAGAATATCCACAACCAACATCCCCTTATGAAAGAATCATTGTGAAGGCATTTTCATAGAATCGAAAAATGTTTAAGTACAACGAAATCACTAGCGTTTTATTATATTTTTTATTGAAATATATGTACTATCTGCATCAATGAATGGCAATAGGCGACAGTGCTAAAGATGTATTCATTCATACAATATATACAAGTACACATACACACAAAATTAATGGTAATAGCAGATAAAAATAAAACAAATAATAGTTATAAAAATAAAACTAATAATTCAATCTCAAAAATAAAATGAAATAATAAAAATTAAGTAACAAAAATTGATATACAAAAATAAATAGATAAATATATAAAATATTTTTTTTTTTAATTTAAGATACATTCTTACTATATGTACAGTACAGACACATTCAGCCTGGGGAACCCCGAATCGCGCCTATTCCCTCACTTATTGGGAGTCAAGGCCAGACCCAAAGAGATCCCAGCGCTGCTCTCTCAGCTGCATCACTAGTAATATAGTTTAAATAGTGGAATAAATAAAATATAATTGATGGGGTATTAGTTGACTGAGAAGTATTTTAGGATGTAGGTAGTTGGGGTATACAGTCATAGATAAACAGCCATTAAAAATAATCTTTTAATTCATTATGCCGACGTTTCGACTGGCGTTGCAAGCCTTCATTTTAATTGTTAATTCCGTAGTCTTCTTAGTCTGTATATATTGCCTTTTGTTATAGCCCTTATTCTCATATAGTTATCCATTTCATATTTTTTATACTCGCTGCAACTTTGTCATATCTTTTTGTTTGTTTTCTTTTTCTTCTAGTCCTGAAAGCTTGGAATGCAAGTCGAAACATTGGCATAATAAATTTAAAATTTTATTTTTAATTGCTGCCTATGACTGCATATCCTAGAATATTAATATGTACACATAATCTAATTTTCGCCAATTCACAATTCAATATGATATAACTAATTACTGGTAGTTAAAGTGTGCTATACACACTAATTAATTAAAATATTCACACGTTAAAGTAAACTTTTCATATTAAAATTATATAAAAATGTGTTCAATTTTCTAAGTTCCCCTCATTACACAAAATTTATTTATTCCTTAGGGAGAATAATCGTTGTATAATAATCTCACAATTAGGTATTAGGATCGATGAATTAATTGCTACTTCTATTGAGATTATTTTATTAGAAAACTAGTTTCGAATGCTATATATTCATCTTCAGTTCTAAAATATACATTTTTTTTTTTTAAACATCAGTATTAGGTTATATGGATTATATACACTAAAGTTTTCAAAAATCTAAGACAAGAAATCAAACAAGAAACCCATCGTAAGAAGGAGAATAGGGCAGATAGGTTAAACTTTTGGGATTTACTACCCTTATTACTCACTGGATTTTTCCGTTTCTATTCGAAACAAATTTAAAATGGGGCTATTGGAAATGTTTATCTTATCATTTAAACAAAATCTAGATCGGTTTTATTATTTCTAATGATTCATTAATATTTAATTTAAGACTATTTTCTACTTTATGTAGTGTTTTTACTCCCAAGTCTTTATTGAATTTATGGTTATTTTCATTTAGCGAAATTGGAATTTTGGGTCTCATTAGTGTATGCTGTTATATGTTATTTTACTCTTTGATTTACTGATCACCCAGTTTTTCCCGTGTATTTTGCTTCACAGTCATTACATTTTAGTTCGTAAACACCGTTTTTTTTATAAAGGGTCTATTTTGTCTTTAGGTGAAGAGAAGTATGATGACAATGGTTTATATATTTTAAATGGAGAATTTAAACCAAATTTTCTTAATTCCTTTTCGACTATGATGGATATTGGGCCATAATATGGAATCAAAATATATTACTTAGGGGTAGCTTTATCCTCTGGGGGTGTTATGTATATATTATTCATAGTTTTTTTATGGGTTTATCTTCTTAAAATATTATCGATTGTAATTTTACTGTATCCGCTATTGCTGGCTATAGTGTATATTGTTTGGATGTCTTTGTTATAATTTTGTTCATTTAGCGGTATATTTAAAAGGCGGTATGATGGATGAACAAAATTATAACAAAGAAATCCAAACAATATACACTATAGCCAGCAATAACGGATACAGTAAAATTACAATCGATAATTTTAAAAAACAAACAAAAAACTATGAATAATATATACATAACAATAATTAATGTTATGTTCTGTTCCTAGGAATCAAATTTGGATCATTGACTCTGAATAACGATTCTTTTCTCGAGAAGATATCGAGAATCGACTCATATCTAAAGATAAGATTAAATGCACATACATTGATTAGCTTACAATAGTTTACTTTCTAACGGTTAAGGTTGTCCAGTTACAAACTACCTATTAATAGGGTGCTCCGTATATTACTACTACAGTGAAAGTCCTATCAGTGATATAGATATTCTTTAGGAAATTCACTGTTTGATCTAAATCTTGATTTATCATTCTATGGCTTTGTCAGCTTGGGATTACCAAAAGTCCAAACATGATTCCCGGTGGAACCAAGCTGCTTCGCTATCCCTCGCACCTGCCCCATCGAGGAGAGGTGCTCTCTCACCGTACTCCATAAACTATGGAAATAAAGGAGGAGGGGGCCGTTATATATGCCATGTGAAATCACCAATAAATCTAAACCTTGTGAAGGTTCTTCTCCAATTAGGTCGAGCCGAGCTGTAAATCAGCGCTGTTGTCTCTGACCGCAGGCTACGGGGCTGCCCCCCCCCCCCCGGGCCCAGGGCCCCCTTGCACCGCTCTTCTCTTCCTAATTATATTAGCCTAATCGCTGAAGGCGGATGTATTCGCCTTACCGTCCATCCCTTATCAATTAGCTTGATGTATAAGCTTCCTCATCCAGCGTCCATCAAGATCCCCTGTCAGGACGCCAGGGAATGGCAATTGCAGGATGGTACGTGCGAGATGGATAGACCATGAGCTCCGAGTCTACATCGAATCAATACACTTGTCAAGGGGCTTGGAAGGAGCTCACTTAATCATAATTTGATTTATATAAACCGAGAGTAAATTATTGTACAAGTCAAGTTCTTGTTTTACTTTTCTGAACAATAAAAATGTTCATCGTTTAAGCCCTTCATTTCAACAAAAATTTATTTAAATCCATTAAAATTTTGCTTGAATTTCGTTTTGTTAAAGCCGACCTCATTATTTTAAAAACCTCTTATCCTTATAAGCTATTGAACATGTTTTACTTAAGTTCAAAACTATTTAGATATACTGAACTGTAAAATGATATCCCATAATACTTTTTTTTTTTTTCAAAATGTTTATTCGCATCTGTAATACAGTTATAATAAGTAAATGTTATGAAATGAGAAAGAAAACCAAGGCAAGAGTTGGCATGAGGAGATCTCACATCCAGCTTCTCTTTTGCCTTCCTCGTTTCATATCAGGGATTTCTGTTGTCGCAATAATTTATACAAGTCTGTTCAAAATGTCCAATCATTGTAATTAGATCAATGAATCCTTTTTAAGATTTATCAACACTTTCCCAAAGGATTTATTCTTGGCCTTCTCAACTTCAAATCCGCACTGCACTCTCATAAGACAAGCTGGTTTTCCGATCTCAATATCCCTTTTCAAAAGAATGTTGCATTTTACAAATCTTTCATTAGACATTCTTTATCTTTATCGAATATTATACCCATTCTTATCTTATATTTATCTTACATTTAAATAAATTCTCCTTACCTATCCCTAATCTATCTAAAAATCCTAATATGTTTAAATTGCTTCTGATAGGCAGCGAAGGTAATTTGTTGTTAGCTTTGCTTCATTAATTTCTTTTTTTTTTTGTTTTTAGAATTTTTTTTGCGTCTTCTTTTATTTAAATTGTTATTAAATTAATTTTATTTTGTGTATACAACTATACCTCAAAGGCGTGGATTCTTAATGTATGAATTAACGGTCTTTATAGTGGGTACTATTAAAGGAAAATAATGGAAAATATATACATATATATACACATAAAACAAAATATTACTTTCATGCTTGAGGTGGTTTTAAAATTAGAGAAAGCTCCTTCTAAATTTATATATCTGTTATTCGTTTCAATCACAGTCCAAGCATTATTTATGATTTTATAGTTAAATTTAACTTTAAATTACAAGGAGCTGCTAGAAGGCAGTCATAATAAAGATGAAAAAAAATTGGCATGCCGATAATTTTAGGAAAATTACAGAGGAACATTGGTACACTCAGTAACATGATTTCACGGTCACGTTAAACGCATTAAATATTTAGTATAAAATAAAATCAACAAGCATTTGATCAGTTGTATTAATTTATTGAATAAAAGTTTTTAGGCGGATGCACTGGTGTATCAGAGTCCCAAAATTGAAAAAAACTTTCACATATTTAAAAAGAAAATGTAATTCAAAAATCTATTTTTACCCTTATACCTCAAAGCGAATGTTTCTTAAAGATATTAACGGATGCGGGTGATTATGAAATTCCTAAGGTTTTCTGTAGTTTGTGATATATTTGGCAATAACCTAAAAAGTTTCAAATATATTTTTTATAAATAATCGTCCGAAAATAGTTGATTTGAAATATTGAAGAATTCTACTATATATATATATATATATATATATATATATATATATATATATATATATATATATATATATATATATATATTTTTTTTTTTTTTTTTTAAATTTTATTTATTTTTTTTTTTGACACGAAACGGCCTTATAGACTCTCCTCCCCCTCACCTCCTTGGTGCCCACAAGATCCTTTATTTCCCTTAGTTTTCCCTATATCTATCCCTATCGAAACAGTCTTGACTTGGAATTCCCAATTTCCCCGTTTCTTTCTTCACCTGTCCGATGTACCCCCCAACCCCTTTATAACCCCACATTTTCCCAAAGATCTTCCTACTTATTCTGCTCTGGTTCATCCTGACCATATGACCGTAGAAACGTAGCCTCTTTAACCTAATCTCCGTTTCCAGGTCATCCATTTCTCTGTTTAATTCTCTGTTAGGCCTCAGCCTATATCCTTCCAGTAATTTTATTGGCCCATAAATTTTCTTCAAGATCTTCCTTTCTACACCCAAAAGTTTCCTTAAGCTAGGAAGAGAAGCGGTCTCCAGTCCATACAGAATAACTGGCCTGACAACCGTGTTATAGTGTCTAATCCTCTCTCTTATTGAAAGACCCTTTTTACATTATAGGCTACTGGTGGCAAAGCTGAGTCTTTCCATCTTGACCAAGCTCTCCTCTATTCCCCTTTTCTCGGACCCATTACTACAAATAATCTCTGCCAAATACTTGAAGCTATTTGTGACCCTGATTTCCCCATATTTTGTTTTAACTGTTTTTTACCGAAAGTTTCGATCCGTAGTCATGAACTCCGTTTTATCGAACGATATTTGTAAACCCACTCTTTCAGCTGGTTTTTTCAGGGCGTTAAGCTGCCCTATTGCTTCATCCGCAGATTCGGCCAGGAGGGCAAGATCATCAGCATATGCTAGACGACTTACTCTGACATTATTATTTTTGGTTCCTAATTTTGCCCCCGCGCTATTTTTGATCCACAATTCCTCCATTACTTTATCCAGCACTACATTGAATAGTATGGGAGACAGACAATCCCCCTGTCTAAGCCCCGCCCTCACCAGAAAGGGCCCACTGATGACTCCCTGGAATTTCACCTTTGAGGTCGTGTTGGTCAGCGTCTGTTCTACCAACCTCCTTGTCTTTCCGTCCAGTCCATACTCTTCCAAAATCCCCAGTAATGCCCTCCTATCCACAGAATCATAGGTCTTCTTAAAGTCCACAAAAGGGATATAAAGATTTAAAAGCCCTGGAGTTGTAATAATTTATTAGTAGTTTCAGACTCAGAATTTGTTCCTGGCATGACCTTTCTTTCTTGAAACCCCCTTGATACTCCCAAATCATCGGATCCACTTGTGGATTTAACCTACTAAAAAGCACTCTAGAAAATATCTTGTAACTTACAGACAACAGGGAGATCCCCCTGTAGTTGTTGATGTCCGGTTTTGGACCTTTCTTATGCAAAGGGTGTAAAACTGCAGTCCTCCACTCATCCGGAATTCTTTCCTCCAGCCATATATCCATAATCAGATCCGTGACCCTTTTCCTGAAGTCCTCCTCTAGCTTTTGAAATTTGCACCAACCTCGTCCTTGGTAGCTCAGAAAAATATAGTTAATTGATTGATCAAAAACGCAATTAACAAGCAAAGGAAGCAAATGTGTTCTACAAACTATTGATATCTAAATTTTTCAAGATGGGCAGTGAAAATGATTCTCAAAATTTTCAGCGAGGTAACACAGACTCAAAAATAAAACGATTTAAACGATGGTCATGTTCAAATTTCATGAAAATCTTTATGAGAATAATTTCTTACCCTCTCTGTTTTTTAAGGTTTCTACCTTTAAATTATGCTTTAAACCAGTCAGTTTATATATTACACTTAGAAATTTTTACTATAAAAGGATCATGAGGAGATATAAAAGCAATATAAATTCCTTATTTGATCATATTTTCAAGGGTGTCGTCTGATCGATTTATGCCTGGCTTCCATAACCTCCCTCCCCCCATGAAAACTGTTGGAAGATGACCCATTTAGTTTTATTTTATTTATTTTCTGTCCCGACAGGTATATAAAAATATCCTTGTATGCACCAAGGCAACTCTTTTGTGGTGGCAAAAATGTTTAAAATATAGAACATTATAAAACTGGTTTAAAATAAATCTTTCGGCCTGGATCAAAGAATTTTTTATTTATTCATTTTTAGAATTCCATTGCTCTTCCAGTTACGAAAGACATAAAGAAACATAGATTCTGTTTTAATAATAATTATTTGCATAATACTTTTCATATATACATATATATATATATATATATATTTTTTTTTTTTTTTTTCAGGAAATCTCACTTTTTTTTTCTCGCCTTTCTAACGACTGTTTTATTTCGACATTGTATTTGGGTCATACGGAAAAAAAAACTGCTGATAGTTATAATTGGCTTAATATTGAACTTTACCATATTAACTTCCATATTCTTTTTTAAAGAAATTAAAACAATATCAACCAAACTTAAAATTATAAACGTATAAAAAAAATTAAGTTAAATTATAAAATCCACTATGCTCCAGGAATTTGATGGTACTACAAATGTACTGTTTACTATCGCCCAAGAACATACAGAGCTGACTAGGTACACCACATTTATCCATATCTCTCCTGTACTGAGGAAACTCCTCCAAGATGTGCCTCGCTAAGATGTGTCGAATATTTGTCTTCCTATTTCGTGATCGAATTCTAATTCATAATAAAACTGTTTTAGGCTATCAGCAAAATTAATTCGTTTTTTGTAAAATGAGATATACAATTTTTTTTTTTATTTCAAGCCAAAGAAATGTTTTTATAAAGGTTTTTAGATTTACAAAAACTTGTGTGAATCTGGTTTTGTAGGCGCTGCAGATTGCTCAAATCTGATTCTGCCGAAGGATATCCTTGATGACTCTCCTTCCTCACTAATTAATTTTCGCCCTTAAGGATACTATTCTAAGATGGCGAACGGACATCTTTGGGCCAAACACACACACACTCACACACACACACACACACACACACACACACACACACACACACACACACACACACACACACACACACACACACACACACACACACACACACACACATATTTTAGTTTTCATCCTTAAGGATACTATTTTGAAATATTTCAGAATTTAGCAAATTTAAGATAGCGAATTGATATTTCAACATTGCTAACGCATTTAACAGAGGTTTTAAGGAGATTTAACGAGGAAAATTAATTCTTTAAACATAATCTTTTAAGATATTAATTAATTTATTTTTGTCACATTCATACAAACCATTGCTTACATATTTATGGTTTCATATATAGTTTCACCGGAAAAAAAATTAAATCAAACCCGTGATCTATCAGCTGTAGTTTCCCTTTGTAAGAGATTTTTTTTTTTAAAATATTGTGTGAATAATCATGGCTGTTTGATATATGCGCCTTGCAGAAATTTATTCCGATTGTAAGAAGAAATTATAGATATGCTACTGAGTATATTTATATTAACCGGTTAAACAAGCTTCCTGTTAATGGATAATTTTTTTTTTTAATGCTATTCAATAAAATACTTTACTATCCCCGCTTGTTCTTTATGAAATTCATTGCCCTTTTCAATTCGAAAATGCTCCTATTTAACTTCTATTAAACAACATATAACCTCCTGAATTTTCAATCAATGAATATTTCTCATTTTTTGTGTAATTCTTAGGGGACAAGCTGTACCACAATAAAGTGTATTTTCTTCTTCTATTCTGAAATATTTACACCGCATCTGTTAGATTTTATTTTTGTGGTTTCAATGAAACCGTCTAAAATGTAAACTACAAAAACGAACCCTTTGTACACCCTTGTATTACCCCCGCGACAACAGCGATGTCGCACTCGGGAGCAGAGGCTGGCAGACTATCGTGGATCTCGGGCCCGGGGGTGTGGGTGCCCCACAATGGGCGCACTCATTACAAAGTATAATTACCTTAGCTATTGCCCCGGTATCTAGATCCTCCAGAAATCTCCTTCATTGTCTCTTTTTCATTTTATGAATATTTATTGTGAGCGATAATTAGACCCTTTTGGAGCACAAACACTTTTTTACCGTCCGCGTTTTGTTTTTTTTATTTCCTTTTATCTTTTTAATAAAGGTGCCCGGAGGGCGAATTATTTGTGGCCATTAATCTCGATATAATTACAGTAATGAAATTAATCTTATCCGCTCCACCGATGTGGGTTAATCAGAAATGATCCGGACATTCACACCGTCTTATCATTAACATAGCATTTAGCCTGTGGATCGGATAATGGGGATAATTCTATAGCTAGCCGATGAATTTTTAACTAAGCTCGGATAAATGTAGCTTTGAGAACAAATTAATCTGAATTAATTGATTTAGCCTCATTATAGATAATTATTTTAATCGCCCACTCGTCTATACAAAAGTCCTGTAATAAGATTAAAAAATTAATATATTTTATTTTTAATTCTTCCCGCATCCAATCACTCCAATTCAATATCCTTACTTTGTCACAAATGAACTGATCCACAATGACATTTATATCCCATATGTTGCTGATTTGGCACGAACCGGATACATTTCGTTTCATAAAAAACTTACTCATCCAAATCCACTTGTTGCACAGCTTCCCATTCCATTCCTGGAAATTCTTCGGGGCATCTGAAAAGAAGATGGCTTCGGGATCTTATTTTTTTGTAAATATTTCATTAGAGTATTACCAATGGGTAGTTCTCTACAAGTTTTAAGTATGTCATTATTTTTCATTGTATACCGCTTATTTATGATATATTTGTAATACAGTTGTGAATTTCTATTAAGAAAATAAAAAAATAAAAAAAATATCTTTAACAATACTAGATTGTTACAACCTTTAATTCGTTATAATTAATGACAATTAACCATATAAGAATGTTTTTGAATGATCCTCTAATTCCTTGTGACTTGAGTCTCTTTTTGTTCCGCGTTTTTAAGACGCACCTACTAAATCAGAAGAATATATAAAATATCGGTTATCCATTGAAATACTTTCGCACTTTAGTTAGTTTGAATCAGTATGGAAAAAAAGTGATTCTTCGTGCAGTATGGTACTGTGAAGGCGTTTTTAGTTTTGAGCTTCTATCTGATGGTCAGGAGGACTCAAATTTTTACTGTGAATTGCAGGATAGAGTTTATGAAGTTTTGAGTGAAAAGTATCCCGCATTGGCCGACAGGAACCAAGCCATAACGCGAAACGACAATGTACCCCCTCCACACATCTCGTTTGACCAAGGAAAAATTATTGGGACTGTAAGAAGTAAATGTTTTGTCTCATCCTGCTTATAGCTTTTCAAAATACAATCTAGTTCAGTGGATGAGAAGGAGTTATGTGTAGCAGGTGTTACACCGCAAAATCTGAATATTTCCAAACAACTAGAAACATAGATATGAAGAAGATGAAGGGGCTATGTAACACAATCCTGCTGAAGGAAAATGTTATAAAAAAACTTTAAACATAAATTATTCAAAATTGTTTTTTGTTACATAACCCCTTCATACACCAAACCCTTCAATTATGAGGACGTAAAAATTGGATATGAAGAGTTCTTTGCCTCAAAACCAATGGAGTAGAACCAGTATCAAATCTAATTACTGGCAGAACGATGGATCAAAATAGTTGAAAACAATAGACTTTACTTTGAAGAGTAGTATTTAATAATAACCTAGTTATGATAAAGCATACCTAAATATAGAAATATATTTTTATAATAAATCAAATAAATATATACAACTGTACATATAAAAATGCAATAATTAAATGAGCTAAGGTCCGAATACTTTAAATAAAATGAGATACACAGATGAAGTCATTTAAGAGTTATTCTCAAACTACCCTTACGATATGGCACAAAAATAAATTTTGCTGGATATTTACTCTGTAAAACTTTTTAAAAAAACTTGCAATTCTTGTTGTGAAGCCGACAAGCACATTTGAAATTCGGACTGAGTATCTCTAGAAAAAAAAACGTATTTAAAAATTCTATAATTCTGCTCTCACAATCAGACACATCTTCGAGGGGAGTCTTCAGCACAAGAGAGATATGGATAAATAATGTGTACTTCGTCAACTATGTAAGATTTTGGGCGACAGTAAACACTACATTTGTAGTACAATCAAATTCATTAGTCATAGTGGTTTTATAATTTAATTTAATATGGTCGTTACAGACAACGATCAAAGCTCCTAATCCATTACAAAAGACTTATTTACATGATTGTGATTAGACCTATTTGGACTTACGGAGTTGAGCTTTGGGGCTATACTAAACCATCCAATTCATCTCCTATCCAATCCTTACAATCAAAACCCTTCGAAAAATCCTAAATGCCCCTTACTTTTTCACCAACAAACTTATCCATAAAGACCTTCATGTTCTATATGTTGCTGGATCAGCTCAAACCAGATACCTATCCTTTCATAGAAAGCTCCTTAGCCACTCAGTTTTTTTCACTTAAAATCAAGCAACAACAAAAACCTCCAATAAAAGTTTAACACTAGAAGATCTCAAAGCGAATGTTTATCAGGAACCGAATAGGATGCATTATATAACATTTCAATTCCACTTGTTAATAGTAATGTCAGTTTAGTGGTAATCAAAGAGTGTCTTCAAGATAATCTTGAATGATGTGCCTTTAGTTGATGTACAGGTTTAAAACGCCGCTAATAAGTTACTGAAAAATTACTATTTGACTTTGTTAAGGAAAACCAGTAATGAACTGTACTTACCCTGATATTGCATGACAAATGGAAAAATATTCATATGTAATAAATAAAATCTATTTTAACATATTTCTCAACCAGCTCCTCTGTGAACAGGGGGTCACCCTTTGAGAGTAATTTAGGGTAAAGAAAGTCGGGGTCTATATCTGTATGAATTCGTTATCATGTACATGAATTTTTTTGTGTTCCAAGATTATTTCTATATTAATAGTTAGTGCTTGAGAGAAAAAAAAGGTTTATTTTTTTGCCAACAATTGAGTTAAAATAATATCTAGGCTAAGAATTACAAAGGACATTTGAATCCGTAGCTTGATGAAGAATCTGTTCACAAGATGACGACGTGTTGGAAGATTTAGTTCCTAAAATAGCTGATTAGAGGGCAGGACCTAATGGCAGCGACTATAATGAGAGCTATTTGCATAATATTTCATTTATCGGGGCGATAGTCTCCCTTTCCTGTTTAGTAGCAATTAAATCCTATTAATGGATAGGCTCTGGCTCTGTATCCTTGGCAAGCTCAACTTTTGATTGGATTTCTTTCTTCTTTGTCAATTTGTATAATTTTATTTTTATTTTTACTGATACCTAATTTTTGTTTTGCATTTTGTACCAATAACTAATAGTATTGACAATAATATATGAGTTACTTGAATCAAATATCGAATTTATATCCATTCGTCTAAACTCTGTTCCCAGCACTGTTATCACAGCAGTATATAAGCCCCCAAATAAAAAACTCAAAGAAGAAGAAATTCTAAAATTATTACCTCTCAATGAACATACTTTAGTATTAGGTGACATGAATTGTAAACATATATACTGGGGGTGTCGCAAATCTAACTCAAATGGTATTAAATTACTAGACATTTGTTCTAGACATAATATTAAATCACAGCACTCCTGAACCTACATTTTTTAGAAGAGGGTGTACGCCAGACATCTTAGACATTATGCTATCAACAAATATCAGCCTACCTAACAACCAAAACATAGCCGCTCTAAATTCGGACCACATCCCAATATTAATTCAGTTCTCAACCGAAACTCCTGAATTATCACTCGTAGTTCTATGATTAAAGGATTTATTAACTGGGATATTTACAAACAATTGATAGAGCAAAAAAATTTGTTTAAAAAAGAAGATTCACCACAAACATGAAATTGATGAAGCCATAAAACAATTTACAGAAAAAGATATCTAAATGCATAAATGACTCCACAGTAAAACCATTCCACAAAAAAAGAAATAGTTTTTTAAGCAATGTTCCAAATTCCATCCTATTAAAAATAAAAGAAAAAAATTATGTTAGAAGACAGTGGATGCGAACTAAAATCCGAAATTCAAAAAATATGGAACAACTTAAGACGTACTATCAAAACAGAATTAGATAATTTCACATTAGCACAATATAAAATTATGTCACAACCTGGATCAAATGACCAATCCCTACGGAAGGCTACGAAACGGCTATTAAACAAGCAAGAAAAAATTCCAAGCCTATCAGAAAATGGTGATTTTATCACTAGTGATGTGGGAAAGCTGAAGCCTTCGCAGACTATTTTGAAAAAAAACATTTTCAGTTTCTAACCCAACAAGAGAAACAAGTCTGTCAAGAACAAACTCAACATTTTATGAAATCGATGAATTTGTAGCATTACCACAAGCAACAGTACAACTTCCATTGAAATTTACAACTCCGAAAGAGATTTTTGAGCATGTTACAAAACTTAAAAACAAAGAAAAGTCCGGGTCATGATTTAATTCCAGTTATTGCCATTAAAAAAATTACCGAGAAAAGCCATAAATTTTCATTGTAACAATTGAAATGGTAATATTTCTTTTTCTTTTAATTATTTCTTTTTTATTTAATAACTTAAAATGATCAAATAGAACCCTCACTGCTCTTCAATCACTACTACTCTGCACACTTTCTAATATGTCTATGGATTACGAAAGTTTCTTCTGTATGACCATAAGGAATATCGTTATAGAGTCATTGGGTTCCATCAAGTCATCGAATTCTTTCAGATTATCAACGCATGCTATTGATAGAATTGACCAATTGGCAGTGAAGAATATGTTACAATTGAACCCTAAAAAAACAAGGAAATGCTAAATATATCAAAATCTTTGCTTAATTCACTTTCTTATTATCCATCAGTCTGTCTATTTCCATTGGTTAGAATGGGATGGTAACCTCTAAAATAGCACTTCCTTCCTGTCATAGTTGGAACACATGAGGACATTTAGTCCCTAAAACAACAAAAATAAAAACTACTCGTACTTTTAAAATTCTTTCCAGCTTCGGATTGCTAAAAAACTCAACGGATGTAAGGGAAATAAGAAGTTACAAGAACAATTATTTTTTAAAACGAACGACAGAGAGTTTTTTCGATAGTATCTTTTTTTCTTCTTTTACTCATTTTGAAATGTAAATAAACCATATTAAATCAATACATACAAAAATACAATCAACATAGTATTTGATACTCGGTGTATAGGCATAAAAGAGGAGATAATATCCATTGCTGTCGCGAAGAAGTCGATAACTGAAATTTTTCACTTTTCAGAAGATCACTGAAAATTTTATTTTATTTTTCCCAAATTCTGTAATTGTCTTATTAAGAAGCACAACTTAACCAATTCTTTACTGCGCAGAAATAGAAACAATGAGGTTTGAAGGGACATTTAGTTCGAGGTAGTTGGAATGATCACCCATTTATGCAAATATATTAACCTGAGGTGTGTTGAATTCGAATCTGAAGGCGAAAAAATTCTATCTTTCATCATTTTTGAGAAATTAGACGCTATTTTAAAAAAACCTGAAATAGCGTTTTTTAATTTTAATTTTTTATTTCATTTATTTTTTTTCACCCCCATGAATATTTTTTGGGATTTTATATTTACAAGAGAGCTAAATTCGAATTAATAGCAGAAAAAAAGTCTATCAAGCACTTTTTAGAGATTGGAGGTTGTTTAAAAAAAATAGCACTTTCTTTCATATATTGTTTTCACACTTTTTTTTGGTGAAAAACAGTTATATATAAAATAATAACATTAATATTGAACATAAGTAATGTGCATATTTTTTTCCTTTTGTACTCTCTTTTTTCCCATCTTTTGATGACATCGTTCTCCGTGTTCATCTCAAACTGCTCCCAAGTTGGGAGGGAAGAAATTAAAATGGGAATGCAAAAATGAATTTTTGAGAACATGCTGCAACCCATTGCTTTATATGATAAAATCAATTCTTCAACAATGTCATTTATGCAACAAAGCCTAATACTTATGCTCACAATTTTTTTTTTTTTTCATTTTGTAATAAAATGTTAACATCATATAACATTTTCAAAATCAAATAGGTTTTTCTATTTTTTGTTAAAGCTTTCAATGATAAAAAATGCTCGAAATGTCGAAAAACACCTCTTTTTTTTTTATCTAAAAGACAATTTTGATAAGAAATAGTGCCTGACTGAGATTTTCTGACTTCACAGCACACTTCGAAACTTAATAAAACAACATTTTTGTTGAAGGGAGTATTTAGATGCAAAACAATGATATCATACATAGCACTGCCTGTACGTATTGATGATGGAATGATAACTCCTAAATGATAAAAATCACCGCCTTATTCTTAGGGCTAACTCTTTTCTCTCTCCTTCCTAATTTTTTCCCCCTCAAATCTGACTTTTCACGGCTCGGAGACGAGAAGAGCTATTCTTTAGCCTAATTTCGCCGATGGGAGCCACCGGGGGCAAGTTTAACGTCCGGTTGCCTTAGAGTTGACGCAAACTATTAAACGCTAGATTAGACTACAAGCTGTCGGCGTAACTAAAGACTGCTTAATCGAGATAATTTGTCGGTGTGGCAATTGGGTCAATAGCAATCAGGAGGATTAAGTGAAAAATCCTTGGAAAATTGAGTGGGATATGCTTTGATGGAAATTGAACCTGGGCCAATGATATGCAATCTCCGTCGTGATTTCTGTTTATAAAACTATGAAATGAAACTTTAATAATAAAAATCGCCTATGAATTTATATATACGTATTTGCGAGTATGTTATATTGTAACACATATTTAAATAAATTTTAAATTTGAAACATATGGGCATTGATAATTAAGACGTCATAAGTTGCACTTATAAATAAACGAATTTTTCGTAAATCAATTTTTTAACGTAATTATTAAAAAATTCATAAAATAACACAATTTCTTAAAAGCTAACAATTAAAAAGAAATTCCTTCCTGGTCATTATAACAATCTCGCTGGCCTTGTTGGAGAACATGATATTAATTGTAATTGAATAAATTAAGAACTCATTATTAGTATATAATTCAGATATGTTAATATAAAATTATGTTTTGTTTTTTAAATTTAATTTGACCCGAATAGAAAGAATTTTTTTAATTATTCGTAATTAGCATTAAAATAAAAAAAGAATTATGGCTTGATATATTCCGAAATGTTCACCTAAAATTCCATTTTTAATCTTTGTCTTCCGAATGTTCAAACTTCCAATTAATTACGAAGACTCATTTACATAACAGTAATTAGATCTATTTGGATATTCCGAGTTGAGCTTTGGCGCTCCACTAAAGAATACAATTCATCTCGTATCCAATCTTTCTTACAAATGAGATACTTAAAAAAAATTCTCAATACTCCTTTTTTTGTCACAAATAAACGAGATCTTTATGTTCCTAATGGGGCCAAACCAGATAGATATCCTTTCATAAAAAACCTTAATGGTAATGGGGTAAATGGGGTTAATTCTCTAGTATCTCAACCCGCTTCTCGTTATATTCCAGATAACCTTCCAAGGCTTCTGAAAAGAAGATGGCCCCGGGACCTTCTATTAAAGAACTTATTTTATTGCTTGAACTTATTAAAGTGCTACCAATGGGTAGTGACTTTATAAGCAATTGACATATTATTAAGAGCATTATAATCTCATTTGCTTGATATGTTTTTATTTTATTTGTGTAGAGTTGTAAATTTCAATAAATAGCTAAAATAAAAAGAAAAAAAATATTATATCTAATCGCTTTTACTCAAAAATAGTTAACCTTTCTGTATAAAATTTATGATATCATTTAAATGATATAAGAAATAAAATGTAAAAAAAAAATTGTAAAAACAAAATCATTGAAAAGAGATCAACCATGTTATTACTAGGTCGTTTCACAATAAATGTCCGTTTTTATTATTTCGGAAACTAAAAGTATCAGTGGACTTCTGTTTTTTACTACGTTTATGCTTATAGATTATAATGAGCCGTTATTAATCCTATTAAAAAAAAAAATTAAATATCACTCCAATTTATCGCACGATGTTTAGTATGCCCTAAAATATGGTAATGGAACAACGCGATTTTACACTATTTTTTTTTAATGAGTATAAATGCGACCACTCGACAGCCCAAGCTGCATAACCAAATTTGCATCCAATAAAATTATTGGTGGGGCGGGGTAGCCGAGTGCAAAATACATGTGCAGTAGATAATAAAAGTTAAGCACTGTCGAGCGTGGTCAGTACTTGGATTGTTGACTACCCTCTAGATAAGTCCAGATACCCCTGTGACTGACACAGCTCCTAGTCCTCCAGATTGGGGGTTGGGCGTAGGGCTAGCAACCCTATCCTGTAAAATCCTCCCCATTACGAAATCTTAAATCAGCCTCAGAAAATCTGTGGTAAAAATGGACCCCGGCTTGTTACCCGAAGAGCATGCAGCAAAGTGGAAGGTGGAGAAGGCTGGCTAAGGCTGCCAAGGATCTGCAAGGTCTGTAGAGCCAACCGAAAAAAAAATATATTGGTTTTCTGACATTATTTTTCAACAAAACACTGAATGTTTTAGTTCTGAGATGGTAACGTTGATAAAAAGTTGGGAAAAATATAAAGAAAATCAGGGTAAATGTTTTGATTTCTTAAAGTAGTCAATATTTCTCTAGACATTTCAAAAGCGTTAAGGAAAATCGAAGAACATTGGTAATAAGCAAACATTTTATCATGTTTCAAAGATTTGCAATAAAAATAAAACTAAACACTTGCTAATTAATAAATTAAATTAAACCATTAATACTTACGGTAACAGTTTCCTAACCACTCTTTCTGCTAACGTCATTCTTTTTATTAGTAATATTTTATATAATAATAATATTTAGTTATAAATTATATATGCTTATAAAACTTCACTAATGACCAGTTTATAAGTATTTCTAGGTTAAAACTACTGACGTGTCAATGACAGAAATGTTTTCAACATTTTGCTAGTGATATTGTTATTAATTTATTAACTTTCCGAAATTCATCATTATTAACGTGTCAATCAGACATAATCAGAACCAAATAATAGACAGCTGAAATCAATAAAAGTGTAATAATTACAAACAATTTCCAATCTGATAGGAATTGAATCAGAAACTATTACTAAATTTTTGGGTCGAACCCAAACGGCGTATTATTTTCGATCCCGCTGGGTACCAAATCTGAAATTATTGGGAGGTGTTGCTCTATTTGTATTTCCATTATTTTTAATGGCTCGCAATCTGCCCCATTCCCTATGGACCATTATTGAATTAAATACTGTTACACTTCACGCTCGTGCGGTTTCGGAATTTCTCACTGTCCTTGTCAAGCAATAATACATTGTTTACTAAAATATCTTCCAATTTCATATGGACTGTTCCAGTACTGGGTAGGTAGGTTTTTTGAAGTGCATTTCTGTAGGAATACCTTGCTCTTTATTTCACACTAAATTAATGAGTCATCATATGGTAGCGTTGGCTTAGGTATACTCCCCTATATGTTTTGAATGCTTTGTATATCTTTAGAACTGATGATAAATGTTTAACATTTTAAAATAGTCTTCGAAAAAGATATTCCGAAACGAGTGGCAAATAATCCATCTTTTGATTGATCCTGCTTTACCATCATAGTGTACCTCAAACATTTCTCTCCTATCGAATGAAATGAAATCTGTTTTCATGTCTCAAAAAAGAAAAGGAAAATGTCCAGCTCTCAGCGTTTGTTTAGTCACTAATAAAACCAAATTAATAAAACAATACTCAATTAGGACAATACAATAATTAATAAAATTAGGATTGATGAATTAATTGCCACTTCTATTGAAATTATTTTATTAGAAATTTCGAATGCTAAACATTCATCTTCAATTTTAAAACATACAAAATTTTCAACACATCAGCACTATGTTACATGGATCCACACATTATAGGTCCATTAATTCATCATTCCTAATTGTATTGATCCTTCTATACCATTATAAGTACCTCTAGTAATACTCGATAAATTATTAGCGGGAGCTTTTCAGATTTATCTACAGCTCCAACAATCATCTCTCTCCTAAATAATTTTATATTCGGGCTATGTTTCATTAACTTCCTATCGTTTTTTTTTTGTTTTGTTTTTTTGCAACATTTTTTAGCAAATAGATCTTGTGTGATTGAATGCATCGATAAGCAAGAGTCTTTCACATCTTTTATACTTGGTCAAGAGGTATTTTAACAAACATACATAATAAATCCAAAGATACAGGCACGGAATTTCCAGACACCTGCGTAGCATACATCAGGTAAGTTAACCTGGGCCCGATTTGTAGAATTTTGTCAAACGAGTATGTCCGAACTGATTGGGACCGGAACGGAGAATTTGTTGAACAAGATGGGGCCAATTAAGAAGAGATATTCGTGGCTGCGCTACACCGTGCTCCAGGCTGGAAGGATATTAGATGTAGAGTCTCCACCTAATTGGTTCCTCTTGCTTCTTGTGCTTTACAATCTCATGAATAGTGAAGGATATTTTTTTGTGTAGGGCCGGTGGGGGGCCAGGGGAGGGGGCCCCAAACCCGCCGCTTAACCTATGCGCATACTTAATTATCTTATGTAAATTAATTTAACATTTCTCGGATTCCTCCGCGGCCAGTGAAATATCGGCCTTCATTGTCCGGTTGGGAGCAGTATATCTTGTCGTCCGGGCTATCAATGGGTCGCCATTCAGGGTGAGGGCTCAATGGCCTATAAAACCGGGATCGAGTCTCGCCAAAAATCTCCCTCTCCTTGAACAGATAGTCTTGCATCCACAATACTTTGGCTTCTCCAAAAAAACCGGTATTTGTTTATATTTTTTTCTTCTTTTATTGGAATAGATATTAAAATCTGCCTCAGTGATGGGCAATAGACAATATAGATAATGATATGTTCATTATTTTTTGTATTTTAAAAAAATGTGAAATAACCCCTTCATCCACCAAATCCTGTATTTCGTTTCGTACAGTTGTAAATTTAGAATAAAATAGAAAATTTGTTATAATAATAGGCTAGAAAATTATATATTTTATTTGCACTAATTATATACACAGGCTGAAAATGAGCTGGATGAAGAATCTATTTGTCTAATCTCTAAGTTATTGTCACCAGAGAGTTTACCACTGGCACTGAATACCTCATCTTAACCATGTCTGTTATTTTCAGTGTAACATGACATTCACAAAGTATTGGGTTGTCCAGAAACTAATGCAGGTTTATGGTTTTAAAATATAAAAACTAAAATAAATGGTATTAAATATTTATTTATCAATCAATATACTCTCCATTGCTATCGAAACATTTCTTCTACCGACTTTATATCTTTTCTACGCCATGTGAAGAGGAGTTGGAATCTAAGATACCAATGGATTAAAGAAATGCATTTTCAATCGAATTCCAATTGTGGAATTTTTCATATCTTAAAAAGTGACCCAAAGATCTAAAAAACAGTAATCAGTTGGCGAGAAGTCTAGAGAGGTGGATAGATAAGGCAGATGCAGGTTCAAACAATTTTTGTGAGGTCATACGTAAGACATTTTCGGTCAGTTAATGAATAAGGTACCCAGGTTTCAAACTTTTTACTTTTCTGACAGCCTTGAGATTGCCAATGAAGGTCGATTTGCTAACTGAGAACTTATTTGCAAATTCACGAATAGTTGTTCTGGGGTTTTCGACAAAAGCACACAGAACACCTTCATCGAAGGACGGAGTCATTCCACGACCATTCTTTTCTTCAAAGCTTGAATTACCCACCCGAAATTTTCTTTAAGACGAAAATCACTGTTAGAAATCTTAAGACAGATGGTTTACATCAAAGCAGTGACATCCTACAGAGGTATACATACATTATCGTTCGGAAGATGATTAATAAATAAAAAAATCCACAGAAAGAAATGATCTGGCAAAAGTGAATAATTGGTTATCTAGAGAGGTGATCTGACGAATGCATGAAATCCGGTTCATGAATAATATCCGGTCAAGCTAATATTACAGTTGTGTATAAAAGTGTTAAAAAGAATAATATACATTTTTTTTGTAATTCCGCTTTACAGAAAAACAATAGGCAATCCAATTTTTTTTTTTTTTTTTTTTTTTTTTTTGACTTATTACGATCTTTTTAGGACGTGCAAATTATTTCAGCGAAAGCTCTTATTCGTTCTTCCGACCATTTGAATTACATTTAGTCACTTACCATTAGCCATTTTAGTCATTTTTAGGTAATCTTCTGAGGTATCCATAAAATTTCAACATTCTTCTCATAATGATAAAAGAATATTAATTTAATGTTACATTAAACTTGAGAAATATTCTAATGACTTTTCGAAAAACTACTCATTGAAACTGGAGCTTCAAATACTAAACTTATATTGAAAGTTTAATATTAAAAGATCTGAAAATCATAAAAAAAAAAAAAAAACCTGTACCACTTAAAACCCATGAAGGGTTTCGGGTTCTGTACTTAGGTAGGCTGTACTGTTTCTAAGCCAAGGGTTATGAAAGGAGGTGATTTGGCCAGAATTCACGCTCAACCGCCAGGTTTTTTCTCCAATTAAGGGTACCCACTTTTTAAGAGGGGGTGCCTAGCTATTTAATTTACAATGTAATAAATATTGTAAAATTTATTTTAATTTTAATTCTTTATTTCGCCTAATCATGTGTCGCCTTAATATTTTTTGTATATAAGTTAAAAATGACAAATTTATAATTTAGTGCCTTAATACGCTACAGTTTGAAAATTTATTAATTTGTTTTTTGAAATCTATTGTTTTTTTGTTTTTTTTAAATATTTAGATTAGCTCTAAAACTTTTTCGAGACAGCATTACAAACATAATTTAGGCATAAAAATACTACTTTCATACCTCTATAAATGTTTTATAAAGTTAGAAGTTCTTTGTAGAACGCCTTAAGAAAAAATAATCAGTAGATATCACAATGTGATAATCTTACTTACATAATGTTTTTTTTAAACCGTAAATTAAGCATTATGATTTGTTGAAATTGGATTAGAACTATAAACTATATGGATAAAGACTATAAACCACTTAGTTGATTACTTCTTAATTACTATTAAAATTGACGATTAGAATTTTCCAGCTGAAATAGAAAAAAAGTTTTAATTTGATTCATTCTGTGTAAAAATGGTTTCAATTCTTTTGAAAGAGTTTCTTGTAAGGTTTTTATGAGCCCTTGTTCAACAAACGGATAGTAAAAGCTGCAGAAGACTGCTGAGGATTCTCGACTTTAACAAAACCCTCCATGAACTCGCTAAGAAACTAATTCTTCCAGAGTCCTTGCTGAAACGAATCTGATCATACGGTACCTTTTTGAATGAACAGCATGAAGGAACTTGACATCATGAAGACAGGAACATCTGTCATAATTGTTGACAGACGTACACTACTTACACCAGTTCGCTGAACTAAACAGCTATTCAGAAAGAACATTCCAAGAACTCTCAAGGACATAAGGACTCTTTTATTTCATATATATATATATATATATATATATATATATATATATATATATATATATATATATATATATATATATATATATTAGTGAAGTGTCGGTACCAAAGTTTTCCAAAAAACCGATGATCGATTCTCAGTCCATGAGTCGATTCTCTAGATTTAAAAATAAATTGCTACTACAAAAACTAATCCGTATGAGAGTAAAAAAAATCAAACTAAATTTAGTAATAGAGATAGGTTAGTATAGAGCAAATAGCATTTACTATCTAAAACATATACTAAGTAGGTACATTATGACTCAAAAAAAAAAAAAAATCCATTTAACAAGGTTTTATTAAAAAAAATAAACATTCAGAAGGTTCCGAATTTCATTTAGTACTTAAGCTATTGCTAATTTTACCATAACCCTTTCACAGAACCCTGTAGATGGGAAGACGCACTAATATTTCTCTGAATTTAGTTTCAATAGTGTATCAATATTCGAAAATCTGTGTGAACTTGTAAAGAATACAAAAATTAATTTTATTCTGGGATAACAATAATCAGCCATGATAACAATACTGTATAATAAAATGATGGTGCTGTCGGTCTGTCATTGCATCTGTCTCAGTAGTTTAAAATTGTAATTCATAATATTCTCTCTCTCTCTCTCTCTCTCTCTCTCTCTCTCTCTCTCTCTCTCTCTCTCTCTCTCTCTCTCTCTCCATATATATATATATATATATATATATATATATATATATATATATATATATATATATATATATATATTAATATATATCGAGAGGGAGAGAGAGAGAGAGAGAGAGAGAGAGAGAGAGAAAGAGTGAGAGGAGAAGGGGAGGGAGAGAGGATAAACTACATTGTAGACTTGCAAATGATCCCATGTGGTGATCTTTCGATATTCAAGAAAAATTTTCCATCATTCCGGACAAATCTGAAGAATTTCTCCCGAGGTCCGGTAGAAAATTGGCAAAGAAATCAATTGTAGTAAATCACTTATCAGGATTGCCTAGCAGGTGATCCGGTCTGATGGAGTACAAAATTTTTCTATTTCAGGACAACAGGTCCCTTACCGTTTTTCACCACCGCTATTTACCAATTCCACGATTTATTTGGCTATTTGAAATATGAAATATTTTGACACAAAAATGAAAGTTAGAAGACAAACCGAACTGGGATAAATTAAATCAATGAAAACTAACTTAAAATATCAATGGATTTCAGCTGGATTCTTTGCGATTTCTTTCCCTCTTTTTTTTCAAATAGTCAATAAAAAAGTATTAAATTAGTTATATAACGTAGTATAAATAATTATTCTAGAGAGTCTTATAATTATCTTTGCGGTAATGCAATAAGATGATTTATGTTTCCCAGTTACTTTTTGTGGACTTGAACCGTAGCAGTTACCCCTCCCAGAACAATCTCACAGTGCGCCAGCGACATAAGGTCGCCTATAGAACATCCTTTGAGGGACTTTGTCAAAATGATTCATATTTAGCTATAAAAGCCGTTTATAAGTACACCCTATATACATATATATGTATGTATAATATAATTTTATTCATACAAGAAAAAGCAAATGAAAGTAAACTTTATTGGGTAAACTTGTCTCCTAAGAATAACATGGGAGTCTCATAGGGCAATCTTCTGGCTACGATAATTGATTAATAATATTATCACAAATTATTAAATATTACTTAAATATATTCTATTCTATATTTTCTCGGAAGATTGATAACTGAGGAAGTAAAGATACTTGTTGTATTGAGTGAATACATTAACTGTATACACTCAAGGCATCAAGTAAATGCGTGGAAGTTTGATTACAATAAAATGTTTATGACTTATAAAGAAACTATCCATTGGAAGCAATTCAATAAATATCAGAAGGTCCCTTACAGCGTTACCAAATATTGAAATCGAGATCCATTTTAAGTTGTAGTGGCGCTGGTTTTATTTATTACTTTTTTTTTATTTAAAAAAATGATTGAGTAATTATCACAATATGCCACAAATATGAGCAATAAGTAATACAGATGTCTTCCTGATTACAGTCACACACTATGTAGAATAAAAGAAATAAAAATAATAAAGATGAACAAAAGAAGTGATTTTAAATAACATTAATCACATTGTTTACTATTTGCTGACTTCAATATGCTATAGCAATTAAAAAACATTTAAATACAATCCAGGCAATCCTGCTGATAGTACTGATTACGAATAAGTAAATACTGCAAATTTGCTAGCTATTTTTACAAATTAATAAATATTCCAAGTTTTGAATTTCACTTCTATTAAGTCCTATGTATTGTGATAAAAAAGAATCTCTTTCATTGAGGAAGGCTGTACAATATAACAAATAATGAATGATATCATCTTTATCATTTGAAGAGCAGTGTCTGCAAGGATATTCACTGCTGAATTTTCTAACCTTGCCGTTGACTACAATCCGAGTGACTTTTTGCTTACCATGCGCAACTGGGCAACAAATCTTAATCTGTTTATTGTAATATTAGGGAAAAGCAAATACGGTTCAGGTGGTCCTAGATTACTGATGTTTCTGTAATATAAACTAAAAGTAGAGTTAGTCACTCAATCGATATCTAAACCTATCATGTGATTTTATATATATATTTGTGTGTGTGTGTGTGTGTGTGTGTGTGTGTGTGTGTGTGTGTTGTGTGTGTGTGTGTGTGTGTGTGTGTGTGTGTGTGTGTGTGTGTGTGTGGTGTGTGTGTGTGTGTGTGTGTGTGTGTGTGTGTGTGTGTGTGTGTGTGTGTGTGTGTGTGTGTGTGTGTGTGTGTGTGTGTGTGTGTGTGTGTGTGAAAAAAAAATTAAAGCAATAGTAAAAATAAAACTAAATTAAATTAAAATTTACAATACATTTATATTTACAATACACACTCATCCTAGGGATTCCCAACCAAACGTGTACATACAGAGGTCACAGCTCTCTCAGCTGCGCCACTGGTAAAAATAAAAAAAATTAAAAATAAATAAATAAAAAAAAAATTCGGTGGACGCTGAGTGAGAGTGCAATATTATTATTATTATTATTATTTTAAATATTTTTTTCTTAAATGCAAATGTTCAAGTTTGTGGTAAAAAATGTATATATGAATCAAATTTTTTTTTTATCACACTCAAAAATTAGTACTTTATTCGAAATGTGTTTATTTTATCTATATATATATATTATTATTAGCACATATATGTACATACACAAATTATATCATTAAAGTCGGATGATCTAGTACATATTATTAAATTAATTAAAGTGATTTATCAATGTAAAATCTTATAATTATGTTTGTGGAAGTGCCAAATGATGATTTAGGTTTCCCAGTTACTTTTTGTGGACTTAAACCGTAGCAGTTGCCCCTTCTAGAACAATCTCACAGTACTCCTGCGACATGAGGTCGCCTATAGAACATTTATCGCATTAGCAGAGAACTAGGACCTGTGATTAGCCATCTTTAGGAAGAGAAGAGGGGACGGAGATATGATAAGCAATTAGGTTTCCCTAACCATCGGAATACAGAGCGGGAGGAGGAGCTAAGTGTCGGTATTTACCCGAGGAGCTATTTATTAGCCCAGCTCACCGCCCATAGGCCACTCCTAACTAGTATCATTATCAAGAGTGCTCCAACATAAAGGCGGCCATCTTACCCTCAATATTATCTTCTCTAATGTATTCTAATCACAACTCGGCAAAGGCTTTACCGTTTAGTTCGGTCATTTTCAGAATGTCAGGGTTTGACGCGGGTGGATTGCCTGATAAATAAAACAAGGGAGGGTATGTTTTAGCAAGTATCGGGGATGTTTCTGGCCGATGGTCCAGTCCATTGATTGAAGCAATTAAATTTTATAGTAGAGAATCAGACTAATTTTCAGCGCAACACTAAACCCTGATCCAAATTTTCTGATGAATATTAAAATAAAAATTTAATAAAAAAAATCATTCAGGTGGGATACTTCAATTGTTTTTTAATTCAAATAACAGTCCATTAAAAAAATAAATAAAATTAAAAAAGAAGTCCTTAGATTGAAGCAATTAAATTTTATAGCAGAGAATCAAACTAATTTTTGCGCAACACAAAACCCTAATCCAAATTTTCTGATGAATATTTAAATACAGATTTAATAACAAAAAAAAAATCATTCAGGTGGGATACTTCAATTGTTTTTTAATTCAAATAACAGTCCATAAAAAAAAAAATAAATAAATAAAAAAAAAAAAGAAAAAGTTTTTCATACTTTTAGGACCCATTGGACGGATAAAAAAAAAAAAAAAAAATATGTTTATTGGATAAAGCTCTCAATGAATAATAATGATGTCCATAGTATCAAAGAGATCCCGGCATTGCTCTCTCGTCTACTTCACAAGCAGAATGTAGTGGAGGCTGAGCGAGAGCGCTATGTTACATTTGCTCAGGACTTGAACTTCAATAGAATAAACATTTATAATATGTTTTGGGGCCAAAGCCATTTCAATCTGCGAGGTAGTTTGTAGGGATGCGTGGAACTGGATAATCAATGGGTTGGGATGGTTGGAAATTTATTGGGTATTAGATAAAGGACGAAACGTACATTGAGACCAACATTATATTGGGTTTTGTTGGAGACATAATATGAGACAACATTTACAATAGTGTGAAGCACTTAAGATTGAAGGATTTGAGTGCGTTTGGTATTTGATTGTTTTGCCCTCAAAGATCAAGCGTATATACGACCGGTAATACCGACAAATTAAATACCCCACCGATTTGGAGCCAAAACTGGTGACTTAACTGTTAGCAAGGTCTTCGTGTTGTTGATCATGTATGCTGCACTCTTAAATACTAACAATATTGCACTGGTGAATTTCTGGACGTACCACAAGCTAAGGAACTAGTATACCAATTGGACTTTCCCTTCATAGCTAAGTAAAAGAGTATTTTTTCCGGATACATAATTGCGAAATGTGAATATTGTTTGTGAACGAATATCATAATTCTAATAATTAGTTATTATCTCTTTTTCCATGAATGAAATTTTATTGTATTATTTTATAATGTTATTTACTTTTTTTTTTTTTTTTTTTTAATTGTTTCCCTTCCAGCAGTAACCCTGTTGAAAAGGGTTTTATTAATTTCTGAACACACCATACATAAAAGTATACAGTGTACATGTAATTTTTAATTTTTGTTTTGATTATTATTTTACATATACATATAGATAGTACATGTGTTGGAAGGTTAATATAAAAATAAACAAGAAAAATGAAATAAAATAAAGAACAAGAAGTAATAAAATATTGAAATTTAATAAAACCAAGCAAAAAAGTAATTTCATAATCAGAAAAATTTAAAATAAAAAAATACTAGAGAAAAATTGATGATTTTTTCATGTTTTAAACGTATTTTATATTGAAATCCTCTTTTTTTGGAATATAATTTAAAAAAAAATATTTTGAAATCTTCAAATATATTGTTCATCAAACATGACCACCAATGTCCTAGTTTCTGTAATATTTTTGTCTAAGGTTATGTCATTGTATAAATTTGAATCTTGTTTACTTATTATTATATTTATATTTTTTTCTCGATAATCCTATTTTTATTTAGCATATAATAGTGTAAATAAAATCCCGATAGGTTTGTCATTCAACGTCCGGATTGATAGATTGTATTATTTTTTAAATGAAAGTGAACAAAATAAATGTTGTAAACGTCATATATTGGCACTGTTTAATCTTCTTCTTCTTTATCTAACCCTTATACCTCACGGTGTCGAGGCAGCCAGCAACCATGCTCTAAACACCTCTCTATCCGCAGTCAACCTCCTAATCTCTCCCATAGTGAGTCCCCTCCTTCTCGCCAGATCCGATATGAGGTCCTCCCATTTACTTCTCGGTCGTCCTCTAGGTCGTTTTCCCACTGCTTTTGCTTCCCATACTTTTTTTGGCAACCTATTAATTGGCATTCTTAGTACATGGCCAAACCACTTTAATTCTTTTCTGTGAATATAGTCTATCAGCGGTTCCTGCTCCGTATTCTCTCTTATTCTTTGGTTTCGGATTCGGTCCAACCTTGTCTTGCCAAGAGCCTTCCTCAGGAATTTCATTTGTGTGGCTTGTATTCGGCTTTCAAACTTCTTGATGCCAGGCCAGCTTTCATCTGCATAGGTCAGCGTAGGGATGAATACTTGCTTATATACTACCATTTTGGTTATCATCTCTACTTCCCTTTTTCCAATTATAACATTGAGGAGCTGGTAATAGATGTTGGTCGCTTTCCTTATACGCTGATTTATTTCAGAATCAATCCTGCCATCATTACTAATTTTAACTCCTAGGTATTGATAGACTTTAACCTGTTCCAAGTCCAAACCTCCACAAGCCACAGTTCCTTGTTCCAAGCAACCACTTTTAGACACGACCATATACTTTGATTTGTTGGGGTTAATCGTCATCCCTTTTCGGCTCAGTGCTTCTTCCCACACGTCCAGCGCTTCCTGCAGGGCCACTCTGCTCTCTGCAATTAAAAGAATGTCATCGGCAAATACCAAATTCTGGATGTATATGGGATGCATTCTCCAGTTTCCTACTTTGAATTTGGGACTCCTTTGTTTAGCTTCCCATATTATCCTGTCCATGTATATTATGAAAAGCAATGGGCTTAAGCTATCCCCTTGCTTTACCCCTTTTACCATTTGGAATCTGTCCGATTTATTTCCATTGAGCCTTACCGTCCCATATGTTTTCTGGTAAAGGCTAAGGATTGCCTGTATTAAGGTACTAGGCACTCCCTTGTCCTCAAGCGCCCGTTTGAGTTCCACTAGTGGTACATTATCAAATGCCCCAGAGAGATCTAAGAAGGCTAGGTGAATCCTTTTGTCCCTTTCGATAAACTTCTCAATTATACTTCGAATTATGAAAATACTGTTTAATCTACATTTTATTTATTTTTTTTTTGAATTTAGTTTGATGTTAAAAAAATTACATGTACTCTAAATTATGTACATATGCATTATGATGATGATTTATGTCAAGCTGTAGTGCAGATGATGTTTTATAGCGTGGATGGTTTGATTTTCTCCTAAAACAATGTTTCCATTATTTAATGTGGAAATTTAATAGAGAATAAAAGGTTTTAACCTATGCATTTGTTGATAATGTTAGGAATTATTTTTGTAGTATCAACGTTGCAATAGCTCAAAGCATATAAATCTCAATAACTAAGAAATAAAAAAAAAAAAAAAAAAAAAAAAAAAAAAAAAAAATGAGGTCAGCTTAAGCCCATAATTTATAAATATAATGTTAGAAGAGTTGTCGCCATTGTAGCTCACAGCCCATTTTTAGTTTATTAGTAATAAAGAAAGAGAGGGACAAAAGTTGACTTCAAAGAAACAAAGGGCACGTAAATTAAGGAGCTGATAACCGATTGGATGAGGTGATAATGTCCTCAGGAGGTATTTCTGATCCTCCCCGGGTAGTTAATTTAAGAACCGGCGCCGAAAAGAAATTCTAAAATGGAAAAGAACCTTCGAATTAATTCTCCAGATAATAATCTCTCCATGGAATATCTTCGTCCTCGAGATCTCTTGAGGTTGCCGATTCAAATCACTCTTTGCTACTTTTTTTTTTTTTTTTTTTTTTTTTTATTTCTTATTGTTCCCGAATCGAAAACATGATCCCCGGAAAATTAAAACGTAATATTAGAGTGATAAATAAGGTTCTTTGTGTTTTTAATAGGATATGCTTCTGAGTCCACTATAAGTCAACAACTTCATATCCTTTATAATCTAAATCAATCATCAACTCTTACATTATTTTTACCATTACTGAATAAGGGGATCAAACATACATTTCTCAAATTAAAAAATATGTGTGTATATATATATATATATATATATATATATATATATATATATATATATATATATATATATGTGTGTGTGTGTTTAATAAGGTTCTTGAGGTTCAGTCAATAAATAAAAACAACTATTTTGGCGACGTTTCGAGACTATGTTGTTCTCATTATCATGGCCTACAGTGAAGCAGGTTATAGTACAATTATACAAGTTACACAGGTTATTTAAAATTAAACCTAGCAGCAATAGAAATATATAACAACATGCTTAAGAATTTGTAACTACAATATAATTAGAAAATATGGAGGTGTATGAAACTACTTAAAATGTTACCGGTAGATATGCTATCTATATTACTAAACTATAACAATTCGAGTATAAAAACTCAACCGTGGAAATTTGGGAAAAAATTTAAGGGATGAGGGCTAATGTGGGTATTTCCAAAATTTAGAAGATTATTTTTCTATGGTCATCATTTCTTTAATATTTAATTTAAAATTATTTTGTTCATGGTGAATAATTTTGGGAAAATCAAATTTAAAAGAGTTATTTACGACCAAACCCATAACGCATATAGGCAAACAAAACATTCTTTTATCCCATATATATTATATTCTATATACCCAAAACTATTCACCATAATCAAAATATTAAAGAAATGATAACAATAGAAAAAAAAATTAAAAATCGCGTAAACTAATTATATATCAATGCAAATTTTATAATAGAAAATTAGGCCGCATAAATTAATTCTCATAAAATGTTTAAAATGGTTGGGTTTTTTTTATTATTTACTTATTTTGTACCAAACCATCGCATTTTGCCCGTATCCTAACCCCGCAATCCAAGATCCTTCGATAATTCCCTACTTTGTCACAAAAAAAGTGATTCACAATTATTTTAATATCCTTTAAGCCGCTGATTTGGTACGAACCAGATATCTTTCCTCTCATAATAAACTAATTACTCATCCATATCCACTATTTTCCCAGCTTGCTTACCATTCCATTCCTGGCGATTTTCCGAGGCGTCTGAAAATAAGATGGCCGCAGGATCTTCTAATGTAGAACATTTATTTATTATTATTTTTTTTTTTTTGTAAAATTTAATTAGGAAATGAGAAGAAAACTTATTTCCCTTGAATGAGGCATGTTATAACTATCATATTAATTTACCAGATTAGCCGTTTTTTATCATGTCGGAATTCTCGTCATTATTTCCTTAAGATAGTAAAGAAATCTTTTTAAAATAATTTAAATCTGGATCGTGTCTTGGCTTTAAATTTATGAATTTACCTAATTATTTCCTTAACAAGAGGCAGTTCTTTTTAAAACAACAAAACATCAATCAGCTGAGTCATATTTCTCCAAATAATTTCGTAGAACTTTCGAAGCAGCCAATGCCTCTTCTATATTCATATTGTTCGGAGGCCATTTTTTCGTTGGCTCATTATAGCCCCGGGAGAAGATATAATTGGTGCAGAGATGTTGGGCCCTATGTCGCCTCATTAGCTCTCAAATGATTCACATGAATATTAATCGACTAACCAAAGAACGAGGGCGTAAAAAATATTTTAACTTGAAAACTTATTAAGGACTATGGCTGTTATAATAATGGGTAATTGTCTGATTAACAAACTGATAATATTGTTGTCAGCCTCCTCCTTCAATCTCTAAACTGGATTTTAATCTAGCTCATTTAATCCATGAACGTCATAACAAAAAATAATATAAAACTTACCTGAAAAATTTTCTACACTTGGATACTAAATTTTAAAATTTTACTTCACTATTTATGGTGGAATAATTGACTTATAATGGTATTCCTTTATAGTAAGGTTTTATTTATCAAATGAAATATTAGTATCCTTTAGACTGATAATTAATTTATTTAAGTATTGTTTTAATACAAGAAAATCATATTAACGTACCTGAAAATGATAATTACACGTGCACGAGATTTTCTGCGCGTATCATTACCATTGTCAGAGTTGTTATGCCACTGAAATTTTTAAATCATTGTAACCATTTTATCTCATATTTACTTGTATACGAGCTAAGCCTCTAATTCCAAAACGAGCTAAGTCCAATTTAATTTATAATATATATATATATATATATATATATATATATATATATATATATATATATATATATATATATATACGGGTGAGTCACTCTTAGTGTAAAAACAAAAAGAAAGAAAAATGGGTGAAACTAAATAAAAAATTCCGCAGACCGTTGCAGATATACGATAAGCCAAAAAGTTTTCTAAGGAAACCACGGTTTTTTACAATGTAACTGTAACATCTCCACTTTATTTAAACATTTTTTAAATGTTTACCACATTTTCGGACTAAGCATTAAATTTCCTATAGCAACAGAGTACATGTAACTTTGAATTTTATAAACAAGGGACCTGAATAACAGCTTGTACCGTTGGTTTATTTATTAGATTGCCCAACAGATTAAATGGTGAGAATTACTCGGATTTGTTACATAATATTCTACTACAACTTCATTTCGATATTCCACCTGAAGTGCTGTAAAATAACATTTTTCTAACGCCATGATGCACCTCCACATTCGCCAGGAGTACAAAAATGAATAAACCAATGATACCCCGCATGGATAGGTAGAAGTACTCAGTAAAA
Organism: Euschistus heros; assembly: GCA_003667255.2. Taxonomy (NCBI): domain Eukaryota; kingdom Metazoa; phylum Arthropoda; class Insecta; order Hemiptera; family Pentatomidae; genus Euschistus; species Euschistus heros. The sequence goes on from RCWM02000004.1 coordinate 5,731,435, forward strand.
AAAAAAAAATTATAAAAGAACATTTATTTTATCAATTTGACACAGGTTTTTAAAAATGTTAGAATGCTTTCGTGTATTGACAAGAAGGAAAAAAAGAAGAGTATTTACTATTTATTAATTTCTGACACATTTATTTATAGAGTAAATTTAATTTATTGAATATGTTCTCATAATAACAAATTTCTAGAATAAAAATTACTTTTTATTTTATTATCACTTTTACCTACATAAAACCCACTAGATCCCAGGGTTATAGTGACTAGTTGATCGGATACCTCCCTAAGCCTGGTTTCCATAAGGAGAGAGGAAAGCAGTGTTTTGACAGAATAAACGGGTATGTGGTTCGATAATTTTGCGAAGCCAGTTGTGAAAACACTGTTAGCTAGGCTGGGATAGGTTGGCTGGTTGGCTGTATGTCGATCGCTGTGCCTTCCTCGGCTTTATATCTACCCGCTCCACTAACTCCTGTCAAAGCAAACATTCTTAAGCTGGATTGTCAATCCCCTCTCCTCTCTATATGTATTTCTTTTAACATATACTAGCAGACTTATAGGTATCTTGAATACCGTTTCAAATTGATAGTGATTTTTATTTAACATTACAAACACTATACAAACGTTCAAAGCTTCCGATAAGTAACATAGGACTCATTAACATAAAAGTAATTAGATCTATTTGCTTGTACCCAGCGTTTTTACTGTATGGAAGGTTACACTTACACCGTTCGAATATTTAAGAGCTTGGATAAACGAACACCTCAATGAAGATGAGAAAATAAAAAGTCGTATTATATCAGCCTTCTTCTCTATACAAAGCATTATGAAGAGTTGACTCACCAGCCGCACGACCAAGATAAGGCTGTACAAATCACTAATACGACCGGTAGCCAAGTACGCCTGCAAAAGATGGACTATTAACAAGTCAGTAGCCACGAAACTGGACTGCTTTGAAAGGAAAGTATTGAGACATATATTTGGCCCGATAAAGGATAACGGTATGTGGCGGCGAAGGAAGAACCAGGAACTATACGATTTAAGTGGTGACTTGCCGTTGACGGTATTTATAAGAGTTCAACGGCTCAAACAGAAATTGTTCTGGGATGGACCGGATGGAGTGAGACCTCGTGAAAGGCCGAAGAGAAGATGGTTCGATGACGTCTCCGAGGACTTAAAACTCTATAAGATATATCTAAGGCAAGCAGCTGATCGGGAAGATTGGAGGGAAGCTGTGGAGCAGGCCAAGGACAGATTTATGTGTTTGTCGTACTCATAAAGAATGAAGAATAAAAGAAGAATCAGACCTATTTCGACATATTGAGTTGAGCTTTGGGGCTCCGCTAAACCATCCAATTTTTCTTGTATCCAATTCTTTGTAAAATCATCAACGCTTCACAACTAAACTTATCCATAAAAATCTTAATATTCCATATGTCGTGGATTTTGGCCAAATCTGATACTTATCCTTTTATAGCAAAACCCTTACCCACTCAAATCCACTCAACATTTGATTCCCAAAAAAAAGAAGACCAAGCGACCTTCTAATGTACTGCCTTTAATGAAATGCTACTAATAAGTTCCTTTACAATTCACTGACATATCATTATAATTGTATCCTCACATTTACTATGTATACAGTTGTAAATATCAATAAATAATTATTATACGAGAATTAATATTTTAGATATAGCCAACAACAAATTAAATTAATGCTCATATATTTAAGAAATAATGAACGAGTTTCAAACTTATTCATAATACTGAAAAGCAACTAAACTAGTTGGCAACTCGGGTTGCTAGGTAACCAGATTAATTTTTCGAAAGAACTTTGTATTTTTTTTCTGGATATTTTGATCCGTAAGGACTCATAAGCAGAGCATATAATGACAAAAGTTTCATTCTCAATGGAACTCCGCAAAATGAAATAAATTTCTTATCTAAAACAAAATATAGATTCAATTTAGGTGGCTCTATTTTGCTATGCAAGAGAGGAAAGAATTTTCAGAGAAATATTTTTGTAAAGTTATGTGTTCTTCCGCCGCAAAATAAATTAATAACAAAGCTTGATGTTTTCTGAAAAATCTATTAGATATGGGCTCACTACTATTTAATCTTCCTTATTAATTAGTACTCAAATAACGTAGGCCATGCTGAGAAACAAAAAGGATTTATAAAATCTAATTTCACAGTATGTTTCATAGCTCTACAAAACTGAACAAATATTCTTGAGGTACTTATGATAAAGAAGGATCGTTAGAATTAGAATTGATAAATTATTATATACCTCTATTGGATTGTTTTTATTTTAAGACTAGTCTTCGCATTAATAAATTACAATAAAAATGGCAGATAATTCATCAATCCTAATTAAACGAATTAGGATTCGTCTAGCTTCCCTTGAGAGAAAAATGGATGAAATTTAAAACAAACCAGTGTGTAAGTTCCAATTTGTGTCGATCTCGACTCTCGCTACCGACACATAAATTTAAAAATAATACTGCTATTTCAAAACGTAATCTTAAAATAATCTAACAAAACCAACAAATCGATCAAAAATAAATAAATTAGTAAACTGCTGGAAGCATTTATTATCCAAAGCATATAAAATCAATCATAAATTCTCATTTATGAACATAAACATTCCAAGGTTTCATTTTTTAATTAAGGAATTAGAATGTTATTAAACTTTTTCACTAAACATTGTAGATACACTAAATTTGTTTTAATTGAGTATTAGGGTTCGAAAACCAGTATTTACACTTCATAAAATGGATACTAATATTTATTTTTGGACATATTGTGCCTTTATAATAACAAACATGTATAATAAAATGGTATCATTGTCTGAGTGGCATTATTTCGGTGATTAGAGATCGTAATCTTATTTCTTCACTTTTCAATCAAATATCTTCAACAAACTGAAGTTTAGCATGCAACGGTATTTATTTTTTTTCTTTTAAGTGACAACACAGGAAAAAAGGTTACCCGAGGATGAGAAAATTTTTTGAAAGATGTTGAAAGTAACAAAATTATAAGGACTATATGCTGATCTATGTAACTATGATATTTCTTTTTAATTTTGTACAAATTAACTTTTAGTAATTTTAACATCTTTCAGGAAATTTTTGATCATCGATTCTCTATCGGTATCGAGTCTTTTCTGAAGAATCGGTGGAACCGAGAATCAACTTTTATAATCGATACATCCCTAAGATAAACCAAAAGTAAAATAAAAGTAAAAAGGGCGAATAATAATAGTAATATGAGTTAAACTGCTTTGTATATTTAGGAATTTACATATGAGGATCCGAACCTCGTGTCGGGTTTGAATATTCAAGAATTCCCGGAGCTACTGATCGGACAGAAACACCTATCCCCAAAAACACAAGTCTAAAAGAGCCTTAAAATAAGAGCAAGACAAAGAGCGGTATGTTTAATGTATTGTATTGTATAATGCATGTATAATTGTGTGGGCCCGGTAGCCGACAAAAAAAGCCAAACTGTAAAGAAAAAAAAACCGGCGAAAAAAACGCCTCAGTTGGAGAATCGTTTATTTATTTTTTCGGTTTGGTTTAATGATCCTAAGTTGGCTGGTTATCGATGTAAATTATAACTCAGCATTGTTTCTGATCCGAAAGGAAGGGTTCCTAAAAGGCGCGTCATTATTCCAATTGTACATTTTCCACAGTCTGGAATTATCTGGACAATTATAAGCGGGTAGGGCCAGGGCGCATCGCACGGCAGGATCCTTTCCTATCTTCTTTTTGTCCATCGATGCAAATGAGGTTCGAATATCTACCTCTCGTTTAAGTAATTTGTACAATACTCAAAACGTGTTCTCGACCAATCTTCACCGTTAAGTTTGACTGTTAATAATATAGTGATGTAGTCGTATCAATATATCCAAAACAGGAATGAAACACTGAGTAGCTCTACAACTCAGGACGGGTCTTGGCTTCCTTCACAATGTTGTTCGACACTTCTCTGCCCCTTACCTTCGCTTGCTCTATCTCGTTACCTCCAAAACCCTCAGATCCTCCTCCAGGTCCTGCATTCACCGTCTCCTTGGTCGGCCTACTCTTAATTTTTCCGAATGCAGTTCAATGCTATAGTTCGCTCGGCATTCTGCCTTGAGGCATTCTTATTGCACGGCCTCGCTATTCTATGTGGCGTGCTTTAATAAACTGGACCACATTGAGTTCCTTATATAAGGAGTACAGCTCTGCGTTGGTCCGAATTCTCCACGTATTGGAATTTCCTTTCAAACACCCTCAGGCTGAATGTCATCGCGGCAGTAAGTGTCCATGTTTTGCTTCGTTGGTCAGGACTGGTCTTGTAAGGTTTTGTAAAGCTAAATTTTAGTATTTCTTATACTTCCTGAAATATCAATTTTTTTTTTTTTATCGCTGGAGAAATTATAAAATTTGATAATGTATTACATGTGGGAATAAAATTTTAATATAAAAAAAAAATTGCCTATATAAAAAGGTGAAAAGACAGGACTAGAAATCCCCTTCCAGAAAACATTAATGTTAGTTAGCCACCAAAAAAGTACACAAAGAAAACAGTATTGACTAAATACGGGCAAATAGAAGTTACAAACAATTCAAGTATTTAGGAGAGAACATCTGCTACAACGGACAGTCCTTTAATGGAAGCCAAAAGCTGTCGTATTTATCATTTCGTATCCGAAAGATATTTACTCTTCTTACCCCTAATTTTCTGTGAACAATTCTTTACCACATTATCAATCATTTCCATCCTTCCAATATCCACAATGTCCTTTAGTTCAGGTTTTCAGTCTCCAAGCGTAAGTTCACACATTTTTGGATTTCTAGAAATAGCTATTCGATATGACTGAATTTATTCAAATGATTCTACCAAATATAAATTTTCTTTGCTATGTATATTTCTTTTTGTTGCTTTTTCTTAAATTTTTGTTACTACATCAAGTACCGTATAATGGGAATTCCATTTGTGAAGATTTATTTTATTTTTTCTCTTTATATTTAGTTCGTTTTAAATATTTATATTTTTATTTTTATAAAATTTAATTTTTGACTAGATGTAATTTTATTTTATTTTTTTTGTTATTCCAAAGGGGTATTTCCCCTGATCAAAACTTTTTACTATCCCATTATATATAAAATTCATGAATAAAAACAGAAGAAACTTTATTTTCCCTAATTTTCTAAATTTTATTGTATTAACTATTTGTTGATATTTACAACTGTATACATTATTTACAGCAAGTAAATTTGAGGAAAATGATTACAATGAAATGTCAATAGCATGTTAAGAACTACTCACTAGAGGCACTTCAATAACAGTTTTACATTAGAGGGTCTCTTGGCCATCTTCTTTTCAGAGCCCTCGGAGGATTATCGGTAGTTGTGTGTGAGGCAAGTTGGGAGACTAGTGGATTAGAGAGAGTATGGAGTTTTCTATGAAACTGAAAGGTTTGGACAAAATCAGTATCATATGGAACATTAAGATCTTTATGGATAAGTTGTTTGAGACATATTAAGGAGTATTGAGGATTTTATGAAGGGTTTTGGATTGCAAGGATTTGATACAAGAAGAATTGGAAGTGGAGCTTTAAAACTCAACTCTGTATGTCCAAATGGGTCTTATTATTGTCATGCAAATAATTCTTTTGTAATTTTTTGGGAGCTTTGAATGTTGGAGTAGTCAGAAACGACGAGCAGTTTGATGCCTTTTAAGTCCGGTATGTTTATCCTCACTTTAACCTTCAACCTTTTAAAAAGTTTTAATTTACAGAGTATGGATCAATCAAGGGAAACTAGGGAGTGATATTTTAAATTTATCTAAAATGAGATGCCTTTGGTAAACTCATAAATATAAAAATATAATAAAATGTTTGCTGGCTTAAGCTCTGCCTAGACAACTCTAACCCATGCCTAAGGTTGGAAAACGTCCCACATATTTTCTTTTTTCATACGGAATGAGCACATAAGGAGGGAAGATCGATAGTTAATTATCGAAATAGCCCCGACCAGAAAGAGTAAGGTGTAACCAAATAAATCTATAGAAATGTGAACAAACATTGACACAAAGGTTGAAAGGATGGTCATTACTACGGGAGTGCGGGGGCTATTAAACCGATTAGTCGCTTCGTTGCTTCTGATTAAATATGCTTTCACGCTGATGAGTTTTAACAATTAAGAGTCGAAACTTTGTTGATGTGTCAAAAGGTTATCTTTCGACTGTCCCTTAGGTACTTTGTTATCAGATAAAATAATGGGCAACCTGAATATGCTATCTTATATCAACTCTGAGAATAAGTTACGGAAGAAATTGCCATGGAGAAAGTTGTCTTTTAATAATAAAGTTTCGAGTTGGATAAAGTTCACTTGGTGACGCTATCATAAACTTATCATTATTATAATGAAAATAAGTTTCCGTTCCATAGTATGTACACTAGGATTAAGTTAAGAATCAGAGAATCTTTAAAACGAGAAAAGCAGCGTAATTCAGTAAAAAAAAAATGTCTAAACATTTCAAATTGATACTGTCTATCTACTATTTACTTGTCTATCTATTTGATACAAAGTCACACAAATCGTTTTACAGCATATAGCTGTACTTTTATTTTTATTCTAATCGTTAGCAATCCTTCAATCTGGATTATTCAATTTATATTGTTCCTTTTCTAGATTTTTAGTAGTTCCAATACCTGTAAATCGTGGCAGTAGAACATACTAATGGGCAATGTTCATAGGAACTGGAATAAACGAAAGCAGCTTCCACAATCAGAAACCAATTAGGAATTTCTCAATATTGATAATACGCGAACTCAGGACAATGTTCCATGTAAGTAAACATTTTATGAATTATTTTTCAAGCTCTCTAAATGAAAAATATTGCTTTGCAAATAATAAAACTTGGAATTTTTTTGGTTATAATCAGTTATAACCTTTCTTGGAATTAATTTATTACTACGAGCTATACTTAAATCAAATAAATAATATATATGAAATAAATATAATAAATGATGTAGATATATAAAGAAAATTTCGTTCATTTAAAAATTAAGTAATGGGCCTCAAAGTTAGATTCAACATTTTCTTTTATTTATAGTGAAAATTCATACTGATTTAATGTAATTACATTTTTACTTAATTTAGTGAAATTTTTTAAATGAAAATCGTGAACTTTTCTTTTAGGTAGAGATTAGAAAACACGTCTTTCTAAACATGAAGACTAGGTCTATTGACGCCATGATATCGTATAAAAAACACCTTAATCTAGAATTATTTCACTATTTATCTGGAGAACTAGTACTTTTTTTTAACCTCTTTTTAATATATATATTTAAAACAATTTTATTTCTTTATATATTTAACCATTGAAACCTACATTGGTTAAAACTCATTTTTACAATTTGTATGCTTTTTGTTCAATCTAGTCTTTTAGGTATTTTTTTAGTAAATGTTTTAATCTTGCCTTAATTATGTGGTTTTGTGTGTTTCTTAAGTGATTCGTTTTATTACCTAATTTTCAAAACAACCCTAAATATAAAGAAATATGGCGGAAACAATTAAATTGTAACATATATAAAAATAAATATTTTGGAACTATAAATAATATATAATTTAAATTTTATTGGGATTGGTAAAATTTTCATTGAACTTTTTATTTTAAGTTGGAACAGTAACTGACACTTATAGAGGTAATTTACTATTTCCTATGAAGTAATGGACTTGATGCCACTAAATAGATAATGATAGCATCTATTATGCAATACATTATAAATTAATTGACTATTGAATAAAATGTTGAATGTACCTAAACACTCGCGACCTAAAAACGTTGGCTTATTAATATGAGGTAATTACCAGTTAGTTTTTTAGATGGGCCCTTTGACTATTTAATAGATACCGGAATGGTTGAATAAGTAGGCAACAGCAGTAGTTTTTCAGGTTGCCTGCAGGAATATTTTTTTTTTTCCTCTCATTTATCAAGGGTCTTATTCTTATTAATCATTTAATGTCTATAAATAATTCTAAATTATTATAAGAACAAATGGTAATATTTCACTAAATATTGAACATAATGTTTCTCAAATTTTTAAGTATGAATGAATCTTCGAATGAAGGGCAGAGTACGCAATGTTCAAAATTATTGATATTTGGAAACTAGAATTAATAATTTGTCTGAAATTCTATAATTGATGGGAATGGGGTTTTAAGCTTGATCATCAATAGAATTTTTTTCAAATTAAGTACTAAGAAAAAAATCCTAAATCAGCATTTTTTGGTTCAAAAACCATTACCTACCAGCTCCAGGTATGTTTAGAATATATCTTATACAATATATAATATATCCAACATTAAATAGTAAAATATAAACTTCATTTTAAGTTTATAATAAACAATGGAATTAATACTTAAATAAAGACAATTAATTGAAAATTATATCACATTTAAAGCGTCCCACACACCAAAGCAAAAATAATCGCAGAGCGAATATTTCCACCGCGATTTCGCTAAGCGATTATTTTCGCTTAATACGTGTCTATCCTTACATTAAAATATAAATATGAAGAAATGGATCATAGAAAAAAGAATTGTAAATGATTGGTAGACATCGAACCACTGATCCACCCATGTTTCCTCCCAAAATATCTAGTTATCAATTGTTACCTTCTGTCGATTTATTTCGATGTTATCTATCACCGCTACTTTTCCAGGGATTTTTCTTCATCATTACCATACAAATACTAAAACTATGTTCTACCTCATGTTAAAGTCTGTAACGTTCTTCTTATAAATTTATATTAAATGAAAATGTATCTCTTTTGGTTTTTTATATTCAATACAATCTAAATATTTATAGAATTTTTAGTTATATAGTTAATATAGAAGATTGTGGGTTTAAAAAAGATTGCAGTACTGAATGCTAGAAATGCTAGCAATACATGAAACTCACTCAGCAAATGCAACTCTTGCTTTCAATCTTTGATCGCTTCACGACTAAAACGATAAGGGAAAATTAAAACGCCATTTGATATTCAGTACAGCGCCTGTTTGAATAAACGAAACTGGGAACGGTAGCCAGATAAAGTTATAATAATAGGATCCGAAATGCGGGGAAGAGAGTGGGATTAAGAACACCACCTTGGTTAACACCACCCCTTACACTGTAATTTCCTCGTACGTCATAAATAAAACATCACACCGCTTCGAAGCGAGAAAAGTCTGTGTTTCTTTCATGATTACTTTTTGCTGTACTGATAAAACCAATATATACTTGGAATAGGATTTTTCTATTTTACAGAGAATCGATTTGCTGGATTGAAATTTAGATTAATTTCTCCATGCGCCAACAAATCTTTAAAAAATTTATATTCTTAGAAGTTATCATAGAATTTTAGCAATGAATTAAATCCACCAATACACGATATAGCGACTCAACTTCCATGAGTTAATCTTAAATAATGAATAGTTAAGAATTTTGTTTCTTCGGTAAAATATAATAATGTTTTTCTTAAATCATTTTTTTAATCATCTTTCAACTTGATAGGACTACACAGTGTTCTATCTGCTGATTATAGAATCGATTTAATAAAAAATAATTTATATGTTCTAGGCGGTTGCGAATCATGTTCCTAGAGTTAGTAATCCAGTGTTCTCCCTTAAGCATGGTTCCTATAGCACAATCAGATGAGTATCAATATTTGATTTCTTGTTTTATATATTTTTTTTAAAAATTAGTATTTACAGGGTGTCCCGAATTTAAATGGCAAAACTTCAGAAACTTACAGGGGACCAAAAAACTAAGACAAAAAGTCCTTTAGAGATTTGCTCGTTTTTGCTTAGTTTTAGAGAAAATCGCAAAAAAGAAACAAAACAAAAACGTTACAGGTAGCGATTATCACCTTTCAAAGTTCGTCAGGCTAGGCAGAGAGATATGTAAACACTTAATGTTATCCTTTACATTCTTTTATTTGTTTACATTTTGGCTTCCTTCTAGGATTATAATTCCTAAATCAGTCTTCAGTCAGTTACTCAGATATTTTTGTGTAAATAGCATCAGCCACAATGCAGCATGCATATTCTAATGTTGAATATGCTGATATGATTTTTGTGTATGGTTTCTGTTACGGTAATGCTTTAGAAGCGGTGCGGGAGTATGCGCGCCGATTTCCAAATAGAAGAGTGCCTAATCGACGAGTCTTTTAGTTGACTTTTAATAGACTACGAGAGACTGGGTCATTCTTAATATGTAATGAAGGCGACCTATTCCAGGCAACAATAAGAGCAGATTATCGGCGAAGAAATTGTGTCCAACGCCACTTCCATAACAATTCTGAGACTAGCATCCGAAAAGCATCTGCTGCATTAACAATATCGCGGCAAGCAATATGGCGAACTTTGAAAGGTGATAATCGCTACCCATACCATCTTCAAAAAGTTTAGAATTTATTACATCAAGATTATGTCAAGAGATTGAATTTTAGTAACTGGTTTTTTGACAAAATTCGCGATGATAATTTATTTCTATTAAAAATTATATGGACCGATGAAGCTACCTTTAAAAGAGGAGGAATTGTTAATCAAAGAAATTATCATGTATGGGCTATTGAAAATCCCAGAGCTATTAGAGAGAATAGGTTTCAGCATGAATTTGCTATTAACGCTTGGCTTGGAATTTGGAACGGATTACTGGTGGGACCATATTTTTTACCTGGAAGATTGAATGGTATCACATTTACACATTTTTTGGAGAACGACTTTTCTAATTATTTAGATGACATTCCCTTACAGCAGCGGATTGAAATGTGGTTCCAACTCGATGGATGTCCAGCTCATTATAGCAGAGTTGCTCGAGCTTGGCTGGATATAAATTATCCACAACGATGGATTGGACGTGGAGGAGTAGTACCTTGGCCACCCAGATCACCTGATATGACTCCCATGGATTTCTTCGTTGGGGAACCTTGAAGCAGATAGTTTAATCGGTGTCAATCAACTCAAGAGAGCAATTAGGAGACCGAATCATAGATGCAGTGCACCAAATATCATCAGAACAATGTTTAGCTGCAATTTATCAAGTGAGTGCTAGATGTAATGCTTGCATTGGAGCAAGAGCACAACATTTTGAGCAATATTTACATTAAAAAGAACATAACATAAATATAAATGTAAATAAATAAGTATAAAAATGAAAACTTGTTTTGTTTCTTTTTTTGCGATTTTCTCTAAAAACGAGCAAATCTCTAAAGTACTTTTTGTCTTAGTTTTTCGGTCCCCTATAAGTTCCTGAAGTTTTGCCATTTAAATTCGGGACACCCTGCATAATCCATGTAACATAGTGCTGATGTGTTGTAAGTAAAAATTGTATGTTTTTGAACTGAAGAAGAATGTTTAGCATTCGAAACTAGTATTGTAATAAAATAATTCCAATAGAAATGGCAATTCATTCATCAATCCTAATTATATTTTTCTAGAGTCCACCGTTTTCGAGATATAATCGAAAAACCAAAAAATAGGATTTTCTTCCCTCCTTACCACCGTTAGCTCATCCCCCAGAGGCGGGGACTTTAAGTATCTTTATCTCCTAACTATTCCTTATGAAGCCCTGAGGTAAAAAATAATCGCATATTTCATGCACTCTACACCTCTCGTTTCAGCACTCATTGACTGGACTATGGATTGAAGTAAATACCTAGAAAAAACATGAAATAACTTTATCTATATTTCAACAGGTGTACTTTATTACTATTATTATATTAGCAAAGGAAATAATTATCAAGAGGGAATGAGAAGAAAATAAAGTATTTAAGAACAAGCTAGGATTCAAAGATAATAGATAATAGAAACTACTAGTTAGTCGTTTCAATGCACTAATCTAAAATGCATTTGATTTCTACCTTCTCTTGGATTACTGAACTGCATCATTTACTTCAAGGGCCCAGGCTGCGGTGAATTTTATCCCAGAAATGATTCATATAAAGTAGTTCAGTTGGAGGAAGTAATCTTGGATATTAAGTTATTATCACTCATTGCTTTCCGATTACCATGTTACCTTGACATCCTCTCCATATGGTCAAGTTTACAACCATTACTTTAAACATTATGCGGTTGATGATATATTTCCAATAGTTATTGCATCTGGAAGAGTTTATGCATACATACATACATATGTATATTATATGTATATATATTATGTAGGTATATTTATATGTATGTGTATGTTATATATATATATATATATATATATATATATATATATGTATGTGTATATATATATATATATATATATATATATATATACACACACACATATACATATAAACCTTAATGTTCTATATGTTGCTGCTCTAGCCCAAACCTGATACCCATCCTTTCATAGTAAACTCCATAATAACCATTCAAATCTCCTAGTCTCTCTACTTGCTTCCCATTTTATCCCTTTCAACCCACCGAGGCATTTAGAAAGAAGGTGGCCACGGGACCTTCCATATAGAACTTTTATCGAAGTGCTACCAGTTGGTAGTTGATTCACATGCTATTGTCATGTTATTTTGTACGTTATTACCACATTTACTGGATGTGCAATTTTTTTTTCGTACAGTTTTAAATTTCAATAAATTGATAAATAAAAAAAATATATATTCATTCCGAAACATTTGGCTTTCTGATCATTAAGCTAGATCCGCAATATTGATCACTGAGTATGATATTAAGCAGTCTCTTGGCAACCTAGAACATTACTCCATAGTAAAGAGATCAGATTCAATAGGTATATCGTAAGCTAGCGATTTGTTGAAAATGGAATTGAACTAAATCACCGCGCGCATGATATTCAGTGACTACATAGAAGGTTTTCCCACAGGAAATAAAAATTCACAAAACCAAATATACATTATTCTCGACACCCATTCAATTGTACAAAAAATACTTCTAGTAAATATGAAATGTTTAACACTTAAGATTACTTCTCTAAACCTGATCCCTGACAAGCATTAGTTATAAAAGGTACATACAGCGATAAATAAATACAGCGACCCTCAAGGCAAAAACGATGCTCCCTCGAACCCCTGTGTCATCAGCGGTTCCCCTGCCGAGTGTAAAAGATATGAAATAAGAAATAAACCGATTGGTGAAGACTAAGAAATGAAATATGCGACCGGTCTCTATGTCACCTTCTTCAATAATTTCACTTTTATAAAAACAAGGGCCGGCGGATCGGTAAGGGCTAACTGAATAGCTGACACCTGGGAATGTCACTTCTTTCTCCAGGATCTTGTCCAGCTGCTGGAGCTATGGATTCCGTCGCGTCCAGTATACGACACCATATCACCGCCATTAATTGCCGTTTCTCGTTTCCCATTGGCTGCAGCTTTAATTTAGCTTGACTGCAGTAGTCGGCCTCCATGTATTTCGCCTCATCTTATATATAGTATTTCAAATATATACTCTTACATAAAAGGACAAGCTTTTTTTTTTAATAAAAAAGGATAAGAGTTTGTGATTATCAGCCACGAAAACTACTGAACCAATCTATACCAAATTGTAACCACATCATTTTTATAGGTCCAGGAAGGTTTAGCTATAATAAAATCCACTGAATTTCGATCAATTTGTTATTAAAAAAGAGGTAATACGTGAATAACAGTAAAGTTTGAAAATTGACCGATAGGTGGCAAGCGACATAGCAGTGTTATTAAGAATTCGAAATTAATATTGAAATTCACTTACTTGATATTATTAAAGAAACCTTCAAGAATGGTGTCAAAACTGGAAAATTAATACAAATCAAACTCAATATTGTCAAATAACCTTTACCCTTCGTCGTAAACCAACGACTTACTGTCCTACAGTATCCTTTAATAACATTCCACTGATCCCTGTTGAACAGACCCACTATCTAGGGCTACAAACTGGACAAACGTTTAACTCGGAATCCACATACAAGACTAAAACAACAGGAAACTGCTCGTCGTTTTCAACTTCTTCAACATTTACTAGACAAACGTTCAAAACTCCCGATTTTCAACAAAAGACAGTTACCAGGCCTATTTGGACATATGGAATTGAGTTTGGGGCTCCACTAAACCATCTAACTCATCTCGTTTCTAATCCTTGCAATCCGAAATCCTTAATGCTCCCTATTTTGTCACAAACAAACTTATCTATAAAGATCTCAATGTTCCATATGTAAACAGTAAACTCCATAACCATTCAAATCCACTAATCTCTCAACTTTCTTCCCATTCTATTCCTGACAACCCTCCGAGGCGTCTAAAAATAAGATGGCCTCGGGACCTTCTCAAATAGAACTTTTATTGAAGTGCTACTGGTGGGTAGTTGCTTCACAAGCATTAGTCATTTTATTATTTTATGTCATTATCACATTTACTAGATGTGTGATTTTATGTAAAGTTGTAAAATTCAATTAATAGATGTTTAAAAAATTTAATTATATTCTAATTAAAAATATTTAAATATTTGGACGCTCCATTCCGCAATATAGTTTACAATGGTAAAACTACTGAACCCATCTGTACCAAACTTTAACTAAATCAGTTTCGTAGCTCTAGGAAGGTGATAAAATTTGAAATAATAAACATTTAAATGTACAAATATGTGTGGCAGAAACGAGGTTTGCCACACTGTCCTAAACTTTTATGGTTAGAAATTATAATCCAAACGAAATCAATAAAATTATTTAATAAAAAATAAGAATAGATAATTTACATATTCGATGGATTATTATGATCCTCAAATTATCTGATAATTTTGAAAGGTAAGCATTGTAAGAACGTGTCCTTCTAGGAAAAGAGGATTTTTTTTTAATGCAAATGTTCAAACCCATCGAGAAAAAAAAATCAAGCACTATAATGTATGCCCCATTGAGCTACCCTGCTTCTTCTTAATTTTAAATATTTATTTTAATTTACAAGTATAGCATATTATTAGCAGGTTATTTATTATTAAAATGGTAGAAATTGGTAATTAAAATGACTTTTGGTGGGATAATACTTCGGTGTTATTTATTATTTCATATATATCATCAGGCCAGAAGAAAAAAACAAATTTAAATCCCTACAAGATTAAATATAGAAATGAAACACTATTGGTACGTGATTTAATTATTTTTAAGAACTTACATTAAAATATATGAGGCGTGGAGACGCAAAAGGGAGTAAATCCAAAATTGAAAATATTTCAGTAAACCCAAAAATATGCATAAGTCAGGTGATTCTTTTTTTGAAACAATTATTATTCGATCAGAAGTTTTTAAACATCAGAAACATATCTGTAAAATATTGTTCAGCTTTTCTAAACTTCAAATTTTTGAACAATTTAAATAAATTGGATTTATCTCAATCTGCAACGGAAAATTTAAAAAAGGCATTAAATAAGAAAAAACTCATGATAATTAACACATTCTAGTTTTTTATTAATTTAACATTAAACAAACTTTGATGAAACAAATAATTAATAAAAAACAAACTTGATTCAAACGATTTTCTGGAATTTCTTTAAATTTTTCATAATTTCTTTTTTAAATCGAACACTAGTCTTGAGTTTTAGCCAGTCATTGAAGCTAAATTAACAGATACTGAAGGGGTTCAAACCTTATCCGTAGTGGAGTAGAAGATGTTAAAGAAAAATCTTATATCACTGCGGCCAATAATGGAGGCATTTTAATTGTTTGTGCTTGAGCTGTTTCAATTCAAGTATCCGGACACAAGTTCCAGGAGTAGCATATCTATTTAAGCTCGCTTTTATTAAATTAGATTGGAATTGAAAGATGTAGGAACATATAGAAAATGTTGAATAAAGATTGTACAAACCTCTGATGTTTCGACAAAGTCCGCTTCCGATTAGGTTCATTCCCAGATTTTTTTTTCAATGCTGTTATATATATTTCAGGATATCTCTCCATATTTAATACAACACAATAAATTGATTATCACACGTGTAATAATATATCGACTACTAAAACCTTTTCAAATGTTCATTACTACTTTCGTTACAAGCGTAAGTGGTGCTCCAAGCGGCTGTTTTGAGAAACAAGGATTTACCCGCTTCTGAAACTCAACTGAAACTTTGAAGATTGTATTTAGCATGTTTTGAAGGGTGAACGATTTACCACCTTATAGAGGGCATTGTGAAAAAAAATTTTTTTTTTAAAAAAAAAAAAATGATAACATGTGGATTTACCCCCTTCTGCATCTACACGATAAGATCAACATTATTACACAAACACCCCCAAAAATCTGAGATTTAATTATTTGTAAAGGAGATGAAGGTTTAAGTGAAACGAATAAACAGAAAATGTGTGAACATTAAAAAAAAAAATTAATGAAGGGCTAGACATTCACTTAATACAGAGTTTTTGAAAGATATATCAACCCTAAGTCCTACAGATCTCATAAGAAATTAAACTTATCCATTAAGTCATTTTCCACCCTACCCTGTACACCTCACTACAAGTATACTTAAATAGATATTTAGAAGACCTCATTCAGAAGAAAATATAGTTTAATAACGGTATTCCCACAATAGTTATAAAAAAAATTAAGCAAAAAAGCAATTTTTCATACGAAGAACGATTACTCTTAAACCGCATCCAAAATCACATTAAACAGCATAAACTAATTTTAGAAGAACAATTCGGCTTTAGGCTGCATCATTCTACTGTTGATCAACTGGCACGTCTCACTGACTTCATTACTAAAGCCTTTAATAAGAAAAAACACACAGGAATGCTCTTGTTAGACTTAGAAAAAGCATTCGATACAGTTTGACATACTGGACTGGGCTCATTCACAAACTGATAGTATACAAATTTCCCCCTTACACTTATTCATATTATTCATTCATTTCTCTCCAATAGACAATTTCATACACAAATATACTCCTTCTCCTCCAAAGTTCTTACCCTTTCCGCCGGTCTCCCACAAGGTTCCTGCCTATCCCCAACTCAGTTCAACCTGTTCCTATAAGACATTCCAAAACACCCTAACGTAATAATGTCCCTGTACGCAGATGACTATACTATACTCAGCTTCTTACCGCATCGAAAAAATTGTAAATCGCACAACAAAGTTACTAAAAAATTAATAAATATTGCCGGAGATGGTAACTGGAAGTGAATACAAGCAAATCGGAGGCAATCGTATACACAAAACGTCGACCACTCATAGACCAGCACATCAATTTAAACTCAGAAGAAATCTCTTGGTCTAAATCAATAAAATACTTAAGTTTAACACTGGACAAATCATTAACATACAAAAATCGAAATTGAGCCCTAAAAATATACTCATTCTATACAAAACAGTAATCCGAGCAGCACAAACCACATATGCTTCTCCGGTGTGGAGCTCAACTTGCTCCACTAACTATAATAAATTGGAAAGGGTTCAAAGTATTTGCATGATGATCATCAATGATTATCCTCGTTATAATAAAATATCAACCATGCTCCACGACCTAAACTTACTCCCTTTAAAACAGCACGTCTTCGAACAAACCAAAGCATACTTTTCAAAAAAAAAAAAAACAAATTCAGAAAATTCACTAGTAAAAGAAATTGGTAATAATGATAAAAATTCCCTCAAAAGAAACACGCACAAAAGAACCAATCATGTACTCTTAACGTAACCTCCCCACAGATTACTAAACTGCTATGTATACATATAGTCACCACTAATGTATGCTGGTTATTATATGTTGTTTATTTATATTTGTTATCATTGCTTTGTATTTAATTATTGATTGTATTTAATTCTTATTTTATTTATTTTATAGTATGTAATTATTGTTTCTTCCTTTACTTTTTTTTTTTTTTTTTTTTTTTTTTATGCGGGTTTTTTTCTTATTTTTCCCACCGTTCACAGATAAACTTTAAAGTGTAAAACTATTTACCAAAGTATAAAACTATGTTAATCATGTAGAGGACTTTAGATCGGCACATGTATTCTAAATAATTTCGTAAATGTAATTGTAAATATGTCAATAAAGCCTTATTATTATTAGTTTAATAAATAGAACAATATTTAAGAAGACACACACACACAAAAACATATATTATTTGTCCATTCTATGACCTTCATTATGAATGTACATTATAGTACAGAGCATAGAAAGTTATCAATGAAAGGATGGATATAATTTGTTTCTATATCCAAGTACATTTTCCATTAGGACTGGGAGTTGTTTCGAATCGGGACGGAAATGACAACTCCACAGCTCCGATTCTTATTACTTTCTCATCCCGACATTAAATGTCACGAGGTTTCACAACTTTTCGGCCTGCGGTTGAGCTGATAGTTTCTGAAAATCTCTATTATCCCCGCTGTTCCGCTGAGAACCAATAACCACAGAGCAAGCTGAGGAAACATAACAGTTCTTTGTTTGAAGCTGTCTTAAACTCTCTAAATATTTATATCATATCTAATAATTTGCAACAATTTTAATAAATACTAAAACTACATAACACTAAATTATATTACAATCAGGTACATGGCTGTCTAAATGTGTCAATTATAAATCATTAAATTTTACCGTAAGGAATAGGTGAATGTTTTATGTAAAAAAATGAAAAATTCCCGATACCACACTAGTAAACTAGTTGATTAAGGATTTACGATATAAAGGATCGTTTCTGTTTTAATTGTTTAGCATATAAATCAATTAAAACAGTGTTAAAAAAAAAAATCTTTCTTTTGTATAAATAATTAAATTGTAATACAAAATTAAATAAATATATTTTTAAAACATTATTTAAGCTCAAGGAAAAGACTTCTATTCTCTCAGCTCGTAAAAATACAATTCGACTAATGTTTATAGAGTAAGGTAAACACCCTCCTCCAGAAAAAAAACAAAAAACATTACCGATTGTGGTCAACTATAACGAATATAATTAATGGACCAAGGATATTCTTCGTATGACTTGATGGAGAAACTTTAGATATCGACGAAAGCCCAGGACAAATGCCAAAACCAAATTTGCACCCGAAAAAATTGATGGTTACAGTATGGTGGTCCATGGCTGGAATCATACATTATTCCTTTTTGCCTAGAGGTGAGACCATTACCTCTACAACCTACTGCAATGAAATTGGCCAAATGCACGAAAAATTATTGAAAAAAAGAAGGTAAATACTTCGAATAAAATTATATTGTTTTCATATTGTATTTTTAGTAAAATCCCTATACCTTGAAAACGGACATTTCATGTGAAACAACCCATATATATATATATATATATATATATATATATATATATATATATATATATATATGTTTAATAAGGTTCTTGAGGTTCAGTCAATAAATAAAAACATCTATTTTGACGTTTGTTCTCATAATCATGCCCTACAGTGAAAAAAAGAGGTACAAATAAAATTATACAGGTTATTTCAAAACATAAAGTTAGTTGCAATATAAATATATAAAAACATGTGTTAGAATTCTTAACTAATAACATTCCAAAAAAATGGAGGAGTAGAAAACTACTTGAAATGTTACTGATGGATATGCTATTAGTATCTACTACTAAATTATAACTATTCTAGTACACAACTGAATAAGGGAATTTTTGAAAAAAGGTAAGGGTTGAGAGGGTTGGTATTTTCAAAGCTGGTGGTATTCCCGGATACAGTTATAAGGGATTTCCGTTTTTATGTTTAATTTATATAATGGATAAATGATTTACATGATGTATATTAAGTAAATGTATAGGTATTATTAGTCTGCATGTATTAAATTGGAATAACATGTGTTGAGATTTAGAACGTCTGAGTTTTTGTTTCTTGCGCGACTTATAAATTTTTCTATGGTAATCATTTTTTAAATATTTTGTTTAAAATTATTTTGTTAATGGTGAATAATTTTGGTAGAATCAAATTTTAAAAGAATGTTTTGTTTGTAATATGTGGTGAGAGCTGTTTGGTTTGATTTATTCAGGTTTTTAGTTATAGGCGTGCAACTGTATTCATGTTGATGAACACGTCGGTTGAGATATTGTTCCGATGTACCGAAATAACACTTGCCACAACTATCTTCGCACTGTATTTCGTAAACAATATTAGATTGTAATTATAATTTATTTGTATCTTTAGTTTTGGTTAATAATTTTTCTATGGTGGACGTATTTTTGAATGTGACAGTGTAGTCAATTTTAAATAAAGCTACTGTGATAATTTATTTTTCCCGCTAAACATTATTTCTAAAACTACTATAGCAGTTTTTAACGTTTAGTAGCTTCATTAAAATAAAACCATAAGTACTAATAAATAACAAAACTTTTTTTATTTTTTTTTTTATGCCAAACGATTTTATGTCATTGTCTTAGAAATCATTAACTTTGCCAGGCTAATTCGTAACAAAAAAAAATATAGTAATCATTTTTTTCCTGATAGAATATTCAAAGTTGCAAATAAATAAAAATATATAAGAAAAAGAAAAAAAAAAAAAAAAAAACAACTAATAAATAAACAAAAGGAAACATTAAATACAATAAATATACACGTAGACAGTATTAGTTCGACTCCAATGTCTAAATGTGAGCGGTTCCAATGTATTATGTATTTAATGTAAATTTAACGTTTAGGATTCAAGGCCTGTGTTTAATTCAACCTACTAAATCACAAGATTATCCTAGCCAGCTCTAGGCAACATAGGCACCAGGCTCTTCTATCTTCATTTAATTTAACTAAGATCCAATATAGTTGTTGAGGGATTAGCTAAGTTCGAGAGTGTTAGGTAAGAATTTTTCCTATAATTACTAAATTAAAAATATTAGCTTAGTGTATCCGGTGTTTATGTGATTTTAATTTTTTATTTTATACATAATGAGTTACAAAAAAAGTGGTACACCTAGAAAATATTGATTCGTAGTTATTTTACTTAAATGATTATCAATTTTTTTAATAATTATTTTATTAAATAACAGCAAAATTTTAAAAATAAATAAGTAATGCATTTATTGAGTAAATTAATAACTTACAAAAATTTAGAAAGCTAAAATTTCATGTTTTGTTTTCCTGATCATGTTATCAGTGGCGTGTATTTCCCCCACTTGCTGCCAATAAAGCTTCTATTCATCTGGTTATGCTCTGAGATCAAATTTCATCGCCATTATTCTCTAATTCTTTTCTTAAAGCGGTTATGAGATTACTGAGAGTATTAAGTTTATTATGAAAGGAATGGTATCTGGTTTGTTAAAAATCGGCAACATATGGGATATTAAGGTATTGTGAAACAGTTCATTTGTGACAAAGTAAGGAGCATTAAGGATTTTTGGAAGGATTTTGGATTGGAGTGATTGGATGCGGGAAGAATTCGATGGTTTGGTGGATCCCCATAACTCTATTCCGTTAGGACAAATAGGTCTGTTAATCGTCATATAGATTTTTGTAGTGAATCGGGAGATTTGAACGTTTGTCGAGTAAGTGTGTCCAGATAAAATCCAAGGTATCTTATCTGTTCTACATTATTTAATGGTACTCCATTAAAGGATACAGGAGGACAGGATGAGGTAGGTTTTTGACGTAGGGTAAAGGTTATTTGCTGGGATTTATCTTAACTCTCCATTTATGACACCATTCTTCAAGGGAAATGATATGTGACTGGAGTGTCTGGAAAAAACTGAATATTAAAACGTACATTATATTCCTAGGGCTAGGTCAAATATATTCATGTAGATGTGTCAAATGTTTAAATGTATGTACTTATATACACTTTCTTACTTTAATCCCATATAGACATACGCCGCACAGTGGGGCCATTCGTGAATCTAGCGGGACAAAAGTCCAAAAATGAAGGTTGATTTTTTGATGCAGAAAATGGTTGATCTAACAGGCTGAATGTTGGAAGACATGAAACGAAGTGAATCAGGCTGAGGAAATGTCAATAAAGCATTTTAATAAATAACGAACTAATACCATTTTAATCCCGCACGATTTGAGAATTAAGTTACTATTCTTTCAAGCACTCGACAGTGAACATCGTAATAAGTTTTCTTATTTTTTTTACATTTTACGATGAATTGCATTCAAAATAGTCATTTTATTTTTAATTTGACTACATTTTAGATACTCAGACGGTACGCCAATTAAAAAGTTCAAAAGTGAAAAAACATATTCATGTTTTAATCTGAAACTTTTTAGGTAGGTGAAGGTCTTAATTTATGTTTCAGTGTGTCTGGGGACATTTAATTTTAGCGAATATATTGCATTTGGCTGCCCGTTTTTGCCCGTTTATCAGTGGCACCAAAAATTGTGTTTTAGGCGGAGTACTCTCAGTTGCGCGATTGGCATTAGCTGAAGCGTTACGAGCTGGAGGTTTCAGTTTTAATAATTCCCAGGAAGAAAAAATATATCTGGTCAACTATATAATTCAACAATTTGCAATTGGGCAACTCACAGAGGATGTCCAAAAAAGCCAACACAAAGAGATAAAAAGATACAGGGAACATTTTCCTCGGAAAATGTCTCGCACAGTAACCAACACTGACATTATGAATAATTTGTTAATTTCCTCTGATCCTTTAATTAGCTCATATAGACCACTACCGGTGGAAAATACGACTTTCGGTAATAATCTTCTCAACTTGCTTGCTATATCACACGCAGATACGAGTATGGCACCCTTACTTAGTGGTCAAGATAGTGATGATAGTGATAATCTCGATCTAAGATGATAAATCACTATTGAGTATAATTTTCTTTTCAGTTAAAAACAATATAATGTGTTTGAGTTCTGCTAAAGCTTATAGTTTGATAACACATTGTCCTGATTTATATATATACATATTATAAATTCTATTTATTCATTACTGAAGAGAAATTTTTAGTTGTTACAGAGGTGTTTTTACAGCCATCATATTGACATTATTATCATAAAGTGTGTATATTAATTTTTTTTTTTTAATTCAATTTATATAATCACCGATAAATCAATAAATGGTTTTGTTTTTAATTAAGTTTTTTTTCTTAATAAAACAACAGGTCACAAATAAAATTTTAAATGTTTTATCAACCTTTCAATAACCTTGTTTTAATCATTTCAAGTTGTTCTGGATGAGAAAAAAATATTAAATTATCCATACGATCGCTTTCAGACTTTTGTCCCGCTAGATTCAGGAATGGCCCCACTGTGCGCCGCAAAAATACTCATCTTAAACAAATACAAATATTTCAATCAAAAATATTTATACTTATCACGAAACCACCTTGATAATCACAAATCAACACCACTCAGATTTCCATGTACCCACAGTAAACAAACATATACATAACCTTTATAGACGATTTTATGACAGACATCAAGGACATAACGTATTTATGGCATGGTCACGACTGACATATCAGGAAATAACCTCAGAAGGCTGAAAAGAAGCAGGTTGAGAGATCTGTTCAAATAAATCCATTTTTTACGCTAGGAGGATGTACTGTTTAGTCCTGCTCTCCTTCACGTCTATAAGGCCTGCATATTAATACACTTTTAGTAAATTTACTTGTTTTTACTTTTAATAACAGGCGTAAAAAAAAAAAAAAAAAAAAAAAAAAAAAAAAAAAAAAAAAAAAAAAAAAAAAAAAAAAAAAAAAAATAAAAAAATAAAAAAAAGGAGAAAAAATATACCAATAAGAAGACATTCATCTAAACCATTTTTGTTTTTACTTTATTTTATTGTGATCTAGATTCTACTTCCTCCATTCTTCGATATATTTCCCAAATATTCATATCTCAGATAAATATCATATGAGATATAAATATATACCAATATAATAAATATTCATATGTCAGAGTTATTTCAAATAAAACTTATGTTATTAAAAAAATGCAGGAAAATTCTTTCTTTTCTTTTTTTTCATTAATTTATATTTTTGAAATTTCAAACATCTTATTTATTTTAATAGTTCAATCTTCTCTCGAAAAAAACAACAAACAAAAAAAAGACTTAGGTATTAGGTTGTAATGAGAAGGATTCTATACGTGTCATAATTACGTAAGGTCGACCCCAAATTAGTTCTGCCATGTTGAAGAAGTGTTTAAGTCGGTGTCTCTCAGCCAATAAGCTTATGCCCACGATCGTCTTGTCATTAAGTTTTTTTATTTTGATTTTCAGTACAATCAAACTACCGTTTGATCTTAAATGGCCTTTTAAAATTCCATTTTAGTCACTTTGATAAATATCCTATTTCCTTCGCCATTAAGGTGGTTATTATCTCTTAAGTTGTGTTCTTGCTTTTTTATTTTTATTTTTTTGTAACTACAAGTTTGATAATTGTTCTTTTTTTTAAAAACATTAATGTAGCGAAATGATTAGTTAAAATAGAAAAATTAAAAAGAAACAAAAAACTTTATTTTTATTTTTTAATTTTTTTTATTTATTTATTTTTTTAAGCCCCTTATTTTTATTAGTTTTGTAATGCTTAATATTTTATTTTTATTTATTTCTCCTTGTACTGTAACTAGATTACATTTTAAGGAATTTATAAGCGATAAATTTAGGTTTGAAAATTTTTGATTTAACTTATTTATTGTTAGATGATGGGGGTTCATCTTTTATTTGAGCCGGCCTAACCTAACAACTTAAACTAAAATTAAGACTTAAATTTATTCATATATGGTAATATATTTCTGCCAACGCTGGGGAGCTGGACTTTCTATAAGTTTATTAAACAAGTTATTCCCGGACAGTGGTAATTTTGATTGAAAATTTAAATGTTTTAGATTTATAATTTCTTTTATTGTCAGTAATTGAAGCTCTTTGGTTATTAATTTTAACTTTTTTCTTTTCGAATACCGTTCCCTTTACTATTTTTCTAATGATTCCATTTTGAAATGATTCTAACCGTTTTGTCATTGTCTTTGACAGATGAAGGAACATCGGTGCTCCAAAGAGTAATGCCGGCCGCAAAACGCATTTATAAATTATTAGCTTGAGCCGTAGGGAAAGACTCCTTGATAGTAATAGGTGATAAAGTTTGTATGATTTTGTCCGTACAGTTTTAAGTTTCTTTTCAAAATGGGCAGAAAATGTCATATGTCTGTCAAAGTAAATGCCTAAATATAATAATTTATTAGAAATTTTGTTTGTATGTCCGTTTAATTTAAAATTAACTTTAATTTAAAACTTTATTTAAATATGAAATTTGTTTTCAAGGGAGTTGTAGAATAGTGTTTGAGGTTATCAACAGAGCTATTTTGAATTTAAATAAACAAGTTAAGTTTGTCATCACTCTTAATAATGGGTTTTCTATTAATTATAACCAGAGCCGCTGCCAGGGGAGGGGGGGGGGGCAAAATCTCCGGGGCTTTTGGTTACTATTCACAAGAGTTATCATATATAACCGATTCTATGGCGATTTTTCATTTTAAAAAATTAATCAAACATTGTAGTTTCTTAAAAGATTAGTTTAGCAAAAAAATAAATTTTATTTTTTAATTATGTTAGGAGGGGGGGTAGGGGACCCGAGCAAACATATTTGCCCCGGGGCCCGAGTTGGCTCGT
This sequence comes from Euschistus heros, assembly GCA_003667255.2. NCBI lineage: Eukaryota > Metazoa > Arthropoda > Insecta > Hemiptera > Pentatomidae > Euschistus > Euschistus heros. The sequence continues at coordinate 5,756,937 of RCWM02000004.1, forward strand.
CGGCCCTGATCATAACAATGATAGAAGTATTAATTGTATAGTCAGAATTTTCTTATAATATTGTTTAAAACATCTGAAAAAATAGAACTGAAAAAAAAATATCTTATAAGTAAAATCAGTAACGAAAGTTGAAAAATTTATATTTATATCGAATCCAAAACCATCAGTGCAGAAGTTGACATACTAATTAACAGTATATCGATAATTCCTGATCTGAGACTAATCAGCAACCCTCCAATTCAGAATGAAAAAAACAAAACCTCTCGACGATATAAAATCCCACAATATAATCAATTATTTACTTTCATATACGATACAGAATATGAGATTCAACAAAACCATTAAAAAATATTTATAGAACTCGACTTTAGGACTACCACATACAAATTGAAAAAGTTTTCTATATATTTTATATATTTTTTTAAATAGGACAGTTATTAAAAAAAAGTTTGGTATGAAGATATAAAGATATATATTAGATATGATATAGTATCCATTATGAATTTTCCTTTAGACGAGGCAATCGATGTGATGATATCCTGATGGAATATTCAGTGAAGGAGGATCTGTCATAATCCATCACTTGGTAGCCACACCAACCATCAGCGATGTAATTGGCGCGCCTTTGTGCCTTTTTTTTTGGCGGGATCTATATGAGTAATAATATGATAACATAAGTATACCTTAAGATATGACTGATCAGACTTTAACAAAATCCTCAGAGGGGTTGTAAATTATATACTCTGATGTATAATTATATATGTAATAGTCTCAGGTTCGATATACAATATGTATTAATAATAATGCTGTCATGCGCAGTGAATATATAATTTAAAGGCTTATAGCCCAGTCAATGTAAACATCTTGTAGGGTGCAGGAAATATGCGATAATTTTTGACTTCATAGCTTCGTCAGGAGTAGTTAGAAAGTAAAAATACTAGAAGTCCCCGCCACTGGTGTGAGCTAACGGTGGGGGGGGGGGGGGGGGGAGAAGGTCCAATTTTTGAATGTTGGGCTCAAGAAAAATATGTTTAAAATCAAAATTAAAGCTAATTTAATTTCCTATAAATTAATTCCATACGAATATGTCGAACTTCTAACGGTTTTTAATACAACATTTTTAAAAATCCATCATTTTCGAAAACAAATAATTTTTACCTTACTTTTTGTCAAACTTCCACGATCGTTTCTCAGAAAAAATGTCAGAGTCAATCTTGTAAAAGATTAAATTTACTTTAATTTCACATATACGTTTTTGGAAATTTAGGCGGGGACTTTTAGTATGTTTACCTTCTAACTACTTCTAACGAAGCTATGAAGTCAAACATTATCGCATATTTCATGCACTCTACACCTCTCATTCCATTACTCCTTGACTGGTCTATTATTACTAAGTTAAAAATCTTCTCTAAAATACACATCACATCTTGAAACATGATGTAAAAAATGGGATAAAATAAATCCTAAAAATTTCAGAACATCACCTTTACGCCAAAATCCAACCAAATCGTGATTTTCTGTATTTGTCACTAATTTATCCCTAAATAGAATAAAGAACAGATACGTTATATTGGATCTCATCTTGACTTGAGACTCACATGGAACTCTCATACGAGACTGTAAAGATACAAATCTGCTATTTATCGATTTCGAGTGCTCTAACGCTTACTTGTCAATGAAGATAACTGGTATCGATCCGTCGAATAAATGTTAGAGGGTTAGACCGAGATGTAGATGGGAGAATCAGGGCAAATCTGGGGGGGGGGGGGGGGAGTTTGGTTTTGATGGGATGGGCTGGAGGGAGGTGTGTTGTGTCGGCATCGAATCTTCAGATTCTTTAAGTCTTTACATTAGTTTTTTTAACTGTACTTGTTGTATAAATGTACTCTATGCCATCCATAATATGGATATAAAGACTACCCAAGGCATATTGCAATATATTTTTAATTAAAAGATTTCCATAATAAAAATAACGGTTAACTATGAAATCTTATAAATTATAATTTTTTGGGGTATTTACTTTTAATTTTTAAAGTGAGTTAAAACTATTGTAGATTTTCATATTGAACAATCGTTTATTAAGCCATTTAGTACTCCAAGACTATGTACCGCACTGTACAAAAGCACATAATTGAAAAGTATTCGCTTTTGTTTTCGTTCATAACCTTCTTCTGGGATATAGACAGGCCTTCCAAAAATTGAGAGATCTTTTTAACCGATTTCAAAAAAGAGGAGGCTTTCAATTCACCTGTTTTTTTTTTGTTTTTTTTTTATCACCACCAATAATGAACCGATTTTGATGGTTCTTTTTTTGATCAGTAAGTCATACTTGTTCTTTACAATTATCATTTTTTAGAACTCCGTTTATTTTGGTTGAAACCCACTCCGGTTATTCGAAAAAGATGGTAATTGTAAAGATCCCCCACTTTTTTTTATCACTTGCACACGGCTGTCTCGTTCCATTCAAAAGTTTGTTGCGAAGGTAGGATTAAACTGCCCTTCTTAAGTATCGATGATTTCGTTGATTGTCATTTAATTCTCTTTGTTTCAAAGTAATTAAATATTAATTGAAGTATAGTTGACTGTTATGATGAATGGAGAAGATGATCAGAGATGCAGTCAAAGAGGAACTCCACGTCGAAGTAGAAATACTTTAATACATGCCAACGTTTCGACATGTCTTGCAGGTCTTCTTCAGGGCTATAATGAACAAAATACTAGGATGTGACAAAATACAGATGTGTCAAAACAGATGACCAATGGAATACAGAATGACATGGATAAAAAACAATGTACAAAACCGCTATAGAAAAGCACAGATCCATAAATCAGTAATAATACAAAGCAGCAAGGAAAGATTATGGACACGATAAGAATGATAAGGGGAAAAAATTAATGAAAGGGTAATAGATAAAAGGATGATAAATAAACAATAAAAGAGGACAAAAGGAAATGTAATGTAAATAAAAATAAAAAATAAATTAAATATGGGAAAGAGTGAGGGAAATAATGCAAAAGGTGATATAAGAAAAGAAACGGATAAGAAATAATAAAGGTGATGGAAAATAAAAGTGGAACTGAACCACACTGGTGGAGTTGTGTGCATTGTCACATCTAGTATTTTGTTCATTATAGCTCTGAAGAAGACCTGCGAGGCAGGTCGAAACGTAGGCACGTATTGAAGTATTTCTACTTAGACGTGGTGTTCCTCTTTGACCGAATCCCTGATCATCTTTTCTATAATTGAATATCATTTTGTACTTTTTATTTCAAGTTTCAAGTTTCAAGTTCACATGTTCAAGTTTGAACATGTAGGTTTAATCTCAAAGTTTTTATTTGTTTTTTCTAATTAATTATTTTTATTATGTTTCCTAATCATAACCTACGCTATCAATTAAACATCGCCACTACAATAAACCCCAAATGAACTAATTAAACTAAAAAGCTGCTTAAAGTTTAAATTTAAATAATTTATTACTCAATGTCGCTAATGCACTAACCTTATTATTTGGATACTCCTTGATTATACCCTGTACGCAACCTGTCATTATCCTGCGGCGCATCCAAAAATTCTCATGCCGTCATTGATTATACATGCCCGAGTGTACCAATTCCTAAATATCCATAATACCCAACTTGTCCCTTTTCCAAACTACCATTTACGTCGTTCCTTAATTTCGACCAAGGACAATATACCCCAGGCCTTGGAGGAAGATGGAGCGGCGAGATACCCCCCGCAGACACACATTATGCACAAAGACCCGATAATAAGTTATTAATGAGCAGCAGATACACAAAGGCTCACCGGTAATTGCGCTAATTGCACCTGGAGCGGTCCCTACAATAACTGCGTGGGGCGTGATAGGCATCTCATCCCCGAGGCGGTATCGTACCTCACGCCTCCAGGGGTCGGAGTGTCTTGTAGTTTAGGAAGCTTAGCTTATACCAACAGCTTTTAATGATTCGAAACTATAAAGAACAAGTGTTTTAGGAATCCTAATAGTTTATCGACAGCTTTTTATGAAATTATTAACAAAGAAACCCAAAACATTTTATCATTGTTTTTGTATTATCTATTTATTGAAATCTGTAACTGTATTAAAAAACAAACAAACAACAGTAATTGTTATTACAACGTTCGTAATAACAGTGCAATTTTGATAGAAAGATATACAGAAATTTTATTTGTCTTTGGGGGCTTCCCCATACAAATTGAGCCTAGCTTGTCTATAAATTACAATATTATGGTTTTAACAATTTATGTACATATCATTTCAAAAAAAATAAAAATAAAAATAAAATTTACTAAAACATAAACAACAGATTAAAGAATAAACAATTACTGGTGCTATGATTGAAACAATAAAAATAAATAAACAAAATATCACTTCAAAGATAAACTGGAAACAAACACTTAATAGAAAATGGTCTCCGATAAACAATTTAGCACTTTTTGGACTCCCATCATGTAATATTACACTTTATGTAACTTATCTACACTGTCGATATTGAGTATAGCTTGGATGCCTGGTTATCAGAAGATTCTAAGATGAAGTGTTGAAGCAATTGTTGTCTATATTCAGTGTGTGCTGGGCAGTGAAGGAGAATGTGATGCAGACTATTTAGATAAATTGATTACATGATATACAGGTTTCTTGTGATTTGAACAAAAAAGTTGTGTTTTTCCATAGATTCTGATATGCTCTGAATTAGCAACTCTTAATTGGCTGACGCATTTCCATTTCATGCATTGTAATTGCATAGAATTCTATACAAAGGGTAGTTAGTTGAATTTAGGGTTCTTTGAATGTCGGCTGAGAATTATTGGTTATGTGCTTTTTCCAGTATGTCGCCTTTGTATCGAAGAAGTCCGTTTGTATTGTGAACAGAAAGCTCTTCTGCAAAGGCATTTAGCTCGGCTATTGCTCTAAATTGGGAAACTCAATTGAAGTCTATGTCAGGCTTATCCTTGTCTAATGATTTAAGTCTATTAAAACAAAGTTTTGGGAGTCGCTCTTCTGGCATAAACTCGAGCTTGGTCCATAGATTTGTCATATTTTTTATCACTTTCATGCTTAATGGTTCTCTTCCTGTTTCGATAACGTCTCAATCTTTGTGAAGCAAATACCCACGTAAGAATGTATTAATATAGTATACAACATTTATTCTGAAACGTGAAAAAAAAAAAAAAAAATTAAATTCTAACTGGTTCAAACTGATAAATCAAAGATTTAACCAATAATAAACAAGTTACTTAAACAAGAATCTACGGTTTTAAATGTCAAAAGGCGGAGATCAACTCGTAAATCTTTCATTCCTAAGTAAACATCAATTTTTAAAAATTTATTACACGTCTTCAATGCCAGGTTAGATATGAAGCGCAAAATTCTAAAACCAGCTAAGTCCAAGGTTGGAAATTTTCCACAACTGGTCGATAAACTTAAAAGTCAGACTGAAATAGAAAGAGGCATTGTATTTTTGTATTGCCGTTTTAATGTGATTTGACTGCTTTTTTTGATAAAGCTTTTAACCAAAAAAAAAAAAATCCGGAAATTAAACTCATCTTGTTTTGGTATTCTACGTCTCATATATTCGCAATACTGAACATCTGATTTTTTTCTCTCAAAATTAGATGAAAATTCTAAGGATGCCAATATAATTTTTTTTTTACTTCAATCCATTACTATTACTTCAATGAATGTTCAATTAGAAAGTCCCGAGGCCATATTATTTTAATAAACCTCGGAGGGTTTTCGGGTAAGGAATGGGAAGAAAGACTAGGGGATTTGAATGGTTATGGAAATTACTATGTATGGATAGATATCTAGTTTCGGCTAAATGAGCAATATATGGAGCATTAAGGTCTTAATTGATAAGTTTATTTGTGACATAGTTAAGAGCATTTTGTAGAATTTCGGATTACAAGGATGGATAGGAAGATTTAGTGGAGCCCCAAAGAAAGCTCAATTCCTGTTGTCACGTAAATGAGCCTTTTGAAATTAATCGGCAACTTTGTACGTTTGTATAGTTAGTATTGCAGAAGTCGAAAAAGGCGTGCAGTTTCCTGTTGTTTCAGGCTTGTATTTAGATTGGAACTAAAAAGAGAATTGAATTTTTCTATAAGTAAATGTATATTACAGACTTTGTTTTTTATTTTTTTTTTTTTTGTTGGTAATAAATGGTTTCCAGGAAAAGAAGCAGACAATTAAGGGACGGTATTCTGATCTACTTTGTTATTTTCAAACATCTCCCATTTCGCCTTTCCCTTTTTATACTAGACCCTCTTGAATATGAAAATTAGCAATAGCAATATCGAATTAACCTTTAATAGAAAATTTGTATTGAAGCAAAGAAATAGAACTACTTGAAAAGTTTAAAAAAATAATGATATAAACATAGTAATTGATAGGTGAAAAGACGCAAAATATAAATACTGAGACGACATTGGCTATGTTAATTTATTCACTAAAAGTTTGATTTAATTAAATTAACTGATTAGGGGGGCCTTACGGACTGTTCAGCTGATTTTTATTCAAATTGTTTTAATTATTCTACATAATAGAAACATATAGAAATAAAAACTCAATTTCTCCCTGACTGGGAAAACAATAGATATGTTTATCTATAATCTACTGTTACTGATAAGGAAACTATTGGCAAATTTTCGATCCGAACAACATTGACTGTGCTAGAGTGTGTCATAAAAGCCCCATCACTTAACAAATTTAGGCAAAACGTGACTTTTTTTCATTCAAGCTAATATATCTTCCAACCGGTAGATTTTTAAATGTATATGTAAATGTTTAAATTGATACCTATGTATTTTTTCATTGTGTCCAATAGGCCATGTGAGCTGATAAAAAAATAACATATTTTATGACTCGTGCCAGAAAAATATCCTTGTGTTATATTAAATTCTGTCCGTCCTGTTTTAACTTATGGATCAGAATCATTGGCCTTTAAGAAACAGGATGAAAATAGGCTTTTGATCTTAGAAAGATCAATTGTGAGAAAGATTTTTGGTCCTGCTAAAGAGGGTGGAATTAGGAGAAGAAGAAGGAATGCCCAACTAGCTGGCCTGTATGGGGATACAGACTTGGTAAAATTTATCAAGATTGGACGACTTCGATGGGCCGGGCAGGTAATCATTTATTGTTCATAAAATAAATAAATCTCATAATTACCAAGGGTAACTCTTGATTCAGAAAAATAATGAAAAGTTCCTTAGATGTATCTTTACTATTTTCTATTCTACTAAATGCCTTCAAACTATTCACTAAGAATAAATAGTTTATAATTTTCATAAAGATGAGCTCTTTTAAGTGTTTGGTAATAAAAACTCATTGAGTAAGTTTGGAAGTAGTCGAAATCGGCGAGGAGCTTATTGAGCTTCAATAGAAATTAAAATTGTAATAATGAAAAAGCTTTACGGTCTATATACTAGCTATGAGTCTTTAAAGATTGCTTTTCATCATGAATTCTGAAATCAAAGGGTAACCCACAAATAATGAAGACATGTACCACACTAGACCTTGAACCGTAAGCATTTATAATATTATATTACTCTTAATGTTGAAACAGCTATAGGCTGAAGGTAAGCCAGTATATTTTCCCTAGCAATATCAACAAATACTGAAATTTTGAAAACAGAGCTTAAGTTAATATTTGAATATGTCCATATAATCGACCAGATTACAATAGAAACAAATATATGAGAGCTAAAGCTAAATACTTCAAGATTTATTTTGGAACATTTCAAAAATATAGGGTATTTTTGAAATATTCCACCATCTTAGTAAAGTCTTGCAATGACGATGGAGTCTTCTTCTTATTTAAGAAAAGTAAAAAACAATAATCCAAAGTGGTATTTTGATTTGAAGAAGAAAAAAAAAACAGGCAAAAAATAAACAAACGTAACTAGTATATGAGGATTTTTAGAAAATTTGAGTTTTCATACTAAAAAGAATCAACGCAAACTAATTATAAACTCCATAATATACTTAAAATTCACATGTTTGAGTTACAACTTTGTTATTTTTGATGAACGATATGCACAGTCAATAATAAAAACCAATCTTCATATTTTAATTTTTTTTCAAGTCCTAGTTTGTACTGTTTGGCTCTAAACACCCCTCTATCGAGGAATTTAGCTTCTTACAAACAGAAACTGCTGAAAGTGTTGCTAAAAATTACCCCTCGGATATGGAATTACAGTTGGAGGTGTTGAGACTTCCGGAGCACGATTCTCGAACAGGATCTGATAAGGCGAACACGCGAGAGCTCCATCATAGCGGTCGATCTAATACTGGTCTAGGGCTCTGTCCGATTAAGGCCGTCTGTTGGGGGTATGGTCAATAAGAACAGGGCAATCCAACTTAAAGTTGTACTTAGAAACTTGATCAGTTTTTTAAACATCTGTAATAATGAAATGAGTAACATAAGTAATCAAATGGGTAAGGGAAGGAAAATGTTGTCAGTCCTTCATGTACATGAAAATGTCTATTTTGATGAATAAATAAGGAAAATAACTTCTCGAAAATGTACTGTACAAGTAGCCGAGAAGTCCAAGAGTACAGCTTCGAGACTCGGGTTGTTTTGAAAGAAGAATGCGAAAATATCTCAGGGGATTGAACCAATGTGAGGATTAGTAGAAAAAAATTACTGTTTAAGAAGAAATAAGGTTTTTGTTGTTTATTATTGATTACACTTCTTCTAACTTTTGGAATTCAGTCCAGCTGTTGGATTCCCTCGGTGTTCACAAGAGACAGTCACTCTGAGCCTGTTATCATAAAAAGGCTATTCTCAGACATTCTCTTACCTACATTTCATTACATGTGAAATGATGGTGGCCGAAAGTTCTTTCTAGGGAAAAACATTTTTCTGAAATAAAGTATTTGGTGCAATAAAGGATGAATAGTGAAAAGACCAGTACTTAAAATGGGCATGTGTCTGTGTACAATTTCTGAATATCAAATACGGTAATCAGTGTTGAATAGTAGACCGAGACGTACATGGGAGTATTTTGTTCGGGCTAATCTTGTGGGTTTGAATTTTGATGATGTCACTTGGAGAGAGGTGTGAAATGAAATGAAAAAATAATCTTTATTCTGTGACGTATGGTCCCCTAAGAATAACAAAAATGTATCATAAAGTAGTACAATGGTCTGGCATATATGAGGAACATGAGACATGCAAATACAGTTAATTTTAAATAATTGTATAAAGAACTTCTGTAAATATAATAACATAAGAAGGAGAAATGAAATAAAACTCAATTTCTCTTTGATTGGTAAACTCTATGAATCATGGATAAGTCTATATACAATCTACTGCTTTTCCCAATTTACACTTAAAAATTAAAAGGTCAAATTACTTAAATTAATAATTAAATTATATTAACAATCAATGGTTATTCGAAATAAACAAAGTTGAGTGAGAATAGAGATTTTAAACGTGACTTTTTATTCAAACCAATATTGCTCCTAAACAGTAGGTTCTAGTGACATATGTTATATGTATAACTAAAACTTTTCTCGATTAAATTTTTTATATATATATATATATATATATATATATATATATATATATATATATATATATAATCAATGTAGCGTTTTTTAATGTTTTTTTTTTTAATTTTTGTATGCTTTTTAGATCTGATGGTGAATTTTTATTTATTATATTTTTATGCGATCTAATAGAAAATAAATTTCTCCCTGATTAGAAAAAACAATTGATCATGGATATGTCTACAATCTAATGCTTTTCCCAATTTACAATTTATAATTGAAAAGTCAAATTACTTAAATTATATTAACAATCAATGATTATTTGAAACAAACGAAGTTGAGAAAAAATGGGAATTTTAAACGTGACTTTTTTCATTAAAATATTATATTAACATATTAAATATTATATTAACATTACTATTAAGAAATAGACCATCCACTTTTAAATATATCACTATAATAATAGGACCATTCATTTGTCTCACAACGAAGAATGGTATTTTCTGGACTTTTTTAAACTATATTTTAAAATATCCAGAGTTATAGTTCTTGACTATCATTTTTAGTAAAAATTTTAATATATATCATCAATGTAGCAAGCGCATTTTGTTTTTTGTTTTTTTTAATATGTTTTTAGATGGTGAATTTTTAACACTCGAAATTAGTTTTCATATTAAAAAATAACTCCAATAAAGTGCCAAATAATTAATAAATGCTTATTATATTGATCCTTCAATACCATCACGCGTACCTCAAGTGATTGCAGTAAAGATATTTTTAAGGAAAATAGTTACATTTTTACTAGCGTGTTCCCATTCCTATTTTCTATTTTCCTATTTATTTTCTTTTATACTAATTTTCACTTAATAGTTATTAAGATGAATAATTATCAGATACGATTTGATCGTTCATAATTTGTTTTAATAAATTATTTTAAAAAATATAACTTTTTTTTTCTTTTTTCTAGTTCTGTTCATTAATTTTTATTTCCTTGACTCTTATAGAGGGAAGAGTTGATTTATGGAACACAATAAAACCCTGAACGTGTAAACTAATCCCAATTAGGAGCAATCGGTGCCTATTCAAAATATCCATAAATACTTTCGAATATCCCTACTCTAGTTGTGGGTATTATGGGACGAAAAAACTTTAACGCCCGTCAGATTAACATTCGAGGTTGTTCACCCTCGGAAATTTGTAATATGAGAAGTCTGGAATGAGTTTTATTGATTTTAAAAACTCACAGGGCATTCCTCTGAGTAAAAAAAAATAAAATAAATTCTTCACTATCTTGTTCGGATCTGAGGGGGCCTTCTATGGACAACATAGGCTATTAGAATTAGATATTGGGATTCAGCGGGGCATTTAAACCTATACCGCTTGAACCTCTAGTCCCTAAGGAATTAATTTATCCTTTTTTTTTTTTTTTTTTTTTTTTAAATGTAAATGGAATTTAGAGGAGTGAACATATCATAAATAAGGTCAATGAATCAGCGTAAACAGCAATTTTTATTCGATACATCTAAAAATATATCTCAAGTGGAGACATAAAAAATATATATATATTGACTCAATCACAGTATGACTGATCAAATCAGTCATAGTTATAGAAAAAATAAATTTTATATTTTAAATAAAAATAAAACATAATTGCATCTTCTGCAAAACTTCATACCCATACGTTTATGATTAGTATTGTAGATGATTATTATTCAATCAATTTATTTTTTATTATATCTGATTTTATAAAATATAATATAATGTTAGCATCCTAATTTGAAATTAATATTTAAGCAAGAAGTATTATGGTTAAAAGTTTATATTCAACTAGCCATAACAAATACTGTATACACTCTATGACAATTAGAAATTTTTTCTAATGTATACGTAAATTCTGAACTTTGTATTAAAATTAATAAATAATTAAACGTATCAAAATAAATTGAAAAATATTTTTTAACTTTTATATATATTTATTGAAATTTACAACTGTACAAAATATATAATTTAAGTAAATGTATTGACAACGATTACAATAGCATGTTAAAACTTGAAGGGATAGGTATTTGGTGTGAGCTGAATCAGCAACATATGGAACATTAAGATCTTTATGGGTAAGTTCATTGGTGACAAAGTAAGGTGCATTGAAGATTTTTCGGCGGATTTTGGATTGTTAGGATTGAATACGAGATGAATTGGATGGTTTAGTGGAACCCCAAAGCTCAACTCCCTACGTCCAAATAGGTCTAATAACAGTCATGTATATGAGCCTTTTGTATTTAATTGGGAGCTTTGAACGTTTGTCTAGTAAATGTTGAAGTAGTCTGTAAAGACGAGCAGTTTTTTGACATTGATAAATATAATGTAATTTCTATAATAATTCTATAATTTGTATAATGTAATAATCAGAAGTAGTACACTGAATAGATATTAATGATTACAGATAAATTAACTCCGAGTAAATTAATTAATTTTGATAGGAAACAATGGCGAGGAATATCATAGCTCCAAAAACTTAGTCCAAATAAGCAGTTGTTTAATTAAAAAAAGTTTTCAGTTGCATTGTTTTTAAAAAATTAAAAGTATTATAGAAGATGGAAGAATTTATAGAATTGTGAGTAATTTAATATCCCGAAATTTAATCCATTGTGAATCTACAGGTAGTTGATCTCGAAGCGTTCTAAGAATAAAAAGCATAGTTATAGTATAATTTCAGTTTTTAAAAGTAATGAACTGGTAAAATAAGGACTTGAATAAAAATGTGTTCAATTTTTTTAAAATATTAAAAACTACTTTTTATTTATTATTTGATGGTGTAATTAGATCAAAAATTACATATTACAGATTTTTCATTTACCAATATACCAAAAATATTAATATGTTTTAATATAATGTCTGTTTAAAATATATCTTTTTTTTTAAACCTAATAATTCTCAAACGATAACGAATTATTTAAGCAAGGCTGAAAGATTTAATTAGAAAAAAATTTAAAAAAAATTGCTTAATCAGTAATAATATTATTAATGGAATCTTGTTTCAAGGATTCATAAAAAACATAACTACAGTTTAGGGTACTTTTTTTTGTAGCCCCTCACTTCACTTGCGCACCTCATTCCGAACAGGCAGTGGTATTAACAATACTGCCCTGTAACGAGTTACCTGACTGACTACTTAAGGAGATGGGAAATGAATTTTTTCACAGTTATCGACTCGAAGCAGTGAACTAGAAAACAAGGGGCGAGGATAGAAAATAAAACAAGATGGGGATACATTAGCATCCAGCTCAGACCTGTGGTCTAGTAAATTTTTTCTTTTGAGTTTCGAGATTAGCCCCGACTGACCCCTAACTGACTCCCCACAATTACCATGAGATCCGCACCACTAAGACGTGAGAACTCCTCATAGATCCAATTATCTAAACAGTTCTTCTGGAGCAGATAGGAATAGTATTCTGGATCTGTGTAATGGATGTGGTCTGCAGGACGTGATCACAGCTCCCTTTTGAATTGTCCAGGGCGGTAAGGGGCTTCCTCTCATCGGGAGTTTTGGAGAACTGGAGGCATCTTCTCAGCTGCTAATAGCTTGTGAGGGAGGTGAGGGTAGGAGCGTTCCGGTTATCTTCGGTAATAGTCATATCAGATCCAGCCAATCAGCACCTCTGTTGTTTATACCTATACTTATAATTCTACATTTTACTAATTTCTTTATGAAATTTTGATCATCAGGTTGGTTAAATACATGTTCACCTTCATTTGAGGTATAAACTAATTACGTTCGGTATCCTTCAAAAACTTTTGCTCAACTGTATCCAATAAAAATGAAAACATGGCTTCAAAACAAGAATGGCAGCGGAAGGCACATGTATGTTTTCCCTATAAAAACTTTTACAATTTCGAAACCTGACCAGAGAAGCTAACATGATTATCTATGATACGGTGATCCGATCGATTGTGACTTACGCCCGTGAGGAAAGTATTAAGAAAGAATTTTGGTCCAGTGTTTCAGGAAGGAATTTGAAAGAACCGTTCAAACAGAGACCTGAGAGCAATCTATGAAGAGACCGACATATTTGTGCACGCTAAAAAATGGAAGATTGAAATGTCTCGTCACAGAAACTTTTGTACGGCAAATATGACGGACAGAGACTGAGAGAGAGACCGAGAGTGATGTGACTGACGGATTGTCGAAAAGAACCTTTAAAAATTGAAATTTATATTGCAGGCAAAAGTAAAGAATCGTCAGTGGTGGCTGTGAATCATGGAGGAAGCAATGGCTCTTCAAGAGCTGTAAAGCTCCTGAGTAAGTAAGTGGGTGGGTATTAGAGAACGTATATAGAAAAATAATGCCTGAGACAGAACAAGAATAAAATTCTATGTTATTCCAAAGACATCCAAGCGCCACAAGCACTTGAATAGATCCCAATAGCTTTGGACGCCCAGTACTGAAGTAGAAAAACAATCGTTAGAATTAAGTTCTTTCAGTAAATGGCTCGTGGAACAAGAGTTATATTAAGGAACGAGAGGATTTGAGAAAATCTTGAAGGGCCTGTCTTGAGGGACACCTGATCCAGGATAGCACACTAGAAGTGATGACCTAGACAGTTATAAGCACAAATCACATCACTACCTAAGAGCAAACAATAGAAAAGAGCCTTATCTTCATGAGTCACTGGCTCAGTGCCTAGGAACCTCCGCTCTAAGAAGCAAACTTCATTCAGGAAAATTTGAATATTTCTCATTAAATTGTTTGTTTTAAAATCTTTGAAGCTGGAGATAAAACCTATAAAATAAAAGCTCCCCCGCCAACTCTTCTGCTCAATACTTCAACATTATTTCCCTAAATGTGTTCGTGGTATTTTGAAAGTCGTGCGGACATTAAATATCTTAAAATGTTATTTATCTAAAGATAACGGTGTTGTAGCATGTTGAAACGTGACCAGTACTGATTAGTTGCTGCTGTTAAGAAAATTGTTATTGTAATAGAGATATTGAGTATTCTAAATATTTTGTTAATTGGAACTGATTATTGAAAAAATAAAAGAACTTCGATGAAAACAGAAAAAAATTATCCCTCAGGCTCTAGCATGGCCATCCTTTTGGTTGAAATATAATAGAGGAATTTATTCAGCACCATATTTTATTTTGTTCAAATCAAAATCTATCACGTTTCATCGAATTCAGTTGTGCCATTCGCAAGTGTTGAAAATAGGAATTCATCATCGAGAAATTATTTTAGAAAAAATATGGAAATAAAGTGTTAAAATGAAGGAGAAAGGAGAAATAGAAGATAATATGATAACAAAATATTATATAAATTTATTCTTTGTGAGTTAATTTTTGAAATTATATGTAAACAGACTGATATATTTAAATATTGGTTTATCATTGTTATAACTATTATAGGATATATAATCCGATTCATAATAAAATGTATTATTTAAAAAAAACAAAATTATTTGTATATGGTACTTAGACTTTACGTTTCCTGCCTACAATTTCAGGACTATCCCGGGATCCTCATCTCTTTTCTGTCCACACCCACGCAGATGCCTTCTTCCCTCCTGCACAGGAACCCTGATATTTCCTCGTCGTTCCTGAATCTTTCTCAGTCCAGGCAGTGACCTTCAGTGATTGATAGTCTATTTAGTTCTTCCATCTTCTACTAAGCACAAGCACTCTGGCTTTTCTTGTTGTATGTCTTATCAAATATTTTCTATTGTTTTTTTTAGATCCACCTTCACCATGTACCGGTAGAAACTTAGTAGTATTTTCCTTAGCATTGTTTCCAAGTCCTCTGTCCTTTCGGATATTTCTTAATTCGATCTTTCCTGCTATCATCTCATATTATAATAGAAAACTTATTATATTATCATTTCATTTTTTTTTTTTATATATTAACTATTTTTTTTTTTTTAAATGTAGATTTTTTGTAGCATTTCTACTATTAAAATCAAATTATACCTAAAATTATAACTCATAAATTAAGCAATAATGTACAGTGAAATTTTAACCACCAAAACATGAATTTTTATGTATGAATGAATAAAAATAAATTTTATTCTAAGATTTAATGTCCCTAAAGAATAATTATAATGCAAAGTTACTGGTACAATTGTCTGGCCGTATTATTTACAAATTAAATGCTTCTGTTATTACGCCACATATTGTCGGCAGGAAAAAAAAAATAAAAAATAGAATCATATATGAAAAAAATAAAAAAATTCTGAATATTTACATAGCTATATATAGATTGCTTGTCTAAATGGTGAAAAAATAAACTATTTTTAAAGGGACTAAGAGAAGCAGCTTTACGAATAAGAGGAATTCCAGAAGGAGGTAGCACGAATAGTGGTGAATATTCTATTCTCCAAAAGGTTGGGACTTTATGTTCAGGAGGTGGGCAGAAGAACGCAGAGTTATTATTAATAAGAATGCAAATTATTTTTACAGTTAAAGCCAAAGTAAGAGGTTGAAGAAATACTTTCATTTAACACATTTTATTTTAAAAATGTAAATTAAATCCTTTAATTTATGCTTCCTTTAAAATTGATCCTAATATTGTAATAGCTGAGGAAATATTCGTGGAGGAGACACTAACCGAAAAGTGACACTGTTATGATAAACAAAACCTATAAATTATAAGGGAGAGATCTAAACTGTGAGCCTTTTAGTTTTGATATAAGATCACTTTTATCATCCGGCCCGTCCTAGGTGGGAGGGGGTCTTCCCCCGAGAGGCTTAACTTTTACAGCCTCATTAACATCTGGAAGACCGATATAAAACGGGAGTGAGCCGGCCTTCAGGAATTAAATCTGTCCGCTGTAGGAAAGTAAACGGCGTTTCTTCTTCTTTTTTTCTCATCCTTTTTTTTTTCTTTCTATTTTATTTTCTTATTTATTTTTTCATCCATCCTCGGAGAGTGTAAATCAAGGAAGAATGTTAATCCGAGATAGAGCCGAGTGGAAGTGTTAATGAAGAACGGAGAGTCATAATGAACCGACCCCGGGGCCAATTACATTTTGACGTACGGCCGGAGGGGTCTTGGTCTCAACTCTGTCAGCTCCTATAGGGAAAGTAATTAGCAAGTAATTGGAAAGTAACTTCGCACACCTACGGGCCACACGTGCGCCTTTGAGCAGTTCGTGATCCTCCTACACGCGAGTATGGCCATAAACACTTGGGACCACCGCAGTCAATTGAGGTCTCGCTGGGATTAGCCTGTTGTTCCGGCCCCGCAATAAAAGTCTTCGCAGATCCAAGCAATTTTGAATTATTGGGTATGGAACATTCTTAAACATCGACGCTTTACACGGCTGAAGATGTTTTAGAGCCTGAAATGGTGTTTTCGTTCCTTACAATACAGTACTTACAAAAAGTTCATTTTGTAAGGGAGCTGAAATCGTGTTTTTAATGTCTTTATATTTCAGGAATGTGAAATTGTTACAATTAGGATTGATTAATTATTTACCACTTCTATTGGAAATTTTTATTCAAATACTGATAATGAATGTCTCACCCTCGAAAGTAGCCTTCCAATGTGAATAGCAAATATTTCATCAATCCTAATTTTATTGATCCTTCTATACTATCAAACATACATCAAGTGATTCTAAAATGTTGACTTGGATATGTCATTTCGCTGGGAGTCTATAGTTTTTTTTGTGGCGTAAAGCGTCGTCCTAGCTACCTAGAGTAGCTCTGTTGTTGTCGGATCTAAAATTTGCCGACAGTTTCCACATCAGAAGCAGTTGATATAAAAGCATTAGAGTATAGATAGGCAAATCCATGATCTATTGTTTTTCCAAGTCATGGGAAAATTGAGTTTTTTTTTAAGAGCCCTCTACTTCTTCTACCCATAATCACATCATAGAAAGTACATACAAAGCATTTTACGGATTCATATTTATTTGTTTATCAATTAATAAATAGGTGATAGGGCTCACTGTTTTTTCAATGTGTATATTCCTTATACAATAAAATAAACACATACCTATAAATTAATTTTTTATAATAATCCTGATATTGTTTTGGTTTCATTTCGGTTAAAATTTGACTGTAAAGATCGCCTGATACAAGATTTGCGCTATTTTATTACATAAATACTTTTATGGTTCTTCCGTCTAACCACTCCATATTTTTTCTAACTTATAAATTTGAACTCTCCTCAGCATCGGAGCACGGAATGTACTGCGCGGGAGCTCTTCTCGACGTAGAACATGCTTTTGACCGAGTCTGGTACAAGAAGATGCTTTACAAACTCCGTAAATTCCTTCATTCTACCTTACTTTCTTATTATCTGCACCTATCTCAGTAATAACAATTTCAAAGTTTATCATAACTCTTCCTGTACTTCTCTGTTTATCCAAACTGCTGGGGTTTCTCAAGAAAGTATATTAGGTCCCATCCACAACATGGCGTATACAACTGATATCCCGACCCATCCTAGCACCGTCCTCATCACGTATGCTGATGACACATTTTATCAGAGAATAATGACCCCTTCCCCCAAACACTCCAATCCTATTTCATTAACATTCGGGAATGGTGTCAAAATTCCAGAATTAAAATAAAACTAAACGCATCCCATCAAATAGCCTTTACCCTTCGTCGTAAAGGTCCTTCGTCCTGTCCAACAGTAACCTTTAATAATATTCCATTGATCCCTGTTGAACAGGGTCCGCTATCTAGGACTAGACAAATGTTTAACCTGTCGTTTTAGTTTGTATGTAAATACATTCAAAAATAAAACGACAGGAAACTGCTCGTCGTTTTCGATTTCTTCAACATTTACTAGACAAACGTTCAAAGCTGCCAATTTACAACAAAAGACTCACTTACATGACAGTTGTCAGACCTATTTGGACGTACGGAGTTGAGCTCTTGGGACTCGATTAAACCTTCCTATTCTTCTCGTATTTTGTATTCTCGTATCCTTACAATCTAAAATCCTTCGAAAAATCTTCAGGGCTCCTTACTTTGTCACAAACAAACTTATCCACGAGATCTTAATATTCCATATGTTCCTGATTTAGCCCAATCCAGATACCTATCCTTTCACAGTAAACTCATAAATCCACTAGTCTCTCAACATGTTTCGCATTCTATTCCTGACTACCCTTTGAATTGCCTGAAAAACATATGGCTTCGAGACCTTCTAATATAGAACTTTTTTATTAAAGTCCCATTAATGGGTGGTTTATTTGCAAGTTATTGTCATGTTATATTTATTTTTCCGAACATTTACTGGATGTAACATGTACTATATAGTTGTAAAAATCAATAAAAAAATAAAATAAAATAAATTAAATAAAAAAAATTAACTTCTCAAATAGTTTAGAAGTTTAAAATTGTTGCAGTGTGGACTCTTTTTTGATTATGGAATGATTGCAGTAGGTTTTTGGAGCTTCGAGTTTAACTACGTTGACCATGTGAGTAAATGCCAAACTGAGTAAAAAAAAATCAAGTAGAAAGTATCCTTTGGACTACAAATGTATTAGGTTAAAATGGTCATGAAATATTAATGGAATTAATTTAGTTCTGAAATTAACTTGAAATTAATTTGCGACATCAATTGGAAAAGTGCGTATACATCAAAGAAAAAGACAACCCCGTATCAAAAAACCAAGAACAATAGAAGGCATCCATTACAAAATCAACTTGTCTACTTTCTTATTCTTTTCAGTATGATTTTTATTTCAAGCCAAAAATATTTGTAATTTATCTTAATTAAAAATAATATTACACCTGTTAATTACAGATAGTATGCTTAATGGGCATGGAACATGTAAAAATATCCAAAATAAACAACCTTTCCATAGGATTACTATGAATGAGAAACGAATAATAATGTGTGTGTGTGTGTGTGTGTGTGTGTGTGTGTGTGTGTGTGTGTGTATGTATTGTGTAAACTTTAAAAATTAAGGTTACAATGAAGAAAAATATTCCATTTGCCTCAATATTTGGAAATATCTAAAAATAAAGAAGGAAAAATAATTTTTTTTTCCAACAAAACCAGTCCATTGATTACTAATAGCTGAAACACACGAAGGCTCTACAGCTAATTATTTTTCAGAACGCCAATTAAGTTTTATCAGTGCTCAATATTTTTTCTCCAACATTTTAGGATATTCGGATATAAATTAACAAAAAATTAGTATAAAGTCATAAAATTTCTAGCTCCATTCGAACATGGAATGTTAAAAATTTAATATAATTTAGTGAAATATTTTAAAGAAAATATGATATTAATCATTTGTAAATTGCAGTAATTATATTATACATCTATAATAACTAAATACATCTAGCAAATGAGCTAAATTAAGAATGTAATAAGCAAACAAAAGTTTGCAATATATAATAGTATAATATAATAAAGTTTTATATTAGAAGATCTCGAAGACATCTTTTTTTCAGATGTCTTGAAGGGGATAGAATGGGAAGTTGATATAATATTGGATTTTAGTGTGCATGCTATTCATTTATTATAATCATATAGATTTTCACGTGTATTTTTAAAAATCTTTTTTATTTTATTTTAGCAATTAGTTTATTTAAAGAAAATATTACAATATGCCTCAATGTGGGCAGTAAGTAATATGGATGGCTTAACGGATCCATTCACACAATATGATCACTAAGAAATGAACACAAAGAAGCTAAAAAAAAAGTGAATAATTTATCAAAATAAGTAATGAATCTCATAATATATAATATAAAAATAATGTGAGGGAACAAAAAAAATAAATAAACAAAGTAACTCAAAATATACAATATATAAATTGAAAGAAAACAAAATAATAAAAAGAATTAAATTTTTTAAAAATGGACTGAATGAGAGTAGTAATTTGATAATAAACAAATATCTTATTTTCTTTTATAATTTTTTTTTTTTTTTTTTTTCTGAGATGATGTAAATAGAAGTACTTAGGAAAACAATATTAAAAATGTTTAATAATAAATTATTGATATGATTAAAATAATTTATTTATTTTTTCAAATAGTTTTTAAGATATTGGTAGATCTTACTCTTTTAAGCAAATCCAAAGCGAAAAAAAGGAAATATTTCTGAAGTTATTATGTATAACATGTTAAATACATCAAACTTAAAAGTAACGCCTAATGTTATTTTTTCCTTAGTCCTTCATTAATTCTTAATTTTGTAACTACAAGATACTCTATAATCATAAACACTTTATTATAATATGCTTTTATTTAATTATTCAAATTCTAATTATATTAGCTTTATGGATTTTAAATTGAGAAAAAAATAATAGTTCAAATTTGTAAGGTTAATATCTTTTTGTGAGTTTGATTTATGAAAGGTGATAAAAAAAAACCACTCATAATCGTACAAATAGTAAGATGTTGTATAAGTACATGACGACTATTTATCCATATAATTTCTTTATCTTTGTTATAATAATATCGGTGAAAATATGTGGTTTAGGTATATTCTAGTTATACATGTGTGGATATATTTTCTTGACTGTTACTGTTAGATGTTTAATAAGGTTCTTGAGATCCAGGCAATAAAATAACAAATTATTTTGGCGACGTTTTGAGACAATATTGTTTGAATCATGCCCTTAACAAACATGTTTAACACATTGAGTCAATATTGGAAAATATCAATAGTGGAAAAAATGGGATTTTATCAAGAAATCAAATCAATACACGGACCTCACACAATCACAGTGATGAAGGAACTTCAGAAATCTAAAAGAAAGCTGGCGAGTACGAAGAAATTAAGGACAATCCTACTAAGGACATGATTATGAGAACGTAAGTTGTTATTTTATTGACTGAACCTCAAGAACCTTATCAAACATATATATATATATATATATATATATATATATATATATATATATATATATATATATATATATATATATATATTTACAATAGAAACCAGATTAAGGCAACGCTGACTGATACTATTGACATATTTTAGAATTAATTGCTCTTCTATTTACGGATACTCTGAGCTTGCCTTGATTTACGTAGCAATTAAGACATCTATAAATCTCAATGTAACACATTCTATTTATTTTTAATATCCAAGGATTCCAATGAGCAGTAAATTAGTTAAGATATGCTGCCAAGGTAAACAAGAACATAATTAAGTCCTCATGAACCAATCCGAATAATTAAAAATGCTATTAAAAAAAGAAGTTAATTTCTAATTAATATTCTAGTGTTTTTATTATATCATTTTTATGTTTTATAATCACTTCCTCAAATACTAAAGTAGAGGAAAAATAAGGAAATAAAGTTTTATTAACCTACATTAATTTATTATAGTTTTTTGTTATTCAGAAGAAAAATAAAAAATAAACCGACAAAGGTAAACTTTTCATCAGGATGTTGAAGTAGGATTTACAGTTAGCATTACCAATGCCCCTGAACGTGGGAATAATTCTGTACCATTTGGGAAAATCTAGATAAGTGCATTTTTGTCTACAATAAGATAAATATTTTGAGCAACCCAGATTGGAGTCATACTCATATTGTATAAGTAGGCAAGTTGTAATGGCAATGGTATCATTCTATACAATTGACATTACAACTTGCCTAGTTTTGCAAGATGTGTAGGACACCAATATTGGTTGCCCGAAGTATTAATCTTACTGTGGACAAAAATCAACTTATCTAGTTTTTCCGAAATAGTACAGTATTAATACTTTAAAAAAACTAGTACCTTTATTTATTATATAAAATATATAATATATGTGACAAATTAAGTTCCATGAGTGAATATGGAAAAAAATGGCTCCCTTGAGCTTGTCGGCTAAAGAGAGAATAAAATGGAAGATATTTCAGGGGTTGCCCCCTTGACCGTCAATGTTCATATGGTCAGTGAAATTGCCAATTCTGTTATGTGCATTTTTTCAATTTTGTTTTTGAAGGTTTCGTTTTAAAATAAAATTCTGAGTCTAATGTAAAAACCAGAATACGCAAGTTCACTTTTGGATCAGGTTTTGACAATTTTTATTTTAGTCCAAGAATTAATTATGCATGTGCATCAAAACTCATTTTGTATTAAATGTCATAGAAGGTACTAAAATGCTCATAGCGGCTAATCTAGGCGGCCAAAAATCGATTTTATAAAATCCACAGAAGGTAAAAAAACCAAGCTATTTATAAAGTTAGATAAACAGAGGACGTTATGGGACCCTTCCTTGTTTCTTCCTTCCATGCAATACCTAAGTCGTACGATTAGTCATAACTGCCCCAACGCCATAAGCCAACGGATCTCACTCAGCTGTTTAAGTGTAATCGCTTCAGTTAAAATGAGTTTCCTTATGTTTAGTGATATTCTTCATAAATAGAGTTATTGATCTTGAAACTGCAGGTGAGGACACATACTTTTAAGTGTGGTTATTATTTTATCAATTAATGTATCAGTGCCATTTCGGCTGTTTGAAAAATACTATATTTTTCGTTGATTTTCAACCACATTTTAGCATATTTTAGTGTTTTTGTTGTACTTCAGGGTGCGTCCCGGCTGTTATTTTTAATTTCTTAGAAAGATTGGACCTTTTGTAAAATAATAATGTTCAAATCAGCCGCACCTGTCCGCACTTTTTTGATTTAAGCGGCACCAAACATGACGATGAGAAAATTACAAAATATTAAATTAAATATTAAAATTCTTTTAATAGGATCTTCAATTTTTTTTTTTTTTTTTTTTTTTTTTTTTTGTATGTGTCCATTGGTTCAGGAGTAAAAAGAGTGTCCCGGAAATCACTGAACGATAAAATACAGGAGCAAAACCTCCCAATTTTGAACTAAAATTAGATAAAATTGAGACATCTTTTAGCTATTGGGAACTATTTTAGTGACCAGTTAGAGGACACAACGTACCAATTTCCTGTTTAAAAGCTAAATTTAATCAGAGATGGAAGAAAGCTGATAAAATGAAAAAAAAAAAAAATCCTTTAAAAAACACAATTGGTTGCTAAAAACATTTGATATACTTACTTTAATTAATTAAATTCATTAAAAAGCACCTTATTCACACTGAAAAACAATTGTTGTACTGTGAAACATGTCGTGCCACGTACTCTGATTGACGCAAATGTGTGTAATGCCGTCACATTAACATCAGCCACGAGGTCCTACATTTGTGGCGCAACCTTTAAAGAATTCAATGATTTGATTAAAAAAAAAAAATTATGTTGATGCCGATGCTCTTTCTTTTGGTTTTTCTATATTGCACACGCCACGATTTCTATGTTCAAAAACATATTGTATCTCTCGTGCTACCTTCCTGAAAAAATGTGGTAGCTTTGAACAGATACTGACAAAGCAATTGGTATTAGATTAGATGCATATATCTATGCTGTTGATTTCTATTTGTTATACCAATTTAAAGTTATCATTGAAGTGAAATCAAGTGGGCACAAGGTACATTACGAACGTTTGAAGACTGACGTTAAATATCAAAATTATAAATAAGTCTTTATCAACTTAGGATGCATAAAATTCTTATTCACAATACAGCTTTGATAGAAAAAGAACTGTTGCCAAAATGGTTGCTCTCCGAAAAAGTCGTTGAGGCAGACAAGAAACATTTCAAGCTATACAGCCAGACTTTTACACGAACATTTTCCAGGAAGGAATTTTAATGTATATTGAATAAACTTTTTTTTTTTCATAAAAAGCCTGAAAATATCTTTTTCTTAACATTAATAAAATTTATTTTTTACAATAAACTGGGATTAAATGATTTTGGCCGCCTAGATTTGTAAAATACCCCTATGTGTGACGATATGTTTTCTATTTTTTTTTCCGAATACCTGTGATTGAGATTACTGTAGGAGGTAATATTTCAAATTAAATAGCTTAATCCTTCCGACCGTCATTACCTTTAAGTTCTTTATTTTTTTTCACTAATCTCTATGATTGTGTTGATTATTTCCAAGGAAGAGGAATTTTTTATACTCAACAGCCGAGAGGGATCGAGCAAGATCGGTCAAATTCAGGTTAATGTTTTTTTTCGAATTAAGAGAAAAAGAGTCAAAATGAGCTGACTCATTAGTGAGCTAGTGTTATTTAGTATAAAGAGAGTGGAGCTCCTAACTGTTTCTACTCTCCTAGTCAAACTATTAAACTACGCGTAACGCCCTCGCTTTTTCTAAAAACGTATAGCTTTTGACCAACAGAGTCAACGGTAAAACATGTTCCAAGTTAAAAGAAAATAAATTACATATTTTTATTTCAAGTATCAAAGTTCACAAGTCCTGAAATTAATTTATATCTCTTGGTTTCGTAAATGCTTACCAAACAACCTTACATTGAATCTTATGGATGGTGGATGATTATAGGCAATTCCATGGAAGTTCTCTAAAACTTATAGACAAGATTCAAGTACTAGTGGAGTTCATATCTAGCAATATTAATCGAGTTTTCACATGTTTGGCGAAAGCCTTTTTCTTGTTGAGTACAAAATTCAGCTTTACTTGTTTGATATAGCAATAATACTTCTTTTTCCCCTACCACGATCTTCAGCAATCTTACGTTTGATCGTAAAGATAAAAAAAATTATAGCATGACTGTAATTATCGATGATCTCCAAACCAGAAAGTTGACATCATCGGTTTCTACTGTCACCTATAAATCTAAATTAAAACATCGATTCTCGATTCCGGCTATAGGCAATGTTCGTAGAAAACATGTGCGGTGTAATACGAATAAATGAACATATTATGAATATTTTAACTGGATTTGAGGTGAGATTACGAAGTATTCCGTTATCCCCCTCGACCAATTATGTTGGGGAATGGATATTGACCATTGGGAAAGGACCAATGGGAGCAAGAGTTCTATAACGCTCACATCTTGGAGATCGCCCTTTAGCCACCGTCACGTCGGCACTAGAGGTAACGATGTGGCCCACTCTACGGTCCGTGTCCTAGCCTCAATAGCAAACTGTTACCTCGCTAGGGCTCTTAGCAAAACACAACTTGCTAAACTATTGCTAAAGCGAAACAAAAATCAAACTGCTTTATTCAAGAAGCAAAATATACTAGAATTTGTAGTATCATCAACTAACAAGTAATGAAAACAAATCTTTTCCAACAGATATTAGTAGGTATATAATTTTGAAGAGGCAATATGACAAGCCCTAGTTAGCAATAAGTTATTTTTTAACTTTTCGTTTCTATTCCTCGTTGGTAAGGATTTTATTTTATATTTTTATTTTTTTAACTACTTAAATATTTTATAAATTTTGTATAAAATATACAAAACAGCGAAATATTTTGTATACAAAATAGAATAAAAACACATCTCGTAAATGTGAAGATAATGTTCATAATAAGATGCTCATTGCTTGACATGTCAATGCAATGCAATGCAAACTACCAATTGGTAGCTCTTCAATAAAAGTTTTGTAATACTACGTTCCTAGGCCATCTTCTTTTAACATCTCCCGGAGGGTTATCGGGAATAGAATGTAAAGTAAGTTGAGAAACAAGGAGAATTAGGGGATTGTCGAATTTACTATGAAAGAATATGTATCTAGTTTGGGCTAAATCAGCAAAATATAGAACATTAAGATCTTTCTGAATAGCTTCATTTGTGACATAATAAGGAGCATTGAGAATTTTACGAAGGATTTTGGAAATAATAGAAGAATTGGAAGGTTTAGTGGAGCCTCAGAGCTCAACACCGTATGTCTAAATATTCTCCGTAAGCCTAATTTTTGTAATTGGGTCTTTTGTAAATAATAGGAATTTTCGATTTTTTGTCTCATAAATTTTGAAGAAATCGAAAACTACTAGCAGTTTCTTGTCGTTAAGTCTTGTATGTAGATTCCATCCATTATACAGATGGAGTCCTAGATAGCGGATCTGTTAAACAGGGATCAGTGGAATATTATTAAAGAATTAAGTAGGACAGGAAGTCGTTGGTGTACGAGGAATGTAAAGGTTATTTGATGAGGTTTGTTTGTATTTAGTTTATTTCACCAATTTTGATATCATTCTTAAAGATTAATGATATGAGATTGGAGATGCGATGAAGGCGTTATTATTTACTGATAGTACGACTCATGTATCATCAGCGTGCTTGGTGAGGAAAGGGCTTTAAGGAAGGTTAAATTTCTGTTCTTAATAATACATAACAACAAAACTTTAGATGAAAGAACTATTTAGAATATATAAATAACTGCTAATTGTGACCGTAGCTTAAAATTAGCTGACTGATGTAATGGAGGAATTATTTCGAAACAATTAATACCCAGCCCCCACCCAGAAAACCCCGTATAGTCGAGACGACAAGGGGGGGGAAAAATGTTATTTAAAATTAACCATATTAAATTTTGACAGTTAACTGAAATTAACATTTGTTTTCATCTCTAATTCTCAATATTTATAATTACCATTGATTTCCTCTAATGAGTAACCAATGATACATAGAAAATTATATAAAGAGAACTTAAAATAAAAAATAAAAAATGTGCAGATTTGTGCGTATTTGCGTAAAAGGTACCTATTCCTTTGAAAGATTCAAGAAGTTCTGAAGCCCGAAAAATGTTAGAAATCGTAAGTTGTTAAAAATGGTTCGAGGTTTATTATCAATTTTGATAATTTAGGTTCCTTATTTTTATCAATAACACCATTTCTAACTAACAAAGCGTTAAAGATTCATCATAATTAATTTGTAAACCAATCTACCATGGATATGAATCTCAATGGAGTTTATAGTTTAGCGGAACTCTTTTTGTTCCATTAATTTTGTTCTATGTGAAATGTGTAAAATTATTAGTTCAAGATTTTGCCGATACCAAAATTAACGCATTAAATAGTTTATGTGGTTTTTCAGAATGTTTTGTGGACAATATTTAAAATAGCGAAGTATGATAAACTATAGAATATCTCAATTAGTAATTATATTTTAAGCTTTTATTTCTATTAGAAAGTATAATAATTGACGTAAAATTCGACCTCATAACTGCACCAGTGTATTTTTGTGTCTTCGGAGATATAAACAAAAGAATTTCAGTTAAAATTTTTTTTTTTTTAAAGTAAAGAAGTGAATATATCCCTGAAATACATTTGAATGTATATAGTTATCTAGATTACTTATGTAATTTATGTTAAAGTATATGTAATTGTTTTATATAATTTTGTAAATTCAACGACCCAACTTAAACAGAAAAAGGACAAGCCATTTTTCGTTTGTGATCACTAACCTCAAAAACTACTGAACCTATCTGTACCAAATGTTAACCACATCATCTTCATGGTTCAACGAATGTTTAGCAATAATAAAATTTGAAGATTGTCATTTACACAGACATAAAAAAACAATAAATATGTGGTGCGCAAGTGAAGTCTGATAATCCCCCGATAGTAGGCGAGTACCATTCCAGAGAGGTTACAATGATACGGTGTTATATAGAGTTAGAACTTTATGATAAAATTTACTTATTTTCAATTTAATTCTTATAAAAAAAAACTATAATTATGTGGAGCAACATGTGGATCCCAAGGTAGTTAAAAATCGACCGATATGTGGTTAGCATAATCTGCAACAGAGTTTGCAATGGTAAAACTATTGAACCCGACTGTATCAAATTTGAACCACAACAACTTCATAGTTCTAGGAAGGTATACAATAATAAAATTGGATATAATAATAATTTAAATTTATAGTCTTGAGTACCGAAAACGAGGTTTGCCAAACTGTCATATAAATTTATAGTTTTAAATTAAAATCCAACCAGATGGATCGATAAAATTATTGATGCCAATTTAAAAATTATTGTCAAATAAAATTTCCATCTCTTTCTTTTTAATATTGTGAGTAAAAATATAATTTATGGACCATTAGTTGTAAGCACTAATAATGCAGTCCATTATTCGCAAGAGTTTATTAATAGTCTCTGTCTTTCTGAATTACCAACTCATAGATAACAATCAAAAAGTGGGTGTCTACTGTTGCCTTTACTTTTATCTTCAACCACCTAATCAATGTTATTTTAACTAGGTTAAAAATTACTGCTATGTGTGAAAATATTATTATAAGTCTGAATACTTCAATACAAGATTGTTACAGATAAACAAATAAAAATCAATTATTATTTAAAATTATCTACGTTCTTTACTTATGAGAATAGACGAAGCCGCGACGGGGGTGCTAGTTTATATATATTTTTTATGTAATTAAACATAGGTTGGTTGGTGTTCATTGCTATACTGGGATGCGGTGCACTTTATGCCCCATCATGGTATTTAATAATCCGCCAAGAGTGGCACTAAGTAAGTAATTATTGGAGATCAGAATACAAAGGAATTAGCCCTGAGTCATTGTCTAGGAGCAATTAGGGTGAGTTCATCTGGAAACAATCACCAGCGATCTTTATCGATGAGGATGTCAGGCCAAACATCTTCATCTTCGGCATTCTTTCCTACACGTCTCATATAATTATGAAAATAGAGGTGATACTGATAAATACGTAATATATATATATATATATATATATATATATATATATATATATATATATATATATATATATATATATATATATATATATATATATAAAAAGATTTGCTGGATATTGCAGTAGACTTTATCCGATTCCAAAAGGTGCTAAAACCGATACAATAAAAGCATGTTTAAAGTCTACATGTATTTAAAAAATCGTAGAACAACTATAATTACAAAAAAAATATGATAATCAATATTCCTGGAGAATTTCTTTTATTCCATTATTACTTATTTATTTATCAAGGTATTCTAGTTATCTTTATTTTATTATATGTTTTTTAATATTTCATCTTGCTGATTTATCTTA
Source organism: Euschistus heros (assembly GCA_003667255.2). Lineage (NCBI taxonomy): Eukaryota > Metazoa > Arthropoda > Insecta > Hemiptera > Pentatomidae > Euschistus > Euschistus heros. Next base: position 5,786,253 of record RCWM02000004.1, read on the forward strand.
TAAATGGGAAATCATTAGTGAGAGAAAATAAAAAAAACAAAAACAAAAAAAACATATATTTCGTCACATCATTCTAAAAAAGAATTAGGATTAATATTAGATATCTGAGTGTACGAAGAACAATAATCAATGCTGCGAGCATGAAATATGTGGCTGTGCTTTCCTCCAGGGGATGACGAATGGCCACTTCTTGAACATCAATTCACTGTCAGAGAAGAGGATCTTAGTCGATTAAAATGTAAAGCGAAGGATACAACCAGCTAAGAAACAATGAGCCACCAGGTACCAGGGCTTATTAACACTGCAGACATCGCTACCACTGTTCTGCTCTGGGGCAGCGTGCTTGGGATTCCACAACCCCGCTCTATGCAGATCAGACCGGCCTCATCTGCATAAATACCTGTTCAGGCCTTAATTAAAACCGATACCTGGGTATTATACCCGGGTCTCTGGTTCTTTTTAAGGCAGTAAATACTACCACTCAATACAGAAAAGGGCTTAGAGATGTATGGAGTGAGGAGTTCCTTTTATTTTTTCTTTATTTCTTTAGCCGTAGTTTTTTAAACATGTTTTTATTCCATATATCTGTACCTCCGAAGAGTGTAAATCCAAATTTTACTATTTTCAGATTATTACACCATTACATGTAGAATTTTATATTACATCAAGCCATAACTACTTAAGTCCTTGAAAAATCTCCTTTTCTAGTTTTTAAGGGCTGTAAGATCGTAAGTCCTTACCTATGATTGAGCCAGACAAACGTAAGTTTACTTATGTTATTCCTCAGAAAAGTTTGCCTAGTGTGACTTAAAGCTCTTCTAGTTCCGAGGTACAGATATTTATCTAACGATTCATATATATATATATATATATATATATATATATATATATATATATATATATATATATTATCATACAGGAAATACAGTTTTGCAGATCAAGTAAATATATTAGGATGCCTTGAAGGACAACAATATCAATACTATCAAAGCAAAGACAATTCGAAAGATGAATAAAGTAGAAATGTTTATTTAACAACGGGGAGTCAAGCCTTTATTAAATGGACATATAATATGGAAATGTGGATATGAATTACAAGATAATTGATGAAGGAAGAATATCAAATTTTGTTTATTTTTTTAAATATTTCGTTTTAATGCTATTTGTAAAGTATATATTTTTCACCTGTAAAATACTGCATAATTAGTAAAACGTCTTAATAATTATAAGGTATATGAAAATATGTAACTTATTTAATATGTTTACACGGCTATCATCTTACAACTCTTAAAAACTAGAAAAGGCGATTTTTCATGGGACTTAAGTTGTTATGGCTTGAATTAATATAAAATTCTACATGCAATGGAGGAATTATCTGAAAATAGTATAATTTGGATTTACGCTCTTCTGGTCCTTAGGTACAGATATATGGAATAAAACACATGTTTAAAAAACTACGTCTAAAGAAATAAAGACAACATAAAAGAGACTTTCCTCACTCCATACATATATATTTACGACACTAAATCCGCCATTTCAATTTCCCAAAATTTGTTGAAAATCCTAAGGATGCTAACATATATTATATTGAAAAAGCAAAACAATCTTTTGTTAAGCTACATAAATGCATCAACATGTGCAAGCAGGAATTTTATGATCCAGAGAAAGAATAAAAAGAATTAATTCTGGGAAATTATTGCAAAGTTAGTTTTAAAATTCTACAGGTGAACAACATATTTTGCTTTGTTAACTAAAATATATTTTTATTTGAAAAGTTGATTATTTTTTAAAATTAAAACCAGCATCACTACAAACCATGGATAGTCTTGGTTTCAGTGAGAGGTAGCGTGCCCTACAGAGTACCTACCTACGTCCTATTCCACTTTCAGGTCTAGGGGAGACTTCATTATTTCTTTATCTCTTTCACAAACTACAAAATCACAAATCCAGATGTAATTTCCTTATAGGAGTCTTTTTCAATAAATCAATAGAGCAATAATTATACAGACAAGAGCACGAGAAAAAAAAGGTTAACAAGAAAAATAATGGTTACATGTATCAGCTAGAATGAAGTACCTAATATAGTTGCCACTACATTGTATTAAAACGAAAATTACAAAACATTTCTACATAAAAATAATTATAAATTAAAAAGACGTCTCAATGGAAATACTGGTATAATTTTAATATAGTGATTGTAGACGGCAAATCCATTTCACATTGCCTCTTTGGTTATTATGCAAGCTGATAACCTTCAACACTTACATTAGTGTTGCACTGTACATCAATTGCAAAACTGTGGTGTATTGGCCCGTTATACCCGAATTGTAATATAATTATTAAATAATGATTAAAAAAAAAGTAACCCTTGACTCCCAATAAGTGGGGGAATAGGCTTGATTCGGGGTTCCCCAGGCTGAGTATGTATGTATTGTAAATCAAGTATGAATGTATCTTTTTTTTATTTTTCTCCTTCTTCTATTCTCCTTCTGTCACTTAATTTTATTATTTCATTTTATTTGATGATTGTAAGTAATTATTAGTTTTATTTTTTTAATGATTATTTGTTTTATTTCTATATTTTATTATTATTAATTTTGTGTGTATGTTTACTTGTGTATATTGTATGAATCAATACACCATTAGCATGGTTACCTATTGCCCTTCACTAATACATACATTTTAATAAAAAAATTTAAAAAAAAAAAAAAAGTAATAAGAAAGATATATGCCCCTGAAGATCTGCGACTGACAGGAAGGCTGCAGTAAAAAGTGCAATTGAATCCAGAATAGTCTTCCTCATTCTGCACTCTTCTCGAAATACGAATTTTGAGTCATCTTTGCAGAAATAAGAATTTATTTTTTTAAGGATTATTCTTTTCCATTTTCCCATACGTTCTTCGACTTTGGAGAACCACACCTTTCCTTAAGATGAGGGTCTCTTGAGGAACTAGAGATAATGAAGAGGCCGAAGTAAAAGGAAGTGCCGCTCGGAGTTCCATTAGCCCGCGGCGATCTAATCCCAGGCCACAATAAAAGAACCCTTAAATGGATTTATTGCCTAATTTAAAATTTCGGATCAGCCTAAATCAGTGACCGTGACTTATCCCGGCTCCTAATTTCATTAGAGGTCGCCCTCCCTCCCCCCTCCCCTCCTACAGAAATAAATAATTCCAGAGGTTATGAATATTTAGCCCTAGCAGGGTTTCTAATGACGGACTAGATAAATCTCCGACTCTGCTAAACAAATACTATCCCCTTATTTATAACTTATTTGTCTTCTCTAGTACGGCGGGAATAAATCCGAGGATTAGATAACTCAGTAGGGCCCGGCAGCGGCACCTGTTGCCACGGCCGTCATTATATTACAATTATAAATTATATTTCCTAAATTTAGTGGTTAATATTTAACTCTGCCTCCTTTGAAGCCCGTGTAAACCGGCGGAACGAATCCGCATCCGAACCAGTGGTCGCTCGAAAAGCTATTACAGCTGATTCTAAATTCAAAACTAATTACCCTAGCAATGGGAGAGATTTACGATCCGCGCGGTAATGTACCCTCCCCCTGAGGTTGATTACAGGAGTTGAGGGTCCTGATAATATATTCCTAGCCGAGTGAGAGGAATCGGAAATCTATTAAATTCTGTCATGACTCATACAACATTAGGCGTTATTACAGCTAATATGTCTTTTACAGAGCTGAAAATGATTTTGGATTAGCATTTTACATACAATGCAATTGAATCACAAATTAAATTATAATAATTTTACATCTAACTGAATTATAAAACCAAAGAACTAATAACTAATTATTTCTCAATATACTTTTTCTAAATAAAAATAAAAAGACAATTTATTGAGAGTTGGGAATAGAGAGGCGAGATATTATTAGTTTGGAGAAAACGAAATGAAATGGAAATCAGTTCAATTTACGTATACATAATAGTTTGTAAGCATAGGTAACTCCTCTGAATTAGACACTAATTAGATCATGTTATTGCTATTTTGGTGTGTATATATTTATTATTTATTACTGAGCGCTACAGTCCTTGTCGAGCCTTGGCTTCACAAAGTACAGACAGCCATTCCTGTCTATCTACCGCCTTCCTCCTCCAACAATTCACTCCCAGTCTTCGTAGGTCATCCTGGACGTTGTCCAGTCATCTCAGCCTTGGTCTTCCTCTCAATATTTTTCCTCCCGGCCTGCCGTTCATCATCTTTTTCACATGACCGAGCCACCTTAATCTGCCTACTTTGACTATCGAAATGATGTTGGTTTCACCGAACAATTGTTCCAGCTCCGAGTTGGTTCTTATTCTCCAATTCTCGTTGCTATTCACCTTAGGACCTTTCTTTCCCAAATCCTCAGCATATAGGAACCCCCCCCCCCCAAAAAAAAAATCCTCTATAATCTACAATAAATTATAATTTTATTTCGTTCTATAAATTTAATTTTGGATCATCTGTGGCTATAGCGTTCAGTCTTCACTGGTTCCTGACTCCAAAAAATCACAACACTGTTCTCATTTCCTCATTGGGTACAACAAAAGATTCAGTTAAAGTTTCTATTTTACATTTAATTTTTACTTCATTTATGATTTCAGTCCACCAAGAGCTAAGGTGATAGCGACACTCTACTGAACAGCTTTTCTGTTTCTCAAGACAGCGCATTAGGGGGAACCACAGACCAAAATTACAATTACTTTATCTTGATCACGATATCTTCATTATTTCCCGAATACGCTCGATGGGAATGTTACAATGCTAATTTTAATTTTTTTTTTTAAATAATAGTTCCCATTTATCACTGGGTTCATAAAACGGCTAATAATTATTAGTGATTCGAGAAGAATTTTTAAATGATTTGGTTAGATATTGCTTAGAAACATTTTTTTCGAAGCAAGAAGATTTTATCTATGGTCCATTTTTAAGTCTGGAACAGGACAAAGAGGGAGAGAGAGCGCGAAGTTGAGTGTCTAACATTTACTTAAAAGAACAGCAGAATGTATTGATTCAATGGAGTGAATATTTGAAAAAAAAAAGTTTTTGAGATTTTTGATAAATACGACCTAAATCTTTACTAAGCAAGCTTATCAAAAACAACCTGTTCAGAAAATTCCCTGGTCCTAGAAATTGCTAATCATAATAAAAAAAAATCACTCAAAACACACCCATAGAAGAAAAATTGTAATCATAAATAAAATACGATTGGCTATAAACTACATAGATTACGAACCACATATATAACATACACTCAACAGAAAAAAACCCCGGAAAATTCAGATTTGGTCTCATAATTTTGTTAAATACGTTGTGAAACGGCACAGAAAATTCTTTTTGACAAATACATACCTTCCTGACTTGAAGGAATGAGGAATAGATTTAAAAAAATAATTCCTATAACTGAAATTTCGCAAATTCTATCTTCTTGGTTATTTATTGTATTGTTTTAATTTCTTGTAGGCCTGACAGGATTGGCGCCCTTCGCCGTGGAAGAGGGAGAAATACCCTTGTCAAAAAACCTGATAAAAATTTTTTCTTTATTTCATATTTTTTTGTTAATAATTAAAAAAAATTATTCATTTGTGGTAGATTTCGTGTAAATAACTTATAAATAAACCATTTCTTACAACAACTTAAAAAGATTTAACGTATTCAACAAAATTATAAGACCAAATCTGAGTGTACTTTTTTTTTGCTGTTGAGTGTATATAATATATAAAAAATCGAAAACCCCTAATCAACAAAATATTTCAGAGATTTGCACCCAATATTTTGTGTCAAGAATTTTTAAACAACGCATAAAGATCAGAACTCTATCATAACATCTCTGGTTTATTTTCAACTACTAGATACTGTTTTATTTTACTTGCAAGATGTTCTTATAGAAATATGTTTGTTTCAAGGTTTCCATATTCTAGGACGCTATAAAATCTGAAAAAATAAATAAAATAAAAGCAGAAAAGGAAAAAACCGACATCATTTATTGGTGAGGTCATAACAGAAAAAAGATAACTATGTAAAGAGCCAAAGAATAGGAAGGAGGCAACAAAGACAATAAAGCACAGTGACTGAATTATCGACAAGGGGCATTGGAATTATGGGGAAGCTGGTAACAACATTATTAGCAGCCCTCTTCTTTTCACTTTATCTATGTCTTCCTCCTCCCTAATAATAATTTTCCAACTCAACCAAAGGACTGGCTGACAACGCGAGGGTACAGCGCCTTAAATCAAAATTAATAAGACACGGCTACTATTTTAGGATCAGCACTGAGGACACATACATCCCGAAAATCGAGCACGGAACAAAATAAATCAATTTGGCTTTGGAACCTCGCCCACTCGAATCGAATGAGTCAGTCTGGAGCGACAAGGCGTGGGTGATGATCTAATTCTCTGATAGGAATTTCGTAACGCCAGAGTGTGGGGCTTGTCCGCAGAGCTTATGGATAGAAGTCGCTCTTGTAAATTTCGTTATCCGTTATCGAGAAGTGCAAGGTAAGAGAAAAAGTTGCAGAGAAATAATTTTACATCAGTGATCAATAATAGAAAGCCATGTATAGGTTTTGATGCATAGCGGCCTGCATCGAAAAATTGGTTATCAAAATAGTAAGGAATGAAAATTGTAAACGGTACAATGAGTATCGGTAAAAAAACAAAGTATTTTATTAATTCATTATTTTGCAAAAGTAATATTCAAGGAAAATACCTACTTCTTTAAGTACTATTTTACATATTTTCTATCATTATTATATTCGTATTTTCCATTCGATTCTACATTCTACTTCTAAATTGTTGTTTAACAGATGGCGATAAGCAGAGGCGATCAGCATATAGTATAAATGGAGACCAAAGCAAGATGGAGTTCATTAATTATATTTACACAGCTCTAATATGAACAATATTAAGATTTTCTCCTAAAAGACATTCAGCACTAGTAACTGATGTACACGTGATTTCAATGTTTTTACTGTATTTTTTTTTTTTGTAATTTTTTTACAGCACTATGAATTAATGAAGCGTACCTCTATAAAGGTTTTAGTATATGAATTTTAATCGTAACTGTCTAAATTCCCACGCAGCTTGTTTAGCTGAAATTAATTTAAAATTCTCAGCTTTAAGAATATAAATATTACTTTTAGATGTAGTAAAATTTGTATAACTGGCACATGAATCGATAGTTATGAATTCGCTACAGTGAATCTGCAGTGTGAGAAAGACTATAATTAGCCGGGTTTTGTCACTGAATACGAAACCTAGAACTAAATACACTTGCCTTTACAAGAAATAAGACTTTACAATTTACTTTTACTATTTTATTTAAAATATGTTTTATTAATTTATTTACACTTTATACAAAATTATTCAGTATTCTGAAGTAAAAATAAACACTTAATACACAATGTGCTCAATATAAAGTATAAATTTATTTTATAAGAATAATTTCTATTTTTATTATTCTTTTTAATCACTTGTAATTAATGAATTTACGCTTTATGTACTTATTGCCCTGAATTGAGGAATAATTAAATATTTAATAAAATAGAAGATATATTTGAATACAAAGAAATATTTTACTGATCTCAAAATATTTAAAAAACACGGTTTGGCACTATTGTGTATTCCAATAAAAGAATATTTGTTGGCATATGTTTGCACTAATTTTTGACTCATTCTCACTACCTAATTTGGTTAATTTCGACTGTAATTTTCAATATTCAATTAGGTAAATGCTAACAAAAAAAAATGTTGATTTTAAACTTCAGAAAAAAAATTAAGTTTCACGATAACTTAAAAAAATTCTAAATCTTCAATATTTTCATATACTCGTGTGTAACTCGTCGGTTAAAGATTTATTATCAACCACAATTAATACTTTGTTTTAATTGTTGCTAGAAGACTTTGATAATATCATGACATCTAACCGACGAGTATTGATGTGTTGAAACCACGACTTTCGGGGGAAGGTGACATTAAGAAGAGATTGGCAGGATGTGTGAGGTAAAGGAGCATTAGCGGAAAGGAAAATAAAAGACAAAGAAAGGAGAGGTGGATCGGAATAGAAGATGGAAATAGAGCGACCTTTCCCATCCAATCTGGCTGCCACAGCCTTCCCAATATAAATGGAAATAAAGATAATATATTGCCCCCCCCCCCCCCCCCCCCCCCACGACCCGCTAATTTCCGAGACCGATATCGATATTTCAGCCGCAGACCGGTATACCCCCACCTTATTATTCATCGAGTTTTATGGAAGCCTGGAAACATTCTCCAGGTGCTATCTCTGCATCTGGAGTCGGCAGTAAAAGTGTCTTCCGAATGGCACGCGTCCGGTCCGCTCTTATCCGCTTAGGGCTCAGGTTTTTTATGTTTTTTTTTCCTTTCTAACGGCGTGAAATACGACTGGAAACAAATATTTCGAAAGTGTTAAACTATTACCATAAGATCCTCTTGATGAGGTAAACACTGTGCAACAGATACACTGCCCGTCAAAAGGTTAAGACCACCCTGAGCTAAAATGGGTAAATTTAAAAGTTTAATATCTCCCCCTCACGCTTTTACAGGATAAATCATTTTCTTTCTCCACAATACATAGATTCCTAGTTATTCCGTGTTGGAAAAAAAAGAAGATTTATTTAATAGAAATCTAATTAGATTTGAAATGGCTCAACAAAACATTCTGTTGCCTTCATTTAACCCCTTTACAATATTTTTTTTTTCTTTTTAGCTTGAATTTCGATGTTTTTTAATCCAAGGTTTTTTTGTTGTCAAACAAATATAAATAATATGAAAAAAAAACAGTTTCTTTTAAATTATGTATTGTAAACTTAATTTTATTTTTCCCCTTAAAAACAGTTAAAATTTAAAGGTCTTGGCCTAAACTATAAATCTGTGTTGAATTTTATTTAAATCCGTCTATTTTTCACTGAGTATCAAAACTTTTAAATTTACTGATATCGTTTCAGGGTGGTCTGAAACTTTAAACCGGCAGAGTAAATCTGTTGCACACTGGCTACCAACAACCCTCTACAGAAAACCCCCCAAAAAAAATATTAAATAGACAAATTTTTATTAATAAGGGTTGAAAAAGAAAAACCCATTATGAAAACGCTAATTGTTTGGGTACCAATGTTGTTTGTTATAATAAATCTTTATTGACATAAGATAAGAAATCAATCGATGAAATTCAATGCACAAGACTTTAAATTGAATTTGTTTTATTTATTCACATGTGTAACAAATAACAACTCAATTTCCCCTTAGCATGGAAAAACTATCATAGATCATAGACATGTCTGCTCGTATACATAATCAACTGCTTTTCCCAATTTATATTTTAGAATTAATAGGATCAAACATCTTAAATTAATAATTAATTAAATTAAAAATTAATAATTATACGAAATAAACAAAGTTGAGAGAAAATAGGGGAGCCAACCGTGATTTTTTTCGTTCAAACTAATATAGCTCCTAAACTGTAGGTCCTAACGACAAATGTTATATAGCAATTAATATTCTCCATTAAATTTCTGATGAGAATACTGTTGAAAAAGGTTTCGATTTGAGCAACACCAAAAGAGCTTGTCAAAATTTTACATTTTTGAGGATGAAAAAAAAACTACAGACCTCTAACCATGCGAAAAAGAATCGTTCATAACGATCTATCCATCCATAATTTTCCAAGTATTATAAGAATAAATAATTTTATCTGCCACTATCATTTGTCATTCATTATGAAAAAAAAAAGATTGAATTTAGTAAGACATACCAATCAGGCCACAGCGTCAAATAAAGTTTCCTTATTCATTCCATACCTACAAAACAGCCAATTTCATTGCAGTAGGTTGTAGAGGTAATGGTCTCAAAAAACATTAGCAAAGAATGTCGGTGATTGCAAATATCCTGGGCTTTATATATATATATATATATATATATATATATATATATATATATATATATATATTTGAATATATACATATATTGATTTTAGTAAGGTTTTTGAGGTTTAGTCAATAAATAAAAAACAACTATGTTACTGGTGGATATGGAATTATATATATCAATATATCATTCCATATCCATTAATAATAATATATTTTAAGAAAATCCATGATATCTGTTTTGCTCAAGAACATTTAATTGCATTATATCCAAAAAAATAAAATGTTATTAAAAACATCAATAAGGACTATTTATGAAAATGTTCTGCAATATTGGAATTATTTTTTAAAAAATTATTGATATATCTTTTCCTAAACAATTTTTTTTTTTAATGATTTTTTCACGAATATACTTCATGATTTTTTGTTAATGATCCATGTTAATTGTTTTTTTCGTTAATTAGATACAAGCAACCCCGCCCCCTCCACTAACATAGTTTCAGTCGAGATTGAAGTTGAGTGAGCTTAATGGTTGTCCATTTTTTTTTCTCTCAAGTTTTCCAAGGAAGCCTCCTCTCTTTCCGTCTGTTACTACTTCAAATGTGATCCTGTTTCTCAGACAGAATTATTAAATCCTCTAAAGTCGATTTTCTTCAATGAATTCTTAAGTTTCCCTCACATAGTTGGTGCTTACCGTTGTGTTGTTACACGTTTACATCGTTACTAAACGATCACATTTTCCTTCATATCTTCTCTAATGTTTAACTATATTCTTTTTAACACATGTCGTTAGCGTCCTGAAGTACATTCTGTATGAGAAAAACATTTATTCGTTTTTTTTTCTTAAACTATTTTTGTAAATTAACGAGCAAAATCCCTTCGGAACTAATCATTATACAAAGAAAATGTTCAATACAAATCTCTGTGAATGGGACAAGGCCAACTCGACGTTTGAGATGACCGGAAACTGTAAGCAAATTTATATTTGAGTTTTGACAATGATACAGATCACTGGTAAATATTTATTCAACAGCTCGAGTTATTCATGTATTCTACCCATTTATCTGCTTTTACATATTTATCACACGCTACTTTTTGAAGGCTAAATGGTATATTTTGTTGAATTGAGCTCGGTGGTTTATTGGACAGTGAAACTGATAACTGAACCGTGGGATGCTAGTGCGATCACCAGTACTTTTTGATTTTCGTTAGGTTGCAAAACTTCCATTAATCATCGTTTAAATTACTGAAACGCTAAATAAAGAAGTAAAAAAGAAAAGCGCTATAGAGTTTGTGACGAATTTCTTTTTGCTGATCACCCTTCTCTTAGAAAAAATATGAAATAATTTCCCTATCATTTGTATGCTGATAGACTACAGATTGACTTATCCTTTCCCCTTCTGAGATTTTCGAGGCATCTTGTGAGCTAAAAGATGACATTGATAGCATTGACCAACTGACAGTTGAAAATAAGTGACTACTAAATCCAGAAAAAACCAAACATAAAAAAAAACTCACTAAATCCACTTTGCTATCATGGATACATTTATCTCAACAACCTTCCTATTTAGCTCATAATCTCTATCAAAAACCTCGGAATAGTTTTTAATCAACATCTATTCTAGAATATTTCCCAAATTACCCGATAAACCATCTCAATCCTCGAACAGCTCCTAAGATTCCATGAATCTTACCCCCACAATATTCTTCAACTGTTAGTGTCCTCTCTCATCCTTCCTCACTTCGATTATGGACGTTTAGTATACGGTGGACTGTTTGGTGAGCGCGAAATGAGACCGAAGAGCTTAATGAATTGCTATATAAGATTAATTTTTGGGACCCCAAAGCGCTTTCACAACACTGTTCTGAGTTAAGATTGCTTTTAATGTTTTCGACGTATATACTTCGTTGGTATGTGTAGGTTGCGCTCAAAATACAAGAAACTGCTTGTCGTTTCCGACTAGACCAACATTTACTAGACAAGCATTAAAAGCTCTCAATAAATTACAAAAGGCTTATTTACATGATAGGATTACGTTTGGACATACGGAGTTGAGCTTTGGAGTACCAATGAATCTTCTAATTCTTTCCATATTCAATCCTTACAATACAAAACCCTTCTTAAAATTCCCAATGCTCTTTATTATGTCACTAACAAACTTATTAATAAAGATCTTAATGTCCAATATGTTGCTGATTAGGTCCAAACTAGATACCAATCCTTTCATATCAAACTCCATACCCACTTGAATCCACTTGTCTCCTACCTTGTTTCATACTTCATTCCGGATAATGGTTTAAATATTACAAAAAAAAAAAAAAAAAAAAAAAAAAAAAAAAAAAAAAAAAAAAAAAAAAAAAAAAAAAAAAAAAAAAAAAAAAAAAAAAAAAAAAAAACGAAACCTTCATATATTTATGACATCTATTCCCTTCGATCTTCCATTTATCTCAGCCCATTTATCATTCCTTCTATTCGAACTGCCTGCTTTAAAAAATCCGTAATTATACGAGCAGTCTTATTTTGTAATTCCTTATACATAATTCAATTCTCAACGCTTCCACATATATTTCCTTTAAGCATCATTTATCCACCCACCTCCTCAGTTATCAATCTTCCGAAATAATGTAATAATAAGTATAAGATTGTTTTGTATATAATGTACATAGTTTTTTTCTCTTTATAATTCGAAGATCAGTTTTTAATTTATCCTTTTATATTTATAAGGGTCTAAGTTGTAATCTACTGATGTTGGTACCTGAATTGTAGGCAGCCAGAAAGTTATATCTTCTTAGTGTACTTTCATGCTATTCTTAAGAGACAACGTGTCCCAGAATAAACTTTATTTTTTCTTTCTTCAGGTTACATTATCATCCGAGCAATACACAGGTCTGCTACGAAATCTTTTATATGCTGTAATTTATTATTACCACAGGCATTTAATTTGTATAATTAATACTTAACTTTATCATCGTCATCATAAATTTTACTCTCTTTTTGATGCCTTAGGATCAGGAAAAGAAGATGGCGACGAGACAGAGAGGCCGTTTAGAGAGAGGAGACCTTAATGAAGAGACAGAGGGGGCTAAGACAGAGCGCAGGTCCAACTTCTAATTAACACAAGCCAAATGAGAGTCGTTAGGGTGTGGCCGCGCAAGCGCCTTCCACTTCTTCTGCAACCCTTTAGCACCCTAGGGTCTCTTCGGGGTCCATTTTGTTCTGGAGCTTGGAGAGCCACTCTATTATTTTAATATTTTTGTTGCTATAAACCTATATACACTAAGATTCAATGTAACTTTGTTGTGATTAAGATTACAAAAGCATTTTCACCCATTATTTTAACAATTGTAAAGATAGTTCGAAATTTACTAAATCTAAAAATCAAACTACACCTGTTTTCCATAGATGCGCTAATGCGACATTTTTATTTTTTAATGAAAGAAAATGATCCATTTCTTGATTTAATATTCATCTAAATATTTTTTGGTAAGTCGTCAAATTAAATTCTTGCAATCCTAGCAGTCTTTATATATCTTTAAATATTTTTAATATTATTGATATTTTTTGTGCTTTGTGCTTAAATTATATAAATATAACTCGTTAACTATCACACTCGTAAAATATAATATTTCTTATACATCTCAATCAATTTATTAATATTAATATAAAAATAATAAATAGTGATTTTTTAAAGGAAAAAATAACATTTTATGGCAACACTCTTAAATTAAAAATATCTCTGACCTACAAATTTCTTTAGATGTTATTGACATGTAGATGTTATTGAGATGTACTTGTAATAAGCGTGTATTGTATAACAAAATTAAATACATATATTTCTTTGAAATTTACTTTGCTATTGTATTTTACAGATGATAATAATCTGAGCAAAAAAAAAAAAAGTCATTAAAAACTTAACTCAATTATAAAAAACCTGTTTTTAGCTACTTTTGTAGCTTATTTATTGTAAAAATTTTATTTTATTTAAAAGAAAAATTTTCATAGTTACATTTTATAAAGAAAACTTAATCTCAGGTTCTTTCTAAAGTAGAATGCTACAGAAATTTTTTTTTTCCATTTATTGATATTTACAACTGTAAAAAATAATATACAACAAGTAAATGTGTTGACAGTGAATACAATGGCATGTAAATAACTTGTGAAGAACTACTCACAAGTAGCACTTCAATAAAATCTACACTAAAAGGTCTCTAGGCCATCTTCTTTTCAGTCGCCTCGGAGGATTATCAGGGATGGAGGAGGAAGCAAGTTGGGAGACTAGTGGATTGTAGTGGTTATGGAGCTTACTATGGAAGGATAGGTATCTGGTTTGGGCTAAATCAGAAACATATGGAACATTTAGATCTTTATGGATAAGTTTATTGGTCACATAGTAAGGAGCATTGAGGATTTTTCGAAGGATTTTGGATTGTAAAGATTTTATAAGAGATGAATTGGATCAGAAAAATTTAAATAGAAAAGTCTTTTCTATGCCGAACTAAGCAGTGTGCAGTAGAGATATCATTCCCAAAATAAAACGAAATATATTTAAAAGTATTGTATTGGGTACAATAACATATGGACCGGAAACATGGACGCAACGAGCAGCAAGAATCTCTTGGGCAAAATTAATAAATGAAAAAAAATAGAGAAAACACGGAGGTGCCAAAAAATATGTCCGATGGAAAGCTACCAAGGGAAGTATATGGGTGGAAAATCGAAGGAATTAGGAAGCAAGGCAAACAAAAGAATACATGGAAGAAGGAACATGGCCTAAGAGAGAAACGAACCTTAGACAGAAGAATATGGAGTGAGGCCATTGAAAACTTGGGTTAAGGAAAGCCACTGAATCGTTGAATATCCTAATTTTTTTTTAAATAATTAAATTATTTGTGATAGTTCAGGAGCTAAATGTATTTAATTTGAAGAAAAAAAATACATATATTTTAATATTATAAAAAACTATAAGGATATATAAAGACATCCAGGACTGTTAGGATTTAATTTGATGACTGTACAAAACCATCATTTTTTTAAAAAACAACAAATCAAGAAATAGATTTTTTTCTACACAACAAAATATTACATCCATATTAGCATATCGTCGGCTAAGATTTGACTCCTCATAATCGCCAATTCCCAGAAAAAAAAGTTTTAAAAACTATTATTTTCAGAAAAGTAGCGGTATCAATAAAGTGAGAGACCTCGTATTCACCAAATAAGCTTCAAAAAGAGGTAGAAAAATGTACTCACTGGAGAAATAATAATTAAAAATGCCAATTATTTACATTATAAAGATTTTTTTGCTCCTGTAAAATCGATATTTTGCACATACGAGGTATCACTTATTAACCAACGATATATGGAAAACAGGTTATAGTTTTATTCTTAAATGTACTCAATTTCCTGTATAAACGATTATTTAAAAAATGTGAAAAATGTTCTTGTAAACTAAATTATAACAAATTTACATTGAATACCAGCATAAGTTTAAATCAATAAAAATACGAGCACTTCTCTAAGCTCCAGAACAAAATGAACTCTAAAGAGGCCCAAGGATGCTTAAGGGTTGCAGAAGAAGTGGAAGGCGCTTGTGGTTAAATGAAAATAAAATAAAAGGAAATATATAAAACTAGCATTCCCTGTCGCAGCTTGGTCCACTCTCATAAATAAAGTACTTATACTTTTAATTAGAAATTAATTATCATTTATTTATCAATACAATTTTTGTATTTTAGAAACATATGACATCGGAATAAACTAAATTTCCAGTTTTCCCTCCTGATGTTATAAGAATCATTTGTTTGTTAGGGTTTACAATTCTGGAAAGTCCAACATATAATTGGTCATAAGGGAAGCAGTGAGTCCAAAGATCCATTTTAACGATTTTGTAATTTCACATTGCAATTTGTTCATTATAATTGCAAAAGAAATTTTAATGTTTGAATCGAAAGGGTAGACCATTAGGAATCATTGGGAGGAATCATAAATGCAATCTCTCCCGTCGCTGTTCCACTAAGAAATATAGCCTCAAAGATATTGCCACTCATAGTTGTCATTTTTAACTTGGTACCATTGCACAGGTCACGTAAAAATATAATTTATCATCCAATTTTTAATTTTAATGTATAAGTTGGCAATCCTGATGGCCAGATAATATTTACTATATTATTAGAGACATATCGGCCAATTTTTAAACTTCACTTTAATCCACATATTTATGGCATCTTAATATCAATTTAATTGAAAATCAGTAAATTCTATTATCGATAAACTCTAACTCTGAAGATGTGCTTAAAATTTGGTAGAGATTGGTTAGGCAGTTTTCTTGGTTAATGATCACAAACGAAAAATGGCTTGTACTTTTACATAATAGTATAGATAACTTACAAATAAATTATTAAATTTACGTATACTTGTTGGCCTCAGAATTAGTGATAAGATTGAAATAAATACAAAAGCTGGCGTTAGCTACAGTTTTACTTTAAAAAAAACATCAACAAAGCTTGTTATTCTATCCCTAAAATATTTCTCATCCCCAACAATGAAACAGTCAGATTCCATGAATAAATTTAAGATTCAAGCGGGTATTTAAAGATTATTGAATCATATATTCGGAATACGTGTCGAGAAGGTATCATTTCCATGATAATGCGGCGCCACAACCTCAAATTATACAAAATGATTAGCTAAACGGAACCCAGAGTGTGCCTATTCAGGGAACGAGGACTCCTCGAAGAATGTCCATTAAGAGGACTAAGAGGCCATTGGGAACAGAGCTGAAAGAAATGGAGGAATGCTAATGCCATAAGACTATAAGGGTGTGAACAAAGAAGAGATAGGTAAATCTCGAGGGTCGTGCCTAAGAAACAGAACACAAAGGTGATTACATGTAATTACAGCTAGTTACCACGGTACCTATTGTGTGTGTCCTGCACTGTGGAATCCAACACCACCTCTTTTCATAGTTCCTACTTAATGGTCCTAGGCTTTCCACTTTCTATTCCGGTTCTCTAGTTATGCTTTATGGTATAGGATCGTCACTTCTGCAAAATATGGAAATGAAATTGTCCTGTTCGGTATTAACCTTATATGAGGCCTAATATAATAACAACATGGGTTAATTTTATTTTTGACATTTCTTGAGTGTTAATTCATTAATACAAGATTTCGCAATATTTTGGTGCTAGAAATGCTAGAAATAAGTTGATATGCGAACAGCTTGGGATGCTGCTCCAACACTTTTCGTGGATCTAATATTGGCTTTTGATTCGGAGTGTGAGTACTAGCCCAGCAGGATGAGCATTGGTAGGAATTTCATTTAAGTCTCTTTTATCATTATTTAAAATGTATTTTTTAAAGTATCATATGACACACATATAGTTAAGCTTTCAAGTTTATTACTGCAAATATAAGTAACTTAACTTCTTCATTAATAACGCGTTTGGAAATAAATCTGGGTTTGGTTGTATTAAAAGGCACAGATAGGCAAATAAACTCTTTATTAGTGACAAAAAAAAAAATTCAAAATGTTATAGAATGTTACATCTTCAGTTCTAAAAACATTAAAAAATTTCAAACTTTATTTATGATATACATACAGATTAATAGGTTGTTACAAAGCTCTTTGTGTATAATTTAAGGTTTATTTCTGATTAAATATTTTAAACATTATTGAAGACTACTCTTCAAAGTTAGGTACGTTGTTTTCATTTACTTTCGCCGATATTTTGCTAGTAATTAAATTTGATGACGGTAAAAATCTTTTAATATCACAAGAGTGTGAGAGCATGTGCTTTAATTTGTAAATACACCAATAAAGCCAACTGGAGTCACTTATAATTAGAGCATTAGTAAAAGTAAGAATTGACATATCGTTGGAACTATGTAAAACTAATATATCGCATTTTTTTTTTATTTTATTCTTTTACATTGTATTCTACAAGGCCTAGGGATAAAATGTCGATTTTGATTAACAATTTGAAGACCGAAATAAGTATCGTAATTTTTACGAGTTTCTAGCATTTTACCAAAAGGTAAGCCATGTACAATACAACGGTAAACGAACGTATATATTTCAAAAGAGACATTATCATTATCATTATGGTCAAGTTCAATACTCTTCTATAAAATGTCAAAAAATGTATCGAATTAACTTCAAATCCCACCTCATATATCGCACTTGCTGACAGACTTTTGTCGCAGCGACTGGTTCTTCCAAATTAAAAGTTCCATTCAAGTTCCTAATGAAAAGTAAACAAAGGATTAAATGATGTTTTTCCAAGCCATATAATGAATCAGGATTTAATTCATCATTAGATTTATTCGAATATTATTTTATTTACAAAAACTAAAAGTATTTTCCTATCATTCAATAATACTTTCTTATAAAAAATAGAACATAAAAGATATATTTGTCAATAAAATACACTATCTTCTGGTACAGTCGTGGTTCAAGAATAAGAGTTTCATAATTCAATTTATTTATTTATATATTTGTGGTGCTCCTGCCCTCCGAGGACAAGGGCCTTGTCACAAATAGCACTCCAAGCTGGTCTATCGGCAGCAACGTTCCTCCATCTTCCGACTTCCAACTGTCCAAGTCCTCCTCTATGTCATCCAACCATCTCATTCTCGGACGACCTCGACAACGAGCTTCTACAGACTTTTCATAAAGAAGTTTCCTTGGGAGACGGTCACTTCCCAACCGTTCCACATGGCCAAGCCACCAAAGGAAACCAAAGGAAGGTTGAGGCCTTTATAAAAAAAGATCACTATATTTGGCTGGCCATACAAGGTTCTGAACTCCTCATTATTCCTAATTCTCCATTACTCAATACTGTTCTAAATTATTTTTATAGCCTTTGTTGGTATTGGTTTTGTTCGTGGTTATGAAAATCTGAAGGCGTAATAGCGAACGGATAAGTTCCATTGCATGTACTAGAAATATTGTTTTTGGTGGAAAAGTTCTCGAATGGAATCCACCTAAATTTAAAATTACTGAATAGTTTCTATTTTATGTTGAGTCATTAATTAAAAAAAAAAAAAAAAATCTTGAATATTAATATCATCAGAATTCTTACAGCTTATCTCGATACTTCCATCATCTCTCTATTATCTTAATCCAAATTTCACTGCTTCGTAATTAAATATTCTCTCCAAATTTTAATATTCATTTCTCTTTCCGTTTGATGACGCGGAGAAAATATCAGGGATTGCCTTTTTTTTTTACGGCCCCTGGATTGTAAATGACCAAAAAGTTGAGACACTAATGAAGACTTATTGGAAGCGGACTTAGCCCTAATAAAGCCTTTAATAAGTTAACGATATGGCCGGGGGGGGGGGGGGGGGGGGGGGGGGGGGAGGAAAGGGGGCGTCCAGAAGTAGGCCCAGCCGGGTCATTTGGGTTGATTTAGGAGAGTTCCTACCAAATGGTTCCTCGTTTCTTGATTATAAAATCTTAATTAATCAAGTCTTGGTCCATCGAGGTCTTTAATGCCTTTGCCTATATTAGGGCAGATTATCTAGCTAATTTAATTGAGTTATTTTTATTTTTTTTCTCGTTTCTTAACGTTTTATTCATATTATGGAAAATATCCAAGATTTAACTAACACAATTAGCTGTGCAGTAAACTCGACATTTTTAAATTAATGTAAACAAAAATAATAAAATACTAACAATCTTGAAGTAAATAGGATATCTTGAGAGATTAATTAGGATTGATCCTTCTATATCATCATGCGTACCTCAAGTGATTGAGAGATTTAGTTTGTTTATAGAAAACCATCTATTCTTTCAAAAGTGTGGATGTGTTACAGGCCCTATCAGAGGGTCATATCTGTTCTCATTTCAGTTTCAGTTTCAGTCGAACTGTCGAAAAACGTTACACATTTTGAAGGTAAAAAAAAACATTACACAAGATAGCTATATACTCCCAGCCAAAAGGAATGTCCATGACAAAACGGTGATTTCCGTATAAGGTATGAAACAATCACAATTCATAAAAAATAAACTCGATTTCTCCTTGAATGGGAAAAACAATTGATCATGGATAAATCTATTAATAATCAACTGCTGATTCTGTAAATTGTATATAAATTCTTAATATACTAATTGAAATATTTTAATGAAACTTCACTGTTTTAAAAGAATTCTACCATAAATGTTATTTTTCTTCTCTTAACATTTATAAGAATTTTTATTTTTCCATTGAATTTACCACTTAACGGTTATATTTTTACTGTTATAACTTTTTTTTCATCAACATTTTTAAATATAAATATTTTCATTATATCTGTGGCAACTGTGGTGAGTCGGATTTTATGACTATTGGGTTACGGTATCAGTATGTAACTAATATTTTTAAATTTGTGTCTTATAGGCCAGATTATGAGGGTTTTAGTGTTTAAACACGATTTTTTTGCAATTTACTCAATATTCACAAATACCACATATATATTTTTAAGAAAAGTTTGTTTGTTTATTTCGTTTAACGTCACTTTATGCTGCTATGGCAAATCGGACGATGCTAAGGTGGGAGTCCTAAATTTTGCCAATCCAGGTATAATTAGGATAGGGATCTTTAACGAGTACCTGATATCGCACAGGCTCGGGACCCCAATTTTAAGTCCCTTCCGAAGGACGGTATAGCTAAGGATTTTTTTACTACCTTTAAAAAATCCTAAGGTCATCTGCCGGGCTGCGAACCCGCGATCTTGGGTTTAGTAGGTTGCTATGCTAACCACTACACCAAAGGTGACCCCTTTATAAGAAAAGTAATAAAAATGAAAATGAATTAGGATTTTTTTTATAATTACATGACTATATCTTGTACGTATTTATTTATTTTTTTATTCTAGATTTTTTTTTTTCGAAGCTGATTAAATAGCTATACTAATTTCAAGATATATTAGCATATATTTCCACTTTTGATAAAAGTTGATCGTATTTTTAAAATTTCATCAAAACCTTCCCAATCTCCCTAATGTTCTGGCTCAATCACCATCCAGTTCCTCACATTCTGATAATGGTAAGTATTTATTTTATTGGAGTTCTGACAATGGCCAGCTTTTAACTCAAGTCGTGAGCGACTATGACAAAGCGCTCTAAGCCTCTACTTGATTTTGAGATGGGAGAACAGCGTTGGGATTAATTTGGGCCAGGCTTGTCTTTCCAGAAATGGGGGAAAAAGCTCGGTTCAGGGTTTCCTCAGGATGTTTGTGTTTATTGTATATATAGTGTCCTTGTGCTTTATTTAATTATTTATTTATTTTTTTTAATGTTTTATTTAATTTATTTCTTTATTATTATTCTTATTTTTTTTAAAGTTTTTTATTATTTTCAAATTTATTTTATATTAGATTTACTATATTTTGTATGTAGGTATCCTGTATAGTTAGGGGTTTTTTTTCTTCACTTTTTATCTATTTTCTATATTGTATAAATGGATCCATTGTCATCCATATTATTCATTGCCCTTTAAAGAGGCAGCTTGTAACATTTATTCAATTAATGAATACCTAAAACAAAAAGATTGAAAGTTGAATGGATAACTTTTCTAAAAGCATTGATATTTTCGTAAATATCGTTGAATTAAATTGATGTCAAATCTAAAAATAAACAATAAGGGAATTCTATAGTATTAGCAATTTCCTCACTATCTAGTCACCTATCCCCTGACCTTTCTAAAGACACCTATGACTTTCATAAGAGCCGAGTGACTAACGGCCAGAGCTCAATGCCACCCGCCTTAAACCACAATAAATAATGTTAATTAGAATCCTTTAATGGAAATCTACAATAAAGTCTAGCTGAGAAGAGGCATTGATCTTCGTGTGGTTGTCATTCCCATTTTATTGTGGCAATAGCCGCCAAGTTGTTGGACGATGGCGATACCCTCGCCGTGGATTAAGACATTACAGCTGGGCCGTTTAGCAGTGCCTCCATTATCTAACAGCTGAAGATGAATAAATTATCAAGTCTGGGGAAAGGACTTGGCTGGTTTGTCCACCCCCCCTCCACTCTAAATTGTTGGAAGACGTCCAGACTGATTTATCAAATAATGTCACTTTATTTTTCTTCCTAGATCAATCTAGAGCCATTTTCGTTTAATCCGCGCAAGTTACTTTTGGTTACTCTTACTTTTACTGTTTGTATATACGATACATTTTAGTACTTATGGTTTAATAATAACTCGTGCTTTTTATGTAATATTCAATACTATAATTTGTAACTTTTAAAAAATGTTGCAGATTCTTTAGCTTTTTTAAGGGAAATTATCTTGTTTCTCTTATGCCAGGTATACTATACCGCACAACAAACTATTGGTTATCCGAGCGTACTGGCCCCTAGTCGGTTTATCAAGTCCCAAGTGTATCTGGATCGAGCTAAATCTATACAGACCACGTTAAGTTTATTATGAATTAGTTCATATTTTACATGGTAAGGAGGAAGTATTATAGATTTTATGATGGATTATGGATTAGAGAGATGGAATTCTTTCCGTATCCCATCCCATTTGATTTAAATTTTGTTCTGAAACAATTATTTCGGAATTAGTTGGATAAAATCCATCAGGGAATTTAAATTTTTTGATAAATTTATTCAATATTTGAGTCATACTTTAAAACAGCTTTGTAGACTTAGGATGGAGACAAAGGAGGAACTTGAACGAGATAGGCTCAAAGGCACAATCCTCGCCCCCCCCCCCACAAGCTTACCCTAGCCACTATTGAAACAAGCGTCCTCTCAAATCTTAATGTCGCCACCCCCTCGTTTTCAACCCCTCTTTGAAACTTTCTCAAATCTCATTGGTCGGTCGGACAATCACCCCTGCCATTTCCATGGCAACGCGGGGTTCGAGTCAACTCTTAACACACCCTTATCTGCATATAGGGGACCGAGGTAAATGGCTTTGGATGGCAAATCTTTTTGAGGGGGCTCCCGATCATTTTACAGAAAAAAAAACTTCACTACACACTTCAACTTTTCCAACAAAGAATAAGAAATCAAGCTATTTTTTATATCCTACAATCCAGCAAAATGTTTATGAAATGAAAAATAGTCTTTATTCTGGGACATATTGTCCCCTAAGAATAACAAACATGTACAATAAGGTTGAATAATAGTCTGGCTATCTTAGTTCCAACAAAGATAATAATATGTATAAAAGATGATATATGTATCTATAATTTAAAATAGAACTTTATGATAAATATACACATGAGAAAAGAAAAAAAATAATAATAACAATATGCTAATATAATAATTACAATGCGTTCAGGAAAAAGAAAGAAATATAAAAATGAAATCTATAAAATAAAATAAATATAGTGAATAGAAAGGAAAAGATAAATAGAGAAAACAAAATTTAAGAGTTAT
Source organism: Euschistus heros (assembly GCA_003667255.2). Taxonomy (NCBI): domain Eukaryota; kingdom Metazoa; phylum Arthropoda; class Insecta; order Hemiptera; family Pentatomidae; genus Euschistus; species Euschistus heros. The sequence continues at coordinate 5,809,515 of RCWM02000004.1, forward strand.
TTGAATGCTAATAAGACAAAATATTTACAAATCTCTAGAAACATATATTTACACATCTACTATCTATCCTGTTATATTATATACCTGTATGAGACAAAAATAAAAAGCATTTTTAGACAGAAAAATGATTAAAATTGACAAATTTACCAATAATGATATAATTATTGAGGTAATTCATTGCTAACGGATATAGTTGAGATTGACTAACTTGATTTTAATTATTACACATATTGGCGGCGTCTAACTGGGATTTAAGGAGATGTTTATTTGAATTGAATAAATCAATCAGATGATATACTTTCTGATTAATTTTAAATATTCACATTTTATGGAATCAGCACTGATCTGCATTTAAAAAAAAAAAAAATTATATGTTATGATTGAGATTTTGACTTGGTGAGATAATTACTGATAAAAATCAATAGTTTTTTTTTTTTCACATAATGGTTTTAGTTTTATTTTTCTTTCGGTTTTTACTCCCCCAGTTTCTATATTCCCATAAGCAAGGTATATGATACGTATTTGGATTACTAAAACATCAATTAAATAAAAGCAAGTGTTATTTTAAAAATTAAATTAAATTGCGAAATTTTAAATTAATTCGATCTATTACAGTTTCACATTAGGTGGGGCATATCTAGAATTTTTTCAAACTCACATTAGACTTGTACTCCATCGGTAGAAAAGACATAAATAAAGGAAGGGGTGAATATAAGTCTTAGGAATTCGAAATTAGTGAATTTAAAATAGTTTGGTAATTTTGTTTTTTAAATACTGATTGTTTTTATTCATTTCCTTTTTTTATGATCATAATACTTTTCGAATTCCCTGTTTAAAGTATATGGAGAGGTAAAACCCTAAAAAAGAATTAAGATTTTAACTGAGAAATTAAAAAAATCAACTGGGGAAAATTATTTTTCTGTCAGTGTGTAACCTATAAAAAATCAACAAACCGATTACTCTTGCGATCGTGCTTTCGATTCTAAAGAAAATAACGTTAACAGCTTTAGTAAGGTAATATAGATCTTGTATCCTATTTTTGATCTAAGAAAATCTATTTAACTTAAGCTATAATTAATAATCATACGGAATTTTATTTTATTATATTAAAAAAAAGAAAAGGGAATCAGTAATGTGGAGGATAAAGAATTCAGTCGTACAACAAATATAAAAATTGACAAATAATCTCTATCTATGTAAGATATATAATAACAAAAAAAAAATTAAGATACAATTATATTACTTATCCATCATAAGCAAATACATTCTGAACAAGCCTCAAATACTGATTGAGAATTCCCCATTCGCAAATCCAAAGAAAAACCAGCGCTGCTCCATCAGCTGCCTCACTAGTGAATCCAGTGGAGGCTGACTCAGTGCTCTATAGCGGGAACATACTAATGATATATAAACATTATGCGTGTCATAATGAACTAGATTTATTTAGGAACTGCTAGTTTAACTTGGATAACTCTTATCTTCTGCATTTATTGAAAAATGTAATATTAATTTGTTCTATTATGAATGTGTATATGAAAGGCACAGAGCATTCAGAAGTGATTGATTCAACGTAACCCAAAGTAAGCAGAAACGAAACAGAGAGATAATGTGTATATAGTGATTTACTATCCAACCTATTAAATAATATTTTATATGAATTTCACATTCGATGAAACAACTATTTTTTAAAATTATTATTATTGATTTTTTTTTAACTTACTTTATCAAAGAATGACCTTTTTTATTTATTTATTTATTATTATTGTTATTATTATTGATTTTTTTGTGATTACCAATATTACAGATATACCTACTTTGATAGCTCTAGAGCTGTAAATAATAAACGAAATCATTAAATAACGTTAATGGCAGTTTTATAGTGATATATCTTTGAGCAGAATATTAGTTGGCAATAGTAATACAGTTTACAAAATGCCCCGAGGAAAGTAAGTTATGAAACAAACTAAATTACTCTCTCCGTAATCTATCAGTCCGACTGACTTGTAATTTCTGGCCAAAACTCCATTAGACCGAAAATTATAACAGTTCCTTTCTCCAATCAAAAATTTAATCTATAACAGTGCTTGTTCTATCCCGTTGGAAATCAGCTTCGCATTAAGAGCTCAAATTAAGGGGAACGAATTAAAAATCTTATATAGAGTTATTAATGGTCAAACTGAAGTAACTGCATGGAAAGTGTAGTAAGGGGCTAATCTTATTCTTCCAGATTGTACTTTAATTATATTTAATTGCGAATATCATTAGGATTGGACGTGATAAATAATTAAATCAAAAGATTGAAAAAATTAATTAGTAAGTAATTAAGTATTCAGATTAATAATCGTTTCGGCTTACTCGTTACAAGTGTTAAAAATATCTAAAAATAACGTTCGCCGATGTAATTTGTTCCTATTTTTAATTAAATATCAATTTCATCATTTTGTTCTCCTTTGTGTCGAAAAGATACTAAATTTAAGATGGCAATATTAAAAAATTTATGTATATATATATATATATATATATATATATATATATATATATATATATTTATGTATATATATATATATACATGCCTATTCTACACATTAAACCTAATATCCACTAGTTTCTGAACTTGCTTCACATTCGATTTCCGATAACATTCCAGAGTGATTGAAAATAAAATTTCCTTGACACCTTCTGATCACTTTTGTGAGTAGTTCTTTAAAAGATATTGACATGTTATTGTTATCATATTCCATATATTGACTTGATATATATATTGTATATAGTTGTAAAAATCAATGAACAATTAAAAAAAATAAATCCAACACTCGGAACTGTATTAACCGAGTCTTCGATTAACCATGTTTTCGATGAACCGAGCCGTCTATAGTTTTACTTCATTTTATTATGTATTGTTATTTTTTTTCTCAAAACATTCGCTTACCGAAAAAGACATTAGCCAGTCATGGTACGAACATACTGGAGAAGGTACTTAAATATTTGGAAGGTGCAAATCGTTCGATTTGATTGATTTTAGATAGTGATGAAGTCGTCAGATATTTAGATAGAATAATGGATATAGAAAGGCGGTTAAAAAAAAGAAAGAATATAAGTGTTTTTTCTAGACATAAACCCTTTTGATTTGCATTCGTAATAATGTTATTTATGTACATTAACTGAAGGTCTATATTGTTATATATACACGGTTATACACAGGGGGAGTCCCTCTTAGTGTAAAAAAAAAATGATTAAAACTAGATCAAAAATAAAGAAAAATGCCACAGACTTTACCTTTCTATTCCAATCCGTTGTAGATATACGATAATTCAAAGAATTTTTTGAGGAAACCGCGTTTTTTACCATAAAAGCTGTAATATCTCCAACTTTTGACCACATTATCGAATTTAGCATTAAATTTCTTATAAGAACAGAGTACATGTAATCTTGAATTTTACGAAATCGGGACCTAAAGAACAGCTTGATCTTCACATTATTAGTGAAGTTATAATGTCTTATAATACTTTAACGCTCACTGTTTTTCGAAAAAACTATCCACAAAACTGTAAATCTCACAAAAGCTTGCAAATTTATCTGGCTTTCATATGGTATGATCAAATTAATGATTACTTATCTATTTCATTTCGAGCCATTTACTTTTAAAATGGTGTTTTAATTCGGTATATAAATTAGTTACTTGTGTAAATAAGACATTATAATGCCTTAATTATGTTCAAAATACATATTTTCATTAAAATGGAAATATATATTTTGAACATAATAATCTTCTCATTGCAATAAAAGAAAAAAAAATTATTATTTAATAGAAAATAAAAGAAAACTGTCAATAAACCGACACCAGAATAAAGGATTTTATATTATTACTTTTATTTATTTATTATTATTATTTAGAATTTATTTGATTAGATATTCCATGTAAGAATTAAACCCCAATGATAATGAACATAGACCTCAATTTTTCCTTTGGCTTCTGAATGCAGGTGATATTAAAGAATAACACTTTTTGAGGTGAATTTTATGGACAGATGAGTCTGATTTTTCAGGCATTTCTACCTAGCCATTTGGGGTATTGTTGGTTTATTCATTTTTGTATTGCTTTCGAATAATGTGCAGAAGCTCCATGGTGTTATAAAATCATATTTCACCGAACTTCAGGAGGAATATCGTGAGGAAGTTGTGGTAAGATATTTTGTTATAAATTCTATTAATTCTAACCATTCAATCTGTTGGGCAAATTATGATTTTGATTATGATTAAAATGAATAAACCAACGATACCCCACATGGATAGGTAGAAATTCCTTTCCCTGTAAAATCGGACTCATTTGACCATAAACTCATTTCAAAAAGTGGTATTCTTTAATATTATATGCATTCAGAAGCCAACGGCAAAATTGAGGTCTATGTTCATTATCATTGGATTTTTAACCTAACATTGAAAATCTAATAAAATAAACCCTAAATAATAATAATAAATAAATAAATTTAATTGCATAAAATCCTTTGATCTGGTGTCACTTTATTGAAAGTATTTCCTTTTATTTTTACTAAAAAATAAATTTTTTCTTTGTTTTTTTTTAATAAACGGTGAGCATTGAAGTATGAAGACATTGTAACTGCCCTAAGTGAGGTGAAGATCAAGCTATTGTTTAGGTTCCAAGTTTGTAAAATTTAAGTTATATATATACTCTGCTGTTATAGGAAATTTACTATTAAATCCGAAAATGTGTTCAAAATTTGAAAAACATAGAAACAAAATGCAAAATACAGGTTTGATGGTAGAATTCGTGGTTTCCTCAAAAAAGTCTTTGAATTAATGTATACCTGCAACGGACTGGAATTGAAGGGTAAGGTCTGCAGCATTTTTCTTTATTTTTGATCTAGTTTTAATAATTTTTTTTTTACACTAAGAGGGACTCGCCCTGTGTTTAACCGTGTATATATAACAATATAGACCGGCAGAAAGTTAATCTACATAAATAACATTATTACGTATGCAAATCAAAATGGTTTATGGCTGGAAAAAACACTTATATTCTTTCTTTCTTTTTTACCGCCTTTCTTTATTAATTATAACATTATTATTTTTTTTTTAAAGAAACGTTTTTATAATTTATTTTATTTTCGATATTAAAAATTCAATCTTTACTTTCAATATTAATTTATAAAAAAATATTGTTTATAAAATATTTGAGCCTTCATAGCCAAATTAATAAATAAATATGGGACTACTAAAGCTGACCTCTTTAGGTCATTGTCTATGACCCTCCACTTCAGAGAGGCCTGAACTCGATTCTCGTCCAGGTAAGTTTATTTCCATTGCATATGGAATTAGTGTTGAAACTCTTGTTTTTAGTCCATTCCAGAACTCCCCACACCCTCTCATTAGCCTCCAGGAGTATGGCAAACAGGAGCAAAATATTTATTTGTTGGACTATGATCCCCAAAAGTTTAAGAAGCAGAGGAAAAACACAATAATAGCCGCATTATTTAAAAATTACTTAGTTAACACTTAAAAATAAACAATTTATTTTCTCTACGAGTAATAAAAAATACTTTAAATCAGTTACAGTGTAAAACTGATTGGAAAATCTAAATTATTACTTGGGTCAAATCGAAATGCAACCTGTTTCTTCTGACGTTAAAGCGACTAATCCAGCGAATTAAAGGAATGATAGACTTGGACAGTCTTTATCGTTACCTTCAATTCCAATCAGGCCCACCGACTCCACACTAAGACCAGTTTTACAAATTAGGAAACAATTAAATTAGAGTATTTTGTCAACTTTTCGGATAATTTCCACAGAATAACATCCTGATTTATCTATCTAAAAGTGATTTTATAGTTCAAAGATTAACTTAACACCGCTTAGCATATAAACATTAGGTATTGAACTGATACGCGTAACAAACGTTCTAAGCATGATGTATTATCGTTTATTTATATTTCAAAACATCTAAAGAATTAAACAAACAATGAGCTAGGAAAGTAAAAGTTAAATTATCATAGCGTTCGAACCACGTCGCTGTTGAATTTTTTGTTACACAAACTAGTAGGTAAAAGAAATATTTTTTGGACCGACAAAATAGATCTATATATCAAATTCTTAAATGCTATAGCAAATACTATAAATGATTTCACTAAAAACTTTAATTTAATCATGCTCCTATGTAATCTAATTAGATTTTAATTTTAATAACATTTTTAAGAATAAAATGTATATAAAAAAATATCTTAAAATATTGGCAAATCAAAAATCTACAATAAATTTTAAGTAAATTATTCAATAATAATTTTTAAAAAATTCTTGGATTCACACATTTTTTGTAATGATTGGACTAGCTGACAATGAATTATTATCAGTCTCAATCAATGGCGATGGTGCTCCTGTGTTCAGTGGCAATTGAAGGGCTCTGTTTGATTTTTATCGCTTTTCAAAACTTAGAGGAGGTTTATTGATTTTTTTCAGCAAAATTCCTTTGTTTCATTTATTTCTACTTTCCTATTAGTAAAATTAATTTTTAATTATTATCATTCTTATGTTTTGAATATATATTTTTTTTTAATCAACTTAATTTATACAAGAAACTGACCCTCGCTTTCGACTAATCCAACATTTTTTTTATATTGGAATTTTGGGCAGTTTCTTCTTGCGTTGTTGACATAGCATTGTAATCAAATTTCCACACATTTATTGATGTCTATGTTGTTTTTATCAAGAAATAAATAAAAACGAAACCTAAATAAATTCAAAATGTCTTATCAAAGGCAATGTATTGACTTTTTTCATAAATTTGAATTGCGTTCATGTAGTGTTTTTAATTAGAAATTTATAGAGTTTGAAGTGTAAAGCTAAAAATACTATGCAAGACAATTTTATAAAATCAATTTAATAAATCAAGATTTCATACTATAACCTTCCCTAATACTTTCAGATTTATCTCCCTAGATCATCCATCATTCGTTTTTGTGGGATATGATTCAGTTTAATTGACCTGATTGCCTTTTCGAAATAAAATATGCAATTCCCATGAGAACTAGTTGATATATCACTACTGAAGAACTATCTAGAAGGAAACCTATCACTCAAGATGCCGAGGGTCGCCTAGTTGTGAAATCAAAAATACATAATATATAAGACAGGTACCGGAGGCTCCGAATGTAATACAGAACATGCCTTCGATCCCGTGAGGTTGCTCAACCTAATTGTGGTAGATGGATATATTTTGAAAGGATCTCCTTTACCGGGAACCAGTTGCCAGGATCGTCCTTGGTCTGCGATGAGGAATCCCATTAAAGGCAGTCCTTCGACCTCCGATCCCATTTCCTCCACCTCATTGTTCTTCTTCCAGACCAAGGACTTGTTGCGGCCTGCCTGGATTAAACTTCATATTATCATCTGGGTTAGGGATGAGGCTTTGAACTCATTTCGTAATGTTCCTGACCGCATCCATCAAGTACACTAGGCGATGATAGCCGGGTACTGAGTACGTGAGCTGTACCCTCGATCTTTAACTAGCCCGGGTCGCTGCGGTGCTCTAGGCCTCATTAGCCCTTAAAATGGGCCCCCGTCTACTTGCCACCTGCTCTTCACCCACTCCTACAGCATCCCTTCTACTCCAACTCCTACTTAGGTACCTCAATATAGATCTCGGATCTGAGATACATATGAACTTCAACTCAGCTCTTTTTTATTTCAAATATTTCCAATATCATGTATTTCCAAAAAATATGAATGCGTCCAGAAATATACATATATAGGGTGAGCACCTCTTAATTTAGAAAAAAAATGAGCGAAACTAGATCGAAAATGCCGCAGACCTCACCTTTCTATTCCAATCCGTTGCAAATATACGATAAATCGCAGACTTTTTCGAGGAAACCACGTTTTTCACCATAAAAACCGTAATATCTCCATTTCTTTTAAATATTTTTCAAACTTTGACCTCATTTTCGGATTTAGCATTAAATTTTCTATAAGAGTAGAGTACATTTTACCTTGAATTTTACAAACTTGAGACCTAAAGAACAGCATGATCTTTACCTTATTTAGGTAAGTTACAATGTCTTATATTACTTCAACGCTCACGGTTTAAAAAAACTTTCCACATAACTTGAAAATTTAATCAGCTTTGGAATGATATGTTAAAAGTAATGATTCTGTTTCGATTTCATGGAGAAATTTACTTTTAAACCTAAAAAAAACATGGTGTTCTCATTTGGCATAGAAATCAGTTAGTTGTGTAAAAAAAACATTATGATAATCCCTTAGTAAAATTATGAATTTTTTCATAATAAGTTTTTAATTATAATAAAAGGCAAAGAAAAAAATTATTGTTTTATAGAAAATAAAGGAAAATTGCCAATAAAGCGACACCATATCAGAGGATTTGATGTTACTACATTTATTTATTATTATTTAGGCTTTATTTGATCTGATTTTCAATGTAACGTCTAAAACCCAATGATAATGCACATAGACCTCAATTTTGCCGTTAGCTGCTGAATTACTTTACACCAAGAGGTACTCACCCATAATTTGTTCATGCAATATTCGTGCGTGATGATATGTAAGAATGTCTAGACTTTTAGAAAGAGAAAAAAAGTTTATTTTGAGTTAAAAGACACATGATTTTTTTTTTTTTATTGTTAAAGATACACATATAATAATAAAACCCACTTAAGGCCTTTTGTAACGTGTGCAGCCGAAACGTAGGTTAAAAAAAGGCATGTGGAGATATAGATATTCTCCAGTTTAAAAGGGCAAAGCACAACGAGTGGTTTGCCCTTAAGTTTAATCCAAGCGATGAGAATGCCAGAAGACCGGAACCCAAGAAAACTGTGGCAGAATAGTAATGAAGAAAAGAACGTCCATATAGTAATGGAGGAAAAAAAAATCATTATAAATGAATATTCGAAGGCTTGAATTCATACTGGGCGGGCAAAATTTATTTCGTGACCAAATCAACGTAAGACAACGGTTGTCGAAAAATCTGACCTTTTCTGCAAAGTGGGCATTAGTCTTTATCGTTTTAAATGTTTAGGTTTTTTTGGGATATCTGACTGTCACACGCCAAAATATTATTATTAAAATAGATGTTTATAACAATTTTTCGAATGATTCGCCGAAGGAAAATCTATCATTTCCTAGTCGATATGAATAATGTGCCATTCATGCTTAATTACATAAATAATTACAAAATTAATAAAAACTAAGGGGGTATATTTTTTAAAATAAAGTAATATTTCAATAAATAAATTATAGAAGCATCTTTGTAATTTAACTACTAACAACATTTATTGATTACTATTACCAATAAATGTTGTTGATATGATTTGTTGCCTAGTTACTATTTAAGTATTTATTTAGAATAGTGATTTGAATTCGCATTAAATGCCTCCAAAGAGTGTCAGTTGTGTATATTGTTTTCAAGCAAAATTGATTGAAAAAAATCTTGAGATTCCCTCCTCCAGCCAGACCAAAGTTCTTAAGGTAGCCCCTTCCTGAAGATTACGCTTTCTCCGGCTGTGGAATTCCATCAATCGGAAAATGGTTTAGAAAAAGGAATAGAAGCCATTACTACGTATTCCCGTATGAGACAGTAATAAAAGGGATTCCAGAGAAAGATGGAAAATCCGATGTGGAAGAGTGTCCCCGTACGGAATTCGGGTGAGCGTAGGTCCCTCCGCATGGCTGAGCGAGTACTATACCTCCCAGGGCCAGGAGAAAAATGACCGAAGGACATGGTATCGGTCTTAGCCATTCCTAGTCCAGCTCCACGGACCGGAATGAATTCTGAAAAGCTTTTAAAGGCTGGTAACTTTTATTCAAATATTGCCAGTGTAGATCCACTGCCTACCGAATAGGAGAGAGAGAGCTCTTGAATATATTTTCATACTCCTCCATTTCCCTTGAAAACAGGAAATGAAAGCGCTACGAAAAGTGCAATCCGCTGTGAGATTATTTCCTTCCTCCATCGTAAGGTTACAATAAAACTGTATTACTACGATATTTGATATCCCCAAGAAGCTTACGGTGTTTAAATAAGATCAGAGAATAAATATCAGACTAAAGTGAAAACCATGACAAATAATTATATATTAGCCCAAAACTGAAATTAATTGAAACTATCAATATAGCAATTCCGTTTATAACACCGTTGCACAAATATACATTAAAAAAAAAAAATCTCAACAGAATGATTTCGTTAGTTGTGTACTTTATTAATTCCAATTTCCAATTATTCAAATGATTGAGAGAGAGAGAGAGAGAGAGAGAGAGAGAGAGAGAGAGAGAGAGAGAGAGAGAGAGAGAGAGAGAGAGAGAGAGAGAGAGAGAGAGAGAGAGAGAGAGAGAGAGAGAGAGAGAGAGAGAGAGAGAGAGAGAGAGAGAGAGAGAGAGAGAGAGAGAGAGAGAGAGAGAGAGAGAGAGAGAGAGAGAGAGAGAGAGAGAGAGAGAGAGAGAGAGAGAGAGAGAGAGAGAGAGAGAGAGAGAGAGAGAGAGAGAGAGAGAGAGAGAGAGAGAGAGAGAGAGAGAGAGAGAGAGAGAGAGAGAGAGAGAGAGAGAGAGAGAGAGAGAGAGAGAGAGAGAGAGAGAGAGAGAGAGAGAGAGAGAGAGAGAGAGAGAGAGAGAGAGAGAGAGAGAGAGAGAGAGAGAGAGAAGAGAGAGAGAGAGAGAGAGAGAGAGAGAGAGAGAGAGAGAGAGAGAGAGAGAGAGAGAGAGAGAGAGAGAGAGAGAGAGAGAGAGAGAGAGAGAGTGAGTGAGAGAGAGAGAGTCTCGGTACCCCGGTTTAAAAATAAATTATTATCACATGATGAAATAATTAATTTCAAAGCTAAAATAGAAACCGAATCATATTAAAATACAATAATAGTCCATGAAAAAAGTCAGTAACCACCAAAAAGCATTTATTATCCACAACATACAATATATAAATTAATTCCAGTTGAAGTAATGTATAAAAATAATTCATTTTATTAACTATTATTAAAGAAAATAAATTTTTCAAAGGTTGTGGATTTTATTTATTACTTAAGGAAGGGTAAATGTTCAACTGAATTAGCAAATTAGCAATGCTTGATTCTTTAAAAGAATATTATTATATTAAGAATATTCTGTACCGACCATGGATGTTCTAGTAAATGAAAAATTGCTCTGTTATTATCAGATATAAAAGACATTATATAAATTATCATATTTTGTTTTTTATTATAAGGAAAAAGATATAAATTATCATATTTTGTTTTTTATTATAAGGAAAAAGAATCATGTAGTACAAAACTATCGCCAGCAATATCGATCTGTTCCTAGCAATCGACCACGAGTCATCGATTGTTTTATCAAGAAGAAAGAAATCGGGAATCGATACATTGCAATTATATATATATATATATATATATATATATATATATATATATATATATATATATATATATAATAAGTTCTTCAATGAAGGGATTACTTTTATTGATCAATAACAGTATAATAAACAGCATTTAAACTCCTCTTTATTAAAAGTACAAACAAGTGACATGTTTCGGGAAACAAGGTCTCATCATCAGACTGAAAACAGTATTTAACAATTAGAAAATATAGTGTGATTATAATAAATTGTTAAATACTGTTGTCAGTCTGATGATGGGACCTTGTTTCCCGAATACTTTTAATAAAGAGGAGTTTAAATGCTATTTATTATACTGTTATTGATATATATATATATATATATATATATATATATATATATATACAGACATATGGGTTGTTCTATCATTTTGTCGGAATTTCGACATTGTTAATTAAAGTTACCTTCTTTGAAAAATCACTGTGAGGAAAATAAAATTATGAATGAAACGATTCGAATACTTGATTCGACACAAACTTGGGAGAACTAACAAAGGAAATTCGTTGTAAGTTAGGTTACCCTCAGTTTGGCGGGAAGCTTCTGCAATGTTGCCAGCCTGAAATATGATGGAATGAATCTTGGTTATGCTTTGGCGCGCTTTTTCAAAAAATGTGAGGGAAATAGATTGACCCTATGACATGCATTAGAAGTCATTCTCCTTATTGTATGCAATTAGCCAGTTTCAATTATAAAATTCATTATATTGCATCTTACCTGAGGTACTAGAAAATAAGGTAAGTTAATAATTGCAAAAAATGGAGAACTTATTCGCATTTAACGTTACCAACTCATGTTATGGGACACATGAGGGAAATAGATGTTGACGTTTTGAATTCAAATTTAACCATGAAAACAAGTCAATGACCATGGGAAAACTACTTCACATTTAAGAGGTAAGTGCCTTGCACCTATTTGTTGCAGCTGGATTGGAAGAAATTTCATGTAGGAACACCAATCGCTTCGGGAAACAAATTTGTATGTAATGGTGGTATGTCCCATATACATCATGTAAGGTGAAATTAGAGAAAATATTATCTGGAATCGGTACGTCGTCTCATGTACTGTGCTTTTAGTATATACTTCCAATTATTTGATTCCTTTATTCATCCATTATTTGAATGATGGTTGGAAGCACTCCATCTCAGTACACGAGAACACGAGAACATTACTGCTTGCGTACCGATTCCGGACTGAATATTTCCTCGAATTTCCTCCCGTGATGAGCCGAACGGATCTAAGTGCAGGGGCTAAGCGCTCCAGAAGTGTTGATTGTAGTGCCCTACCAGCAGAGATAATAGCCCTGTGTCCTGGTCGTGTGGTGGTGTGTCGAAAACCCTGGTTCGGCCAGAGCAGTTTCACCCCTGGGAACCCAATCCTCGAGCCAGTTATTGAAAATATGATGGGTTTCTATTATAGATATCTCGGTAATGGCTGTGGGCTGATGTCACGATTTTATACCTCGCTTTTTTCTCTCTTTCATATCCTCGTCTCCCTCAGATCGTCGGCTCTCTCCTTTCCAATCATCCCTAACCCCCCTCCTATCAGCACTGCCTCCTCGATAATGAGGGAAGGTTATGAAAAATTTTCTACCTCGTTCAGTGCCGTTTCCCGTCCCCCGGTTGAATGACTTCTCAGATCTTTGAACTGTTTGCCCGTAGAAGACAATGCCGTGTACTCTATTCAACCACACGTCGATAATATATCAAATGAAATATAATTTTACTTTCCCTAATAGATTTTTTATTGAAAAACGTTCAACATTTTTAAGAATAGCATAATGCACTAATAAAAATTTTTAGTGAATTAAAAAAAAATGGTAATTAATTAAACATATTATTTACGTTTTTTTATCGAAGGATACATTTTCACATGTGGAAAGGTTAAATTAATCATCAGAAATTGAAGTTTTTAAACATTATTGCTTTTTCTTCATTGTTATATAGAGCACTGGTTATTAAGTAATATATTTATTTCAAATGTTTAATAAGTATGATTCCATATTTTAGGGAAATATTCATATAAAGGCAGGCGTAACATTCAGGCCAATATTTTTTTTTTTTTCATATTTTGAGCTATGTTTCTTTAAGGTGTTTACAACCTCATATGCTTTAATGGGTACATATGAAACGATTGACACACCCTGTATATATTGATATACATTTATTTATATTTAAAGGCCGAAATGTATACATATATTGTACTCAAAGTCTGATATTTCACCTCAATAGACATTCGACTTATTTTTAAATATAATATTATCGATTTGTTGACCCACGCAAAATATTTCTCAGATTTTGTTACGTAAGGTTATATTATATTTACATAATAGGACTTACATAACGGACTTGTAATGTTGGGCTTATTTCGTCTAATGCTTTTGAGTATTATTAATTCGGCTGACAGGAAATGATTTTTCTCTCATATTAATCTTCTTAATTTTTTTTTTAACAATTAAAAAAAGCGAGCGCACTGCTTTGAAGAGAAAGATTTTAAAACTCCTCAGTAAAGCCTAACATTTTCACCCCTACACCCGCCCCAGGCACAATCCCTTCCAGATTACCCCATTACTGACGGGGGAGGGGGAAAAGGGGGGAAGAGGCCGCGTCAACTCTGAATTGAACATAAAACGTAACTTAGCGTGAAATTTGATAAGGGTGGAAATTTAAAAGGAAAATATAGCTCCTCCCTGTTTGCCGGGGGACTTCCGAGATAAGTCCCTCGTCCCTACTTCCTTGGCATTTATGAACTTAAAAGAGAATCATTAGCTTTGGATTTATTTAAGAAAATCATAAATATATTTATAGATAAATGCTTATATATATAATAAATAAATATATTTATAGATAAATGCGTGTGTGAGTGTGTGAAATTGCTGTATTCAATACTGATAGTGTCATCGAAAAAATAGAATACTGGCGTACTTTTCATAGAATAGAAAAAACGTTAGTGAGACTACTACAAAATTCACTTTTTGAAAATTTGAAATATGAATATACAATTTAAATACATACATACATTAAACACACAAACACACACACACACACTCACACACACACACACACACACACACACACACACACACAAACACACACACACACACTCACACACACACATATACACAAAAAACTTATTTATTATCCCATAATTAAATTATACTTAATAAATACAGTTATGCAAGAGCACATGCTTGTAAAATTATATATAAAAATGTAAAAAAAATTCTAACCATTCAATTTTTTATATAAATGTCTATAATAATAAACTATATAGTGAGTTTTTAGTTTATTTTATATATATATATATATATATATATATATATATATATATATATATATATATATATATATATATATATATTTACAGCCATATTTTCTTCTAATTTATTAATTATTCCCTATTTTATGCTATCTCTTTATTTTTCCTCTTTCATTTTCTTATATTAGTTTATTAAACTAATATGACTCAGTAAATATTAATCATTTCAGGAATAACTTTCCTAAATTATTTTTTCATTTTTATCTCATTTCCCTCTTCATCGAACATAGTGGTACACTAAATTGTACGAGGAACCCACTGAAGTAAACATACAGAACCAGGAAAAAAAAAATTTTAAATATTGGACTGAATTTAAGTAATAAATTATAAGAAGTTACAATGTTTATAAACATAAAAAATATACATAATATTTAATAATAATAATTATCAAAGCTTGGAAACACCAAACCTGGTTTCAATGCAGCTTTAAGCGAAATCGTATATATCTCGGTTTATGAACCTAGCCAGATCCAATATCCGAAAAATTAGTCTTAACACTAACATCAGTGTGTAGCTGAATACAAAATTTATCCAACACAACAATTTTATATTTATTGAAAAGGTGTGAATTCTTCAGTCTTGTCCTTTTTTAAATAAATAATAAGTCGATATCATGGTTTTTAAGTAATTCTTATCAAGTTTTTTTAAGGGGCTGGATTAAAAAAATCATGGGTTGACTAGTCTTCTTCATAAAAAATTTATTCTCAAATCATATTGTTCAATATATAAAAATATAAATTCATTACTTAATTTAGACATTCATTAGCAAATAATAGTGGATTTTAAAATATTTGACCTTCCATGACAAATATATAATTCTTATTCAAGACATTGCTCTTAAGTGAATATTTAAAAACAACCGGAAGAGTAAGTTGCTAAGAGCGAAGCTTTAACACAATTCCTTTGTTCCTGTGCCGCCTAGATACGAAGTTTTTACCTTGTAATAGCATAATCAATCTATTAGAGATCGGCTTTAGTTCCCTGAGGGGTTTAGTCACGCTTAAAGAGCTACGGAGGAGGGTTTTTTAGCTAATTTAAGAAAAAATAAATAAAGGGGTTTAGTATTGACAAAGACTCTAAATGTTTATTAAGTAAAAATATATTTATCGACAATTAATTATGATTACACAGTGTCTTAAAAAAATATTCATTATACTGAATACAAACTTTCTAATAATTTACCTTCACATTTTTAAAGTTATAGCTTTTAGAATGTTTTCAATAACTAAAAATCTATACAAAATAATTAAATATTGGTTTAGAGCAGTGATTCCCAAAGTGGTCTATATCGACCCCTAGGGGTCTATGACAACCTGCAAGGGGTCTACGCCAGCGAAAAAAAATTTGGGGGTCCATGAAATGAAAATGGGGGTCCACGATAGTGGATCTCAACACATACACTGATAGTACCTATTTACTTACATCATACTATCTTATAATATCAAAACATACACATTAGGACAAGAGGAACTGACTGAAGTAAGTACAAACGAAGAACTTAAGGTTCAGTTTATCCCGTGTTATGGAATATAGCGAGGAAATTTTTAATTTCCTTTCCATCGTCATACCTAGTGGAAAGGTAGGCGCTGTTACCAATCTCCTAACGAAAAAAAGAAACAGACTGGACATCATTAGCCGAGGAGATTTAAGATTAACCCTTACAAAATTGACCCCAAATGTTGATAATTTATTATTAAAGCATCAGGTTCATCCTTCTCACTAAAAATATTGACTTATTCCTTATGTTATTTTATTTATAGTTTATTTTATGTTTATTTAATGTTAAGTATATTTTACATAACAGATACGAAATTTTATTTTGAGTAGTTTTAATTTAAATTCAATTAATAAATGTATAAATTAACATGTGTTTTTACTTTAAGTTTTTAACACTAAACTTCACTACAGTTAGAAATTTACAGGAAATCAATATCAGGTATGTAGGGGGTCTACCCAACACGGAAAAACATGGCAAGGGGTCTACGACACAAAAAAGTTTGGGGAACTCTGGTTTAGAGGATAAACAGGAAGGTTTCTTTAATTTAATATTCCATGATTAAATTGCTTTATTTATTTTATCGTTTATTTATTGGGATAAGAAAAACAAAAACATTATCATTAAGAGAAACAAATCGTTATACAATTTTTATAAGTCTCAGTTCATTATTTATATAATAATAATTTGTACAGACTTATCTGTAAAATTATTTAAAAATAATTCATATTTCATAAAAAAAAAAAAATGTTATTTTATTTTTTAATACGCTTTTATTAACTTCACCTGTATGTAACAGAATCTTTCATCGTAATTTTCACCAATTTCCAGCTATCTGATTGACTTGGAACTTTGCACACGTTTCTAGGACCAATGACAATACAATAATTGCACAACTTTATTCTAATGTTCTCACTTAGTCTAGTTAAATTACCCCCAAAATAGGGATCTACCTTGCAAAAGATGAAGTAGTAGGTTTTATGTTTTTATAAGGTCCAGATGGGTCCTGAGAATAAAATATCAAAAATGAAACTAAATTTGATAAGGGGAAAGTGTTTAGGGGGCAAAAATACCCAAACTTTTTTAGCTTCTTTCAGATTTTGGAAAAAAACCTTTTAGAAAAATGCTTTCAATCGAAAAATGTTTTATTTACAAAATTAAAGTTAATTAAATTCTGCGTCTAATGGCATTTCTTAAGCTGAATTTAATTTAGGCGTTTAGCCACAATCGAATGCCTTTAACTTTAAAAAGTTAGTTTTGGTCATGTTTAAGATTCTATAACGCAGAAAAGGATGATTCAATCAAAACATGTTATATACTAAACGTTGTAGATCATTAAATTTTGTGCAGGATTTTTAAAGTAAAAATTTGCCCATTCCAACTCTGAAATATGTCAAAAAAACAAAACTTATTGGTTGATTTTGGATAAAATGTGTTTAAAATGCCAATAAATAACGAATAGTACAGGGATATTAACTTCGAACCTTGAACTTATAAAGTTAAAACGTCTGACTGCTACAAATTGTTCACCACACATAGCTTTTTAGTTAGGTTTTCTATAAAAGCGTGTTTTTCTAGTTTATTTGAACTATAATTTTTATGCATTAAATTTTGTAAATTTGTAGTTTATAAAAATATCTTTTTAGATTTTATATATTTTTTATTTTTAACCATGTAAATTTAATTAACCAACCATATAGCTGTAATTATCTACACTTAATATTATAGATATTATAAATTTTTAATAAAATATTACTATTAACATTGAAGTATACTATTATTTTCAACTTTTCTTTATTAATTCAATGTTTTATTTCTTCTGTTTTTAAATAAATCCTACACCACTATTTAAATTGTTATTTCACTTTTATCCTCATTATTTTTTTTCTTAAACGCTCAGCGGTTGAAATTTTCTAAAAATATATATAAAAAAAAAAAAAAAAAAAAAGAAGCTAGTTTGTAGAAAAAAATAAATCATAAGGAGACTCTGAAGAATTACTATAAAATGTAAAATAACGGAATAAAATGGAAAAATAAACCAATAAAATCCAAAAATAAAGGCCCAGGAAGAAGTTTAATAAATATGTTAAAAACTGTAAAATAAGGTAATAAAATAAATAGAAATAAATTAGTTTAAAAGAAATTAAACAAAAAAAAATCAAACTACCCATGAAGATATTAACGTTCGAAGAGTTAATATGCTGACTAATCTACAGATTTTAGGTTATTTTATTGTCTTGTGAAATGTTTAAAAATAGTGAAAACCATTTTAATCTTTGAACTATAAACTACAAATTACAAAAAGTGGTGTTTTATATAGCTTTTTAGATTCAGAAAATTTTCTGAATGAAAAAGAATATATTTTTCTACTAGTACAACCACTTGGACGTCGAAGTGCAGGATAGCACCTGAAGAGCAGCAGCGAATCCAATCTACAGCCTGAAAGTAGAAGTTGCTAATAAAAAATGATCTAAAAGAAACTATTGAAGAATCCCGTAAAAAGTTGCATGTATCTTCGGTCCCATAACTAAACTGCTTCTAAAAACCTCCGGATCTGGCAGTTCTCTGTCATGTCGTGACATTCGCCGAAGAAATTCAACACGTTCGATCCCCTCTTTGGAATGTCTATCATGGCAAGTTCGACATTGATATTGGTTCTTCATTATCAAATAGGTATATATATAAATATTATCTTTTATTAAGAATATTTTGTAAAATAACAAAAAAAAATTAACAGCAATATACTCCTTTCACAACAGTTGATGTAGTACCAGTAAATCCTTACCTTAGTACTCGACCCAAGACCCTTCATGTATTGTGCTTGTTCAGACTGTTTTTGTTTTAAATAATCTTAATAAGTTTCATATGCTCTAGTAAAAGAATAATATGACATAAATATGCAATTATGAAATTTTTTTGAATAGGTAATCCATATATATTTATATATTCAACAGGAAAATATCTTATCTAATAGTCCATTCAATGAGTGCTGAAATGAGGAGTGTAGAGTGCATGAAATATGCGAAAATTTTTTACTTCATAGCTGAATAGTTAGAAGGTAAACATACTAAAAGGCCTCACCCCTGGAGGGGGGGAGGGGGTGACCTAACGGTGGGGGGGGATGTAAATTTAATGCTTTACAATTTTGATTTAGACGTATTTCCTGAGAAACGATTGTGAAAGGTATTAGAAGCAAAAGTTGGACCAAAAGTGAGGTAACATTTGTTTTTGAATACCTCTTAAAAGGTTAGAATTACGACAAATTTATACAGAATTAATTTTATAGGAAATTTAATTAGCTTTATGTTTATTTGAAACATATTTTTCTAAAGTCAACCGTTCTCGAGATATAATCGAAAAACAAAAAAAAATGAACTTATCCCCCCCCCCCAACGTTAGCTCACCCCCCCCCCCCCCCCCCCAAGCGGCGGGGACTTTTAGCATGTTTACCTTCTAGCTATTCATAACGAAGCTATGAAGTAAAAAATTATCGCATATTCCAAGCACTCTACAATGTGTTTATTGAATGGACTATTAATGGAAATTCTTAAAATGATTTTTTATAAAACTAGAAACAACATATAAAGAAAAATCATCATGCTTCCTGAAATAATATGTAGTAGATAAAAAGATAAAAATGATTTTTATCTGGTATTTCTTGCAGAATTCACTACTATTTTTGATATGTAATATGCAGCACGAAATAGACAAGTTTAACTAAATAGGATAATCGTAGCTAATGGATTGTTAATATAAGTGGAACACATATATGTTTTTACATGTAAAACATACCAAGGTTTTTAAGTACTATTATTTACAGACCATTCTGTGCCAAACCCTAATGTTACAATTTTGTTTTATCTCATAAGACCAATCATTATAATCATCATTGATTTAATCATTATCTATGGTCACTGTTTCCTATATAATAGTATCTTAATAAATATAATATTCTATATTTTTAGTAAAGAAGAATGTAAAAAAAAAATCTTTAACTTAAACTTTAATATTTACTAATGATATTGTAGAAAAATTTACAATGCTTATGTTTATTTATACATATGGGGCAGCTTAAATCCTACATTTTTTGTAAAAATTGACTTAGAAATGCCAAATTATTGTGTCATAACATCTTTTGGCTGTATTAAGTGTTTCTTCTCTTCTCTTCTTTCTCTTCCTCCTTAGTGCCTTTCAGCGTGGAGGTGCCTCTGTCCAAGCAAACCAATCCTCCCTATCCCGAGCCAGCGCCCTCATGGCATTCCAGTCTTTGCCTCTCTTCTCTCCCACCTTGGAGATGTAGTCCATCCATTGAGTTCTGGGTCTCCCTCTGGGACGTTTTCCTGTTGGTCTGGCCTCAAAGTATTTTCTCGGGTCTCGGTCCTCATTCATCCGGCAGAGATGTCCAAACCATCTAAGTTGCCTCTTCTCAAGGGTATCCTTTAGAGAGACAATTAAGTGTTTCATTAATTTCAAAGATTGAGATAGAGCCATTTTAACACCTAGTCCTCAATGTGACATAAATATCTAAAGAAAACATTGGGTGGAATTTTTGCCTATTAGTGTATATTAGTTATATTATAATGAATGCTCTTACACTTAATGTTGGTACGGGGAAATTTCCTCAAAATATCTATGATTTAGATGTGCAAGGGATTCAACTAATGGGACACACGAAAAATAAACCAAAATTTGAAGAAGAAAAAAATTAAATTGGATGGTAGATTCTAGTCATCAAAGAGGACAGTTAAGGCGTCACGCCCGACGTGTTTTGGCCTAAGATCTCAAAGCCAAAAGAGCCTTAAGAACAGTTTATCTTTTGATTTATACAACTAGAAAACCGGTTAAACCATATAAATTAATGAGGGTGGCCAATATAAATATTTTTTATTTTATCTCGGCTATAATGAGTTCATTTACATTATACTACTCAAAAGCTAGCCTCCTTTTTATATTTTACTGTCCTTATTCTTTTCTTTTTTTTTATGTTAACTGAATAAATGTGTAGCAATTATTAAGTTGATTAGCATACTGATTGCCTTGGGGATTTCTCTTAAAATGTTTAAGTCTTAATTTCCTCATTTACCATTCATCCCCTTAACAGCCCGGGTTTTTATTACCGCCAGATCTGGATTTATTTAGAAATTAAGTAAAATTAATTTGGAGCAGGTGGATGTTCCAACGAGCCTCAAACAGGGAAATAAATCTTGGCTTTATCAAGACCGCTCGGTCGCTTAATAGCGGTTCGTCTTACGATTGAGTTTTATCTCCATATAATGATTTTGTTGTTCTTAATTTAAATTTAACACATTGTTTATAAACTTAGTATCAAGTTTTTTAGTTTATTTTCTAAATTCAGTTACTAGGGATGTACCAATTTTCGATTGCACTAATTCTTGAGAGAAAAATCGATATCAAAAATCAATGATACAAAGTCAATCCAAGAAATCGATCGATTACCGTAGACATTGGTGATTTTTTTGTGATGCCTAATACAACACAATTAAACAATAAAATGGTTTGGAATAAAATAAGGATTAACTCAATAATTATGTTACTTAAGTTAATTAAACATTAACACAACTAATCCATGTTATCAATATCGAAGCACTGTTCCACCAAATGGGGTCTATCCGCATACATTACGAGATGTATTCCGACGCCTTACTTCGAATTTTATATTGACAGCTCTTTCCTCTAACCTCAAATGATATTTCATTTTCTCTAATATAAAAATGTGAAACAAGGTTAACAATATAAGTTTAAACATTGATTTTGAATATTGAATATTTTTCTCACCTCGTTAATAATTAAATTCTAAATCAAATTAAAATCAATATTTTTCTTCTGGCTCCTAATTGCCAGCAGAGTGATTCCTCCTCACTCGATCAAGACAACAGTCAACTGAGGTGCCAGGATCTTCAACCGATTATTGGTTTTGATTTTGATTTTTAGCTTGAGTTTGAAACAAGATAGGATGGTGAAACCAAAGTAATTTCAAGCCTATTACCACCCTATATTTTGTGTAAAAAAATAAAGTTGATAAGTTTAACCGTCTAAACGTAATTCATGTTTTTGTCAATTTAAACAAAAGTTGCCTACCATTTATTTGGTCAGGCAAATTTTGAAGCTTACGAATTGTTATTTTTCTATTTGGATGAAATTTCGTATTTAATAGTGTGACAAAGTAATGGCGATTTAAAGGTATGTAACCAATAATCGGTTTAAAAATTTCATTTTCCTCGAAGAGAGTGAAAAAAATGATATTTTTTTATTTTGTTGAATAAGCGTTTTTCAATGTTTTTTTAGGATGATGAATTAGAATCTGACGTCAATGTTTGTGTGAAAAAATCTATAGAGGTAGATTGCTTGAAAATCTAATCATTTTTCTAGAATTTAATTAACCTAAACCAAAATCTATGGAGTGGCTGTATTTTTCCTTAAATCCGCAATCAAAACTAAACATCTTGGTGCAAGAATCATGTCGATATCGTTTTTTAAAATCGAGATATAAAAGAAATTAATGTTTAAATCTTGCATAACTTGTAGCTCTCTACTCTGTTGCAACGATTCTAAGAAATATTTTTTTCTCCTCGTTAATAATCAAATGCTAAATCAAACTAAAAGCAATACTTTCCTGCTGACTGTTAATGTTAAAGCCGAAATTTTCTTAAGTGATTATTTAATTATTTTTGTCAACAAGCTAGATAACAATTTCTAAAAGGTACTTGACTTTTTTCTTTTTTTTTCCTCTTTTTTGTTTATTCAATTGACAAACTACTCAAGTTAATTAGATTATTGATTATTCGACAAGTATGTTATGAGATCTGAACAACTTTAACATAATATCGAACTTGAAACATTAATTACTCGTCCTTATAACCTTCAATTATAAATAACATTGCTAATGGTTACGGTTCCTTATAATTTTTTTTTTTTTTTTTTTTTTTTAATGTACTTGTTTTTTGCAGAAGGTATTTTTGATCATACTATTTTGTAATTAATAATATTTAACATCTATTGAACATCGATATTGGAAATTAACACCAAAATTTGCAATATTTTATTTTTCAGTGAGTACTATTACTAATCATGCAATTACATTCAATATAAATAATGCTGGAAACTAACAACCGTTCCTCTACAAAAATAAGAACCAAGCAAAATAAACTAAAGTATAATATGAGAACACAATAGCTCCCGATAATCCACTAATACGAGAAATAGGTAATCGCAACAAAATCACCTTAACACGTTATACACAGAAAATAACTGATTGTGAGTATTTAATGTTGATTTGAGTTTGCATATCATTGCATTTTATTTATGTATGTATTTATTCCATGTTTTTTTTTTTTTTTTTTTTTTTTTTTTTTAATTATGGATCGAGCAAAACATGCTAAATCTATTAATTATTGTAAAATCTGAACATGAAAAACCGGAAGTGGTATCCAGAAACGTGTAGAAAAACTATTTTATTTTCGTAGATTTTTAAATAAAAATTGATATTTTCTGTAATAAAAAAAAAAAAAGTTATAAACTCAAAAGGGAGTATTAAACCACTATTGATGTTTCATAAAGTTGTAGTGAATAATGGATTATAAAAAAAAAATCTAATTCATTCAATTTTGATTTTCTATTACTTTCATATTTTAACGACCATTTAGGTCCAGTCAGTGGACTATTGTGCCCGACAAAAGGTCAGAAGTTTAATTTTAGTATTTTATGATAAGTTTTAATGTGGACGACCTTTTAGAATCTTTGTAAAAGGGCAAAAACTAAATTTCCGACAGTGATTATTTATTTTTATTACCTTTTTTAATTGTGTCGACTTTATTTATTCTCATCTTGTTTCATAATTTTATTTTATTTTTTTACTTCATTAATTTTACTTCTAGCACCACCCGTTTATTGTAGCAGATTTAAAAAAAATTAAAGTATTTATTTGGCATGGCTCCTATTTATTTAACATTTGTAGCTACATGTTTTGGAGACAAAGCTCTATCATCAGGCTTCTATATTTTTTTAAAAATTACATTAATCTATAACATTATACCAATAGTTTTACAATTATATACCTAATATGTCATATTTCCTTCAGCATAAAAGGTTATAAAATATATATATTTTTTTTATTAGTAGTGATAGTCTTACCTACGCCTAAACACTATTGGGTTGGTACAAAAATAATGCTTTTTTATGTGTGACAAAAAAAATTATTATAATTTTTTTTTGGTTTATAATGTTGATTAGTCTTCTCTCGCAATGCCCCAATTATTATTTTAAAGATTTTCTTCTAACAAAGCCCTCAGATGGTCGTGATCTACAACAAAAGGTCTACCGCGACTTTCCTTGTCTTTGAGATCAAAATCTCCAAAATAAAAACTTTGCAACCATCGCTGCACTTTATATTCACTGATGCATCCTTTTCCCCTAACATATTTGATGTTACGCGCGGTTTGGGCCGAACTTCGACCAAGCTTGAACTCGTAAAAATAAATATGACGAAAATCATGTTTAGATATAATCTTTGAGAAGAAACAAAATTAATAACTATTGTTTATAATCAATTTACTAGGCTGGAGGATTATCTTTTTTCAATTGGCAAGCACTTGCATAAGCAAAATGAATATTCAAAACTTGCATAATTTTTGCCACAACCCAATATCTGGTTAGTCTATGCATTAATGTTTTACTCTAAGGACATATTTCTTTTAATATTACTGTAATTTGCTTTGATATAATATTAATATTCTTAAAATTACTGATCTCGTAGATACGGAATCGAATATCTTTCACGTCCGGTACATAACTGTCTTGGGTTAATTATCTTCGATTAACAAATTAATTACTGTTATATAAAAACATTAATTACTGAGGAAATCCCGTAAAAGTTCAATTCAAAAAAACGTGAATTTCATTTTAAACTTAACGCCTGAAGGTTGCCTTTAATGCCTAATGTTCCTATTACAATTTACAACTGCTAATCAGCCTTTTAATTGCCATTTATAAAAATATTTTCGCTAGACGTTGATTTATTTAAAGAACGATTAGACGCTTACACAACACGAGAGGAAAGTCGTGCTGTTCTGCCGCGCAATTAAAATTATTTTGCAGAGATTATATCAAGTTTAGAGATCATATCAACGTCTTGAAATATTTTTTGCAGTTAAGAAAAACATTTAACAACGACATAACATTTATATTGTTTTTTTTTTTTTCTTGCTGTTAAACATAGAGCACTTGTTTCGTTTTTAGTCGTTTGGTGTTTCTTTAGTTTTATTTACAGCGATAAGTTTTTACTTGTACGCTATAAAACATAATTGTTGGATAAAATAAAGTTGTTTGGATAAATCGCTAATAACATTTTTTTTATAAGATAATAATTTGCTAATTATTAAATTATACATAAATCAGCAAGTAACAATAACAGCAAAACATTATTGTACGAAACCTTCAAAGCTTCATGGCTGTAAATAACTCAACAGTTTCGATGTATAAGGTCGATATATTCATGTTTATGGTATCAAATAATAAATTAGGTATCAATACAGAAGCACTGCTCCACCTCTGCACGCGGCCAGAACACCTTTTTTTTATTTATTTCGATGTTTTAGTCACTACTTTTCCTGGGGTACGTTATTCTCCTTAATTTTCTCACAAACTCTAAATCATAGTTCAAACTAACATAAACCTCTGTTATACGTTCTCATATTAAATTAAGAAAATAATTATGGAAATAAGGAAATATCAAAAGAGAAAACACTAAACCAACGGTAAATTAATATTATACTAAAAAATAATTAATGTTAACTTCTGATAAATTTTCTCATGTTAAGGAAGTGAAAATAACGAAATACAAATACATATAACACAAAATCCGCATTGAAAGTTATGCAGTTATCTCCTGCTATATTTTCACACGTTAGGGAAGTGGAAATAAGAAAAATACGAAACTTCTGATATACCTTCTTATATATTTTTTTTCTTTTTATATCGAATGTTTTGATTTTAGTGTTTCGTTTGTGAAACGTGAAAAGAGGGATCTGTTACTCTTATGAATTTAGTTTCGTATTTACACATTTGCGTTTAATTGCCCGGTCTATAAATTTAGAATGAATAAGTCGAGATGAGTTCTAGCAAGTGACCGTAAATGTTTTTTTAGTTTTATGGGTAATTTTCAGGGTCTTTGAAGTAAGGAGTACAACAGATCTGCATCTGTTAATAAGACTGCTCTTACCTCTTTGGTTTATTGTTGTTGACGTATGGGATGAATCATATTTAATTAAAATTATGGTTTCTGCTGGAATAGGTTGGTAAACTGTAGGATAACCCTTCTTTCCTGTTCTAGTTGAATTACATAAAGACGTTAAGTCGCAAAAAAATAAAAAAAAATAAATACCTGTCTAAAAACATTAATTAGGTCAAAAATAAAATTTTTTTTTTTTTTTTTTTTTTTTTATTCATTCCCACCAAAAATATCAAAAGAGCATTGTCAGGCATGAAAAGTAATATCCAGTAGTAACATTTCCCTATCTCATTAAGGGATCAGGTGATAGGATCTCTTAAACACCTACTTTTCAAAGTAATATTTGTGTAATTAGATTGAAGTGGCCATTGATTCTATATTTTGTTATTTCCTTGACTCTGAAGAAATATTTGTACGTAAACGTTGTTTGTACCAGCAGCACATATTCTTGATCTATGGTAGTTCAAGTCAGTCGTGTAACGGTATCTTCTGAGGTAAATATTAGAGTTTTAGATCAAAACGTTTGATGTTACTGTATGTGTTTGTTTTTAGTACAGCAAACAATTTTAGAAGCGGTAAGCATAGATTCATGGAAGATCCAATAATTAAGATAATAATTAAATAAATAAAATGACATGTTATGAATATATTTATTTAACATTAGCAGTCATAGAGCGAACCCAATCGCTTGGGAAAATTTCACTTAAGGGCAGGTACACGGATAGGAATGAAATGATTCCAGCTGGAAAGAATGATGATAATACGTTGCTAAGGGTGATACCACAGGCCAGCTCGCACGTAGGCATAATCTCGCCTAAGAGGGTGATGATTGGTCAATTAGAACGGTATTAGGAGAACCAATCGGATCCCTTCCTTGTTAGTTCGGCTCTGTGATTGGCTAAGAGCCGTTTATGAAGGATAATTCGCCGGGGCTTTGTCATTCCTCGGAACCGCAGGGTCAGGGTTCAAGGACCGCCTCCGATATCTGTAGTCACTGCCCTATGAATAATTCCAATGGAAACAGTTTAGAAATACTTAAACCATCAAGCCAATTGATCGATTTCGAAATGATAAGTGCAATAGCTGTTACAACGTTAATGTTAG
The DNA here is from genome assembly GCA_003667255.2 of Euschistus heros. Classification (NCBI taxonomy): domain Eukaryota; kingdom Metazoa; phylum Arthropoda; class Insecta; order Hemiptera; family Pentatomidae; genus Euschistus; species Euschistus heros. Next base: position 5,837,080 of record RCWM02000004.1, read on the forward strand.
GAGTTGCTGGTTTGATTCAATAAGACATAAAGGGGATTTCTCTGAAGTACATACACTCGGTTGAAAAATGAAATTTTGAATGGCACACAGTCGGTTTTTTGAAGAAGTAAGAAAAACTGACTATGACAAGGCTGACTATGATTCTTCACTGAAACATGCCTTTTCTTTCTCTCTCTCCTTTTTCTCTTACATTGTAACCACGCAAGTGTAATTTATTAATAATTATTTAGTCGTTAAAATCGATAGTCCACCGTGCGAGTTGGGGCGAGGGTCTCAGTGGGCTCTGTACTGAAGTTCCTGTCTACGAATCCCATCTGGGAATATTAAAATGTATTTAATGGCGGACCTGGTAACCTGTAGGATAACCCGTCCTTCCTGCCGTAGTTAGAGTACATAAGGACATTTGTTTGTTTATTTGGGCTTAACGTCTTTATGTACTCCAACTAGAGCAGGAAGGACATGGAACATAAGGACGTTAAGCCCGAATAAAAAAAAAAATATAAAAAAAAAAATAATATATATATATATATATATATATATATATATATGAAACAGGAAGACTTAACTTAATATTAAAGAAATGGATCAGCTTAATATGTTCAGGAGTTAATCCGTCCAGGTCTAAGTTGCTGAAAATCGTTGATCGACGCTGGCTTGAGTCGTTATGACGTAATTTCTTAATTTTCGTTTGTTTTTTTTTCTTTCATTGCTTGTTTTTTTAAAATGCGAATTTTGCAAATAAGTAAACTTTTTTCTCTTTTGTAGCCTCAACCCGTATTTTCGACGTATTCATCATCACTCTCTTCTTCCTTCTTCTCCAGCTGTTCTTCTCAAATAAAACGCATATTACGTATGTAGTAAATGAAAAATAGGTATTACCTGATTAGATTTTAAAAAATGTAAATAAATATTAATGAGATTTAAAAGCTATAAAAAGAGTTATTATAAGATTTCGCAACACGTGGAAAGGCGAACTAATCACTAATCTGCATGCAAATTAGTAATAATTAATACAGAATGGAAATAGATATTTAAATCAATACGTTTTTATTTATTATTATTATACACCGATTAGTAATAAATGTCAAAAGAAAGGTTAATTATGACGCACTTCGTTGACAATTAATACTCACAACTAAGAATATTTGATTGCAAAATACTTGTTGAGCCGGTTTTTCAAGAACCGAAGTGATAAAACTATTATAAGTTTGCTGATTGCGTCAATTAAATTTACCGAATATAGAGGAAATTTATTCTAGTTCTCTTGGCAAGACGTAGTGGGTTTTGTCTTTGGGGGGGGGGCTATGCAAAATGAATTATTTTTTCTGGTTCTAATAATCTTTTAATTGTTCTAATAAGTTTATTAATGTTGCATAAAAAACAAGCTATGGGATCACCAGGCTGACAGAATTTGTATTACGATTGACTTTATGCAATTTCCATAACGCCATTGGCCACAAAATATTAAGAAGAGTTGTTTAAAAAAAAAAATAAAGACGTTAAAACAGATACTTTACAAGCTCTAGCTCTGTCAAACTTTTATGAGATGATATGCTATTCCATCAAGTTTTATCTTATTTACATGCATTTGTGGTCGAATTAGAACTATAATTAAGTGTTTAAATGTGTTGACTAAAAATGTGTGCATTCTGTAACCTTCAAATTTATCTATGTACCAGGCTTAAAAGACAAACTACTCGTTGTTTCTGACTACTCCAACTTTACAAAAGACTTATTTATATGACAATGAATAGACCCATTTGGACATAAGGATTGGAACTCCACTAAACCATCCAATTCATCTCGTATCCAATCCTTTCAATCCAAAATCCTTCGTAAAATGCTCAAGGAATGGATGCTCCATATTTTGTCACAAACAAACTTATCCATAAAGATCTTAATGTTTCACATGATACTGATTTTGATACCTTTCCCTTCATAGTAAACTCCATACCCACTCGAATCCACTAGTCTCCCAACATGCCTTCCACTCAAGTCCCGATAATCCTCTGAGGTGTATGAAAAGAAGATGTTCAAGAAAACTTCTAATGTAAACTTTTAATGAAGTGCAACTAGTGAGTAGTCCTGTACATGTCATTGTAATCATTTTTCACAAATTTTATTGTTATATATAATGTATACAGTTAGTTTTTTTTTTTATATACATTTATTGAAATTCACAAATGTACAAAATATATACATCAAGTAAATATATTGACAACGATTACAATAAAATGCTAAAACTTGAAAAGAACTGCTTATCAGTAGCACTATATTTAAAATTTCTACACTAGAAGGTTTCTATCTCTAGGCCATCTTCGTTTCAGACGCCTCGGGGGATTATCAGGAATGGAGTGGGAAGCAAGTTGAGAAACTAACGGATTTGAGTGTTTATGGAGCTTACTATAAAAGGATAGGTATCTGGTGTGGGTTAAATCAGCAAGATATGGAACATTAAGATCTTTATGGATAAGTTAATTGATGACAAAGTAAGGAGCATTGAGGATTTTTCGAAGGATTTTGGATTGTAATGATTGAATACAAGATGAATTGGATGGTTTAGCGGAGCCCCAAATCTCAACTCCGCACGTCCAAATAGGTCTAATCACAGTCATGTATATGAGTCTTTTGTAATTAATTGGGAGCTTTGAACGTTTGGTCTTGTAAATGTTGAAGTAGTCTATAACGACGGGCAGTTTCTTATCGCTTTAGTCTTTAATACAATTGTAAATATCAATAAATAGTTTGTTTTTTTTTTAATCTATTTAACTATATGAAAATTAATTAATTGAAAATCATTTTGGTCATTTTACATATAAATGGAAACATTATAGCATAAAATCTACAAAAAAAATCCAATATTGAATCTCAGGCTTCGACACAGGTTACTTGTTTATTTCGTTAAACGTCACTTTATGCTGCTATGGCTGATCGGACGATGCTACGGTGGGAGTCCTAAATTTTGCTTATCCAGGTATAATTAGGATAGGGATCTTTAATATCGCACAGGCCTGGGACCCCCATTTTACGTCACTTCAGAAGTACGGCATAGCTAAGGATTTTTCACTCCCTTTAAAAAATCCAATGGTCATCTGCCGGGGTGCGAACCCGCGATCTTGGGTTTAGTAGGTTGCTATGCTAACCACTACACCACAGGTGACCCCGACACAGGTTACTTATTTACCAGTAAAATTATTTAAGAACATTACGTTTTAAAATTGTATGCATGAATAATAAAAAATATTTTAATTTTAGAAATTTCTATGTATCCTATTATATTGGACTATAATATGCCCTAGTTAATACATTAAGAGATAATAGTATCGTTGGAGAGATGAACCGACTGTTACTGAAGGGATCCATTACCAACCCCAACGATAAGAGAGTTGAGATGTATACTTATGCGCTGTGGTCGGAAGCAGCGATAAACCTGAGCACCATAAGACTTCAGCGTTAACAACCTTATCTTGCGCTCGCGTAGGAAGAACATAATCCTCTGTGCAAATAATATTCCCGGCAATTGCGCACGATAGTACTTCCAGGAATAGCAAGGGAAAAAACGTCTTTAGCGTACTAAGAGGTAATGAATATTCATAATTAATTAACTCGAGATCAGTAATCGTAACCGTGCAATCGAACACGTGGCGCCGGTGTGTTTTGGCGGGCTCGCGGGCGCGGCCTACTTTCCCGCCAAACACTGCTACAAATCTAATTAGTTAGGCCGTGGCGGACATAACCATTCCTTGCATAATTACTCAGCATAATTGCTACACTGATTAACTGCTTAGAAATCCATGGCAGATTAGCGGAGTTTAATGCTCACAGTTCTACCTGCGATGTAATGTGCATTACCTAACCTCTTTTATTTTTCCAATAGGCTCTAGTGTTTGCTGCTTAAGCAAAATAATCGTACAAAACATATATACTATATAATAATGACTAAAAGTTGCGGGTACTACTATCGACGACGCGCTCCACTAAATCGGCCCGACCTTCATTGCACCTGTGAGATCGATTCCGACACTTCACTTCAAGTTTTTGACGATCGCTCTCTCCTATAACATAACATGTAAACATCCATTTCAACAGTTTCAACTTTGTTTGTGTTGTCTAGTGTGTTTTATTGATATTTAGTCTTCTTGTATGTAAAATGTGAAATATAAGTTAACAACATGATTTTCAACATGGGTTTAGTGTTTTATATATTGAAATTTTCTACTTTTCTCTTCCCAAATGTGTGAAAGTGTAACACAAGTTAACAACATTAGTTTCTACATGGCATTAGTGGTTTAAATATTTATATTTTGTTATTTTCACTTATGTGAGAAATTTTCAGTTTATATACTTTGTGAATGGATTTTTTATCATCTATATTACATATATACATATATTGTGCTAAGGTGGACATATCGTATTATTAATTCAATATAACACATCGATCTTTTAAAAAAAAAAACCTTAGAAAGTATATCATAGTATAAGTCTCATATTTTCTTATTTCTATTTACCTAATGTGATACAATATAGAAGAAATTAACAAGGTAACTTTCAACATGGGTTTCGTTATTTCTATCAATAAATTGTTATTTCCACATCCCTCGTTTGAAAAAGTTTATCAGAAACTAACATTACTTGCGATTTAGTATTATATTAATTTTAATTTACTGTAATTGTAATTCAACATTGATTTAGGGCTTTATTAATTATCTTCTTATTTCGTGTTTTACTATGAGAAAGTAAAGAAACAGGTTAATATTAGTTTGAACATGGATTTAGTGAGTAAATGAAGGAATATAAGTTTCCCTCCGAAAAGTGCCGATTAAAACATCGATATAAATCGAAAAAAAATACATCGATGAATGTTAGAATCGATCCTTGGCACGTGAGAGGGCTGGAGCATCTCGTCAATAGTAGTTTAAATTATCTTTTAAACTGTATAACAGTCCATTTCTCATGAACACGCGTATCTGAAAAGTTATAAACCCACACAAGATTCATAATTTTTAAGTGCTACGGTTACCTCTTTTATTTCTTAATTATTGACATAATGTACGCAACGTAGTTAAATTAAATGTATAATATATAGTTATGTAATGCCACATCTAATTTTCAGTGATTATTAACATAATTACAATCAATATAATGTTAAACAAACAAGGAGAATATAATAAATTCTTGTTTTTCATAGCGTTTTAAAAGATCGTGCTCCCTAGTTATCTTCGTCATTATTTAATTAGGGTCAGTCAATGTGATTATTATAAAAAAAATTTTTGTTTAAGCTCTCTAGAACTCAAAAAGTGGACCAAAATCTGACTGTAGTGAATGGAAAATGAAAAACTATATCGTGTTTAAGATAAGTTATGGGTTCCTACAAAATGAATTAAAAAACGCCTCGGGGTTTGGGAGGGAAGAACATTTAGTGTCTGAATGGCGATTGGAAGGTAAGAAAAAAATAAGAGCTTATAGCATTGTTTAGAGAGCCACATATAGTCGCCCTAATAAAGAAGAGGAATTTAAGATGTTTGGGACACGTGGAGAGGATATTTGCGGGTATGCAGCTTCGAAAATGATTGCAAGAAAACAGGAGTCAGAATTCGAGGACAACCACGATTGAGATGGCTGGATGGACATGGAGCAAGATCTTCAGGTAGAAGTGAGAGGATGGCATCGCAAGGAGGACAGAGATGAATGGAGAAGCCTTATTGAGAGGGTCCAGGTCCAGCTTTAAGGACCGTGTAAATAAAATAATATTAATAAAAACTATATGAACTACTAGCTCTGGAATCTGGAAAAGACCATTTGTCAGGGTTTAAGTTTTAATCATTATAGAATTAGTTAGGATTAACCCGAAATTAATAATTACTTTAACAGTATCATTGTCCTGGTTCCAAAAGTGGGGGCGCAAGTCTGGTTAGGGAATCTCTAGAAGACTGTATACAGCAAATTAAGTATGACTGCATTTTTAACATTTAACTTAATCCTACCCTTCTTTTTTTTACAATTATTATTATTTCTTCATTTTTTAAAACTTTGTTTATTGTATATATCTTTGACATAACTCCTCTTTATTTTAGATGTAACGACATGTTTCGGGGACATAATCCATCTTCCGACTTCTAAATTTTTTTCAAATTGCATTAATTTGTAACATGATATTAATATTTTTTTATAATTATATAACACTTCATTTACCTCCTAATCAGTGAATACCTTCACATTTTAGGCTCTCGCATGTTTTTAGCCATACTATTGAGCAATGTTCAACATGTGTTATTGTTGGTCTTATTATTGTCTATTAAGACTGTTTAATATAGTGTTTATATAAAAACTATATTTTTTTTCAGTTGCATTGTCACTATTATTCACATCAAATAACCCGTAATTTAATGTAAATAATTTAAAAATGTGAATAATAGTAACAACGCAACTGAAATGAAATATGAAGCATGAAAATGGAGCATGTCTCTGAAATATGTCGTTACTTATAAAATAAAGAGGAGTTATGCCAAAGACATATATAATTTAATTACATCTCCTTCAGCATGAAAGGTTATATAATTTATTTACTGTGTTATATGTTATGAGGTTCTTCATTTATTTATTGTTTATATGTTTCATTTTTTTTTTTCTTTCGTTTATTTATTATTGTACATACTGTGTGAATGGATCCATAAAGCCATCCATATTACTTATTACCCTCTTTGAGGCAGATTGCAATACTTTCTCAATAAAAAGATTTAAAGGAGTAATGACAACTATAACCGGATTAACTAATTATTAATTATAATATAAAGTAAAGGTAAATGCCATCATTTTAAAAATCTACGTATTTATATTTAAATATAAATATCTTTAAAACTCAAAATAGTAATTTAAAATAAATAATACTCTTTATAATATTTAGAATTTATTTTATTTTATTTTATTAATTTTTAAAATTGACAGATGTATTTTATATATATGAAGTTAAGGTATATAATTCTCCTCGATCTTTCTGAGAATACTCCACCTTCCTGTCTTTGATGGCTACTTAAATTAGCTTTGTTACAAAAAAAAAAATTATATTTTTGTGAACCGCAAGCTAAAAATGATACCCTTAAAGTTTTCGTGCTATCTACTTGAAGATCTACTGTTGTGAGCTTTCTACAACACATTTCCTAGGGCTTCCCGCTGAGACAAGAGATACTGAAAATATTAAAAAAAACAAAAACACTTTCATAAATATGCAACAGATTTTAATTACTACCACCGCCTGATTAGAATGCAGCCTTACTCAGCAGCGAAATGCAAACTGAGTGGAGCAATCCTGTTTCTAAATGCCACCTGCATTGAGATAGCACATACCGTGATCGCATAAAATTGAAATATCTTTCTCCGCAGCTAAATGTACATTAGTTAGCTCTAACGATTGCCATTTGGAAAGTGCACGTATTGCCTTATTCTATTTCCACGCAGTAAAATAAAGAATTCCTGTCGTTGCCAAGGGTCTCTGGAATGAACATATTCCAGCTGTAACTGCCGGCTGGCGTACCAGCCGTACTGGAGCTCAGATGACACACTGCCCTCAAAGAATTTAAAACATTAACTATTCGTTTCGTTTCCAAAAAATAACTTTAATAATAATTTAAGCCATGCTGTTACATGCTACAACACTTAGTTGAAAAACGTTCAAATCACCCGATTCACTACAAAAAAGTCATCTATATGACGATTATCTAAGACCTATTTGGACCTTCGGTATAGAGTTATGGGGATCCACCAAACCATCGAATTCTTCTCGCATCCAATCACTCCAATCCAAAATCATTCGAAAAAATCTTAATGCTCTTTACTTAGTCACAAATGAACTCAACCACAATGACCTTAATATCCCATATGTCGCTGATTTAGCACGAACCAGATACTTCTCTTCTCATTATAAACTTACTCCTCATCCAAATCTACTTGTTGCACAACTTGCTTCCCATTCCATTCCTGGCAATCCTCTGAGGCTCCTGAAAAGAAGATGGCCTCGGGATCTGCTTCTTTTGTAAATATTCTATTAGAGTACTACCAATGAGTAGTTCCTCTACATGTCTTAAGCATGATATCATATTGCTTTGTGTACCGCATATTTACTAGATGTGTTTTCTAATACAGTTGTAAATTTCAATTAATAAATTTCTATATTTCAATATTTCTATATATATATATATATATATAGGCTCAATATTATATATACTATATATATATATGATGTAATCATAGTTCTATTTTCACATAATATTCATTCAATACCTTTCTTAACACAGTAGACAACCAGCAAACCTGCTGACACATAAGGTATATTATAAAATTGTTTCGCATCCGGCTTAGATAGTAGATAGATAATATATGACTGCCTTTTCCTTGAAGGACGAATATTAAAATTAATTACGACAACAAATGTAATAGGAGCTCTTCGTTGCAAATGATAAGGATGTACTATTACTAGGCCGACGGTTGTGAAAGGAATTTCCTAAATTTCCCCCAATTAAGGATACACACTTTATAAAGGTTGGGTATGCCTCAGAAGGGTCTCCCGACTTCGAAGTCGATGGCCATGGCCAAAATAACAGAAAATCTTACTTCAATCAGATTCGAACTTGGGTAGTCAAAGCTTCTTGGGCTGTTAAGTTTCATACCCACCATGCTACCGCGCCTTTCATATTATGTCATATAATAAATGAATAAATAAATAAATGATAAATATATAAATTATATATAGATAAATATAAGGGTTATTCCATTTAAAGTGAACCAGAATATATCAGTTCAGAACGATATTTTTTAACTCTGGTGGGGTTAGAGCTAAAAATATGAAATTTACAGAGACTGTCGTCTTATGTATGTGTTATATGTTAAACAAGAAAATAAAAAAAGTGTTGTATTTAAAAAAAATATCGCTCTGGTGTGATTTTCGTTGTTCTTCCAGTATTATAATTATAATTATTATTTGCTCGGAAGATTAAAAATCCAGGAGGTAATGAAATAGATGTTGTTTAAATGAAGCATGAGTGGTGCTTTTTCGAATTGAGATAGGCAATGAATTCCATAAAGAGGAAGCGCGGATAATAAAGGATTTTTATTAATTAAGTTTATACTATTAACATATAAAAAATATATCACATTGCATTAGACTGTTTTTCTTTTCAAAAAGTGAAATTTCGATCAATTTTAGATTATATTTGTCCAGTTATTTTCATATAGAAAGATGGTTTTTGTATTATTCTTCTAAGACAAATACTTTCAAAATTATGAATGTTCCTGTAAACCCTCATAATCGCAAGATCAGGCGTGTGCAGCGAAACGAACATGTCCATCATAAATAAACTAGAACAAATAATGTTTGAGTTTTATGAGGATTGAGAAAAAAAAATGCTTTTAAGTGTTAAGACATAAGAGAAGCAGCTTGTAAAGTTTAATCATTTTTTAAAATGGTCAAACAACCAAATATGTTTTTGTTTTTTTAGATTACTTTAATTGGATTAACCCATAAATAACAAACTGAATTTCGAGTCCGTGGAGTGGAGTGATGAGTGTAGAATGACTCCGTCCTGAGAGCGCACAAGTCTATGTTCAACTTGAACAGAACTAATCCGGACCTTTCCACACAGTCTAGAGTTGGTTAATAAACAGTAGAATAATCCAATTTTTCAGAATTACTTGGAAAATTTAAGGAAGCTAAGCCCCAACAAACAATAACTACCATATCATAACACTATTATTAATTATAATTAAATTTTTTGTTTTCTTATTTCCTTCAAAAGAGTAGAGCACTGAAAAATTGAGTCAATGATGGAAGGAAACCGAAGAATTGCATTATGAATGATCTCAAACACGACAGTAAATCAGCTGTGTGAAGGGATCGGAAAAAAAAATATGAAAAGGAAGAGGAACCGTACAAGAGGTAGAGGTCGCCTGAGGCAGAGCGGTCCTGTTGAACAACTAGTAAGCAGCTGGTGCCAAGCAAAGGATTATCGAAGCCATCAATAGATAGGATGATTTTTGTATGAAAAAATATATATCAATTTACTTCTTTAATTTTATTATTATTGCTATTTATTATGAATTTTTTTGTGATTAATGTTAGGTTAATTGATGTTTAACATCCTTAGCCTATCTGATGTTTCTTTTTATTTTGATTGATTTTTTCGTTGTTTATTTGAGTTTAAAAAAAAATACAGACGAGTTGAGAACCTCCATCAATTTTGAATCAATTTTGATTATTCTTTTTTAGATCGGTAGGACATACTTCAGAGGTAGTCATATAAAAATATTTTGAAATCAACGCAGCACTGAATAAATTTTAGGATCGGTAAAAAAAAAAAAAAAGTTCAAGAAAAATCAAAAAAAAATCACAGTTATCATGGAGTTATAGTACTATAACTCCAAGACGGAGTAATGTTATATAACCTTACATTTTAAACATATTTATGATTATGATTATCTAAAATCTCCATGGTAACTAAATTTGAATTATTAACAAAAATAATATTACAAAATATTTACATATACAGTCACTCTCGATGTGTTGTACTTCGATAAGCTGAATTATTAAATAACTCGAACAAAATCCGCGGTCGGAAGTACGTTACACTTAAATTTCACCTCGATGAGACGATTTCAGACAAAGAACGTGAAAAATTGTGTCGAAAATAAGTAGAACTGAAAATAGGGTTCAAAAGAGAGAACTTCTAGGACCACCTCTATGAAACGAATTATTAGAAGTCATCGCCTCTATAACTCGAACTCAAATTAAAAGAATTTCATGTGTAATTTGTTTTCCTCTTTTCTGTCATTGTTTGTCTTTTCAGTTCATAGCTACACCAGTCACTTATTATTAGTTATTCACTCGAGTGGTTTTATAGTAGCTATTGAAAATTTTTTCAATTAACTAAAAGTTAGAATTGATTTGCAAAGTGGAGAAAGAAGAAAGAAGTTGGGTGTTTGTTGCTAGCGAATTCCGAATTCCGCGTAGTTCTCTTTCAACCGTCCTAAAGAATAAAGAAAAGATCGCAACTGGTGGAAGGCGGTAACTCTACTTTTAGGCACCCACAGAAAAAAAACGCAGTTCAGTTGAAAGTTATATGATAAATTGGTACCGGGTATTTAATTTTCTGTATCAACGATTTGATATGTATGTATGTACAAACAACATACACATGCCAATTAATGAAAAATATGCGTAATGACTTCAACTCCAATTTTGTGTTCAATTTTCCCACTTACATGAAGATAAGTGGAATTATAACCTCGATAAGTCTTTGTTCAGTAAGTCAAACTATAGTTCAGGGTAGCTTGAAGATCGAGAATTGACTGTATAAACAAAAATACACTCACCACTAAAAAGTGAAAAATAAAAATAATTTTTAAAAAAAAAAAAAAACCGACTTCAAGATTAAGCCTTCATATATAAAACTAAAAAGTAAAAAATAATATTTTAGTCGCTTCGAAACAAAGAGAATTAAATGACAATCAATAAAATTATCGATACTTATATACATATTAACAATTTATGATCAGTTATTTTTGGAGTCGGTGCCAACCAAAACAAACAGAATTCGAAAAAAAAAAAAAAAAATGTTAATTATAAAGATTCCCCACTATTTCAACACCGCCACACCGCTGTTTCGTGCCATTCGAAAGTTTGTTGCAAAGGTAGGATTAAGCTGCCCTCCTTGGCTGGCACCGACTCCAAAAATATCTGATCATAAATTGTGAATATGTATATAAGTATCGATAATTTTATTGATTGTCATTTAATTCTCTTTGTTTCGAAGCGACTAAAATATTATTTTTTACTTTTTAGTTCTATATATGAAGGCTTAATCTTGAAGTCGGTTTTGTTTTTTTTTCTAAAAATTATTTTTATTTATTGACTGAACCTCAAGAACCTTACTAAACATTTAATAGTAACAGTCAAGAAATTTATCCATATATATATATATATATATATATATATATATATATATATATATATATATATATAACTTCTGAAAATAAAAATATGATCTGAATTTGGGAAAACATTTATGAACTCACTCGAAGTGGTCTTTATCTTTTGCTTACGAACAGGGCATATAGACTCAGAGCTCCTTTGTATAGCACGTTTGGTATTGGTTCCACTCCACTCAGCAAGTGTGGGGAAGGTAGGATGCGGAACATGTACTTTAAACCTGCAGACTTTTTTTGGAGATAATATCACTGATTTGGCCCTCTCCTACTGAAGTTCGAAGAAAGCTTTGTATGTGGCTGGAGGACCTCAGGAAGACCACCTGATTATTCATTTTAAATCCCGATTTTGCCGTATAAAGGGAAGAAAAAAGAAATTATGTATACACAATAAATACAAACAATCTAAAATAACACCAAATCAGACTTCTCCTATCCAATTATAACAGACCCAAAGAGATCCCAAAGAGATTGGTGTTAAACTAAACGTTTTAAGGAGACATACTCACAGGCTATTAAGAACGTCTATTTGCTTATTATTAATTGTATTTGTTTCTGCGAATATTTTGCAGACTTTGAGTGAATCGTAACACGAAGCAGCGCTCACAGGTGCTACGCAAAACGTAATGGAGATAACGGTGAGGAAGGGACGGACAGTGATAAGATAGAGATAAAGAGTAGACATAAGGAATGGGAATCGTGTGGTGCTACCCTAGGCCCGGAGGAAATATCATTGGTCATTGCTGGCCCGCAATCTCCTTCAGCCCTCGGGATCTGTTCTCACGGCCGCTCACGTTATGTTAATGCAGGGTTACTATTCTGCTACCGCTCCTTTACCCTACCTGACCCTGCCTCCAGGCGTCATTATCTAATTGTAAGTATATTAATTTGAGTGTATGTATTGAAACGTTGGTGCTGAGGTATCGAACGCATGTCATTTTATTAGTAATAAATAACTTGTTCTTATCTTGCCTCAGGATGATTTTACTAGAGAAACCTTTCACTTGGAGGTACTTTTACTTAAAGTATTCCAGTGTTTACATCTCAACTTAACATTAATTTCATTGAGATTTGGGGCTCCACTAAGCCTTCCGATTCTTCTCGTATACAATCCTTGCAATCCAAAATCCTTTGAAAACTCCTTAATGATCCATACTTTGTTACAAATTAACTTATCCATAAAGACATCAATGTTCCATATGTTGCTGAGTTAGCCCAAACCAGATACCTATCCTTTCATAGTAAGCTCCATAACCACACAAATCCATTCTTTTCTCAACTTGCTTCCCACTCCATTCCCGATAATCCTTCGAGGCGTCTGAAAAGAAGATGGCCTACAGATCTTTTAGTGGAGAATTCGTCGTTACAGACTACTTCAACATTTACTAGACAAACGTTCAAAGCTCCCAATTAATTAAAAAGACTTATTTACATGACACTGTGATTATACCTCTTTGGACGTACGGAGTTGAGCATAGGGGATCCTCTAAACCATCCAATTCATCTCGTATCCAACCCTTGCAATCCAAAATCCTTAATATATAATTATATATATATATATTTATTTTTTTTTTTTATATATATATATATATATATATATATATACATACGTTTCCTGAGTTTTGAGGTTGCTGAGATGGAATTCTAGGGCTAAAAAAATTTTCTATCACATTTTACAGTGTAAAAGCTAAAATTTTTCAAGTGAAGTAAATTCAATATAATTTTTTCACAAGAACCGATATCGGATTCGAATTCAGCATTCAAGAGAACCCTTAAATACGAAATTTCATCCAAATAGAAAAATAAAAGTTTGTAAGCTTCAAAGTTTGCTGACCTAGAAGGTAGGCAACTTTTGTTTAAATTGATAAAAACATGAATTACGCTTAGACGGTTTAACGTATCAACTTTATTTTTTTACACAAAATATAAGGTGGTAATACGCTTGAAATGTATTTGGTTTCATCTTCCTATCTGGTTTCAAACTCAGGTTAAAAATCAAAATGTTTTTCGGATTTTCCAATTTTTTTAATAGGTTTTTGTTCATCGAATTTTACATTTATATACATCAAAAGAAAGCTGAGACCCTCCTCTTTCCAGCGATAGCAACCAGTGAATTGCATGACAAAGTAATGACGATTTAAAGGTATGTAACCAATAATCGGTTTTAAAATTTCATTTTCCTGGAAGAGGGTGAAAAAAATGATATTTTTTGATTTTGTTGAATAACCGTTTTTTTAATGTTTTTGAGGGTGCTGAATCAGAATCTGACCTCAATTTTTGTGTGAAAAAATCTATAGAGGTAGTTTGCTTGAAAAACTAATCATTTTTTTAGAATTTAATTAACCTAAACCAAAATCTATGGAGCGACTGTATTTTTCCTTTAATTCGCAATCAAAACTGAAAATCTTGGTGCAAGAATCATGTCGATATCATTTTTTAAAGTCGAGATAAAAAATAAATTAGTTTAATGCTATTTTATTTTTTTTTTCTCGGCTTCTAGGGCCCATTGGTCGGAACGGCAAAATACGTGTCTAATATTTTTTGACCAGAAACCTCCAAAAAAATTGCCAACAAGATCCGTGAGAGACTGAGTGTGTCCTCCCCTCGTAAGTAAGTAATTTTTGGTTTGACGTTTTGTACGTGCATCACATTTTATGGAAGGTGTATTTTGAATTATAGAATCATGCAAATAGTAGGAGTTATCTTCTAACCATCTAGTAAGTGTCACATTAATTTTAGAAAACATCGACAAAAGGAGGTTTGCAAGAAAAATATTTTAAGCTATCATTAAAAAATCTAATAAAGGAGTTGTATAACCTTTAAACGATTATAGATTAAAAAAGATATTATTACTTGGTGCCCGTTATGGTAATTTTTAATTAAAAGAAATGTATCTCTCTAGTCCCGTTTTCTCTTAATTGTTTCGATTTTAATGAGCTTTTAAAAAAATTATCTTTATATTATCTTATAATATTACATATATTATATATGTTTCCTTTGTGTGCTAAATTAGTATAAAGGTATATAAAAAAATTTGGTTAGTTCTAATACTGGAATGTTGCCGAAAATGCCTATTCCAAAGGAGAGGTGACTCCACACTTTTCCACCGCCAGTTGAGCTATAGACAAGCCCTTTCCACTCGTGGCGCACCCATCGGGAATAAATTAAACCATTATCTCTAAAGAGCTAACACCATAAAGGGCACCACAATTAAACAGCTAACTAACTATTTTCAATTCCGGCTTCACGACTCTAAAATTAATAGCCCCTTAAACGGCTAAGTTCTGTAATCTGTTCTCGCGCGGGCCTCGACCTTAGCTGTCAGTCACTTGGTCTCTTGTTATGCTTTCCCCTATTCCCTATCCGCTGGCTCATTATGCACCTCGGGTTCCATTGTCTCCAGCGGATTATATTAATGTAATGGGGTAGAACTTGTAGGAGAACATTTTAAAATAATTTTCCGTAATCTAGATTTAAACAAATGTGTACTGCTGGAAAAGATTTTACTAAAGACTTGTACCTAAATAGGGGAAACAGTTTTACCTCTACTGTGGCTTTACATCACTCTGTAATATATATAGCTAAACCCAATTAATATACATTTTTATTTCAGTTATAAATGTCTTAGATAATCAATTTTAGTTTTCACTTTATGTAAACAGTTTTATAGGAATAGTAAATAACTTCCGAAATATGTTACAATTAATTCTAATTAATCCATTTTACAAGATAGTTTAGCAAACCTTCTTGCACCTTGAATATAAAATAACACATTTACATCCAACTTAGATAAAAATGAATAGGAAGTCTGGATATTAAAAAAAAATTTACAAATTATGTTTTGTTTGCTGGGGCTTAACGTCCTTAAGTACCCCAACTAGAGCAGAAAGAACATGTTATCTTTCAGGTATCTAAACTATTCCTAACAGGGTGGGACGGTCAAGATTCTATGAGTCCGCCATGAAATTTAAACCCGCACGGGTGGGATTCGAACCCACCAACTTCTGAACTGAGAGCCCAAAGACTCTCGTCTCACCGCGTCTGGTCATCTAGGCCCCGTACCAAATTATTTGTTCCTACTTTATTCAGTAATCATTAATATAAAATGTATGGATTTCAATAAATGTTCTATATTATAAGATCCCTAGACCACCTACTTTCCTTAAGTTTTGAAGCGTAATTGGAAACAGAATGGTCGAAACTTGAGAGACTAGTGGATTAGAATGGAAATGGAACTTATCATGGAAGGATAAGTTGTTTTAGGCCAAATCAGAAAATATTATATAAACAATAATATTACTCGGCAAAACCTAACTATTACTTTTTTATTTTATTTAGCTATTTATTAATATTTACAACTGTATGTAATATACGCAACTAAGTAACTTTGAGAATAATGATTACAATGACATGTCAATAACATGTTAAAAACTACTCGCTATTAGCACTTCAATAAAAGCTCTATATTAGAAGGTCTCATGGCTATCTTCTTTTCAGACACCTCGTAGGTTATCGGCAAGCGAGTGTGAAGGCAATTGGTAAACTAGTGGATTTGATTGGGTATGGAGTTTACTATGAAAGGATAGGTGGCAAAATCTGCAACAAATGGAACATTAAGATCATTATGGATAAGATCGTTAGTGGAAATAATAAAGAGCATTGAGGATTTTACGAAGGATTTTGGATTGCAGTGATGCGAGAATTGAAAGGTTTATTGGAGCCCCAAAGCTCAACTTCGAGTATCCAAATTGGTCTAATTGCTGTCATTTAAATAATTCTTTTGTAATTTATTTAGAGCATTGAACGGCTGTCATGTAAATGTTGAAATGGACGGAAACTTTAACTTAAAAAACAATTCCTTTCAAAACCAATACAAATAATGATAGGTTTTTAGTGTGTTCTATTGAGTAATGCTTAAAATACTTCCGTGAAAAAGAGCACACGGCGAGGTGGTAAAAACTAATTCAAGATACACCGTCACTAATGTACAACAGTATTCTCTCCTCGACTTATTTAAAGTAAATTTGAGGGGAAAAAATAAAAAGTTATAATATGCGGTTATAAGTAGAATGCAATGAATATTATTCAAATTATAATTATGAAAAATTATTAATTGTACTTTTTATTATGTAGAGCTACGAGGTGGTATTATATAAATCGCATTTTCTCAAAGAAATCATAACCGTTTAAAATATCTGGTACGGCCTGGTATCCGAAAAATAAGGTATGTTCCTTTTATAAGCTTTTCATGAGCTGTTGCTTGAAATAATTACAAACAATTATTTTTTTCTTAGAAATTATAAACTGCAGGCATGTGCATTCAAGGACTCGTGCATGGTAACATTTTGTAATTAACTGATTACGCTAGGTGTAATTATTATTGTTGGTTGTAATTTGATCTGTGAAATTGAATTATTGCTTACTGCAATTTCAATATTAACAATATCTATTCATTATTTATTATAATTTTTATGTGAAGTATCACCACTCATGCTTAAATCACATTTTTTTTTTTTCATCCTGCCAAGGCCGATTACAAACCTACATTTAATTAAGTCTATCGAATATTAAAGTGATTAAATAAATTTTTTTTATGGAGAAAAACGATTCAGTCTTTTAGGAAATATTGCAGTGTTCAGCGGCCTTTGCTATAGCAATACATATTATATTTTAAAACGAATTTTAAAATCAGATTATGTGAAGGGCAATGGGTAGTAGCGATAATAATGTATCCATTAACACTATGCATACAAATACACATAAACACACAAATAAAAAATAAATATTAGGAATATAAATTAATCGAATGACTAAAAAATAAGGAACTAATTATAATTATAATAATAATCCCTATGAAGGAAAATAGTAATAAGAATAATATTAGATAAAGATAAAACTAATAATAATCAGAATCCATGGTATCAAAAGCCAGTGGAGGCTGAGCGGGAGCGCTATTATAGCCACAGATGCACAGTGGGGCTGCTTACCAATCTTTAAGATCAAAACCTCCAAAATCAAACTATGTTGAAACGAATTGGAAAAAGGATAATTCTATTGTTCGAAACAGTAACAAAAATAATCCAATCAAAAGAAGAGCTGAAATAAAGGGAAAATAAGTATTTATCAACATTAATCTGCCACCTGATGGGCATGTCTGCCATATGACTTAAACATCGTGTAGTTGAGTGCTTTATAACATCCTTATTTTTAAAGTTCATAATTTGATTTTAATATAGACTTTTCTCAAGCAGGTATGTATAATTATGGTAAGCTTTTAAAAAATTACAAATGATTCTTTTACAATTTATGATACTCCTCTATTTCAAGTTTTTTTGAGCAATGCCGTGAATAAATTAATTAATATATTTTTATATATTATAAAAATTATTATATTTTTATATATGTTTATCGCAGTTTAATTTAAAAATTGCCCGAAGTTGTCCCTTTTTGAAATAAGGATATTTAACTGTGTATTTTCTCTGTCTTTTTTTTCACTTTTTTTTTTTTTGTTATTTTTTTTATTCTATGATAACTATTTTAAAACGCAATAAGACACACAATTTGTGAAGTAAAGACCTAAGACGCAGTAAACCTTATTCAAATCCAACATGAAATGTTGTTTACAATGAACTATGGGAAAATTTGAAACTATGAATAATGAAAATCAAAGGTTTCACAATTCAGTTTCGGATTGATAAGATCCACTTCATAGATGGATACGATTTTTTTAGTGCGCTCTTCATATTGATTATAAATTGCCCATCAAAAAATGGCAAGCTCAAATGGAGAAAACAAGCTTGTTGTAGCTAAACGAAAAAAAGAAATCCAAGATCAGCTTCATCAGTAACTTGGGATTATTGTTGGCAAATCTATGCCAGGATTTGGAAGCTCATTCGAAATACAGCCAAGACATTTTCCCTTGAAAAACAAACATCAGCACAGATAACTGGAGTAGACGCTGAACTTCTAAATATATTCAACACTATCATTATCACTGTCCCTTGTGGGAACGAAATTGAATCGAAGTTGAAGCATCTTTGAAATTTACGAAGAAAACAGCAGAGCTTTAAGTAGGTATATCTTTGGTACCCGATGCCCACAACCGTGCACAAATTTCTGATTCATGGTGCAGACATTATTTCAAGGTTTCTCGTTCCAATAGGCTTTCTCAGTGAAGAAGCACAAGAAGCGAGAAATAAATATTTAGAATCGTACAGGTGACGTTTCTCCAAAAATTCTTCATATGACCCAAGAGCCTTTAACTTGAGGCCCATCACTTTTTATATTAAATCAGAATCACAGCGAAACGTGTGCCATGTAAAAACGGAAAAAAAAAATTGCCTATTAATAAATGTCATATTGACTATTATTATTTTTCATACTTCGAAGATTTCACTCAACCCGAACCACAAATTTACGTTTCAACTGCTTTTGACTGGTTTTCCACTCATTCAGTAACAAAAAATTACTTCTAGAGGTTTTGACCGTAAATATTGATCATTGACCTCACTATAACTGTATAACTGGCATTACATCTGTTTATTTGGAAATGTTTAGAATTTCTATTTTTAATATTGCTCATTTTAATGTACAAATATACGAACCAACGAACGAAAGTTCATTGCCTATTTATGTTAAGAGTTCAAAAGACAATGAACTGTGTTGAATATTTGGACTATAAATATCTTAATTAATATATCATTTTAAATGCTAGGAAAATTCCCAAAAGATAAAATAAATAACAATTTTAAAATTGTGTGATTTTTAATTAGATCTCATAAGATTACATTCTCTGAAGTATGGATATGGATTTTTATTTAATAAACAAATAAAAATTTGAAGCTATAAAAAACAACAATAGATTGAAACAAATGACTATATAATGATTAAAACAAAACTAAAGTGAGTTGCATTTGTCTTGAGCCAGTGCTACAACTCTTGACTGACAAGAACAAGCCTCCAACTAGGTAATACCTCACTGACTTTTCCTTGACAGACGAAGATTAAAATTAATTACGACAGCAACTGTAAAAGGTGGAGCTGCTTGTAGTAAATGATTTCCTTTACAACACCTAACAATAGTTAAATTCATCGACAACTAAAGGCAAAATGTGTTTTATTTCATCAATTTTAAATTATTAATGAAGTTTTTATGTATAATTTTTTTTCCTATGTTTTATATATATATTTTTTATGTTATTTAAAAAAGCGTTTTTGTTAGTAAGAACTGAAGAAAGAAAACAGAAAACTTCTTAAAACATATACGAAATATGACAACGTGCATGCTAAAAATGTTTTGACATCACAGCAGTTTAATATTTTTTTAATTAAAGGTATATTATTATTTTTTAAAAAACAGAATTCGAGAATTAGTGTCAAGTTAATCTGGGTGGATTGGAATTTATATTGTTTGTTTATTTCGTTTAACGTCACTTTATGCTGTTATGGCTAATCGGACGATGCTATGGTGGGAGTCCTCTAAATTTTGCCTATCCAGTTATAATTAGGATAGGGATCTTTAACGAGTACCTGACATCGCACAGCCTCGGGACCTCCATTTTACGTCCCTTTCGAAGGACGGCATAGCTCTGGATTTTTTACTCCCTTTAAAAAATTCTAAGGTCATCTGCCGGGCTGCGAACCCGCGATCTTGGGTTTAGTAGGTTGCTATGCTAACCACTACACCACAGGTGACCCCGGAATTTATATTTTTAGTAGAGCCACTGAACATATCTCGACTTTCCCTCTTGGGCTTGGTATCCTGTAGAATAAAGCATATCTTTCCTTCAACAGCTAGAACACATAAGGACGTTAAGCCCCAAAAAACAAGAACAACCTTATTTAATTAAATAAAAACAAATTATTTATTTTTGTTTACAACAATATATGCATCATGTAAATGTCTGGAGATATGATTAAAATGACATGTTAATAACTTTTTAAATATGCACACATCAGTAGCTTTTATAAAAATGTAGATTATAAGGTTCCTAGGTCATCTTCTTTTAGACGTCTCGTAGGTTATCGAGAATCGAGTTTGAACAAGTTCGGAGATCAGTGGTTCCAGTGGGCATGCGACTATCATGAAAAGATAACTATCTGGTTTGGGCCAATTG
Organism: Euschistus heros; assembly: GCA_003667255.2. Taxonomy (NCBI): domain Eukaryota; kingdom Metazoa; phylum Arthropoda; class Insecta; order Hemiptera; family Pentatomidae; genus Euschistus; species Euschistus heros. The sequence goes on from RCWM02000004.1 coordinate 5,858,169, forward strand.
AACTAATCATGGGACATTTAGATTATTATGGACAACTTTACTTAATAAGGAGTATTAAGGATTTTACAAAGCACTTTTGATTGTAAGGATTTACCAGAAAAGTAACGAAAAATAAAACTTTAATAAATGAACTTATTTACAATTATTTGTAAGAGTGAATCCACTGGTATTTTCAGATATATATATATATATTTATATATATATATTATATATATATATATATATATATATATATGCTTATATATATATATAATATATATATATATATATATATATATATATATATATATATATATATATATATATATTTTTTTTTTTTTTTTTTGTAAAATACTCGTAGATAAGTAGATCATTGCTGATTCTTTCGTTTTTAGATTGTTTTTTTGTTTTTTCTGATTAATTAATAATAGAAATTTCACCAAGTCATAATATCGAAAACTAGTTAAATATATTTGTTCTATTTACTAGTAATTTATGGTTTTGTATTCAAGAATTTTATATTTAATAGTGATTGAGAGGGTGTTTAAACAAGTTTCGTTGTTATTAGATAATCTGGTCAATTATTATGCACTTTGTCGCTGTGAAGGTGGACATGGAGGGATTTTAGTTTGGGTTTAGGTTTCAGGAGGGCGTGACAGAAGATCCTATGTCAGATATTGCAATTAGAGTCGTACGCTGTATTGTTATTTAAGTAATACATATTATTAAGATACACTAGGAAACTATGAAAACACATTCCCTCGACCTTTATATGCTAAATTCGCAAAATATTGTACACGAATAACAGCAATTGTACGACCCATAATATGTCCCATTCAAAATATTTCTTATTAATCATTCTAGTGAATTAGCTAGGAATCTGGTTTACAACTAACAACAACAAAGAGTCGAATTAAAAGACAATGGACAGACAGTAATAATAGATTAGACCACAAAGCTCAACAAGAGGACGAGGCTGTGATTAACGACACGCGATCCAAAATATACTAAACTGTCCCTCATCGAGGAAAAGGCAGAAAGAAATGCCCTAATTACTCTATAATAATTAGTAGTACAATCTGCTGTAATACCTTAGGCTAATTAGTATTATAGTGCTCTGTAATTATCATCAACAGTTGACAACTGAGACTATCACTGTCCTATTATCAAATAATTATCATAGTCCATTAGCAACTAGCCCGATGTTTTGTTAAATTTTTTTTCAATCTGACAATTTCTTACAATCTTGATATGTAATATTTTAAGGTAAAACTGTAAAATTGTACAATAAGTAAATTAGTTTCAATACAAATTCATTTCAAATTAGGAGGTCCCTTGGCCTCTTTTTGACTTATCGGGATCGAATAAGAAGTAAATTGAGAGACAAGTAGATTCGAGTGAATATTGAGCAAAGTATAGTGTTAGTTTGGGCATATCAACAACATATGGGACAATAAGATGGAAAGTGTATTTGTGACATAATAAAGAACACTAAGAATTGTTTGATGGATTTAGGGTTGTAAGGATTGGATTCGAGATGACTTAGATGGTTCAATGGAGCAACAAAGCTGACTCCTTATGTCCCTTAAGGTCTAAGTACTGTCATGTCCTGCACTTGCTGAGTTGTGGATTGTCATGCTCAGAATGCAAATTGGTAATGAGTATAGTTAGTGTCTAATTGTATGCATGTAAGATATAATGTTAGTCCGTAAGCCTCATAAATCAATGCTTGGTCAACAAAGGTTGCTCATTTTTAACTTTATAAAAATTACTTACTATTTGTTTCAAATGGTACAAAAACATTTCAAAAGACGATAATAAATTGAGTCACCAGAAAAATGTAGGCAAGCCTGAGGGACTGAGTCTGAGAGTGACGTCGAAAAGGAAATTCATAAAATGAGAAGATTATGGAATGCTAAAGCAAAGAATCGTCAAGAGTGGTTATAAATTGTGGGGGAGGTCAAGGTTCTTCAAGAGCTATATTACTCATTTAATATGTTCAACTTTCGACCTGTGAATGGTCGATTCAATATTGTTAACAAACAACACAATATTGTTAACAACAGTTAAATATTTTCTTAAGTAATTTTGATTCAATACCAACGGTTGTAAAAGGATGTAGCGGTCACCTACCAATTGTTATTGATATTTCCATGGTTCAGGGTATCCTATATACCCTAGGGTACTGAATGCATTCAGCCCCAAAGTCTCAACATGGTTGGTATAACAAAAAATAAATTTGATTCGTATAGTCAGCTTCAAACCCAGACTTTGGGGATAAAAGTTTGTTTTCTTATACTCTGATTTATTCCACTCCTTGATAAATGATCATATTTAATTTAAGTATCATTTAAAAAGAAATGTATTCACTTGTAAAAAAAAAGAAAAAAAATCAATAGGGATGAAAATCACTTACATTCTTTTATAATAATCTAGATATATGAATGATTTTAGATATCTGATGTGACGGAAATCAAATAACAATCAATATCAATATTATTTATCAGATAATTTTGGTTACGCTAAAGTAGTAGCTTCTTCATTAAAATGATAATGGAGGAAGTAAGAGTAGGATAGAGCCAAACAGCAAACTTTTACAGTTTAAGTACAAAAATTACAGCTGGAACCAACCAAATAATTTACAAAACGTAAAATGCCATATATAAAAGTCTGCAACATTCAAGATATTTAACATTATAACACAATAGAGCAGTTGTCCTGGGTTCTCTGGGGTTTGGGTTGATGGTGTAGCTGCTCATAGGTGAGCGCGTTAGCTCCGAGTATAGGGGAAGAGTTGAACTTTTCCATGTAAATTACGTAGCTAAAATTGGTGAATAGTACTAATGCATCCAACATAAATAGTTTCTTTTTTTGTTCACATATTTCAATCAATTCTCGTGTTCTATTAGTGAAAATAATCACAACTCTACATGTGGGACCGTGATGTATCCTACTCTATGTGCGAATCAGAGAGCTACGACAAAAACTCTTAATGTTAACTTATTTCTTTATTAGTATTATGTTTCTAGAGCTGATCTAGAATGCTATAAACCCGAACAAACTAACATATACTATTTTATAACCTATAAACCATAAATTTAAAAAAGATATGGATTACTGAAATTCTTGTGTCATTCTTGTTTTAGAAGGCTCTCAGTTATTCACCTTATTATTCTAATTCTAACATTTTTTTTATTTTTTTAAGCAGTAACAGTTTTTATGACTAAGAATTTTGAAGACTATTCCATTAAATATTTCACCTAAAACGGCACCGACCAGATGAATACGGGCACCTGAACAGAAACGACCGTTAGGAACCTGTAACCTACAACAAACGTTAAAGCGTTAAATGTGAGACGTATCCAATGCGAGCCCCGCAGCTGAGCCGCCACATCGCCCGAAGTAATAATCACTTCCCAAGACAAGAGCCGTTAAATAGGCTGTTAAAGTCGACTATTGCTAATTATATGCCTTTATTTTATACTTGCCCTCTTTACACAAGGTTGGTGCTTATGGCTGGAGTAAAAACGCAATGTGTCCCATGGTTGTCATTTTTCAGTTGTCAGTTCCTGGTTAGGTCCATTTGGAACTCAAGGGCAGAAAGCCATGGATCTGTTCCTTAATAACGTACCGAATAGAAATGCCAACATCCATTATTAATGGTAAACAGATTCTTAATAATAAAACCAACAGAACTAAATCAACTTTAATAATCACAAATAATTATTATTTAATATTCATTGACAGAACACACAATATATTATGTTTTAAAATACGTAAATTAAACAGAAAGGGAAGAATCAATTTATATTAAATCTAGTTTTATCACCTATACCTTAGCTCGTACATCTGCAACGCTTTATAGGAAAGTGAGTGATATTTGTCCCACTTGTAATGCAGCATTAAAAAATCCCGCGAAATATCTAATTTGGTGATTATAAGACTTCTAGACACAGGGTGAAATCATAAATTGTTACATATATGCATACCTAAAGGGTAAAATGCTTTAGTAGTCCAGTCAATAAACAAAGTCTAGAGTGCATGAAATATGCTATACTTTATGATTTCATAGCCTCGTTAGTAGTTAGAAGTTTGTTACCTGAGCTTACGATGAAGGAAGGGGAGTAGTACCCAAATTCAAGGGTTTTTCGATTATATCTCGAAAACAGTTGATGCTAGAATAATATTTTTCATATTAAAATTAAAGCTAATTAAATTTCCTATTAAATTGTATCCATACATATTAGTCGAACTTTCATCGGTTTTCGAGATACAAGTTATTAAAAACTTAGCCTCACTTTTTGTCAAACGTTTTATTCAAGTGCTAAAAACGTATAAATGAAATTAAAGTAAATTTAATGCTCTGCAACTTTGATTTAGACATTTTTTCTGAGAAACAATCGTGAAAGTCACTTTGACATAAAGTGAGGTAAATTTTTTGTTCTTTCTCGAAAATGATCGATTTTAAATAATTTATACATATCTCGAAAACCGTTGGAGGTTCGACAACTATCTATAAAACAATTTCATAGGAAATTTCTTATAATGACTACTTTACTTTATTTATTTTTTAATTTTTTTTTCTACTCTGCTACCTTATGAAAATTATATATTGATTTTCTCTAGGCAAGAATAATAGATAAGAAATCATATTCTATCACTCAGTGTTATTATTAAGGGACAATGTCCAAGAATAAAGTTCTTTTTCTAATAAATTCTATTCTCAGATATAATAATTTACACATAAAAAAATTAATATTTAGTAAATTTGTTAGATAAATTGTTAGCTCCTTGATCTACCCATGTTTTCAATTTATCAATAGTTTATCAGTCTTATGCCTCCAATATATCAGTTTTTCTAATAATCTCACACTAAAACCACCAATACAGAATAAATCATTCACCTCCACACGACCATCTACCGACCGCACAACGTGTTTTGAATAAGAGATGGAGCGAACTGGTGCCACAAATCACACTGTTTTCGGAGCAAGCTGTACAAGATGACATATTTATTAAATCAGGACAGTGCCGTACGACGAAGATCCGCTGAGCAGCGACACGTAGCATAGGCCAGGTGTTCTCCGAAGCTGATATATTGCCTCTGCGAAGATTATTAGAAGTCGAGGATTTGCCGGGGGTGGTCTGTCATGGTCGCGTTTCGAGTTATGAAACAATGTCATAACGTGCCTGAAATTCCAACCTACTAGCGAGGATCATATATTTTTTTAATATTTAGTAATATATAAACATATCTTAGGACAAGATAAAAACACTGTAATTTGTCTAACGAATAATTAAACCTTTTTTTTTTTTTTTTTAATACACCGGTACTCAATAGAAGTTTGTTCTTCTAAGAAGACGTCCATATACGCATTCTGGCCTCGCCTGTATTTATGCTGGAGGGGAAACAGGCCTTTGATTGGCCAACTTAGAACGGGTTGTTTTGCCTGAGGCAGCAATCAGTACGAGAGATAAAGCAACTTCTCTATTATGACCAACTAATCTTCGAAACACTATCAGCTTTAGGAATTCAAGACTGATATAACTTAATATAAACAAAATAAACCAAACTGACAGCGAAAGTTTTGTTTTTCGTTCGAAATAGACTTAAACGTTAAAATTTAAACCTGAATAGATAGCTACAATTAAAATTTTCAAACTCGATCGGTGTGGTTTAGTAAAACCAAAAAAAAAAACAAATTGTGCCGTTACAACCCATGAATGGCCTTTGTTCTGTACATAGGTAAGAATGTATTATTTTCAGTGAATGGTTGTGAAACGAAATTTAGCTAAAAACAATCTCTTAATCATTACATTTTTCCATAACTACGTGTGCCGACTACCATATATAGAAGATGGGTATGTTCCAGTAGGATCTACCAATTCCTAAGTTTATCTTGAAATTTTAGAAAATAATTATTGCATACAACCGAAATCGATTTGAACTTTATTGGATATAGGGTGGTAATTGGCTAAATTCTGTTTCTTCGGCCGTGGCTCAGATTTGAGCTCGGGAGACCCTCCTGGGGCACACCCAGCCTCTATAAAGTGGGTACCCTTAATTGGGGAAAAACCTTGCGTTTGAGCTAGTATTCCGATCATATCTCCTCCTTCCACAACCGTTGGCTTAGAAACCATACATTCTTACCTAAGTACAGAACCCGAGACCCATTATGGATTGTTGTGGTACAGGTTTAGTTTAAGTTAGTTTAGTTAATTGGCTAAATTCGGTTAAATTGGACTTCAAGCTAAGAAGCTGAGGACACAGTTCTGTCTTATCAGCCTCTCTTAAATAGGCAAAGTGAACATACTCCGATGTGGAGTAAGTATTACATGGTTCTATTTAGACTGTTACCATTTTCTCAGTGATGATCAATCTGTTCCTATCCTGAAACCTATAATTAAGCCTTTTAAAATTCTTAGTTGTTAAGTCTGCCACTTTCTACGAATAAGTTAACCATTAATTGATATATGTTTTTAAACTGGTGGGTTTTAATTTCGCTGCATTTTTAGTTCTTTTGGCATGACTGCCAGTGATACGAATATTATTAGAGTATGTTTACGTCAGGAAAAGCTAAAGGTTTTAATAAAAGAAACGTTTGACTGACAATTGAACTTGAAATTTCAATAGCTCCTTATTTCGAACAGGAACAAGTTATAATACATGTCCCTTTCCCTTTCGAAACATTGAACTGTAAGTGAATGCCAAAATTTTAAAACTACTCTTTTATTAAACTACTCGTAAATGCCTTAAAACTGATAAATGATTAATCGGTTCCTAATTGTACTGAAACTTCTATACTAGCGTGCCCCAACTATTTATGATTTTTTTTCTAGATACTTTGGATTTAATATAAATTTACTACAAATTTAACATCAAACGTTTATCTCAAGGCTTCTAATTTTTATTTAGTTATAACTTAGTGAAACTCAGTGAGGATGATTTGGTGATAGTTTCAGTTGAAATCTACATAGTGAGCCACAAATCCCATCAATTAACTATAATTTACCCTTCATTGACAGAAGCATACCAAAAATTAGTCGACGGGAATATTGCGATACATATTAACCTCTGGAGAGTTATAAAAAATATATATAATGCGTTTTAAAATAATCATATTATTACGCTAGTTATTCAGATTTAGCAGAACACTTCTAATAAATAATTCTAAAAAAATATTTCTTCACAACAGTTAGAAAAGTACTAATAAAATAAATCTTTATGAACTGCAATTTATAAATATGAAATAATTAATATAATTTATATGAACTATAAATTTGCTAATTCACACCAAGGCCACACTTTTCTGCCCCAGTCCTACACGAATGTTCCATTTGCCTAGCGCGTATTGATACAAGTCCTACAAAACCTTTAAAGGAAGCTTCTTATAAGTGATATTAATTACGAGAACATAGGGCCGAGGAATATACCCTGCGAAATCCCTCTTAAGGAATTGACGAGGCCTGTTTTGATATACCATAAAAGGTTCGGAAACCGGGCGGGGAGTAAATTTATGCAATTACTTCTCTCCAGCTGCATATTCTTCAGTCCGCGTTATTTATAAATAGCTCCTGCTAAAAACAGTACATATATACATATTGTTGTTGGAATGCAACGGTATATGTCAAAATAACACAAAACTTGTTTATTGAACGCAATCACAGATTTTGCACTATTTTTATATTTAATTTTCAACTGCGTAAACTATTTAATATTTTTACTAGACAAATTACTTTTATGTACATTATGAACGCTTCCTAAAATAAAGTTTATTGAAACTTCAAACTTTATTATGTATTTATTGAAACTAAAGGTGTCAATAAATACAAAATATATGCTATTAATTCAAGAAGAAATATCAAAATTACTTCAACCAATTTTTTTTTTTTTTTAATTCTTTTATTAATTGAAATTTACAACTGTATTAGAAAATACATCCAGTAAATATGGTGTATACAATGCAATATGATAACATGATTAAGGCTTGTAGAGGAACTACCCATTGCTAGTAGGTACTCTTCTTCAACCAATTTAAAATTGGTTGTGACTGTTCTTAGATTACGCTACTTAAAATAAAATAAAAAGTTGATATGTGTCGTCTAGTTGCAAAACCGGCCATCTCCAAAAAAACAAAATTTTTCAGGAGAGCTGATTTTCTGTTACATCACGCCAAAACGAAGTAGGAAGAAAATCTCTTCGGTTTTTAGTGGCACAAGGGTAGTGTGTTTGAAAGCACTTTTTGAAATGGAAGGGGCAAGTGGGGGGTGAGTTACTCAATTTTTTATTTTGGATTTGGCCGCTTTTGCAACTCATTTTGGAGTTGGCCGGTTTTGCAATGAATCAGAACTTAAAAATCACTAAATTTAATGAAAATATTGGGTTTTTTTGGGATGCAAATGAACAAAACTTTCTTCAATAAGTGAATATTATTTGAAAAAATTAAACTCTGAAATGTTGTGGTGTAACTCAAACATCTAGATGGAAAAAAAAACTGGCGAGAATTATTTTTAAAGTAATAAGTTCCGAAAATGGACGGAGAGAAATGAAAGGCAGAAGATGACAAAGCCAGGGGCCGCTATATGTTGTTTGTGGTAAAAAAAGAAGAAGAAGAAGAATTTCCGAAAAGTGATAAAACGTAATTTTGAAAAACATAAACATTCAGAAACATATACTCTTGAGGTATTATCGTCTTCAACAGGCTAACACATTTCTTTCTGATATTCTTCTTCATCCCTCTTATCTACTTCTCTGCTTCCTCCTTCTTGAGCAGCTGATGCTACGACGCACAGTGGGACAAACTAAAGCAAAAAACGTGGCAGAAAGTCCTAAAACTAAAATTTTCCTTTAAACGTGATGACTAAATTATCTGTTAGTTAAGGCTCTGCAGAACAAAATAATGTAATTCATCAAGCTGATAACGGTCATGTCTTGTACTGATAATCGGTGGAAGTGGACAAAGTTCAGTGGCATCAATGTCAGTGTCTGCATCAATTTGTTATTAACAGATCGTTTGTTTTTTTTACATACAGTATTAATACTTGTATATTTTTATGACATGGAATCATCATTTTCAGGTATATAATTGAAATATAGTATCAAATTTGCCTTAATAATATAATAAAATAAGATTATTGATTTTAGTTTATATGTAGCGAAGGGTTTAGTAACCTTCCGAACCCGTCCAAGCATATTATTTTCCACCATCTTCTAGTACATTATGTAAATATTATGATTTCGATCAAAAATCTTGCTCCAATCTGCCCCACCGTCAGAAAAAATATTTCTTCTTTGTTATTGCATAGACGAAAAAATCATTTTATTTCCTATCCTATACACCTATCGTACAAGCTTCCACTAAAAAAATGGCAAGACCGCAGCAATGAAGACAAACAAGTTGTTAAAGAAACCAAGAGTCGAATCCAAGAAGGTTAAAAAAAAAAAAAAAAAAAAAAAAAAGTGTGGTTTGATTGTTGACATGCCTAAACCTGGCTTTGGAAATAGTAACAATGGAAATACGGCTAGGTGATTTTTCTCGCATGCTGATATTTCTTCAGAAATTACCAGAGTTGACGCTGAACTAATTAAAAGGCTTCATACAATACTGATAGCAATATCAAGTGGGTACGAAATTTATACTAATGCCTATCAAGCGTTTGCTCACGATACTGCAAAGTATTATGTAGAAAAGTAACCATGGTACCCGATGTCACTGACCCTCGACAAGTTTCTTATTCATGGTACAGGAAGCTCGTAACAAGGATTTCAAAAAATATCGTAAGCATTACGGAAGTGTGGTCAAGAAAAATCCAACTATGGTGTATTCATTAACTTTTTGTTGTGTTTAGACACAATTCTAACAAGTAAACGAAAACTACCTAAGAAAAAAGTTAAGTCATTACCGACAGAGGCTTTAAACTTTCTTTCTTTTTCTTTCTTTCTTGCTAAATTAGCTAGAACTTCTTCTACAAACTTCTCCATAAAAATCGAATGAAAAGTGCACGAAACGATAATGGCATAAACGTTAACTACAGGAAAAGCAGGAGCAGACTGATATTTGCCTGATAAGGGGGCTTCTTGATCTGGAACAACAGCGCGATCTAGCGGATGTGGAGATGGCCGGTTTTGTAACTCACTCACGGAAGGATTTGGCCGGTTTTGCAGCACACTGAGTTTTTCAAACGCAGGTTTAACAAGGATTTCACGGGTTTTTTGCGAGGTTTTTTGTTTCCAATAGATGGAAAATGTATCTTAGGACTCAGAAAACAGAAAAAAAAAAAACGAATTTCTCAAAATTGAGGAGTTGGCCGGTTTTGCAACAAGACGACACATATGTAATTTCCAAGATATTGAGAATAAATCATAAAAAATCAATAATTGAAACACAATGGATATGTTTATATGATTAAACAGAATTTTTTTTTTAGTGTAATTCTATAAAATACATATATCTTTTATATTAAAAAATAAAGTGGCTCTCGAACCTACAAGATTCTTAAGTTGCTTCTCACTCAAGAATAGAAGATGGCCTAGGGATTTTCTAAAGTAAAACATTTATTGAAGTACAACTAATGGGTAGTTGTTTACAAGTAATTGTAATCATTTTGTCATTCATTTACTTATTGTATATATTCTTTACAGTAGTAAACATCAACAAAGTATTTACAAAAATAAAAACTATAGTGCCACAAACTGTGGTGTTAAGCCTTTGTTTCATATTAATAAAATACTATGTACTTTATCAGCTATAATATCATTGACCAAAAATGGAGACTCAATTATGAAGTGAGTTGGGGTGAGTATCTCAGAACGCTTGTTAAAGAAGGTCGTGGGTTCGAATTCCACCTGGGTGGGATAAAATTTATTTTGTAGCGGACCTACGCAATGAATCTTGACCTTCCAACCATGGCTAGGTAGGTTTGTAACCTGTAGGCTAACCCATCCTTCCTGCCCTATTTGGAGTACATAAGAATGCTAAGCCCCAATAAAAAATAATATATAACAAAATACGTATAAGCTACCTGGAGACCAAGATGACAAAACAAGCGTGTCTTTGTGTGCATATATACATTAATTAGGCTTATATTGGATATAATCCAGACTTATCATACAGATATTTCCAGACATATGTTTATGCTCTCAATGATCATTAAGGCCGAAAAATAAAAATAAAATCAATTTATAATATAATATAACTGTTTTCAGACATAATTGCTATTATTATATTCAACTAAATTCAAGGAGAAAAAGTAATTAAGCTGCCTGTGCACCAACATACATTTAAATCGCATAGTTCCAAATATCCGTTTTACATTTTAAACATTTCACTTCATTGAAGTACTAATTCACAACGAAAATACAAGTACTGGAGTTGAAACGGCAAGGAATTATCTTTCCATTATTTATCAGACAAATATTCTAAATTTATTAAAAATGCTTATCAACTTGTTTTTTTTGTTTTTTTGGTAATTAGAAATTGAGTAAAACTCCAAAGCATCTGAAATAAACCCCGGAATCATTAACTGTCATTGCAGTGCTTCCGGTGGGTAGTTTTTACAAAAGTCTGGTCATATCTTATTTATCAAACATCATACTTATTTGTTATGATTATGATATATAATTTTTTTTTCTCTTTCAGATTTTCATTCGCACCTGTTAATAGGGTAACAATCAGTGAATGTGATGAAATTGAATACTACAGGCCTTGTATGCGTGTGGGAGACTAGCACTCAATAGTACCTCCTCCTGGCATGGACTAAAAAGATTTATTTGAGCAAATCTCTCATCCAGCTTCTTTTAAGCTTTCTGAGAGTATTTCCAGGTATGTCAGTCGTGGCCATGTCATTAATGAGTATGTTGCTATGTCCATGAAGTCTGTCGTGAAATCGTCTATAAAGGTCATGTATATGTTCCTTTACTGTGGGCATTTCTAAATCAGTGTGAAGTGTGTGGTTTGAAATGTACCAAGGTGGTTTCGTGATTAGTCTAAGTAATTTTCATTGGAATATTTGTATTTTTTTTAAGGTGTGTATTTTTGCAGTCCCGTATATTTTTGTGGCCTATGTCCATATGGGTTTAAGTAAGTAAGTGTATGTATTCAGTCGTTGTCGGAGTTTTAATGTCGACCGTTTATGAAGCATTAGATACAGAAGTTTTAATCTCTCGGTTAGACTGAGACGTTTTTGTTTTACGTGTGGGCCCCAGGTCATTCTTCTATCAAATGTAAGTCCTAAGTAATGAATTTCGTTTGTTTGTGGTATGGGTTGATTGTCGATGAAGACAGGTGGACAAGAGCCTTGTCTGAGTGTAAAGGCTATGTGCTGTGATTTGGTGTATTTTAGTTTTATTTCCCATTGTTTGAACCAGTTTTGTAGTATTGTTTAGTGGTGTTGAAGAGTTAATGATGCAATTGTGGAGTCTTTATATCTAGTTAATATTGCTGTATCATCAGTATGTTGATGTCAATGTTTGAGGGCTAAGTGGCATATCGTGAGTGTAAAGAATATATAACAGTGGAGCTAGTATTGACCCCTGTGGTACTCCGGCTTTTACTGGATAAGTAGAGGAGATATCTGAACCTTGTCGGACAGAAAAAAATCTATCAGAGAGAAAAGATTGAAGGATCAGATAATAGGTAAAAGGAAGAAGATTTTTCAATTTAAAAAGAAGATTTTTCAACAAAATAAAAATATAATAGATTTATTAAAATTAGTTAAAATATAATTAAAGAAAAAGTAGGTCTTCTTTGTCCTCTTGAACTGCTATTCCGTTTTTAATCGAAAATGGAGGCATATTATTATTAGGCAGGTCGAAGTTTTAAATTTTATGATTTATATAAAGATAGTATATATATTTATTTATTTATTATGAAACGTGAGCGATGGCAGAGCCCCTCGCCCCCCACTACCACCCTCAGAGCCTACACTAATGCCGGTAGCCCTCATCAGGAGTCGTTAGGACGCCGCTCCTTAATTCACTCGGTATTACCTCGTCACTGCTGTTTGGATTTCCTTAATCACTCGGATGGCGTCTCTTCTTCTTCATTAGTCTGTGTCGGCCAATCCTTTTCTCTCCTCCATTTCCACGTCTCCACTTCTGTTCTCTCTTTGTACCTCTATAGTTCTTCAAGTTCCTCTAGTTTTGAAATAATTCAACTAGACAAGACTTACATCCAGAGAAGATAACTACTAGAAAACATGAGTATACAAATTAAATGTGCGGAATTGCAATGCGAGAAGAAGATTGTACTTTTGTTTACCTCAAAAATACGGAAATTCTATTAAACAGACTATTTAAGGAAGATAAAAATATGAAAAAAGTTTTATAGGATTAACTTTGTCCAAGGAACTTAACTTAAGGTCCTTAATTTCCAAGCTATCATTACGATATAATTACATTTACAATATTACCGGATGAATGCCACGCATTTCCAGTTTGGGTAGCATAGTATATCTCCGATGCACTTCCTTCAGATGCACTAATAGCTTTACATTAGATGATCTCTAGGCCATCTTCTTTTTAGACGCCTCGGAAAGTTATCGTGAGTAGAGTGGGAAGAAAGTTGGGAGACTAGAGGATTCGAGTGAGTATGTAGTTTACTATAAAAGGATAGGTATCTGGTTTGGGCCAAACCTGCAACCTATAAGAAATTTAGATCATTATGGATAAGTTTATTTCTGATATAATAACGAGCAATGAGGATTTTACGAAGGATTATAAGGATTGGATAGAAGAAGAATCGGAGGGTTTAGTGGAGCTCCAAAGCTCAACATTGTAAGTCCAAATGAGATTGTAAGCTTTGAACGTTTGTCTAGTAAATTTTGGAGTAGTCGAAAAGGACGAGCGATTTAAGTATCATGTGTAGATTCCAAGTTAGACGTTTATCCAGATGGAGTCCTAGGCAGCGGATCTGTTCAACAGGAATGAGTAGAATATTATTAAAGGATACTTTAGTGCAGAAAGTAGTAAGTTTACAACAAAAGGCAAAGGTTATTTGATGAAATTTGTTTAGATACATTTTAATTCTCCAATTTTGACGCCATGGAAGAATTTTTGAGAAATGAGGTTGGATTGATTGTGATGCAATGATAGGATCATTATTTACTGATAACACACATGTCATCAGCTTACGTGGTGAAAACGGTGCTAGGATAACTCAAATATAGGATTTTACATCTTACTTGTGTGTTGGTGGGAAGAGATACAAATGTGTATAAATAAAGGTGCATGTTCAAAAGAAGTAAGGGACGAAGTTTTATGAATAGAAATAGGTAAGGAATTCCAGAAGACTTTAGAACGAATGATGTAGGACTTTTCAAAGGAAGCAGTTCTATTGGAGGGGATATACTGGTTAGAAGGTTCGGACTTTGTATTTAGGAGGTGGATTGAAGAACGCAGAGTTATTAGGTCAAGAATATTACTTAGTCAAGAACTTCTTTGAAATTGGAGGACAAAGTACCAAGAAATTATTGCCATCGGAAATTAGATAACAAAAGCTCCCCTCCCCCCTCCAAGCTCAGAATATCTGCAAGTAACGTTTGGCTGCCAGGGATCCCGACAATGAATCTACTGAAACGGTTCATCAGTCTCAAATGGAAAAAATGGCTACGGAATCTTCTACCAAGGCACAGATTCTATGTGATATCCGAAAATACTGATTATATTAAATCGATTCTATTAAAAATATACCCATCGAGATTTACTATGAACTCAGCCTAACCCGTTCCTTATTGCGGTAAATATATTTTTTAAATGTGGCCGACTGGTGGGGAGGAGAGAAGGGCTAAATTGGATTTAAAAAAGACCATAAAGAGTCATCAAGGAGGAGAGAGGAAGTTTTCCTTAAGTTAGTGGGCCGGGGTCATAACGGAGCAATTTATGACGAGGCTGGAGCTAACAATATTAGCTTTATATAACAATTACCCCCCGCTCTCTCGCTCTCGCGTAATCCCCACCTCATATTGTCTCATTAATTTATATATGGTCGACCTCGGTGAGGATTTTATTAAAAATGAGCGTTTCCTAACTGCTCTTCAGAATATACTTTTTTTTTATTCTTCCCTACCGCCTCACGCTATTTAAGAGCAGGCCATCGAAAATTAGGAAGGCTTTCATACACCATAAGCTACTTTATAAGGCTTAAAAAACTATGGATGGATGGATCATTCTACAACATTCTTTTTGACATATATATAGTCCAGTTAATAAACATATTGTAGAGTGCTTGGAATATAGCAAAATCTTTGACTTCATAGCTTCTTTAGCAGTAATTAGAAGGTAAAGAAACTAAAAGTCCCCGCCCCTGGGGGGTGAGCTAACGGTGGAGGTGAAGGAGGTCCCATTTTTTTTATATCTGATTATATCTCGAAAACGGTGGACTCTAAAAAATATATAACGAGTCAAAATTAAAGCTAGTTAAATTTCCTATAAACTTATCTCTATACATATTTGTCAATCTTCCAATGGTTTTCAAGATATACGTTATTGAAAATCAGAAATTTTTGAAGAAGAAAAAAAATACCTCGCTTTTTGTCAAAAATTATCTTCTAGTGCCTTCCACGATCGTTTCTCAGAAAAAATGAAAAAATTAAAGTTGTAGAGCATTAAATTTACTTAAATTTCATACCTAAGTTTCCGGCACTTGAACAAATGTTTGACAAAAAGTTATGTGAAAATTCTTAACACTTCTTGTTCTTATTCTTTTTGAAAATTATCGATTTTTAATAACTTATATCTCGAAAACCCTTGAAAGTTCGGCAAATATATATTTAAAAAAATTATAGAAAATTTAATTAGCTTTAATTTTGATTCGTAGCATATTTTTCTAGAG
The DNA here is from genome assembly GCA_003667255.2 of Euschistus heros. Classification (NCBI taxonomy): domain Eukaryota; kingdom Metazoa; phylum Arthropoda; class Insecta; order Hemiptera; family Pentatomidae; genus Euschistus; species Euschistus heros. The sequence goes on from RCWM02000004.1 coordinate 5,873,978, forward strand.
TTCATAGTTTTCGAGATATTATCGAAAACCCTAAAAATGAGACCTTCTCCCCTTCCCCCCACCTTTAGTACCTCTCCCCTCCCCCCCCCAGGGGCGGTGACTTTTAGTATGTTACTTTCCAACTATTCCTAACGAAGCTATGAAGTCAAAAATTTTAGCGCATATTCCATGCACTCTACACCCCTCATTTCAGCACTCGTTGATTGGAGTAATATGTCTCTTGGTCGGATGTGTATAGCTTTTTTTTGTAATTTTTTTTTTCACCCTCCAAAATGTAACATTTTGACACGCTTTAGCTAGGTGGTTGCTGCTCGGATCGAAAATTTCCCGACAATTTATATGTCTCTTGGTCGGATGTGTATAGCTTTTTTTTGTAATTTTTTTTTTCACCCTCCAAAATGTAACATTATGACACGCTTTAGCTCGGTTGTTGCTGCTCGGATCAAAAATTTCCCGACAATTTCCTGATTAGAAAATAATTTATAAAATATAAAATTGGTCGCTAGGACCGAATGTTTCCTACATTTTTGTTAAGGTTTTTTCGACTCACTAGAACTGCTGGTGTTGTTCGGATTGAAATATCCATGATATATTGTTTTCGTAGTCTGGAAAAAATTGATTTCCATTTATTTATTTATTTTTTCTTATCCTCCATTAATTAGTATAAAAACATTAATTTAAAAGTTGTTAGGGGTTTAATGTATTAGAAAATGAATACACTAAAAACAGTAAATGATTTGTCGGCTAGAGTATTTAAATTTATGTTATAATAGAAACAGATCCATTGCTCTCACTCCAGCCCAGTGCCTCTCAGCACCCTCATCTCCTCAACGCCTAACACTGATCTCATGCCCTTGTACGCGAACAGTGGAGGCGGGGGGACCCAAATAAAATGGGGCCTTCTCTTCCACACAGAGGACCTTCTCCCTCAAGAGGATAGCTTGCCTGAAAGCTAAAGGAAGTAGCAGCTCTATCAGGCTTTGGATACTGACAGGGTAATAGCCCACACACCGAAGATACAAAATTATTACGAGTAAAGCATAAAACTGAGGATATATTAAAAATAAAAGTCTATTTACAATTTCTTTGTGATTGGATGGAATTAAAAAGACTTTCCAAAAGGAATTTTAATGACGAATGGAGGGAGAAGAGCTTCATAGGGCCAAGGACTTATATTTGGTTGGTTAATGGAGTATGAAAGCCAGTATCTACAGTAGGAACAATATCGAATAATCAATTGGACATAATGAATTCATCTGGGGATTTTTCTTCAGTATTTATCCACTCATTTATTAACACCTGTTTGCCTAACTAGTTGATTTTAATTATTTACCCACGTCCCATGCCTTGATATAAGTCGTCATTTTGCTACAACTCAGTTTGCCTAATGAATGCGTAATCAGTAAATACGGATAGGAGAGACTCAGTAATGGAGGGTTGTCACTTATTGAGACGGCTAGTTTGTACCTGGGCCGGTCAATAAGCAATGCCTTATCGATCCCCATTACATTCGCTCCGTAATTTACTGGTCGTTCTGCATTCCTCCACTCTCGTCTCCTTGGAATGCTTAGGGCGGGCATTGTCTCATCTTCTTCTATCTTCAGCCATTTCTACCCTTTTGCTGGTAAATTAAAGGTGTGGGCATCTATTTCAAATGCTGGAGTTTATTCTGCTTCTATGAAAAGTTTATAAAACATTTGAACAATGCCTTTTTCTGGACCAACCTAGTTTGTGTTTTCCTAAATATTGAGATCTACTACATCATATTAATTCAAATAAAATTATTAGATTTGTTTTATTTATCCCAAATTTCGAATTAATTTAGTGCTGTGTGATAGTGATAGTGATAAACCTATCGATTAATTGCACAGAACAGATTTTATTACCCCAATTGTTTTTTTACGAAAGAAGCTAAAAAATGATCTTTTGGAGTGCTATCCAATTTTAAAAGAAGTGCTAATTAAATATAATACAGCTACGCCTTCCTCCTTATCAGTTGAAAGAATGATTTGCTATGCAGCTATGTTAAATTTACCTAGTTCGCAAGAAGAGTTGAGTAAAGAGTAATTATGATATATAACTTAAAATGTTAAAAAAAATAATTGTACCGTAAATGTTACATCCAACCCACCAATGTATTAGTTAGTAAAAATTCTAAATTTCATTTTGATTCATGTGGTTTTTATTAATACTAAAAGGAAATTAAAAATAAAAATTTAATCTAAACCAAACAAAAAAACTTTTTTAACTGCATTTAACTATCAATTATCACAATAAATGACATTTTGGTAACAATGTAAAATTATTAAACGCTAATCGCGATTATTATTTTTTTAATCAGTAATAATTTTTTAATGTTTTATTGATTATTTTATTTTTTTTTTACTTTTTCCCACACAATTCACATTTATTTTTTATTTTTCATAACAATAATTTTGTTCTTATGCCATTTTAACACTTTTTTCAGTAAAATTTCGTATTAAAGCTGCATAAGAACAGAAATTTGGTTATGAAAAAGAAAAAAAATTGCGAATTGTGTTGGAAAAAAGTTAGAAAAAAAATCCAATAAACAATTATACCAGATTAAAAAAAAATAATCACGATAAATAGCGATTAATAATAATAATAAAAATCGTTATTAAAATGTCCTTAATTGTCATAATTATTAATTAAATGCAATTTTTAAAAAAAATTGAGTTTAGACTATTATTTTTATTTTTTTTTTTAATTTCAGTGTTAATAGAAAATCACAGGAGTAAAAATGATATATAGAATTATTACTCACTAATACATTGATGATTTAGTTGTAACATTTAAAATACAATTTTTTTAATATTTTAGATTACAAATCATAAATACTCTTTTCCCTACTCTTCTTGCGAGCTAGGTAAATTTCACGTAGTCGCATAGCAAAACATTCTTTCAACTGAACAGGAGGAAGGCGTAGCTGTATTATATTTAATTAATACTTCTTTTAAAATTTAATAGTAATCCGAAAGATCATTTTTTTAATTCTTTCGGGGAAAAAATCTGATAAAATCTGCTCTCAAAAATCTCTAGGTTCAGCTTCACTTCCAGAATCAAAATCAAAAGGATAAAAAAAAAAGGAAAGAAATCATCGTTTATCATTTCGGATTTTAATTGCTAATGTTTCGATTTTCAGCTATGAGCCCTGTTTTTTTATTTTTATTTATTTTTTTAATAGTAGTTAGGCACACCAACCACTTGTTCTTGGGTAGTGCTGCATCGGATGCACGCAAGCTTTTTACTCAACCGAAATATTAAAAACGTCTTGACCTAAATTTGATTATTACGAGATGTGAGACAAATTAAATAATTAACAGCAGATGTGCTACAAAGTAAGAAATTTATAGATACATATTTTTGCGTTCATTTTAACATTCATCATTGCTGAAACTGATAAATTTCCAGTATCGAACGATCTGTAATTCACACCATGAAGCCACAAATTAGTGGAAATCGTGACTAGTATTTTCTTAACAAACAATAATAAGCGATCTTCTATTTTTAATTCGAGAAGATTATTTAACCAACTACCTTAGAACAGGTGAAATAGGTTTACACGAAGTGTTAAGTGATAGTGTACAGTGATATAACGAATTTCGTACATAGTTAAAAAAATAAATAAATAAATTTTTCCCTTAATTGCAAAACGATAGATAAAGGATTTGGCTATATATTAACATATAGCTTATTTAACATATATATTATTTAACATAACATATAGGTTATATATTAACATACTGCTTTTATAAATACTGCTTCTGATAAGAAGACTGGTGGCTAGTTTTTTTTTTAAATTTCTGATCTGTGCAAGACCAAGCTAGAGTGAGTCAAAAAGCCCCAAAACTTAAAAATTTAGGTTAAACATGACTTATCATACAAACCAATATAGCTCCTAAAGGTTCTAGCAACAAATGTTATATGCCAAAAAATATTCTCCATTAAATTTTTAATGAGGAGACTGTCAGCAAATTTTCAATCCGACCATCACTAACAGAGCTAGAGCATGTCAAAATGTTATATTTTTGGTTGAACAAAACGTCACACATTTACAGGGCGATAAAAACGTTACACAAGAAAACTATAGAATTCTAGCCAAAAGATATATATATATATATATATATATATATATATATATATATATATATATATATATATATATATATATATATATATATATATATATTAAGAAAATAAGTAAAAATCATTAAAAAATTCAATTTGTTACACAAATGTAAAATTATAAAAATATAAAAAAAATAAAAAATAATTGTTAAACGAAATTTTCTACCAAATCAATAGATATTCAGTTCCATATTTTTTATTCTTTCTAGGTATATATTTTCTTAATCAATGACTCTATTATCAAGAAATTCTTCAACTAACCACAAGATAATATCACTATGAAACCAACCACACGCAGTACCTCATACACTGAAATACAATATTTCGATCCTATAAATTAATCTACTTCTTACAACATTATTTTGAACATAAAAGCAACCTTCAGACGTAATAGTTTTATAGGAAGTGAGAATATTTCATGAAGAACGACACGTCCGACGCAACTGCTCAACAATTGCCCCACAAACCGCAAACCAAGGGTAAACATAATGGAACTAATGCCGAGGCCCGCAATGACTAATGTATCTATATCAATCTGCTCTCCCTAAATTATTTCGAAATCGCTCTCTCGTATCTATGTTATGAAACGGCCTAATTTCAATCAGTGACATCGTAAGCGATGTAAATGTCTAATGAGGAACCTTAGTCATATAAGTTACTAATCAGTCTCATAACAGTTTCATATTTCTCTTGATGTTAAAAATTTAATGAAGAAATTAAAACTACTATCATTTTATTATTAAACGGATGTAAAAAAGTAAAAGACAACTTCAACTTAATATTTAGTCTAGTCAATGAGTGATGAAATGAGAGGTGAAAAGTGCATGAAATATGCGAACAATTACAGAAGGTAAACATACTAAAAGTTCCCACCTCTGGGGTGTGAGCTAACCGTGGGGGAGGTGAGGTCACATTATTCAGTTTATCGGTTAGACTCTAGAAAAATAGGTTTAAGATAAAAATTAAGGCAGATTAAATTTCCTATAAAATTGTTTATATACATATTTGTCGAACTTTAAACAGTTTTCGAGATATAATTTTTTAAACTCGATAATTTTCAAGAAAAAAAAAATTATTACCTCACTTTTTTCAAACGTATGCTTTAAGTGCCAAAAACGTACTAATTAAATTAAAGTAAATTTAATGCCCTACAATTTTAATATTGTCATTTTTTCTGAGAAATTATCGTGAAAGGCTCTAGAAGCAAATGTCTGACAAAAAGTGATGTAAAAATGATTTCTTTTGCTAAAATTATCGATGTTCAATAACGTCTGTCTCAAATATGGTTGGAAGTTCGACAAGTATGTATATAAACAAATTTTTAGTAACATCTACAACATTTGTTTCTAAAGTCCACCCCCAGCGGCGGGGCGGGGACTTTTAGTATGTTTATCTTCTAACTATTCCTAACTCCTAAGGCCCTAAGTCAAAAATACTCCCATATTTGATGCACTATACAATATGTTAATTGACTGGACTTACGGGCTCTGCCTACCCATCTGTATATAATATTTCCTAGGTACATTCCCTTCCCATATCCCCTACATAAAAAGTTTCCTGAACTTTTCTACTCAAACCAAGAGATGGCCTTCTTCTACACTTTACACATACCTGCCCATAAAATAGCCTTATTTCGACATCCCTTCCTTGCAAGATCCACCACCACCTGGAACTATCACCCTCCTAAAATAAGATTCTATAGCCTCATTCAAAGCTTCATTTTATAATCTAGACTGCGTAGTAATAGTTTCTTCACTGATATAATATTTTTCATTTCCCTATTCTGTATGTTTTTTTTTATATTATATTTTCCGGAATATTGTATGTTTTTCTTTTTAGGTAAGCTTGATGGTATAGAAGGATCAATACAATTATGATTGATGAATTAATTGCCACTTCTATTGGAATTACTTTATTTAAAAACTAGTTTCGAACACTAAGCATTCATCAGTTCTAAAACATACAAGATTTTCACAACAGCACTCTGTTACATGGATTATAGCCCAGTCAATAAAGGTTTCGTGTCGCAACTAATTAGGGGAAAGCTGAATTTTCGCAGGGTGTTAGTACATAAAGTATACACTAAAGAAACACAAAGTCCCGACCCCCACCCCTCTTGCTTTCCCCCCCCCCTTCCCCTTCCCCCCACCCCTTCAACAACATTACAAGTACAAATCTCTGGTTATATGCCGACAACCCGAAACCTAATTATGGTATCGGAGTGTTCTTTTTTTTATTTTACTCCTAATAATATTACAAATAAGTTATGTTATGTACACTTTTTATGTAGATAGGTTAGTTTCGCCGTAATACTTAATCATATACAGAAAACTGCCACTACAAAAAACAAAAAGTAACTTCAACAAATTATATATTTTTTTATTACGATTTGGGAAGAAAAGTTCTAAACAAAACTTATAGGTAATATAATTAGCTTTAAAATGGTGTGTCTCATAACGCATAACATTAAAACGATGGCTTCATACGGAGCGTTGAAAGAATAGTGGACACCGGTGCGCCGATCCTAGATGGGCCGTGCTGAGGTGCACAAACGCATATACTGCTGTTCATGATCATGAATAGCCATTTAGTTGAAATGCAGTAACAATGTAATAACGTTTATTTTTAGGTTATTACTTCCAAAGTGCATTTTTTTTTTCTATAATAGTTTATAGTTTATTTGTATCACATATTTAGTACAAAATTTAGCATCGAAGATTCAACTCCAAAAATCAAAAGATCTGACTGCTGGATATTGTTCACCACCCTTAGCTGTAAGTGTGATAAAAAGTCTTCCTCAAAATATCTTCGGGTTTAGGAGAGAGAGGGGGTCAAAGTCGTATGTTGCTGGCTGTCTGATCTCGGAACTCGGAAAACGTTACTGTGTTTTTTTAGTCTATACTTTATGTACTAACACCCTGCAAAAATTCAGCTTTCCCCTAATTAGTTGCGACAAAGGCTAATTTCTTGCTTTCATTGACTGTGCTATTATATGTACTACAGTTTACAAAAGAAGAAAAGAAGTATGAGAAGAAATCAAATACATTGGTACTCACCTGAGAAGGCCAAACGGAATATATCAGATTTGAAAAGGGAAGGGCCAGGTAGGTTAAATATTAGGGGGGAGGGGTTCCTGGATTTTCACTTGTCATTTTCAATGGCTAATTGAATTTTTCAATGTTGTTTTAAAAATTTTGTATTGTTTTAGAACTGATAAAGAATGTTTAGCATTCGAAACTAGATTTCAAATAAAGAAAAGAACATCAAAATGAAGTTAATACAGATACACATTCACCCTGGGGAACCCACTCAAATGCGCCACTTGATTAGAAATCCAGAGCCATCAAACTTTGATAAATCCACGTCTCAAATATAAATTTATAAACAATTAACAAAAGTAGCTTTTCTTTAAAATATTTACGAAGTTTGTTTTTTCGTTTAATCTTTCTCATTGTATTACTTAATTCCTAACAGAAAAGTAAAAAATAATTTGTGAAAGAGACTCCTCTAGTTTGCAGGCTCAACCAACATTGTTAATAAGAGTTTCGAGCTTTGCTCTCAATTATTTATTTGGGTATTAGACCTAAAGCCCTAGTTTTCTAATAGGTTACTATTCTATTCTAACCAGAGTGAGGAGATTGATATTTATCCAATCGTTCTGCTACAAAATAAATGATATCCCTAGGTTTGAGTACAAACCTGCTTTGAAAGGTGCTCTTCTGCTCTGAAAATAACACCGCATAGCCTCCTCTGTTTTTTCATTAAATCGTAATCGTTACTGCGGTATAAAATCTTTAAATGCTATATAATTTAACATGGATAAATAACCTAATATTTTATTTATCAGGAAATGTGAGGCTGCTTTATAACAAAATTTAAGCAGTTTTGTCATAGTGAATAAGCGTATTTTCACATAGAAGAGGGAATATTGAGCGACAGGAAGGATTAGGGATAAGTTTAATTTTTCACATATGCCATTAACAATCAATAGCTCCCCCCCCCCCTGGGCATTAGCCTAATGGCTTCTTCCTCTTTATCAAACTTCCACTCTCCTTCGGTTCTCTAAAAGGAGTTTACACAGCATTAGGTAGACTCAACAATATTTTATCAAAAGGGTTATATAATCAGATATTAATCTAATTATATATAAGATGTACATTATTAATTAGAAACCTCTTCAATCAATGCAACTTTATATCATATTTTTGCCATGGATGTGTCTTCTTGTTGGGTGTCTGTACTTTTTTGCTATAACGCATTTTGACACGCCAAAATATAACAAAATGTTGGCGTTGCTCGTATCGAAATTTTGACGACATTTTCCTCATTTAAAATTGATCGAAGAATATTTTTTAATATATTTTATTTGTCGCTAGGACTTAATCTTTAGGAGTTATAATGGTTTAAATTACAAAAACCACGTTTGCAACCGCTATTTTCTCTCAACTTTATTTATTTCGAAGATTCACTGATTGCTAATTTAATTTAATTATTAATTTAAGTAATTTGATTCTTTCAATTATAAAATGTAAACTGAGAAGAGCAGTATAGTATAGATAGAGATATCCATGATATATTGTTATTCCCAGTATTTTTTATTTATTTATGTTTTAATTAATCAGAGATGGACCGATTAGTCGGCTGGGAAAAAGTCCATGCCAATCATTGCTACCGTTGGTATTCGAGTGACATTGATAATGTTTTAGGGCTTCGCATACAGCTTTATAGCTATCAGTACATATAGAAAAAGGTTTTGGTTTATCTTGTATTTTTTCTTTTATTTTCTGCGAAGGGTCCAGTATCTAACGGAGTGTGTATTTTTTTTAGAAAAATAAATTGAAAGCTAGCAATTTACGTAACTTAACTTAGGTTGTTAATTGCGTAATTTGAAATTCAATAATGCCGAAAAATATAAATTTTGTATATTATTTCTGTTTTATAACTTAGAAATACCAACAAAAATATTTAAACTGGTAACAAAAACAAAACAAAACAAAAGCCAAAATACTTGTGTACATTGCTAAAATAGAGTTTTATTTTCGTTGCATGTTTATAATATTTTTTTATGCTTTATTATATTTCAATTGAGAATTAATATTGTTTGAGGCAAAGCCATGTGTTTGTAACTGTGAGGTTAAATCTGTGTAAGCTTGGTGACTTTGATGAAAAAAAAAAAATAGTAGGTTAGTGAAGTTCTTTATTTATTATTATGGAAGTTGTGGAATTTAATTTTTATTAATATCCTGATATTTCTTAAAGACAATCGTTTTAAATCAATAATAATCGATGAGCTTTAAAATAAATGCACATCACAACGTTCTCGCTGTTGTTTTAAAAGAGTTGTTTTGTTTTTTTTTCTTTTTAATTTCAAAATACCCGCCAATAATGTCGCAGCATCAAATGGCGGTATCCTTTGCATATTTTGATTGCAATGATCCTTTGTAGCCTTTGTAGCCTTTGTAGTTTTATAACATTTTTTTTACGAAGTACAGCTGGTACCAAACAGTACAGCATAAAGCATTTTAGGGAGGATAGCTGCTTCATATATTACTTTAAAAACCTCTGATTTAAGGCCCCATGTTGCTTAGCAGCTATTGACAGTCCGTTAAATCCGTAGAGTGTCGTTTATAAAGGTTGTCTAAGTGCCTGTTCCAATTTAGTTTTCTATCGAAGAGTACACCTAAATACTTCATTATGTCACATTGTGTAGTCTAACTGTATTGAGTCGTATGTCCAAGTCTGGTACTCTCCTTTTTCTTGTAAAAATAATGAATTTAGTTTTTTCCAAATTAAAGTTAAGTTATATACCTCTAGTCCAATGTCCTAGTCTTGATAGTGTCAGATTTGCTATTTCCTGGAGTTCATCAAAGTCTTTTCTTTTTATAAGTAACAGTAAGTCATCTGCATAAGCTAGTAACGTTGTATTTTCATGTAAGTCTGTTTCGAAAACTGAAATTAATACATTCCATATATTGGTGATAATGCTGATCCTTGAGGAGTTCCTAAAGTCAGTTTCTTCTTTTCTATTGAGTGATAGTTTGTCTGAGCAGTAAGTCTTCTGTCTCATTTTCTGTCCATTCCCAGTTGGTATGAATGTGTTGCGGTAAAAATTGTTTCATAAATTGATGTCTCAAGTTAGTCATGAATTTTCCCAGTCACCATTTTTCTGTCAAATATACAAAGTTTTTGATTTTCTCTGCTGTCCAGTCATTCCCGTATACGTGTAGTTGGTATGTTAACATATTGTGGTCCGAAAAATTAGTTTCTCTTGAAATCGTCCAGTTTTGTACAAGGTTATGTCGAGTTGCGTTTGTATTTATAAAGTAAGATCGATATTACTGTTACCTCTCGCACCTTGAAAAGTTGTTAGTTTTCAGTATTTAATAAAAACAGATCGTTTTCCACAGGAGGAGGTAAAAGTACATTAGAATTTTCATAAAATGAGAATTAATATTTTTTATATAGAGACAAAATCTAGGTTAGTGAAGTTCTTTATTTATTTTGGAAAAATATCCTGATAAAATCGTTTTTATAATCAGATTTTCTATTTCAAGAATAAATCATAAAATGAGAAGAAGAATCTCAAATGTTTTCAAATAAAAATTATAATCAATATAGACCATGTTTTTATTTCAATCATCCTATAATTAAGCCAAGAAATAAAAATGAAAAAAAATGGCCAACTAGTCGGCGCTTTTTGCCAACAAGTTGCCGACTACAAAAGCATCTCTAGAATAAATATTTTTTAAGTATTTAATTCAGTTTTATTTTTTTACTCTAAAACAATTTTCAGCATAATCATCATCTTATGGCGCTTATGGTCCTTGTAGAACCCTCGCCTCCTCAACAATTCTCTGCCATTCAAACCTTTCTTCGGCAGCCCTTCTCCGTCCTCTCACACCCACAGTCCGAAGATCGTCCTCTACATCTTCAAGGCAACGAAGTCGAGGCCTTCCTCTCCTTCTGATTCCACCCGGGTCTACTTGCCTCCATTCTTTGCAAATGCCCTAGCCATCTAATTCTGCCTCTTTTTATGTTGGCTACAATATCTGGAGCAGCATATAGAGTTCTCAGTTCCTCATTTGTTCTCATTCGCAAGAGATTCAGTCCATACATGGTTGGACCATATATCTTGCGAAGGATTTTTCTTTCCCACGTGTTTAATAATTTTTCGTTGTGTGATGTCAGGGTCCATGTCTCACTCCCATACATAACAACCGGCTGAAGGATCGTTCGATATACCCTTATTTTGAGATTGCAGGATATGTTTCTACTTTGAAAAATTTTCACTAAAGACCAATAGCACCTGTTTCCTGTTATGTTCTTTATTTTATTTCTTCTTTGATAATATTGTCCTCAGAGACAATAGCACCCAGATACTTAAACTTAGACACTCTCTCAAAGGAATATCCAGCCACCTCAATGTATTTATGTCCTCTTTCCTCTCTAGTTGTTACCATGCATTTGGTCTTTTCTTTATTTAGCGTGAGTCCTACATTTCTTGCTGCTTTTTCAGCATAATGGCTTATTATTTTATTTACTTTGAATAAAGGTCATTACATAAAACAATGGAGAGGCGATCATAAAAGACTGATACTTTACTAGCACTCTGTTTTCGTATTTTAGACTGCTTGAGTGATGAAATACTGAGCTGCTTAAATGAAATACTAAATATAATTTTGACAATATTGCCTCTAGTATTTATAGACATGATGTAAAAAACAAAAAGAAGTAAAATAAATATATTATGTATTTACTATATTTAGATATGATTCAATATATTCGTTATTTTTTAAGTTAAATTAATAAACTAAATAAATTACAAAATCAAACCTCCTAAAATGTTTAACTGCACCAATATTCGAAACCCATTTTAACATTGTTCTTATGAAACATAGTTAAACTATTTTACTAAGTTGTAAAATACTAATCCAATTTACTATATAATATTAATACATAATAACCTTCATCGTAATTAAGTTTATTTGTTTTGCCTTAGACATCTCGCTTTTATATAAAAAAAAAATTCATACATTAACAATATGGGGCAGTTTTAAAATGTAAATCTTTTTACAATTAAGTATCGTTGTAGGCTCTATTGTATCTTAAAATAGCACATTATATACATATTAAGGGTGAGTCCATATTGCTTCGTTATTTAAGGCCCAAAGTAGCCGAATGTAATATTTTTTTCAATCATTGTTTTTTCACTATCTCCATACCATATAATTTATTTTATTTTAATTTTTAGGGATTTTTTTTTTTTTTTAAATATCTTTATCAGTAATAATTTTAGAAACATACTGATGTTAAGGGTTAAGATATTATTATGGGTCACAAAAAAAAATCAGATTGTAAATTTAATATTTTTTATATTGAAAATTCTTATCTTTTTGGTAGCCTTAATTATTTGAGAGAGTAAATTTGGATTTTCACCTAATGCTGGATTAAGTGAATGAGGAATTCCCAAGTTAGTCAATGCTCCTTTGTATCTAGGACAGACTTTAAAGATATATTTTATTCATAGTACTGTTTGACAGTGCTGACATATAGGTGCAGTTTCTTTGGTCATAAGATAGCTGTGTGTAAGAACTGCCTTCTTACACACAGCCAAGTCGAAGTCGAGTGATGACTACTTCCTCTCTTCTTAAGAAAAAAAAATTGGGTTAAATGGAAAAGTCATGATATTCAAAATTAAAAATTATCTGCTTCAATTAAATAAATATAAATAAATTATCTGCTGCTAATCAAGATGGCAAAAAAAAAAAATACTCCTAACATTTTATACACACACACACACACACACACACACACATATATATATTACAAGTAAAGTAAAGAATACAGTGCCCCAATAGTGCTATATAAAGGTAGCCAGCCAAGTTTTCAAGGTAATTTAATGAATATTACTAGGTCCCTCCGCAAAATAATCTAAAACTGATACAGGTACCAAGGCAATCATGTATTACAGGTATGAATGTTATCTAAAAGTTATATTCGAAAAAAAACAGTACCACAAAACGTTCAATAAAGTAAGTTAGCCAAGTACGACTGGAAGTTATACCCTAACGAGCTGGGTGATAAATAAAATTGAATAAACCCGATCACTGATAAGAGATGTATGCAATTACAGACTTGATTAATGGACAATAACGGAACCGGTCAGCCGATCGCTACTTTCCAACCGATCAAGCAAATGCTCTTTGGGTGTCGATAGCAAACTGCGAAAAGAAAAAAACTAGAAAGAAATGCATCAATGCAGCTGAGGTTCAGTGCACATATATTATGATCGTTAGCTTGGTCAACTGCTCATTTTGCGATGTTTTCAAAGATTATGTAGTTTGTTTTATTTATAACTTCAGTATCTTGTAATCTGTAAAAAATATATGTAAAGAAAGCGATACATTACTTTAGCAATATCTTTTCGAGTAACGATTAAGAGTAACTTACATAAGTTTAAAAGGTAACATGGAATGTAACATAATAAATTTCTTATAGAGTAAAACTATTTTAGTTTATTCACATCTTTTAATAACTACAATCAGCGAATGTGCTAATTATAAGACTAGAAATATATCGTGTAAGTCATGAGCGAAATCAGTACGCAACGGTACCTTCTACTACCTTTATTGAAGTTTCTTAATATACGAGATCCCTCATCCATCTCCTTTTTAGCCTTCTAAATGTTTGTCGGGAATATTTGAAGAAGCTATGTATTTTATAAGTCTGTTAGGATGGTCATAAGTTTGTCATAAACTATTTTGTATTTAGATTTAATATACATTCCAGACTTAAAAGACAACTGCTCGTCGATTCCGACTACTTTAATATTTACTTGGCAAGCGTTAATAAATTACAAAAGACTTATTTACATGACAATAACTAGACCCATTTGGACATGGGCTCCACTAAACCTTCCAATTCTTCTCGTATCCAATCTTAACAATCCAAATTCCTTCGTAAAATCCTCAATGCTCCTAATTATGTCACAAAAAAGCTTATTCATAAAGATCATAATGTTCCATACGTTGTTGATTTGGCCCAAACCAGATACCTAATCTTTCATAGTAAACTCCATACCCACTCGAATCCACTAGTCTCCCAACTAGCCTCTCACTCCATTCTCGATAATCTTACGAAGCGTCTGAAAAAAAGATAGCTAAAGTACCTTCTAATGTAGAACTATTGATGTGAGTAGTTCTTTACATGCTATAGACATGTCATTGGAATCATTTTCCTCAAATTTAATGGTTGTATAAAATGTATTCAGTTGTAAATACCAATAAACAGTTTAAAAAAAAGGTTTAATACTGTCTTAGTTTGGGTACGTCTGTGTGCAATGTTCTGTTTCTTAGAGACAACGTGCAATTAGTCGCTGTGTCTGGGACTAAAACGTTTGTAGTTTGTTTGTATCTGTTCTCTGGTAAGTAGGTGTATGTATTTAGTCGCTATCTTAGTTTCAGTGGGGATCGCTTATGCAGTAGAGAGAGCATTAGTTTTAGTCGCTTATTCAAAGTAAGCCGCATCTGTTTAACATGAGAACCCGACGTTATCCTTCAATCGAAAGTTAATCTTAAATATTTTAATGAGTTAGTCTGCTAAATTGGTTTGTTGTATTAGTATATCTTTGTGTGAAAGTAATATGTTGTGATTTTTCATTGTTTAATTTGTTTTTTCAAAGCTTAACCAGTCTTGCAGTAATATCATCAGCAAGTAATATTGAAGAGTCATATAGAACAAAACTAAATCAAATTCTTTACATCATTGGCACTGTGAGGTGTACGATACTTCCGTGACTGGCCTAGATGATATGCACTATTGGAAGCCTTGTCTAGTAGTTTCGTGACCTAAGTGATGTTTAGAACTTCCTTATAGGTTTACCTCACTATATCTTCAGCATTGATCTCTGTAATTGTCGTCATGCAGGGTAATGCACATTAAATAAAAGTTTCTATGAATATAAAATAAAAGTTTTTCATATACGTACATCATATAATAACTAGTCTTAATGTTCTGAGCGACCTCATAAAAAGCCAAAGATTTCGTCATATCTGATATATAACGTTTCAAAATTTACTCCTCAAGTAAGGACTTTTTTCACTTAAGGAAGCGACAACTATAATGATATTTTTGTCAAAGATATGTCTTTCTATACTTTTTTGGTGAAACGATCTTTTCACACTCAAAAATGTAACATTTTGACTTGCTCTAGATATGTTGGCAGTGATCGAATCGAAAATTTGACGGCAGTTTCATGGTCAGAAATTTAGTGTAGAATATTTTTTTGTTATGTAACATTTGTCGCTAGGACCTGCCGTTTAGTATCTATTGGTATTGGTATTGGTATATATATTGGTGTATATATTGGTTTGAACAAAAGTAAAGTCACACTTTGTCTACATTTTTTAAGTCTTGTGTCTTTTTTGACACGCTCTAGCTCTGTTTGTGTTGCCTGGATCGAAAATTAGCTTGTTTCATATTTAGAAATTTAATAGAGAATTTTTTTTTTGTTATATAACATTTGTCATTAGGACCTATCGTTTATGAGCTACATTGGTTTAAATGAAAAATTCACGTATGAAACCACTACTTTCTCTTAATTTTTTTTTTCTTAAACAATGATGATTGGTTAATTTAATTTACTTTTTGGAGAAGAAGATAATCAGGGATGCAGTCAAAGAGAAACACCACGTCTAAGTAGAAATACTTTAATGCGTGCCAACGGTCTTCTTCAGGGCTATAATGAACAAAACACTAGATGTGACAAAAATAACAGACCGATACATGATAAATGGAATAAAAAATAACATGGATAAAAGAACAATATATAAAAAAAAGCAGTAGAAAATAACTGATACATAATTCAGTAATTTTAATTTTCAAGCAGCAAGGTATGGTTCTCCTTTCAAATTAAAGTCTTTCATTAGAAGAGCTCTAGACCATCTTTTTTTCAGACGCTTCTGAGGATTATTAGGAAAGGAACGGGAAGCAAGTTGAGAAACAAGTGGATTTCGATGGGTATGTAGTTTATTGTGAAAGGAAAGGAGTCTTGTTCCTGGGAAATCAGCAACATTTTGCTGTCCTGCCACAACAGATCATTGTGGATTAGTCCGTTTGTGACTAAGTAAAGGGGATCAAGTATTTTACAAATGATTTTGGTTAGCAGAGACTGGATAACTAATAATATTAATTAAAAATATGTTGTAACTATCTTAAGCAATGATTGATTAATCTAAGACATTCCTGATATGATAGTTACAAATACATAACCATAACTCTTTAGAAATTTGATTCTTAAATAGAAACTCAGATCATTGCATAATTCATATTTCTGAGGTGTTAGAGCGCTTAATGAAAAAAACTGAATTCATAGTGCATAAATTAGCATTTATTTGCACTTTATATCTTTTTTTTTATTTTACAGTTGAGAATGAGTAGAAAAGAGTTATTAGATCGATGTGGTGAACCGGAATGGACTGATGATGGGTTTGTTTTCGTGTAAACGATAGACTGCTGATCCATGAATCAATTATAGCCCCTAATTATTCATCGCAGACTTTTATCACATCTTCATTGGCTGTGTCAATAAATTTTAAATTAAAATGAACAAGTTCAGTCCATAATGTTAAGAAAGAAATGATCATTAAAGAAAATAATCATTTATTTTTTCAACTCATAAGATAAAGTCAAATACTGATTCGATATAAATTAATAGAACATTATTCATAAATTTTATAATTCTTTAAACTTTTGTCGCAAGCCATTCCTCTCTTCCGTAACAATTAAAATAAACCAAGTGGATGGAATCTTTGGAAGCATTTTTACCAAGGAGTTACTTTCTTAGTATATCTTTGGCAGATATCCCTGGAAATACTCTCTAAAAGCTAAAAAAAGAAGCAGGATGAGAGATCTGCTTAAATTATATATATAAATCCATGCCAGCAGAAAGAAGAGTATAACTGCTATTTGTCAGAAAATTTACATATTGTGTTTATAACAGCTGTGAATAAATAAGAAAACTAAATACGCTCAGATGTAAGGGGAATAGTAAGGAATTTTGAAGTTCAACATATGTAGGATCGAAAACAGTTGGATAAAGGATATTTTTTTTAACTGTTTTAATCAGTAGACAAACATTAAACGCATAAATATATTATTATTAATTAAGTCGAGCATTTATGACATAATTTACTTATATGTTTTCAAATCAAAGTCTTATATATAAGAAAATTTATACATTTGATTTTATTTTTTTTATTCCTACTACCCGAAATAAAGAAATGTAAGTGGAGTCACAAAATGACCCCGGATTACTGTATGTTTCCAAATTTGGAGGAAACGTGGTATCCATATATATATATATATATATATATATATATATATATATATATATATATATATATATATATATATATATATATATATATATATATATATATATATATATATATATATATATGTATGTATGGATACCACGTTTCCTCCAAATTTGGAAACATACAGTATCCGGGGTCATTTTGTGACTCCACTTACATTTTTTATTTCGGGTAGTAGGAATAAAAAAAAAATAAAATCAAATGTATAAATTTTTTATATATTTATTCAAATACCTAATAATCTAAATTTATGCGTTTAATGTTTGCTACTGCTGATCAAAACAGTTAAAAAAATATTTTCAATTTTATCCAACTGTTTTCGATCCTACATATGTTGAACTTCAAAATTCCTTACTATTCCCCTTACATCTGAGCGTATTTAGTTTTCTTATTTATTCAAAGCTGTTATAAACACAATATGTAAATTTTCTGACAAATAGCAGTTATACTCTTCTTTCTGCTGGCATGGATTTTATATAAAATTTATATATCTCTCATCCTGCTTCTTTTTAAGAGAGTAAATATTCCAGGATCCTGCTTCTTTTTTATAGCTAGAAATTGATAGAGAGTTTAATTCAAGGATCCAAAAAGCTATGTATGTATATATACATACTGATATATACAAACTTTACTACATAACCTATAGGTAGTACTTCGAAAAAATAAAGAATAGTGAATTCAAAAGGAGCTTTCAATAAAAAAAAAAATCATTAAGTGAAAACTATCATCCGGTATAATGGCTTACTGAGGACTTGTTTACAGCCAATGTGTCTACAACCAGTTCTAATAACAAACATTACAAAATAATAAACATCAACCGCAGAGAGAAAGTGATTCTCACCCAACACAGGATTGGGCATCCAAGAAGAATGAAAATTTAGTTTAATAACAACATACCAGATTAAAACGACAAGTAATCTCCAGTTGTTTTCGACTTCTTCAACGTTTAATAAGCAAACGTATAAACCGATTAATTACAATAGACTCATTTACATTACATTAATCAGACCTATTCGGATTTGAGCTGGAGTTGAGCTTTGGGTGCATCTAAACCATCCAAATTCATATCGTATCTATTCAATACAATCCTAACACTTCGAAAAATCGAAAAAAATAAATAAAAAAAATGCCTAAAGGACAGAACTGAACCAAATACGAATTCATAGGGCCGTTTTCAACAGAGTTAGAATATCATGTCTTATATTAATTATTACTATTTTTTAACGTTGGATAGATACCACACTTAAAAGACAAGAATCTGCCCGTTATTTCCGAATACTCCAACATCTACTTGGCAAACGTTCATAGTTCCTAATAAATTACAAAAGACTTATTTGCATGATAATAATTTCAGATTTACGGAGTTGAACTTTGGGCTCCACTAAATCTTCCAATTCATCTCGCACCTAATCTTTACAATCCAAAACCCTTCCAAAAATCCTCAATGCTCCTTGTTTTGTCATGTACGAGATTCCTCATACAACTCCCTTTTAGCCTTCTGAATGTGTTATCTGGAATATTTGTAGAAGCAATGTATTTTATAAGTCTGTTAGGATGGTCATAAAGTTTGTCATGAACTATTTTGTATTTAGCTTTAATATACATTCCAGAATTAAAAGACAAGAAACTGCTCGTCAATTCTGACTACATTAACATTTACTTTACAAGCGTTATTAAATTAAAAAAGACTTATTTACATGACAATAATTAGACCCATTTGGACATGGGCTCTACTAAACTTTCCAATTCTTCTTGTATCCAATCCTAACGTAAAATCCTCAATCCATAAAGATCTTAATGTTCCATATGTTGCTGATTTAGCCCAAACCAGATACCTATCCTTTCATAGTAAACTTCTTAACCATTCATATCCACTAGTTTCTTAACTTGCTTCCCATTCTATTCTAGATAACCTCTCTTGGCGTCTGAAAAGAAGATGGCTTCATGACTCTCAAATATAGAACTTGCTTTATTTTAATTGGCATTTATTCATGAACATTATCTTCATCTTTACTCGATATATTTTTATTTTATTGTATACAGTTATGAATTTCAACAAATAGATAAAGCAGAAAAAATAATAAAACTTTGATTACTCCTCATCAAATCGGTTAATAATATGTTATAAAGTATCGACTCATTTTTTGGCCTGGTGGCCAATCAAATACTCCGGAATGCAACAATTAGGGCGGTGGAAAAGACGACATGATGGATAGTAAGATACAAGTTGAAAGGGTTGAATTTAAAATTCAAAAAATAATTACTTCGGAACCCCACCCGAGCGAGTAACAAATTGCTGGCCTGAGTACTAATTTTTGTACAATTAACCTGACTGAATTTGAAAATAAGCCCCGGGGTGGCTGCTATTAGCTTAGTTACAGCTCACCTGCTTTTGACCGACAACTGTTTTGACTTATTACCAGAATACTAGCGGTATAAACCATAAATCTAATAAACATTAATATTCCTAGGTGGCGTACCCGGCTCACGAAGAGCCCCGGGCGAGGACAGACATTAACAGCTGAGCCCACATAATAGACTCGAGGTGATTGGTTAATAGATCACCGCTCTCGGGTCTTGTCTTCCTCCAGGATAGGCAGCGGATCACAGCACAGCATGGCATGGCATGGCATCCTGGATACGGCTTCATGTAAATAGCGTCCGCTGAATAGCGATTACAATACATTACTGCTAGGGGTCTTTTTTCCAACTCCTTTTCTTTAGAAATTTTATTGTGAATGTAAGCTTGTTATAATACAGGACTGTAGAGGATCATTTTTTAGTGAAATAAAGGTTATTTGACAAAAAGATTTAATCATTTACACGAAATCAAATATATTGGTACTCACCTACGAAAGCAGAACGAAAAGGACTTCTGAAAGATATCAAGACCTATACTGGACTGGGTTTTATTTTTGTTTCCAATAAAAATAGAAAAAACCCAACCAGTTACAAAGAAAACCTAAAAGTTTAACCCACCTACGTACCTGACCCTTTCACCTCTGTAAAACATTTGAAATTTTTTTGTATCTTTTTAGAACTGATTAATGTTTAATATTCGAAACTGGTTTTCAATTTTTAAAAATTCAACTGAAGTGGCAATTAATTCATCAATCCTAGTTGTATTTATGCTTATATACCCTCAGCTTACCTCAAGTAAATATATTGGTTTTTGTTATATATAATAAAATATAATATAATGATTCTGACGAGGAGTGTATTATATTTATAATAATACACTCTATAATAATTTATATAATAACTACGAAAAACTACCTTACACTTTTAAGTTGTCTGAAACCTTAGTTATAGACTGACCTACAAGAAATGATAAATCAAATTTGTATAAATTGTTTTAAGAGTTTCGAATGAGAATTTTTTCAAACTGTGAACACGAAATAATTTATGAAATCCGTTTTAATTTTTTTCTTATTTATCTTTTTAATAATGTCGTCAGCGGTCATATGACAGAACTTGTAGCCATTACAAATTCAATGACATGAGCTACAAAAAATGATGTCGGCTGACATACTGTGCCTGTGACATAGACACGATGTCAATCAGCACTAATTGGCCACCGAGGGTTGACATTCATGTCAACACTCACTCGGAATAATTTTTTTTTTTCTTATAACGGTAGAAGTTTATTTCCAACATTAAATAATTGCCAATGTTTATGTATATATTTTTTATATCCTAATAACTAATATTTAGTTTTATACTAAACACAGAATGTCACTCAGATTTTTATTTATTTATTTTTTTATAAATTAGGGTACCGATCATTTTATCGGCTTTTGTCGGCAAATTCTTAATTTGAATAATTCACAATGACAAGGAGAACTTTGGATTAAAACCCCTGTTCGTGTCAATGTATTGAAAAATAAAGTTTAGATAACATGAAAACAAAAATTTGTTAGTAAATGTTTATATGTTTTTTATAATTTTTGCTTCATCAATACAAAATACTATTTTGTATCAACCATCGTTTACTGTCAATGTCTGCAATCATTTTTAATACTATTATCACCACCATTCATTAATTAGTTATATATTACATGATATATAATTAAATATATAATACTGATAATTGATAATTTGTATTCTTTAATGTTTCCTCTAATTATCCATAACGCAGCAACTATTAATTGTATTGATACATAACAAAAGTATGATAATCATCACCTCGTATTATAACCTGAATGGGAAGGCTGAGATTCATTTCGAGGGACCGCAACGAAGTAAATATAAACTTACCCAGGTGGGAACCGAACCTACGACCGTACCAGGCAGGCGCTCTGAGACACTCGCACCAAGGTGCTCAACCGTTGTGGTCCTCATAATATTTTTGTTTGACCCAGGAAACATAGAATGCTATAGTAACTGCCTCCCTTTTTGCTTTAAACTATTCACCTTTGACCCATTAATCAATGCCAAGCCTATACACTAAAGACAAATGCTCCCTCGATCCGTTGGCTACCGCACAACTGGCTTTTCATAACAGATCTGAAAGAAGTAAAAGAAAAGACAGGAGATGAAGAGAATACTTAGAAGTCTTTCCCAAACATTGAGGGCGGAGATAGACATTAGTGCCACTAAATAGAACCGATTAGCGAGTACATTGTTTGATCTACAGAGAGCGTTCCTGTCCCGGGGGTTAATTGCCCTTCGAGTTTTTCTTTTTCTCGCCGTCACGACTCAGGATCGCCTGAAGCGCTGTACACGTTACGCAAGGTCTCTTTAGTCTTGGAATTATTACTTTAATTTGGACCAGAGACTCCAAACTACCATTTTCCATATTGGTTCTCATACCTCTAATTAAGGTTTTGTTCTCTTTCTGGCAGCGTCCTAAAAGTTTACGAAAACGCCGGTCGAAAATAAAAAAGACGAGAGAAAAATTACCATTCGATCACTGTGTTCAATTCCGGCTAACTACGTTATTAACGACTGCCCCAGGGTGTAAAATAATTTGACCCCTTCCCCCTCTCCCACCCCACTTCACCATAAAATTAAACTCCTGCAAGGTGTGGGCGTGATATCAGGATCGATGCATTTATTGAAATTTCATCATTGGCTGAGGAATTTAATATTGCGAATATTGCTTATTACGTCAATAGTTATCCGTTTCCATCTGCATCCAATTATTTGAAACAAATGTGATTATTTATTTGTTTATTTTATTCCCTTCCGTAGTACCTTTATTGAACAGAAGTGTATACACTTTAATTTGTTGACATGCATTATGTATAATATCTGAATAACTTCAATCAATATAATGTTCTCTATAGTTTAAAATTATACTTATATAAGAGTAAATAATAAACAGTATTTTAAAACAGTATTTTCAAAAAAAAACGAATAAAATTATAGACCTTCAAGGATCACCTGTGGTTTAAAAAATACAATGACTAATATTAAAATTATATGGTGATAACCTTAAAACAAAAATCCCACCGTAGCATTAAACAAGAAATTATCTCATGGTTTTTTCTTGTATCTCTTTTAGCCCTACCAGTGATTATATCTCCAGACATCTATCAAAATAGTACAAATTGAAAAATGATTTTTTTTTTTTTTTTTAGGGGGGGGTTAATCATTCAAGCGTACTCAGCTCAATATATCTAAGAAACAAGTTTATTTATTATAGATACCGATTAATTTCTACCTGCATGCACTAAATTTATTGGCTTATACGACTGAAGTTCAATGAGACGCGGTGGTAAGTGTGGACAGCAATTTTCGATGAAGCCGGGCATCGATACTTCACCTTCGGAAATAAAAACAGCTCCATAATTCAACCTGTGAGGACAGGATTTATTAAATTAGGCCGCATATTTGACAATATTGCTACTATCGACACTAAAAATATAGTTGAAAAGGGTAATATTTCCAAAATAGGAATTAATACAATATTTTACTAGTTATAATTAATTCTGAAGACAACTATTCGGAATTTTCTTGCCAGTTATATTTTACAGTCATGAGAAAAAAAAAAATGTAAATGTCTCTACAATACTCATCAATCATATTTATTATCAACAGGTATGCACGAAACCAGTTAAAAAGAAAGAAAAAAGATTTTTTTTTTCTAAAGCAATCTCTAGATTCCTTAACCCTGTGTGAAATCAGCATCTTAAATATCCGTATTATAAACAAAATAAAATTTTAAACAAATTAATTTTATTACAATAGGTCTTGGGCTATTTCAAACCTGTTTTGCAGCAAATTATATATAATTATAATAAAAAAAATATTAGGAACGTGAGATGAGGAACCGAATACGTCTTTGGATGAAAACCATGCTGATCAGTCGGCTGACTATTCGGCCAAGCCGATGATTGCATCGGTTCTGATTCGGGTGACATCGGCAATGTTTCAGGCGTTTCTTTGATAGCTCTATAGTCAGTCACATTTACATGTAGCTGCAGTTTTTTGTTTATATTATATTTTTCTTCTATTTTTTTGCAAACGGAACGGTGTGTAGCGGTGTGTTTTCAAAGAAAAATAAAGCTAAACTCGATAATTTACTTTACTAAATTTGTATAGTTAATGGTAAAATTTGGAATTCATTCCAAAAAATTCGTACCAAGTATAATAATTTGTAAATTTGTATGTAACACAAAAATATCTAATATGTAATTGTAAACAAAAACGCATATAAATTGCTTAAAGTTTCTTTTTCGTATTCCAGCATTTTTATAACGTTTGAATTAAGAAGTTGTATTTTCAACAAAATATGTTTTATCAAAACTAAAACTGTAATTACAAAAATAGGTTATGTAATTTATTTATTCAGTATTGTAGAGTTATTGAATATATTTTTCGTGAATATCAACGTATTTTTAAAAAATACGATATGAAGAGTTTATAGTTCTGGAATAAATAACAAACTGTAAATATGAATCCACAATATAAATTATAATTTATAAAAGGCCACATTTTCATTTCAATCAACCTAATTTTATGCGTAGAAATATATATAAATAAAGGAGCAATCGATTAGTAGGCCCATCTCTAGAGTTAATATTATGATGGAGTTACAAATATATTTTTTTTTCATAACTCCTTTTTATGAAATATTTACAGATGTAGGTCTTAATATGAATTGTATAAAGTATAAGGATAATCCTGTCTCTGAATTTATTTTGGAGCGTGTAACATTTGTAGCAACTAGGAACCTGTTTCTGCTACTGAATAACCGTTTTATATGTATTGCTGGTCAGTAGTAAGTCCTGTCTATAATTATTAGTTTCCAATTGAAATAGTCAGTAAATAGATAGAGCTGTGTCGCAATCATTAGCTGAAGGAGGAATACGTAGCTTTCTAGGTGAGAACTAGGGCTTGCTCTGAGGTACAGTTATATCCCGCTCATCGCACGATCAGATCGCCATCAGAGACCTTGTGGTTCACATTCAAACTATTATGCAAGGCTGCCCCCTGGCGGTGAGTGACCTATCTCTTTGCCTTTCCCGTATTTGGATCTCGTTGGAATCTTTATGGTTTCTAATTCTGCGCTCTAATCGAAATTGCAAACATTAGTTAAGAGAAATGTATCACACATAACGTTATATTCAACAACCATACTTTAATTAATTAAGCACGACATGGGAAGTTGTCAACTTTCGATTTTTAATTCGTATTATTTTCTATACAATGAAAAACTTAAACAAATTTTTTTTTCAGCAAACACCTATTTTAATTTTAGAACTATAACTCTTATTTAAGTATATCAAGTTAATTTCTGTAGAAAAAGAGCTGGCGTAGTAAACAAGTGATAGGTTCATAAACCAAGAAATAAGAAGTATCATGTATTTCTTCTTACTTTCATCCAAACGATTTTCAAATCACAAAGTTTATTGTTTGTAAGCGTTGAAAGTTTCTATTTCTCATTAATTATTTCGAAATTAAATTATACTATTTTCACTTTCATTTTATCATTTGCCTGTTCTAAAATAAAACAATCAACAAACTAACAATTAAATAATAAAATAAAACATACTCAGTAACAAACAACAAATATTTGTAAATTAATTGAAAAAAATAAAGGCTAAAAAGAACAGTTAAATGTTTTATTGCCCCATGAAGTCAGCACCTCCGATTTCCAAATAAAATAAAATTTAAATTAATTTTTTAATTGATGACTGTAACTTATAAGCTTTTTAATATTTTTAAAAGTTTGATATAGCTAATGATATTTAATAAAAACAATAATTTTCAGTTGTAATTAGTAATTTTTTTTTTATTCTCTTAAAATAAATTAATGAAGAAACAACCAATTAAATAATAAAATAGTCCAGTAACTGATAACAAATATTTATCAATTCATATTCAATAATAAGTTTTAGAAAAAAAAAATCACATAAGAAAGAGTGAATAAATTAACAAATATACAAAACTGCAAAAAGATACAGGGATGAAAAAATAATAAACATACTATCACAGTTATCTCTAATTTAATTATCTAGCTTATGGCAAATGAGCCAATGCATGAAATCTGAACTATATTTGGTTTTCATAACAAATAATATAATGTTAATTCAAATCAAAATATTTGATCCATTCATGTTTTTAATAAAATTATAATAGCAGCACTGTGTTACCTAATAAAATATAAAAATTCTAATAAACCTTTTTATGTTTCTTTGTTTTTTAATATATTTAAGTCAACTCTTTCAAAACTAAATATTCAATTAATATTAAAATGATTTATAATAAATTTCCATCTCAAATGTAGGTGCTAAAATATGATTTCGCTTATATAATTCAATGCTCATAAATGGTTATAAAACAATATATTCATTTGATTGTTGGAATTTATACTGATAAGTTAAGAGATATTCAAATGAGGAATAAAAACATAATCAGTATTTTATTTAATAAAAAAATATCAGAGTGAGATAAAAGAGTTTAAACACCTATATTAATTACAAAATTTTGCACTTTATATACACTACTTTTTTAAAAATATACTTATTAGAAAACATTTTTTAAAAATATTATTAATGAAGTATAGAATTACAACCCATTAAATGTAAACGACACAACATTACCTTGAAGAAGATAACTTGACAATAAATATTTCTTGTCAGGGTGGTGATAAATCTTGCATTGGAACACTTTTTCACATTGTGAACTGAAGAAGAAAAGAAGAAACATCAATTCATTTATAACCAGGTGAATTTAAGTTTGTTTTTTATTGCAAAATTTTTATTTCATTCAAAGCATACATACTTATTTACATCAATTATTATGGAATCAAAAACTACATTGATCACCTTTAAACCAATTTACATGTCTCTATGTATGTGTGTAAGTGTATATATATATGTTTGTTGTTATAAAATTTATTATTATAGAAATTAATGCATCCACTGGTGTCTTTTTAGTTATGAACACTTTTTAAAATTTAGAATTGAGAGTTTTCTTATAAATATTATGTGTTTGGTTTCTTTTATATGTTTATATTTAAAATATAATCATGTTGAATATTAATAAAGTTTGCTTCTAAAAATACCTTTATGGATAACAATTTGTAATTGTCAATATGTGCCACAAATGGTTGGACTAAGAGTTTTAGTACCAACATAACAATTGTTGAATGAAATTAATTGTTTATGGTAGTGGAATAAGTTAAATATTTAATTAAATGAGTGATAGGACTTAAGAATGACCTTTTAAAGTTAAAATAAATTACTGCATTCGTTTACAATTGTATTTTTGAAAATACAAGAGGATAGATATGTTTTTTTATTTTAGTAAAAATCTTGATTAAAATGTCCGTAAATGTAAGATTTGTAATTCATCAAATTCAGATATGATCAGTATAAATAATAGCAAAATTAATTTAATATTTAAAAAATGGTATTGTATATATCGTTTAAAAGATAAGTAAATATTGTCCGTTTCCTGGGATCGTCTGTTAAAAGTTATTACTTAAATTTCACAATTTCAGAATTCGACTTACCATGAAAAAATGGTGTCCTCGTGTAGGGTGGTGTCTTAAAGGTAATATAAGCTAATGTCAGAATTAATGTAGTAAGTTTTCATTTTTTAAATAATTTTATCTTTTAACTGGTACTTTTTGAAGAGAAGTTCAAAATTCCAACGCAGGGAGCGCGATAGTAGCTCTCCACGTATTAGAGGTAGTCTTTAAAATTGTATTTTTCATTTATTAATAAGGTAGTATTTAAGCAATATTGATGCTATACTTTACAAAAATTAATATTCTATTGATACATGGTATGTGGAAATGTATTTATCGTGTATTGTATGACTTTCGGTCTGAAATACATCTAGAGGTTGCAACTGTCAGGTTATAAACAACATTATATTTGGGATAATTTTTTTAAATTTCAAATTTTAATCATTATAGAATTGTTGTCGAATTTATATGTACCTTAAGACTGTAGATTATTCCTTCCTGAATGCTTTGAAAGAGTTTTACTAATGGAACATTAACATTTCAAGGCTGCATATTGTAGTTACATACAGAATTGGCAAGTTTCTGATTAACATTTTCTAATTTTTGCTTATTATATGGCTTGTTTTGATTAAAAAATTCCACCTTACTATCTTATATCAAAGAACTACCTGGGTAATTTCTTTTTCCTATAGATATTCATGGGTGGAGTCACTGTCGAAGATATTAATCAGTGCTTTAGCAAATGCAACATAATGTTGCGGCCAAGAGGAACTCTTGCTAGAACCCTTTACAATAAATATCTCTCTGATGAACATCTGGAAAGTTTGGATAAAAAAGAGGTATGTAACTTTACCTTATGATATAATGCTTATAATGAAAAATAAATAAATAAATTATTTGTTGACTCAAGTTTTAAGTAGCTGTTCAGTTTTCATAACTATTTTAGATAATTGTTTGATTTATGTATTTTATTCTGACCAATGAATCAATATAGCTCAATCATAAAATATGTTTAAGTGTTTTTTGTTATCTATAATGTCTGTTGGAAAATAACTCCAGGATATCTCATACCTTACATGAATATTTTTTTTCTAGTTCGTCAAACACATGGATAAAATGTTTCGTAATTATTTGATTCTGTCTTAAGTTTCGATTTTACTTTACTGGCCATAGTATAAAAGTAAAGTGAATCTATGTTTAATTTTGTGTAGATTTATTTTATTCTTGAACTGAATTCATGCTCATAAAGTTCTGTTTGAATGATAAAATTGTCTATTCTATTTTATTGTGGTCCTTAAATTGCTGTATGAATGTAAAACCAATTTTTTATTTTAAATCTCTTTGTCATTTGTCATAGGTATGTTGCTTATTTTTTTAAAAATAATAATACAATGTATGTTATTACCATGATTAGTAATAGTGCTTTATAAAATTAAAAGTTTTTCAGTGTTTTTGCATGTTAATGTTTTATATATTATAAACTAATAAAAATGTTTTTTCATATTTTAATAAGCTTGAATCTAAATTCATCTTGAAATGTGAAAAATTCAAAACAGTAAACCGTCTTTTAAAATAATGTTTATTCTTAACAACTCAATGTTTCAAGCGGTGTGAAATTTCCTCATTTATATATTTTCACCTAAAGATCATTTATTATTATTTTATTATTTATTAAAAATTGACATTCTTTGACTCAAAAAAATTTTTTTTTATTAGTTATATAGTTAATTAAGTAACTTACTAGTAAGAATATTTTCTGTTTTGGACTGATTAATATCAGGACGGTTTTTTAATTTATGTTAGTAAATTATTTACATGACAGCTTTTTTAGGCTTCTTTTTATTTATTTAACTATTTAATACTTAACCTCAATTCTGTGTACGTTTTTGTTGTAATCATTTGTATTAATTATAACTTTAATTCATCTTTGTTTTTGTTTTTTATAAATAACTGTTGTTTTGATTGTTTGCACTGCAATAAAAAGAAAAAAAAAATGATATGATTTTTATAGTAAACTAGTTTTTAGCATTACCTTATTTTCATTTGCTATCCAGGATTATGCCTCAAATACATGTTTTGACAAAATCTTCTAACTTCAATCATTCTAATAGTTTTTATGATAATTTATTTTTGCTATAACTGCTTACCATAATTGAAAATATTTTTCAATATCCATGTTACATTTACTAGTTTCAATTATCTAAATTTTATATACTTTTCCCCAAAATACTTATGATTATATTTCCTTGTTTTAACAATAGATATTACTTTGTTTACATAAATTGCAACTGAACTTTTCCTACTAATAGCTTTAGTGTTACCTGTATTGGTGAAAGTTCTCTTGTCTCTTTTATAGTCATTTAGTCATAGAGGTCTTGGTCAAGGAGAGTATGATGTCATAATGCTTGTGTGTAAGCGCATTTTATTTATAATATAATAAAATAATGTATTTTAAATAATAAATAAAAATATTTGATAATTTTTTGTTATCCTTCCTTTAATGTCTATAATATTGCATCATATCAGTTTATATGCTTATTTTCTCTGATTTATTTGTTAAATGATGGGGTAAATTTTGAAGTATTTGGAAAAATTGTTATTTTAAATGAATTTCAGATTGCTAATGCTTTAACTGCACCATTAATAGCACATTCACTATTTATTTGATTTAGTATTATTGTTAATTTGATTTTTTTTTTTCAAAACTCTTGAGTATAAGGTTTTCATTTTGCAAAAACAAAATAAATTAATTAATTAAAATTAAGAAAGTTAGGTAATTTAATCTCCTGCTAACTGGTTTGATCATTTTTAAGACTTCATATCTGAACATATATTTTTTTTATGATTAAAACATACTGATTATAGTAAAATTAGTGGGTTAACATGTGTAGGATTTTTTTTTCTCTCTCAATTTTACCTACTGTAAATATCTTCAAATGGGTAAAAAAACCATGGAAATATGTGAAGCTTTTATGACATGAATAAGGGATAGTCACCTTTCACATGTAAATATATGAATGTAATGTCCTTTTTGCAATGATTGTAACAAAAATTTATAATAAATGTTTAAAAATAAAGAAAAAAAGATAAGTGGATTAACAACCTTATTTCCTTATTAAGTAAAGTAAAACTAATTTTCACCGCTTTTAAATTCACATAGTGTGTTTTATTCATGTATCACAATGAAATACATTGCATACGGAATACATTCTTAAAATTTTATAATACTAATAGTTTTGTTCTTTTTTCAAACTGTTTTTAAATACTAACATTTGCAATCCACAACATTTACGAACTGTGATAAATTAATAGGTTCTGATCAACTATTAATTTTGTTTACATCTTGGCAAGAAACACAAATAAAGATATTTGTTAGCAAAAAAACAAAATATTATAATGAATATAAAGCGTTAAAACAATCATAACAAAATAAAAACACCAATATACTTGTTAACACTATTTACTCTGCCTGAGGACACTTAAACCCACTCCATACTCCCTTTCCTCCATCCTCCAGTTTAGAGGGGTTTAACTGTAATCCATATCTTTTTATTTTTATTAAGGTTAATCTGGTATTTAGATTTTTTGAAATCATTGGTTAGTCTTTTGGATTTTATTAGTATTTGTTTATATTAATTATTAAAAAGTAGAAAGTATGTTAAAATTCGATTTTGTTTTTAAAAAACTGAGAAACAACTTTATGAATTACTGTGCTTAGTCAAAAGTTATCTTGGGGTTGATAAATCACTTTATCTGGGTTTTGGATTTTATGTTGACTCGGATTCGGTATTTTTATACCGATTTTAATCATCAAGTATATTTAAATAGCATAATTGCTTGTGAACTTGAAATAAATAAATCAGCCCTGAATAAACAAGATGTTCATGTATGCTTTATTAACGATTTAACGGTATTCTGTTATGATATAATGGAAATTTATTACAAAATTAGTAAATTCGTTTACTAAGACGTATGAAGTGTTGAGAGAAAGAACAATAATAGAAATTGCAGTGCAAACAGAGAACTTATAACTCAAAGAATGGCTATATTAAATTATTCGGACTAGGAAAAATATAGTTCTGAATTAATTAAGGATTACAAATACTGGATATCACCCGAGGTCAACCACATCTAAAATTCAAAGTTTATTTTAACAATGTGGCATTCTTTGTTCTTTTCCGAGAGTAAATATTGAAAATTAACGATTTTATCTCAAATTACTTTCTAGATATTGAAAAAATCATTAAATGTTCAAAAATACTTTTTTATCATTTGTTTATAGTGTTTCTGTTGTATGTTATTGTTTTTTGAAGGAAAAAGTATTCAAAATTTCAATTTTTTGTGTTTAATTGAATAGTGAAATAGACTGTTGAGACGCGTCCTTGAATAGATTAACTGCCTTCATTATGGTGATATATGTGGCAATTAAAAATTTTATTTTATTTTATCTGTGGAATTTTCTGCTAAGAATCTGCATCTATCATATATCACAATAACATATATCATAGTTGATATATTATTCTAATGACGATGATTGTAAATATCATTTTTTTTTTTTTTTTTATAAACAGCTGATCCAAACCTAAGATCGATTAGGAAACGAATTTCGAAATTAACACTAAGGGGGTTTCATTTGCAAAAGGTAGGGTTGTTCTGATTTATATGTTATTAGTGATGCCCTCGATTACTAAAATCCAAGTTTTGGACCTTTTAATTAGTAACGTCAATGGGTCAAAAAGTTCGAGCCTTTCTATGTTTCACCAAAATAAATTTTGAACGGTTTGTATTAAAGAAAAACGTATTGTTTTCGAAATAAAACTAGACTAAATGTTCTGCGATTTGAGCAATAAATGAGCTCTGTACCTGATATGGCTTCAACATTTTCGGAGTTAGTATAGTGGTGGAAAATTTGTTTGCGGGTTTTGTTATATGCGTCCTAAACATCGACGTTTAGATTAAACTCCATTGACATCAAACTTAAAGGTGAGTTATTTAGCTAATAGTTAAGCCTAATATCTGTGGCACTTATGAATAGTCGGTCAAGTGCAAAAATCGTCTTTTAGAAAAAACGCAATTTTTTCCAGTTATTCACAAATTAGTATTTATCTCTGTAAGAGCCTCAAGACTAAATCTGTTAGACACAAATAAATCTGTTAGACACAAATAGAGATTAAAAAAAAAAAAAAGTAGCTATCTGGTGTTACCCACAATCCAAAATTCACCAACACTCTTAACATCCAAAATGCTCTTAACCAAGTGCCACACATACGGTATTACTACGGCCATCACTTTATATATCATTAGCTGGCTAAAAAATAGTTATGCAAACAAATCGGTCCTGTAAAATTGTAAATTTGGGTGTCTAGTTAATTTTTTTTTATATCCATTTATATTAAAATCCAAGTTTTGGATGTTCTAACGCCGACGATCACTAATTGGTAACGTCAAAGCGTTAGACAATTTTGTTAAGTCTAATTTTAAATGCAAGAAGCCTTTCATTAGAACCAACCGTGCAGTAGAAATAATGGTGAAACGTAGAAAAGGTAGACATTTTTATTATTTTAAAAAATTAAGTTAAAGAAATTGAGAGGCGTTTTCTGTAGCATTTTATTTAGCCGATTCTCTAAGCTAGGTTAGGTAAATTATTGAGGTAATCTAGGGCTAACTTTACTCCGAGACTATTTTATCTTGAGAATAAGAGAGAGTTAGAATAGACTTTGCTTTTAAATAAGTCCTGATCTAGCAGCTGGTTCCAAAAGTAAATGGTACAAACAAAGTCTTAACATCAAAGGGTGTTATGGTAATGCATTCCTTCTGGATCTTGATTAATGAGCCGACATCATCGGGGGTTTTGATAACGGGCTAAAGGTCGTGTAAGACTGTGAGCGGAGTGGAGTGGAGTGGACCAGAGTCAACAGTAAGATTAATCAAGAAGGCCATACTCACCTGGTTTGATTATCATTATGATAATTACTAAAGGGGCTGACTAGCCATCGGGATGACACGCACCATCGGAGTCCATTGTGTGGGCCACAGCTTGTGTATCGCCACTCGTCAAATATTTGTTCTGTGACTGTCCTATTCCTCTTGGAGAAGAGGTCCTCCACTTTGTCTCCACCTGGGCTACCGTTGACATTCCAATGCCCTCTTATTTCCATCCGCTCATGGCGAGGAATTCGTTTATGATTTAGTCTCCGTTCTTCGAGTTTTAAATATTTCTCTGAGTCGATAGCTTCAAGAAAGCGCTCTTCGAAGAAATGTTTACTTTTCTTAGGTTTGTGCGTCTTTTTTGAAAATTTACGAAAGTCCATTATTTCTGAAACTATAATCAACCAGATAGTGGGGACACACCACATAATCTTCTTCTGTAGTCAATTTCAGTTAGTCTTACCACGTAATTCAATCCGCTGGGTAGAGAGATGCTTTCCAAAAATGTCTTATATACTTCTTTCTTGTTTTCATATGCCCTACCTTACCCCGCAACATGGAATATTGGATGCAAGCTACTGTGGATTAGAGTGCATTTTCCAAGTAAGTGCAGTATATTTTTGGCATAGCTTTAAATGTTTTCCTGAGTTGGATTGTTTGTATGACTTAATGTTTGAAATATGAAAATGAAAATTTGACTAAAATTTTCCATTTCTGTTATCATCTTTCTTATTTCAAATAGGTCAATTAAGCTCATCTTAAACGCCTAGTTTTGTTTATATATTAACAGATCTATGTCTGGTGTTATTTATTGTTGAAAAAAGAAGGTGGCTTGAAAAAGTCTCTTCTGGAACCTGTCTCACCGAATCAGTTAATAATGTCAGCGATATGCTGTCCTGAAGAACACTCACGGGGTGTGGCGTCCATACCCTATAGGGACAAACATAAATTTTTCACGAAATGATCGACCTCCCGAAGATGAGAAGGATACACGCCATAAATAAATCCTTGTGTCGAAGCGTTATTAAATAAAGAAGGAGAGACAAAGGGGGGCGAGGAGCGCTGTGTGAAAAGGGCCTTCCTCGCTGGCGGAGGTCAGTTATGGGAGGTGGTTATATACACATAAGAATATATGTATATACAAAGGGTATAACGAGGAAATATATGTACATTTGAGATGAAAGGGAGGGGGTGTTCTGCCTTGAAGGGTGATTGGCTTTCGCAAGGCAAGAGCCCTTTGGACAGCCGAAAAGAGTTATCTATTGGCCCTTTTCGAAGGCCCTTATCTCGCTTTTCCGTGAAGGCTTACTCAAATGTATACACAGCTTATGTATTATAATGGTTATTCTATAGCCAAGGATATGGATACTGTATAAGTCCGCTGTGACTGCTAAATTTAGGTTGGATCTTAGGGGAGGAGAAATTATCAATATTTCTATTAATGGATGTAATTCAGAGGCTAACCATGCATCAGACCTTTTGCTGATACATTTTAAGTTAAAATAGTGTATTCATAAAAAAAAATGTTATGAAAAATTCAGTGCTCATATAACTTTTAATTAGTTTCCCCTTTTATAGTTATTTTCATAATAAATAAATTCCTAATTTATTAATAGCATAAATTAAATTTAGTAAAAAAAATTACCGTGCACAGGCTAATGAAAAAATAATAAATCTATTCTATACAATGAGTCAAGGGTCTACTAATGTTTGGTAAATCTTAGGAATCTCCAACTATGATTTCTTAATAATCCTTGTGTTACCCATTATATGGTAAAATAAAATTTCGGTTTTTGAAATGCTATTTAAGATTAATGTTGCAACATAACCTATCAACTGCTGCAAATGATAGACCCAACCTTATCTCATCACATTGCATTTTCAGAGAGATTCAGTCTTTTTCGAAAACGAACTAATTTCGTGTACGGTTCCTATGAATATAGATTGATCGAGGGATGGCATGGGGGCCCCACACATTACGGTGAAACGTAAAACATCAACGACCAAGATTTACTTTATTCTCTCATTACACGACATTCCAAATTAGGCCTAAGACAAAAAACTAGTACCTACATTAACTTAAACTTATTTGGACTTATGCCACACAAATATACGGAACTGCCAAAACGACGCATATCCAGAAACTACAAACGGTTCAGGCAAAAAGTTTAGGATAATCACATGGTGACCGTGACCTTGGTGACAATACTCGCATACTGACTCACATATGCCTACCATCAAAGAACGCATACAGACCTACTATACCAATGGAGAATATACTTCAAGGTCATTCCAAAATGCCCAACAATATCCGAACAAGTTGAAAAAGGAGCTCGAATAAAATGAAATATGATTAATAATAGAGATGGGGATACCACTTGGCAATTCACCTCATCATGCCTCTAATGCTTGAACCTTTTCATAATACAAAAAATAGCCATTGGCTGTAATTTTATATGTTTGACAGTTATGAAATCAATTAATAAAGGCACATACACCCCCCCCCCCCCCAAAAAAAAAAAAAAAAAAAGAAAAAGAAAATGTTACTAAAAATAAAAAGCCTCAGGCATAAAGTGGTTACTTATTTGAAAGATATTCATGATAAAAAAAAAACACCCAAAAAAACCCGCATAATTAGTGTTTACTAATATCATCTGGTTGTTTAAGAAATAGTATGGATCTCACTCGACAAAATTTTATTGTATTAGGGAAGAATCTTATAAATTTTATAACAAATACAATTCATGATTTAAAACAATAAATAAGCTCGATAACCATTCAAATCCACTTGTCTCCCAACTTGCCTCAAACTCCATCCCTGATAATCCTCCAAGGTGTCTGAAAAGAAGATGGCTAAAGGATCTTCTAATATAAAATTTCTATTGAATTTTTACTAGTTAGTAGTAATTTACATGTAATTGTTATCATTATGATTATATTGTGTACAGTTGTAAATATCAATAAATATTTTTTAAAAAACAATAAATCTGCAGAAAGAAAAGCTGAAAATTGGACATTAATAGCAATGGTGATAGTTACAATTATAAGTGATTTTGAAATTATTTTACCAACCAAATAATACAATTTATTCAATAATGTTGCATCAAGAATAAATTTTAATTCGTAACAGTACTAAACAAACATTTATAGTTTTTATAATAAGAAATATATAGTTGACTGTTAAGTATTGTAAGAAGAAGATGATTTGGTATGCAATCAGGAGAAAGCAATATTTAATAGTTTTATAACTATTACCTTTTCTTCTACCATTTTTCATGTTTTATTCATTATCAATTTTATTTAATATTATTATTTTATATCTAAATTTTTATTTTATTTTTATTTACTTATTTATTTTATTTTTCTTCCTTATCTCTCCTATCTTCTCACTACCCTTACCTTGTTTCTCATCACTTTTTTATGTATCAACTTTTCAATAGGTATAATTACACCAATATTGCACTTTTACGATACCATTTTATGTATGTCATTGTTCATTATACTTTTGCCTCATTTAATAACCATTTGTTATTAGCATATCTATCAGCTATCTTTTGGTCACTTCTAATGTTTCGTCTTATTTATGACCTGAAGAATACCTGCAAAGCAGGTCGAAACGTCGGCACTCCATAAAAACTTTTTTCTCCTGACTGCATCCCTGAGCTTATATTTACAATTTGTTTTACATGAGTGGTATTTTTCATGGATATCTTTGTGTCTTTCTATATTTGATATTGTTTTGATTTTTGGGTTTTCGGGTATAAAGGTTGAAAGGGATATGAATTTGTTTGTGCCTAATTTGTTAAACTGTTGGTAAATTGATGTCGGTGAGCTTAGTAAATATGCTTGTGTATCTGGAGTAGTTGATAATTCTCGTACGTTATAGCTTCTAGTAAAATTAAACTTATATAATTAGTTGAAGTTTTGTTTACTCCGATTCAATATGGCGTTTTCCAGCGCTGTCTAAATACTGTTTACTGTTTTGGTTATTAGCCTTGATAATTATAGTTCCTTATACTTCACCATAATTAAGGTATGATTAGTACCACACAGGCTGCCCGTTACATCAACCTCCTA
Source organism: Euschistus heros (assembly GCA_003667255.2). Classification (NCBI taxonomy): domain Eukaryota; kingdom Metazoa; phylum Arthropoda; class Insecta; order Hemiptera; family Pentatomidae; genus Euschistus; species Euschistus heros. The sequence continues at coordinate 5,911,430 of RCWM02000004.1, forward strand.
ATTCCGCTATTCTGACCATAGGCAATCACAATAAAATAAACCATTCCTATCTTACGTAAAAGAAGCCGATGTTTTGGCTTAGCGGTCCCCGGAGGAAAATGCAATTACATAAGAACATGCCCTGTCCATTATCAGATGTTTTTGATAGACGTGGCCCAAATGTGTGCGTTGTACCAGCACGACCCAAGCGCTTTCTCTAATTCTTCCTGTTCATGGCTTCTTGGGACTGTTTGACATTTGCGTGCGCAATGCCCTAATTGGATTAAGATAATGAATTAGTAGAAACACGGATAAAGATTGGAATCTATGCCAGGGCATATCCGTTTATTCGTGATATTTCCTACATTCTGAGAAATATTTCTCATTTTTTTTTATTTTAATCATTGTTGGAGTGTAAAAAGAAATTAATTTCTGGCACTTTGTGTCAAGTAGCCGATTTGAAAACAAGGTTTCTAAAAAGTAGGCTATTTGGAGTAAATTATAGTCCCATAACTATCCTTTATAACGTTAGTCCGGAGTTGGAATAAACCCTAAAATAAATTTAAAAAAATATATAGATGACCCGTTCAATGAATTGAATGAATTAGAGTTTAAAGAAGTAATGAATAAAACTCAATGAAAATATTAACAAGAATTATGATACATAATTTTAACTAGATTAAAAAACAAAACAAAGGGGGAATAGAAACCGAAAATGAGATAACTATTTAAAAAAAATATATTTTCTTGACCTTGTGAAATGTGTAGTGGAAATGGAACGTTCATTGTGGTAGTGGAAGTTCACGTTGATGCTCATAGAATTGAGTGTGGTCAGAAATTTAATAATGTTCACTTTCTATAGGGCAGTTGATTATATATATATATATATATATATATATATATATATATATATATATATATATATATATATAAATTGATTTTATTTATATATATATAAAGTCCTTGGTACTATTGCAAATGCTCCATATTGTCTCCAACAAAATCCTACATAATGATCTCAATATACCTTTTGTCCTTGACCTTATACCCCTTAAATTCTCCAAATTCTATCAAAACCTTTCCTACCATCCCAAACCTCTGGCTCATTCATTATTCATTTCCACGCATCCTTATAACCCACCTCGCAGATTAAAACCGCAATGGCCCCGATACTTATTATAATATTTATGATTGGAGTTCTGGCAATGATCAGATTCTCCACTCAAGTCCTGTGCGACTGTGCCACAGTGCTCTCTCTCAGCCTCCCATGGATTCTGCTTGTAACGCAGCTGATTGTTATACACAAATACACTCGCTTTATCGTTGGGTTATTCGTTCGATATCTGTGATGCCAATCCATTTTTGGTTTGGTTTGGAGGTTGATGTGCTATCATGTAGGATAAATAGATATCAGAGGTCCTCCCACTCCAATCATTGTTGTATTTTAATTTTATTTGACCTCAATACTCAACACTAAAGAATTTAAGTCTGTGAGTTTCACATAGTTGGTACCAAAGTCTTTGGTAATAAATTAATTGTGTTGATGAATCATCATGTCACTCCTAGAGCTATCTTTTAACTTATACAATAACAAGTAATGGTATTATACTTCGTTTTATTAAGTGAGTTCACAAGTTGACTTTCTTTTCAGTCGTCGCAAAGGAATATCGCTGATCAATGAACAAAGTGAGGAACTGGAATCAAGTAGGTTCTGAGCATATAATTGAACGATAGTTATTTATTTTTTGATAAATATGCAACATTAAGGTAAATGTTGGCAATTTTATTTTTAACATAATGATAAGCTTTGAGGCTTTTAGTCCAGTCAATGAGTGCTGGAATGAGGGGTGGAGTGCATGAAATATGCTATTATTTTTTACCTCTGGGCTTCGTTAGGAATAATTATAAGATAAACATACTAAAAGTCCCCGTCCCTGGGCGATGAGCTTACGGTGGGGGAGGGGAGAAGGTCGCATTTTTGGGTTTTTCTATTATATCTCGAAAACGGTTGACTCTAGATAAATATGCGTTATATAAAAATTAAAGGTAATCAAATATCCTATCAAATTGCTTCTATACATATTTGTCAAACTTCTAATGGTTTTCGAGACATACATTATTGAAAAATAATTTTTCCTCACTTTGCTTTTAGTGCCTTCCACGATTCTTTCTGAGAAAAAAATGTCAAAATCAAAGTTGTAGTGCGCTATATTTACTTCATTTTCATATATACTTTTCTGGAACTTTTCACTTCCAAATGCCCAGGTAGCCTCATTTTGGAATCTCAAGCCTCTTTAGTGAATCTTAAAGGTGCGAGGTTTAGAGATTTTCTTCGCTGTGTGTTGTAATAGATAAAAATGTCGACCAGCTGCTTGTTGGTTCTGTATGTAAGGATAGGTTCCCATCGTAGTGTAGGATAACTCAATACTTTTATCTTCACCTTAGATGATTGTTTTTCTCAAATTTTTAAAATTAGTAAACTTCATGGTTTTAAACATTTTTCATATCCTTAAGAGTTTATATGAAAAAGTTAATTTGTTGAATAAATATTGAAGGTATAAATCATGGTGTAATTTAATCTGATGCCGAAGTTACCATTACTCACTGGATGACACCTATCGATCCCGCTAACAAGAAGCCCTTGGTAGACAACCTCTTCCCTACGAATCGAGGAGCTCTCTTGCGAAGATGACAGGGAATCAGGAAATATCTTCTTGGAGCGAGATGCAGTGGCGTCATTAAAAGTCGGAATGAAACGTGGCAGAGGGGGAGGGGGGAGTCGTTGGAGATCTGTAATGGTGATGACATGGTGACAGCCAGATCTGCCCTGCCTTCTATTAAATCGTTCCCCAGTCACCCTCTCGCTCGCTCTATTTTTGTACTCATGATTTGTGGTTTAATAGGAAATGTCCTTTCCAATTTAAGAAGCACTCTTGTAGAAAATTTTGCGAGTAAGCTTTCAGATCAAATTTAAATAATTTAATTTACAGGTATTTAAGAAGGAAAATTATTTGTTTAATTTGTTCAGCTAGGTTTTTACGGAGGCGACTAAGGCGATTGAACTAGGGTTTAAGATGGGGAAAGGTAAATTCGGATGAGGAATTTTGTAGGTAGATTAGTTTCAGTGGAATTGAGCTAAAGAAGAGGAGAGGGTTGGACAGTTAAATAGTAGAAGTCGTAGTGATAGACAGAGTCAGAGAAAGAATGTTGATTGAAGAGATTTAAGAAATAGCTGGAAGTAGTGGAGATCACGTAGGATGATGATGAAGTTGATGTCCAGTGTTATAGAAATTTTGGAGTCTAGCTCTGCGGCGGATCGGTGGAAGAATCACATTTGGTTTTTGTTGTAGGCCCAGAAGGTTTCGAAACATGATGCTATAGTCTGATATAATGGTTGAGAAATGGCCAGGGATGCAGCCAGGTATATAAATTACACATCTAAATTAAAATTAAAAAACTGTATGCCGAGTGCTGGCGATCCGACCTGCCTTGCAGGTCTTCTTCAGGGTAATTTTTTCTGGTTGAAATCACGTCCAACAATCAGTGACAAAATATAAAGCAATTTGGATTTACCTATCAAATTTTATAAAACTTTTATAAAATTTCAAGCTTTACACCTTCTGGATGTAATGGCAATTAGGGGTTGGTTAGATCAGCCAAAAAAAAAAATAAAATAAAATAAAAAGGAATCGATTAGACATAGTTTATTATTATAATTTATTTCGTTTCGTTTTTATACAAAAATCCATGTTTTATGAAAAAGAAAAAACATTTTTTTTATGATAATTATATTTATATTTGTTATTTTGTTTGATGATCATTTATCCTCAAACATTTAAAATTATTAGTTTGCTCAGTATCTTTTCTTCTACGCATTAGTGTTGTTTTTCGATTTTCAATTCCGGTACCTAAAGTTAAAAAAGAAATTACTTATGCAAAGCATAATAAGAATTATATACTTTTTTGCATTCATTTTGCTAAAAAAATACAAGTTCTTCCTCTTCGTAGTACCCTGTCCCAGCCAAAAAATGACACTTAAATTTGCTTTAATTTTATTTTTATACATCCAGATTAAATCGCTGAAGATAACTTTTTTATACCTCTTTTCCATAGGACATGTTCAGGACCGAATTAATGTTTGTTGGCTTCGTGTATTTTTAAAAGAGTAGTTTTTTCTTCAGCTTAAGACGCTTTAAATGAATGGTTTTGTTTAAACTATGTTGAACATTACTTAAGGAGTATATCTACTAAGAGGACCCATCTGCTGATGTTCGTTTGGACGTAAACTTGTTCTCAAATTCCTCTCGCTGTGGCTAAAGTTGGACCCTTGGGGTAAAATAGCTCACTGTTCTCAAGCAGTTGTTTCCTCCCAGTTTCTTCTTGTCGCCCATTCTAAGGAAAGTGTTAATGAGATGCCTTATTCTATCCAACCCTTTAACAGGCATTGTATCCTGGAGGATACACATATTTAATGCCTTTTGCTCAATGCTCAACTGCTTTGCCAGATTTGTCTTCGATATACCGAGGCGCTCCCACGTTTCCTTCCTCTATTCCGAATTAAACTGGCTTTATCCCAAATTCCGTAGTAAATATTTCCTTGGATCATTCCTTTACCTAATCATCAGCACCCTTCATCCTTCCTATATTTACAATATGCTTCAGTTCAGATCTGCAGTCAATTCAATGCATACAACATACCGTCTTTCTGATCTATATACCCGATCCCATAGAACTACTGCATTCCAGCGCACTTTCCTATTCCGCTCAACCATCCTATGGAATTCCATTCCTTCTCATATTAGAAAAGCGAAATCTCTGAAAACATTCAAATTCCTCTATTTCCAGTACCTCATTCTTATCCAATGTGACGCTTGCTTACAATCTACTTTCTCAATTAAATGATATCTAATTTTTTCTCTCTCTGAATATAACATTTAGGTTCTTCTATTTTATATAATAAGGATCGTATCAAAAGAATCAATTTATTATTCCATTTGTAGAATGTTTTCTTATTTTCCTGTTTATATATTTAATAAGTATCTGTGTATACATTATCATTGTTATATTATTATTTCTTCTTTATTTTATTTTATTTTAGTTTTCATTTTATTTATTCATTATGTCTCTGACCAGATGTAATTAATTTTATTTCTTTCCGTACTAAGTTGTTATTCTTAAGGGACTTGGTCCCAGAATAAAATCATTTTTCTATTCTATTTCTATTCTAAATGACGTAATGTACGACGCATTATCCTACTCATTATCGTCTAATATCCTTTATTTATCCTTAAATTTCATGATACATAAGTACATGTTTTGGGGTTGACGTGGAGGGCTAAAAAAATTTGGGCATTTATTTTGAAATTTGATGGGGGTTTGATTCTCGATGTTGTCCAATTTCTCGATGTTGTCCAATTTCTATCACAAAATGTTTTAATTACGTCCTTTTCACTACCTATAACTTTTTCTTGGAGTTTAAGTATATATTTTTATTTGGAAGATAGTTTAATACTTCACGGAAGGCCATCCTATATAGTCAGTGCGTTCCCTATGAAGAACGCACCTGGGAAAGGTTAATAAAAAAGTGGGTAGAAAGTATTCGTTCCGAGAGAATACTTTGATAAACTGTTATGATCCAGGGGGAGGCGGCGTTAAGGAAGCCCCACAGAGCCTCATATGCTCCCAACTTAGTAGTAATGAAAATTTTTTGACGGGGGGGCCCAGAGCACATACACATACTGGGCTGGGGAGCGGGGAGGAAACTCGGAGTTATTGTGCGCTGGGAAATGAAAATATGGCCGTGCCGCTAGCGCAACCCCTCGCTATAAAGAAACACTAGCTAAATTGATAATTATGTCCCACAACGGGATCCTATGTCGGCTCCGTATTAAGGTAACACGAGGAGTAGGTTTTTTTTTTTTTTTTTTTTTTTTTTTTTTTTTTTTAATGTTTCTTTATGTTTGCTTCTCTTGTTTTCTTCCACATCGGTTTTCAACATATGCCTACTGCAACGTTGCTAACTTAAAAAAATAAAATAAAATAATTCTATGCCCTATTTACCTTTCTCACTTTCTTTAGAATATTATATCCTTTTTGACTTAATTAATAAATTCTTTTAAATTCACTAATCTCATGGAACATGACCCGGAATAATCAAATTCATTGTTGTTTTTTTTATATTCTCAAAGCTATTTGTACTAAACGAATCGCAGATTTACGATCTAAAAAGACGTATTAATAAACTTAAAAGTTTTCAGTCATGGACGTTCAGGACATTCAGCAGGTGTTCTCGTAACTCACCAAATTTATTAAAAGTTAAAAACTATCACAAAGATTAAAAGTTGAAAGAAAAGTCTCTCACTTTAAATATTACAATAGCTTATCTTATTTTACTTTTATGGTTGTGTTTCATCAATACATAAATAATTTTATTTTTCATTTATTTCTTGAATTTTGCAACTTAACTACAACACACATCTAGTAAACCTATTACGAATATAATTACTTGACGATTTTAATGGTTTAGCCCAAACCAGTTACTTATCCTTTCATAATAACTTATTCCTAACTTAAAAATAATTTTGTATTGATACTCTTGTTTCATTTAATAAAATTAGGAATCTTATGCTTTGTGTATTTTTTTTTGTTTTATTTAATTTTATTTTTAATGACTCTTTTGACACAATGGGAAAAGCACTCATTTTGGAAGCATTAGTAATTTTTCCACTTGATCCAAGGCGGTTGAAAAGGAGATGGCCTCAAGACCTTCCGATATAGAACTTTTATTGAAGTGCTACTAATGAGTAGTTGTTTTCAAGTTATTTACCTTTTTATTAATTTTCCTCATACTTACTTCTATATATTGTTTACTATTGTAAACATCAATAAATAATTAAGAAAAGTTACATTACAAAAAATTCCACTGTTGTCAAATAAGCATATGATAAAACCTTTTCTGATTGAAGGTTTACTGTAATGCTTGGCTTAAATTTATTCCTAATTTATTTCTTCGTAACTTAAGAACTTCATTTCTGTCTCTGTTAAGAAAACAGGTATGCTTAGATTATTATTTATGTTTGTTAATCATTCATGTATGGCTTACTAGGTCGGGCTAGAATAAAAAAATATAATTATGAAAAATAAAGGTTTATTGTTACTTTTATTTTTGCATGGATATGTCTTTTGGTTGGGGGTCTGTAGTTTTCCTGTGTAAAGTTTTTTTTCATTCTCAAAATTGTGTAACTTTTTTCACACTCAAAAATGTAACATTTTGGACACGCTCTAGCTCTGTTGTTCTTGCTCGGTTCAGAAATTTTCTGACAGTTTCCTTATCAGAAGCAGTAGGTATAAAAGCACTAGATTATAGATAGGCATATCCATGATCTATTTTTTTTCCGGGTCAGGGAGATATTGAGTTTTTTTTTTTTATTGATCACTTTGATTTTATATTTTCGTATTTGTTGATAATAGTAGTTTTATTTAGTAATTTTTTTTCTTTTTTTACTTTATGTTCTCTTTTAGGGTAAAATTAAATACTAATTACGCCATTATGAGCTCACCACTTCTTCAGAACTATTCATTGTTTAAAACGTTCTTCAACTGGAATCCTTGACCTTTTGGAAATAAATAAGTGGCTTTTAAACAAAGTGCTAAGTAATTATTTGTCTTCTAAGGCGGCGAGAAATACGTCTATAATTGAGTAATGAGGGACGATTAAGGGCGATCATGATTCATAGTATGCTTTTATGGTCACTCCTTCACTTATTTTGTTTACATACGCTTTAATATCATCGGGATATCTGCATGGAAAACATCGGAATCCTCCTTTGCCAATTGGAAGAGCGTAATCTCTGTGAAGGATCTGGCAGGGCATGTATATATGTATAATGGGCACCATTACCGATCCCTATATGTAAGTGAGCATTGTGGCCATGGTCGTACAATGGGTCTCCTCCTCATCGTTAGTAACCTTAACGGCCTTCAGTGTGTCAACAGTCCCTATCTCTCTCTAATAATACAGTCAGCTGTTTGATTCATGTTGTCTTTATTTTAAATATTTTGTGATTGGTGGATCCCGTTAAAAAAAAAATAAAAAATAAAAAAATCATATTAGTGATATGATTTAGTTAATAACTAGCATCCCCCGTCGCGGCTTCCCTTGCTCTCATAAGTAAAAAACTGAGGTAATTTTACCTATAATTGAAGTTTTTTTTTGTTAATCGAAAAAAATCTTGTATTGTAGCATGCAATTAAGCTTTATTTCCTCAATAAAAAACCTGGTTAAAATCGCACTGATTAGGCGGTTGAGGATTATGTATAACTTAGTTAGACATTCGATTCCTAATTTTAATCTTTGAGTCTGTAATCCAGGTGGATTAGACTATAAAGAAAGTTTTGCGGATAATCGACTGAATTATTAGTGTTTACAATTAATCATATTTTTATACACAATATCCAAAAGTAAAAGATCTACATTTTGATTTGGTAAGATTTTTTTCGGCAGAAATGATTTTATTCATATCATCTCAATTTTGTTACTATAAAAGTATATGACAGTGTCGCAAACCTCTATTCTACCACTTAACGTTGTACATTTAAATTTTTATCATGGTAAATTTTATTATTGCTAAACCTTCTAAAAATATGAAAATCATGAATATAAAATTTTGTACAGATGGGTTCAGTAGTTTTATCATAGTAAACAATATTGCGGAATGACGCTAACCATATATCTGCTGATTATCAACTATCGCTGGGATCAAACATGTTGCACAACATATTTAATTTTTTTTATTAATAATTTATTTGAATATAAGTAAATTTTATTATCAATTTCAAGCTCTAGATAACACCATAACATTACAACTAACTAACTGCATTATCAGTGTTTACAACAAAAGGCCCATTAAACTCAATATCAAAGAGCAAGGGAACGATATTTAGAATAATTTTATCAATTTCGTTTGGTTAGGTTTTAATTCCTAGTTTATGGCAGTGCGGCAAACCTCTTTTCTGCCACTCAATACTGTAAATTTAAATTATTATTAGACAAAACATTACTATAGTAAACCTTCTTGGAACTATTAAGATGATGTAGTTAAAATTTAGTAGAGATGAGTTCAATAGTTTTACCATTGGAAACTCTCAGAATGGCGCTAACTACATATCGGTCGATTTTTAAACTTCACTAGGAACCACATCACAATTAAATCGCGTCACATATTTATAATTTTTTTAAAATAACAATTTAATTGAAAATAAGTAAATTTTGTTATAACTTTCTATCTCTATATAAGAACGGGCCATTGTAACCTCTCTTGAAGGGTTATGGAATCTACTTGAGTAGAATCTACCTGTCGGTCGATTTTAAAACTTTACTGCATACCACATATTTATCGCTTTTTTAATAACAAATGAATTGAAAATCTGTTCATTTTGTTATTACTAAACCTTCCTTGGACTATGAAGATGAATTGGCTAAAATTTGGCACAGATTGGTTAAATAATTTTCGCGGTTAGTGATCACAAATGAAAAATGGTTTGTCCTTTTATAAACTGAAGCACCGAAAGAAATAAATGCAGACATACAATGACATAGTTTTATTATGCTTTTTTGTAACCCTCAAGGGGTTACAAATCCCAAAATAAAGATTATTTTCTATTCCATTAAAAAATAAGAATAGTTTGAGCCCAAATAAACCATTCAAGCAGCATCCGGAGAAATATCAGCGGATGTCACCTGCAGTGTTTAATGAACGGTTTTAATTACAGTTCCGATTCATTAACCTATGAATGAAACCCAAAACCATTAGAACGTTCATCCTATTAAATATGATTTTCAATTTTTTTTTTTTTTTTTTTTTTTTTTTTTTTGTACAATTCTGGAATTGTAGTTAACTACGATTATTACATTTTGAATAAATTAATACTGCTGACTTATCATTTATTTATTTTATGAATCATTGCTGATTTTTTAATGATTTGATTAACTTTTTTTTATCTCACAAATCTTTATTTCTTTTAGCCTCAAATTACATTTAACCGGAGTTATCTTGGTTATCGGCATTTTGTTACTGACACATCACTAGTTCTAGATCAACAATTCAGCATACTAATAGAAATAGAGAAAAAAAAACACATAAAAAACAAAAATAAAACTTCCTCATTGAATATGGTCAAGAACGAAGTTTACAATATTTTATTCCCATCTAAGTCTTAGTCTATCTATAAAGTTTACCCATTAGTTAATTGCTCATAAATAATTTATGAGTAGTTCCTTATTAATTACATGTTAAGAAGCCAGTAAACTTCACCTTAGTGCAATATATTCAAATGCGAATTACAGTAGTAATACTTAAATATCCTGCAACCATTTCCTTACATTTTATTTGTCTGTATTTTAGAAAAAGCGTCCAAAATCGCAATAGCTTTATTTTGATGTAATGAATTGTAGCTGTAAATGAAATGTATGAATTGATGGTGTTAAGGAGGTTTCATTCTTCTTCTCCCTTACCTCTACAGTCCATGTTGAACCTTGGCCTCCCTGACAATTAGTCCCCAGCAATGTCTATCCAAAGCTTTCCTTTTCCAGATTGTCACGCCCATCTTTTCCAAGTCCTCTTCCACGTCAGCAATACAGCTCTTACGGAAGTTACTCTTTCCAGGGAAGGTCGCCTGGAAAACTTTTTTTTACCATTCTTGTGTCTGGCATCCTTTCAAGGTGTCCTAACCAGCTGATCCTTCTAGATTTTATAAATCGTACTATATTTTCACGTTGTATAAGATCTTCTATTTCCTGGTTATTCCTAACTCGCCATGCTCCTTGAGCGTACATAGGGCCAAACACGCGCCTCAATATCTTCCTTTCGAAGATCCTTAATGCTTACTGGTCAGCTGCTTTTAGTGTCCATGTCCCTGCGCCAAAGCACACAACGGGTCTGATAAGGGATCTGTACAGCCTGAGTTTTGTCCTTTTGGATGGCAGGTTTGATTTTATCATATTTGGAAGGCCAAAGTAAGCTCTATTGCCACTCATTATTCTTTTTTTTTAACTCATCGCTCACTATATTTTCGGAGTTAATTTCCGTGCCAAGATACACGAAGTGGTTGACAGCTTCAAAAGAGTGGTTGTCAAGGGATAAGTTACACGGCTTTCTTCTATTTCCAGAAGCCGAAGATACCATAAACTTACTTTTCGCCTCAATTATTTCAAGACCTACTATTTTGCTATATTTAACCATCTTATGCAAAATGCCTTTTAAAGTTTTCTCATTTCTTGCCAGGACCACAATATCATCAGCATACCCAAGAATTTGGTAGGTTCGACTCGCTAAATCCCACCAGACTCCAAATTCTTCATTGCTTTATGCAGGGCTAGATTAAACAGGACCGCTGAGAGGGCATCACCTTGTCTTATCCTAGAATCAAAATGTATTTTCCTGCTTATTCTGCTACCGACAAGTACACTAGCCTGAGTCTTGGACATTGTCTTTTTGATCAAGTTAATTAATTTGTGCGGAATATTGAATCCCTTTAAAGCATTAAAGAGCTGAGACCTATCCACTCAATCAAATGCTTGTTTCAGGATGCTTCATAATATGAGTAAATTCAAAGGATGTCGCTTATATATCACCGAAACCCAAGTCTACAAGATCGAACTTGAAAACATTTTAATATATTAATTCTGGCCATTTCCTTTGATCTTTGTTCAAAAGTAAAGTGACAACATCTTTTAACTGAACGATGGATATAGTAATTCCCCAAACTTGTTTACCGATCTTTCATTCCAAAACCCTCATAAAATACCAGTGCTCCTATCTTAAAAATGCATCAATCCACAATGACGTTGATACCCCATATGTTGCTGATTTGACACAAATCATTGATGCATAATATAATTAAATAATTAAGTATCACAAAATTATCAGGTATTTACTTAGGATCATCGGCTCTCGATGCCAATTATTTTCTTAGGAATCTTTGAAATCAATAATCGACACTTCCATAACCAGAACACTGGCCTCTTCCAGTTCCTTGTACAGCGTCTTGAGTGCCTATACTGATAGTATTGGAATTATATATTGTTGCTTAAAGTTAATGTGCGTTCATTTAATGGCATTTTCGCAATATTATTATTGATATGTAGGGTAGTAACCTATATGTCTTCGTCAGAATTTTTTAAATAGGACCAGAACAATAGATTAATTTAATTCTATTAACCTAAGTTTATTCGCATACAGAAAATATAATGACGCAGTTTATATGAACGTTCTCACAATTTGTAAACAGTTTTCAAATTATTGAAAATTCGGGAAGTGCTTATACTTGGTAGCGTTCCCGGGAAACAATCGTGATCTTTGACATTAATATATTCTATCTTCTAGTCTGTTACATTATAGCACCCTTGTTGTTTATTGCTAGTACTGACTGAGCTTCAGTTGTCTGAGGAAATTCGTTATGAAGCGACAAAAGGTAACAAAAGAAGGACGTATAAATATCTGCAAACGACTCCAAAAATAGCTTACCCGAAAGAAGAGCTAAGAATAAGAGGAAAGAAATAAGACAAGTGACGAAAAGAGGAGAGTGGTGTGAGTTGAAAGCGATCCTTATCCATACCCGGGGCGTTGTCTTGTTAGCTTCCTCTCTTTCGGGTTCTCATTTGCCTAACGAGTGCCCGGGGGAGTACGGTGTCGGCATCATTGCTTCCTTTGGGTCGCGTGGATGTCTGCGAGCGAGTCACTTAGCTTTCTGTCTCGTCTTCCCTTCTCGTCTTTGTCTCTTGTATCTTCGCAAATTTAGATTTTTAAAAGGATCCCAGAAAAGTTCTATAAGTCAGTCCTGGATAGACTGAATATTCGCAGGACCAAATGTTTGCAAACAGCTGAAAAGGGTTTAGCGGATGTATGTTAAGAAAAAATTCAAAATTCAAACTACACTGACTTGGTTTTGCATATGTGGTGGCTAATGGCGTTAAATTATATCTTAGTGAGGCTAAGCATCAAACGGAAAGTACATACTGTAAATTTTCTGCCTATAAAATTTCGTTAAATAAATTTATTACAATTTTACTTTAATGACAATTAGTGCATTCTTAGGTTTAAAAATTCAACCTTTTTATTTTCACGAATACGTTGAAATATAGGTGGCAATTCCAAGCCAGATTACTTGAATTTTATAAATTTAACACTAATGGGACCACCCTTAGCCAAAATTGGTAAATTTAAAAGTTTTATATCAGTTCATTTCTCTCTCTCTCTCTCTCTCTCTCTCTCTCTCTCTCTCTCTCTCTCTCTATATATATATATATATATATATATATATATATATATATATATATATATATATTCTTAATTTACAATGTATAGATTCCTTGGTATTTCATGTTGGAAGGTGCTCATTTGATAAAAATATATTTATTTATTTATTTTTTTATTTATTTTTATTTTATTTTTATTTTTATTTTTTTTTTAACTCGCATTGCATATTTTAAAAGGCTTTTCTGTGGGCACATAATATTGTCATCAATTTAAAAATAAAAATAATAAGTTAATTTAAAATTAACTATTGAAAATATAATTTATCATTTTTTTTTCTTTCGAAGCCAGTTGGATTTTAAAGATAATGACTTAAAATTTTATATATTTGTTGACTTTCATTTAAATCCATTTATTTTTCACAAAATGCCATTTTTTTAAATTTACCTATATCGTTTCAGACATTTGATGGACAGTGTGCTAAACTAAGACGACAAGAAACTGCTATTCGTCATAGTCTACTAACTAGGCAAACGTTCAAATCTTTCTATAAAGTACCAAATACTCTTTTACATGATAATACTTAAACCCATTTGGACATACGGAGTTGAGCTTGGGGACTCCACTTAAACCATCTAATTTTCTCGTATCCAATCCTTTGAACCTAAAATCCTTCGTAAAATCCTAGATGCTCCTTATTGTATCACAAATAATCTTATCTATAAAGATAGGAATGTTCCATATGTTGCTGATTTAGCTCAAACCAGATATCTATCCTTCAATAGTAAAATCCATACCCACTCGAATCCACAAGTCTCCCAACTTGCTTCACCCTTAATTCACGATAATCCTCCAAGTCGCCTGAAAAGAAGATGCCAGGGGACCTCCTAGTGTGGAACAGTTATTGAAGTGCTACTGATGAGTAGTCCTTCACAGGTTATCGGCAAGTCATTCTAATCATATTACACACAATTACATGTTGTTTATATTGTTTACAGTTGTAAATATCAATAAATAATTATCAGAATTAATACACGAAATTAAAATTGTAGTAGCTATAGAACATATCCATTCCGCCCAATAGATCTCTTGCTTACTGACTGCTGTTTGTGTAAGCGCCAAAGCACCTTAGGACGTCTTCAGGAATCAGCCTGATCAAAACTTCGGATCCATGAAATTCATAGTTGATGCGAATCATATTATATAAAACTTGTTAAAAATCCTTACGCATTTTTGCAATAGTAGAAAGACTATAAAGGCTTGTACTTTGTATGGTCATTTATAAAGGTTCTCATATTGACATCGTTACACTTCCCCTCCCCTCTCAGCTATTTATATTAAACTGGAAACAAAGAGGATCCTGCCAACCTCCGCAATTCTGAATACTAATACCACCCCCTAAGGTAAGGAGAGCCACGGCCTGGATGATCCATCAATTACCTTCCTCTTCCTTATCTTACCCTCCTCTAGATATTCTAATCTCGAAGGGTGGAGGACCCTTTTAACTTCCGGCGGGGGAGGGGGGTCTGTTTCATGTCCTTAAGAGGGAAAAATACCTACGCCGGAGGCAAGATATAGTCCCTCTTATTTTAGCAGTAAATGCGTATATTTTTCTTTTCTTTTTTTTTTTTTATCGCCGACAGTGTGTCACCCGGGGGTAATTTGCTTTATAGCGCTTGCCCTCTCGCCTCTGATACATTTTACATGTGGAAGGCCCCCTTCCGAAAAAAATAAAATAAAAACAAAAATAAATAAACCGTATCGCTGTATCCTCAGTTCTATCTGAAGCAATTTTACGCCTCTGACCTTTATGGTGTGATTTGTTTACGTTGAGCGTTTCTTGCAATTTATTTATAATATAAAAATGAAGTTATGAACACACTTAGAAATTGAATTCAAATTTGAACAGTTTTTCGTAATTTATATTTAGCAACTTACTTTATTGTAGCGTTTAAATTGATACAATATACTTTACGTACATCAGCCTGTTCGGAAAGGTTATTCGTGATTTTTAATCTCGTATTTCTACTTATATATATTTATCTAAACAGTTTATAGTTATTTTTACAAAATATTTTCATTATTGTTACAGTAATTCACCGAGATCTATATTTAATTTTTTTTCTGTATTGTGCTTCATATTTAATTGAGGGGACAACTGTAAAAATTAAGCTTATAATCAAATTTTTGTTGATTGATTTACGTCCAATTAATATTCTTTTTAAATAGTCTTCTTTAAGTGTTTCCTTTTGTCTTTGATTTCTTAAAAAGCCTTTTAATATAATCTGGTGATTTGCTGGGTTTATGATAAAATATAATGACGAACAAAAATAAAATGTAATTATTTTTAGAAAATAAATAAAAATTGTTTTAAATAAAGTTCTCTGAACCAGCGAACGTCGAGTATTACCGAAAAAATAGATATATAAAAAATATATATATTTTTTTTGTACTATTGATCTACACCTGCTAAAATGTATATGGACCATCAGCGGAATGTTTTATAAAAAATGTATATAAATGGGAAGAACGATTCTCAGAAATAATTCTTCCATGGCATTCATTTGCTTAAGGAAAGTTACGAAATTATATCTGTCCTCCGCCTTCTTCAGTTTTCTTTTTTTTCTGTGTCATTGTTAAACCTTATGTCTCAGTTTTAATTAATGTTCGTTTTTAAGTACTATTGTATTGATGGTTTGTGTAAAATTTCTGTTATGTAATCTAGATTGTAAAATGGTACATTGAGTATATTTCTTATTATATCTACTGTACTCGTACAGCTTGTGTGTGTTTTTTGCATTATCTGAAAGTTCAGCTCCACAAGCCTGAACTTTCTATACACAATGATTTATCCATTTTAAGAAATGGATATATCTGTCCTTTGGAAAAAAAAGGACCTTTGTCTAAAATTTCAAAATTTGAGTTAAATAATAAAGAGTAAATAATAAATAAATGAATTCAGGATGGGTTATAAAGTGGTTGTTAAAAATTGTCCAAAGTCCTCCCATTATTATATTATTCAAGTAATCTTGAAATTTCAAATTTGGACCATATGATAAGTTTATCATTACCACGTGTATTCTTTTTGTAGTAGCTACACTAGGTACTTATACTATATGCAACTGCAGATAATGAAAACATCAGATTCCTGACACCAGAGAAGATCGCAACCTTCGCTGACCCCAGCGCGTGGCTGCCCAACTAGGTTCATATCACCTGCACCGTGGGAACAAATTGTGCCCGTGTGTGTGGTGTGTGTATTAGACCAAGATCACGTCCAGACAATCCCTGAGGTATCCCTGCCCGTGTATAATTATATTAATTGCACGTAGCTCTCCGTGATCGGACTCTCTGCGCAATTAGCAGGCCGCCTGTAATCAACCGTGCTATCATTAATTAGGCTAGTGCGCAGGCGCGGTGAGGTTCTCACGCCCGGGGCCTCATTAGATCTCTCTCTCTTTCTGATAATAATGACGTCACCGTCATTAGATCCTATTGCTATTGGATTGGATGAAGGTATCTCAAGGTTTCGGTTTTCTACTTCCTTTTCAATTATACACCGTAGAGCTGTCCTAGGAACTATTACATATCTTACAAGGATCTTAAGCTGTTTTTATTTCTCATTTCTATGAGTGTTTCATGCATTTTTAACGTTACTTTTATTGGTGTTTGGTGTCTGACATCAATCATGTACAACTATTTTATAATTTAACTGATGATGATAAAAATATTTGTCTTACTTTATTCGAGGTAAAGAGAAAGCCTGCCATAAAATTTTGTTTGACAAAAATTGATATTTTTGAACAGTTCTTTCATTTAGTAGTTACTCAGTCATCTTTAAATTGACTATATTTTAAATTAGGGCTTGATGTAAGAGCACATCCGAACTTATCGTTCCATTAAAAGATTTCTTATACAAAAAGACAAGGTTTTTTTCCTACAATAATATTAATCCTAACCTTATAGGTTTATTTTTTTATTTTTTCAATTTATCCATTTAAGACATAAATCCATTAAATGTGACAATAACAAAAATTGCTTGTGAAGCAACTATCCACCAGTTGCACTTCGATAGAAGTTCTATATTAGAAGATCCCGGGGGCAGCTTCTTTTCAGACATCTTGGAGGGTTGTTAGGAATACAAGGGGAAGCAAGTCAAGAGACTATTGGATTTAAGTGGTAACTGAGTTTACTATGAAATGACAAGTATCTGGTTTATAGCTAAATTTAAAATAATTAAAATGTAGCATCCTATGATCGTGTATGGACATAATTTGCACTCTAAGCTTGAATTTTTTCATCTTTTCTTTCAAAGTTAATTATCAATAAAGTGTATATACATAAATATAATAAATTGACATATATCTTAATTACAAGGGACCTACTTATTCTAAAAGAAATTTTAATCGAATATATTTTTTTAATATATTACATATGAGTAGTTCAGAATCAAAACCTGTTAAGTCCACTTTTTCAAAATATATATATATATATTTAAAATGTAATTTGAAATCGCCTTTATCTATAGCTTAAAGGAAATAGATCTAAAAACATACGATCCATACAAAAGTTTAATCTTAATCGGCTTTTATTGCATAGATCGTTTACAAAGTTACAAGGTTTACACACTCGTAGTTTTCAGTTAATTTCATTATGTGAGTTTTGTATGTTTGTCACTTGAGGTATGCATGATTGTATAGAAGTATCGACTAGGATTAACGAATTGTTTATCACTTCTATAGGAATTATGAAAACTCAATGAAGAGCAAAAAGTTTTGAAATAATTAATTTTTGGACAGACTTTCAAAAATAAACCCGTCCAGCACAAAATAGATATTTACGAGTTAAGCAAGCATGTACTGAAATTGAAAATTCAGTAGTTTAAAATCACTTCGAGAACATAATGTCCAAAACTTATTATTTTATAATGTTTTGTGCTCCTGTAAAATTTTGAAAAACGGACATCGGATTTTATTCGAAACGACTCAATATACTTGTAATACTGTCCAGTGTTTTTAATTTTTAAATCTGAAATAATAATGTTCTTTTAAAACAATTTGATATCAACGCCTTCCTGTAGCCGCAAAAGATTTGACAATTTAAGGAATGGTGCGGTGAGGGGGCCGCTCTAAAGGCGCCTCCCCAGTGCAGATATTTGCCGAGACCGGCGACAAAAACTCACCTACCCATCGCGGGCATGAGTTCTTAGAGACATTTCTGGCAGAGAATAGCCTACCTGGTAATTAAATGTTGGCCTTCTCTTTTGAACGACCCATTAGTGAGCCTCGTAGCTATATTGCTTAATCCACCGCCTCCAGGAATCTCCTCTTCACATTTTTTCCGGTCCAAGTCCTCTCCTGATAGTGAGATATGGGAAGGCGATTGACTTATATGTGTTTCCTAGCAAATATCCTGTTTCATGTGACCCTTCAGTAGTCGAAATGCTGGGACTGACACCAATTGTCGCAATGATCTGACAAATCACCAATTAAAATTCCATCGTTTTACTTATATTTTCACCAGTTTTATTTTTCTTATTTACTTAATTTTAATGACTGTGATTAGACCTATCTGGACGTACGGAGTTGAGCTTTGGGGCTCCACTAAACCATCCAATTCATCTCGTATCCAATCCTTACAATCCAAAATCCTTCGAAAAATCCTCAATGCACCTTACTTTGTCACCAATAAACTTATCCATAAAGATCTTAATGTTCCATATGTTGCAGATTTAGCCCAAACCAGATACCCATCCTTTCATAGTAAGCTCCATAACCACTCAAATCCCCTAATTTCTCAACTTGCTTCTCACACTATTCCTGATAATCCTTCGAGGTGTCTGAAAAGAAGATGGCCCAGAGACCTTCTAGTGTAGAATTTTTATTAAAGTGCTACTGATGGGTAGTACTTTTCATGTTTTGTCATTTTATTGTAATAGTTAACAGCACATTTACTTGATGTATAAATTTTGTACAGTTGTAAATTTCAATAAATTGTTATTAAAAAAAAAAAAAAAAATTATTTACTTAATTCTAAAGGAATGCCCATATAAATACACATTGATAAAATTATTAATAACTGACATACCCCATCTCAGCTTCGCCTGCTCTTATGCTGCCATAAGTAAAGAACTTAGATAATTTTAGCTAACAATTAAATTTTTATGTGTTTATCGATAAAAATCATGTATTGAAGTGTGCAATGGAGCATTAGTTTTTCAATGATATTTTCACGCATAGCAGTAATTTTCAACCTGATTAAAATTGAACTTATTAGGTGTTTAAAGATTACATAAAACCATAATTCGACATTCAGTTTTTAATTTCAATTTATTAGTTATTCAGATGGGCAGAGGCTGTTAAGAAACTCTTTGTAAAAATGGACTGCATTATCAGTGCTTACAACTTAAGGACCATGAATCATACTTCTACACACAATATCAAAAAGAAAAGAGTCGACATTTATTTCGTAATAATTTTTATATGACATTTATAATTTTATTGATGTCATATAAAAATTTGATGTCATTATTGGTTGGATTTTTGGTTATAACCATTTAAGTACATGACAGTGTGGCAAACCTCGTTTCTGCCATTCAGCATTGTACATTATTACTATAGTAAATGTTATCATCGCTGAACCTTCCTAGAAATATGAAGATGTGGTGAAAATTGTAAACTCTATTGCAGAATAGTGCTAACATATCGGTCGATTTTCAATCTTCACTGGGATCCACATATCGCACAACATATTTAAATTTTTCTTAATAATTTAATTGAATTTAAGTAAATATTATTATCAAATTGAAGCTCTATATAACACTGCACCTTTGTAACCTCTCAAGTATAATGACGCTCGTCACCTCTTGGTCGAATTTCAAACTTCTTATGATCGCTTTTTTAATAAAAAATCTACTGAAAATCAGTAGATTTTATGATTGCTAAACCTTCCTAGAACTATAACGATGATGTAGTTAAAATTTGGTACGGATTGGTTTAGTAGTTTCCGCGGTTAGTGATCACAAACTAAAAATGGCTTGTCCTTTTATATAATAGTATAGATAATATTTTAATTACTTCAAAACAAAGAGCATTAAAGGACGATCAACGAAATTATCAATACTTATGTACCTATTCAAAATTTATGATCAGTTATTGTATGAATCGGTGCCACCCATAACAAAACCATAACTTTTTTTTTCTATTTGGCCACAACCGTCAAAGTCTGGCAATGAATCCAAAAATAACTGATCATACATTGTGAATAGTTATGTAGCTATTGATAAATTTGTCCTTTGTTTTAAAGTATTTTAAAACTATTAAGTAATTTGTTTAACGTTTTAGTTCACGTTTGTACATGTTGGTTTAATCTTGGAGCCGTTTTTTAAAAATACCTTTATTTTTCAATTTTTAGTGGTTAGTGAGTGGTTTTTTTTTTTTTTTTTTTTTTTTTTTTTTTTTTTTTTTTTTTTTTTTTTTTTTTTTTTTTTTTTTTTTTTACCTTAAGTTCAAGTTTGTACATGTTGGTTAAATCTTGGATTCGGTTTTTGTTTTTCTCTTAAAAAGCGCCGAGTTCATTCCAATAAATTTTTTATGGGACCACCTCTGAAGTATGGTCTACCGATAAAAAAAAAAAATCATCAAAATCGATTCATAATTGATGGAATAGTTGCGTAAGACTATAAAAATACAGTCGAATTGATGGCCTTCTGCTTTTTCAAGTCGGTTAAAAAGATTTTATTATTAAAAAATTTAATTATTATTAAACATCAGATACTTACTAATTTTATTTATACAGTTTTGATAGGCGATTTTCGAATGTACTTGACAGAAATACAATTTACAATGTTCACAAAAATATTTTTATATTCTCATATAGAACCTTCGTTTTCACATAGTTCACAACGTTGTCTTATTCTCTTACCATATGCTTCTAATGGAACATCTTCTTTTCTATTCTCCTTCAATTGCAACTAGAGTAATAATTAATTAATAAACAATGTGAGGTTATTGAAATGTAAAATATATTTTATAAATATAAGAAAAAAATTATTATTCTTACTAGTGGATAGATGTGCAGGAATTCCTTTTGATTTTGCTGATTGTACTTCGTTTTGTGACCAAGCTAAGAGCAAACATTATCTCTTTAGGTACTAACTTCCTTTTTATTTCCAAACAGTCTAGGGCTGCGATATTCCGCAGTATTCCGAGCAACATTGTAAGTTTCTGTCAGTTTATTTTTCAACGCCAACTCAAAACTTAGTATCGTTGTAATAAGTTTTTTTTTTTTTTTTAGTTCTTGAGTTGACGCATCTCTACCACAGTGCATTTTAGAAGTCAGCACTACTGTTTTCCCTTCTTTTTGGGTGGGGGGGTGGGGGAACATACGACACAACGACACCCTCTTCTCGAAAGTCAAAGGAACTGCTATATTGTTTTCTATTTTTGGCCGATACAAAACAGGTTGGCAGTTCTGGTTTGTTTTTTCTTCTGTTTCACTTTCATTGAAATTTTCTACATCACTATTATTCTCCGTATTTTAGAGGTTTATGTTGTGAATCATTCAAGCTTTTTCTAAATCTTGAATAAAACAGCAATCCTTAAGGACGAAAAAGCTAATTCTAATTGTGGATGGAGCTAATTCTAATTCTATATTCTATATATTCTAATTCTAATTGAATAAATCTAAATAGATCTTGCTCCGACAATAGTGGAAAAGAAACTAAATAACTAAAAGTTAATTGGGACTATTTGAAGTGATTTAAGGATTTGAAGTGACTAATGTATTATAGAGGTGCTAGCTCAAAGGTACTGAGCCCTTCATCATAAAAATCCTACTCGGAATACTGGACAAAAAATACCAGGGATGATCTCTTAGATCGGTTGGGACTACTGGAGGGTTGATTTCCTTTACTAAAATCCTTATCGATTTTTTGAGACATTGTTACATCTGATTGCATGCAAGAAAAAAAGGTTCTATTGCAAAGCACTCCTACGGAACGGTTCCATGGATGGCCCCGATAGATACTAAGTTGCAGGCGTTCCTCAGTTACTGGGCTGGCCGCACTCAAGGTGATCAAGATTCTATAATTTATGCTGTGTAATTATCATCCTTTAATTACTTAGTAATGTTTGATTGATTATGGAGATCTTCGATTCTGATAATTTTTTTTATTTTTCTACATCCGTCTAGCCTTGTTTCTACAATTTTTAACTGCGTCATTCTAAATGTTATGAGGTTAAACATAGTAATTATGCGATACTCTATTACTTTGTGTAATTGTTTGTCACGTACGGATATATATATAATAATCAGATGTAAGTAGATATAGTTCATAATTAATAGCCGTTGCCTGCCTAATTTCCTTTATCTAAAAGTAGTCTTTTGCTAAAAACATTTCTCTGAAAATCACGGTCCAGCCCTCTGTCCTCTTTTTCTGCTATATTTTGTTTGCAGTTTTTTATACTAAGACGGTGTTTGTACTCCTTGGGCCTGGTTAAGGTATGAAGATAGCTCCCGAAATCAGAATTCTATGCCCAACTCTAACAACGCACCCCAACAACCACTAGCAAGATACTGCTATCATGACAAATTTGGGCCTGATTTACTTTAGCTCATTTGATAAAATGTCAGTACTTAAGTAGAAAAATCTTTGATCGGCGTTTACTTAAAATTATGTTTTTTGACTTAGTATGTTTTCCTTGTAACCCCATTATATAACGTTTACTCGATTAGACGATTCTCTATTCATCTTAAATGATTGTTATATTCTTTGAGATCGTTTGAAATGTTGTATTTTTCACCCCTGGATATGACTGCAGTTTTTAAAAAAAGTGAAGGTAGAAATACGTAACAAAAATTGGTTTTCGCGGCAAAGCACCTGGGAAAAGGTAGGAGCGAGAACATGATAAGTACCTTATGTCCTGCATTTTAAACTATTGAAGTGGTTATGAATTGTTTTGGCAAGATTTCTAAGAACTTTTTTATTCAAATTCAAGAGAAAATTTGATATTTTCTCAACCCCAAAATAAATTATCAGGAGTTTAATTAAAACTAATTTAGTTATTCTTGGAATCAATACTGTCCAAGAATCACCTATTCCCATATTCATTTTCTTATTCATCTGTGTAGCTGCCTGATTTTTGCAAGATCTTGTAAGCGAATCGGGATATCTTAATGGTATAGTCCGCCGGAGCATCGGAGTGAAAACCCCTAGGAAAAGTGAAAAAATAAACAAGACAAGCTCCCCTCGTTTTGAAGAAGGAGAAGAGGGGAAGCGTATTCCAGTTAATCAATATTGTAAGAAGGAGCCGAGGCAGGGCTCAAGAAGTGTCAAGAAACCGCACGTCAAGGTGCAACCGACCTGTCCCTCCTCCATTTTTATACAACTCGAGTAACATTACACTCTTTTGCTATATTTGATACTTGTAGCGGAATAGTTTCCTCATTGCATAACAAATTGCTGTATACTCTTCATATCTCACTGACATGTATTTTCGTTGCTTCTAGCTCTTTATGTTGATTAACTTCGCTACAAATGAAAAACTTATATAATTTGAATCCTTTGAAAAGTCCGTAATAGTTCTTATTGTATCACTGATGGCATTATCCATAATGGTCTCAATATCATATATATTCTCTCTCTCTCTCTCTCTCTCTCTCTCTCTCTCTCTCTCTCTCTCTCTCTCTCTCTCTCTCTCTCTCTCTCTCTCTCTCTCTCTCTCTCTCTCTCTCTCTCTCTCTCTCTCTCTCACACTCACACACTCTACTCACTCACACACACACACACACACACACACACACACACACACACACACACACACACACACACACAGACACACTATAAAAAAAAGCTTTCTAGAAGACCGGCGTTCAACCATCCCTCTTCGAACCATGGCTGACCATAAATATTTTTAATTATAAACAATGGTAATTATGAGATATACTAATATACAATATCTTGATGGCCTCCTAGTGCAACATACCACGTTTTTCCATCTCAACAAAAACGCAACGCTATGAAAACGGATCAGGTAGGAACCTCTACATACAAAGTTATTCCAGAGTAAAGAGATCAAATTCAGTATGTATATCTTGTGCTGGCTAATTTTCTAGAGGAAGGATTGAATTAAATAGCCGTATTTATGATATTCCGAAACTACATTGGACCTATTCCTTCGACTTTTTTTTTTGTTTCATTATTTAAATTATTTCCGCCAACCATTCAATTTATAGTATAACTTTTATATTTTTAAATATTGTTTGGCTAGAAAATGGGCTGTTATTCTGTTTAGGGAATAATCATATATTCTTCGAACCATCGTGAATTTGACTATTGAGTGTTCGTTCGTGTTTTTTAGGAAAATATTTTAGAACTAACAAGCTCCAGCTGTATCGTTATTAATTTTTATTCGAGTAGAGTGACTAGCCTATGTTCTAAAAATCCGATTTAGACTTTTTCAAAGGATGATACCGAACGATTCAATTAATTTTGCATTGTACACTGTACCCCTACCCTCCCAACCGAGGCACTTAAACATCCCAGACGTAGGTCGTATCATTAGAATAGGCCAGTTGCCAGAATCGTGTAGCTCGTACGATTTCGGTTCATTTATGTTCGGCATTATTTTATAGCCGTAACTAATTCCTACACCTCCGTAGCATTTCCAACCTCCTGTTTAATTTATAGATTTGTAAATGCGGAGCCGACATCTGCATATTCAATGAGAGTAGCTCGCGACAAACCGTATAATAGAAGCTTTTCATTCTTAAAAAGGGGAAGGAGGGCCTCTTAAATTCTCATTTGAAAAAGAAAAAAGTAAGAAAAAAGACGAAGGAAGAACTGGCCAGGGAACTTGAAGCTCTGATTTATTCTTCTAGGGTACGCCTTTGATGTCCTTGCGCTGGCCCTTCCCAATTTCGCCCATAAATCCATCCCGTTGGGTCCAACATCCAGGCTATCTCTCCATTATCCATTTTATCATATCAGTGTATGTTTCAGTTTTTACATTTTTAAATCGCTCCAACTATGTATGCATAAAGAGTTATGCCTTTTGTGAATATGATTTCAAGGAATCAGTCATTCTCAAGCAATAAAAATGAATGAATATTTCAATAAATGTTGATTAAGACAAAACGTAATTGGTTGACATCATCTTGGCGTTCCACCTAACGTACCCTTTACATCTCAAAATATTATTTTTGAACTCTGTACTTTTTTTTAGCTCCATGTCCTCACAAGATAGATACATTTTTTTTCTACCTCAACGAACCTCATTCTCAGCCTAACCTCATTCTATATTAGGAAAAGTTTTAAATTATTTCGGAAATACATGTGTATAGTCGCATTGATGGCGCTGTAGAGAGATATAACGCATATAATATAAACATTCAAACTGTTATTGTTAGTGTAAAAAAATATTTTAAATTTAAGGGTTTTAATATGGGTTATCAATAAACATGTTTAATTTATAATAGCATACAAAAAGTATGTAGACCGACAAGACTTGACCAGTCACTCATAAATATTTCGTAGGTGGGAAAGCCTAGACAGATCACAACCTCTGTGCAGCGTACCCAAAACAGTTAAAGAGAGTTGGGCTACACTATGATGGTATAAAAGGATCAATAGAATTAGGATTGATGAACTATTTGCTACTTCTGCTGAAATTTTTTATTCAAAGATTAGTTTCCAATGCTCATCATCAGTTATAAAAACATTTAAAAATTGAAAGAAAATAGCAATCTAATATATATATATATATATATATATATATATATATATATATATATATATATATATATATATATATATATATTATTTTTATTATTATTTTTTTTTTTTTTTTTTTTTTTTTTTTTTTAATATTTATTGAATATTTATTTATTACAACTGTATACAAAATAAAAATACATCTATTAAATATTAAGATAATCTTATATTAATATTAACAAATTAAGAGAAAATGTATAAATTTTAAAAATTTTAATTATTTTTATAAAATTAATATAACTACAAAAATTATTTTTATGGGTTCGTATGTCAAATAAATACAAATTAACAATAATTTATCGATTCCAGTTTTCTCACTTATAGTATCATGTTGACCAGAGGCTACAAACTTAAGGCCAGTTATAGACCCTCATCACGTAGATTTTAAATTATTACCCAAAAATGAAATGGGTTTTTATATTTAATTGAGTATGTTTGATTTTGATTTTCCTTCTTAAATGACACGCTCTAAATACTCTAAATGCTCATGTCACTCGTACAAGGTACATTTAAACGTTAATAATATATACGGAATATTTTCTATCTTGGAATAGTTTTTGTTTTGTGTGTGTTTTCCTTCCAGCAGTAACCCTGTTGGAAGGTATTTTATTTATTTCTGTACACACCATACTTAAAAGTATACAGTGTACATGTTATTTTTAATTTTTGTTTTTATTATGATTTTACATATACATATACATAGTACATTTGTCGAAAAGCCAATACAACAAATAAACAAGAAAATAAAATGAAATAAAGAACAAGAAGTTATATAATATAAATAAATCAAAAATCAAAAAAAAAAAAAAATTAATAGAGAAAAATGTATGAATATTTAATGATTTAAAGATATTTCATATTTATATACTTTATCTTTAGTATGAATTTTTTAAGAAATATTTTGAAATCTTCAAATATATTGTTCATCAAACCTTGACCATCCAATGTCCTAGTTTTTGTCTGTAGTATAGTTCTGTAGTCAGTGAATAGTTTCCATTCATATATGAGGTGGTGTATATATAGCACTCAACAGTATCTTCTCCTGGTATGAATAAAAAAAAACAAGATATATTTGAGGGGATCTCTCTCCAGTTTCGTTTCAGCCTTCTCAGATTGTTTCCGGGTATGTCAGCCGTGGCCATGTCATTAATAAGTATGTACATAATAAGTCCATGAAGTCTGACGTAAAATCGTCTATAAACCTTAGGTATATGTTCGTTTATTGTGGGGATAAATAAATCTGCGTGAAGTGTTTAGAAGTCTTTTGTTTAGCTATGATTGTATACATTTCATAAAAATGCCCGTATTCATTTAAACATGAAAACGAAATTTTCAAAAGAAGAAGAAAAAAGACTAGTAACTGCTGGGGAAGTTATAATTAAATCTGTTGAACATGGAGCCGGCGCTGTGGTAGTCGACTAAGAAAAAAGTATTTTGTAAATGTCCCTTTTGTATTTTATTTATATTCTGACACCAAAGGGAATGCCGGAGTTTCCTATAGAATAAAAAGCTGTTTGGAAGGGCCAGAACATTCCTGGCTTTTATTAAAAATCGAACCCCTTAAAAAGAGCTCCCCTCCTAGCTCCCCCCAACCTTGGATAAGTTAAGCCATTTTTTCTCTCTGATCCGAATGTTGCAGAATCCGTCATTATAACTTTTAGTATGCTAAAGGCACACCTTTGGATCCTACACCTCTTCCCCCTTCCCTAGTCTTTGTCTTATTTTGTTATTTTTGTACTCTCTTTTTGTATTTTTTTTTCTCCCTTTTATATTCCTCTTCTTAGTTCTCTTTTTTGTTGTCCGGATGGGCGGCGGGAGCGGTTCGGTAGCTGGCCGTGTTATTGAGATTCAGGTGGCCGTGGTCAACATTCCCGTGGAGGACAAAAACCCGCTAAATTATGTCTGCCGTGGATGGGAACGGTAATTAGCGCGGGAACTGAGGAGACACCTCCCCTTTGTCCCACCCTCCGGCAGCGGTGTCTCTCCTAATAGATTGTCCTGCCGCTCTTCAGATCTGACCTTTCTCCTTGTAATGGAAACTGTCCTATTCTTCTGCCTTAGGGAAATTTCTCAGTCGCTTAATGCCCCGTCCCGAATTGTAAGCCTTGTTGTAGTGCTGCCTCGAGGCGTGAGAATTGACAGATCGACTAGCCATTGTCCCAGCCGCTAACTTACCCGCTATCGCTAACTGGTATTAACAAAAAAAAAAAAAGAAGAAAAAAATCTACAATTGTCTTGTTCTTGTAATATTTGAATTGCAAGTCTTCTTAAAGCTCCTCCAATCAATTTTTGGGTCTCCAATTATTCTTTATTTTAGGAATTAATTTAAAATTAAATTTATTTATTTTTTGTATGTGAATAGGTATGTTACATTATGGACCAGGCAAGGGATATATTTTTTACTCCCTTCCCTTCCTTTTACTTCTCTCTCTTCCTTTTCCATTTGAATGGGTCTGCCGGAAAACGTTCTAAGCAACAAAATTTTCTAAGTAGCGATTGTAAAGATTTTTAAATGTATAATATTACGTAATAGTATGATATTGTACTCCATTATGTTATTATACATGTAGATACATCAAATTACAAGGTGAAAAAAAAAAATCAAAACCACAAAACTAACAATAACTTTATATAATGATTTTGTTTCACTGATTACTCAAAATTTTATGTTTGTCGCTTAGAACGTTTTTCGGTGGACCCATTTATTTATTATTAACTATTTTTGGAGCGAAGTACCTTCTTCACTTCATTCTCTGCCGGTTTACTTTTTCTTATCTTCTACAAATACATTTAAGTTTATCATTGTTTATCATTAAATCGTTAGTTTTAAATTTTTGCTAATATATTTTTTGTCTTTATAACACCTTAATTAAATAAATAAGTACAATAGTGCTTTTTGAAATTTTAATTTTTCATAAAAATGAATACAAATAAATATTATTAGACAGAAAGTAATGAACGCGAGAAAAACCGTCACAGTGTCTACAAATCTCAAAATATTATATATGAAGGGTGCAGGAGAAAAACCATCAGAGTCCTGTTGAAGTAGTTTTCAGAAGAACGCTTTTGAAAGTTTCAAATTACCTGGATGTCAAAGGAACAACTTATAAAAAATTTTAATGTTTATAATAAAATTTTAAACATTACAGCCGTGGTTTTGATATTATGTTAGTACTCCTAAGACCTAATAGATGGCATCATCATCTCAAAAACCAATAAAAAGTGGACTCTGATGGTTTTTTCCCCTGTACCCTTCATATGATATGGCATTTATTCAGTATGTAATAGTCCTCCATTGATATCCCTTAATAACATATTCTTGTTAATTCCTTTCTTGTCCTAGTGCTATTACATTAGCGATATTTTAGTTACAATCCCATATATCTGTTCTCACTTTATTCTCAATTGGCGAAAATGGCCAATGATCGTTCTTTTCCACGACCTTTCAAATGACATTTGAAATTCTATAATTTACTAATCAGTATTCTTTTATATTGCCTTTTATTTAAAATTAATTATTTTTTGTGAATATTTATAACTCTTAACGTTGGCCAAAGAAGTATTATCTTCACTAAATCGAGTATTTTCCTTTAAAACTTCTTCGGCACCGGTTTATAATCCGGGCCGGGATGGGTTTATATTTATTTCTTGATGGACAACAAAAATGAAAATTTGTTTAATTTCTCTGATATATGTTCAATTTTTTTTTTATTTATCTTTTTACTGAAATTCCTGTTCCAGTAACAAACCATGAAGGGTCTTGGGTTACTAGTTATGAAGTTAGTTACTGATTAGTAGTTAGTTATGAAGGGATGTACTGCTATGGGCTGACGGTTGGTTTGGCCAGAATTCACGCTCAACCGCTTGGTTCTTTCCCCAATTGAGGGTACCCACTTTTTTTTAAGGTTGGGTATGCACCAGGAGGATTTCTGCGTCTGTAATAACAGAATATAATTTTTCTGCCCTCAGTCGGACTCTGGCCGGGGAGCATGGTATTCAAGCGCCATACCCTCTGAGCTACCGTACCTCCTTCCGTCCATAATAACTTCTCAATGGATATAAAGCAACATAGATAGCGATGAAATTAACGAATGAGTAGATCTCGAGGCCACTTCTTTTCAGACACCTCGGAGGGTTGTCGGGAATAGAACGGGAAGCAAGTTGAGAGACCTAGCTAAATCAGTAACATATGGGACATTCAAGATCTTTTTGGATAAGTTTATTTTTGATAAAATAAGGAGTAATAAGAATTTTGGATTGCAAGGATAGGACACTAGATAAATTGGATGGTTCAGATGTGCCTCAAATCTCAACTTCGTTTGTCATGTAAACATTTTTTGTAATAAATTAGCATCTTAAAGCGTGTGTCTTGTAAATATTAATGAAGACGAAAACGACCAGCAGTTACTCGTTGTTCTTGTAGGTGTATTCCAAGTTAAAAGTTTGATCAGTTGGAGTCCTGGTTAGCAGATATTCTCAACAAGGACGTTTAATAGTATGAAAGGATGCTGTCTTCAAATTTTAATTTTAATTTTTTTTTTTTTCGATTAATTATTTTCGATTTTGTTTCATAAATCGACTTTTAAATTTTGCATATATTAATTTTTTTTACATATTGTTAGTGTTCATCATATAAAGTCAACTAATTTTACATATTTCTTTCTATTATTATTATATCTAATTCCGAATTCAATGAACATTAGTAGCAATACTAGTTGAACATTATCTTATATGATTCGAGCAAATTTTGTATTAATTTTTTTTTTTCTTTTTTACTCTAGAAACAATTCAAAATTTATATTTTAATTTCCGTTAACCTCCGACGTAACCGGAACGACCGGGACAGCGATCTCGTCTCCTCCCCCTTCCCTCCACTTGGAAATTTTGAATTGCAAAGGAGGCGCCCTGAGGATTCGTTCCCTCATCCCCCCCCCTTCACTAAGCAACCTTTAAATATTAAAAAATCGAGCCCCCATAGCCGTGTTTCGAATATATTTATAAATTATGCGGAAAATGCAAATGCTGAGGATAGCATATGCCACACCTCTCGCCATTAACTTTGCTCATATCGCAGTGCTCCCATTAGCTGGCCTTTGGTGAAAGGTTCCTATGCCGGTGACTCATTGAATAGTGATCAAGTTCTTAGTAATTAGAACTGGCTAGTATCTGGAGCGTGGAGCCCTGCGGCTCGCCAAGTATAATGTCACTACAATAATCTATTTAAGAAGGACATTCCGAGTCCTCATTGTACAATATTTATATTGTATTATATGAATGTAATGTTATCTTAATTATATAATATTTTAGAATTACCATGAAGTTTTTTGATAATAACCTGAACAATAGATTAAAAAAAAAATCAAATTGAAATAAAAATTAAATGTCTCGGGAGAGAAAAATTAAAATCACATTAAACACCTCATAATGTTTTCTTTGGCCTCTGTATGGAATGGTCCTAAGCTTATCCTGTATATTTGCCAATTAATTACATAAAGCTGTAATATTTCTTTCTCGAGTAAGAATAAAGGCCAAATAGAAACATTGCGAGCTTTTTCCAACATTTCTTAAAAGCAAGCAATTGAACAATGAATTCATTGAAAAACAAGACTTTATAGTCGAAGCAGGCAAAGATATAGCAAGACAATATTATTAACTTTATCATCTTCTCGGCTTTGTATTTTTTCAGTTACAAAACAAGATACTTATTTACCAACTACATTCTGTAACCTATCTGGACTTATGTGCCTAAAATTTTTGGTTTCTTCACAATGTGCACCAACAAGTAGACATAAACACAATTACTAACTTTGATTTTCAACCCGCTACAGTTAATTTAAAATCACATAAAAACCAAGATCTTAGTCCAGTCTATAAACATATTGTAGAGTGCATGAAATACGCGATCATTTTTTGACTTCACAGCTTCGTTAGGAGTTGTCAGAAGGTAAGTAATCCTAAAAGTCCCCACTTGAGCTTACGGTTACAGGGAAAAGGTCCCATTTTTTAGTTTTTCGATTATATTTCGAAAACGGTGGACTCCAGGAAACTTCGTTACAAATAAATTAAAGCTAATAAAATTTCCTATAAGACTGTTTATAAACATATTTTGAACTTACAGCCGTTTTTAAGATATACCTTATTAAAACTCTATAACTTCCGAATAAAAAATAATATTTACATCACTTTTTGTCAAACATTTGGTTCAAGTGCCAGAAAGGTATATATCAAATTAAAGTAAATTTAATGCTCTATAAACTTCGATTTTGACGTTTTTTCTGAGAAATGATCGTGGAAGGCACTCGAAGCAGATGTTTGACAAAAAATGATTTTGTTTTCGAAAATTATCGATTTTCTATAGTAGTTTGACAAATATGTTTATAAACAATTTCATAGGAAATTTAATTAGCTTTTATTTTTATTTGTAACTTATTTTTCTAGAGTTCTCCGTTGCTAAGATATAATCGAAAAACCCAAAAATGGGACCTTCTCTCTCTCCCCCCTCCCCTCTCCCCCACGATAAAGTGTAAAGCTTGCTACGTATCAACTCTGTTGTTATTCTTCTTTGACTCTCTAAATTTCTTTTTGATAGAAAATTAGTCGGTATTGACTTTTTAGATATTTGGATTTCACCAGACATTGGTGAATGGTAAAATAATATTTCAGAAGTGCACGTGTAAGACATATTTTAGTAAATTAATATAGGTCCTGTAGTCATTACAACGTGGCATTCTAGGTCTCAATGAAAACCATATTGGTTAGGTAAATAATAGTTCTAAAAATCATAAATGTCAATTTATTAATTTATTAGGTTCATTTATTGATACTTTTATTTGTAGTGTAAATACCAGCCAATCAGAAAAGGCAGTATATATATTAAATAGTTTTATAATAGGGGCTATCACTTCTAGATTGCATAGCTTCGAGGTGTTGTGTTTTATTTATATTTTTATGTGCATGGTATATTTTCAAAACTAGTTCTATTAAAAATTGTTTTCTTTTTTCTTTAACAGTTCTTCGATATTACCTATCATTGATCTTTATGGGCTCTATTAGTCTACAGCGAATGAGGTGTTATCTAATAATGCTCTGATTCTACCCACCACTATGAAAAGCATTGTTGATGGGTTGACAGGCCAGTGACATCATCAGCGTGTCTACTAGTCGGGAAATTCGGGAATTTCGGGAATATGTCGGGAATTTTGTGTGGTCGGGAAAAATTCGGGAATTTACAGAAAATTTGCGAAAGTCAGGAAAAAGTCGTCGTTAATGCTAAAATTTTCAGAATTTTTTCAGTTTTTGCTCTATATGTCAGTTAAGGAAGCGTCTGATTGGTATAGTTACTCCTCATACTTTTAAAGTAAACTTAATTTACTACAATTTGAGATGAGGGTGAGCTCTATATAGCAATTGGTTCCCAAGATACAGGGATATTATGTTCGAAAAGAGGCCAATTTTTCCCCAAAAACTGATGTTTTTTCGATATGGTCACTTATTTTGTGAAATATCTGTGGGCTCAGCGGTTCTCTCAAATTCGGCAGATTACAAAAAACAGTCAAAAGTGGGCTCTGGGGGAAAATACTGTTCTGTCTTTTTATGGTTTATTTATCAATCAAAATTTATTTATTTTTGTTATTGTTTAATAATTGATTGATGAAAAAGAAAAATATAGCATAATCGGGAATTACGTCATCATCGAACATTCTTTTATATACCTACATACTAAAATGCTTAAACAAACATATATATATATATATATATATATATATATATATATATATATATATATATATATATATATATATATATATATATACATATATATCGTATACCTCAGGTTATCGCAAGGGGGAGAGGGGGAAAGGGTTGAAAATTGTAAGTTCACAGCTGTTTGATCAAATAACTCGGAATCCGTTATTTATAGTACATTTGGAAAAAAATTGATCCTATGAATTTTTTTTTTTTTCGTAAATCAGTAGTTTTAAAGCTGTAGGGGACAACGCACTACTCCGCGAAAACACGTTTTTCTGTACTTTTTTAAATCTAACTCCGAAACTATTTGTCCGATTAAAAATTTATTTTTATGGATATGTTAAGTAGCAAAGTATGCATAGATTGATTTGTTTAGATTATTATTGAAACACCACTAAAATATCGATTGGCTAGAATTTCTAAAAAAAAGTGTTGAAAAAGTCGGGAATTTCTAGAAAAATTCTTGAAAAAGTCGGGAAATGTCGGGAATTTTGATAGCTGAAATTGGTAGACACCATGATCATACGTGCTATTTCTCATTGACAATTATTAGTCTGAATGCACTCTAAGCCATTTTGTGACACTATTTAAGTGTTATTTAAGTTTTTTTGATCCTCCCCTTATTGGTTTTTCCGCTATAAATGAACAAAAACTTGGATAAGCTAAAGGTTCCAATCAAAATAAGCTTGAGCGCTGCTGAAATATTGGAGGGGGCCTGAGCTCCTATCACGAAACAGTAGGAAGTTAAATTGGACTGGAATTATTTATTGCACTTGTTTCTGCCATAAATCTGGCATCACCTTTCTGTCGCAATCTTACCTTTTCTTAGTCTACGAATTTTACATTTCCTTGCTGCCTGGTATTAAGTGTTTTAGAAAATATACCTTCTGGTTTGGAGTAGTTTCACTGGAACAAAAAGAAAACAATAAAATAAATCCTTGAATACTTTTGATTGGGTAAAAGATAGAAAGGTGATAGAAAAAAATTGGTATTGTCGTTTTTCAATATGTTCAATATTGCCATGTTAGAGAATAAGATCCCAGACAGATTAATAAATGAGGATATACGCAGGACCGGAAGCAGAGGAAGAACCTGTCTTAAATGGATAGACGGCGTAGCAGACCAGTAATAAATAATCTGTTGTGCGACTGGAAGGAGAAGAAATCTTAGCTCGATTTTTGAGCTATAAAATTAATTCTACTAACCATTTGTCGTCCTTGCGATAGGTAGGCTATCTTCGGGAACGTCACTTACTAAAGTGTGTATCTGTTCCTTTAGAAGGTAGAAAGAAACCCATCGGTAGATAATTATTACTAATCTTTATGGCTGATGGTCAAGGAAGAATACTTCGTAGCAATAAACCAAAGACTTAACAAAGCTTTTTTATATGTGTGTATATATATATATCATTAAAGATATTGGATCACCCAGTGTAGCTTAGCCCTTCCACAGGCTATTAGTAGACATTTTGCCCCGACTATATATAACTATCGGCTAAGATAGTAATTTATAGTCTCACTTTAGTAATCTTGTTTTAAATACCCAAGCATAAGCCTCATTACTAAACAGTTTTGTAATGATATTTAAATGACATGCTTCGCACGCCGAGCTGATGAATCGGTTGAACTTTAAATTTCACTCACGCGCCGGAGCTCTCCGCCGCCCTAGATTTGCAGCTCATGAAATATATCAGCAGCTCCTTCCCAATTATCTTTTGTAGCTGTGTTTGCCTAAGGTTCGATTAGATCGGGTGAAAGTTCGGCTGTCGTGGATAAATTGACGTTGAAGGTTTGGCTTCGCGAGTAATGGGTTTGATGGTAGTGTTATCATTTAGTATGTGTGGGTTATCATTGTGGCATTGCTGCACGTCATAGAAATCAGCATAACACAAGAAAAACAAAATATGCATAAATTACTTCCCTTATAATTATGGATTTGATAGCAAGTAGAGGAAGGCTATTCTTCTGTACCATTTTTTATTTATAAAAAATACAGTTTATTAATTCTTTAGTTAATGGAATGAACTCGTAAGTTCATATCGCAGTTTTTATTGATTTTCTAGATATGACATTATCTTTTAATATGTTGTGTATATTTCTTTTTAGTTTTTTTATGTATCCTTTATCAGTGATATAAATGATACATTAAAAAAATAAAAATAATATACATATAACATTTTTTATGCCTTTAAAAGTTGTATTGTTAATTTTTAATTTTATTTAAAATTTGAGGTTTTGGATGTTTTTTTTTTTTTTTTTTTTTTTTTTTGTTTTTACAGTGTATGGCCATATTGGAGCAGTTAAATCAATCCACATACAGTACAGCCTTCACAATATTAGTTGTGATGTTTTCTCAATCTCCTCTTTTCTACCCAGAGCCTCCTCATTCTTTCCGACCTAGCCGCCCTCTCCTCATCTGTAATGGTTTTGGATGTTTACTATAATAATTTAGTATTTAGTTTGTCTATTCACTCAATTTTTTTTAACTATTTCGTCTGTATCCGGTTAATATCTAAAATTGTGGTCATACCTTAGAAATTACATACTTAAGTGATATCATCGTAAAGAGCGGTAGCTATGTGGATAAGACACAAAACTGCTAATCACCTGTGGTTTTAGTGTCTTACCTTCTGTTAGTTCAATAGTGGATTGACCTGTGCTTCACACAGCCTCTATGAAGAGGGTACCCTTAATTAGGGAAAAAAAACTTGGTGGATGAGCGTGATATTGGCCAAATCTACTCCTTTCACAACCGCTGCCCTAGTGAAAGTACATTCTTACCTAAGTACTGAACCCATGACCCTTGGGTGAAGTGTTACAGGTTTATTTTATTTTATTTTTTTTTTTTTTTATTTCGTGATACTATACTAATTTCTGATGAACAATTTTTTTTTTTTACTAAAAAAATTAAACCGTCCTAAGAATCGGTTAAAGAATGTTCCCCGAGGGTAAGAAAACGATAAATACAGGATTCCTGATGCAGAAAGAAACCTCTTACTTGCCATTTTCTCCAGATAGAAAGCTGGATAAAATTGAAACATCCAGAGGACAGAAGCATTAATCTTTGACTGGAATGTTGCCGGGCGGTTGGAGGGCGCATCCATCTTCCTCCCTAAATGGGGAGGGTTAGCAGGGAGGGCCAGCTCATCGGTCTAGACACTCATGCAGATGAGGCGGAAAGGAGGAGTTAAATTTGGGGATGGATCATCCCCTCACCCGGGATCAGGGCTGCCCAAGTGAGGGATAAAGGGATTTGGTCAGGATCGTAGTTGAGGCGTAAAGGGTTCAAGGCGATATGCAAATCCTCACGCAGTCGATAACTTAAGTCTCACCGACTGACAGGAATTACCCCATTCAGAATGTCCGGATCTGAAGCATTGAACTATACTGGCTGGGTTTTTTACGCAGTGTTAGTGTACAAATCAAGGAAATACAAATAAATTAATTTATCTTCGTCATAATATCCCATGAAAATAATCTAAAATACATTAGTTATGCTTTGTGCCAAATATTATGGCCCTAGTCATGCAACCTTTAAAATTTCTATTTCTGATGAGGATTACTATGGATATAGACAATTTTGTTATTTTCTCTTGTATATATTTTTTTTAAAGTTATTATATTTGTGGTATTATGTCCTTATGTACACCAATCAGAGCAGGAAGGACGGGTTACTAACCTATAGACAATTTTAGTTATTGACCTATAGACAATCTTAGTTATTAACCTATAGACAATTTATTTCAATTTTAAGTTATTGATATAGACAATTTTGTTATTTTCGCCTGTATACTGAATTTTTAAAAGTTATTATATTTGGGGTATTATGTTCTTATGTACACCAATCAGAGCTGGAAGGACGGGTTACTAACCTATTCTGGCCAGGGTGGGAAGGTCAAGATTCATTCCATGGGTACGCCACGAAATTAATTTGAACCCGCCAAGATGGGATTAGAGCCCTTAAAACTTCCATTATTTAGTATCCAATTCTTTAATGAATTAACATGAATGCTCTATTTAACAAAGAATTAATTCTTCTTTTCGTGTATCGTATTCAAAGTGTTTTGTTAGTAATAAATCTTTTTTTTTTTTTTTTTTTTCTGCAATTATCAAATTTTTTCACACTACAGAGCAATAACTATAAGTTGCATAACGTACACCTTAATTTCTTAAATATTTGTTGCTTGGCACGCAAAACAGAAAAAAAAATTATAAAATAAAGATATATATTTAAAAATGACTGAAAATTATTATTTAAAGAAATTATGGGTTAATAAAAAACAATTAAACTGAACCCGTTTGGTCATGCTTAAATTGATTTATAAATTTATTCATATAATTTAAATTGAAATTTAAGTTCTTATGTTTAATTTATCTTTATGGTATTTTTTCAAGTTAACGTTATTAATTTTCGTAACATAAATTAGCTATACATTTAATATCATATGTTTATTGTAAAATAAGATGATATGACTATTTTATATTGGCATACCAGCCATACAGAATAGTGCTTTGTTCAGTTTAATTTCTTAAGAAAGATATGTGGTTAGTAATATTATATCATTATCTCAGCAATAGCACAATAGTTAAAAGGATTATCAAAATTTCAAGTTTCCAACTTCTTTGAAGAAACCAATCTCCTTGATCCCCTCCAATCTAGTTTTCGACCTGGCTACTCCACACAGTCCGCTCTCCTCAAAATCACTAATGGCATATTTCCCGCCATAGATGATAAATATTAACTGTCCTAATACTCCTTGATTTTTCTACATATCAATCAAAGCCTTTGATTCCCTTGATCACTCTATCTTGTTCTCCAAATTAGAATCTTTACATTTTTCGTACTGTTCTATCCGGTAGTTTCAGTCTTTCCTCTCTCATCGTTCCCAAGCAGTTACAATATCAAACCAACGCCTACCTACTTTTCTCACTCCTACCTCAGGTATTGCTCCACGATCCAGAATTTATCCTCTTTTTTTCTATTCCTACATCAATGATCTTTTCAATTCAATTTGCCACTGTTCCTACCACCTTTATATATATATATATATATATATATATATATATATATATATATATATATATATATATATATATATATATATATATATCTACTAGCATCCCCGTCGCGGCTTCGCCCGCCCTCATAAGATAATTTCACTAAAAATTAAAGTTTTATTTGTTTATCGATAAGATTCTTGTATTTTAGCATGTGGTTGAGCATTATTTCTTCAATGATTTTTTCACGCATAGCAGTAATTATTAATCTAGTTATAATTGCACTGATTAGGTGGTTGAAGATTATGTAAAAGCACCATTAGACATAAAATTTTTAATTTTAATGTATGAATTGGTAATCAAGATGGATAAAGACTATTAAGAAACTCTTGCGGAAAATAAACTGCATTATCAGTGCTTACGACAAAAGGCCCGTATATAATTTGTATTCGGCAGAAATAACTTTATTGATTTCCTCTGGTTGGATGTTGATTTCGAACTATAAAAGTACGAGTATATTACAGTGTGGCAAACCTCGGTCCTGCCTCTCAAAGTTATACATTTAAATGTTAGTTATTGTAAATTTTACCATTGCAAAACCTTCCTAGAATTATAAAAATTATTTATTTAGATGTCGGTACAGATAGGTTCAGTTTACCATTATTAACTCTATTGTGGAATGGCGCTATACACAATCGGTCGATTTTCAAGCTTCACTGGGATCCACATATTTTCTTT
Source organism: Euschistus heros (assembly GCA_003667255.2). Lineage (NCBI taxonomy): Eukaryota > Metazoa > Arthropoda > Insecta > Hemiptera > Pentatomidae > Euschistus > Euschistus heros. The sequence goes on from RCWM02000004.1 coordinate 5,950,918, forward strand.
TTTTAATAAAAAATAAATTAAACATTCAGTAGATTTTAATATTGCTAAATCTTGTTGGAACTATAAAGACGATGTAGTTAATATTTAGTGCAGATTGGTTCAGTAGTATTCGTTGTTAGTGATCACAAACGTAAAATGGCTTGTTCCTTTTATATAATAGTATAAATTATTATTATTATAGTAAACTTTCTAATTGAAAATCTTTCAAGAACTATGAAGATGATGTAGTTAAAATTTGGTTCAGATAGGTTCATTAGTTTTACTAAAACGCTATTGTCGCTTGCCACATATTTATAGCTTTTTGAATAACAATTTAATTGAATTAAGTATCTTTATTATCAATTTCTAGCTATATTTTACACGGGATCATTGTAACCTCTCTTGAATGGCGCTCGCTTTACTGCACACCACATATTTATCGCTTTTTAAACAGTAATTGAATAGAAAATATGTAAATTTTATTATTGCTAAACCTTCCTTGAACTATGGAGATGATATGGTTATATTTGGTACTGAATAGTTCTATAGTTTTCGCTGTTAGTGATCATGAACGAAAATGGCTTGTCCTTTTATATATAATTTCATCATCCCCCGTCGAGGCTTCCCCCCCTCTCTCATAAGTGAAGATCTTAGATAATTCTAACTAATAATGGATTTTATCGATAAAAATCTTGTATTAAAGTGAAGAATTGAAAATTATATTTTTGATGATATTTTCACGCATAGCAGTTATTATTAACTTGGTTAAATTTAGATTGATTAGGTGTTTGAAGATAACATAAAGCATAATTAGACATCCAATTTTCAATTTTAATATATGAGTTGGTAATCCAGATGGACAGAGACTATTAAGAAACTGCATTATCAGTGCTTACAACTAAAGGTTCAAAATTCATATTTTTACACACAATATTAAACAGCTGATGATCGGCATTTTGATTTGTAATAATTTTCATTCGACAGAAATAATGTTATTGATTTGATCTGGTTGGATTTTAATTTCTAACCATAAAAGTATGTGATAGTGTGGCAAAACCTGTTTCTAACACTCAACATTGTACATTTAAATTTTTATTGTTGCTAAACCTAGAACTATGAAAATGATGTTAAAATTTGGTATATTTCACTCCATATAGCTGTTTTTATATTTGAAAATAAGTAAATTTTATTATCAATGTTCACCTCTATGTAACACTGTACCTTTTAACCTTTCATGTAGATGGCAATTGCCGCCATTTTTGAACTTCACTGTCATCTACTTATTATTCATTTTTCATTAAAGAATTAGATGAAAATCATTAGATTTTACTATTGCTAAACCATCCTATAAAGATGATGTAGTCAAAATTTAGTAGAGATTGGTTCAGTAGTTTTTGGCGGTTAGTGAACACAAACGAAAAATTGCTTGTCCTTTTATATAATAGTATAACCTTATACCGCCATATGTTTGAATCGTATAGAGCTAACAGATAATTGTAACTTACAGATAATATACAAATAATATTGCGACTATAAATTAAGATCTAAGGTATCCTATCTTTTTTGTTGGATCAAACTGCACACGGTGTGCAAATTTGATTAAAATCGGTTCAGTAGTTTAGGTGTCAGCCTGCCCCAAGACAGCGACACGTAATTTATATATATTAAGATTTACAATTAAATAAAAAGAAGAAAGAGACTATTGTCTCTAGCTCTATCTCCCTTCTTATTTCATACTCCCACTTCCCTCCATTAATCTCAAATAATCATCCCTTTTCTTCTCCTCTGTTGTACCAAAAAAAAGTATTATTTAATTTGTAAAATGTTCTCTTATTTTCCTCTCTATGTATTTAATTAGTTTCTATGTATATATTATAACTAGCATACCACGTCGCGGCTTCGCCCGCTCTCATAAATAAAGAACTATGATTATTTTAACTAATTATTGAATTTCATTCTTTTATCGATAAAAATCTTGTATTGAAGTATGGAATTTAGCATTATTTCTTTGATGATATTTTCATGCATAGCAGTAATTTTTAATTTTAAATTTTTGATTTTTAACCTGGCACTACTCACATGTTTATTGCTCTTTTAAGACAGTGTAAGTAAAAATCTTAAAACTTTATTAATACTAAACCTTCCTTGAACTATGAAGATGATGTGGTTAAAATGTGGTACAGATTGGTTCCGTAGTTTTCGCGGTTAGTAATCACAAACGAAAAATGGCTTGTCATTTGATATAATAGTATAGATTATTGTATTATTTTTTTCTTTTCATTTTATCATTGTACTGACCAGTTGTAACTGTATTTATTAATGTAATTATTTGTTATTCTCAAGGAACTTTGTCCCAGAGTAAAATTTTCTATTATTTTCTATGTTTAATTGTTCATTATTTGGTTTTCTTTTTTTTAAATTAATTTGTGGTATATTATAAATTATGGTTTTCCTCAGAATTAGGAATTATTATAAAATAATTGTTTAACTAGTTGGTACATTTTAAGTCCATGAGCTTGGAAAGTTGTTGAATTGGATAGCAGAAGATCGTGAGAAAGAGGAGGCAGAGGGCTAGATGGTCAACAAAGAGACCATTGTGTAAGACAGGTAGCTTAATGTCTGAGGTAAAAAACATGTTACTAATAAGACGAACTATAGGAATATTTTGTAATTAACTCTGAAAAGAAGAGGGTCTCTTGTCGGGAGCTGTGGTAATTAAGGACGTGTCCTAGAACAATGGGAACGGTTTAGTTCTGCCTCCCTCGGCGGCCCTAATCCACTCCTATACTCCTGTACTGCTGCACCTCCTGTCATCTCTGTCTTCTCTTTCTGTCGTTTAGCACCTCAAAACTATTTTCCTAACGGTTGCATGAAATATTGTTTATCAGTCAATCATTAAAAATAAACAAAGAGCTTGGTTTATCAAATCAGGAGGTAATCGCAAAAAAAGGGCTATATACCAACCATTAAATCACCCCTTTGATGAGGACCAGGCGATATTCATAGTATAAATGGAACAATACCATAATTTACAGGATTCGATTCTTATAGAAACCTTCTTAACCGGTCTAGACACGGACCCTACCGGTTAATCCGAGGTTCTTCTAAAAACTTGATTTTTATTCAAAATGAGCCGATTTCATCAGCTATAATGAATAAGAAAGCAAGACGTTGCAAGTTATTTTACTGTATTTTCAAAAAAAACAAAAAAAAAACGGAAAAGTTGCAATTAGGATTAAGGAATTATTTGTCACTTTTATTAGATTTTTTTTGTTTATTCGAAAACTAGTTTCGAGTGTTAAACACTCATCAGTTTTAATGAAACAAAATGTAAGGGCTTCTGTAATATATCGGGACCTAGTAGCAGCCTACTGTACTCCTAATATTTTTGGAAACTCTTTTAAAAAACCTTAACTCAATAAATTAACTCAACTAATAAATTAGGAACCCCTTTCGTCTCTTTACATTATCCTAATATATTTTAGAAGATATTCATTGTTTTCGCCATATGTGAGTATTAGTATATCTTATACGCCTCTCCTACCTACACCACTCTAACTATAAAAGAATAGAAAGGGTGGAAAACCTATGCATGAGAATAATAAACGAGTACCCCAGGTATACAAAAATAACCGACATGCTACTCGAAATACGTTTTCGAACAATTAAACAATTTATTCACACACACAGACCCGGAACTTTTTCAACTCTAAAAAGCATTCAGAAAATCCCATAATTCAAACAATTGGCAGATAACAAGCAAACCATAAGAAGATACACAAACGTATAAACCACATACTACTAGAAAAATATTTAGCTGATAAGACATCCAAAAATTTATTGGTTCAGTTTGAAATTTAATTTATTAAAACAAAAATAATATGTGAGTTACTTATTCCGAAAAGTTAATAAACTTTTTTTGTACAAAAATTTAACTAATTATGTATTTTAGTTTAGTAAACATTTATCATTTATTTATTTTTATCATTCTTTTTTCTATTTATTCTTATTTTTTTAATTTGTAGGTCTTATATTATTTTTCTTACTGTTAAAAATGTATTCTAATTTATATCCATTATACTGTAGCAACCTTTAATATGTAGTGTAAATTGTTTTATTATCAAAACATTCAAAACTTAATTTGAATAAAACTTTTTATTATATAGTATATCTTTTCATTCTTTCTTTTTCTTGATTTCTTGTCCTATATTTTTAAAATTTAATTTAGTCTGTGTATCAAAGTGCTGATGTTTTGGAATGGAATTAATATTGAATGTTTAACATTCAAAAATGTTCTTCAAACAACAAATAAGAATCCAATAGAAGGGGAAAATAATTAATTGATCCTAATTGCATTAATCCTTCTATCCCACCATGCATGCCTCAGAGTGACGAAAAGAAATGAACTTCACTAACTTTTATGAAGTTAGAATAGAATAGAAAGAGAACTTTAATTTAAGAAATGTCGCTTAGGAACAAAATTTCATAACTCAAAGTAAAGTCATACCTGGCCTAGAGATCTTTAAAATAAAAGCGTTTACAGATTTACGTAAAAAAAATAAATTAATAAAAAAAAATAGAAAATAGTCAATATACTAATAAACATTATAAACAAAATCTTAGACAGAAAACATAAAAATTAAACAGCTGGACATAAATACTGCTCTCATTTTATTTATTTTTTTTTAATTCTTATTTTATTTTTATTTTTATTTACCTCAACGATTGTTTGTATGCTGATTCTTTCCCTATTCGTGTGGCCATTACTACGTCGTGCAAACTTTTTAAATATTTTTCGTGCTTCTTTACATTCTTAATTATCTGTACGATACTGATTATTTCCTTCTTCGTTAAAAATTCGGTTTCTAGTCCTTCGTCGTTTCCCTCCAATTCATATCATAGCTAAGCAGTGTATTAAATAAAGTAAAATATAAAATATTAAGAATATGTAGATTACATATCTTACTCAGTAAGGTATCAAATAATTGAGCTATCAGGGTTCCATTCATACCGTATATGTAACATTTACACTCTGGCCTGAAGGCCTCCTGAACTCGGCTACTTCCGCACGGAAAAGACCAGATCAAGGCATCTGAAGGCTACAGCGCTGTCTCCAAGTCGTTTCCAAAACTTCAATATTATATTTACAGCCTCCGAAGAGTATTTAACAATTGGGGATTCGTCTATTCCAGAGGTAGGTTCTCGATTCCATCGATCCTGGCGAGAAGATTCGATCATCACGAATTGATGATCTAAAGCCGGTTGATACCACTGATATTGTGATGCCTAGTCATTATTATTGCTATACATTGATTCCTCTATCTAATGATAAAAAATAAAACAAAGCAACGCTTCTTCTTGGTCTTCAAGCGCTAACGCACTATTGAAACAAATCCAATAAAAAATATCAGTGCATTCAAAATGTTTGAATAACTTTTTAGATTTTATTTCATAAAATTCCTAGAATTCCTTAATCTGAAACCCAGAATCTTAGGAATGTTTATCTTCCTAATTATCTGTGAAATGGATTATATTTTTGTAAGTGTACAATGGTCTGATTTTTAATTAGCTACCATTTGATGTAGTTAATAAATCTGCTTTCTGTTTACTGCTTTACTATATGAAATTTTGGTTAATTAATTGGTTTGCATTCATTTTTTAAAAATTTTATCTTTGAACCGAGGTATCGATATTGAATATTGGGAATTGATTTCCTTGCATGGGTATACCGAGAATCAAAAAATTTTGCTAACGACACATCATTCATAAAAATGATTAAAACTTGACTACGGGTATTACATACTTCTATGTAAGGTTACTATGATATCTTATAGTCACATTTTCTCTTATTCATCGGTACTTAAATAGTTTGCGTACAATTACCTCACCTCTAAGCTCCAGGAGAGGTATATACTCCGCAGTGTGACTATATGTGATAACGTCACATACTTTTTTTTTCTTCTAATTATTTGCTTCTTACCACTTCTACATTTTCCGTCAGTCGCCGAAGACACTGGAAGAAGATGACAATTATACTTAGAGAATATAAGATAATGGGCAACATAAAAATATCTTAAGAGAATGAGGACTTGATAAAAAGTTGCTGTTGGGCAGTTGCAGTTAGAGCGGTAAGTATGAGCTTTTTCACAGCGACGAGCCGGTCTCGGACCCATTAGTTGAGCAAAACATTTGGATTTATATCTTTATTTTCGCCTCGGACCCGGTCCATCTGCTTTTTCTTAAACCACACTCTGTCTTGCTTTTTCAGTCTTCTGTAGTCTCCCCCTAACCATCCCTAACTGCTATGAGAAATCTGCCCCCTGTTGCTGATGTATTTATGTCGTTCATTTAAACTGCTAATGTTATTGTGTTTTTTTTCTTTGGAAGTGGTTCGAAATTTCGGTTTGCTTTGTTCTCATATTCGGTTTAGGTGACACTTGGACTTCTTATACCTTCCTTTAGCCTTATGCGTTTCTTTTACCAGCCCAGTAAATTCACTTTTCCTTTTGTGTTTAGTGCTGTCAGTTAGTTTTTTTTTTACTTTTCCCCAACATTTTTATTTTTATTCATTTTGTTAATATAAAGAAAAAGTATTTCATATTTTTTTTTTTTTTTTTTTTTTTGCTTGTTTGTCTTTGTTTGGTTTACGAAACTTTAATTTAAATGGTCTAACATTCAATAATTTTATTTCAAATATCTAATGGATCTCTATTGTAGGTAAAATTTTTCGTTTCAATTCAGATTTTTATAAATACCTGCCGTTATATGTTTTTCTCTTTTAATTAATTGTTATTATATACTCAATCTATAGTTACTATTATTTCTAATTTATCAGCAAATTTATCTGTTATGGGTGATTCTGAACTGCGATCCCATACTTGTTCTACTGTTAAAATGTTATTAATGTTTTTTAATCATACATGTTGGGCTCACCTGGCTAGGATATTTTTTTTCGAAAAACGGTGAGCGTTGAAGTAATATAAGACATTGTAACTTCCCTAAATACGGTGAAGATCAAGCTGTTCTTCAGCCCACAAGTTTGTAAAATTCAAGGTTACATGTACTTTGTTCTTATAGGAAATGTAGTAATGCTAAATCCGAAAATGTGGTCAAAATGTGAAAAATAAAATGGAGTTGTTGTAGCTTTTATGGTAAAAACCGTGGTTTCCTCAAAAAAGTCTTTGATTTATCGTATACCTGCAACGGATTTGAATAAAACTGTGAGGTTTGCGGTTTTTTTCTACATTTTTGATCTATTTTCACCCAATTTTTTTATACTAAGAGGTGCTCACCCAGTATAAACATATGTAATATGTAATATTAATAAATAATATGTGCGTTTGCTAAATTAGATCAGGCATACATGTTTAGTTCTTTTATGAGTGTATCTTTTGAGTAACAAAAGCTGAAAGATTTGAATCAAGAATTGATGTTTTAGGCACATTCCTCGCATATATGATGCAGAATTTATAATTTTTAATATTTTTATTACTTACATTGTAACAATAAGCACAAATTTAAATAACGTTGGGTGTGACGCATTGAATCAATAACCTTTTAAGCATTGACTCCCTTCTACTTCTTCTTCGCCTTTTTACGGAATATTCTTTGTTAAACATACATCTTATATTCAAATAATATTTGTTTTTTTCTTCGATAGAGATAAATTGACAAGAGATGGTGAGGTAGGTTAATGTTTAAGTAAAATTGCGATTTGTCAAGTCTAGGTCTACTTTTTTCGGACCAATTTCTATCAATGTTCTTATTTATTTCAACTTATTACTACTTTGTGTGATTAAATCTTTTCCATAGAAAATTTAAATTTGTTGTTTAACGACAAACAAATGTTTGGAGTGAAGGAGTCTGCCACGGGTTAATGACTCCCCATCTTGTTCCATTGGCATATCAGATGAGGACAAGAATTCTCGAGTTGAGTTGAATGTCAGCGCCAAGGTCTTTCCTTGGATTGTATAACAGTTATGTGGAAAGAATGACGGTGGGTATATCGTCCCCTCCAGCACGTGGCTACTCTAAGGTCTGTTGTCTCATTTTATTTCATATTTACTCTATTCAGAACTTTGACACTTTGTAATTTTTTTGAAATTAGGGTTCTCGAGTTAATGTTGTTCGGAAAAACTTTTTAAATCTGGGAATTAGCATCGTTCCTTCAGGTTCTTTTTAGTTTTTGAAAGTATTCGATAGTTTCAGCATTGTGTATATATCCGTATGCTCATTCACATTATGCCTACGCCTACGCTTACACATTCTTTTCGTTTTTGGGATTGAATTTTATTCTATTTTAGAAATCTTTTTTGAAGATGTTTTAAATTTTGTTTTTAATCTTACTTAATACAAATAAATATCAATGTTTGTTTTTAAAAAAATACTAAAGCCATTATTTCTTGTAGTGGATCATAAAATTTTTGTTTTATGGAAAAAAAGGTGTGAATTATTTTTATTTTATTTTTTTTTCGAATTACCCATCTTTGGGGTACGTCAGATCAATCACTTCCTAGATGCTTGTGCTTTCTTTTTCTCCTAATAGTTCTTCATTCTCTCAGATCTCCTCCTCCTTTCGTCCTCTGATATGTGGATCGGTTTTCTAGTGTTGTTCTTAGCTTGGAACCTCTTAGTTTTGTCCTTGGTTATGGCCCTGGCTGTACCATTCTTCAACATGACTTCGGAAATCCGTAGCTCTTTCAAATCCTTTTCCACTTCTTTAAACCAATTGGGTTTAGTTTTCTTTCTGTAGAAGAAGTCAAAGATTTGCTTTGTTACTCTGTCAGGATTCATTCGTAATATATGTCCATAGAAATCAATCCTCCTTTTCCGCATTGTATCTGATAATCTCTCTGACTTCACGTATAGGGCTTCATTCCTATAGAAAACTTGTTTGTTGTTTAGGAATTTGGGACCCATCATCTTCCTTAAAATTTTCCTCTCCTTGATTTCCAGTTTTTCGATTTGCCCTTTCCTCCCCATGACCATGCTGCATAAAGTACTTCGCGCTTAATTACTGTGTTATAATGCCTTATTTTGGTGTTCCAAGAAAGGGTTTTCTTATTGTATGTGTTTTTGGTTTTCTGGAAAGCTAATTCCATTTTGGTCCTTCTCATTTCCATTGCCTTCCCCTCATGGTTGTTCCTATCAATCCATTCCCCTAGGTACTTGAAATTCCTGACCACCTCGATGTTTTGAGTTCCCACTTTAATTGAATTATTTTATAATAATAATAATTATTTTATAATATACATTACTGTATTAGTTTTAAACATGGTTCAATACAGTCGGTATTAACTTTATTATATTTGTTTAAATTTGGCGAATTGTTGATTTTCACTACATTTCAGTCAGTTTTTTTTTTGTTTTTCTTTCAGAAAAGTCTGTGATTCTAGTTGTGAATGAAAATCCCCCGTTATTTTCATTAGTACAACCTCCACTGGATTCTTTCTGTCAGACGCAGGAGAGCAGCGTTGGGACCTTATGAAATCCGGCTTTTCCCTTTATAAGTCCTCTAGGCATTGCGCATGTAAATATTGCATTAAGCTTTTTAAGTATTCGTTCTTTAAGTATTTTAGTTTTTTTTCTTAATTAAGATTGTATGTACAATAAAAAAAAGTTTCGAATCATAAAAATTAAGAGTATTAACTGATTAGTTGTTTCTTAAATGTTTCTTTTATAATGTATTTTAAATCGTAAAATACGAATCTTTATACATTTAGGTAATTATCAATTTCATTTAAAAAAAATATATATATATATATATATATATATATATATATATATATATATATATATATATATATATATATATATATATATATATATAAAACCTAAAATAATAAAAAAAAAAGGAAAAAAAGTTTTTTTGGATTTAATTGACGCGAGAAAAAAAATGAGAAATAAGAGTGCCTCCATTTCATGGCTCATATACATGGAAAATACATTTCATACATGGAAAACAGCTTACTTGTAGCTTGTGGACAAAGGTTCTCTTTATGGCTTATGGGCAAAACTGGCTGTAGCAGTGTTTTTTTTTTTCTTTTAATTAATTTTTTCTTTTATTTTATTTTTTAATGGCTTCCAGCACGACATTGTTCCTAAACGATGAGGTCTAACTAATTTTGCCCAAAAAATGACTTTTAGCATGTGGTTGCTTTAAGTCATTTTCTATAAACGTTTATCATTTTCTATGGTTGCTATAAGCGTCAATATATAAACTTTGTACAATATGTCAGTCATTATTTCCAGTCATATTCATCGCTGATTAAAATTTCGATCCTTGACAATATAAAAAATGTTGAGGAGATATTGAAAGTGTCACTTTTGCCTCGTATGATGTATCATTAAATTTATTTACCTTTAATTGAAATATATGATTTGATTCCACGTCCTACCTTGCAGTTGGATGACTATTCCTATTGCATTCTACAGCAGAATTTACGAGTGCGGTATGTTCTTTAGAAGGCGCGAACTATATTCCAGATGCTAATAGTGGTACCGAGAGATGCTATAGCATAATGCTATAGCGGGGTGTATTTGCATGGTGCCTGGTTATGTGGGAAAACAAGAACCTTATTTATTAGCAAAGGTTTGGGTTTTATGCCGTGGTTGCTTTTACGAGGCCCTTATTTAGACTGTGCAATAAATCAGCAGTACTATCTCCCAGTGTAGGTACATTGTACTTGGGTCTCCGCATGCTCTGTGGGTAGAACCTCCTGTACCATCCCTCCAACGTTCAAAAACTGTCTGTTAAATTATTTAAATCAGTTATTTTTATATTGAATCTCCTTCAAAAATTATATTTTATTGTATCTAAGGATTAATATAAGTTTCAACCATTGCTATATTACAGTTCCTTCAGAAACAGCTAGGTCCTCCACAAGGTTTAGCTAAAAATTTAATTTCTAGAAGATTCGTAATTATTTTCGAACAGATGAAATTCCATAGATTTGGTAATTCCAAAAAAAAAAAAAAAAATCTTAATTCCATCGATTCTTGAGATAATAATATGTTTCGATATTCAATGATCCAACCTCGATTCCTAGTATTCGATGAATACCGGTGACACTAGCAATAGGTTTGTGATACCTTATTATATAAACATTACAGATAGATTCTTATCTCAAAAATTTTTTTTTTTTTTTTCATCTTTAATAATATAGCCATTTTTCATGATCTAGTTCAATACTGCTTGGTACAAATTTTAATACTGTCCTCTTAAAAAATAAAGTATTGCCTCTGCATGCCAAACCTCAGCTTTTTGGAGATATATAACCCTCCATAGTGTACAAGTTGCACTTAAACCCTAATCCACCATTAGGTTTTAATTGTTTTTGTTTTTTTAACAGTTTCAGCTACATTTCCTAATCCTTAGATATTATAAAAATCCAGAACCTTTAGGATATTTATCTTCAAAAATAATTTTTTTAAAAATTAAATTATTCTTTGTGCATTGTCGTCATTGTTATTAATTTTTATATTACATGTCGTAGGTGACAAATGCTATATTTGGTTATTATTCTTTTAAAATAAATTTCGTTTGATTTTTTAGTTCTAATGTGGAAACGTGGGTTTAAGACTTAATAGCTTTATTTCTAATATCCAGTGGGTCCCTAACATTGCTTTGAAAAATTTATACTAATGTTAAAAAAAAGAAAGAAATAGAACTAGACTTTTCATTATTACCCTCCCCCGACCTCTCGGCCAAGAAAATCCCATGTTCCTACAACGGCGCGGAAGGGTAAAAAGGAAAAAATATATATTGAAAATTGAACATCTTAGTCTCCTTAAAAAGTTATATATTTAAAATCTGAGCAACTTTAATAGCTCTTTCCACAGTTTCAATCCTTGTCATATTATATTGAAAGTTTTATATATTCATTTTCTAAAAAGTACGTTATTAATTTTTAAAAATGTTATACGATGTATAATAAAATTAGTATAAAGGATAAATATAATGTATTTTGGTGTTATAATTACTTGTTGGATTAAGACTCTTCCTTTATCTATGTAAATTTGATTCCTGAAACCGTTGGAATGTTCTGTTAAAATTGTGAGATATCGGAATTTCAATGTACCCCCTGAAGTTTTCTGTTGTGAGAAGTTACCGATCCACCGTCAGCAAGGAACAAGGATAGAGAATGTTCCAATATGTGCTGGAGTTTGATAAAGTAAGGAGTAAGAATGGTTTTCCACTGCCCAATGATTCCTAAAATAATATCCTGATATGTTAAATCAGAATCTGGCAGTATATCCAAAGTTATGGGATATTTGTTTGTTCTAATACAACCAGATGTTTGCACTGTTTTAATTGTTGGCCATGTATTCTAATCCAAACTGTTGAATAGATGCCCATAGTGGCTATTAGATAAGGGCGATAATCTTGATTTGGTAATTCCAAAAAAAAAAAAAAAAAAAAAAAAAAAAAAAAAAAAAAAATCTTAATTCCATCGATTCTTGAGATAATAATATGTTTCGATATTCAATGATCCAACCTCGATTCCTAGTATTCGATGAATACCGGTGACACTAGCAATAGGTTTGTGATACCTTATTATATAAACATTACAGATAGATTCTTATCTCAAATGATTTTTTTTTTTTTCATCTTTAATAATATAGCCATTTATCATGATCTAGTTCAATACTGCTTGGGTACAAAATTTAATACTGTCCTCTTAAAAAATAAAGTATTGCCTCTGCATGCCAAACCTCAGCTTTTTGGAGATATATAACCCTCCATAGTGTACAAGTTGCACTTAAACCCTAATCCACCATTAGGTTTTAATTGTTTTTGTTTTTTTAACAGTTTCAGCTACATTTCCTAATCCTTAGATATTATAAAAATCCAGAACCTTTAGGATATTTATCTTCAAAAATAATTTTGGAGGATGAGAATGTAAGGACTGAGAATGTAATATGTGCTGGAGTTTGATAAAGTAAGGACTAAGAATGGTTTTCCACTGCCCAATGATTCCTAAAATAATATCCTGATATGTTAAATCAGAATCTGGCAGTATATCCAAAGTTATGGGATATTTGTTTGTTCTAATACAACCAGATGTTTGCACTGTTTTAATTGTTGGCCATGTATTCTAATCCAAACTGTTGAATAGATGCCCATAGTGGCTATTAGATAAGGGCGATAATCTTGAGATAAGGTTAGACACGGCGGTTGCGTCAGTGGGCCACCCTCGCTGCCTCCCTCTCCCAGGTGATACGATGACCCCTGGCCTTATTAGAAGCTCACGTGAAAATTAAAGCCAGTTGGAAGGTGAACACGACTTATGCAAATTTTTATGATAAGCGTTTCACATATATTTCGAGATCACAATAGGTTCCAGGCACTCTGCCGTTGGCCAACCTATCGATGACCTCTCGCCTCTTTGTTTACATTTTCTCTTTATTGTTGTTTAGAGTTTAGTTTCAAAATTCGTGTACAATTACTGCTCGACATCTTTTATATTTCAGCTTTTGATTGTCTTTCATACCAAGGTCGTCTTTAATGCTCTTGTGTACATTCTTATATGCTTTTGTATAAACGCATTCCTAACTGCCATATACTTAGATAAAAGTTGTAGATATCTTGTACAAATTAAGAAATTGTTTCCTTAATTCTTCACATCTTATCTATAGCACTGAACAGTAAAAAAAATATTTACCTTTAAGGAAAACAACATGATTTTGATGGCAAGGATGAATTCCAGAATGCATCGTGTTTTAGAGGCAGCATTTAAATTTTAAAGATTTCATTAATTTTTGAATTCTTTAGAATAACTTTTAATTTATAGTTCGTTTTAATTTGTCATTCGAATGTCCTAACTTGCAATGAAACGGTGAAATGGCGATTACTGATGTGCATCACTTTGGACACAAAAATTTTCTAAAAAAATCTTGGTACGAGTGCAAGAAATGTCTTTTTAAGGACATATTAAAATCTTGAAGAACATAATATCATATGTTTAATATTTCTGACAATATGAGGATAGTCTTCGCAACAATATACCAGGATATACATGAGAAGGTATGAATTTCATATGGGCTCCTCACACATAATATAAAGCTTATACTCGGTCACTGAACACTGAATGTTCCATTTGTGCATCAACAATTTTGAGAAGCTTCAGTACATGAAACCAAATGTTCATGCATTTAACCAAATTTGCGGTTAAGCTTAGTTTAATATTCAATGGTTCCGCATGCATGTTTTTTAGGATCACGAAATGGTTATGTTTAACGTTTTTCTGTCCATGAATGACTGATTGGCGATTGTAAATCCGTTTCTAGTTTAACATTTGTCCCTGCTATTACCTAAAAACAAAGTGTATTGTTTAACAACAGCCTATATATTTATTTCTTTATTCGACCCTACAGCCCTAGTTGTGCCTTGACTTCACCAAAAATCAATATTCATTTCCGTCTATCTTCAACTTCCTTCGCCAATCGGTCGTTCATAGTCGTCTTAGGTCGTCTTCGACGTTGTCCAGCCACGTTTGCTTTTGTCTCCCTCCCAATCTCTTTCTGACCGTCCTTCAGTACATCTTTTTTTGTCAACTTATAGTCCGACATTCTATGCACATATAAACCGCAATTTTATTTTTTTAATTATAGCTCCAGTATAATTATTTAATTTCACAGAAGAAGTGAAAAAAAGAATAGCAGATGGACGGAAAGCAATCGGAATGTTCAATTCAGTCCTCTGGAGTGCCAACGTATGTACCAATGTCAAAAAAGTAATACATAAGGCCCTGGTAGAAAGCATAATGCTATACAGCTCAGAAACATGGCCTCTAGAAACATTGCAAGGCAAAAGATTTCTGGCTGTGGAGATGGATTTTTGGAGGAGATCAGCAAGTTAAGAGGAATATTCTGGAGGAAATGGAGGGAAGGGGGCTGAGATGGTTCGGCCATTTTAAAAGAATGTAGAATAGAAGAATCCCCAAAATATCTTATGAATGGGAAGCAGAAAGGGAGGAGAAGGAGAGGTAGGTCTCGCATCAGGTGGAGAGATGTTGTGGCTGAAAGTATGACTGGCTGAGGATTAACGGAAGAAGAAGTGATAGACAGAGAGGAATGGAGGAACCGGCTGAGGGAGGAGTTTGGTTGAAGGAAACTGGGAATAGCGAAGAAAAATCATTTCAAAGAAGAAATTATAGCCGCAGTATTGGGTATAACTAAAGAGGCTTTTCGAGTTTAATATTTGCATTTTCCTACAATATCCATTGTTATTCACCTGGCCAAAGATAAGGGTTAACGGAAGAAGAAGTGATAGACAGAGAGGAATGGAGGAACCGGCTGAGGGAGGAGTTTGGTTGAAGGAAACTGGGAATAGCGAAGAAAAATCATTTCAAAGAAGAAATTATAGCCGCAGTATTGGGTATAACTAAAGAGGCTTTTCGAGTTTAATATTTGCATTTTCCTACAATATCCATTGTTATTCACCTGGCCAAAGATAAGGACCTTATTCTTCCAAATCCTCAGGATCATTTCACTTTCCCAAATAAGAACCCAACATTTGCTCCCGTATGTTATCTCTATTATTATTATTATTTATTAGTAGTTGTCTCCTCAGATACAGACAATTCTCATGATTTTTGGAACTTACTTAGTGCAAAAAGGTATTTCCTTGCAGCCGCTATTCTGCCTTTGATCTCCTATTATATATAGTCTCTTTCAGTTATCAGTGACGCTAGATGTTTGAATATTTGCAGCGTCTGAGATTATTAATTAATTTGTACTTTTTTATCTCTACTTCTGTGTGTTTTAAACGTATCCATGTATCCTGCCTTATTATCATTTATTTTTAACCCCTTCCTCGCTTCCAACATTTCAAATCAATCTACTTTGAAACATCCTGGAATGTCCAGACTGTGACAACTGGTTCATCTACCTAAGCCACATGATGGGCGAGTCTATTATATGTGACTGGGGATGGGATTGGTTGTTATACCTTTATTTGCTTTTTTCAGAGTCAGATTAAATGATACGGGCGGTCAAAGGATCACCTCGCCCTATGCTGGGTGTTACTTCAAATTTCTTTTATAGAGCTCCTTTTATATTTAAATCCAAAATGATTAGTCCGATCGAATAGAATTTCTCTCAAATAAAAATTACTCTATGTAATCTTCATATAGATAACATACACCTTGTTTGTTTTTTAACAGTACCTTATCGCCATATAATGCTAGAGTTTTGTACTTTTTGATTGTAGGTTTAATGAAATTCAGCTCACAGTTCACTAACACCTCGGAGGCAACCTGTCGAAAGACTGTGCATCGCGGCCCGTGTCGTAACCAGGCTGAGCGTATTGTTCTCGCGTGATCTACCAGGAGCCTCCTGACCGCCCCAGGTCTGGATCCCATTGACATACCGTTCTTGGTTCAATTAAATACCCTCTCCCATCTTCAACGCAACATGTTCAAATTATATATATCTTAGGCCTTATTTACATCTCCGGTCTCTATTTACGTCGAACGCTGGCCTGGTAGCGGCAACGATTCCTGGAGGGAGGGTTCACAGCGTTCCGGGTATACGACCTTTCGCTGGGAAATGCGGAATAAAATATATTTTTTTGTATTATGTTGAATTGAAACTACAAATGTAAAAAAAAATAAAATATGTAATTATTTTTACAAATCATTGTGCTAAACATTTTTTTTTTTTTTTTTAACACTTTTTATGTATACCTAACTTTTTTTATTTACCGAGCCTGTCAAATGATATGTAGTTGTATTTGTAATTTCTCCCGTACCCTTACTCGTGCCTAGCTGATGCTGAATATTATTTAATCCTAAATCATACTAAACCGTCCAATTTTTCTCGTATACAATTTATATAATTGAAAATCCTCAATGCTTGTTATTTTGTCAATTAATAAACTTATTCGTAATGACCTAAATTCCCCATCTATTGTTGAATTGGTCCAAACCAGAATCACCTCCTTCCACGATAAGCTGTAGTCGAATCCACTAGTCTGCCTACTTGCTTCCCCACTCGATTCACGATAATCTTCTGAAGCATCGAATCGAAAAAGGCCATCTACTGTAAAACTTTTATTGAAGTGCTACTAGTGTGATATTGTGTTATTGAGTTACATAATTAAAACTAAAGTTATTACATGTTATTATAAATTATAAATTTTCCCACTCAATTACTCGATGTATATTTTGTATACTGATGTAAATATAAATAAATGAATAATAAAAAAAAAAATTGTTGTAGAAAAACTTGGTTTTTGCTGTGTAATTTCGGCTATATCTCCTTCCACAGCCGTTGGCCAAGAAACAGTACAACCCAAGGCCCTTCCTGGTTTGTAGTGATACAGGTTCCTTTAAGACGCCTTGTAAGGTTTTCGGGAATCTAGTGGGAAGCAAGTTGGGAGACTTGTGGATTTGAGTGGGTATGGAGCTTATCAAGGAATAATAGATATCAGGGATTTTTTTTGTGAAAAGAACAATATGTATTATAATTTAAATTTATATCGATTCTCATAAATTTTTTATTTGTTCTATAATGTTTATTTCTCTTTAATTATTGATTTCTATTGCTAAACATGTAATTGGTTATTTATTAAACAAAAAAAATATATTTTATATAAGAATAAATAATATGTAATAAACTTTCAGATTTTAAAACATGAGGACTTACATTTAATAAAATGATATGTTCTTAAACAGTATCCATTGTCATAATAATGTATTTTAAAATTAATATTTAGTACAAGGGTAGCTAAGGGTTTTGTAATTCTACATTTTAGAATTCAATTTTTTAAATGGTTTATTTCAATTATATAATTCTTCTTTTTCTCTTTATTTTAATTCCTTATAACAATTTATTATGCAATAGCGATTGTAAAAATAAATTAAAACCAATGATAGCACCTAAAGGATTTCGCCCTGTTATATTATAAGCTTTTGAACCTTAGCACTTGATGACTTGATGAGAGAATTAAGCCCTGCAAAGGGTTAGCTGTATAAATGAGGGGATTAGTAGACCTAAGTATGCGGGTTCCATTTGACTAAACATGACTAATATAAGAGCATGCCAAATGATAATAGCACTCACCTTTTTTTTTCTCTCCTGTTTTCGGATCAGTTGGCAAAAAAAAAGAAATCAAATTGTTTTTTTGTTTCACGACAGGAGGCATTGTTTAACAGCAACCCCTCCTCACAAAAAAAGGACTTGTTCATGCCTTTAAAAGGTATTTTTTCTTTGTTTCTTGTAGCATGTTTATATTTGGCCATCTGTTTTCTAAGGGCGGCTTCGAATTTTTTGTCACCCCCCAGCCCCTGTTTAATATTAATGCGGCTATTATTTAATAAAGCTAACTAACCCCAACCCCTCTGTTAGCTATTATCATTCTATTATCCTTCAATTGTTTCCTGCATGATCCCTCGAGGTAATGAGCGGTCGGTTGCTTCTTGAGTTATTTCTTGTTCCATTTCTTTTTTATATTGGCGGTGTTAAAAGTGAAATTAGTTTAAGAAATACGAGATTAGAAAATTCGATCTTAAATTCTGTCGCTAATGATACGTGCTATTAAAACGACAAAATTAAAGGAAGCGGCATTAGGGTGGTTTCTTTTATAATAATAGCATTATCCCTTAATAATATGCAACCCTCCTCTAATCATGATTATTTATGGTGTTTCTCTAATATCTTTTTAAGAGGCTTTTAGTTAGAGGTATCGGATATTATTCTATGTAGTGACATTTTGTAGAACCGTGTACAGTAGAACCGTCTGATTCCCGCCTCCCGTTGGGCCGATTCTCCGTGTAATCCGACCCTCCAGCGAATTCTTGGGTAGGGGCCTAATATTTTCGATGAATTCCTAATAGTCCAGTAAAATTATACATTTTGGTGTTATTGGTCTTTTGTGAAATTTTTTAAAAATAGAAACATATCCAGCAATCTAAAAATAAGGGTATATCGAACGATCCTTCAGCCGCTTGTTATGTACGGGAGTGAGACATGGTCCCTGACATCACACAACGAAAAAGTATTAAACATGTTGGAAAAAAAAATCCTTCGAAAAATATATGGTCCAAGTATGGACTGAATCTCTTGTGAATAAGAACAAATGAGGAACTGAAAACTCTATATGCTGCTCCAGATATTTTAGCCAATATAAAAAGAGGCAGAATTAGAAGGCTGGGGCATTTGCAAAGAATGTAGACTAGTAGGCTCCCTAAAATGATGTTGGAGGGGCACCCGGGTGGAATGAGAAGGAGAGGAAGGCCTCGACTTCGTTGGCTTGGAGATGTAGAGGACGATCTTCGGACTGTGGGTGTGAGAGGATGGAGAAGGGCTGCCGAAGAAAGGTTTGAATGGCAAAGAATTGTAGTGGAGGCCAGGGTTCTACGAGGACCATAAGCGCCATTAGATGGTGATGATGATGATGATGATGAACAGTATGTGCTGCACGGTTCGTTCTAAAGAAAAGGTTTTTATATCGAAGATCAAAACTAACTTGCCTCATACTGTATTCTCAATAATCCTCCAAGGCATCTGAAAAGAAAATGGCCACGAGACCTTCTGCAGCCTTTTTGAAGAGCTACTAGTGAGTAGTTCTTTTCATGTTATAGGCATGTCATTGTAATCATATTTCTCAAATTTACTTATTATATATAGTTTATACAATTGTAAATATAAAAAATACTTTAAAAAAAAAAGGAAAAATTTACCTGGTATGTAGATTTTAGATTTTCTCTATGACGTCGATGTTTCTGCTCTTACTGGAAATGTATTTGAAATGTGACTATTTGAAAATTTATCTGGTAATTTAAATAAAAAATAGGATTTGTTTTGGACTGTTTTATTATTTTTAATGATTCTTTAGTATTTAATTTCAGATTATTTTCTGTCTGATGTATTAGTTTACCCTCGAGTCTTTGTTGAGTTTATTTCTTCTTTTAATCATAGATTTAAATTTCAAAAAATCATTATTCTTTAAAGTAGTATATGTATTAACTTATTACTTTAAATTAAATATATTTTAAGCTCTGGAGAAAACATTAAAGCTGAAATTATTTGCATTTAGCCAACCCTAGCAGACTTTTACGATGAACTCACCGTTAATCTTATCTCAAGCATCTGCGGATCTCTCGGCAATCTCATCTAGACATTTAGAAATCTAACGCTTCATCGGATCCCAGATGGCCTCCGACAAGGTCTCTTTGAAATTCTAAACGATTTTATTCTAATTAGAAGGAGGCTGTGTTGGGTCCTTATCCAGTTTTAATTATGTAAATGCTAGAATTATCCAGCCTTCACAGATTTTCAATTAATCGCCAAGGTTTTACTGCTGCGGTGAATCGAAGGTGCGGCCTCCATGGTTTCTTTAATTCCCCTCTTGTTGGTGTATCTCAACTCTCCTATCTTAAGATGGAATGTTTATCTGAGAGCTTTATTGCCATCCTTGTTGTTATTGATAGGAATAATTATTTTAAATACTTTACTGACCCTAGACGATAATAAATTAAGAAAGGTATCCTGACATTTCTAATTATTTTTTTATTTTATTTTTTTTAGTTTCCTTAACAACAACAAAAACAAATTATAATATTTAATGGTAGTTTAATTGCTTGCTTTAAAAATAGAAATATAGTAAACTCTAACAATATAAACAAATTTACATTTCATCTCTATTTAAATATTATTGTTATTGTTTACTTATAAGAATATTTGTATATAATCTTGACATAGATATGTCTTTTGGCTAGGGTCTATGTAACCATTATTGAATGCCATTTGTTTGGTCTAACGTTTATTCACGTTCAAATATTTAACACTTTAACACGGTCTAGCTATGATGGTGTTTCTCGGATCGAAAATTTAATGACATTTTTTAGTCGGCAATTTAATAGAGTATCTTATTGGTAATATAGAAAAATCTTTTATCCTAAAACAATTTTTTTTTTTTAATGGATTTGTTTTGGCTGTGTATCTGAACGTCGTCCTGGCAAAGTTTTGTATATTTTTTTTACTCTCTAGAATGTAACCTTCTGACACGCTTTAGCTTTGTTGATGTCGCTCGGACTAAAAGTTTGTCGACAAACAGACCGACTGACTGATTTTGCATCTCGATTTAATTTGAAAAACCCTGCTCAGTACATAAAACGATGTCACATAAAATTTTACATGCTTCCTACCCTGTCCAATCCTCTTTTTTCTTCCTTAAATCCTCCTTCAAAGCCAACCAAATGGAACGGAAGGACAAAGTCCCTTCTTAAAACTCTCTTTTAATTTATGTTTATTTATTTTTTATTTGATCTTATTTTTTTTTTAATTTATTCATTTTTTCCTTTCTGTTTAATTATATATCCCCTATTTGTTTTCCTTTGTTACTACCTTAATATCAGTGTAACATCGCCACTGAATGTCGCTCTTTAATTTTAACACTATGTTTCACTAATACTCAATCACACTAAAACATCCAGAAGGATGATATTTTGTAAAACTATGTTTAGATACATTATATGTTAATAATATATGTATCAATGTACTATTTTCATTTGAATAAAGATGTTTTGAAGCAAAAAAACAAAACAATAAAAACAAATAATGTATTTTGTATTATTTAAAAAAAAATTAAATTATAATATTTATCTTTATTTTAGTGGTACGCTATCGACAAATGTAAACTGCCGCCCAAGCTCGCCAACAATTTCGTGGAACTTGGTCCTGATGATGAAACTGAAGAATTCTTGGACAACTCCCGCAACCTCTCCAACAACGTATTCCTCCAGATCTTCCATGCCCTCGTCAAGTTCTTCTGCAGCTTCTTCATGACTCAAACATCCATCAATGGGTATGTAACTTGATATTTAATTTATCTTATTTCAAGGATTCCCTAGGGTAGTTGCTGCTGTCATGTTTCTTTAAGATAGGTAGTAGACGCCCAGTGCCACTAGCCATTTCAGGCATTTTAAATTCTCCAAATGTTATCTTCAACTATTAAAATGTTAAATTTACTATCCTTTCTTCCGAACTAACTACACTTAGGACTTGATCAACCGAGCCTTTTCTTTTTTATTTCATTTTATTATATAGTATTATTTCTTTTTTTCACAAAACATTCGATTGCCGAACTATAAATTAGGCAATCATTGTTTGAGCATTACTGCGGGAAAGCTGGAGGATGAGGAGGAAGGTCTACTTGGAAATGAATCGTCATTACCAATTTCTTATTAAGATGGGTTAACTGATGGTTTGGTGGTTTTTAGACAATGGAGAGATCATGCGGCAGAAGATAAAATGCCGGTACATAAAGAAAAGAAGATTAGTGGTTTCGTTGCCCGTCATAAACTTTTTGATTAACATATCGAACCTTCCGTGGAATACCGTAACATCTCGAAAATCTCAACATACGGGAATGGCGTTTAAAGCTTTTACTTTTTTCAGTTTATATTTTTTAATTATATATTTTTTGTGATCGTAGGTGGGTTTTTTAATGATTCAGATGAAGGAGAAGCAATATTGACGATTTACTAATAGAAATAATGTGATCTGTCACAGCCTACACTGTTAATTCCCCGATTTTCGAAGAGTAATTTCAGGCTCTCCTCGGCCAACTAAACAGCTAAACTTATTACAGTTTATACCACACAAAGATAACGTAATTTTGAATGATTTGGTGCAAAAAAAAAAACTCATATCAAATTTTTCGAAGAAGTTACCGTATTCCACGCAGATTATTTGATTACGTTTATTTAATATAATTGTTCACCTAATAATTATTATTTTGTAATTAAAAAGATATGTGTTACGTCTATTGTCCTACATTATTTTTTCTTGTGGATTTCCCTTACTTTTTTGGGCTTTGATTAACCGATGATTTGGTTATCCGAGCTCATCTCGTTCTCAACCACGTCGGTAAATCGAGTCCCGAGTGTATTATAACTCTTCATCAGCCTTAAAGATAATTATGTTTAATGTTTAATGTATATTAACCATATTAGTGTGCTACTTTCTCTATCTTTGTTGTCTGTTTTTTCTTTCTGGCCTAATGGTTTCAGATTATAAACATAATAAAATAAATAAATCATCGCTAATGTCGAAAATAAAACCTTATAACTTTATGAGAAGCGGCTTCCGTTCGAGAAAAGAATTAAGTAATAAAAAAACCCAATTCCCCCGGCGATAGAAGGTAGCCGAGGACATTTCAAAACGTTGTCATTATAAATCTGTAGCCCCGCCGTTGAGGAGCTGTCATCAATCTTGGAGGAGAAAAAAGGACAGAGGTCCCATAAAGGAACGGCCAGCCAAAACGTCTCGATTAGAGCGGATATAGGAGTTTACAACTGTTTTTGTCCGCTGTTGAGGGGTGGTCTCTTCCGTCAGTGTCAGTCCTCGATACTTGAGGTATTAATTTGTATTTATGCTGCGTACCTAACCCTGGGGGATGGCATCTTCTTCAAGGCGGATCGAGCGGTTTTTAGAAAGTTCGCCGGCTTTTTGCTAAGCATTTCCTCTACTGGAAGATAGATGGAGCAGCGTTCGAGATGATTAGAAGCATTAATTAGTCCTTGCGGCAGGAAACCCCACGCAACATATTGAATCTACAATTAACTGAATTATGAGTCATTATTCCATGAATCTAGTAAGATCCATGATAATCTTAAAATTAAAAAAAAAAATTTATAATGATACGGCATCTACCGGGGGTGGTTGAGATCAAGTTTCATTATAAGAAGATCCTAGACTGTATAATTTTGATTTTGTTCAAATTCAAAAGTCCTCTTGTGTTTTATAAATTATTAGCAACATACCAGAACTTCAGCTTATCCTGAGTAAAATTGTATTATAGTAATCAAAGAATAATTCAAAAATTTGTTTATGTGAAGGTTATAAATTCTTGGTCTTTATCTTTACTCTAAATTCCTTTGTTTGTAGTAATTTTTAAAAGCATTTATTTGTTATTTTTTAAGTGGTCCTAATATATTCAATCATATTGTATTCCAATAAGTAATTGGTATGAAGTTTGATTTTTCTGACATCGAATTATTATACATATGTCTTTTGGCTTTAACACGGTTGGTGTTGCTCGGATCGAAAATTTGCCGAATGTGTCCTTATCAGAAATTTATTGGAGAATATTCTTTGTTATATTAAATTTGTGAGGAGTTATTAAACAATTAATTCATTGGTTTGAATGAAAAAAATCATGTTTGAAACCCCTATTTTGATTGAAATGCCTTTTTTTAAATTATTAATTTATGTTATGTGGTTCTTTTGATTCTTAAATTTGAATTGGAAAAAGTGGTAGACTATAGATCCAGAGTCAGGGTCAGGGAGAAATTAAGTTTGACTTCACAACAGTTTTTTTTTTTATTATTATTTTTTTTTCTTTTTATCACTCTAAAGGCACTATCCTAGGTTTATCCTGTATTTATAATACAGAGTTGACGTACCTACTCATACCTATTCTACCCTCTCAGATTATACTAACTACACTGGTCTACAAAACCTAACTTTTTGTGTGTCTTTTAAATAAATGCCATATTTTAATTCTAATTTTGGGTGACTAAATTCGAAAATACAAATATTTTTTTTAAAGTTAGCTCTTATTTAAAAAAAAAAAACAAAAAAAAAAAAAAAAAAAAAAAAAAAAAAAAAAAAAAAAAAAAAAAAAAAAAAAAAAAAAAAAAAAAAAAAAAAATAAATAAATAAAAATAAGGGAAAATGTTAAAGAATATAAATATATCATATATATAATAAATATATATATTATTTATTACCATAAAAATATGGTATTTTTTATTATACTTTTTACAAAAAGATATTGATAATTTAAAAATATTAAACCTGTTTTATTAAAAATTTCCCTTCTTCATTTTATGGTCAGCTCTAATTTTCAGCAGTAGTCCGCTAACATTGAAGCATTCCATCGGCCCCAAGTATCTTTTTTCCATTGTTGATATGTCTTGGTGGAATCGTTACTTACATCACCGCAGTTAGTAGGGGAAAATTCAAGATGGTTGTAAAGAAAATGAATTTGAGGGACATATTGCAACCCAGCTGCTGATACTTTTAAAGGAGGTTGTTGTTTATAAGTTCAACATAATTTTCATTTCTTTCTTTGCCTAAAAAAACATAAACAACTGATAGATGATAGACTGCAGTACCTCTTTTTCAAATCCCTGCAAAATCGAATCAAGGTATTTGTTTTTCTAGAACCACTCAAATCTCGGGATATGGACTCCGGATAGACTCCTCCCCTTGGACGGGGAAATTTACCTTGCAGGTATTTGAGTGCCGTCCCATCGTTGCTGAGAGCCTTGACTAAGTTCTTTAAACGTTTCTTTTTGCTTAGCCATTAGGTCAAATTAGTTGAACATGTACTGCAACTAAAACGTGGTACCCAGGATTTTTCTTGGTATTTAATTCTTATTCCAAAATAATGGAAGTAAGCAGTTTCTAAAAGCTGGGTTATTGGACTTCTTTGGCTACTCAGATTTACTTCACCACATATGTAGCAAAACGTTTCTGCACTATTAACATAATTAAGTGACAGAATGTACATTTTTCGAATTATCACCAAAAAATATGCCGAAAATGTTAAGAATTCTAAAGGCACGACAAAGTAACAACAATGTTTACTAGCAATCCCTTAAAACTTCGAACTCTCGTCATAAATATGATGCATTTATGAACCCGTCATTATGTTAGATTTGGCATTAATGGACAATAAGAGCTGACTATCAATTTTAAGTTTCAAATTTAGATTCAGTAGATCAAAAACTATAGATATAACATTTTCTTGTTAAAGGCAATTTTTATGTAGACCAGTCCCATTGTCAAACATACTTACCTTTTTTTTTTTCTCCTTTTTTCCCATAGCCCACTTTTTTTTATTGTAGTAATCTTCTATAAAGGTTTTCACATTCTCCTCTTACTGCTTTCTAGTATTTTAAGGATTCCTAAATGGTTTATCATGATTTTGTTATCAATTAATATAGTTAAATTAATAATTATTAGGTGAGGGGGCTCACCGTTTATTTATGTGTATACGTCATACACACTAAAATAACTTATATCTATAATTCCAAATTTAAAATAATTTTTGCCATCGCTTTGACTCTCCTGTGGCTGTAATTTTGCTGTAGAGAGGATTTGAAATATTTTTTAAGGTATCGAAAACTTTTTCCATTCTATTGCCCAAAAACTCCTTAATTTGTTTAACTTTTACTTCCTCAAATGTCTTTGTAGTTTTGACTCTTTGCATTGTAGTACCTTTTACAATTTTTCTCATTATACCATTTTTGAATGATTGAATTTTGTTGTTTGTACTTTTAAAATGGATTTCAGTATGTAAGATTGTAGTCTTGTTTTGTTTTTTTTATTTTTTTAAGTAAGTGGGCCAAAAACTTAAGGTCTGTCAAACTCAATACCTTATATTCGACTTCATCTTGATAACGACCCACATAGACACTTCATACAGGATTGTAATAACTGATCAAATGAATTATTATTAACTTATGTCTTTCGGCTTTAACTGTTGGTGTTGCCCGGATCGAAAGTTTGCAGACTGTCTAACTATCAGATAATTAATCTGAGAATATTTTTTGTTATATAACATTATAATTTGATCCTTTCCATTTCAAAAAGTATATTGGAAAAAAGAGTGGATTACAGATAGAAATACTGTTGTATTGCTTTCCCCAGTCAGGGATAAAATTGAGTTTTAACCGAGATTCATGCCTTGTCAATGCATCTACTGTCGGTTGTTGGTTAGTTCTTAACACTTTACAGTAGTTGTTGACAGTTGTTCGAATTATACTTGCCGATTTAAATTTCGTCATTCGTATTGAAATAACATGGAACTTTGCATAATCATTCCTGTGATGTAAAGCGAGCAGATACACAACCTTCTATATGACTTGGAATTGCAGGACTTGCCAACTCTCTCGAACCAAACCCGGTGCCCAGAGAGTGATGCCCCCTGGGAAGAAGCACATTCAATTAGGAGAGTAATGAGTGGATCAGGAGATGGATCAGGGAGGGCTGATGGAGCGTGGCGCTAGGAGAGCACGGCCAGCCGGTGGTACACGCCTATCAGGAGCCAATCACCTGGCTCGCCTCCAATCTCATGCATTAGTTAGTCTTTACTGCTTATCCTATATTGCTCATGAAGCATTCTTCTGCGGGGGTAGAGGGAGAGGGGGCTCCCGTGTCGGCCCTTCTTTGGCACCATATTTTTACAATAGGTTGCTTTCTGTTTTAAAAAGTGTCTATAGTTTCTCTAATTCCGGTTCACACCCTTTTGAGAATTAGCCTCAATGGCCGCTATCTATACTATTATATAAAAGGACAAGCTGTTTTTCATTTGTGATCACGAACCGCGAAAATTACTGAATTGATCTGTACCATATTCTTACAGCGTCATCTTCATAGTTCAAGGAAGGTTTAGTAATAATAAAATATGAAGATTTTCATTATCATATTGCTACAAAAAAGCGATAAGTAGGTGGTGCACAGTGGAAGTTTGGCCTTCGACTGACACGTGGCGTTCAACATTCAAGAGAGTTTACAAAGGTACGATGTTATACAGAGCTAGATACTTATAATACAATTTAATTTTTTTTTCAGTTTAATTGTTATTAAAAAAGCTATAAGTATATGGAGCGACATGTGGATCCCTGCGCTGTTTAAAAATCGTACGGGACTACAAAAAAATACAAATATTTTAATCAAAAATACTTATCCTAATCACGAAATCACCTTGTTACAATTCACATGCCAGGAGGAGGTACTGTTAAGAGCTACTCTCCCTCACGTCTATAAGGCCTGTATCATTGCAATTTTAGGTTATTCACTTAATGTTACTTCAATTACAGGTGTGAATATATATAGAAATAAAAAATAAAAAAAATTAGATTTTCAGACTATTAAACAATTTATTCACCCACAGACCAGAAACTTTTTCAACTCTACAAACAATTCAGGAAATCCTATAATTCAAACAATAGGCAATTATAACAAGCAATCCTTAAGAAGATACATACACAAACGTACAAACCACATACTACTATAACAATATTTTGCTAATAAGACATCCAAAAGTTATTGTCTCGGCTTGAAATTAAATTATTGGAACACAAATAATATATAAGTTAATTACCCAAAATGTTGATTAACTTAATGTACACAAAGTTAATAACTTATGCATTTTAGTTTAGTAAATTTTATTATGTAGGTATTTGTTTTTATCAATCTCTTTTTTTTCTTCTTATTTTGTAGGTTTTTTAGTATTTTTCCTACTGTTAAAATAAATGCATTCCAAATTATACCCATTTTAGCTAAGCGCAGCTGTCAATGTAGTGTAAATTGTTTTATTACCAAAACATGTAACAATATATAATATGTGCAATTGTAAACTGTTTAATCATTTGAATAAAACTTTTATTTTTAATAAAAAATAAAAATATATTTAACGACAATATGTTTTTAATTTTTACATTGCTTCGTTTTGTTTTCATTACTAGTGAAACGATTATGCATGAAGCACTGGGATCCACTTAAATTTTTATTTCACCTCAGTGGGACAAATCCGGACTCGCCAATTCGAGTATGAATATTGTACACAAGTTCGATTTTATTTATATTTTTATTGTATTTACTATATTTTTACCTATTATGCTATTATTATTACTTATTTTATACATTCCTGTAGATATTTTAAGAACTAATACATTTGTTGCTCATATTACATATAAACTGAATAAAATTAAGTAATGTTGACATAATGACATCCTTTGAATTGTAATTCTTAAGATATTTAATTTGGTTAGTTTTCCTTTATAAACCACTTGTTGGTAATAGGTCCCAAAGATGTGAAACTTGTAAGTTTATGCCGAAATGAAACCTTCTGTAAATTATGGTTTTCCTATTTTGTGTACTGTTCCTTATTGATCAGTTCTTTGAGTTTTAAATTTTGAAATCGTATTTGGAGATATTTATATCAACTAAACTTTTTTGGATTTTATTCTCGAAACTTAATATAAAAAAACTAATATAACTTGTCGCAGTTATTGTTGAAGATATTCTTGTTCTGACTATAAAATGTTATTTTTTAACTATAAAAAATATTGACTTATGCCTTCTTATCCTTGTTTTTTATACCATATTTTCCGTATTGTCAGTCGAATTTCTCTAAAATACCTGTTAGAACATCTTCAGGTTTTAATATGTGGTTTAGATGTTATAAGTTGAAATAATAGTTTGATCCTACCTGGGATAATGTTTTTTTTAGTTTAAAATGGATTAAAAACCTTGGGTAATAATAGTTATTAGTTCTTCTTTACTCCCTTTTCAGTTGGCTTGGTTAGAAAGTAAAAGTGTGAAATCGTCGGTCATCTCTAGACTTACCCGTGAAACATTTTTCAATGTAGTTGGGTTGACCACTATAAAAAGTTTTCCTTTTTTGAAGCCGAAATTATTGGTTTCAGTTGATAGGATTATTGACGAACTATTTTATGTTTTATATTAATGAATTTGGTATTTACTTGTGGTGAAGGAGTTGCTGTAAATCAGTATCAAACTGAATTTTGAAAAATAAATAATATAGGTATGAGCTGTGATTTTCTTAAAAGGTGTTTTTGATCGTTGCGTAAATTGAGTTGGATAAGCTAGGATAGAAGCAATATGTCAAAATGGCTCTTTTATTTTATAAATAAAGGTTTTGTTCCTAAAATAATAGATATCAATCAGACCACAATTCTGAAATTTGTTAATTGTCAAGTGAAGAAATTCTCAAAAATTAAACTTTCATGGCAGGGGGATTCAATTCCAATTCAATCTTCCAAGCAAAAAATATGGT
Source organism: Euschistus heros (assembly GCA_003667255.2). NCBI lineage: Eukaryota > Metazoa > Arthropoda > Insecta > Hemiptera > Pentatomidae > Euschistus > Euschistus heros. The sequence goes on from RCWM02000004.1 coordinate 5,980,718, forward strand.
CCCACTAGTAATCCGTTCCAAATTCCAAGCCAAACGTTACTAGCAAATTCATGCTGAAACCTATTCTCTCTAATAGCTCTGGGATTTTCAAGAGCCCATACATGATAATTTCTTTGATTAACAATTCCTCCTCTTGTAAAGGTAGCTTCATCGGTCCATATAATTTTTAATGGAAATAAATTATCATCGCGAATTTTTTCAAGAAACCAGTTACTAAAATTCAATCTCTTGACATAATCTTGAGGTAATAAATTCTGAACTTTTTGAAGATGGTATGGGTAGCGATTTATCACCTTTCAAAGTTCGCCATATTGCTTGCCGCGATATTGCTAATGCAGCAGATGCTCTTCGGATGCTAGTCTCAGGATTGTTATCGAAGTGGCATTGGACACAATTTCTTCTCCGATAATCTCATTGCTGCCTGGAATTGGTCGCCTTCATTACGTATTAAGAATGACTCAGTCTCTCGTAGTCTATTAAAAGTTAACGAAAATACTCGTCGATTAGGCACTCTTCTATTTGGAAATCGGCGCGCATACTCCGGCACCGCTTCTAAAGCATTACCGTTACAGGAACCATACACAAAAATCATATCAGTGTATTCAACATTAGAATATGTATGCGGCATTGTGGCTGATGCTATTCACACAAAAATTTCTGAGTAACTGACTGAAGACTGATTTAGGAATTATAATCCTAGAAGGAAGCCAAAATGTAAACAAATAAAAGAATGTAAAGGATAACATTAAGTGTTTACATTAGAATATGTTTACTTTCGAACTTATGGCGGTGAAAGTCGGTACTGATGTTAGTTCCCAAGTTGGCAACGATGCTTTGTATGCGCGTTGCATCTCGTACATTAGGCATTGTTGTTGTTGGAGCGGGGAAGACGACGGAGGTTAATATTCGGCGAGGAAGAGGGTCACGAAGAGTTCCCCCATGTCCCAGCTAATCACACATTGTCTCCTCACGCCTCCACCACTAATTGCGGCTTGTCATAATTGGGCCCCCTCTTAGCTAAGGCTTTAATTATAATCTTAGCTGAGGATTGATAATGCCGCCGCCGAGATCACGATCTCCTCGAGGGCCGTTCAACTCCTCGCCGCTCAGCTCTTCGCCCGTCCTCCGGTCTACCGGCTCGATAATACTCGGAATAATCTTGGGATGGTTAGGCCACGTCAGAAGTGCTATCAGATGACTTTACCTGTAATGGTATCGTCATTCTTTGATGGAGGACATTTTCAAAAATCAATCAATTCATTTGCCTCCTGATCTTCATAAGACTAATGAAGTAGAAGAAAAAACTAAACTTTATTCTGGTACAGCTAGACCCCTCAGAATAACATCTAAGCACAATGCATATTACATAGTCTGGCTATTTGGGCGATTCTCAAACTACAGGCAAATTTCTATCTACCAAAATTCTAAATTGAAATGTTGATAAATTTTGCTGCAAACATTTTAAATTTCTGGAGGCTACCAGCGAGGATTATAGGTGGCGCAGCAACACATGAATTACTTTACTTTTTTTCAAATTTTAGGTTATAATTTTAACCCTTGACAATGTGAATGCCCCACACCAATGTGAATTTACCCTCACACAAATGTGGCTTTATACATGATAATATGAAAAAGGGATCTTAGTAGTTTAAGGTTCCATACTAAAAAATAAATGAAACATGAAACATTCCTGCTTCATAACGATTAGCAGTCTTTATTTACCGTTAAAGTATTTTTTCATCACATAATGTAAATAATATCACTGCAAATATCACATCAATTCACTTTCAATATCACAATATCACTCTCAATTTTGGCCATAGTTTTCTTATAATTATTAAAAAATGAATAAACCTGCCAGCGCAAAAAAAAAAAAAATCAAACATTCCAAAACTTCCTCTCGAATACTTTTTCATCACTTTTTAGTTACGGTACGACAACGTTAAAAAGTCACGGGTAGAAGAATAAAATAACTCGGGGATTGGTTTCTTGGGCATTATAATCCTGAAAAAACACATTTTCACTTTCTTCCACTATTATATTTTAATATTACTACCCATTAGTTGAGTTAGTTTCGCCTTATCAAGTAATAATCATTTATATAATTGTAAATCTAAGCATAGGGACAAGCCACGACAATGTTAAACGACATAGAATAACCAGAATATGTAACCCTAAAACGATACAATTCCAAATAATTTCAGTTAATATCATAAATTCACGTATTTTAAGGTTCAATAGCGACTTTTTAAATTTAAAGGAAGAATATGCCAGCTTTAAGGAAAGGGGCTTGGAAATAGTGAAGGTGTGAAATGAGTTTTCTATAAATTTAGTAAACAGAGAATAGGATCGGTTGGGAAGGAATATCCTTTGTTCAATTTTCACAACAAGGTATTTTTTGGAGACGGCAAAGGAGATTGAAATGGGGAATATGGTGGGGAAATGTAAATTTTAAATGGGAGAAGGATATGTTGAATTCAGTAGATGAAGGATGAAAATGCGGAGAAGGTTGGTTGGTTACAATATTAGATAACTTCCTTTAAACATCATGTATTTCTATAACTATTGAATTTTCAATCTTCCGAGCAAATGTAAGATAAAATTATATAAGTAATGGAGAAGAAGATAATCAGGGATGCAGTCAAAGAGGAACACCACCTCTAAGTAGAAATACTTTAATACGTGCCAACGCTACCTAACCTCACTGGAGAGAAGACGAACGATGACTGCATCCCTGATCATCTGCTACTCTATTACATGAATAATCGTATCTTACATTTGCTCGGAAGATTGAAAATTCAATAAGTAAAGAAATATATAATGTTTAAAGGAAGTTAGAGAGGAGCATTTTCGAATTAAGATGGGCAATGAATTCCATAAAGAGGAAGTAGAGTTAATAATGGATTTTTTAAAGGATGCAGTTCGATGCGCAGGAGTGTACAGATTGATTGGTTGGGTTCTTGTATTTAAGAGGTGGATGGAGGAGTGTCGAAGAAGGAGATCCTGAATATATGCATGTTTTTTTTTTTTTTCAAGGATTGAAATTTGAGTGCTCCTAAGAAGTATTGACGTCGGAAATTGAAAAGCCACCTAATGTCAGAACACCTGTAAGAGTACGTCTGGGGATCCTTAAAATTAATCTGATAAAACAGTTCATTAGTCTTTTACATTTCATTTCGAGCTTACCAGACAGTCCTCCATATACTACGCAACCGTAGTCAAAGGAGGGAAATATGAGAGGTGATACAAAAGGTTGTCGAGTGCTTAGTGGTAATGAATCGCGGAAATGTAGAAATTGCTTTAAAATAAAAATAGATTTCCTGGTGATTTGGAAAAAAATGATTATTCTAAGAAAAATACTGATCAAAAGTTAGGTTTTTGATGGAATTTAGGAAATGGATTTATTATTATTCATTAAATAAATAAATGAAGCATTATGATTTAACATTCATCTAGCGCTATCAACCATGGATACTCTCATTTTGCCTCTGAGATTTCTTTTTGGCGGGATTGCAGAGCAGCCGAAGCCTGGTGACCTCTGCTTTCTTTTTCATTAAAGTTGTACTTCTTTCTTCTTAACTATACGTTCATATCATTTTCTTATGTATTACTATCATGTGCATTTCCAGTTTTAGATTTAATATTAAAGAATAATCTTCAAATATTTATGTTCCACCGTAATATTGTTGTTGATGTTTTTATAATGAATTTATCTATATCAGGTTTTTTTTTTTAATTTTATTTTTTCGATTTCCTTTGTTTTCCTATATCGTATCACATTTTCTTTTTTTTTCCAATTTTAAATATTGTATTGAATATTAGTAAGAATATTACAATTGATTTTTAAAAAGTTAATCAGTTTGTTTTCCAGTGTGAAACGAAAAGATCATATCAGTAATTTATATATGTATTTATGCACGTCATAAAGTCATAACAACTATAATATGTTTATTACATTATTTTGTTTTTTTACAGACGTTTGCTAGGATCAATGCAAAAATTAAAGTAAAGGTGATTTTTTTTTTTTTTTTTTTTTTGTGATTTTTTACTCATAACAAATATAGTCACCTTAAATATAGCCTCATCCAAAGAATGAGTATATACATACTTACTACATACCATGCTTACTATTACCGAAATAAACTTTTGACATATTATACAAAACTTTCCCCTAAGTCATCTCCAGATGCTCGTAAACTGAGGATGAGAAAGTCTTTTTGATATTCTGACGATTGTCTCTTAAGGAATTTCCAAAGTGTGCCTCATTATTATTCGTAAGTAAACATCACAACCCTCCGCAGAGTTTCTGTTGAAGCAGTTGGGTGAAAGTAGTCAGCGGTAATATATTGTATATTTCTAATTACTACATGTTATTATGTTTTATATTTTTATCTAGATATTCGTCGCAATAACTTTATGCATTGAGCATCCTTGATGTTTTGTCTTATTATGCAAATCATTTAAATAACAAAAAACATATTTAGTTAATATAATCAATAATTAATATTGGGAGTTACACCTTTGGTTGTTGATTTTACTACAAAATATTTTACGACAAATAACACACAAAGCCCAACCAACATTTTGAAAAAAAAATATTAATGTATATAAATACACCTCTAGAAATATATATTTCCAAAAACCCCATGATAGTCTTTTGAAAATCGGATCATAAATACACAATTGCTCAAAAAAAAAAAAAAAAAAAAAAAAATAAAATAAAAAAAAAATAAATAAAAAAATAAATAAATAAATAAAAGTTATCTCTATATGCCTTTATTATTTGCTCTATTTCTAGTTTTTAATTATAGTTTTTTTTTTTTAAATTTCATTGTTCGATACCGATGACATATATAATTTACTATCGACTTATTTGGTTCTTTAATCCCTTCATATTTTTATTTAACATATACCAACTACCATTATTCGATCCCTATACTGTTTAAAAAGTTTTAGGCTGAGATTTTTACTGTTAAAAATAATTTTCTTACAATAGGTCGATTTTTCGATGCGCCATTAAATTTTAATTTTCGTTTTAATTTATTTCTTTATTACTTACAAATAAAGTACTGGTTTGTGTATTCAAAATTTATTGAGTTTAATTCAAATTAAATATTTCAAACTTTTAATTCCATTTTAAGAGAATCACAACAAGCAAATTGCCCGTCGCTGACCACATTAAGGAAATAGAAAAGATAATAAAGCTCAAAACATGGGCACTTTGTGCTTTAACTAATAAAAAAAAACAAAAACAACGTCATGAGGTTTGCTTTTTTGCCAAACAGAATAGTTCCTTGTAATAACAACTGGATTCCCTAATACAATTCAACTCGATTACTGTTTGATGAGCTTCATTTGGGATAATTTCACTACAGCATCTTAAATACTGGCGAAACAATCAGTGCCGAAATAAAATGTTCTCAAATTGATGCCAGGCACCAAAATATAATAATTAATTAAAAGAAATATATTAATGAAGCCATCTTTGATAAACCGGAAAGCTCGGTTCCATCAAGTATAACCTCACATTTTTTTGAGCTTTTTTATGAGACTTTGTATCATCCACCCTACTCTCCACACCTCTTACTAGGTAAGTCTAAAAATGACTACCGTTTTTTTAGATTAAAAATATAATCAAAATTTGATTTGGTATTAATTGTATGTTTATAATTATTAATTCTAAAGACTAAAACTCCTTAAAAATTATATACCTCCATTAATTTCCGTATAAACCAATATTAATAAATAAATATTCAAGCATGTTGGTATCTGGTTGAAGCATCTGTTTTCGTTTCTAAATAATAATACTTAAAAATGTTTGCAAATTTACTTTTAGAAAGGAAAGGTCTTAATTTAAACTTAAAGAAGTGTACAATGTTGCTCATTTCCTGCCCATTCGTTACAAAAAACAGCCTAACCCTTAAATCACTCCTACAGTGACAAGATGGCCTTAATAGCCGAAGGCTTACGGCTGGATGTAAGGTTCCCTCAGGAGACAGCCGGTGGGGCTAGCCAATAAGTCAGATCCTTGGAGTAGGTAAGGCACTGGAGAACAGTGTTGTAAAGCGGTTATTATCCTACGGCACAAAAGGAGCAGGACCCTCGTGACAGCTAATTACACGAAGAGGTGGAGGATTAGGATGGTCAGTAGCGATGGTGGACCACCGGTGTAGTGTTGTGGGCGGGAGCGGGGACTAGCGATAAATCTTACTTCTTTATTGCTACCCTCCCCCCCTCTTCTCAGATCACACCTTTTATTGCCATAACTGTCCACGTACTATACTCCACCATTTGCATAAACGAAACTCTTACTTAGCATTGTCTGTCCTTTTTATTTATTGTTTTGTTTTATCCTCCTCGGGGCAGGGTTTTAGTGTGATATCTTTTAATCGCGCCCACAATCGTAAAATATGAATTTATAAGTCATTTGTTACTATATACTGTGGAATTATAGTTTAGTGCTTGACGTCCATCCTCTCCATTAAAATATATTCTCCATTAAATAGAGAATTTGATTACGACATTAGTATTCGTGGATGGATATGAGTCTGTAAGTAGTGATCGACCGTTAGAAACTTATCTGTTAATATACGTTTATTATTTATAAATTATAGAAAAGGAGAATCACGATGATTCATCTCTTTCGCAAGAACCATCTCTCTACCGCCACTTCAGTTATTGACAACGAGGTCATTCGACCTCTGGTAGCCCGTACAGTTTTAGCTGTCCACTTGATTGACTGAATATGTGGCAGAATATAAATCAGCCAATGAAGGGCACACTAGCAGATGCAGTTCATGCATTTCTTCTTTTTGGCACAGAGGACATTGTGGGCTATGTTCAACAGCAGTCGTGTGCAGGTGTCTCTGTTGGTGATCATGTCCCTTCTTAATTCGGAAGCATGCCATAAATACTTGCCGATTGAGTGCTTTTGGCCTTTCGAGCAAACTCTATCAACGCTTCTGCTCGTTTCTTTAGTATATTCCTCTCCACTTCTTTATATGAATTATTTACAATTCCAAGACCTGCCACTGCCAGCAAACGTTTTTTGAATTGTTCATTCAAGATCGGTAGCAATAATCACCAATTTCCGTTGAAAATTGAAATGAAAATTCCATACAATAGAATCACAAGAAAAGACAATTTTAAGGCTAGCGATGGAGGTCTAGATAGAACTAAAAGTCGTATTGTGTTGTTTATGCTTGTCAAACCATTCAACTTTCCGAGATAAATGTAGGTCTAAAATTCAAGAGTTGGTTCCAAAAACCTCTCAATTTTCAATCAATATCTCAGAGAGGTCAGAGATATTTCAATCAATGGTGTTGAAAGTAATGGTAATTGAGATAGAATTAAATAATTGCAGAATATATCTTAAGGTACTCGCAGGTCTAAATAACATTGTAGATTGGACAAGAATATTCACACTCGTGGCCAGATTGTAGTTTTTTTTTTTTACTTGAATAGAGTTTCTTTGCTTAAATTCCTTCTATATATCAATTTATTGAAATTTACTACTGTACAAATATATACATTAAGTAAATGAGCTGATAATGATTACCATAACATGTCAAAACTTGAAAATAACTACTCATCAGTAGCACTTGAATTCTTATTGAACACTAGAAGATTTCTAGGCCATCTTCTTTTCAGACGCCTCGGAGGATTGTCGGGAATGGAGTGGGAAGCAAGTTGAGAAACGTATGGATTTGAGTGGTTAAGGAGCTTACTATGAAAGGATAGGTATCTGGTTTGGGCTAACTCAGCAACATATGGAACATTAAGGTCTTTATGGAAAAGTTTATTGGTGACAAAGTAAGGTGCATTTAGGAATTTTCAAAGGATTTTGGATTGTAAGGATTGGATACGAAGTGAATTGGATGGTTTAGTAGAGCCCCAAAGCTCTACTCCGAACGTCCAAATAGGTGTAATCACAGTCATGTAAATTAGTCTTTTGTTATGAATTGGGAACTTTGATCGTTTGTGTAGTAAATGTTGAAGTAGTCTGTAACGACAAGCAGCTTAAATTCCGAACCTTATTTAGCTATACTTATTATTTATTTGTAGAATCTTGGTTTCCTGTACCACTACTACCCATGACTGGTCTTGAGTTTAATACTTAAGTAAGGAGTAAGGATGTACTGTTTCTGGCCCAACGGTTGTGAAAGGAGGAGATTTTTGGCCAAAATCATGTTCAACCGCTATGTTTTTGCCAAATTAAGGGTACCAACATTATAGGGGCTGGTTGTGCCCTAGGAGGATGTCCCTACCTCAAATCAATCCACGACTGAAATAACATATTATAAAGTACAGGATCTTACTTTTTTTAAGTAATTTCCCAAGGCGAAAGAGATCTTCCCCTTAGCGGTACTGGACACTGTTTCCATTGAAGCCCTTACACTATGAACATTGGCAACTTTTCCACCTTTCACATAGCAGACCCCGGTGAATCGGAGACAGGTGAATAAACAGAGTTGAGCGGGCGAGGTGCCAGGCTGTCTGGGCGGACAAAGGGTCTCCCAGTACTGGCCGTGTCGGATCGGCGTAATACAGGGACAGGGGAGCTACTGTGTACAAAAAGCGACCAGTAGCTTCTACAGATAATTACCAGGGGGCCTTTTCAAATGAACTTTTCTCTAGCTGGCACTTTTGTCTGTCTGTAGATAAGTGTGTTAATCAATTGTTGCCGGTCACGAGGAGAAATAAAAAACTATCTTCATAATGAACACTTTTTTTTTCATCGAAAGGTCGTTTCCCACCGGAGAGCCATCTAATAAGGTGTAGTAAAATCTCTTCTCTTCCCACCAGTTTCCACGTCTTATCTATCAAAAATATTATTATTACTAACATACTCCATCTCATATATAAAGAAATTAATAACACAGGTCTGCGACTAAAAAACTGCATAGGATTTTTAAACATTTCTTACAGATTTTGACCTCCCAAAAACAGGAAAAATATTCAAAAAATTCTATCACATAGGTTTTATGTGTTTTGCAGTATTGTGTTTATTATTATATGTATGCTATATTATGTTTATTATCAAAATATCAAAATATTCACGATGCTTTTGGGTCAGCAGGCAAGCTATACTAAATACCCATGCTTATTATTCTTAGTGGGATAGTAGAGCTAGAGACCAGCACTGGACTAAAAGTGATGGCCACCCCGAGAAACTTTAAAACCTGGAGAGAAAAATGTTATCAATACTACTTTCAATACCACCAGAAAAGGTATCCCCCTCTCCATATTAAATTGGGATTGATGAAACAATTTGTATAATCGTTGGAAAAGGATGGGGACTGTTTTGTATATCTATGTACAAAATTCCCGAAGGTATCTGAAGCAAAGTTGAAAGAGGGAGTTTTAAGTGGCCCCGAAATATGAAAACTTTTTACCAACACACTCTTTGTGGAAAATATGAATGAGAAGGAAAAAGAAGCTTGGTTATCGTTCAATGATGCAGTGCGAAGGTTTTTGGGAAATACTAAAGATTCTGACTATAAAACCATTGTTCAACGGATGCTAGCAGCATACGTATCTCAAGGCTGCAAGATGAGCTTGAAGGTCCATTTTATAGACTCCCGCGTAGACTATTTTCCTGAAAACCTGAGAGCTTACAGTGAAGCACAGGGGGAGCGCTTTCACCGGGATGTCTGTGATATCGAGAGACAGTACCAAGGAAGATAGGATGTCACTATGCTTGCAGACTACTGTTGGAGGCTTAAGTGGGAAACTATAGATGAAAATCAGAAAAGGACTCGGCGAAGTATCAAGGAAAAGATGAAAAGGATTCATAAAATATATGAATAAGTGTAATATTGTTACTTTATGTCTCAAAATAATGTTTCATTGGTTGAAAAAAATATTATGTTTGATAATAATTTTGAATAAACGGGTGCTTTTACCAATTTTTTCTGTTTGAATTAGCAAAAAACCCTTATGTGATAGAAAAAAATAGGCATCACTTCTAAAATCAGCACATTTTAAAGCATATAATTCAGTTAAAATATATCATGCAGCTGACAAACAAAATTTTTTTGCAGACCTGTGTAATTGATTGTTTTAACTAATAATTGAATTTCATTAAAATTTAATAAAAATCTTATATCGAAGTATGAAATTTAGCATTAATTCTTCAGTGATATTTTCACCCATGTGAGTGATTTTAACCTGATGGAAATTGCATTGATTAGGTATTTGAAGAGTAGATAAAAGCATGTGATTTCGCAGAAATAATTGTATTGATTTCACCTGGTTAGGTTTAAATTTCTAACCATAAAAGTATATGACAGTTTGGCAAATTGGGCTCGTTTCTTGCACTCAAGACTATACATTTTAATTATTATTATAGTAAAATTTATTATTATAAACCTTTCTAGAACTATTTCACCATTGTAAACTCTATTACAGAATGGCGACATATCGGTCGATTTTTAAACTCTACTGTGATCCACATGTCGCTCCATATATTTTTTAATAACCATTGAATTGAAAAGAAGTAAATCTTATCATAAATTTCTGACTATACTTACTCTACTTTGTAATTGTGTTGGACTTCGTAACGTTTCTCAAATGTTGCTCGCCACCTATCGGTCGATTATCAAACCTATCTGCGCACCACATATTTATCGCCTTTTTGCGGCAATATAATTGAAAATATTTAAATTTTATTATTGCCAAACCTTCCTTGAACTATGAAGATGATGTGGTTAAAATTTGGCACAGATTGGTTCAGTAGTTTTCGCGGTTAGTGATCACAAACGAAATATGGCTTGTCCTTTTATATAATAGTATAGATATTAACTACTAAGAGTTGTTTTAGGAGAATCATTTTTTTTGTTTTCTTGGTGGTTTAATATTGACTTGTTTTAGAAAGATATTAAATTCTTCTGGGACTTTATTTCTCATTAAAATAAATATTCGGAACTTTTAGAGACAATCTTTGGCGTTGAGAAAGGAAAAACTCCACCCTGGCGAGTTAAAAATTGATGGAATCAATAAGAGCTGCGGGAAAAAACTTAATTGCGGACTTTGGGGTGGATAGGAAAAGGCCGGGAGCGGCGGAGGTAATGGGATTTTGATTAGGGGCGGCCTCCTCCAGTAATCCCATCCCCAACAGATATTTATTCGCTAATACCCTCCTTCCTTTTAGCTCTTTTAGGGATCTGTCTAATTGTCTGCCTAGCTTTTTAGGGATTTCAGTGTTCTTGCCTAGGGTTTTAGGGACATTGTATCTATTTGTGGGTACTAGGGCAACCAGTGAAAAGCCAGAATATGATACCTACCTTCACAAATAAACAGGAAATGTTGGAGTAGAATTTCCCTAATTTTAGTAAAACATATATTTATATATTTTTTATACGACATTTTTTGTATGTTTTATAAATATTTGAAACGGAGAAGGAATCGAGGGAGAGCTTAATATGTAAATCAGTGGACTGCTAACTCCTGGATTCTTGTACAATTTTTGTGTCTATAAGAGAGAGAAACACTTAATTTAGTGTTGCTGATCACATCAAACGAATTGCTCCTAGTGGTCTGTCAGTATACAATCCTTACAATCCAAATTTCTTCATGAAATCCGCATTCCACCTTATCCACAAATAAACTTATCCATAAATAGTCTAAATATCCCATTTACTGTTGGACACACCAGATACCTATGCTTCTAGAATAAGCTCCATAACCACTCGAATCCGCTAGTCTCCCAACTCTCCGCTTGATTTTCGATAACCCCCTGAGGCGTACAAAAAGAAGAAGGCCTAGAGACCTTCTAATATATAACTTTTATTTAAGTACTTCCAATGTGTAGTTACATTACAAGCTATTGTAATCATTTTCCACGAATTTGTTTATATATTGTATACAGTTGTAAGTATCAATAAATGTATAAAAAAAAAGACAAGATTACTCTAAGAAGCAGTATCATTTTCAAGGGCAGTTTGAAGCAAGGATTATCGAATTTAAAGATTTATTAACTAAGAATGTAATGACTTAGGTAAAATAACACACCTTAAAATATATATCGGTATATATCTTGATATATTAATTGTAAATAAAATACTGTTGACATTTCTGGAAGCTGCAAGATCCTTATGTTTATCTCAAGACTGGAAAAAAACAATTATCTGATCGCGGTTCCCAGGAGATTGAAATGTAAATTTACCTGGACAAGAAGCGTTTAATATAAATTTACTGGAAAAATATCGACTTGCGTTATTTTATTTTTTCCTGTAAATATCGAAATCGATGTATCTTGATTGGAGGTGTCAAATAAATTAGGTGCTTTCATGACTAAATATGAGCTGGTGGCTAAGACAGTTTCATTTGCATGTAGGAATCCTGATGTAGCCAACTGATGTCTTTGAATAAATTGGACTAATTGGACTGAAAAACAAGATGGTCTTAGATTTCATAACTATAAATGATGGAATAGAGTGATGAAATTTTCAAATTTTCAATGAATAGATTACTAATAAATCAATTACATCTTGAAACACTGCACTGCTTATAGATTATAATTTACTAGTTATGTTAAAAAATGAATAATGACAATTATAAATACTTAAAATAAAATATTTAATTAACGAAAAAAATATATTAATATTTTATTAGATTTTAATTTACTGGACTCTTCTCAGACCTATCTGTCGACCTAGGTTCTTTAATTCTGGTGGAGAGCAAAATATTCGAAAAGCAAACGTATGCAATCCGTCCAACCCTCCAATATTTGAATCATTTCTTTAATTTCTTCTCATAATTTAAGTGCTCATGATTTCCTGAGATACTTCTGGCTCAATCTCTATCCAGTTTAATTGATCCCTATAAACTTCTAAACATGTTAAACGGCGGACTCTAATCTATTGTAAAATTTGATTATCGGGTCCTGGCAAATACCAGATTATTCTCTTATGTATTTGCGTCTTGAGTATTCTCACTCTTTCTCTCTAATGGCAATTTTTTCCCTCGATTTTTAAATAAAAATTTATTAATAATACATAACAATTATTACTAAAATACTATGTACGTATATTTTTATTTGTAAAGTCGCCACTTTTTTTTTACTAATTATTTAGGATAAAACTACGCGTTCGAGTTAGTCTGGTAACGGATTACAAAAAGAAAATTGTTTTATTTGGATTAATTTTTATCTGTAAATTGTATACGTAATTTTAAACTATCCTATTTTGTTAAAATTATTTTGTTCCAAAAATAAGGCATAACTCTTAAGAAAAAAAATATTGTTTATTTTAAGTGTAAACAATAAACAACAACTACAACTACCTAACTGAAATAATTTTAGGGAACTTAATGTATTTCATTTTTATGAGTTTTTTTTCTGTTAAAATTGATTTGAAGTAAAACACCTAAATAAAAAAGTATATTTTTAAACGATTTTTCCATTTTTGTTTAAACTCTTTTTTCGAGGTGACTTATTTAAAATTTAGTTAAGGTACCATAAACAAAAAAGGTAAATTAATTTTTAAAAACAGGATATATACCCCATTTTTCAACCAGTTTACTGAAATGAAATGGCTAAAGTTGCAAGGGTAAGTGTTAGCTACTAAATAAATATATGAATGGATAATAATTAGCATTCCAATGATTGTACTTTAATAGAATTTTAATTGATATCCTCTCATTTCATTTTATTGTTTATACTATCTTAATTTTTCATGTTATTTCTGTGTATATCTTCTAATTTTTTTGAATTTAAAAACTTGATAAAGTAAAAAAAAATAAAATTAGAATTCGTACATATTTAATTTACTCACAATCCGAAAATCTACATATTTTGCATTAAAGCAACAGGAAAGCTCTATCGTGCCTTGCTAACATTGTAGCTCGATGTACTTCAGAATCTTTAGAATGAGACTAGTTTTATATTTAGCCGTCCAAGTTATACCTCACTTAATTTATGAAGACACTCCTGTGAGGCACCAACCTCAGAACCTCGCACGGCTTTGTACAATTATAACCGCCTGATTTTAATTTACAAGCCATCCATTGGCTCTAACAAATTCCCTAACTGGTCCTGACACAGTTGCCATGATATACGCCGGCCTTCTCGTCCGTTATGGAAGTTTTTAATTTGAGATATTTATTTTTTCCGGCAGCCATAAGTATGCTAGTAACTGTCTGCCTCTGATATAAATTGCATGTAACTTGAATATGTTAATTGTCTCTATTAAAAATTGATCGTTGTGAGGGCACTAGGGGGAGAGAAATTAATAAGTAGAAAGGCAGTGAAACATGGCTCGGAGAAATGAATTCATGAATGCTGAGATCTGAGTGCGAAGCGAGCCCTGAATCGGTAATGTGTTCCTCGTCCTCATCTTGCTTACCTTTTGAATTAAGTCTTGGCTTAGCGGGGGTGATTAGGTCGGACCCCGAGGGGGATTGAGTTCTGATTTACATCCTGTTTATCTTCCAAATCTGGTACATGGATAGACACAACCAGTACAGTTAACTTTGTTTGAGATGTTTTATTTATATTTATATAGCCAGTAGTTGCAATAGTTATTTTCATGAATAAATTTGTTATTTTCACCATAATCCTAAAACGAAATAATTAAGGATTGTTTATCTGGGTGTTAAATTTGAAAGTCGCTTCTAAGATCATAATCGTCAATACAACCACTTACTAACTGCCTCAACTTATCTCTACGTTTGAAATTAATGATATATAAAAGTGTGATCCTTCCACCTCTACTTTATATTGATCATAATTTCTTTCATAGGTAAATATAATGTTGAAATAATAATTAGATGATGAAACTCACCGTATTTTTTAATGAATGCACCTTACTCACAAAAATAAATCTAAAATTATAAATTTTATTCCTAAAACAATATTTGTCGTCATTTTAATTTTTCTTAATGAACTTTGTCGTTTAATTTCATATCGTTTCTGATATAATTTTGTTTTTCTTTTGCCTGAAAAGAAATTCTTTGTAGTAAATCATGAATATGACTGTCCAGAACTTTAAAATAACATTAATAACACTTGGATCAAATGTAACTATAATAATTATAATAACATGGTATTTATCTATTCTCGATATCATTGAAGATTAGCCAGTTTTTACGACTATATATAGAATAAAAGTAATTTACAATATTGTCCATCTTGATTGCCCAGAACAATTATATTCGACCTAACAATTATTTACTGCGAAATATAAACAAAAACTCAATTTCGATTCTTCAGATAGGTCTAAGTAACTTTTATGTAAATGAGTCTTTTGTAATTTATTAGACCTAATTGTTTTTGTTCAGTTGCAAAGAAAAAACTTTTTATAGTTAAACATTATTGCAAGAAAAAAAAATTATAAAAATACGCGACCTCGAAATCTAGCCATGATTATCTGAATGATTGCAAATCGTGAAAACTCAGTACTGAATTGACAATATGTAATAGCATATATTTATAAATTACCACTTATGATAGTTCTTCATAAATCTTGTACGTTTTATATTTTATTTGTTTATTGGGCTTAAGTTGTACGTTTTAAACCGCATTGATTAATAGCGTGACGCAGATGACTGAAGTAGGTAATAATGTTTATAAATCTGTGGGATTCCCTTTTAATTATGCAAGATGCAACTTAGCTGATGAAGGATAATATTTTCATTATTTCCTCTTAGCTTTCTAAAAACTGGTTCTGTTTTACTGGAATTTTAAAATATTAAATATTTATGCATATGCGCTGAACGGCAAAAATTCCACCTAATTGATTTTTTTTTTTTCATTTTCTCGGCTAAAAGTTTCGTTCTTTTTTAGATGTTCGCGTTGCTATTTACTGGTTGTTTTTATTTAATTAATGTTTAAAATACTCCCGATAAGGTTTATGTGTCTTGGTTGAAATATATAGGGACGTAAACACCTCAAGAAAAATAGTGCTCTTAGCCGAAAAAGATTTTAGCCGGTAAGAACTACATTACCAAATTTACATGTCATTAACCTATATTATATCTATAAGCGAAAAATAATTTTATCTACTGATCCTACCAGAATTTAAATATATACCTATTTGAAAAACATGTATCATGTATCTTTGCTTTGATCATAGATCTAAGTTGAGATAATTTTTTTTATTATTAAATAAAAATAAAAATGGGCTCCACTAAACCATCCTATTCATCTCATATACAATCTTTATTATATAAAATCCTTCGAAAAATGCTCAATGCACCATACTTTGTCACAAACAAACTTATCCACAAAGATCTTAAAATATCTTATGTTTCTGACAACTCAAAGCAGATATCTATCCTTTCATAGCAAACTCCGCAATCATTCAAATCTATTAGTATCACAGCTTGCTTCTCATTCCATTCCAGATAACCCTCAGAGGCGCCTGAAAAGGAGATGGGCTCTTGACCTTCTAATATAGTACTTCATTATATTAAACCTTTATAAGTGCTACCAATGGGTAGTTGCTTTAAGAACAAGTGACGCGTCATCTTTAGCATTATCATCAGATTTACTTGATGTATTGTATTTTATATTGTATACAGTTGTAAATTTCAATAAATAACTTTTAAAAAAAGGAGATGTATTACAATAAGTCGTTGGAGATATGATATCGTAATAAAACAAAACTATAAAGTTTGGTTTTAACACAGCATTATTGAGCTATAGTTCAAATGAGGAGTTCAAACCTGAACATGTCCAATTCAGAAAATGTTGAAAAAAAAATCAAAAAAATACACCAATCTTCCTCCTGCTGTTGAGTCCAAAACAAATATATTGTTCAAATGCTGGATTGATGTCCACTAACGAAACAAGTATGTATTAGTGTGTGAAGTTTGCAAGGCTTTATCAGAAAAAAAAAAAAAAAAGTGAACATGTTCAGTTCTGAAAGATAAACTCCTCAAATCAAATTTATAAATCCGGTCACAATAACTGATGTAATAATAACAAAACCATTTCGATTCCGCAGAACACCCATAATGTGTATAAATAAAAGATTCAATTAAATCAAAGCAACGATAATTAAAACAATTATAATAAAACTAGGAAAAAAAAAGCAGGACGAGAGAGAACTGATGGGAAAAGATATTTAATTCACTGATGGGACCATAATGACCCTATTGAACATAAAAGACCAGCTCCCGACCTAATCGTAAAAAGAAAATGATATAAAAAAACCTCAATTATATCCTGATGATGTGAACCTCGCCTCTTCATTAGAAATCATTGATTGGCTCTATACACTAATTACTGGCAATTCATCATCATCACGAGTCAGCTCTAAGGCATCTCGGTGGTTTTCGAAAATAATCAGCTCTGTCGTTTTTATTTTCATCAGCAGCTGTATAGAAATAACCAAATCAAACAAACATAAAAAATTAAAATTCGTTTTAAATTTAAATTACAAAAAAAAAAAAAAGGACAAAAGGAAGTGGCTGGCCTTAAAGAAACGAGAATGCAGTTCTTACAAAATAAATACTACTTCTCGTTTTGTTGAATTCTATTTATTATGAAAACACATAAATTAGCTTCTTAATTAATTTACAATGTTAATCTTATTTTTCGATTAAGGAGTAAACGTAAATTATGTATTTTTTAACCGTTGTTTTTAGATATATCTAAGCAACGTTTAAACAGATACTGAAAAAAAATGGTATCCAAATTGAGGAACAAAAAACTATTTCTAACTTGTTATTAATATAAAAGCATACCTTTCTGTACCTACTTCCAACCCCCCAACCCCCTCTCCCCAACTAATGCTCATATTAAATTTCTAAATTTAGATTCGGTAAAAATATATCAGTTTATGAACTAAAAAAAAAAGAATTTTTAAAACCTTTTTTTTCTTAATCGGAACAATCAACCATTCGCTGCACTAACACAAAATCATAATGCACTGTATTGGTTAGCTTAAAGCATTATTTATTTAAATAATTATTTCTTAATGGTGATTTTTTTTTTCTAATCCCCTTTATTTTTATTGTTTTATTATAGAATTACAAAACTTTTGAATCCATCCCTTTTTCTGCACTTTTAAGGGATTTCTATTTAAATTACAAAAATCATGATACGACAATAAAATAAATGTTGATCCAGTGATGGGGCTCACTTGGTTTTTGGGAAAGAGTAATGGTGATTTGGTCCTCAGATAACTTTTATGGCCATCTTAATCTTTAAATTACATATTTTTTAACAGTTGTTTTTAAATGTATTTAAGTAACGTTTAAACAGATACTGAAGAAAAACGGTATACGAATTGAAAAACAATAAAATATTTGACGAAAAATTATTTTTAACTCATTATTAATGTAAAATCATACCTTTCTGTAGCTCTTTGCAAACTGCCTCCCTCCAACCAATTCTCAAATTAAATTTCTAATTTTAAATTCAATATAAATTTATTAGTTCATGAACTAAAAAAAAGTATTTTAAAACACTCTTTTTCCTTCTTCGTAAAACTATTCACTGCTCTACCGCAAATACATATTACATACACTCTATTTGTTAACTTATTGCATTATTTAGTAAAATAATTATTTCTTAACGTTGATTCGGTCCCAAGATACCTTCTATGGCCATCTTAACCTAATTCGAGACTACAAGTGAGGCTTCTTCCTCCAAAAAAATTCTTTCTCACTCTCTTTAATGCCTTCTTGATCATCGCCATATCTTTTGTTAATTCACTGCACGCATTTAACACTGAAACTATCGTCATTTCGTGTATACATATTTCTACCATACTTTCTCGGTAAAAAAAACAAAACAATAATACGACATGAGTGGATAATGAAAAAAACACTTTTGATATATTTAAAAAAAATAAAAGTAATAAAGTCCAAAAGCAAAGTAATTAATGCTGTTTCCAAAAACTTCTACTAAAAATTCCGAAAAATGTCATTTGACCCGTCATGGTAGGTTTAGTGTTAATAGACTACATTATATTTTAAAATCTTGATCTTTTATTAATTTTGCTACAAATTTTAATAGTTATTTATGGAAATATTTTTTTTCATTTTAAGAATGTGAGCAGTATTTGTTGGTAGATCAGTTTATCTAAAACATTGAAATATTTTAACTATACCGCTGCCTATTTAAGTATCTTATGTTTGAATAGTTAAATTATTTATTTTAAATCAGTGTTTATTTTAATTAAAATTGATTGAAGTTTAAGTTGAAAAAATTGGTGATTTACAAATGTTTATGAAGGTTCGAATTACTTATCATTATCCCGAAGGCTATTAAACTATTTTGTTTAGTTGCTCTATGAAGGGGAAATAACAGAAATGGGCTGTATTTAGTTTATTTTATATTTCACTTTATTTACTTTAAGGATTTCAAAACGGTCTAAAATTTACACTTTTATAGTATACCTGTGGTTATTCGTTTTCGAGAAGTATTGGAATATTAAATATATTAATAAATTTTAGTTTATATTGGTTTTATGAGTTTATTAACTAAATTAGATTGGCATGAGAATAAATGAGGCAATTCGAAAAAGTGAAAACAAAAAAAAAATGAAAAAGCATATTTATACACGTCTAATACGTGATGGCATACTGATCCTAGATAGTGATGTCATAATAAATTCCTATTCCAAATATATTTGGAATTCCATTACATTGGAAGAAATGCTAAAAAAGTGTGGATCCTGTTTAGTTTTATGTTTCTTTTCTATTAAGAAAAGTCAAGAGCCTTAAAAAAAAAGAATAAATGTTTATGTATGAGTCCATACAAATCCCATCACCTTTTATCTATACGAATTGTTTCATTAGATTCATCTTCATGATCTCCAGGCGGTCACACGTTACTTGCCGATATTTTGAGCTTAGGTGGCTTTTTCCCACGGCATACTCTTTGGGTAATCTCCTATTTCAATCTCTAAAAATCTAAAAACTTTCCTATATTCTTGACCTAATAACATTGTGTTCTTATATCCACCTCCTGAACACAGGGTCCCAACCTTTTAACCTGTATACACTCTCACATAGAACTGCTTTCTTTGAAAAATCCTTTACCATTCGTGATACCTCCCTCTGGAATTCCTTACCAACTCCAATCCGTAAAGCCGCTTCCCTTACTTTCTTTAAAAAAAACTTATTTTTACACTTTTAGATAATCTATCTTCCGCAAATATGTAAATAGTTAGGTAATATTTAGAATTGTTTTAACTTTTTATATATGATTGTTTTTTTTTCTTCTCGACAATAAGTGACCTAATTACTGAATCATTTATGTTGTAAATAATACGGTTAAACATTTGTACCAGTAATAGTGCATTCTAATTATTCTTATAATAATGGCATAGTAAGTCCCAGAATAAAGTTTAGTTTTCAACCGACTTCAAAAAGGAGAAGGTTCTCAATTCGTCTTTTTTTTTTTTTTTTTTTTTTTTGTATGTTTGTTACGCAATTGCTCCGTCAATAATGAATCGATTTTGATGATTTTTTTTTTCGGTAAGTCATACTTCAGAGGTGGTTCTATAAAAATTTTATTAAAATCAACTCAGCGTTTAAAAAAAAATAAAATAAAATAATAATAATAAATCACTGTTATATAACCTTCCACTATGAACACATTTCTTCATGGTGTCTAAATCTAAATTATTAACAAAAAAATAATTACTAGAAAAAAAAAAACAAAATCCGGCATCAAGATTAAACCTACATATACAAATATGAACTAAAAAGTAAAAAATGATATTTTAATTACTTCGAAACAAAGGTCATTAAAGGATATTCAACAAAATTATCGATACTTATATACCTATTCACAATTTATGATCAGTTATTTTTGGAGTCTGTACCAAAAAAAAAAAAAAAAAAAAAAAAAAAAAAAAAAAAAACAGAGTTAAAAAGAATGGTATTTGCAAAAATCCCTCCATTATTCACCGTCACACCACTGTCTCGTGCCATTCGAAAGTTTGTTGCAAAGGCAGGATTACACTACCCTTCTTGGCTGACACCGACTCCAAAAATAAACGATCATAAATTGTGAATAGGTATATTAGTATCGATAATTTGAATATGTGGGTTTAATCTTGAAGTCGGTTATTGTTTCTTTTTCTAAAAATTATTTTTTTATTTCATTTAAATTCCTGTCCTAGAATATCCTTTAAGAATATTCCACCGCCCCTAGTTCTACATATCCGCAATATTTTGTTTAATGACAAGCAGAGTTCTCCATGCTAATCATTTGATTTTATTCTTCAGTAGAAGTCTTCTTCGGAACTTATATTTTTTTATTCTTTCTCGTTGCCACCTATAGCAGAATTTAATTTAAAAGATAAAATTTCTGTCCTACCTGTCCTAAGGTATCCTTTAACAACATATCTTATGGGACCAACATCTTACTTGAAACCCATATACGAGTATAAGAATGAAACGAAGCTGGATATTGTTTCCGATTACTTTAAGATTATAAATGCTTTACGCTTCCTATAAATTACAAGACTCACCTACCTGTCTGTAATTAGACCTTTTTATTAAAATGTATTTTATTATTTTTATTTTTATTAGCTTCGAAATTGAATTCTGAATATCCAACACTATTCTTTTATTTTTGTAACATTCAGGAGATATATGTATATATCTTGTTCCAATTTCGGTTTTGCCGTGGGGTGTACATGGATGCAACCGGAGGACAAGGACTAAGAAGAAATGCCAAGCGAAGCAGAAGAGGACCGGTTTGCTAAGGCGTCGCTTCGTCTGCCCCGACCGTCTCAGGGTCATACTTTTCCTTCTTGGTCTCCTGGCTCGCCCGGTCTCCAAAAGTTTCTTGAGGAGTTAAGATGCAATTGTCATGCTATCGACTAGAATAATGATTTGAATAAAGTTTTACTCGGTTTTTACATCGGAATTCAGTTTAATAATTAATTAATGAATCGTAACCCTCAAGACTAAAGTGAGAAAATGATTGAATCATAACTTTTCGGGTTTTTCGTAAGATTCTTTTGAAATCCTTTGATGATCTGACTTATCAACGTGATTAGGATGGTTCTGTAGAATATAATTTATTAAGATATTTACTTATTTCAGGTCTTCTTGAACATAGCAGTTACAATTTGTTACAACAAACTAAAAGATTTGGGAGTTTAGGGATCAATCCTATAGCTCATAATTTCAGCTGCAAATAGTTCTTGTATGAGTTTTTCTTCTTGAGTTGGAGTTTTGTAGTGATTTCGTTATTTATTTCCTAAATTCCGACGGCAATACTTTCTGGGTACTTTCCTATTCCAATCTCTAAAAATCAAAAACCTTACTATATTCTTGATTTATTGTATTAACTCACCGCTCTTCTATCCACCTCCTAAACACTAGATCCCAACCTTTTAACCTGTATATCCCCTCACATAAAACCTCTTCCTTTGACAAATCCTTTATCATTCGTGCTACCTCCTTCTGGAATTCCCTACCCACTTCTATTCGTAAAGCAGCTTCCCTTACTTCCTTTAAAAATAATTTATCGCTGTACCTTTTAGACAACCAATCTTCCGCAAATATGTAAATAATAAAATAAATACATAAAATTACTTTTTTCTCTTCTTATTATTTCATATATATATTTTTTAAAATTAAATTAAATTTTTAATTTTTTTTCCCCGTCAAAAATGTTTACCGTAATTACTGAAGCATTTAATTTGTAAATAATACAGCCGGACAATTGTACTTGTAACTCTGCATTATTATTATTCTTAGGGGACTGTAAGTCCCAGAATAAAGTTTATTTTTTCATTTCAATTTCATTTCCGTTTCCATTTTCAAGTCATATCAAGGAGCCCTTGTATGCTGCTTCAGAATTCCTTACTATGTTATAAAATCATTCAGGATAGTATACTGAGGGAACTTGTTCGTTTGATTGAATCAAAACTCTAACCAGTTGCGTACTCGCGGGGTTTTCCCCCTTCGATTAACTCCTAAATAATTATATTATTAAAACCCTTGATATTTGTCTACACTACAAAGTACAGTAGTGTGTGCAATTTGCAAAGCTCTATTAGAAAAAAGAAATTTCGACCGAAAGTTAACATGTTCAGTTTTGAAAGATAACCCCTTATTTATTTTAATTGTTTTGTGAATTAAAGTTTTGATATTATTTGTGTAAAAGGTTATTTTTATAGGAGTAATGTATTCTTCCGGAAATAGAATTTGGTAACTATATGTCTACCATCCGAATGACATTTCCGATGAACTAAGACGCCTAAACATCGTTAATTTAATCCACGTAACTTTCATTGGGCACCTCCATGTGTGTGTATTATACAGCCGAGCAGCTGTAAAGAAACCAATTATCAGCAAGAAAAATCAGAGAAACTGCCTTGATTTTTCCCGTGAGTATTTTCATTGGACTTTTAATAAGTGGAAAAATGTGACCTTTTTGGACAAAAAAAAGCTCAGTTTGACGGCTAATGATTGGAGACAGTATGTAAGACGACATAGAAGCACAAGCAATAATTTTAAATAGCAAATGTCAACTGTATGTTTGTTGGTAGGAATATAACGGTGTGGGGTGTATTTTCAATTTATGGTGTTGTAACCTTCGTTCTCATTATCAAACTTACGACCGATAATATGTTCAGGAATATAATGCAAAACAATTTACTGCAATATGGGCGGGAAAAAAATGGCCCCTGTTGCACTTTGTAACACTGTGACGGTCAAAAACACATACCAGATATAGTAACCCGGTTTCTTCAGTCAAAAAAGGGAATGTTTTGAAGTAGCTTGCTTGATGCTTGGACCTTAAATCGATAGAACATATATGTCATAAGGTTATACGGCGATTGAAAACTGGAAAATCCCAAAGTCTATTTGAAATTTATTAAAAAGTCATCGAATACTTTAAAAAAATTGTTTTCTATCATTGGCATATATCATTTGTTTTTCTTGGTTACCTTTAAAATAGTGCATTTCTTTTACAGAAAACTGTTTAATTCTTTATAAAACCCTAAATTAAACAAAAATTTTAATTAAAAGAGATATGAAACGGAAGTAAAGATGAAATTTCGGAGTAGCAGGAAACTTATGAACACCACTGTGTGTATGTATGTATATATATATATATATATATATATATATATATATATATATATATATATATATATATATATATATATATATATATATATATGGATATATTTTCTTGAATGTTACTATTAGATGTATAACAAGGTTCTTGAGGTCGTCCAGTCAATTGACTGAACCTCAAGAATCTTAATATATATATATATATATACATTGTTTAGACTATTAGACTAGGCTTCATTCAGTAAAAATATATTACTTTTTTATGAATTAAATGATAAATGTTAGTGGTTTGAAGCAGGTCATATTTTTATTTTTTTAATTATGTCCGGTGCAATGGCCAGTAGAGAGGGTAAGGCATAGTTATTTACTGAATTCCATAATTTATTTTTTTTTGCCTACTAACCTTTTTTAATTTTTTTCAAACCTACTCCCTAGATATCAAATAAATAAGTTTCCACTTGTTCTTTTTAAACTCCTAGCCACAGCGGTCCAACGGAAGCTGAGAATATTCAAATGTAGCGGTGGAACGAACCGAAGGTGCCACCCCTAATCACCTGGTAAGATTCATACGACAAATCATTAATTACCCGAGGCTATTTCCTAACAGCAGGGAGCGGAGGACAAAAAGAAGAGCCGCAAAGATACAACAGGACCGCCTAATCCTCTCCATTGAAGAGCCACTCCGGGAGGAAGCCGTATTTCATAAAATGAGCACATTAACAAAAAAGGGAAGGATTAAAAAATTGTATCTATTTCATAAATAACAATACAAGAATGTTGGGGGTAATTTAGAGTGAGGAGGAGATTAACATAAGCCCGGGGGTGGGGGAGGTTTCGCACGGACGAGTCCATTGTTAATGGCCTCCTCCCGCCTCACCTGGGTGTCGGGTTTTATGGTGACTAGATCGTAAATAAAGGCCCAGATTGGTATTAAACATAAATATTATACTTAGCTGGAAGCGACATCTTTCCCGTTCAGTCCCGATTAATTCCGAGCATAAATTCCTTCGGAGAGCGGAGAGTAGGGCTGAGGTAACCGATATAATTTAACAATATTTACGACACTAGTGGCAGTGGTGGTGGGGGGGGGGGGAGTTACTAATCCCTTCTTATCTTTACATAAAAACCTGAGGGGATCATCTCCGGTCTCGGACGGGGAATCCCTTCTGCGAGTTATGGCCCTTTAATTGAAAGGAAAATATTTCTATTTCCTGAGGGTAAACTCTTGGGGGGAAGGTTTAATCCTATTTAAGGGATTTAAACAGACTCTCCATGATTTAGAGTTTATTTCGAAAAGTATAATTCCCTCTTATTGCAAAGAAGATACAAAATCTTGTAAGTAAATTCTAGTTTACAACACCAGTTATGACATATTGTCATTGCAATAAAAATTATTGGAGATACAGCGTCCTTTTTTTAATCATTCAAGAACTAGCTTTTTTATTTTCCTTTAACTTGAGTTTCTCCACCTTAAGGGTAATTCATTTTATTTTTTTTAGAAGCCTTCCGCAACACAATAATACCCATGCACAAACCTTTAAACCAATGAAAAATGATCGGAACTGCAAGTAGTAAACGTTTTGCCTCATCCTACATCTAGCCCACATATTTCGCAATCGTATTACGGTTTGTTTATGTATCTTTATATAATCTTCCAAAAGGTTGGACCTTTGATAGTTAGAAGGACATAATGGAGTTAATTTTCAGAAAAAAAAATAAACGACTTCAAGATTACCATGTATTCAAGACCTACATAATATTTTAATTACTTTAAAAAACATTAAAGAACAATTTAGGAAATAATCGATATTTATATAACTATTAAAAATTTATGACCAGTTATTTTTGGAGTCATTGCCAGACAGACGTTGACGGTTGTGTCTAAATGCAAAACGTTTTCAGCTTTCTTCCGATTTCTGTTTGTTTTGTTTGGCACCGAATCCAAAAATAACTCATCATAAATTGTGAACAGGTATATAACTATCGATAATTTCGTTGATTGTCCTTTAATGCTATTTGTTTTGAAGTAATTAAAGTATTATTTTTTACTGTTTAGTTCAAGTTTGTTCTTATTGGTTTAATCTTGAAATAGATTTTTTTTTTTTTTTTTTTTTTTTACTTATTTAAGTTTGTACATGTGGCTTTAATCTTGAAGTTGTTTATTTGTTTTTTTGCTGAGTTGGTTTCAGTTAAACTTTAATGGAACCACCTCTACAGTATGACCTACCGATCAAAAAATTAATCGTTAAAATCGTTAAAAGTATGACTTATTTCAATAATTGTCTCATGTTTATCTCAAATGGTGATTTTTGAGTTGTGGCTCTTTTTTATATATAATATAATCTAAATTTATTTTTAAGCACAAGGACTTTTGTAACAATCTAATAATGTTTCACGGCTTGAGACAGGTAAGGGTTGCTATAGCAGCTAGACAATATAGGATATAACATATTAAGGACTCATTGAGGTTGACTAATTACCTGGCCTTTGTCAGCAGTCTGTACCCCCCCTCCCTTATCCTCCCCCCTCGACTGCTATCTTTGATAAAACCCCACAAAACTGGAGATTTATTAACAGTTTTAATGGCGCAGGTCTATCGCCTGCCACAATACACACAATGCCCTCACCCGAAGGCCTTACAATAAGTGTTGTGTCAACACCTCAACAGTTGAACGCCTCACCTCTCGGCTGTATAATGAACAAATAGCTCGCTCCGCTGATTCACCTTCCTCTTATTGATAAGTGAGCCTCAGTTTTCTTTTATATGTTAATGGCTAACTGTCCTCTAGGGTCCAATCCACCGTGTGTGTGGTAAGGGCGCACATGTTCATGTCACCGGTTATAGACATCTGGCATCGTTGAGCTTCCCTAGGAAATGATAATTATTACAAAATATTATTAGTAAATTTAATAAAAAAAATAAATATATTGCTCTGTGTTATGCGCATGCTTCTCCAATTTTTTAATCTAGTAACTTTCCGACTTATCCTTGCACTCTTCTCATCACGTACGCTGATGACACATGTGTGTTATCAGTGAATATTGATCCTTTCTCTCCTTCCAAAACACTCCAATCTCATATTACCAACATTTAAAAATGGATAATTTAAATAAATCCTACCAAATCACACCAAATAAGGCTTATCCTTCGTCGCAAACCTACTACATCTTGTTCTTCAGTATCCTGAAGAATAATATTCCATTCATCTCAGTTAAACAGATCCGATACTTATGGACTCTATCTAGACAGACGACTTACTCAACCCACATACAAGACTAAACCGACAAAAAACGGTTCGTCGTATTTTCCTACTTCAACATTTACTAGATAAATGTTCAAACCTTCCTTGTTGAACCTTGGGGCTCCACTAAACCATCCAATTCGTCTCTTATCTACTTTTTAAAAGCCACAGAAACAGTTTCTTCTTAGTAGTCAGTGGTAATATCTGTTAGATGCTGAACTAATCCAATTATATTAAGTATTTAAATATTATCTATCAAATTTTTCATATATCCTTGCAATGATGATTCGACTTCAATTTAGACTTAACCCTTCAGTGTCCCCACGTTTGAAATCTAATTCTTCCTATCATTGACTGCGATGAAGAAATAAATCTAGCACTTATGCCAAGTTTAATGATATTATCTTCATTTGGATTTTGTTATTTCGGTTTGGAGTGTATTATTTTTAAAATACAGTAGAGCGTCGAAAATCCGAACCAACTAATTAAAAATACAGTTCTGGAATACTGTACAGGAATTCGTTGTTTACGAAGTATATATAGAACAAAAACAATTAAAAAAAAAAATCTCAATTTCCAACACTTCTTGTGGTACCAACAATTTGAAAGCTGTTCTCTTAATCGCCGTTTAAGCTACTGGGATCATTTTCTGCCTAAAATATATCAAATTTAGTGTAGTATAATTTTAACCTTAGAAGTCTCAGTTTTTTTTTTTTTTTTTTTTTTTTTTTTTTTTTTCATGGTCAGGGAATAATTATAATAAATAATAATAATCCAATATTTAACAGGATTATTTTTTTGTTTTTTTATTCAATTGTGTCAGTTACTTCAATCATTATTATTATTGCTAATATATTTACTGTAGTATTATAAATATGTATTCAAAAAATCTTTAGGAGGCGTTCGGATTTTCGACGCTTTACTGTAATATCACAGAAGTAATTTCGTGCCACGATTTGGACGATCGTTCATTCACTGCTGCTGACAGCGACCGTAGCGCAGCTCCGAGCAGACAGACACAGCGAGCAGAAGGAACGACACCTGCATACAGAGGCAGACAGTGCAATTAATGCGGCAGCACCTCGAGGGATAGACAATGGAGGATTTGCATTAGATAGAGGCGGGAGTAATGAATGGCCAAGGTGTGCCCGCGCCATCGCCACCATTGTTCTGTCTCTTCCTCTTAGTTTTTATCTGTCACCGCTCCCCTTCTCCCCCCTCCCTAATATCTCCCTTACATATCTTACATATATATAGTCTGTCTCATTTAGGGTCTTATAACATTCCTCTACTGGTTCTTACCTATTATTATAATTTGGTGAACTGTCATCTTGTTGGGGGGAAGAAAATGAATATCTTGCGTTTTTTTCTAGACTAGTTATCTTTAAATACAAAAAAAAAATTCAATACATTAGCACTATGTTACATGGATTATATATACTGAAGTTTTCAAAAATGTAAGACAAGAAATCAAATATTGGTACTCACCTGAGGATATCTAACAGATATCTGAAATATATCCATCGTGGAAGGGAAAAGGGCCAAGGGTAGTTAAATTTTTGGGTTTTACCTTGGAATTTCTCCAATTACTCATTGGATTTTTCCGTTCCTAATGGAAACAAACGTGGAACAGATAAAAATTTCCAATACCCCATTTTAAATATGTTGGCACTAGGTACGGAAACATCCAATAAGTCATAGGGGAGATTCCAAGACTAAATAGGTATGAGAATTTCAAACATTCCATTATTTGAGGTGTGGAAATGCAAAAGGCGGTACATCCACTTTTTATCATTTTTAATTTTTTTTAGTTAGCGTCCTCAATAAGATGGTAAATCGTCCACCCTTCAAAGTTTGGGTTGAGTGTATGTGTGTTTCGAAGTCATAATGGGTTCAAACTTTGAAGGGTGGACGATACCCCCTTCTACATCTCCACGCCTCATTTTATATCTTATTTCAGATAATTATGCACTTTCTTCGTGGTTTTAATAATACCTTTTATATCTTCTAAGGCTTCTAAGCATAAGAAAAACAGCAATAATTATTTTATTTTTTGATTTATTAATTTCTTGAATATTTTTTTTTTTTTTTTTTTTTTTTTTTTACTGTTAAAACTTTTTTATTTCAGATACAAAATCATATATCTACTAAAGTTTAATTTAACCAACAGTTAATTACACCTGGGACAACCTTGAGATAATACCTCCGGGTAGGACACACGTCATCTGTCTGTTAAGATGTTCTGCTCTCCCCTCCCCCTCAAGGTACAATTTATCACCCCAAGGGCGGTTGTTCGGAAACAGATGTTACACAGCTTCTTATTGGTTCATCAGTTCTCTTCTGTCCCATTCCTGTTCAACTTGTAGTCTGTTATCTTTCCATTTGTCGATGGTTCTACCTCTAGCAAAGATAATTCGTCAAATATTTCTTTTGCTCATTCTTAAAATCCTTCAAAGTTTCAATATTCGCCAATTGATTATAGAATCATTTTTTATTTAAATTTGCAAAAATAATGTTCTAAATTGAATTATGTGTTATCAGAATTAGAGAATAGTAAAGTCCTTCTCCAAATATGTTGAATTCAAAACCTATAAACACTTGCTTAAAAAGTTTAACTGATAATCATAGTCCAATGGTTATTTCAATCAATGGTGCACGTGTATCAGGTGTTATTTTCTGTTGAACAGGTGCTCATTGCACAAGATCAAGTTGACACAAGGTTTCTTTTTAAAAAAAAGTATCAGACCTTTGCAAACAACTGGGCTTGTATGAAAGTGTAAAAAATAGAATAAAATAAAAAAAAATAAAAAAATAGAAATTCTTTTGAAGATCTTAAACCTAAAACAGATGAAAGGGGTTTGGAAGTTGAGGAACAATTATGGATTTTATCGATGAATAAAAAAACTAAATAACCTCAATAATGAAGTTTCTACGGTCATATAATCTGAACGAATCTAAACAGGCTACCAAGGACATTACGTATGAAATTGTTAATAGGAATGCGTTGGAGACGATGAAATTCTTGATAAAAATGTGTCTTGCAAGCAGATTATGGAGTTAAATATTTTTCGTGTTTTACAAAGATATAGAACTAAGGATGAATTCCAATGCTTCCAACTGTGTTTGATGTTGTTCTTCTCTTGGGAGGCTAAGTTAAAATAAAAATTGTGAGAGATGAGTGGCTGAGCGATTCATTCAATATTGTCAGTAGCAAAACGATAAACGTTTAGAGGAATGAAAGGACTAACCATGACTCAAAGGCAATTAGCATGCTGTGTTCTCTCTTATGTTGTAATGTTCTAAATCAGAGACATGGATCCTTGATTGAATGCAGACAAAAGACTTTTTTCTGGTGGAGATGGATTTCCTGACGAGATCTGCCTGGATTTCTCAAATTGAGTGTTTAAGGAATAAGAGAATAGAATAAAAGAAAAAAACTTAAAATTGGTATCATATAAGTTATAAAATAAAAGTAATTTGGTCATTTTAAAGAAGGGATTCAGTTTGGACACAGGCACAGTGACAATATAAGATAAAAGCATGGTCGTGTTTGGAATGACAGATCAAGAGGATATTATAAGGGAGGAAAAAGGAAAAGGTTTTAGAGTGGAGTTCAATTAAAGAAAACTTCATATATGAAGAAACCTTACATAAAAATTTACTAGCGAAATAAAATATTATTATGAATAACTTCATTCTGCGACAATGAGCACATTTGTAAAACAAATACATGAATCATTATATGAAAACATTCCTCTATTTTTTGTATATTCATCAGGCCATACCCTTTTTATACTACCCTCTGGTTCATCAGGCAACAGAGGGAATGAATCAGTGGTATGAAATGTTGGATTATGGGGTTTTAATGATTGGTCGAGGTCTAGCCAATAGGGTACAAGTAAACTTCCCTCCTAAATACAAAATTAACTTCAACACAACCCTCTTAATTTAGTTAACAAAAAATAAAATCAAATTTTCAATGAAAGAAAAGAAAAAACACCTTACGTTTACAATTTTACAATTTGATTTTTAAAATTTGAAAACTTAGTCTTGTCTAGAGGTTTTGTAAGCACATCAGCTATTTGATTTGAACTAGGACAATATTGAATATTTATAGTATTATTTGCTACCAAATCTTTAATATAATGGAAACGTACATCGATATGTTTAGTTTTCTATTAAAATTTCCTTTTTTGATCAAACAAATTGCACTCTGATTGTCTATATTTAAAATAATTTTTATTGGTATACCTGTCAGCTCTTCATAAAGATTTTTAAGGTAAACGGCTTCCTTACAACATTCTGCAGCAGCAATATATTCACTTTCTGTCGAGGAAGTGGCGACGATCGGTTGCTTCTTAGGCCTCCAGCGTAGAAGATGATATATCCTGTTGTACTCTTCCTGGTTTCGGGATCACCCGCGTGGTCCGAGTCACAATAGGCAATTATTTCATCAGTAGAGTCTTTGGAGTATTGAATACCTTCGTTCATCGTACCTTTAATATATTTTAATGTTCTTTTTAGGTTTATGAGATCATCATCAGTAGGGTTTTCTACTCTTCTGCTGCTCATACCCACAGCGTAGGCTAAATCTGGTCTTGTTTTCGTCGAGATGTAAAGAAGGCTTCCTACCGCCTGCCTAAATGGAAAGTTGACTAAATTTTCATTCGTTTTTGGCATTTTTAAGAATGGGGTAGCTACTGGCTTAGCACCATGCATACCATATTTCTTTAGTACTCTGTTTGGGAGATCTTCACAGTTCCTGATTGATGAACAACTTCCAATCCTAGGAATGTTGTAGGGTTTTTTACTGCAGTCATTTCAAATTCTTGCGTTAATTGTAACAATAACTTAGATATTTCTTCCTCATTCTCCGAGGCAACAATGCAATCCACGTGGATTGCTATAAACAAAGTTGAGTTTTTATTTTTAAAAATGCATGGCTCATTCTTTAGAGCTTCTAGTCCGCTTTTTAGTAGAAATTATGAAAAGTGTTTGTTCCATCTAAGTGGTGCTTCTCGAAGTCCATATAGGGCTTTTTCTACTTTACAAATTTATTTTTAGGTTTCTCCCATTCTTGTGGTATCTCCATATAAACCGGATGTTCTAATTTTCTATACAGAAATGCTGTTTTAATATCAAATTTTGCCACATGGTAGTTCCTTCGCGCAATCAAGGCATGTATGAGACGCAAAGCATCACTACTCACAACAGGACTGTAAGTTTCATCACTGCAAAGCTGTTGCTCGCAGCCTCGTGCAACTAAACGGGCTTTATAGTTTTGGTTATCTTTAACACGAAAAAAACCCATCTGTTGGTTAGAATTTTCTGACCATTAGCAGTGTTTCTGTCAACAAGAGTCCAAGTTTGGTTTTTCTCCAAAGAAAGCATCTCCTCAGCCATTGCCCTCGTCCATTTGTCGGAATCTTTTCCAGCTACAGCTTCCTTGTAGGTGAGCAAGGCCAATTCAGGGTCACTATCTTCACCGAGGATGTAGTCGTTCAATTTTTTTGGTAAGCGTTTTTTCTCTTTTACCTCTTCCGAGTTCTGTAATTCCTTCTTCCGATTCCTCATCTCTTTCTTCTGGTTCTACATTTTCTTCTTCATGCTGATTTTGTTCTTCCTGCTCATCTTCTTCTAATCCTACAGCTTCCTGGTCTTCTTCTTCCAATCTTGCAGCTTCCTGATCTTCTTCTTCCAATCTTGCAGCTTCCTGATCTTCTTCTTCCAATCCGGCACCTTCCTTATCAGATGAGTCAAAATCATCAAACCATATTGTCTTGGGATTAGGCTTTTCTACATCATTATCCTGGGCAGAATTGGTGAATTGAACATCCCTCGAGTACATTTTTTTTCCTCTTTTTATCATCCCATAGTCTGTAAGAGTTCTTGGCATAACCAACAAATATATATTTTGTTGCCCTGTTATCAAGTTTTTTTAAGTGACCCAAGCTTTTTACATATGCAGGACATCCAAATATTTGTAGTCTCGACAGGTCTGGTGGTTTCCCATACCACATTTCTGCTGGAGTAACATCTAGAGCCTCTGTCGGGCTTCTGTTAATGAGATACACCGATGTTAATAATGCTTCTCCCCACAGCTCTTTGTTAATATTGGAGTCAAACAACAATGCTCTAGTCCGGTCCATTAATGTTCTTCCGAGTCTTTCTGAGTGGGAATTCATTTGTGGAGTGTGTGGAGGCGTGTAGTCTAAAATTATTCCTTTCTTTTTGCAAAAAGCAACAAAGTTTTTCTCCATGTACTCTCCTCCCCTATCACATCGGATTTTAGAAACCCTTGTTTGCCATTTGTGCTCAATTTCTGCGACATAAGACATAAGTGCACCTGATGCTTCGTATTTTCCTCTTAATAAGAAAGCAGCCGCAAAGTGAGTATAGTCATCCATGCAGGTAACAAAATACTTATATCCATCCCACGTTTCTACTTCAAACGGACCAACTACATCTGTGTGTATTATTTCAAGTGGACGGGTCGCTTTAGTTCGATGTCTACCGAAAGGTTTTCTCGTGAACTTAGCTCGAAGACATGTATCACAAGAATTGTCTACTTTCTGTTTATCTTCCTTGTTTATAAACATTCCCGTTGAAAGAGAAGATAACCTTTTTAGATTTGTAAAACCTAGGTGCCCAAGTTTCCTATGCCAGGTCAAAGTGTCGTCTATGGTTTTACTAAGAAGAGATTTATTTTTAACGTCAGGTTCTTGTAGCTCATACAAACCTTCGGAATTCTTTTTTCCTACTATAACTGTTTCACCTTTCCTTATAAGTACCATGTGATTTTTAAATTCAACACTAGCTCCAGATTTAGTAATTTTATTGACCGATATTAAATTTCTAGACAAATCTTTAGCGTACAAGACATCCTTTAATATAAAATTTTCAAAATGAATGTCCCCAATAAAAGTAGCTAGCATTTTCTGACCATCCTTTGCTACACTAATTTCATTATGTATCGGTTTAACATCAACTAACAGGCTAAAATCGTAGGTCATATGCGTGGAGCAGCCTGAGTCTATGACAAATGTATTGTTATTCTCAGTAGAGGATACGAGAAAAGCAACCTTGTTATTTTGATTTTTGTTACCTTTAGGACGGAAGAAACACTGATTTGACTCATGATTGGACTTTTTACAATACTGGCAGTTCCTATTGCTACTATTATTTGAACAATGCTTGGCAATGTGTCCAACTTTATTACACTTAAAACATTTTAAACCTTTAGGTGTGGCTTTAAACGCGACATCACCTTTATCATTCTGGGTTATATCATGATTCTTGTCGAACAACAGCCTAGATGTGAGATTTTCTAAAGTGCGTTCCTCCTTAGAGGTGCTCTGCCAAGCAGTAATAAAATTATTAAAAGAATGGGGCAAAGCGGAAAGTATTCTTTGAATAACCTCTTCATCTTTAATAGGATGTTTTAAACTTTTAAGTTTGAAAACAATATTTTCTATTTTGGGAATATCAGAAGAGACATTTGTTATTTTAAACTCAAAATATTCTTGAAGCAATGAATCCTTTTGTTGATCTGTGTTTCCTTCATACACTTTTACAAGTTTGTTGAACATTGCCTCTGCGTTCTCAAAGGACATTATAAGCATTTTATTCCTTTTGTTCAATGACATTAAAAGAAGTTTTTGAGTTTTAGCTTCGTTTTTATCATAGTTTTTCTCACCTTTAACAGATTCTCTATTTGAGTTGTAACTATACAAATCTAATGATTTAAGGCATACCTCTAACTCAAATTTCCATAGGTAAAAGTTCTGTGGCCCTTCTAATTTTTCAATAATTTCCAGAGTCTTGATGTCTTCCATCTTTACAGTTTTAATTTTTTAAACAATGATCTATTTTTAAGTTTAACGGCACGGATACTTCTGACAAACACCTTCACCCGAAACACTTCCCGACTTCGCGAACTTTATTTCATACACTTTTTACTATTTCCTGTGAGTGCCTGGGCCCATAACCTGTTGGATTATGGTGTTTTAATTAACACAGTGGAAGTTTAATAAGTCTTTATTTTAATTACTTAACAGCACATTTCTAATAAAAAGATAACAGCATTAAGGTTACATAAACATGCCAGACACAATTTTTTGATTGGTCGAGGTCTAGCCAATAGGGTACAAGTAAACTTCCCTCCTAAATACAAAATTAACTTCAACAGGAAATGCATTAGTTTTTTTGCGCATGTAAAATTTAACAAAAGGATCAGGTCGTTTCGTATTTTGCGATTTGCAATTACCGGATGTGCCATAAATATTTCTCTGAAGTACAGTGTACAGTAAACTCCTTCTTATCCTTAGTAACCGGTGCTCACGCCGCGTCGGATAAGTGAAAATGCCGTATAAAGGATATTATCAATTGTAATTAAAAAAATATGTGCATAGTAAAAAAAAAGATTTTGTCTCAAAAATTGCTGTGAAAAATATGGCGTGCACAGTGTGTACCCATAATGACGAAATTGCACATCACCTTGTTAAAAATATTTTCATTAACAAATTATAATGGGGTGTATAAAAAAAAATGACCGTTTTTGAAACAAATATTTGTATTATTATTCTCATCACCCATCATCTGCTAGCCAATTCCTTGATACCACGCTGATACCATTCCTTGAGATGGAGAACTCTTGGACAGCATTTTCAACTTTGCTTGTTATCACCTTGTTAAAAATATTTTCATTAACAAATTATAATGGGGTGTATAAAAAAAAATGACCGTTTTTGAAACAAATATTTGTATTATTATTCTCATCACCCATCATCTGCTAGCCAATTCCTTGATACCACGCTGATACCATTCCTTGAGATGGAGAACTCTTGGACAGCATTTTTAACTTCCGCAAAATTATCAAATTTTTTCCCTTGAAAAAATGGGCCATGGATCGAAACAAGTAGTAATCCGAAGGTGCGAGGTCTGGACTATATAGTGGATGAGGCAGTAGTCCAAACCAATGAAATTCTGTAAACTATTCTTTGGTTCGACTGCTGATTGTTGAGGAGTAAGTTCGTGAGGGACCAGTCTACAGGTCTTTTTCCCCTTCCCTATGGAGAGAAGATGAAAATGACTAACAGTATCTTTCGACACACCACACTCCCTGGCAAGTTCGCGAGTACTGTTGACTCAACAGCTTCCTCCAGAACCTCATTAGTATCCATTAATGGCCGCCCAGAGCCCTTCTTCCTTTCCAACGTCGTATCTCCACTTCTAAATTGTTCCCCTTCATATTAAATAATTTCACGAGTTTCTTCAGCGGCTGTGAAATTTTTTTTTCCAGTAATGTCTTACATTTACGAGAATTTGGTTGGACACTGTCATGTTTCTTCTTTGAAATAAATAACTGAACTGAGGCTTTTTTTTTTTAAGTCCAGTGTTAGAAACCAGCTTAGAGAATGCTCTATAGGGATTATTAAGTATTGGTAAATAATAAATAGCATTAAGATATTTACAGACTTTTGAACTCTAGAATTTGATAAAACGGTCATTTTTTTTTATACGCCCTATTAGTTTATTATATATTACTGATTGGATATTATTATGTACGTATGTAATAAAATATCAGATTACTGTTTGACTTATTGTAGCAGGTATCACAAAAAGATCATGTAAATTATCGTGAATTTACAAACGATATTACAAATAATTTCAAATGTAAATACATTTTATTTTTTACGGTTACTTAAAAATTAAGGTTTTAAGTTTTTTTTTTATGGTAAGAATTTTCTACGTTCTCGAGAATAATGGATAAGAGAGAGTTCATTATATTTTTGTTTTTGGAATGTGCAATTGCTTTTGCAGAACTTCAAAGCTGCTATTACTTTACGACTTTTCATATTTCAACATTGTAGATTGTTCAAATAAAGATCTGTGATCGAGAATATAAGAATGATATTATGCTCTTAGCCGTTTTTGTCTTTAATAAAATTATTAAAATTTAGATAATTGAATATTTATATTATTCTGTCTTCTTTCTAAAATTTGAATGAATTCCTATTCCTTTCCTTAACTAAATTTTGTGTAATACGTTTGGAAATGACACCTTCACTGACAAGCGCCTTTTTACCCCGGAATAAGTTATGTATACGATTCCATGCATGAAAACATTTGCTGGTACATCAGCGGCTAGATATTCAAATACCCCTCCTCGAGACATGCCTGTTCCCTCGGTGAAGGCCCCACTGACAGAGAATATATCTTGCATTCTGCATCCATGTCTGCCTTTAGACGAGTCTGATCTAATTCTGGAAATGTGGTCATCCGTCCTCACTGTTCTGCCACGGCCACCTTAATTGAATCTGTAAGGTCCATTTCATATATTCATGTTTTCATCTACATCTAATTTTCCCTCTTTAATTAGTTCTGTCTTCCTCTACATAATCCGGCTTGTCAATTTGCCAAAACTGAAGGCGATATTGTAATATTCGATAAGAATTTTCTTTTTGCTTCACTGATATATATATTTGCTGCTGATATATATATATTAAAACTATTTATTAAAATTTACAACTTAAAAAAAAGAAGTTAATTTTCAGAAGAAAAAAAAAGAAAAGAAAAAATCCGAATTCAAGATTAAACCTACATGCACAAACTTAAACTAAAAAGTAAAAAATAATGATTTAATTGCTTCAAAACAAACAGCATTAAAAGACTAGCAACGAAATTGTCGATATTTATATACTTATTCACAATTCATGATTAATCCTGCCTTTGCAACAAACGTTTTGCACTCCTTTACATTTATCAGCTTTCTTTCGATCTATGTCTGTTGTTGTTGGTACCGACTCTAAAAATAACTTATCATACATTTTGAATAGGTATATGAGTAGGTTTTTGACTTTTTTCTTAAAAAGCGCTAAATAAAATACATTATTTTTTTTTTTTATGGGACCTCCTCTGAAGTATGACTCACCGATAAAAAAAAAAGAATCATCAAGATAGATTCATAATTGACTGAATAATTGCAGAACGAAAAAAAAAATTATCAGGCGAAAAACGAATACTCCTTTAACTTGCCGATTGTAAAGCATAGGAGTGATAGTAATTGGTTGTAAAGCAACTACCCATTGATTGCATTTTAATAATAGTTCTATATGAGAAGGTCCCAGTTACCATCTTCTTTCCAAACGCTTCGGAGTGTTATCGGAAATAGAATGGGAAGCAAGTTGAGACGCTAGTGGATTTGAGTGGATATGGAGCTTATTATGAAAGGAAATGTATCAGGTTAGGACTAAATAAGAAACATTTGATGCATTCAAAGGATTTTGGATTGCAAGGATTTGATACGAGATGAATTGAATGGTATATTGGAGACTCAAAGCTCAACTTTATATGTCCTAATAGAGACCTATTATAATTACAGTTATGAAAATGAATTTTTTGTAATTAATCGGTATCTTAGAGTAATTGTCTAGTAAATGTTGAAAAAGTCGAAAACTACGAGCAGTTTCTTGTTATTTTAGTCTTTTATGTGGATTCCAACTAATATGTTAAAAAATGCTCTCTTTTTTCTAATATTTTAACATTTACTCGACAAACTCTCTAAGATGTTTTAATTGTATAAGAAGACTCATCTCAATGACTGTAATCAGATCTATTATGGCATACGAAGTTAATCTTTGTGGTTCTAATAAAATCTTTGCAATCCATCTCGTATCCTATCACTCTTATGGACTCAGATCGTTATATATACATTTTTCATTTAGAATTGCCTTTTGACTTTTTTATATCCTTAAAATTGAATTTTATCTCTTACGTTTGACTGAAATGAAATTTTTATCCAAAATTATTTCCTCTTTTTCAGGCGACTTCATATATTCATCCATCGTATGAATGCGTTATTTATTTATGAATTGAAATGATTCATATTCCTCTTCTTCTGTATCTCCAAGTGCCATTGATTCGATTACGATTTCCAATTCCCCTGAAGAAACAACGGCACTTAAATTTGGTCATTGATGAGCCTGTGGCCAATTTTACTGTCTGTTGAGGCAGGCGAAGGCGTTACTCGACCAACAATGATCGTAAAATTAACTTAAGATTTATGCCCAAGTTGGTCGCCGCAGGTTTTCCATTTGTTTACGGTCAGTTTGTGGCCTTCCTCTCTCATCTCAGGTCTGGGTTTCATATCTCTTTGTACGTTCTTATTATGTACTACAAATGTAATATTTACATTTTTATGATGTACTTTAGTATGTAATTACCCTTTACGTTTTGCTATAATAAAATTTGTGTCCAATATTAAATGTTTACTTGTGCCTTTAATAAGCCTGCAATACTGGTCTGCCTAATCTTATTTAATGAAGTATTAAAGATTTTTTAGTACAACGTCCTATTTTATTTTCCGCTTTGATACTTTTATTTCTATTTGTTGGTTTATTTTACAATTGCTTGGAATTAAGCACGTGTCTGTGGGAAATATGATGATCTTGCAATTACATAAGCTTTTATTTCGCACATAGTTATCTATCAGTGAGTCATGTTGATGCATTGAGAAGGCTCTTGCTCCAACATCTTTAATTCTTCCATGATTTACGCCTTCTTTTCTTCTCTTTTATCTTAAATAAATCTTTTATTATCAGTATCTCCCATCGCTAAACGTTGTCCTCATAACGTCCCTAGAGTTATGTTTGGATTTTCAAAAAACTCTCTCATTCTTAGATGATTTTCCAGAGTTGGGATTTATTTTGTATAGTCTACAATTAATTTAGATGGTGGATTTCAGTGTAGAACTAATCGCTCTATATTGTTGATGTTCGCATTCTGTGTTTCTTCACCCACATCTAAAGATCTCAACATATTCAACATTCCAACGGTCATTTCTCTCCAGCTCACCCATCCTCTGGAATTCTATTCCTCCTCATATCAGACAATCAAAATCCCTTAAAACATTCAAATATCTCTATTTGCAGTACCTCAATCTTATCCTAAGGTACGCTTGCAAACTATCTATCCAATTCATTAAATTATAACATTTTTTTTTTTTTTTTTTAATTTCTGGAATCCTATCAATAACTATAAATTGATCTATAGTATTATTGATAAGTTTTATTTATTATGCATTATACTTTAGATTCCACTTAATACAATTTTATCTCTCTGTGTATATAACATTTAAATAATTTTATTTTTTGTTAAACTCTACACTAAGTATTGTACCGCAGGGATTTAGTTTTTTTTTTTTTTTTTTTTTTTCATTTGTGGAGTGTTATCTCTTGTTTTTTTCTTTCTCCTCTATATCTTTAGTTGGCATTTTCATATATATATTATCTATTTATTTTTTTTAATTTAATTCATTTTAATTTGTCCCTGACCTGGTGTAATTGTATTTATTCCCGTACCTTTTTGTTGTTCTTAAATAACTTTGTCCAAGAATAAAATTATTTTTATTTTCTATTACCAACCTGCAATCCCTTGGAGGGGTCCCATTATTCAAAAACATTATTAATTAACAATATTAGTCCAATAAAAAAAAAAAAAAAAAAAAAAAAAAAAAAAAAAAAAAAAAAAAAAAAAAAAAAAAAAAAAAAAAAAAAAAAAAAAAAAAAAAAAAAAAAAAAAAAACTGTGAATTAAAATGTTTTTAAATATGTATGGTTGCCCTGAAAAAGGTTAAGGTATTTTGTACAAGAATTAAGTATCTTTATTTTCTACTACCAACCAAGGAAACACATTAAAAGGGTTTCAGAATCGTAAATACATCATCAGTAGTTAATTACCACATTTTTACATCATTTGGAAGGGAAAACGATGCAACAGTTCAGAAACTTTAATTTTTCTGTAGAAATTATTTTAAATTAATTGCTTCTTTATTCCATTGGATGAGCGATGTCGCATTCCCCATCCACTCCAAATCTAACATTAATAATAAAAAAAAAATAGAAAATTATAGTTTGAAAAACTAGAAAAACGCTTGTATAGCAAACCTAACTAAAAGCTAAGTGTGGTGAACAACGCTTAATTTTTAAAGTTCAAAGTTCGAAGCTAATATCCTTGTACTATTCCTGATTTGTTTGCAATTTGAATACAGTTTATCTAAAATCAACCAACAATTTTTGTTTTTTAACATATCTCAGAGTAGGGATGGATAAATTTTTACTTTGAAAACTCTATTTTGCACAAAATGTTATGATCTACATTTTATAGTGTTAGGATTAGCCATTTCTGTGTTATGGACTCTCTGGAAACTTACTTTTTCTGAAATTTGGCAAAATTCGTCGATGTTTGACAATCGATTGTGGTTAAACACCTAAATCAAATTCAGCTTAAGGGAGACTTTAGACGCACAATTTAATAAACTTTGTTTTATAAATATAACATTTTTTTCGATTGAAAGCAATTTTCTATACGTTTGTTTTTCCAAAATCTGAAAAAAGTTCGGTTGGCTTTTTTGCCCCCCTCCCCGTAAACATTTTATTTTCCTCTTATCGAATTTAGTTCCATTTTTGATATTTTATTTTCAGGACCCATCTGAACTATATAAAAACAAAAACTACTCCATCTTTTGCAAGGCAGACCCTCATTTTGAGGGTGATTTTAGTAGACTAAGTAAGAACATTAAAACAAAGTTGTGCAATTAATGTATTGTCATTGGTCCTTGAAACGTGTGCAAATTTTCAAGTTAATCAGATTACTGTAAGTTAATGAAAATTGCGATGAAAGATTCCGTTACATACAGGTAAAGTTAATAAAAGCGTATTAAAAAAAAAACAAAAAAACTTAGTAGCATTGAACCAGTAATTTATTATTATTGATATCAGTGTGTATATTAATTTGTCGATCCCTTTCATCTTGAGAATAAGGTGAACAGACCTGGTTCAAAACCTTTGACTCTCTAATAATCTTGTTTATAGGAAATTATAATACTTTATACTATACAGTAAAACTGTAAATGAAAAATACGAGTATGAACAATTTTTCGGTAAATAAACATTTTTATTTAAATCTGGTAAGTGGAATACAATGCTGGCCATAGTTTAAATAATAAAAATAAAAATAAACTTCCTTCTATACTGTAAATGAACTAGATATTAGATAAGATACCCACCTAATTTGTTATTATTTGTATTTAAATTAATTAGTCTTATTATAGCTACAGGAATGTATCGATAAACCAAGATGCGAATAACAAATGTTCTTAAACCCTGTAGTGATATATCTTCGTCGAGTGCTAGCGGCCGACATGCTAACACGACCGATCACGACATGACAGAGGCCACGTGCACATTACCCTGACGTGTTATCATCGCTTGTTATCGCTCCCTCTACCGGCGGTTGTTCAGGGTATCTTAGCCCTATATTGGTTTTTGTTGCTGCATCCTTTAAAAAAAAATAAAAATAAAGGAAAAAATATATAATATTACTCGTTTCGAAATAAATAATTATTAGTTATATTTTATTTTATTAAATTTAAATTAATAAATCTTCAAAAGCTAGGATTTACAGTTCAACTACATTTATAGGTTTTATGCTTTGAATCCAAAGCTCTAATTATAGCGTTAACTTACAATAATTCAATTACTTATGTAACTTATGGAACATCTATCAGGTTTTAAAAGTATAGTTTTTAACACTAAATCCCATCAATAATTGAATCTTAATCGGCATTTATAGATTGCTTAGATACTGTTCAGGTTACGTACACACTCGCAGTTTTCAATGGATTCTGTATTGTGGGTTCATTATTTTTGTCGCTTGAGGTACGCATGATAGTATAAAAGGATCAATACAATTGGGATTTTCGGATTAATTGTCACATCTATTCTTTCTATTTCAAAACTAATTTCGAATGTTAAACCTTCATCATCTAGAAACGTTCAAAGATTTCAAAACATCAGAACTTTGTTATATTAGGCCAACATAAGATAACAATTTCTACTTATGTTAGCATACATTGAAATTGAGTCACCAGTTTAAGACCACTCCAAGAACACAATAATTGTTTTTGAATTTTGATCCTGAAGGCTAGTTCCCAAAATATGTATAATAATTGTTCAAATAAATTCTGAAAAAAAAAATTAAGAAAATCTCGTTTTATTTCTTTCTCAGCTCTCAGTCAAGATAGATAAATAATTTATTGTCGTAAAATTGTAGTTTTGTGTGCTATCTTTGTACCACAACCAAAACCCGTTTTCCGGAAATTAATGCACGATTTCATGTTTAAACCAAAACGTGATATTATTATCAAAGATTATTTATCAGAATTATGTTCTCATAAAGAGATAGCATATACAACTACAATTTTACGTGAAAAAATATTTCTCTATCTTGACTGAGAGCTGAGAAAAAAAAATAAAACGTGATTTTCATTTTTTCTTTTTCTTGGTTCCCAATGCTCATTGGCGGTTATGACTCTAGTTTTGCACTATAATGGACCCCTACAACCCTCACAAAAATCGGAATTAAAATCTGTGAGTTACAAGTCAAAACGTCTCCTTGCAAGCTGAAACCAAGATACCACACTATATCAGATCTGGGTAATGGGATCTTATTTAATAGGACTTTTGGGGTCGAAACTACGACATAAAGTAAAAGTAATGTATCAGGTTTTGGTTGTGGTGAAGAGGTAAATAATCTCTTTACGAATAATATCAGGTTTTGGTTTAAACATGAAATCCTGCATTAATTTCGGGACAACCCTATAATTATTATCTACTAACCTCCTTCAACATCATCGCCATAATTTTATTCGCTACTGTAATGCTTTGTATACAATCAGTGAATGTAATGTTTCATTAAAAACAACTGACATGATTAGGCATAATGGATTCAGCTCCCGTAAGATAAAAAAGTATATGGATCTGTTGTGTTATACTTCCTTGCACCTCTTTATTCATTAATTTCTTTACAGAAATGGATATTTAAAGTTATTGCATGTTCTTGTGACATTCCTCTAACATAGTCGATTCAACCCTAGAGGATTGGAATCTTCCCCGATCCCCCTGTGGCTGGCCACCGAGCACTGCCCCACAGGTGCAGCATGGACTGACCAAGGACAGGGAAGACACTATTTAGCAGAGAGAACTAAGGAACAGCTCGTTAGTAGTGAGTTAGTAGAACTACTATGAATGGAAGGTAATTGCCAAGATAGGGAGATCTTGTGCTAGGTGAGCTCTAAGGCGCTTCATCAATATTCCCCCTGGCCGCGGGGGGACGTGATGTACATTCCGAGTCCTCGCCCCTCTTCTCCTTTTTTCTTATTTTCTTATTTATTTTTTTATTCTTCCCTCTTCTCTCCTTTCGTCCTCCTACCGTCTCCGCAAGTTCAAGTAGCCCCTGCAAC
Organism: Euschistus heros; assembly: GCA_003667255.2. NCBI lineage: Eukaryota > Metazoa > Arthropoda > Insecta > Hemiptera > Pentatomidae > Euschistus > Euschistus heros. The sequence goes on from RCWM02000004.1 coordinate 6,025,261, forward strand.
GATATCTCAATAAATATTGTACTTGATACGCCTTTCTGCTACCTGCGACTAGGATGTGCACTTTAACAAAAGCTTTGAGATAAAACTATAAGAACAGTGTTTGTTTATTAGAAGTGAAACATGCATTCGCAAATATATCCCCTTATTTAATGAACTATATTTCAACAATATGGACATCTAATAATTATCTACCGGTTGAACTAACTCGTCTGCTGGTTTGACCTAAACCTTTTAGAGTGTTACGCTCATTATTTTTTAAAAGTTCAAATTAACTCTGTTTATGTCGGTTAAATTTACAGTCTTAATACAATTACTACAACCATGTATATCGACCGCAGGAATGCTATCATTATACCCTGGGGAAGACCGGAGCACCAATACGTTCTGTCAAGTACTAATGAAAAACAATTGTTCTTCTCAGGTAATGTTTCTCCTAATAATAACACGAAAGTCTAATAAAAAGGTATTATTATCTGACTGCGTGCATTTTAGGCATTTGATTATATGTATATATTTTTAAACTATTTAATGGTATGTAGAACTGTATACATTAAATACAATAAGTAAATTTGAAGAAAATGATTGCAATGTCATATACACACGAAGTATTGTGGTCGAACACTCGGATAAGGCCTCCCAAAACGCAGAATTGAGGGGTTAATTCGCATTAAATCATAAGTTCTAGACACTGCGTGATCTACAACTAGCCGAACGCAAGGATATCCACAATTATCACCGATCTCGATCTCCCCATTGTTGAACAAATCATTATTGGTAATATCCGCATAGAATCTACATGATCACCTTTTTTATGCCTTTTATAGTTTTAATTCATTGTTTGAAACAATTTATCGATATTTACATCTGTAGTACTTGTTATGATATACGACAAGAAAAGTTGGGGAAATGACTGTAATAACATTTCGATAACATTTAAAGAACTGCTCACTAGTACACACTTCAATAAATCTACATTAGAAGGTCTCTTGGCCATCTTATTTCGATGATTATCAGGATTGAGTGTGTGACAATTTGGGAGACCAGCGGGTTCAAGTGGGTATGGAGTTTACTATGAAAGGGTAGGTATCTTGTTTGTGCCAAATCAGCAACATATGGATTAAGGTCTTTATAGATGGATTTCTTTGTGACGTAATATGGAGCATTGAGGATTTTACGAAAGTTTTTGAATTGTAAGGATTGGATATGAGAAGAATCGGAAGGTTAAGTGGAGCCCCAAATCTCAACCCTGTAAATGTATCTAATTACTTTTATGTAATTAAGTCATTTGTAGTTGATTAGGAGCATTGAATCCTTGCCTAGTAAATGTTTAGTAGTTGGAAAGACAAGCAGTTTCCTGTCTTTAAGCCTGATATGTTTTAATTCATTTAAATGTAATTTTTTTTTTTTTATTTTGGTGAACCTGCTCTTAGTTGAAACGAACATGCACTTGCACCTAGTGCATACATGCCCACTATCGACGAACTATAAAACATATATAGTTGGAGTAATGGTATTGGCAATGTAAGGAATGTAAAACTAACATGCAATAGTTGAGAGGAATGGCCTATAAAATATACTGCAGCGGTATAGAGAAGGATGACGGACTAGAGAAGCTATTATGAAGGGCAGTAAATCCTTCTACCTTCCTAGGGCGAGGGCTGAGGGCTGTAGGGAACCAAACAATTTTATCGCCCAATCGACTCTACCGGATTCACCCTTCCTTGTATGTCTTTATTTTTCTATCTAGGTTTAAGTTCTCCTAAAAGGAATAAGGATAACACTATAAAGATTCCTTACATTGTAAGAGGATGTGGCTAATGTTATGGTGCTATGGTGATTGAAGATGTATCATAAAAAATATTTATAGCTCTCAATATAGATGACATCTTATTTTACTCCTTTCCTTGGAAGGGCAAAAAAGTATTAATAATTTAAATAATTCTTTTATACCAAAAATAATATTTATAATACGTAGAAATTTTCTTTTTCTTTGTTTTAATTTTTTAATTAAGCTCCCTTAATTATTTTTAACTAAAAAAGCTATTATTAACAATTTATGGTTGACTGTGTCTTGAGTTGTAGTAGTCTAATGTCAAATTTAAATTTGATCTATAAACATTTTTTTTTTTTAATGAGACTACTGTCTGAAATAGATTTAGTGATAGATAGATAGATTTAGTATTATATAAAAGGACAAGGCATTTTTCGTTTGCGATCACTAACAGCGAAAACTTCTGAACCAGTCTGTACCAAATTTTAACTACATCTTCATAGTTAAAGGAAGGTTTAGCAATAATAAAATTTAAAGATTTTTAATTATATAGCTATAAAAAAACGATAAATATGTGTTGCGCAGTGAAGTTTAATAACCAACCGGTAGGTTGCAAGCACCATTCGAGAGAGGTTACAAAGGTACAGTGATATATACAGCGCTAAAAATTTATGATAAACTTTACTTATTTTTAATTCAATTGTTATTAAAAAAGCTATAAATATATGGAGCGACATAAGGATCTCAGTGCAGTTTAAAAATCGACCGGCATCTGGCCATTTTGCAACAGAGTTGGCAATGGTGAAACTATTATATTCAAATGTACCAAATTTGAACTACAACATCTTTATAGTTCTAGAAAGGTTTATAATAATAATTAAAATGTATAGTCTTGAGTCCCAGAAACGAGGTTTGCCTCACTGTCATATACCTTTATGGTTAGAAATTAAAATCCAACCAGATTGATGGATAAAATTATCTCGGTCAAATTGGATGTCTAATTATGCTTTTACGTACTATTCAAACACCTTATCATAAATGAATAATTATCTATCCTCGACTAATAAATAATTATTTGCATTCGGGTCCGAAAATTAAGATTCTAGCGCCTCAATAATTTTTCTCTACCTAAAGTAAAAATGTTTTGTCTAAAATATAGACCTAAATTCTGGATCTTATAAAATCCCTTTAACCAGATACCTTAATATTATTAAACATCAAAAGTTTATTTGAAGCTTTTGTAGTTTTTGTAAATACTTTTAATTTTTTCGTTTTATAATATTGTAATGATGTAATATTATTCTGTAATGAGAACTTCAATATTTTGATTTTATAACTCGAATCGTGATGGACGAAGTGCTCAGTAGTTATTAATGATAATAATATTTTTATTTAGATATAAATAAATAAAACCTGTACCTCTACAACCCATGAAGGGTCTTGGGCTCAGTACTTAGGTAGGGGTGTACTGTTTCTAGGCCAACGGTTGTGAATGGAGATTTGGCCTAAATCTCGCTCAACCGCTAGGTTTTTCCCCATTTAAGGGTACCCGCTTTATAGAGGCTGTGCCCCAGGAAGGTCTCCCGATCTCGAAGTCGAGCTACAACAGAAATAACAGAAAATAAATTTTCTGCTTTCAATCGGACTCGAACTTGGGCCCGGGGGCTTGGTAGTCAAGTGCCTTACCCACTGAGCTACCTCGCTTCTTTATTATTTATTTAGTTATTATTTAGATATAAAACTTTATATATTGTGAGTGTTTTCCTTTTGCTTTCTACATTCAACTGTATATGTTATATACAACAAGTAAATTTGAGGAATATAATTAAAATGACGTGTCAAAAGCATGTAAAGAACTATTCACAGGTAAGTTCTACACTAGAAGGTCTTTAGACAATCTTCTTTTCAGACGTCTCGGAGAGTTATCGAGAATAGAGTTTATGGAATATTGGTAAAGTATACTGCAGGACGAGAAGTCGTAGGTTTTTTGACGAAGGGTAAAGTTAATTTTATGGGATTTGTTTGGATTTATTTTAATTCTCTAATTTCGACGCCATTCTTGAAGGTTATCAATGTGAGATAGCAGTGATTGGGATGCAGTGGAAATATTATTATTTACTGATAACGCACATGTTATTTTTTAATGTATCTTGAGAAACATGGGCATATTGGGTAAAGAGGGGAAAATAGGACCAGTTATGGTTCACATTGAAGGTTCTTTCACTGTGATAGCATCGTATAAAAAAAAAAAAAATAAAATAAAAGAAGGATGTCATAGTCATATCTTCTTTTATAGACCTGTAGTAGATCTCAGTGAAGTCTATACACCCTAAAATTAGAGTTTTTTCCATATTGCCCAATTTATTTGAAACGCATTCCATCATCATATAAAGGTAAAAAGTCTTATTGGTTTTGTTCGCACGTTAGTTTAAAAGTAATAGTACCCATTATTCGCTTGCTAACTGAAACTAGGTTCACGATTGGGTTTAGCTGTGAATGTACCGTAAGATCCTATTGATCTATTCCTTTGAATGTAACACTAGGCAGAGCAGGCTGGGAGAGGCATAGACTTGCCGCCTTCCACTATGGAGATATAAAATAAGAGAGGACATATAGGAGATGTTAGCTAAGTGGCGAGCCATAAAGAGGTTGAGGGGGGAGGGGGGGAGTAGGGCTACGTGAGGTGGGTAGGCGGCTCTTTCTATCAAATCCTAGCCGGCCGATGGTCCATCAAACCTTGCTCAACTTTATAGCCTCAAGGTTTACAGGGCAACATTGTGTCCCTCTTATATGTCTCCGTCTCCCGCAATTTTTTCACTCTCCTTTTACTGCCTCTAATAAAAGTTAGCTTTAAAATGTTACACCTCCCAGCATTCCGGTCACAAACTGTGCCAGTCTGGCTAATACAAGGTCTGGGTTCCTAATGTGGTACAGTAATACAGATTTAACAAATTAATAAAATAAAATAAAAATAAATGCAGTCGAACCTGGATAAATGGAATCTTGGTGACAGGTTTTCAATCCCACTTAAGGAGGTATTCCACTTAGACAAGGTTTTACTTATCCAAATTATTTAGGTTGCATGTACTATTAAAAGAGGTTTTTAAACAGCTTGTAATTGTTATAATTGTATAATTTTTTTTTTTTATTGAAGACTCTTTTACAATAGGTTATATATCTTCACCAAAAATAAGTTGGTTCAATTTCTGTCTATCCAACCGATCTCCCTCAAACATTCCGCTATTCATCATTCCTTCCATGACGCCCTCAACCCAACGTCTTCTAGGGCGACCTTTCTTCCGTCTTCTTTCCGGGCTCCATTAAAAAATTCTTTTTGGCCATCGTTCCTCTCCCATCTTCATAACATGGCCAAACCACTTTAGCCTCATAGCTCTAATGGTGTAGAGAATGCTGTCCATGCCGCGATACTACGCAGTAACGTCTCCAATAATCCATTTCTAGGGCTAGAAGTCTTTTGGCCTGGCTCTCCTTAATTTACCAGGACGCCTGAATAAAGTGTTACACTTTCCAGGAACGATTTATAACTTGTAAATTTATAACTTGTGCAAAATACTGGGCCATTTGTTTTATCAGTGTTCCACCAATTGGTATATTTTTACTTAGGCACTGCCGCAGCCATGTTAGGAGACATTTTTCTAACTCAGGGTACTCACAAGCCCGAAATCTCTTTATTTTTCCATGTCCTTCTGAACATGTTCAATATTGTTTTTACTATTCAAAATCCGGCGCAATGTTGATTTCGGCACGCCAAACTGTTTTGCAATCTCATACCTTGACTTTCTTTTTTCAAATGCACGAACAAAACTTAATTTTTCACTAATTGAAAAAGATTTTAGATTTCGTAACATGTTGACAGGATGGCCTTTACTTATCAACTGGCAGGAAAGTTAGAAAAGATTAGAGAGCAACAACAATAGGTTAGATTGAAATATCAATGTGTTTCATGTTTACATTTTTGGGACCAATCGAAACTAAACTAAACCTATCCCTTCACATTTCCTTTGTAGTAATGTGAATACCACTTATAAAGGTAAATACAAAAACCGTTCTGTTTACAGATGCAATTTCTACATAAATTGATTCCACTTATAGAGGTGAAAACATTCCAGGTAAAGAGTTTATTTAAGGAAAAATTATAGGATCAAGAGTTTTGTAACACTTATAGAGAGAGGTATTCAATTTATGTAGGTTCCACTTATCGAGGTTCGACTGTGCAACAAATAAAATAAAGTGCAATGAGTAATAAAGAAAATAAATTAGGGTAATAATAGTAATTACAAATGAACTAACATAGGGAAAGTGTAATTCTTAAATACAGTCATACTATATATTTATACAATATTTACAAACATCCGAGGTAAACCCCGATCCAAGCTTTTCCTCCCTCTGTGAGAGGGCACGACAGGCTCAGCGCTGCTCTCACAGCTACGTCACTAGCAGAATCCAGTGGAGGTTGAGTAGGAGCGCTGTGGCTCTGTCGCTGAGGACATAGCTGGAGAAACTTAAAATAAATTACCATAAGCAAAACACAAAGCTGGGGCTTCGCATATATTTCAATGATTCCACCACAGATAGATATATTATCGATGTTCCATATCGACGATTTTTTGAGCTCTTGAATATACACATGAACATCGGGGACCAAAAATATCGATATATGATTTTTTGTATGAAATGCAATTTTAAATATTCCAATCATGCTACAATGGCATTCATGTTTATTTTATCGTTTCACTTAATTTAGGTAAAGGTATCGAACCACTGCTCCACCATATTCGGACAAACCCGTATCACTCTTGCAGATCGTTTCTGATGCTTAAATTTGAATTTTACATTTATAGATAGCTCTTTCGTATAGTTTTACATATAAACTTATATTTCAATAATTTTATGATGGATTTTATTGTTTAGCTTGGATTATTTTCTGTTATATTGATATTTTCTTAGTTCGTCTTTTTAAATGTAAGAAGATGTAACAAAAGGTTACAGAGGTTTCGAAATGGATATAGTGTTTTACATATTGATATTTCATATTTCAATACTATGGCAACCTAATCCGTGTGATAATTTTTTTTTTTTTTATTATTATGAAAGAAGGAACAGTTGTTATCAAGCTCATTGTCATTTCATACTTAATACGAAAAGAATGGAACCTTAATAATAAGGGGGTCCCAAAAGCTGGAAACGCACCTACCGCCTAACAAGAGTTTAATTGTCGTTAATATTGCAGGTAAATGCTCATTGACTTAGTGAATAAAAAATATCACTTTCTATTATTCACTGCGGTGAACTTCAGTCGTCAGCGCGCAATTGCCCCAGCTCCTCTTCAATTATTGCTAGCAGTTAGACGATAATGAGTTTAAATTCCAGGAGAAGCGAGCGATTGGTTAGAGTTGACTGGGCTTGTAGCTACCAGAGGTTGCTGTAAAATTCACAGGAGCTGCCATAATTACAGTCCACCGGCCGCTATCGAAGGCCTCCCTCAATCGACGGAATTATTAATTAGCGCTTTTAGCGACAATCACTCAGTCCCGCTCCACCCACTCTGTTCTCTATGCTCTATACCGAACTAATGTTTATTCATTCACTTCCTCAGTTATTCCTTTGGTTATAATAGATACTGCCGCCTTCGGCTCAGGTGATTATGTGGATTTAACTCTTCGAACAGTTTTGTATTTATTGTATAGTTTGAATTTGAATAATGTACTATTGCTTCGTTCCTATTACATTTAGCGTTATAGAGTATGCATGTATTTATTGATCCACGAAATGTCTTGGAAAAAATAAATAAATAAATAAATATATATATATATATATATATATATATATATATATATATATATATATATATATATATATATATTATCCTTTTAATTCTAAAATGAAAATTGAGAAAACGAATAGATTATAGATAGACGTATCTATCCATGATGTATTGTTTTTCCTGGCCAGGGAGAAAAAAGTTTTTTATTATTTTATTAAATTAAAATAAAATACAAATATTTAGATTGTCATAACTGATGCAGTGTTATTATGTTCAATAAAAAAAAATTAAGTTTCCATAAAACTATTTCGAATAATTCAATAATTAATGAATTCAATATATAGCTAGTTATTTATTAAAAGCAATCTAATTAATTCAGGTCCACTGCTCATTACTTTATTAATCGTAAATAAAACTGAAAGATTAATATAAATATTTGGCATCACTTAAGTAATTGACTTCAATTTGAATAAGCCAGCTCGATAAATAATTCAGAAAACGTCAATCATCGAGCGATGTATCAGAAATAACGGTCATAAGAACGGGAGTAACAGGAACTGAGCGATAACCATCTGCCAATGAGAAATAGGCTTAGCATAAACGATTAATCAAAAATCATATAATCGCTTTGCTACTATCGATACAGCTGATTAATTGAAACTAGGGATTATAATCACAGGAAAATCATTACCGGCTTGGCCACGCCCGGCTCTCTTCAACATTTTTCATATCCTCAGCTGACAAGGAGATAACTCTCAGTATTTATTGCATCTTTGTTTAAGTCGGCAATTATCAGTTTTTTTGGCTCTAAAGAGATTTAAGCAATGTATAGATAATTCAGAAAGAGGCTCATAGAGAAAATAATCGAGATCTGAGAATTTGTGCAGGGTGGTATATAGGTATTTAGTTATATTACCACGAAAATTTTGGTATTACTGGCATGATATCCTGGAGGGGCCATGATATTTGAATTTAGACCAATTTTTTCCTGTTCCTGAACGTTCTGTTAAAACGTTCGAAGTTCCAATTTGATCAAAGGGTGAGTCCTTTGATGAGTTCAAGCTATTGGTGTGCTGTTAAATAATGCTTGAGAGCATTCTAAATGATATCTGTTTTCTTCAAATTTTATGTGCAGCCGAAAAATCCAAGGCACTTATATAATTTTTACCTTTCTAAGTGTCTTAATAAATTAGTCATGAACTCATTCGAAAGCTCTACTGATGAAATTATTAAATAATGTTGAAAGTATTCTCAACATTATTTATGGAACTTCGAAAGTTTTAACAGAACGTTCAAGAACAGGAACAAATTGGTCAAAATTCAAATATCATGGCTCTTCCAGGATAGCATGCCAGTAATACCTACATACCTGCATATCTCCCTGCACAAAAGCCAAACCTCAATACCTGACAACCATTCCTTATAAGTCCAGAACTTGTACAATTGTTGTTCACCTGCTGGTTCAGCGAAAATTATTAAAACTTGTTTCCTGTCTGTTGATGATGAATGAATGAAATATAATAAGCGAATTTCATAATGTAAGTCAACAAAATTACTTTCGCTCATATTATGAAATATTTCAGGTATGGAACTGATAAAACTAAGCAAAGAAGGCAGAGGTCTAAGAGAGATGGAAGCAGAACTAGAAGAAGATAGGGATATGAGTTTTTATTGTTGATATTTTACTGTTTGAGGTGTAACGGCTGCTTTTATTGGACGAGGCTCAGCGGCGGGGTGCACCTGGGCCCACGAATATCGGCCACCAATATCAGACCGCCATTTTATTTTCCTTACTTACAAAGTTTTCTTTTTACTTTTATTCCTTCCTATAAAGGCTAAATTTTATTGCGCGGAGTTTCGACAATCAGGATGTCGACAATAGTTGAAAGCGAAGACAAGCCTAACGAAGGCTTATTTGAGTAGTAGCTGCACAAAAAAACAAAATAAAAAGTGAAATGAGAAGTAAAGTAAATTATATCATTCATGTTCCATATTCTCTATTCACATTGCCTACAGATCAGAGTGGGAAAAACAGAGATTCTAGGAGAGCTAAAGTCAAAGATCGAAGGTACGATTTTGAGTCCGAAATGGTAAGGAATGTAAACACAAGTGTCTAATGGAATGAAAACAAGAACTCCCACTGGGACATTTTTTGTTCATAGGTAAGAGTAAATAAACTAGTTTTAATCTTGACATCTCAGTTGTGTTTGTAGCACCCACGACCTGACGGCCACATTAAATAATCATTTTAAATACTTTTTTTAAAAATTAAGGATGGCATATTCAAGCGAAAGTCACAGACAAAATAATATTAAAAAATGTAAATGTACATAATGATTTTATGATTATTTCGTTTGTAATTAATTCAGAAACTGTAAGATTTGCCTGAATTCGCTTTTCCGTTTATACATACTTATTCTAATAGAACCATATAACAATATTTACAAGAATTAGCTGCTAATATTCGCAACTTTTAAAGTTATGTATTTTTATTTCAGAAAAACGAGGTTTTTCCAAAAATACACTTTTTGAAGTTTGGCGGAAAACATGCTCCAATTAAAAGGACAGAGTAAGAGAATTCATACTCAATTCGTTAAGGCAAGACGAAAATACTAAAGTACAACTGTCAACAGAATCGTTAAAGGCTATACAAAATTTAACTTACTAGGGGACGTTTGCAGTTGTAACTCACAGATTTGAATGCCGATTTTTGTGTGGGTAGTAGAGACCTATAATAGCGCAAAACTAGAGTTATAACCGCCAATGAGCATTAGGAGCCGAAAAAAAAATAAAATATGAAAATCACGTTATATTTTTTTTCTCAGCTCTCAGTCAAGATAGAGAAATGATTCTTTCACGTTTAATTGCAGTTATGTACGCTATTAGATATAAAAATACTTTTGTAGTTCAAGACACTATCCGGTTTTAGGGTGCTCAAAAATGACAAAATTCCAAGGAAATCCGCTGTAAATCAGTGGAAACTTTTTTTCATGAACAACTGACCTCAAATTTCGAGTTAACGCACCATAAAACCCTTATATGTGAAATTTTATCAAAATAAAAAAATATTGATTTTTTACCCCTTTCGAGGAAGTTAGAATTTTGAAGTTGAGATTTCATCAACTTTGTCTACCGGTCATAACAACTGCTGTGTTCAATCGATTACAACAGTAATAGCATCACTAGAATCAGCATACATTCTGCTTTTTATCCATGGGTATAACATTGGATTTACTCCCGATTTTAGTGAACAAAAACTGATGTGAATGAAAAAATCCAAGGTCAGCTATAACTTGAGATATTTCAATAAGGCGGATTTGGGCACAACTATGCAGTTTTACGGCTTCTAGACTACCTTAAAATTTTGTCTTAATCGGTTGCTAAATATGTGTGATAGCGCCTTTGCCTTCTAAAATCCTACAAAATTTTAATGGTAAAAAAAAATATATTTTTGATTTCGACAAAATTAAGTTTCTACATGTTTTTTGAGATGAGGAATCTGGAAATAATATCAGTTTTTAGTTTAAAAATTTTTCTCACCTATATTATATAAATAATCTAAAATTAATATCAAGTTTTGGTTGAAAAATATGTATATTGTTTTATTTGAAATTTATTGTGTAAAAACTAAAATAATAATAGAAATATGCCATTTTAAAACGTCTTATTTACATAATATAGGTGAGAAACCTATTATAGGCACCTATAATTTCTGTTTTTACCTTTCTAACTGTCTTATTAAATTAGTCATGAACTCATTGGAAGCTCTACTAATTAAATTCTTTATAATGTTGAAAGTATTCTCAACATTGCAGTAATTTCTTAATAAATTAATTATTAAGAATTCGGAAGCTCTACTAATGAAATTCTTCGTAATTTATCTAATATTTTTAATTTCTAGCTTACGTGCTTGTCATTCATCTGTCTTATTAGCTGTATGAAAGTATTTTTGTTTCAGTCATGGTGCTTCTCAGGTATGTTCTGAACATATCTTCAAAGAAATGACTGCAATGCTGAGAGTACTTTCAACATTATAAATAATTTCATCAGTGGAGCTTTCGAATGAGTTCATGGCTAATTTATTAAGACACTTAGAAAGGTAAAAACTGTATAATTGCCTTGGATTTTTCGGCTGCACATAAAATTTGAAGAAAACAGATATCATTTAGAATGTTCTCAAGCGTTATGTTACAGTACACCAAACGTTTGAACTCATCAAAGGACTCACCCTTTGATAAAATTAGAATTTCGAAAGTTTTAACAGAACGTTCAGTAACAGGAAAAAATTGTTCTAAATTCAAATATCATGGCTCTTCCAGGATAGCATGCCAGTTTTTCGTGGTAACATAACTAAATACCTATATACCACCCTGCACAAAACCCATACCTCAATACCAGACCATTCAATATAGTAATTAGGAATTATTGATTATCAATTCAATTAGTAAAGGACTAGTATTTGAAATTATCTCTCATTAATAATTGTTATGAGTATTGGTTACAGTTTGATTGGTTGCATTTTCCATGTGCTCGAAATTACCTTCTAGAAGCTGCATTTCACTTTTAGTGTAATCAGTTTGATCCGAATATCTTGATTTATTGAGAAAAATGGCAGATGAGAGGGGATCACCGTTGGTAGGGCAGCGAGTACGATAGCCTTTTGCTTTGTTTACTCGGCTCGGGTAGGCCAAGTGAAGTGATGGATTCTGGCTGAAAGAAGTGGCCCATTGTGTTCTACAAGTAACATCAGTCATCTCCAGACCATATCTGAATTCATTCTTCTTTTTTTTCTCTCTATTTTTCTTAACTATTTCTTTTTTCCCTTTTTCCTTCCCTTCTTTCTATTCATTTTTTTTATTCTATTTTATTTTTTTACAACTATTCTCTCTCATCAGATATGCTTACCAGTTTTGTTGTACACCTTGTATTAGATGTACATACCTGGATTATACTTCATTGTTGGGTGCTCATTTAGATCCCTGCGAAAAAATTAAATGTTTTAATCAAACATTTTTATTATAACTTCAAATTTTATATTACGTTTACTAAATATCCCTTATGCCTCATATAGCGCTGATAAATCGGTTTATTAACATGCAAAGATTTTCAAAAGCAAGTTAAGAATTTTTTCAACTCGTGTATTTAACATAACGTACATACTATCGATACACAGTATAATTTAAAAAATTAGATAGTGATAATATGTTCATAGCTATCTATAATTTGTAATAAAACATTTATTTGAGTGATTTTCCATGAAAGGTCATAATATCCACTTTTCCATAATTTTGAAAAAACGAAAAAAAGAATACTTGAATTAATCAAGTATTAATTCAATTCACTTTATCGAAACTATAGTTGTTCCATTTCGGCTGGTCCGTGAAGTACTGAAACTTATCTAAATAGTCTTTAATTTATTATTATTTCACTCCTTTTCATTTAATTTAACAATATTTAAATCCGTAAAAAAATATATTTTTATAAAATGTCGATATATATGTGGCACTTGTGAATTTTGGGTTATGGTTATCACCAGAAAGCTATATTTTTCTCGTTGTTTGTGTCTAATGGACTTAGTTATCAGGTTATTACAGAGATGAGTAATCAATGAATGAAAAATGAATAATCATTTTGGAAAAAAATTGTTTTTCTTAAAATACGAATTTTGTTCTTAACCGACTATTCACAAGTTCCACAGTCGTTAACTTATTACAGAATTCTTCGATTCTTATAATTTTTTCCATTTTTACTGTTGATGGGCATATGTATTATGTAATTACATTTTTTAGGATTTTTTTTTTTACTTAACATTATTAATGTATCATTATTATTATTATTATTTTATTATTTATCCTTCCGTAGTAACCATTTCCAAGTGTCGTTCATTTAGCAAAATAGTACATGGTGCTTCAGGCATACTAGAATATAATACTAGAATATGATATTATAATTTAATGTAATATAGTCCAAAAATTATCTATAGTTTTAATTTTTATAAATATATTAAATAAAATCCATAAATTATTAACGAAAAATAAGTACATAACAAATGAGGCGTCGAATGCCATAACCAGTCAAGTCCTATTTCCAGATTTTTTTTTTTTTTTTTTTAAATAGTTTTTCTAGTAGAACGGCCATACGAAAAATAAGGCCTCTTCCTAATCTAGCCTTTACCTTTATTGACCAGCTGTGAAAAATTTTCAAAAATGGACTTCACTTAGGAAATTCTTCACCTAAAATATGTATCGTTCGATAAATACAAACATTATCGATGTAGTTTCTTCTTCCATTTCGTCTACAACTTTTAACCTTTTCAGTAATTTATTCTTAATTATTCAGTTCTCATACTGGGATTGATTTTAGTACCGAATTTTATTTGATTCTTCTTGTGATTTTGATTTTTTGTGCTCTACTAAATTAATAAAAATATGCAAATTTCACGAATCATTAACTGAAGCAATTGTCCATTGTATTGAATATTTTTAAAATCAAGAGATCAATCTCAATTTTCATAAAATTCCGCCATCGTTGTAATATTATATATATTTTTTTAATTACTGTTATTCGATACAGATCATTGTGGGTAACCAATTAATATTTATAATTCTTAGAGATGTATACATAGAGAAGTAGTAATGAGCTTATTTTGTTTTTAATTACTAGCTAGTTTATAAAAGATGTTTTCGATTACAAAAAAATTACATTAGAATATCTTTCGATATTAAGCAATGCCTTAAATGATCCGGTTACGTTATCAATTATACACTGATTAACCGCGTTATACACTGAATATCTTGTTATCTTCTAATAATGAACTAATAAAGACTTTTGTTTCTTTTCAATTTGTTTTTATTATTATTTATCAGTATGGTACTATAATTTATATTCAATAATCGATACTGGAAACTGAAAGAAAGAAATGTAACATGACTCTTACTACGTGAAAAAAATAAAGAAATAATGAACATCGTCGAATCTAAAACCCGCTTTTGTCATTTCTAGTAAGCGCCTCAGCGGATCATCTTCTTTTTGTTCATTTCCAATCGCTGTTGAGAGCGCTTTGGTAATCATTCCCTGGCTGTTTTATATTACTAAGGTAAACTACTAAAATTCCAATCCAATCAAAAAGCGCAATTTCACTTCCCTCCTCGAACTTAGCCTCCACCAAAAAAGAAAAAAGTAAGTTGCGGTTAGGTGTAATGAGACTGGCAATAGTAAGAACATAAAGGCTCGGAAAATGGTGTGTGGATTGAAAACTAACTGGAGAGGCAATAAATCCTGCCTGTTGGGAGTCATATCCAATGGTTGGTAACCCGATTGGTACCCAAAGGGAGATCCCAGTTGGAGTACTTACACCACATAAATTGTAACCCATAAAATCAACTTTAATTCGCTCTGCTCTACTAAAACCGACCCTACTCGACGTGTTTCGACGATGTGATGCGGTCTTCTTGTTTTTGTTACCTCTGTATAGGCAATTGTCCCTTTCAGTATATAGCAGTATGTCCTTCACTTAAAGTGTAGTGGTGTAGTTAGTTCTTAAATCTTTCCTTTTTACATCTCAATACCTTGTGCATAATTTAACTTTTGCAAAGCTTTACTTATAAACTTAAGGTTTTTAGATTATTAATAAACAATAGATTATATTGTTGTCTTTAATTGGATAGATGAGTATGCTGTGTTTATAGCAACCCAATAAAGTTAGGCAGCACTATGTTTATTGTTAATTGTCTCAATAAAGCCTATATCTCTCTATTTATTTTATTTTTTATTATTTATTTTATTTTATGAATAAACAGTTATGATATTTCGAACATTGTAGACAATTTTTTTTTTTTTTAGTTGTACATTATTTTATAAAAGTGATAAGAATCCTTCACTTTTATAAAATAATCTACAACTCATTATTGAGTATTATTTACGGTGAAATATCTCCGTTTCAGAAAAATGTCTCGTAAATGTTTTTTTTTACTTGCTTAGCTACATATCGTACGTCATAACATTTATACTCTTGTGTACATAATAAACTACTTTCAAATGTTAAACGTTCATCATCAGTTCTAAAACCCACACAATTTTCACAACATCAGAACTAACATAGGGAGGACACACTCAGTATCTCATGGATCTTGTTGGCAATTATTTTGGAGGTTCCTGGTCAAAAAATATTAGACACGTTTTTCGCCGTTCCGACCAATGGGCCGAAGAAGCCGAGAAAAAAAAAAAAAAAAAAAAAAAAAAAAAAAATAAATATATATATATATATATATATATATATATTTTTTTTATATATATATATATTTGTTTTTATATATATATATATATATATATATATATATATTTGTTTTATACACATATATATATATATATATATATATATATATATATATACGTTTCCTATATCCTATATTCTAAAGCTAAAAAAAATTTTCTGTCACATTTTAGAATAGAATAGAATAGAAAGAAAACTTTATTCTGGGACAAAGTCCCTTAAGAATAACATTGAATATCACAAAGTAAGATCATAACTGGCCGAGAGGCTTTTAAAAATAAAACAACTTAGGTAAAATTAAATACAAATAGGTATGAAAAAAAAAATACAGAGAAAAACTAGAGAAAGAAAAAACTATTAATAAAAAAGAGAGTGAAAAGATAAATATAAAAAGAGGTTAATATTGTAAACAAAATTGTGAAGAGAGAAAAAAACAAACAGAAACTTAAAGAAAAATAAAAGATAGAAAATCCAAATTAGCATTACAAGAAAAAAATTATCATGTCACTATAATTTTACAGTGTAATAGCTAAAATTTTTCAAGTGAAGTGCATTCAATATATTTTTTTCATAAGAACCGACATCAGATTTGAATTCAGCATTCCAAAGAACCCTTAAATTTCATCTAAATAGAAAAATTAAAATTCGTAAGCTTCAAAATGGGCCTGTCCATTTTTTGGTAAGCAACTTTTGTTTAAATTGACAAAAACATGAATTACGTTTTGACGGTTAAACTTATCAACTTTATTTTTTTTACACGAAATATAGGGAGGTAATACGCTTGGAATGTCTTTGGTTTCATCATCCTATCTGGTTTCAAACTCAAGCTAAAAATCAAAATATTTTTCGGATTTTCCAATTTTTTTAATAGGTTTATGTTCATCGAATTTTAGATTTATATACATCAAAAGAAAGCTGAGACTCTCCTCATTTCAGCGATACCAACCAGTGAATTACGTGACAAAGTAATGGCGATTTAAAGGTATGTAACCAATAATCGGTTTAAAAATTTCATTTTCCTGGAAAAGTGTGAAAAAAGGATATTTTTTTATTTTGTTGAATAAGCGTTTTTCGATGTTTTTTAGGGTGCTGAATTAGAATCTGACGTCAATTTTCGTGTAGTAAAATCTATAGAGGTAGTTTACTTAAAAATCTAATCATTTTTTTAGAATTTAATTAGCCTAAACCAAAATCTATGGTGCGGCTGTATTTTTCTTTAAATCCGCAATT
The DNA here is from genome assembly GCA_003667255.2 of Euschistus heros. Classification (NCBI taxonomy): domain Eukaryota; kingdom Metazoa; phylum Arthropoda; class Insecta; order Hemiptera; family Pentatomidae; genus Euschistus; species Euschistus heros. The sequence goes on from RCWM02000004.1 coordinate 6,042,319, forward strand.
GAAACTAAACATCTTAGTGCAAGAATCATGTCGATATCATTTTTTAAACTCGAGATATAAAATAAATTATTTTAATGCTATTTAATTTTTTTTTCTCGGCTTCTAGAGCCCATTGGTCGGAACGGCAAAATACGTGTCTAATATTTTTTGACCAGGAACCTCCAAAAAAATTGCCAACAAGATCCGTGAGAGACTGAGTATGTCCTCCCCTTGTAAGTTACATAGATTATATATGCTAAAGTTTTCAAAACTGTAAGACAAGAAATCAAATATATTTGTACTCACCTGAGTTATTTTGGGACTCGAAATAAGATTTTCCGTTGGATATTGATCTTCCTTGCCTCCAATGTGTCATTTTATTTTTTTCATTTTATAACACCAGTCCTATCTATACTGTTATACAAAAGGACAAGCCATTTTTCGTTTGTGATCACTAACCACCAATGCTTCTGAACCAATCCGTGCTAAATTTTAACCACATCAACCTTATAGTTCCAGAAACGTTTGGCGATAACACGATTTACTGATTTTCTACATGAAAGGTCTCGAATGTAAGGTGTTATATTGAGCTTAAAATTTATAATAACATGTACTCATATTCCATTAAATTATGAAAATATATACAAATTCAAAGATACAAAGATATGTGGTGCTAAATGTGGATCCCAATGAAGTTTTTAAAATCGACCGTTATGTGGTTAGCGCCATTCCGTAATAGATTTTACACTGGTAAAACTACTAAATCTATCTGTACCAAAATTTAACAATATCATATTCAAAGTCTAGGAAGGTACAGCAATAATAAAATTTACAATAATAAAAAACATTGTTCATTTAATGTTGAGTGGCAATAACGAGGTTTGCTACACTGTCTTATCCTTTTAAGGTTAGAAATTAAAATCCAATATAATTATTTCTACCGAATAAAAAGTATTACCAAATCAAAATGTCGATCATTTGCTTTTTGATATTGCCTATAAAAATATGATTCTTTGTCTTTTTGTTGTAAGCACTGATAATGCTATATTAATACAGCATATCCGCCAGAGTTTCTTAATGGACTCTGTCCATTTTAATTACCAACTTATACTTTAAAATTAAAAATTGGATGTCTAATTATGCTTTTATGTAGTATTCAAACACCTAATTAGTGTAATTTTAATCAGGTTAAAAATTACTGCTATGATGAAAATATCATTGAAGATATAATGCACGATTGCATACTTCAGTACAAGATTTTTATCGATAAGCAAATAAAACTTCAATCATTAGTTAAGATTATCTAAGATCTTTAGTCTTGATATGTATTTCGACAGATTTGGATAATATTATAAAATTTATTTTAAATAAATAATTGATTGATTTTTCAATACATTGAAATAAATGACATCCACTATAATAGGTAACAACCCGGGCATGCCAAAAGTGGCTGAACACGTACGGAAAGTACGATATATTTTATGTTAGAACTGATATTAATAAATTTGCATAAGAAAAATAGCACTTTTATCATTCCAAAGAATAACAAGATATTGCTATTAACTGGGTGTGAGATCATAAATCAAAGGAATGGTTGAATATTGATTTTTCTCATCATATTGATTACCTTAGCCAATGATATTAAGTTCTTTACATGCGCGGAGTTAGAAAAAATTGTATTTTAGTAATTTATAATTATTGTATTTTTGATGATTTTTTTTTTTACATTACTGTTACATGGATATGATCTTTGGATACATGGAGGTGAAACTACACCCACGTTTCACATGATGAGTCCTCAATACTTTCCAAGGTCTTATCTAGATAACCGTTTCCTTTTGAAATTTTTGACACGTCATAAGTTTTCGTAAATGGCAAATGAGGCATAATGCTAGTATTTGTTAGGGCTATTACTGCAAGCACTTTCGTACTTACTTAGCCGTATCATTAGTTTCCCTTTAAGTATATATTCCCCACAAATCATTCCTTTTAAGAGAAGGATCATAAACACATTTGGTTATAAAAACCCCTTTTTCTCCTTCGTAGCCTTACGTTTGACTTCTAGAACAACCTTGGCCTTTTTATATTGTCTTCTATTGTTAAGTTATTGTAAGTCACAACACAATATTAAGAACCATTTTAAGATAATAATTAATTCTTGTATAGTTATTGATGAAGGTTATGCCCTTGAAGAGAGGTTTTTAATTTGCCAGACGCCTTCTTTGATAATAAAAGAAATCTAGAGAAGTGAAGAGTACTTTAAGACGTGTTAGATTTTGTTGACTTCGACATGTCTTTTGGGTTGGGTTTGTAGTTTTTAATACGCTTTTATTAACTTGACCTGTCTGTAGCGGAATCTTTCATCGTTTTTTTCACCAATTTCCAGCAATCTGATTAATTTGAATTTGCATATGTGTCAAAGACCAATGATAATGCAATCATTGCACAACTTTGTTTTCATAAGTTCTCACTTAGTCCAGTCAAATTACCCCCAAAAAGAGAATAAAAAATCAAAAACATTTCGCACTTTTTTCAGATTTTGCAAAAGAAAACATATAAAAATGCTTTTAATTGTATAATGTGTTATTTACAAAATTAAGGAATATTAAATTATGCGTCTAAAGAGATCCCTTAAGCTGAATTTCTTTTAGTCATTTAGCCAAATTGATTAGAAAAGTATGCAAAGTTATATATAAAGTAGGAAAGTATGCAATGATTTATTTGTTTGTATTATTATCGCATGTTTATTAAAAAAGATAAAGTTGATAAATATTTGATCGAATAATTGACTTCATTATTTTATTTGTTGTGTTATTTTATCTCATTTTGATCCTCAATCGAACCTGGATCCCTACAAGTGTTGATTACAGCGAGAACCACAACTAGCGGTGACTAACGATTCTATAATGGATTTTCTGGGGATGGCGTCATTGGATGACAACAACGGAGGTGTAATTTGGATAGGTGTGTTAATTCGGACGCAACCATTGCGGCTTGGAAGGCCCTCCTCTCGCCTAATGTTCTCTTTTTTTTTTTTGTCGCCTGTTGTTCCCGTGCGCTACAGCATGCATACATTAGTGGAGGGTGCCCCCATCAAAAAAAAAAAAAAAAGCTTATATAAAAAAAATTAGTCCGACAGTCACAGGTGGTATTGTGTGACACGCGGCACTTGATGCGAAGATAATTTTCGTTAAACAAACCTCTTGTAATAAAAAACCGACACCTTCACATTAGCCTTATGTTAGCGACATGTTGAAGTCGATTGCCACTTCATGTGATAAATTTCAGTGTCATTGCTCTACACTAACAGCTGATCACTAAGACTAGTCATGATCTACGCTGTCTAATACCTTTACCACATTATTGTTTTCTTTTATGTTAAATAAAATTAAATATTACATTAGATTACTTGGATAATGAATAATGCTCATAATATACTTATTCTTTTTTTTAAATGTAAATGTCTTTTGACTGGGGGATTATACTCTTCTGGTGTAACCTTTTTTTTTTTTTCACATTCAAAGATGAAACATTTTGACACGTCTAGCTCAGTTGTTAATCAAATCGAAAATATGGAGACAGCTTTCCAAGTCAGAAATTTAATTGAGAATATTATCAGTTATATAACAATAGTTAATAGGACCTACCGTTTAGGAGTTAAATTGGTTTAAATAATAAATTTCACGTTTGCTTACATTTTTTTTAAGTTAAAGAGGATTATATTTTATCACTATCTAACTCTTTAGGCGTTGCTCGGATCAAAATTTTGACATTTATTGTGTCAGAAATTTAATGAAAAATATTTTTTGTCATATACAATTTGACGCTAGAAACTGCTGTCTAGGATATTGGTTTGAATGAAAACAGTCACGTAACGTTTTTCTCAATATTAGCTCTGTTTGTGTTGCTCGGATCAAATATTTTCTTACTGTTCCATTATAAAAAGATTAATGAAAGTATTTTTTCTTATTTAAACTTTGTCGTTAGGACTCACCGCTTAGGAGCTATATTTGTTTGAAACGCCTATTTTCTCTCAACTTTATGTATTTCGAATAGTTGGTAATGTAATTTAATTAATCATTTAAATAATTTTATATTTTAAATTCTAAAGTATAAATTAGTAAAAGCAGTAGATTATTGATGGACATATCTATGATCCTTTTTTTTCTCCGTCTGGAAGAAATTGAGTTTTTTGATAACGTTAAATATTTCATTATTTCATGTTGTAGTAGTACCTTTTTTCTTTAGGAGAAGCCATCTGCATAGAAATAAACCAACTATAATAAATGAAACAAGCAATTCTGTACTATTTAGGAAACACTAGATAAGTTGATTTTTGTCCACAATGAGATAAATATTTGAGCAACCCATATTGGAGTCCTACTCATCATGTATAAGTAGGCAAGTTGTATTGACAATGGTATCCTTTTATACAATTGAGATTACAACTTGCCTACTTTTAGAAGATGTGTAGGATACCAATATGGGTTGCCCAAAGTATTTATCTAATTTTGTACAAAAATCAACTTATCTAGTGTTTCCCGAATTGTACAGAGTTAAATATAAGTATCTATAACATTGGCTTAGCAAAACATGATCGTATTAACTAAAGTGTCCTTATATGACCAACCTAGCAAATTATAGACTATACTATGGCTCTACTGTTTTTTTCATAAACGGACACAAAACGAATATCATGGAACAAAGTTGGAATAAGATCTCAGCAATGATCTAAAACTATGAAGTTTCTTAAAGTCATCAAACACTTTAAATATATCTCAAGTATTGCACTCAAGAGTAGCTTCTGAAGTTAGCTCAGAAATAAGATCAGAGAGGTGTTGTTCTCCTCACGTGGCGACCACAAACTAAAGCCTTCCGACTCTAACCTTTTCTTGCTCTGACATCCTGTCTAGATAGAGAATCACATGCTAACTTGTTTTTGTTTTTTATAAATATGTTTTTGTTTAATTTTTTGGCAATAGGCCATATTAGGAAGCAGGCCGTAACTGGACACCCTATCTTCTATAATGCTGTATTGTAGATGATAGATGAAATCTCTATTACTGCTATCTAATGCAGTTCGTAGATTCCTTAGCATTTTATCATCAACACTCAGGTATTTCATTTATTTGTAAACAAATAACATTGTTCCGTTGATTCTTTTTTATATTTATTTTTTTTTTTGTTTCAGGTAAGTTCTCATTCATGCGGATAAAATCGTAAGTAGCTATACATTGCAAATGATTGTTGGTGCATAATAGTAAATAGACTTATATGAATAGTGATTAGAAGTTTCGCAATAGTCGCTAATGAGATAAGAACTCAGGTATGCGAGGGTAATTAATATGCTTGGCTCTGACTCCTATTTCATCTGTCCTTTTCAATTTATCGCCTATTTATCTTATTATCCTTAATAGTTATATCCTTATTGGCGCCAGCTATGTCGTGCCCTTGCTATGAGAAATAATTATTTCTTGTTTAATTTAACCTCAGGTAATTCCATCTGTTCGTTTTAAAATTAAACACATTGATTTATTTATTTACTGTTTTCTTAAGGATGCGTCTTTTTTTTTTCTCTTTGAAAATTATTACTATTTCAATAGCTCATCGACATAATAATAATGGATTATATTTAAATTTTATTAACAACAAAACTCTCGTTGTTTTCGAAATCTCCGACATTTACTAGACAAATGAACAAAGCTTTTAATTAATTGAAAAAGATGATAGCATGGCAAATAATGATTAAACGGCATTAATTAAATCTTTTTGGATCTACAGAGGCTTTGAGGCTTCACTTAACCTTCCATTTCTTCCCGTATCCAATCCTTACAGTCAAAAATCCTTTCTAAAATTCCTAATGCTTCTTATGTCACAAACAATCTTGATAAGTTTATTTGAGCCATAGACTTATCCATATTGATCTAAATGTCCCGTATGTTGCTCAATTGGCCCTAGGGACGGGCAACGTAAGAAAAATGTCGATTTCGATATAAACGATATTTTGAGCTCTGAAATCGATACAAGATATATAGGTGACTAAAAATATCGATTTATGATATTTTATCTTTTTTTTCGTTTTTATATATATATATATTATATATATATATATATATATATATATATATATATATATATATATATATAGTAGTTATTTCGTTTAAGTTCTGTCCTTTAACACACCTTTAATCTTCTAATTCCATAGTTTTCATGAATTGTTTTATGTGTTATATAGATGTGTTCTTATTTCATCTTTACTAATGTGAAAATGTACCAGAAGTTAACATTCAACATGTATTTAGTGTTTTACATATTGATACAGTCGAACCTCCTTCCTTGATAAATCGAAGTTTTTCAATTCCCTTTGAATCTGCCTGTTATTCCTATTATCTTTACCTCTACATATCGAAGGATTTGTACCTTTATCAAGGAAGGAGGTTCGACTGTATCAATGTGTAAAACAGTAAATCCACGTTGAATGTTAACTTCTGTTACATCTTCTTACGTTAGTGAATACGAAATAAGAACTATATAGCATAAAACTATTCAATCCAACTTAAATCTATGGAATTAGAAATTTAATGGTGTGATTATAGGAAAGAGCTATCTATTTATTCTCGTACAACTGTATGTTTCATTAAAATATTTTCATATTTTCTATTGTTACATTGAGTATATACTTTATTTTGAACTCGTAAACGATTTATATCGAGGTCAGTCAGAAAGCACCTCAATAAATCGAACCTAGATCGAAATCCGAAATAGTTAGAAGTTTTCTCATTCCCCTTGAGGTTCGTTATATCGAGGTTTGACTGTACTCGTTCATTGTATTTTTATAATATAGAGAAAACGATACGTCTTAAAGTACATATCGCTATATTTTGAAATATCCTGTATTTGAAGAAACTTAAACTAAAAATAAATTAGAAAAAATCTTTTACATATTTAACCACATGAAAATTAAAATAACTCTCTCTCTCTCTCTCTCTCTCTCTCTATATATATATATAGAGATATATATGATATATATATATATCATTAAATAAAATTATGAAAATTTGTAATTTTTTTTTTTTTTTTTTTATTGTTAATAGTTAAATAAATATAACTACATCGCCCATACATATAACTCTGAAGAAAAAAAAAATCTTTAAATCAAACTTTTTACTTTTCAAGGAATCTTTAATGATATTGTTCTTTATTTATATATTTATCAAGAAACCAATATTGGAAATACAAAAAGAAATAAAGACAATAATAGCGGAAGTTTTGGACGATCAGGGGGGGGGGAGAGGAAGGCGGGGGCGGTGCTGGCTAATTGAGCGCTGCCCCTGGGGGCGGTCCCTCCTTCATTTGTGCTAATTGTCATCTCACTGCGCATCTTCATTACGCATCTCCGCCATTACTGTATCGTCCCTCGCCTCTCTGTATCTTTCTTTCTCATGGTCGTCCTAGCTGTTTCTATAACGCCTTGGTTATTGTTTAGAATAATTAAAATTAACATGTACATTATATACAACAAGTAGATTTTATGAAATCGATTACAATGACATGTCAATTACATATAAAGAACTACTCACTAGTAGCACTTCAATAGTTCAACATTAGAAGGTCTCATGGCCATTTTTTTTTTTCAGACGCCGAGAATTATTTGTTATTGGAGTGTGAAACAAGTTGGGAGACTAGTGAATTCGAGTGGGAAAGGAGTTTACTACGAAAGGTTAGGTATCTGGTTTAGGCCAAATAAGCGGCAAATGGAACATCAAGATCTTTATGATAAGTTAGCATGGGACATAATAAGGAGCATTGAGGATTTTACGAAGGGTTTTGGATTATAAGGACTGGATAAGAGAAGAATTGGAAGGTTTAATACAGACCCAAAGCTCAACTGCGTATGTCCAAATGGGTCCAGTTATTATCATGTAAATAAAATAAGTCTTTTGTAATTTATTAGGACGATTTTTTGAACGCTTGTCTAGTTAATCTTAGAGTATTTGAAAACGACGAGCGGCGTCTTTAACGCCTGGAATCTATCCACAAAAAAAAAAAAAAAAATTAATTTTCCAGCTTTTTTGAAAACGACTCCATGAATTACATTGGGTTCAGTTTGGTGCTTTGGGCTTTAAATTGTATTGTATACAGAACAATTGTTAGTAACCTTAAAACTGTATTTATTTATTCCGTTTAAGTTACTTTTATTTTAATTATTAACTTTTTTAGTTTTACTATTAATTGCTCACAGCCTGCTCCTTCTTTCAGATTTTAGTATTCCTGATTGAATCTTCTATATACATCTACAAATCCATTCTAATGTTATTGTCGTTGATGTGCATAGTGTTGAAAAAAAAATTACTACTCACGTCCTAAAAAACAATAAAAGTTTTTACCTTAAAAGGCAAAGACTCATTTACATGATAGTTATCAGACCTATTTGGACATATAGAGTTGAGCTTTGGAGCTCCACTCAACCGTCCAATTCATCTCGTATCCAATCCTTGCAATACCAAGTCCTTCGAAAAATCCTTAATGTTCCTTATGTTGCTGATATAGCCCAAACCAGATACCTATCCTTTCATAGTAAACTCCATAACTATTCAAATACACTAGTATCTCAACTGGCTTCCCATTTTAAACCTTCCGATGTGTCTGAAAAGAAGATGGTCTCGGGACCTTTTAATATCGATCTTTTAAGTGCTACCAATGGATAGTTGCTTCACGAATATTGATATGTTATTATAATTGTTGTAAGCACCTTTGCTTGATGTATTTTTTTTTTTTATTAGTCCAGTTGTAAATTTTCAATTGAAAAAAAAAAAAAAAATGAAATTTTATTTATATTCTCAACTATGCTTATTTTATTGTATTTTTACTGTTTCACAATATTTATAGAACGATACTTATACACGATTAGCTTATTTATTTATTTTTTTAAAGTATATTTCTGTTTATCATTATTTACATAGAATTCTAATGTTTTATTATATTATAAACATTTTCAATCAAATTACTTATTATTCCATTGCACTATATAATTCATTGTAACCCATAAAGCCTTCAGTGTGCCATTAGAACTGAAATTATACTATCCAAGCCCATTATCGATTCGATTTCATATGGGAATGTGATTACTTGAAATGAGCACACAATCAGACGAAGCCTTTTAAATAAATTGACATATGAATCACCCCCACCCTCCCCCGCAATTTTCATAATCAAACACTCTCTGTAATGGTATGCTGAAAAACTCATTGGTTCTTATTAGATTATATTATCGCCATTTTCCAGGCCGTACTTGCACCAATCACCATTATAAGCCCATAGGGGTTGAAATCTATCTTGCAAAAATGGGCTCTGTAATTGGATGGTATTTTGTTCCCATATTGTATTGGACTGGATCGCCTGTAATATAGACTCGACGACATATTTAATAATAAACCTTGTGTGAAAGTGTGAAATAATCATATTATGTTATTAATTTATTGGGTGTTTTATCATTTTATTTGTTATTTTTTATTTTACTAGTTAATTTTGCTTTCTTTTTCTGGAAGGGTTAGAAAGGTTTTAATAATGATAGTGAACTTATATTAAAATAGTCGATAAATGATGTATTGTTTATTTGTTTATTTTTAATATTATTTACTATTTTCATATTTAGTTTTACTTTACATATCTATTATGTAGTCATAATAATAATAGCCAATGATTTGGCCTAGGCGTTTACTTAAATAAAAAATGTATTTTGACTTATCACCAAAGAAAAACTCAACAACTATTTCGATACATTATCATTTGCCTATTACACTATCAAAACACAATTTTTTTGTCCGATTATGGGGCAATATTTTTCAACATTTATAATATAATACTTTCAATATTATTTATTGGATTTTGAAATATGGTACAATGTTTGCGCTATTCCATAGAGCTTTATTTTTCTTAGGAAGGCGTGGTAGCACAGTGGTTGAGACACTCCCAGGCCCGAGTTCGAGTCCGGCTAAAGGCAGAAAATTTATTGTCTGTCATACTGTGGCTCCATTTCAAAGTCGGGAGACCCTCCTTGGGCACACCCAGCCTCTACAAAGTGGGTAACTCTTAAATGGGGAAAACCTGGTAGTTGAGTGTGAATTTTTGTTTTAACAAATCTCTATCTGCGGCATTGCTGAGAACTTCTGCAGATTAAGCTCTAGATTCGGCTTGGTAACCAGTGGCGTTGCAAAACATGGCTTTGAGGATTCAAAGCCTGAGTGTAAATTTTATAAATATGTAGAATTATACGTTTTAAAGAGTTTGTTATTTATATGTTCTATCTGTTCATATATTTTTTCAGTTGTAACATTATTTTCGTTTATGTTTTTTATTTTATTTTTTTTATTAGTTTTATAATAGATGAGCCTTGACTTTATGGCAATATTATGCATGCATTAATCTTAATTGTAGAAAATTGCTTTAGTTGTTATAAATAACTTTTTCGTAACACAAAATTAATATTTAAAATTAGAGTGTTGTAATTGTATTCAAAGTTCATCTTGACTGACTAACTTGGGTAATATAATGTTATTTGTTAATTTATTTTATACATGTTATAGTTGAGAGTTGTATTCATTATTCTAGTATGAATAATAAATCGCTTGTTTTATTCATTCTTTACTTCGAATAAACTTCTCCTTACATTATCAACTTCTTCTTCTTTTCATATATTAAATTAAGCGTAAATAGCACTGAAGTTACCCTCCCATGCATAACACCCTCGGTCGGGAGAAGGGACTGTGTTAATCAGAAGGTGCAGACAGCTGCAGCGGCAGGTGAGACGCTTGTTTTTTGGGGCAAAATGTTCGTTAGAGCCGGGGATGTAAAGCACTCACCCCGTCCCGGGGATATTCCAGAAACAGGGGGATTTTTTTTGGGATATTCTTGGGAGAAGATGGTGAAGATGATCCTGCGGGGATATCAATGGCCTCATCTGCTCCTGGTCCTTCTGTTCCCACGCTAACGGTCAGTCTTCCACTCGAGGGTTCCAATTCTCTTTATTTTACTGTTATATTATTTTTTTGTCCTTTTCTAGATTTATTCCCCTCGTCATGCTCAAATAACGAAATGGTTCTGTTTGGTATTGTATTTGTGCGATCTTAACTGAAAACTGGAAAGGGAGGGGAGGTTTTTAAATTTATATGTGTGTTCCGTTGCTCTTATTTGCTCCCTCGTGTAGGGCTCTCAAATAAACCAAAAATCAAATATCTTAGCCTTAAATGTATTCCATTTTTTTTTTCACTAATACTTAAGGTTAATCAGTTTTGAAAAAAATATTGTTTAGGTATATATGAATAAAAAAATCGTCTTGGATTTGTAGTCCACGATGATGCAATATTATATACCCTGAAAAATATTTTAATTATTAATATTAGAAAATACTATTATTAATATTGGATAGTTTTTAAAGATATTTAGTTTAAGTAAATGTGAATGAAACTATACAATAACCCTCTTGTAGTACTTCAAAAAAAGTTTTTTTTTTTTATTGAACTTCTTTTCAGACATCTCGGAGGGTTATCCGGAATTAAGTGATAAGCAAGTTGAAAGAATAGGTATGTAGCTAGTTGTGGAAGGTTAGATATCTCGTTAGGGCCAAATCTGCAACATACGGGACATTTGGATAATTATAGATAAGCTTATTTGTGAAGCAATAAGGAATACTGAGGATTTTGCGTAGTTTTGGTTTGTGAGGATTGGTTACAAAATAAATTCCATTGTTTAGTGGAGCCCTAATAATACGTTTTCCTTATCATTGTTTTATATACATTAAATTCGCTGTTAGTGGTTTTATGTATTTAGTAGTTGAAGGGGTTATGTCACATTTAAAAAAAAATACAATCTAGTTCATTGGATGAAGGATTTATGTGCAGAAGTGTTAGGTAGCAAAATCTGAATATTTCAAAACAACTAGAAAAATATGAAGGGGCTATGTAACATTTTCCTGCTAGAGAAATTTAAAAAAAATTAATATAAATTATTCTTAATCGTGTTTTGTTATATAACCCCTTCATCCGCAAAACACTTCAGTTGTCAATACGGATAAATAAATACATAAATTAATTTCATTCAAGAAGTAACGATTAATTTGTAAATACTCGTGTTATTTCTCTATTGTATTTATCATATCTGTGTATTACCATATTGAATTAGTTTGTATTTTCTGTATAGTAATTTTCTTAAAATTATAGTTGATATATGGATTCTTAGCATCATGGAATTAGGGATGTTCACGGTATGCATACTCACATTTTCCTTTTTACAACTTATGTTTTTGCATACTTACGGTATGCATGTATACATTTTCTTATATATTTTTTTTATTAATGGCGACCAGTAAATTTATTCTTTTATTCGTTTTTGTTATTTCAAACCTCCGCCACTTTCAGTTCAACCATTATTATATTGAAGCATTAACCTGGACCAATATGTGATTCGGTATCACCTTTTATTCCTTACAGAGCGATTTAGCAGTCCGACATATAATTTTTCACGCCCACCCCGTCCCTCTATAAATATTCTGGCTGCCCTCGCCTGTTTGTTTAAATAACTTAATCCATGAAGACTCCATTGTCGACTTGATGATGATTTACTCTTAGCGGTTACGGTCGGGTTGACATACCGTAGTAGAGAAACAAAGAGCTCCTAGGATATTGTAGGGACACAATGTTGCTCCAATCTGGAGCTATTGTAGCCAGCCCTGATGACACCCAGCCCTCGGCGACACCTGGCCACGAGTGCAGTTTGCATAATCCCGATCGAGATGCAAATATGCCACAGATACGGAGCGTGTATAATCTCTGGATCCTGATTAATATATCGCAGCGGAGCGCTTTGGTACGCGCTGATACATCGCTTATCGATTCGTCTTGATATCCTGCATGATATATAGAGCAGCCTTCAGAACCCTTTATATGTTGTTGGATACCTTGCTCTATTGCTGGCTGAACCTTTATATATATATATATATATATATATATATATATATATATATATATATATATTTTTTTTTTTTTTTTTTTTTTTTTTTTTTCTCTTCCATAGTAACCCTATCAAAGAGTCGTTTATTGAAAAAATGAGCACATCCCATGCATGCAAGCATATTGTGTGCTTAGCTCATTAAAATGCAAAATTTAATTAATTACATCATTGTCAATTATTTTTATAAGAAATGAAAATACTAAAAAAAAAAAAAAAAAAAAAAAAAAAAGAAAAGATACTAAATTAATGAAATAACTAAATGAAAAAAAAAAAATGAAATAAAAATAAAACGAAACAAAATAAAAATGAAATAAAATAAAAATACACCAAAAGTTGATGTTTAAGTATGCCGTGTGATCTTCTTTTTAAAGTTCAATGCTTTGAACAAATTTCTTAAATTCATTACTATAGTTTTTGATGAGATTCTTTTCTGACATTGGCCATTGTTCTCCACTGATTATAATATGTTTGATTAAAAAAAATCTGTCCTTAGTCAAAAAGTGGGCAGTTATATAATATATGATTAAATGTTTGTGTTGTCTGTCCGTCACAGTGGCAAGTTTTTTGTCCGAAAGGTTAAAACGTTTCAAATAGTATTTGGTTGGTCCATGCTCTGTTAGAAATTGTGTAAGTTTGTAATGTGTACTTTTTAGTTTGTTGTAGTTTCCTAAATAACGTCTGGTATAAACTTGTGAACTGGTCGTCCTTTGTTTGATTGTTGCCAGTGTAAGTTCCAGTTACTTATTGTGTCGTTTCTTAAAGTTTTCTTGATGTATGAAATAGGCGTTTGAGAGTATTCAAAAGGTAAAGAATTGTTAGTCGATGCGAATTTAGTTAGTTCGTCAGCCAGTTCATTTCCATAAATCCCAGCATGCCCCTTGATCCATGTTAATTTAACTGAGATTTCCTCATTTATTAATTGATGGAAATTCTGTTTAATTTTGTTTAGGAGTGGGTCATGTATGTTGGGTTTTTTATAGAGTCTGTCAGTATTTTGTTGTCTGTATATATGAATATATTATTATGTTACTACTACTAAACAGAGTAGTTTTAACTTTAAGTTTAAGTTCCTTTCGATTAAGATGAATTCAATAATCTGTATACATTATTCTTCATGGCCTTCAGATATTAACTCGTTAACTGGTCCTTACTATCTCATTAACTTGGTACCTACTCAGTTTTTATGTTTACGAATTATATTGTTGAATTTACTCATTCATTTTATAATTAACTAACATAAACCAAACAAAAACACCGATTCGCCCTCTTCCTACCGACCAATTAGCCTACTTCCTTTGTGTTCTAAAGTTTTTGAAAAATTATTTTACCGACGAATACTAGACATACTGACAGATAAAAACAAGTACTGCCTACACATCAATTTGGATTCCGTTCATTTCACTCAACAGTTCATCAACTACACCGTGTAACGGATTTCATATCAATCTCACTCGAGAAAAGACTATATGCTACTGGGGCATTTCTAGATGTAGCTCAAGCATTTGACAGAGTTTGGCATGACGGACTTCTTTTTAAATTGAAAAATCTTCTTCCTTTTACCTATTATCTGATCCTTCAATCTTTTCTCTCTGATAGATTTTTTTCTGTCCAACAAGGTTCAGAAATCTCCTCTATGTATGCAGTAAAAGCCGGAGTACCACAGGGGTCAATACTAGCTCCACTGTTATATATTCTTTACACTCACGATATGCCACTTAGCCCTCAAACATTGACAGCAACATACGCTGATGACACAGCAATATTAACTAGACATGAAGACCCCACAATTGCATCATTAACTCTTCAACACCACCTAACAATACTACGAGACTGGTTCAAACAATGGAAAATAAAACTAAACTACACCATATCACACAACACATAACCTTTACACTCAGACAAGACTCTTGTCCACCTGTCTTCATCGACAATCAACCCATACCACAAACAAACGAAATTCATTATTTAGGACTTACATTTGATAGAAGAATGACCTGGGGCCCACACGTAAAACAAAAACGTTTTAGTCTAACCAAGAGATTAAAACTTCTGTATCCAATGCTTCATAAACGGTCGACATTAAAACTCCGACAACGACTGAATACATACACTTAAACCCAATTAATTAATTAATAACTTACTTAAACCCATATGGACATACGCCACACAAATATATGGGACTGCAAAAAAAAAACACACCTTCAAAAAATACAAATATTCCAATCAAAATTACTCAGACTAATCACGAAATCACCTTGGTACGTTTCAAACCACACCCACACGCATACAAGGCCTGTAGTATTCAATTTCACATCACATTCACTGATTGTTACCCTAATAACAGGTGTGAATTAAAATCTGAAGAGAAAAAAAAAAAAAAAAAAAAAAAAACTACCACTCATTTTATTACCTTTTAATTTTAATCTTATTTCAATAGTCTTTATCTATTGTCTTCTTTAGTAAAGACAATAACATAAAGGCAATATCTTAACATAAAGGGAATATGTCTTTACTCTTATATATTTATTATTTTCATACCTTTGTTTTTTATACTCTCTACAATTTAGTCATACCGTTTTGTTTGTTTTCTACTACCAGCCCTGATGAAGGCTTGCAATGCAAGTTGAATGTCATTACTAATTAAAAAAACTTATTTTCTAATTGCTGTGTTTCTTTATGACTGCCTATCCCAACTATCTGTTTCTCTAAATACTTAACAGTCAACTATACCTCTTCAATACTATTAGATGTTTAACAAGGTTCTTGAGGTTCAGTCAATAAATACGAGTAAAAACAAATATTTTGGCGATGTTCCGAGACTATATTGTTCCCATAATCGTGGCCTACAGTGAAAAACACGTTACAATGAAATTATATAAGTTACAACAGGTTATTTAAAATTATAAACCTAACTAAAATATAAATATATAAAATGTGCCTTAGAAAATATACTACATATAATTAGAAAATATGAAACTACTTAAAATGTTACTGGTGGTTATGCTATTGGTATCTACTACTAACTATAACAATCCTAGTATACAACTGAACTGAACTGAAAAAAAGTTAGGGATAGGAATTTCCAAAAGG
This sequence comes from Euschistus heros, assembly GCA_003667255.2. NCBI lineage: Eukaryota > Metazoa > Arthropoda > Insecta > Hemiptera > Pentatomidae > Euschistus > Euschistus heros. The sequence continues at coordinate 6,058,396 of RCWM02000004.1, forward strand.
TTTTCCTAGGTTCAGGTAGGTGGAATCTCCGTATGTCTGTGTGAATATAAATGGATGAATAGTTATTGGTTTATGCTATATATTATTATAAATGTGTTGTATTTCCCTGAATTTATTTTCCTCAGTTCCTGAATTTAGTAGATACAATACCATAACCACCAGTAAAGTAAGTACACCATATTTTGTAATTATATGTTTTTATATATTTATATTGTAGCTAACTTTATATTTTGAAATTTGTGTAACTTATATAATTCCATTGTTAAAACTAAAAAAAGGAAAAGGATTGACAAGGACAAAAATTGAAAGAAGCACCATTGTTAATTTTGTGTTTTCAGGCAATTGTATTTTAAATTATTCTGTTCTATCCCTTGAACGAACATATTTTGTTTTTATTTTTTCATTATCTTTCATTTTAAATATGTTAAATATGCTAACATAAATAAGAATAAGATGTTTTGTTTTATCATGTACGCGCTTCTTCCGTTGGGGTTCTGTGCAAGAGAAAGCAATAAAAAAAATTAATTTAAAAAAAAATTGTGGGTATCTGTAAGTTTGTATTCAATGTTCTATTACCTATGGGCAATGTACATCCTGCAGGTTTGTGGTTGAAATGTTTGTAGTTTGTGATTTATTGTCTTTGGACTCTATAATGCTAATGAAATAACATGTTTTTGTGAAAAAAATGTAATAGAAAATATATATTGTACGTAATATAGTTTATTGATATAAAAAAAGATTTAAAAAAATAAACATACAGAAAGACGCAAGATCTAGGTGTAGAAACATGTGGAAACTTACCTTTAATGTCGCTCAGAATGACGAAGCATTTCATTCCTTTGTGAGAATATTATAACCTTGATATTTATTTTTAATTTCTGTATAATGAATATATGATTTGAAATTGATGTGGTTTAGAAGGTTTGCATGTTCTTACAACTCAAAATGGATATCTTATCATTTGAAATGTTTTTTTTTTTTTAGCGTCATTGTATTTAAGTTTTTCATTCCTTTTCATAATCTATTTAAGTTTATTTGTTTCTACAATTATTATCCTAATTTATTTTATGTTATAATTCATTACAGTTTATTTAATATCTTGTACAGTTAGTGGTTGTTTATTTTATTTTTTTTTACTTTTATTGTACTTTATTGGAAAAAAAATCATTTAAATATCAATCATAACTAATTTCTTGGAATTAATCATCTAATTTAATCATCATTATTGATTCCATGAAATTAGTTACGGTTAATATTTAGCTATGATTAAATTTTCCCAACTCTGCATTGTACATATTGTACGTGTGGATTTATAGTCATCTATATTACTTATTGCTTATATTACTTATTGTGAGGCAGCTTGTAATATTTATTTTAAAAAAAAAAAAAAAAAAAAAAAAAAAGTGTTCCCCTACTAAGTATGCAATTGGAAAATTTATTTTTATATATTTTAACAGGGTCAATTGGAAGTTGGCAACGATGTTTTGGTGTTATTGTCATAAAATTTCCGATTTCATAATGCCTTATTAATCTTTACTATCGCCCATTACGATGCCTACCTAAAAATAGGTTTTGTGAATGTTTCTTTGCTTTCATTGTTATAGTATAAGCTATTTATCATTTGAGTTACGCCTGATGGTATAGATGAATCTATATAATTAGGATTAATGAATTAATGGCCACTTCTATTGGAATTATTTTATTTGAAAAATAGTTTCGAATGTAAAACATCATCAGTTCTTCTAATTTTCAAAAAACACTTTGTTATATGGATATCTATACTAAGTTTTCAAAAATGTAAGACAAGAAATCAAATCTATTGGTACTCACCTGAGGAGATCAAACGGACTTCTGAAATATATCCATCGTGGAAGAGGAAGTTTTTTTTTTTTTTTTTTGTTTTCCCTTCAACAGATACCCTATGGAAGAGGCGTGTATTTGATAATTAATACGAGTACATCAGGCTCCATGCCTTTGCATACTACCCGAGTAGGGGAAGGGTTAAATTAGGTAATTAGGTTAAATTTTTATTAATTGTATTTTTCCGTTCATATTGAAACGAATTAAAAATGGGTCTATGGAAATGTTTATCTTGTCATTTAAACAAACATTTGGATTGGTTTTGAACAATTTTATTATTTCTAATGATTCATAAGTTTTTAATTTTAGTTAGTCTATCTTCTACTTGATGTAATAGTTTTACTCCCGAGTTTTTTTTTAATTTATGGTTATTTTCATTTAGATGGATAGCCAAGTTGAAATTTTGCGTCTGATCTCACATGTTCTTTTAATCTTTGATTTACCGATCGTCCAGTTTTTCCCGTGTATTAAGTCCACAGTCATTACATTTTTTTTCATATTCACCGCTTTTTATTTTAACCATATAACTTTTTTAGAACACTTTTCTAGAAAGGGTCTATTTTGTCTGTAGGTGAAGGAAGTATGACGACAATAATTTATCTATTTTAAATGCAAGATTTAAACCTATTTTTAAAATTCCTTTCGAAATTTGGTGGATATTGAATACAACATTCTGGTTCTTTTTGTAATATATAATACGCATTATATCAAAATAATCTACTTATTATTTCATTTGTAGAATGTTTTCTTATTTTCCTGTTTATATATTTAATTAGTATCTATGTATACATTATATTGTTATATTATTATTTCTTTTTTTTTTTTTTTTTTTATTTATTTATTATGTCTCTGACCAGATGTAACTAATTTCATTTCTTTCTGTAGTTGTTATTCTTAAGGGACTTGGTCCCAGAATGAAATTATTTTTCTATTTCTAATTCTATTTCTAATATGGAATCTCATAGTCATATGAAACTAGTTTTCAAAATATAATAATGCCAATAGAAGTCGCAATTAATTCATCAATCCTAATAAGCATTTTTGGTACTTTTTTGGTATTTCTTTAACTTCTTTAACAACTGTTGTTGTTTTGGTTGAAAATCGGGTTAGGGTGTTCCTTTCAGGCAAATATAAATGAAAGCAAAAATATACACTTCAGATGAAGTCCTGAGACAACTAACTAATCCTCAATGTCAATTCATCATTTTTATCCTAAGTTGTGTCTTTACAAATTTTGCAGATATAGGACCAATTGAATTTTACATTAAGTATCGATAAATTTTAAATCGATAAACAGAAAGGAAAAGTAGCTTCCTATCAATTAAGACTAACGAAGAGAACGCACCGCGTGACGCAACCCGCGCCATGACCCCCGCTAACCCCAGCCACTGATTGGCCCCTGTATAGAGCGAAGATCCACCAATTACCTGCTATTTGGAGTTCCTTTAATGTTAATTGAATGATGTTGATGATGAGATAAGGAGGCGTAGGGCTGAGTGAAAGTTTGTCCTAGTGGTGTACTTGAAGTAGGACATAAATCAGCGAGTCTCATTAGAGGTAACCTCAGATCCTTTGGAAGCCATTCCGTACTCAGTCCACGGTGATAATTGATTCCTTGTTTCTGGTAAGACGGTAGCATGGTTTTTCATTTAATATGCAAAAGAAAAAATGTTCTGGTTTAGTCTTATATTGTAGTACCTAGTACCAAAAAATGCCACTTCTGATCCTCAAATACTCGATCCTAGTACTACCCAATCTGGTTGGTTCAATTAGCTGAACTATCCAGCTGATATTTAGAAGTTTTCTTAGAGCACTGGCTTTGTGGTTTATCTTCTCACCGGCTACAGCGTATTCAAATCTTATATCGTTAGGTGTTTTTTTTTTTTTTTTTTCCATAGCCCTTATTTCTTTTTTCATTAATCTTGTATGGAGTTTTGCATATTCTTCTCTTACTACTTTCTAGCATTTTAAGGAGTCATAGTTTATTAAACATAATATTGTTATGAATTAATATAGCTTAATTCATAATTTGGTGATAGGGCTTACAATTTTTTATAATAAAGTAGGAGTTTTCATTTTTATTTTTTCCTGAACCTCCAACTTTAATAATATAGAAATAACAAAATCAAAAAAAAGAATAATAAAAATCAAGAAGGAAGAAAGGAGGAGTTATCGAAATGATGGATATATTTATACTGGAAGGCTACACCTTGAAAGGTCAAACTACCAAAAATGTTTAATAAAATAATTTAATTAATTTCAATTGCAAGCATAAAGTCAAACGTCCTTATAACATCATAATATCAACTGCCATTTCAAAATCAAAATGTTAACCGGAGAACTGTGGTAGCACCAAGCTAACTTTTCTTTTTTACCGATTAATTTATATATTTATAGGATTTCAACAAACCATAATATCAACATTTATTATAAGATAAGTAGAGGTAAATTTATTTACCATTTTCCCAAATGTTTTGTTTCACAATCTAAAATTCGTTATTGAATATTTAAGGGCTTTCTTTATTATATTTAACTCTCATTATTAGTTAGGAATTGGTGTTAGAGAACCATAATGAAGTGTCACAATTGTGGTAGAGTACGAGCGAATTTCTGTAGCATTTGGGAAAAACTAGAAAAGTCGATTTTATATATATATATATATATATATATATATATATATATATATATATATATATATATATATATATATATATATATATATATATATTCTAGTACATAGGCATACATATATGCATTCCATAAATTTTTGGCTTGCCTAGTTTTTTTCCCCCAAATTGTGCAAATTCAATCCATAAACAACATCAAAATCTAAAATGTCTGCTGATATGTTAGGAAGATTTTTTTTTTTTTTTTTTTTGTAAAATTATAATTATAATACAATTAAAAATTTAAATTCATTTTGTGATGAATTCAGTTTTAGAACCAGATATTCATTTCTTCATTTTATATAGGATATTATTATATTTATGCTGTAATTTAGTATATACCCTACTCTATCAGTATTAATGCCAATAAATCTAATTTTATGACCTTTGAAACTCCTTCGTTATTATTATGTGTTACTTTTCAAACTCACAGTGTAATAGTAATGACATTAATAATGATTTTGAAAGGTTGAAAAGTAATTAAGAAGGATTTTTGGAAGACTTTTAAGTCATAGGGCATTATTAAAAAATTGTATTGAAGACTGATTACTATTTTCAGTTAAAGTAGGGTAGAGTACCTTTTTAGTATCTTTTTAGCATTTTCTCGAATGTAAAGATGTTTGTGATTGTTATGATTATGTATATTAGAGATTATTGTAAAATAATGCTGTGATGAAAACATGGATATATTATTAGAAAATAATAACAATAATATTTTATTGCAATGTCGATCCATTTTTTAATTCTTATCATAGTTTAATGATGATTTTGAAATTATGAATGAAGCCGAAATTAGTTTCTAACCTATATTTACTGTTGAAGAATCGCTACGCCGCTAAGGCTACGTTGTAAAAAGGTCTGCTTTGTCATAAACTGAAGGTTATTTACTAGTTAGGGCCGGCACTTGAGCTCCAGGGGTTATTACCTCGTCAAATTTACAGTTTAACCATGTAATTGGTGGATATTACTCCCTTTGTTTCTTGTTAATAATTAGTAATACAATACATTGTACGCTACATTAGACATTAATAGTATCCTATTATATTTACATAGCATATGGCCCATGGCTCAAAAGTTATTACGGTCCACACAAACGCTTTCCTAGCTGTCTAGAAAACATCCATCGACTTAGACAAGTATACCCTAGCCAATGCTAGTTGATTCTTTGCTTAGTTTTCCTATCTTTTCATCCAAAATAAACCACTTATGAGGGTTAACCATACAATTATTTAGAGATAGTTCGGATAGTAAATTATATTCGATTCAGTTATCTATCAAGAGATATTCATGAAATCAATGTTGACACATTATCAACAACTGATTTTGAATTATTTGTTTTCACTGTTCTATAAAATATTATCCAGTGATAATTGTTGGACTGAACTTTTTATTCACCTACAGGAATATTTTTAGTATTATTGTATTTTCTGAAATTTAAAATATTGAATATTGCCTTAAGAGTAACCATTCTATCTGCCTTAAACTGATTTTACATTATTAAGAATTAGAGCATGCTGCTAAAAAAGATTGTAAATGTATGACTACATTATTAATAAAAGTTATTAATTGCCTCTCCTATTAAGTTATTAAAATAATAAACAAAATATTACTAATTTGACACTGTAAATTATAGTAATTACAGAATTCAGAAATTATTGACTAAATGTATTATTGCATTCAAACCATTTGTTTTTTTAATTTTTATTTTTTCCAACGAGTCATGAATTTGCGTCTTATTTCTCAAGGCCGATTACCGATTGAATACTGATTTTGAGTTTACGGTGCACGAAACCTGATTTAAAAATAGTACTGAAAAGCCAACAAACAAACTTGATAAAAGTTTGAAAACATGAATGATTCAAAATATTTTTATTTATTTGTTATTACTTGTAATATACAGCGATTGGATATTTCGTACGTTTACCTAACATTTCTACACAAATATGAATGTTTACATATTTCTTTTTTTCTAGATACCTATTATTTTTACTTTATACACTCGTCAAATCTGATAATATCATACTTATACCAAATAATTAAACATGAAGGTAAAAATTACTGTACAAAATGTAGATTTGACTGTCGGGTTAAGAGATCATACTGGGGGTAAAAAAACACAGACGTTTAAATGGAAAGTAGTTAAAATTTTTTTTATTTTATTATGTTAATTCAATGTCGATATCTGTATCAACCGAAAAAACATAATGTTAGGTTGAAAAAGGAATTCGAATTTATATATGGGATTTTAACTACAATGACAATTACACGTTTTCATTCTATTAATTATATATTTTAATTGTTTATATTTAACAATTTATTTTCAATTATTTGTAACTATTTTAGTAAAAAAAATGAATCAGTCTGTTGATTTATTACAATAATAACAAATAGTATTTTAACTTTTAATAGTATTAAAAAGGATTAAATTTATTTTATACAATATGGGGTTGTGTTACTTAATATTATCTCTATCTGTAGATTATTAGCATCATTTAATATTTTCTGTTATTTATATTTATGTATGTATTATATACTTTATATGTTTAGGTATATTTTCAATTGAATAAATAAAAAATATTTGAAGGTATTGACAAAATCATATTTATGTTGTGTTCATTTTTTTTTTTTTTTTTTATTAATTATTAATTACTTTGTTTTATTTTTGGTTTAACAGTCATTAACAGTCAAACAGTAATGGTTTATTTACTTTGGTTTTTACATAAAAATTTACACGAAAAAAAAAAAGAAAATTAATTAAAGACGCTTAATTAATTATTGTTCACAAATTTACATAAATTTTTAATGTTATTTGTTCCTATTTTGAAAGTAGAATAAAAAATACCTCGCGCTATTTTTGTATGACAAATTATGTCGTTTTGATCTGTATACATTCATTTGTTGTTTTTTATCTATAATATATTATTAAGATTAGACTAATATCATAGATATAATATATGATTTAGATAGAAAAAAACAAACAAAAAAAGAAAAAAACTTAAAAAGTTATTTATCCCCGCTACTTCGAGATAAATAGTCTTAACATTTAGGAAAATTTATTAAAAACATTTTTTAATCAATAGTTAATGCCAACTCTTTACGAACTATTTTATATCTAAAATAAATTATCTATAATTGTTTTTTAAATTACTTAATTATTATCTTGTATAAAAATCAAACGTTTATTTTCCTTAGTGTACTTAACTTTTACAATTCATCTTCCTTTCTTTTTAATGGATTTTATATTATTTATCTTCTATTGGCATTAATATTGTCTAACCTTCGTAATATTATTAACAGCCTCAAGGACCCAGAACGTAACCATTGTCAGTACCTGTGGCTTTTTTTTTTTTTTTTTTTTTTGTATTGAATTTCGGAAGCAAGACTAATCCCTTAATTACTACTAGCGTGAAATTAGTCAGAGCTATAGAGAAGGGGGAAAAAAACTGAAGGAAATCCTCTTTGGGAGGAATCTATTAAAGAACAGATGAGATAATTATGTTTCGATGAATACGATAAAAGAAAAGGAGGGAATAATGTCGGAAGCGGAGGGAAATACTTGGCGGCAGAGCGCGGCACTTGTAAGGTCATCCTCTCAACTCGCGTCATTGATATTAAATTTACTATATTTTAATAAACAATTATTTATTTATAACCTTAATTATATTTTAAGGTAATATTTTCTCTGTAATTTGCTATCTTTGTACATTCTTTAATGTTATCATAATTAAAATAGTTATAATAATACATTAATAGTATATTACATTAACTTTTTAGATGATTTTTTTTAAATCATTAAAAATTTCTTATAACCATCATTAGATCATTTATGTTCAGATATTCACCAAACGTTTGAAATGTTGATTCAAAATCAGTATGTTCAAATAACTCGTGTTTGCTAAAAATAATCAGATTTTAATACCGTTTTGGAGCTTCGAAGCTTTAAGTTTGAATACTGTAAAATTTTATTTTCTACACTAAACACATCTGTTAGCTAAGGCATTGTCTTGTTCTTTAAAAATAAGAACAGTAAATAGGTCTCATCATATAAATGATTTCATTTTCATTTATATTTCTCATTGCCCTTGAGCTAAGCATCTTGTGATATTTAGTCAATAAAACAGTTTTTAAAAAATGAATAGGTTCATTTTTAAGTTTTTTTCACCATCAAATTTGTAACGTTTTTTCACCCTCTAAAATGTAACGTTTTTTTACCCTCAAAATGTGACATTTGAATACGCTCTGTTCTAGCTTTGTTGGTTTCGACAGTTTCTTTGTTGGAAGTTAAATGCAAAATAGTTTCTAAGCTATGAATGAAAAATCATTTGTTTTCTCTCGACATTGTTTATTTCGAAAAACCATTTTTGTTTTTTTTATTATTAGATAATTGAATTCTACTTGTTTTTATAACAAATAATTGGAAATAACATAAAAGCATATTTTTATTTCCGTTTACTTTAAATGATTTTTTTTTTTTTTTAATAGAGTATCGTAAATTCGCAAAGTTAATTTTCTATTTCATTTTTTGTAGTTATAATAATTTTTTTTCAAATTATTAGACATCAATCAGTTTTTAATGGGCACTGAAGATTAAAAACAATATTGCCTGTTAGGAAATCTACTGCTACTTCTGGTGTTATATTCGTATTAATCAAGTTTAATCTATTTTATGATGTAAGAAAACAGAAAGAATAGAAATGACTCTTAAAAAAAATATTTAAATTTTAATCGTTTTGTGTAAAGAAGTTTGTATATGTATTTTTCTTAATTCATTCTAAATAAGATTATATATTGATAATCAACAATATATGTTAAATCTTCTTATAATGATAGAATGTCGATTGATCTATTATAACTTTTCATAGTTTTATAAATTAATGCTTACAAAACAAAATATTACTGTGTTGGTATTACATGAAATTTTTAAAATGATTCCCCATCATTAAAAATGTGTAATATTTTATCCTAAATTTAATGGCACTTAATATATAATTATATTTTTATCATATTAAGAAATTAATAATAAGAATATATGATATAGTAACAGATTATTTTTGTTACATTTTCTTTAAGTAGTTGCTACAGCTCTGTTATTAGGTATTTTTTTTTTAATTTATTTATTTTATTTATTTATTTATTTTTTGAGTCCTAGGTTATTATTGTAACTGTGAATATTCTTATTTTATTGTAAACTAAATTAAAATTAAGGTTCACTTCATATTTTGAAGTTTTATGACAAAAGTGATACATGATTCATCTTATTTCCAATTTCCAATGAAATTGTCACAAGTTATAAACATGTATTTCGTCGGTGAGATTGCCAATTCCGCTTTGTGCGTTTTAGCACCTTCAATGATATTAAATACAAAATGTACTTTGATTGTTGTGTAATTATATTTTGGGCTAAAATGAAAAGTGTTTTTTCAAAACCTGATCCAAGGTGAATTTGCGTATTCGGATTTTTACATTAGACATGGAATTTAATTTTTAAAACCTGACCTGCAAAAAAAAAAACGGAATCGCTATCTCACCGACGACTACTCTAATAGTTCAAGTACTTTTTGATTTTAAGTAAAAGTGAATCAAAGGAAAATAGAAGGCCGAATCAATCATGACTAAATACATTATGATTTCTTGTTATTGATTGGTTGAACTCTAAATAAATGACTACCTTTACGTAATCAACTGTAGCAAAAAATAGTGAAGTCAACCACCGGAAATAATTTATTCAAAGAATTGGTTTTTGTTTGCACTACTTTGTGTTTTCATAAATAAATAAGAATTAATTTCACCACAGTATGTTTTGTTTTGTTTTATTTATTTTTTTTTAATCTGTAGTTTATTATTATATTATTGACATATAAAAAAAAAATTAAAAATCTAATTGAAACCTTTCCTAATTTTAAAACTCTATCCATATTACTTTATGGGAGAATATAATTGATTAATAAAATATACAATTAAAGATTACAATAAGAAACAGAGCTTCCAAAACTGTCATATTTATCGGCTAATACTTAATAGTGAAATCAATATTCAATATAAATATTTTTTTTATGAATATTTGCCTCATGCAGTTATAAATAAGCTAATTTTAATATTTCATTTAAAAAATTGAAGTTATATTTTTATTAAAAAGGGATTGAACAGTTTCCCCCCTCAGCGAAACACAAGTAAGTTACCTCTCACCGAACTATTACTGACAATCGTTAAAAAGCATTTAACTTTTGACGCACTGTGCAGTGCGTCAAAAGTTAAATGAAATAAAAAATATATTTTATAATTTATTTTAAACGTTCAAATAATAAAAAATATTACAATATATCCACTTTAGGCATCAGATAATAGTGATATCTTGGTTTCACCCATGTTTGTTACAAAAGATAATAAACAGAAATAAAAATTATTTAAATATAAAAAAAATTATAATATAAAAAAATGATAACTTATATATAACTCTATTAATCAGGGGAAAAAATATGAATTATGAGTTCAATATTTAGAAAATAAATGTTTTCTTTATTCAGCTCAAATAATATGCTTATATATTATATGTTAATACTTCATTGTTTTCAATCTCAACAATATAAATTTAATTTATTTATATGATTTAATTTATTTGTAGGTTAAAATTCATTATTAATGAATAGCGTTATTGATAATCTAATAATATTTAGGACATATTTCGGAATATTGACTATTCATTTTTTATTTTTATATATTTTTTAACAATACTTTTTTGATATTGGCATACATCAGAAATTAATAGTCAGTCTAAACATAAATGGTGGAATAATAACGAAGCTTTGTAAAATATTATAGGCAGAGACTTTAATAAAGTTTTTTATTTATTTATTTATTTCTTATATATCAATTTATTGAAATTTACTGTGCAAATATGTGCAAGAAGTAAATGAGCTGATAACGATTACAATGACATGTCAAAACTTGAAAAGATCTTCTCATCAGTAGCTCTTCAATAAATATTCTACACTAGAAGATCTCTAGGCCATCTTCTTTTCAGAAGCATCGGAGGATTATCGGGAATGGAGTGGGAAGCAAGTTGAGAAACTAATGGATTTGAGTGGTTATGGAGCTCACTATGTAAGGATAGGTATCTGGTTTGGGCTAACTCAGCAACACATGGAACATTAATGTCTTTATGCATAAGTTTATTGGTGACAAAGTAAGGGGCATTTAGGATTGTAAGGACTGGATACGAGATGAATTGGATGGTTTAGTACAGCCCCAAAATCAATTCCGTACGTCCAAATAGGTCTAATCACAGTCATGTAAATAAGTCTTTTGTAATGAATTGGGAGGTTTGATCGTTTGTCTAGTAAATGTTGAAGTAGTCTGTAACGACGTGCAGTTTCTTGTCGCTTTAGTCTTGTCTATAAAGTTAAATTTTTTTTTTCATTGAAAAGAAAGAACTAAAATATGAAAAATTAAATTCAAAAGTGCTTTATCTTTCTTTTATACGAATGGATATTTTCATTACATTTTTTTTTTTTAATTATTGAGTGTTGTATAATTATAATTATTAGAACTATGGAAATAAAAAATATGAGAACGATATTTTTAAACCATTTTCGTTTTACCAATCCAAGATATCAACCATCTATAAATAATTTGTAAAGGCATTTATTGCCATTGTTGCAACCGGACCTTGAGGTGATAATGCTAGATTTTTCATTGTTTATTTAAAAATACTGTTATGTAAACATGAAGGTTAGAGCTAGTCAGATAGTTTCCCGATTAGAGGCTGAACGTGACTTCACGGTTTCTTGATAGTCTTATTTCTGCCTTTAATTTTTAAACTCTATTTGCAGTACACTTTTTTTTTTTTTTATATTTCTATCAGATGAAGGCATTAGTGGAAAAGATACATCACTTTGTAATGTATTGAATTCACTAATATTCACCTATTTCATATAGTTTTGAACTAAGTTATTTAATTAACGAAGACTTCTCTGAGCAGAGAAAAAATAGCTTTATTATTCGAAAGCATACTAAAAATTCCATAATTTTTCTAACTGTTGACATTTTGGAAAAAAAATTGAGTCATTCTCGTCGTTGTCAGGCTATTTACTCATGAAATATACAACCATTCTTTCAGTCTTGAAGCGTAGGTTTAAAAATATTGTCTGCAGCTTAAATTAGCTTGATAGTGTATATAAATCGGAGGCAATATTAAAACTGGCTTATATCAACTTACGAAATATAATTAAAACAAATTAAAAAGATTAATATGTATAATTTGTGATGCCAAGGGGTGATATTTTAAATTTTTTATATAGTTTTGAAACTGATGATAAACGTTTAATATTCGAAACTAGTCTTCTAATAAAAAATTCCAATTGAATTGGCAAAGAATTTATCAATCTCAATAATTTAAATGGATTTTACATATAACTAATAGTTATTTAAGTATTCTGCCATAATTGTAACTTAATTAATATATTTATATGAATAAATAATATATGCGTATATATATATATATAATATATATATATATATATATATATATATATATATATATATATATATATATATATATATATATAGGTTATAGTAAGTGATGATACAATGTTACAAAAAAAAAAAAAAAAATAAGCAGGTAAATAAGTAAACCAAGTTTTTAAATTAAAAACTTTATATTAGGTGTGCCGACGTTTCATCCTGCCTTGCAGGTCTTCATCAGGGCTAAAATAACAAAAAATTGGATGTGACCAAAATGATACAAACATTAAAAAAAAAAAATTAATAAAAATAATTTTAAAATGAAAAAGAAAAAGAAAAAATAATAATACAAAGTAAATTAGTCAACGAAAGAATTATTAGCTGTTTACATAATTATGAGAATATCTGAAGTTAATTAAAATGAAATGAAAACGTCGAAACGTCGGTACGCCTAATATAAAGTTTTTAATTAAAAACTTGGTGTGTTTATTTATCTGACTGTACCCTGACCATTTCTTCACTATTACATCTCACAGTCAACAATAAAATCATCATCATAAAAGATGTATGGTACATTTAAAATACTTAAAATGCAAATGATTAAAAAAAAAAAAAAAAAAAAAAAAAATGTCATTTGTTCTATATCATTATAGCATACGTTTCGGTTCAACTATTTTTGCCATTTTCAGGATTACTTAGGTATCTAGCTTTAGCTGATCTAATCCTGAAGAACATTAGCATTGTATAACCAAAACGTATACTTTTATAATAAAGGCATTTATTCTTTCTGAGTGATCTCTGATGAATTTATCATTGGTGTATTATTAATTTTATGTTACAGGATATGAATATGACTAATTACTTGTACTATTTTGCATCTATAACTTCGTATATTTCTTAACTTGCTCTATAAAAGCCTAAGATAGAGTTACATTAAGAGAATGGGAGAAGAGAGGAGGGCATGATCCGGTGAGGGAGGAAGATAAGATTTTATCCTTTAATCAAGACGGGGGGTGAAGTGGACGAGTACAGTGGTCAGTGTATTGGGCTCCCCCTGTGGGGGGGGGGGGGGGGAATAGGGAAGCAGCTCCTCATTGGCCAGCTCGGCTCCTCCAATTAGACGGGTCCGTGTTAATTTACCCCCACCACCGGCGGGGCGGTGGGCGTGGCCTCCCCTCTTCCCATTGCCCAATTAACACTCAGCGGCTAATTGCAGTGCCCCTCCGGCGCAGGCGCGGCTCCTCCCTCACTCTCTTCTTCTCTTTTTCTTTATCTTCCATCATTGCTTTCTTTTGTCTTTCCTTCCTTCCTCCGCCTCCTCGAGCGCCTCCCCCTGGATCTAATTGTCAGGATCGATTTTAATTGAAAGTGTCGTGCCATCCCCCGGGCGGGACCTCATTCCCTCGGTTCATTACCCTTACACATTTTTACACTGCCTCTCATCTCATATATTGTAGTTCACGCTCGGTTGGCTCCGACATTAATTATATTCCCCTCCACCCCGCTTCCTTCCTTGTTTTTAGACAATGTGGGGTAGAAAGTAATCTTCCCCTTCATTAGAATGCTTCCGGCCTTTTGTTATTATCTTGTTGACTTATTAACGGTCGGCCCTAAAACATTGTGTATTCATCGATCAATACTTTTACTATAAATCTACTTGAAACAGCAAGGTCGTTTCAACACTTCCGACAAACTTTTCATGAAAATTATTTTTCATTTATTTTTTTAAAATCTTTATTGAGTTATAATTACAATCTTCCTTAATTAAGAAAATCGAATTAATATGAATGGCAATAAATGAGAAAAAATAAAACACTTTTATAAAAAACTATTTATTATATAAAGAGAAATAAATAAGTTTAATGAAAGCAAGGATTATATAAATATGTTTAATAAGGTTCTTGTGGTTGAGTCAATAAATAAAAACAACTATTTTGCCGACTTTTCGAGACTATATTGTTCTGATAATCATGCCCTACAGTGAAAAACCGGTTACAATAAAATTATATAAGTTATAAAAGTTATTTCAAAACATAAAGTTAGCTACAATATAAATATATAAAAACATGCGTTAGAATGAACATCCTAGCCTGTAACCTGCAAGTAACCTGTTTTTTCACTGTAGGTCATGATTATGAGAACAATATAGTTTCGAAACATCGTCAAAATAGTTGTTTTTATTTATTGACTCAACCTCAAGAACCTTATTAAACATCTAATAGTAACAATCAAGAAATAATCTATATATATATATATATATATATATATATATATATATATATATATATATATATATATATATATATATATATATTTATAAACTATTTGTTGATATTTACAACCGTATACATTATATACAACAAATAAATTTGAGGAAAATGTTTACAATGACATGTCAAAAACTTGTAAAGAACTACTCACTAAATTCTACATTTTAAGGTATCGGCCATCTTCTTAACAGAGGCCTCGGATTATCATCAGAATTTGGGTGTGAAGCTGGTTGGGATACTAATGAATTAGAGTGGGGTATGTAGTTTACTATGAAAGGATAGGTATCTGGTTTGGGCGATATATGGAACATTAAGATCTTTACGGATACGTTTATTTGACTTCATAAGGAGCATTGATGATTTTACTAAGGATTTTTCAATGTAAGGACTGGATACGAGAACAGTTGGAAGGAAAAAAAAAAAACAATTAGAACATAGTTTACCGCCATACCATTCAAACAAAGCATACACTCAGCCAAGGTATCACTGAACAACTTCTGTCCCATACGTACTTACGTTGGCACAAGCCATGTCCGAAGGAGAGGATCTTTGGATGGCCAAATCCTAGCGCTGAAAACTTAGTGGAACAAGTTTGAATCTAGCCGAATTAGAGCGGTATTAATTTTAGTTCTTCATTGAGTATTCGTATTTGGATTGTACTATTTTTGAAAGCAGGAGTGTAATACTGATTGAAAGTAAAATTCTCTTAGTAGAATTAACTTATTAGTAAATTAACGAGTTGCTTTCTGTGTGAAGTAATACCAAAAAATGTATGGAGATATAGGCATTTATCCAAAAACCAAACTCTCTATATTCTTTCCAGATTCGACTATACCATCTCTATTCGAAGATGTATGAGAGAGATTTTTTATAAGAGATTTTGTCTGATTTAATCATGATACCATAGAAGTGCGCATTGTAGTCACCAGTAGGGAGAGAAACCCTTTGTTAACCAGCTATGCTGCCCTAATATATTGACTTCATGTACTAATATACTTATAGCCTATAACAAATATAAAACTCTATTAACCATTCTATAATCTATAGATATCTATTGGTATCTATCGAATCATACATAAATATACATATTTGAGTTTTAAATATATATTGAATTTTTTTTTTAATGCTGAAACTTATATCAATTCCTTTCATCTTAATTACTATTGAAATTATCATTTTTTAATTATTATATAATAATTTAACCTATTTTATTTTTTATGTAATTTTTAACTTGTATGTGCTCCACTCGTACTTGGGGATTATGAAATTGTGTATGTATTTTACATACATAAGAAATAATTGAATTATATTTTTATTGTTACTATCTACTGAGCTGGTTTTACCTACATAGTTTACATAATAATAAAATGAGAGCGTATTATGTTTACAAGGGGGTTTGACATGGCCGAGTGTTGGCGGTGGGTGGTTGGTAAGTATTTCATAGAGGGTCGTTTAAGTTTTATCGAGGTTGTAAATAGAGCCAAGGGTCATCTGTGATACTGTTCTCCGTTTAGTCTTACCTCCCCTCCTCCTCCCTTCTCCCTCTTCCCCTTCATCCCACCTTACCTTAACACTTCGTCTCTGTCTTGGGTCTGATTTAAATTTACCTGCAGGAGATAATATCGTAACAGTATGAATTTTGTCCACTTTATTGTAACATGTCATCCTAAAATTCTAAATTTCTAAAAATTCAAATTCTAAATCCTAAAAATTAAAATTCTAAATATCGTTTTACAAATATTTGTACTTATATAATAGGCCTATGTAAGGTTGACACTGAAGTAAATTAGGATAACAAAAAGCAATGGAATACATTTTTTTTTTTTTTGCCAACATCAGACTACGTGATTTAACCAAAATGGTTTTCAGCTGATTTGGCATTGGTCAGGTTCTTGGGAGCCCTCTTCCTAGCCCATTTTCTGATTTTAAAGTTGTTTAGCTGCTTCTGATCTTTGTTCTCTGCCCTTTCTTAAGTTTTAGATGTGGGTCTTCCTTCAACATTTTCCGGAAAGCTGGTCTGTCCTGGATGTGGGATTGAGAGATGTTGAAGGTTTGAATATCATGTTTGGCCTGCTTGTACCACAATGATGTTTTCTTTCAAGGTGTTCGTAGAATTGGAGGCGTCTCTTGATGATAGTGTCCATAAGAGGTTCTTGCTTTAGGTATAGATCATTGTTGGGCCTGTGGTGCCTTTCTCCATTTATGATCCTTGGGCCTAAGATTCCTCTAAATAGTTCTTTCCTTGACCTTTAGTTTTGCTCCCTTGATAGTTAGGGTTTCAGCTGTATATAGGACTCCGGGTCTGATTGCAGCGTTGTAGTGTCTTAATTTCGCATTGATGGATATGCATTTCTTCTGGTAAACATCTCTGCTTTGATTGTATGCAATATCCAGTTTCCTAATCATTTTTTCAAATGCTTTGTTGTTCTTGAGGTTTTCACTGATCCATTCCCCCAAAGCTCTGGCTTTACGAACCCTGTTGTAGGGAAGAAGGTATTCTGGTACAAATTTGTCATTGTCTATGAACACTATTTTATTGTTAGATAACTGAAGGCCAGTCTTGTTGGCTATGATTTGAGGGCATTATTTGGCCTATCGCAGTTGCAACCGAATCTGCTAGCGCAGCTAAATCGTCTGTGAAAGCGACAGAGTCCACACTGGTATTGATTTTGAGTTTCCTGTTTATTACTCTTAAGTCTGTTTCAGGGAGTGTTTTTCTCCATTCTCTTATTATTTTTTACAATGCACAGTTGAATTAAATAGGTGAGATTCTACCTCCCTGTCTTGCTCTTGTTTTAACCTCAAAAGGGTCAGAGATTTTGTGTTTGTTAGGGTGGACTTGACAATGTTCAATGTCTTATGTCTAAGTCCGAAACCTGCTTGGTATTCCCCAATTTCCTCATCTAGCTGAATGAATACATACATACTATTAATCAAATTTCGGCATTCTACCCCTTAAAAGAATATACCATTATGTATTTAACATGATATATAATATAGATGTGATTTCTGATATAATTTAACATAATCCCTCCTATGTACCATGTATCTAGTGGTGGATAGTGCCCAAGGAGTCCAATATTATATTTTCGGCCATTATCGCAATATCCTTCGCCTCCACACCAAGGTCTTCCATGCTTTTCCCGGTATGACTACGCGAGACCCAAACCACACTCCTTTCACGGAGAAATTTCTATTTCCGAATATCTCACGAAATTTCTCTTTAAGGAAAGAGATACACTGGTATCCCTTTCTACATTCCCTGATTAATCGAGGTTATTATTTTCATACCTTACCGTAGGATCTAAGATGAGCGCTGTCCTTCCGTTCGAAACGCGGCAATGTCCGCATACCTGCGATAAAAATAACTAATACCAACGATTTTAGACTGTAAGGATAAATTAGTTTAATATTTCTTATATTAGATTGTACCTTGCTATAAGTGGTCTTCGCTATTCTGACAATTTGCCTTTGAGGCTCTCTCCGCTAAGCACCTTAGGAGATCCGATGTTGGGGCCACATCTTGGGTAGGAAAAGATGGGGGGAGGTTGCCGAAAGAGTGAAAGCCTTTCCAGCCCCCCCCCCCTCGTCCCATTACTAAATGAGGATTTTAAAATTTCACAGGGAGCCGGCGGAATGTACAAGGCGGAGGGAAAGGGGCGAAATTGCGCCTAATTCCGATATAAAAAATGTATAGAAGAAATTAAAGTTGGGCCGGAGGAGGAAGGTGAAATTATTTCAGTGAAATATTGATCAGAAGAGAGTTAAAACATTCCCTCCTCTCCCCCCCCCCCCCCCCACGAAGTAGAGCGGCCTGAAAGAAGGAGAAAAGAAAAGAAAAAATGAAGGCTCGTTATGTTTTGTTACGAGCGGGTAGCCGACTCGCCACCCCCTCCCCCCCCCCCTATATTGATTGCCCCGCTCTCCACCGCCTTAGTTTTGGCTCAATTATAAACTTTTATATCTCCCAAAGGTTGCCCTTCTCCTCATCGATAGATTCTATCGCAAATGATTCCGTACTCAATATTATATAAGGGATATTCAGTTTTAAGAAGAATTGGTTCAATGAATCTGATAGTCCTTGTATTTCTTAATCATTTATTCTTATTCCAATACTTATTAAAGTTTAAAAACAAATTCTGCTTTAAAAAAAAAAAGTCAGTATGATAATCTATACTATTATATATAACCATACAACTACCTACCTATAATTTCATAAATTACCCATATCTCTGAAACTACTGGACCGATTTTAATGAAACTTAAACTGTTCCCTAAGTTGAAGTGTACTTAACTTGAATCAAAAAGGATCATCTCGATATGACTTTTAGTTTTCGAGAAATTCTTGGACAAACATACGCTTACGAAATTAAGCACGCCTGCTTGGAAGGGTAAATGGTTAATCATACTCAAATATTATCCAATTCCAACAATATTACATTTTTTTTTTAAGTCGGTTAAAAAGGACAAGCCATTTTTCGTTTTTGATCACTAACCGCTAAAAACTGAACCAAATTTTAACCACATCATCTTCATAGTTCAAGTAAGGTTTAGCAATAATAAAATGTAAAGATATTAAATTATATTGGCTTAAAAGAGCGATAAATATGTGGTGCGCAATGAAGTTAGCTAATCGACCGATAAGTGGCGAGCACCATTTGAGAGGTCACAAAGGTACAGTGTTATATAGAGCCAGAAATTTATGATAAAAATTATTCACCTTAAATTTTAAAAAGTTATAAATATATGGAGCGACATGTAGATACCATTGCAGTTTAAAAATTGACCGATATGTGGCCATCCTGCAACAGAGTTTGCAATTGTAAAACTATAAAACTCAACTGTACCAAATTTTAACTACAACACGAACCTAATTCTGGGAAGGCTTATAATAATAATTAAAATGTATAGTCTTGAGTCCCAGAAATGAGCTTTGCCAAAAACAGTCATATAATTTTAGAAATTAAAATCCAAACAGATGGATCGATGACATTATTTCCGCCAAGTTGGATATTTAATTATGCTTTTACGTACTCTTCAAACACTTAATCAATTCAACTTAAACCAGGTTAAAAATTACTGTCATGTGTGAAAATATCATTAAAGAAATAATGCTAAATTCCATACTTCAATACAAGATTGTTATCGAAATTCAATTAATTGTTAAAAGTTCGTTATTTATGAGAGCCGGTGAAGCCGCGACGGGATGCTAGTTATTTAATTAAAATGTGAAAAAAAAATAATGAATTACCTAATTAAGAAATAAAAAACTATATATTTTTATGAGATGCTTAATAATTATAGCAATGGCAAATTCCAAACACTAACTTAGTAAGACGAGAATTGAAAGTACTTTTTTAGTTGTATCATATTTTTTAGAATTAATCATTGTCTTTGATTGTGGCAGATGGTATGGTTTGTCAAAATAATAAAAAATAAAAGTTATTAAAAAAATATTTTCTTCACATAAAAATTAGTGTTCATCAAAGACCTAATAAAGGAAAGGAAATTGATTGGGGTGTATTGTGCGTGACCCGCGCGTTTTTAAACAAAATAACGAGTGAGGTCATTAGAGGCTAGATTAGGCTAGCAGTAGCCAATGAAATTACATGTTACAGAACATTTATTACCCTCCCTTATCAATACCATCAAATACAGATCCCATGTATGATTCAATATATTCTCCAGACTTGCCATATTGTTATGTGTTATTCTTTGTCGCTGATTCTTGCGAAACATGGTTTGTAGCTGTTGGTGTGTCAAAATATTGTATACCTAATTGCTAATTTATTTACAGGTTCGAAACTAGTTTAACTTTGGGGATAGCATATGGTCCTATTTTAGGCTTAGAATTCCCAATCCAGCCAAGTCCATTTTTAAAACATTGTCACTGCTGGTCGATTAAGGTAAAGGTCTGGCTGAATTAGGAAGGGTCCTTATTTTTAGCAAGACCGTTTTCAATGTGATTTTACTACTTTTGGATTTTACATTCCACCTAAAGATGATCTACTAGAAAAAACTATGAAAAAAAAAAAAAAATCAGGAAATTGTACTTTATCTATAGTATTTCTATCCTACATTTATAACATCTTCCAGTTCAGTTATAACTTTTCCACTACAAGATCCCGCTTCTCAGACCTACATACGTCTTCCTATAAGAGTGCATCGTTCGACCATTCCTTTATTTCCCCGTTCAACTTCCTTTTAGAATTCACTATGCCGTGTCATCCTTAATGCTCTATCTCTGTCCACATATGAATCTCTTCTTTTTCAATACTTCCTTTCTCTCCGGAATGCCACTAATTAGCAAAACTCCATTCAAATGTTGTTGCATCGCATGCAGTAGATGTACATACTTTTTTATTTCTTCCTTTAATTATTGGATTTTCACAATTTTTATTTTATCTGTTTTTTGTTTCTTTGTTTGTTTTTGTTCTTCAATTAAAAATTACTGTCATGTGTGAAAATATCATTAAAGAAATAACGCTAAATTCCATACTTCAATACAAGATTGTTATCGAAATTCAAATGAGATATTTCCTAATTTTACTTTTTTTTTTTCCAGCAGAAAAATTTCTATTTTGTGATCTATCTACGTTTTTTTTTGTTTGTCAGAGCGTTAATTTCTTTCATTTTATCTTTTGGTATCCAGACTCATTGTATTTATCTCTGTTTATTGTATTATTCTTAGGAGACACAGTCCCAGAATAAAGTTTATTTTCCATTCTATTCTATTCTTTTTTTTTTTTTTTTTTTCGATTTTGGCCGTCTTGGGACCATGTTAAACAACTACTGTGCAATACACATTTCTTCTGTTGCGTTCATCCTCCTTACTCTTCTGCCAATAGGTCTTCATCCTCTGTCTATGCTGCTCCCTTCGGTCCTCTGTCCACACTGCTCCTCCAGTTCTTCTCTTCTTTATTTCAAATCCCTCAAAGTGTTGAATTTTGTGTCTCATAAAGTCTCTGTTTGTTACTTCTTCCTCTCCAATACCCATCTCCACTAAGTCTACTTTGACTTCTTTGAAACATGTAATTTGGGTTTTGGTGTTTTTGTCATTCTTTTCAAATGGGCATAGAAGCTTACTCTCCCCTTCCTCATAGCATCTCCCACTTTCTCAATTTTTTCATACACTTCTCTGTTGCTTCTAAGCTTCCAAGTCCCATTTTCGAACCTCGGCCCAAGTAATCTTCCTATGATTTTTCGCTCCTTCTTTGATATAGCTTCCATTTCCTTGTTGGTGTTCATTGCCAAACAGTCAGATGCGTACAGACTCTCTGGCTTAATCACGGTGTTATTGTGTCTGATTTTAACGTTAATGGATACTCACTTTTTGTTGTACACATTCTTTGTTAGCCGGAAGGCCATTTCAATTTTTCTTGGTCTTGTTTTATTTCCTTCTAAAGCATTCTATTCTGTTCCTTCTTTATCTAAGCATGAATTTTTCAGTTTATTCAAAATGTGAATTTATATTTTTTCAAATCGGATTCTTTTAAGGCACAAACCCGTCAGTTGCCAAATCAAGATTCCCAAGGACTGCCTAAGGTCCTCGCACCTGTTACATAACCCGCGGACACGGTGACACCGGCCCCAGACCTACCCCAACGGCCCGGTCGTGACAGAGGGCCGAGAAGACTAAATATTCAAATGAGACGGGGAGGCCGGGACGGTGTGGTCCCGGGTAAATTGTGAAGGTAGCCAGTCAGCTGTCAATCACAGTGCCTGTTAAATTGGACCCGGCTCTTCCAATTTAGCCGCTCTCATTGTTCTCGATGTAAATCCACTGATTGATGCTTCCTGCCGACGGCCTCATTCATACCTCTCTGTGTCTCTTCAACTCCGCCATTATGCCGGCCTGCCTGTCTCCTCCTCTCACTGGGTCGCCACTCTGTACTCTGCCGGAAAACAAAAGGTAGCTTCTTAGCTTAAGAATCTAAACTGAGGGGAATATCCTTCCTCGCAGATGGCTCTTATTCAGCGACTGGTTGTTATTCCTTTAGAACTTCTATCGTGGAATCACTTCCAAACCAGTATAATAATGCAGTCTAATGCAGTTCGCTCCTCATCCAATAGATCCAATAGACTAAGCAATAGCCAACAGTTTTGAATCATTTAAAATGAAAACAGTCACATAACATAATATTCATCATTTAACATTGTTTTTTTTTACATGGATATATGTTTTGGCTGGAGGTCTATACTTGTTTTATAGAACGTTTTTTTATTCTGAAATCTACACTATTATATAAAAGGACAAGCCATTTTTCGTTTGTGATAACTAACAGCGAAAACAATATAGAAGGGAGGAAGTCATAATCACGCGATTAAGAATTGGACACTGTCGTTTAACGCATGACTACCTGATGTCAAAGAGAGATCCCCCTCAGTGTCAACTCTGCAGAGTTGCTCTAACAGTGAAGCACATCTTCGAGGAGTGTCCTCAGTACAGGAGAGATATGGATAAATGTGGTGTACCTCGTCAGCTCTGTAAGGCCTTGGGCGATAGTGAACAGTACATTTCTAGGACTATAGAAGTTTTATAGAATTTTATTTATAAAGAAAATTAAGTTATATAATTGTTTTTAATGTTCGTTACTTTTTTTTCTCTCTCTTTATTTATCTTTTATTACACTATTATTTTTTTATTTTTTTATTTTATTATTATTATTATTTTTTTTTTTTAAATCTTATTTATGGTTGAAATTAATATCATTTTATTAGAAATTTATTATTGTTATTGTCATTGTTGCAATGCAGGTGGTATAGTAAAGTTCGGGTATATGGGCAATAGTAACCATAGCAGTTTTTTGCCCATATACCCGAACTTTACTATACCACCTGCATTGCAACAATGACAACAACAACAACAGCGAAAACTACTGAACCAATTTGTACCAAATTTTAATAACATCTTCTTCATAGTTCTAGTAAGTTTTAGCAATAATAAAATTTAAAGATTTCCAATAAAAGAGCGATAAATATGTGGTGCGCAGTGAAGTTTGATAATCGACAGATAGGTGGCGAGCACCATTCAAGAGAGGTTACAAATATTAATTTCATTTGAATTAAAAAAGCTATAAACATATGGAGCGACATGTGGAGGATCCAAGTGCAGTTTCAAAATCGACCGATATGTGGCCATTCTGCAACAGAGTTTGGTAAAACTATTAAAACAGTTCCAAAATGTAACTACAACATCTTCATAGTTCTCGAAAGACTTATAATAATAAATTTTACTATAATAGTAATTAAAATGTGTAGTCTTGAGTGCAAGAAACGAGGTTTGCCAAACCGTCAAATATTTTTATGGTTAGAATTTAAAATCCATCCAGATGGATCGATAAAATTATTTCTGCCAAATTATATGCTTTTACGTACACTTCAAACACGTAATCAATTCAATTTTAACAAAGTTAAAAATTACTGCAATGCGTGAAAATATCATTGAAAAAACAATGCTAAATTCCATACTTCAAAACAAGTTTTTTATCGACAAACAAATGAACATCAATTATTAGTTAAAATAATTTAAGTTCTTTATTTATGAAAGCGGGCGAAGCCGCGACGGGAGATGCTTGTATATAAGATTTTGACACGCTTTACCTCTGTAGATGTTGCTAGATCTAAAATTTGTCGACAGTTTCCAAATGATAAATTATTAGAGAATATTTTTTGTTATTTAACACTAGTCACTAGAACCTACCGTTTAGGAGTCATATTGATTTGAATTTTAAAAAAACACGTTTTACTTACATTTAAGTATTGGGGCTTTTTTGGTAAGCTCTAGCTCTGTTGGTGTCGCTCGGATCGAAACTTTGCCGGCGATATCCCCATCAAAATTGTGAAGGAGAATACTTTTTTTTATATAACATTTGTCGTTAGGACCTGCCATTTAAAAGTAGGTACCTACCATGAGTCTTCGTCGTGGGGTATTGAATATTGTCATGTTTTTCTACGAAACTGTCTGATAATTGTAATAAAAAAAAAAAAAAAAAAAAAAAAAAAAACATTCAGATGAGATATTTCCTAAATTTACTTTTTTTTTCAGCAGAAAAATTTCTATTTTGTGATCCATCTACTTTTTTTTTTTTCTTTTTTTTTTGTTTAGCTTTCCTCCTGTTAAATTTGTTTTACTGATAATTTTGAGATTTTTTTTTTTTTTTTTTTTTTTTTTTTTTTTTTTGCGTCGTTTGGGCTTTCTGAAGACCACGGGGCTAGTATTTTCTTTTGGCAATGATATTCGCTTCTTTTTTATTAATTTAATTTTTTTAAACTACATTATTTTGGCTGTGAGACAGCTTTCTTTCCTCTCTCCACTTGGGTCTGCTAGGTGCTTACCTGTAAGAGATGGAAAAACTCGGGTGACTTGTCGGAAATCTGATCGGTCTTGAATGGACCCTATGGGGATCCATATTTGTTCTACGTCGGACTTTATTGTTGTGATCCATTTATTTTCGGAAGTTTTCCCTCTATATGTCACTATCACCCTCTATATGAGGATCCTTGTTTTGAGAAGTTTATTTTAAAAATTAATTCTAATATTTGAATAGTTCAATACTAAAAAAAGACTCAAGGCATTTAAAGAAAATGCCCCGCGACCTAGAGTATTTGATTGAGGAAACTGTTGACACAATCACTCTCTGGTATCAGTTGACAGCTGCGTGTTAATGGCAAAAAACGGGCCATTATCTCGACAGTACCTTGAGACTGCTTACTTTTAGTGCACAATGTTTTCTATTTCAAGGATTTTTACCACTTTTTTTCCTTTTTGTCCCTTGATAAGGATAAGGACTTCATTATCTAATAGACAAATCAATAAGATTTTTTTTTCGATTTCGTCCTTTTATTTTAACATCCATTAACTACATGTTTTAGACCACAGCTCACTTAAGGTTCCTTTCTAATTTTTTTATTATTATTGCCCAATAATTGTTATGATTTCATCATATAATATTATTTTGTTAAATTTAGTGTAAAAGTTTCAGTAACTAACGTACATCTTTTAATTAAAAGATTAAAAAATAAACTAATTAGTATAATTGTAATAATATAAACTACTAATAGCGTTGGGATTACTTTGGGCCTGGTTTACTTTCCCATATGTGGAAAAAAAAAATCTTTGTTCAGCGTTTCCTTGGGATTTTAGTGTATATTGTATAAATATTGTGATTGTGCTTTTTTTGTAATTTATTTCATCTTTTAATTATTTTTTCTCTCTTTATTTTCATTATTATGTTATAATTTCTTTGTAGTATTATTATCTCATTTATTTTATATTGTATTAACTATATTTTTTATCTTGTTACCCTATATAGTTAGAGAGTTTTATTTTTATTTTTATTTTCTTTTTACATATTTTATGAATGGATCCATTTTCATCCATACTATTCATTGGCCACTCAGATAAGCAGCCTGTGATATTTATTCAATAAAATAGTATCTAAAAAAAAAGAATATATTAAACTACATTATTTTAAAAAAAATCAATTTATTGACAACTGCACAAGTATACATCAAGTAAATGTGTTAAAACCGTTTACAATAGTATGCCACAACTTGAAAAGAACTACTCAGTAGCACTTCAATAAAAAATCTACACAAGAAGATCTCTAGGCCATCTACTTTTCAGACGCCTCGGAGGATAATCGGGAATTGAGTGGGAAGGAAGTGTGAAACTTGGGGATTTGAGTGGTTATGGAGCTTACTATGAAAGGATTGTTATCTGGTTTGGGATACGTCAGCAACATATGGAACAATAATAAGATCTTTATGGATAAGTTTATAGGTGGCAAAGTAAGGAGCATTGAAGATTTTTCGAAGGATTTTGGATTGTAAGGATTGGATATGGGATGAATTGGATGGTTTAGTAGAGCCCCAAAGCTCAACTCCGTACATCCATATAGGCCTAACCACAGTCATGTAAATGAGTCTTTTGTAATTAAGTGGAAGGTTTGAACGTTTGTCACGTAAATGTTGAAGTAGTCTATAGTAGATTCCAAGTAAGGCGTTTGTCCAAGTGGAGTCCTAGGTAGCGGATCTGTTCAACATGTGGAACATTAATTTAAAAAACGATTTCACCTATTTCTAACAAATCTATGTATGACTTTTAAAATATTATTATAAATTGTTTAATAGATAAAATATTTATTTAGTTGAATATATTTGGTAAATCTATGTTTGTTAGTTAAGGTATGCATTATTTATCAATTCCCAAATCTGTATTTATATCTCCATAAGGTTCGCATATTTTATTTTCCCATTATTTCAAAGATGGGTTTTATGTAGTATTTCTGTAATTTATAAAGTGTTCCATTGTGTATTATAATAAATTATAATAAATTGTTCAACCCTATATTGGATAATTATGTATGATTGTTTTACACTGATATTGTACCTTCTTTAGTTTTTTATAGTTTTTGTATTTAATCTAAACAAGTGATAGGTGATAAGAGGCATATGACTGATTCATAGAAAAAAAAAACAGGAGCCGATTTTCGGGGGTTTTAGGGCCTTCAAATGTTACAGGTTAAAATTTATTCCTTGGCAATCCCATGGGAATAAACATCAACCCTCCCACCCTGGTTGGAATAGGTTGGTAACCTGTAGAATAACCCATCTTTCCTATCCTAGTTGTAGTACATAAGGACGGTCAGCCACAACTGATGGGTTTGGTAGATGAAGAGGTTGTATCACATTTTTTGTGCAGAAGTGTTAGATTAGAAAATCTAGTATTTCAAAACAGCTAGAGAAAGCGATATGAAGAAGATGAAGGGGCTATGCAGCATTTCCCTACTAGTCCGTTTCCAAATATTTCCTGCTATTTTTTTTTTTTTTTTTTTTTTTTTTTTTTTTTTTTAATCCATTAGCTTTATATAAATATATTTATATGCAGGATTCAGAGGCTAAAAATGAAAGCCAACTGTTCGAATGGAGCTTAATTCTATAACTTACCATTAGCTGGTCATGGGTTACCATCGACTAACACCAACGATGTTCTTATGAAGTACTGTCCTCGCAATATGATGATGATGAGTTAAAATGGTGGTGACTTTTATTGTTCCCCTAGTTAGGCACCTATGGGGATTTTTAAAGTTATCCTCAGACCGCCAGACCACTTCTTTACAATCCATCCTTCCTCTTCTTGGACGAACCCTACCTGGACTCACTCACTACACCTCAATCGATTGGGCCTTATCAGATGCTAGGTAGCCCCAGGGCCGATAGAACCAACACTAATGACCTATAAATATCGTCCGAGGCGTCAACCTGCATTAGACTCCCTGGCCATAATTTCCCTAACTATTTTCCTTGCATTTTCCCTTGATAATTGCGGTAATTTCCACCGAGGCCCCGTCTAGTCACGACCGGCCATAACGGTTATAAGTTTAGAACGGCTGATACCGCAGGTCATTCCATATTTATCTTTCCTATCTGTAGTCATTAGGCCTCGAGCCGGCGGACTTTATTTAGATAAAAGAGCTGGCCCGAGGTGCTAATCCCATTATGGCGGGCCTCTTGCAATTTGGCACATTTGGTGTGAGCTGAGGTTGATAATTGCTCCGTGGATCCATGTTGATTATACAGGCCCTCTGCCGCCTCGCCTTATAGAGATAGGGCCCATGACCAATCTGCCTGCTCCTTAGCATATATCAGATAGAACTTAATTACATTGGAAGGGGATATTTACTTTACCAATCGAAATACAATTCAATAATCTACTAACTGATTTCTACTTCATTATTGCAGATTGGTATGCATCCTCTAATTATAGAAACAAAGAAAAATGTTTTTATTAAATATAATATTCATTACATTCTTTTTTAATTTATTACATTATACGACATAGATAAATTCCTATTTCAGGAATCTTTATTGGATACATAAACTGTGTAATATCTAAATCTGAGTTACTAACAATTAACAACTACAACACTGTAAAAACAATACTAAACAAAGTAAATCAGTAAATAAAATATAACGTAATAAATATTTACATATAAACTCGGTAGTTGTCGTGAAGAAGTGGATAAGTTATATTACCTTAAGATTAATAATCTTTGAAGCAGGATTTTGTTTATCTGTGTTGTGAAAAATTGGTTAAGTTGTCCTTCTTAATAAGCTCTTAAAGTATCTTTCAGAACACTAGCCATTACTCATCTCAGTAAGCAAGCATTTATTTTTCGTATAAAGTGTTTATTAGTTTTATGAATCAAAGTGGCCCAGTGTTGATGTTTGTACTGAAAAAATCGTAAGTACGTAGGTAAATATATGCTGAGAAAAAGTGGATAATATGGTTTTATAATTTTAAGAAAAGAAACAAAATCAAAATCACAATAAGTGTAAAAAAATCACAATTCTTCTTTTCATTTTCATTTTCATTTTTATTGCTTCTATTTTCTATTGGGAAGCGTGTTAGCTGGTGGGTAATGCTATGTACTAATAACTTTCGGGTTCATAATTCGAATCCAACTTTGGCAGAAAGTATATTTTCTGATACTTCAGCCGTCGCTCAACTTAGGGGTATGGAGAGCCTCCAAAGAGGAAAATAGTCCCACAAAATACCTAGCATCTATAATCTGGGTATCCTTAATAGAGGAAAAACCTGAAGGTTGAGTGGGATTCTGTACAAATCTTACTTCCTTGCAACCGTTGGGCAAGAGACAGTACCTTACCTAGTATTGAACAATTTGTAATAATACAGGTTATAATTTTTGTGTGCGATTATTTTTTAGTTTCAATTTCTCCAGAATAAGTATTATCTTCATTTCAAAGGGTTATATTATTAACTGAA
The DNA here is from genome assembly GCA_003667255.2 of Euschistus heros. Lineage (NCBI taxonomy): Eukaryota > Metazoa > Arthropoda > Insecta > Hemiptera > Pentatomidae > Euschistus > Euschistus heros. The sequence goes on from RCWM02000004.1 coordinate 6,088,443, forward strand.
AGCTGTTATTTTTCATGTGGTATATTTTTATAGTACCTACATGTTAATAATGGAAACTAACAAGGTTTAGTGACAAAATCCGATTATGTATAAAATACTCAACAGACCTTTTCATACACATAACTGCAATTTAACTCTTATGTTTTTTTTTTCTTGTTTTTGAAACAGATTACTAATAAATTTCGAATTTCATTCGAAAATACGAACAAATCTGTGTTTTATATATTTTCGACTTGGGAATGCATTCACCCTTCTTTGACGCCTTGGAGCCATCCCTCCTAGGGCATTCCCTTATAAAAACACCCCCCGGCCAAAGGAGATGAATTTTTGAAGAGGCTCAAAATCATTGAGGGGTTAGACTTAGGGGCTAAATAATTTATAAGATGGCCACATATGATGGTGATTTGAGTGCTGTCTGCTGTACACCTGAGTCTAGGGCTTGATTGATATTTTCGCACGTCACGCCTCCGCGTTCAAATATTAAGTCTTTATTGGGAAAACACAGCAAGGGGTTGAAGTTTGGTGAGTCAGCCATCTTGCCAACTTTGTACCAAGTCCCTCCATCATCAGGTCTAAGGTAGTCCAATATATTATATTAGTTCGTTTTTTTTTTTTTTTTTTTTTTTTTTTTTTTTTTTTTTTTTTTTTTTTTTTTTTTTTTTTTTTTTTTTTTTTTTTTTTTTTTTTTTTTTTTTTTTTTTAAATTTAATTTAACGTTCAAAGCTCCCAATTAATTACAAAAGACTAATATACATGACCGTGATTAGACCTATCTGAACGTTGAGCTGTGGGGTTCCACTAAACCATCCAATTCATCTCGTATCCAATCCTTACAATCCAAAATCCTTCGAAAAATCCTCAATGCACCTTACTTTATCACCAATAAACTTATCCATAAAGATCTTAATGCTCCATATGTTGCTGATTTAGCCCAAACCAGATATCTATCTTTTCATAGTAAACTCCATAACCACTCGAATCCCCTAATTTCGCAACTTGCTTCCCACACCATTTCTGATAATCCTCCGAGGCGTCTGAAAAGAAGATGGCCCAGAGACCTTCTAGTGTAGAATTTTTATTAAAGTGCTACTGATGAGTAGCTCTTCTCAAGTTCTGTCACGTTATTGTAATAGTTAACAGCACATTTACTTGATGTATAACTTTTGTACAGTTGTAAATTTCAATAAATTGTTATTAAAAAAAAAAGTTTTTTAATTTAAGTTTAATAGGTGTTTAGAATATTTTCAGATTCAGTCTTATTTACCACTTTTCTTTTAGAGGGGGTTTCGCGTGGCATTTTCACTTCCATTTTCTATTTGCAATTAAATCCTGATTGTGGACGAATTTATGTTAAAACTTGACTTTGTACATTAGGTGACCAATTCGATCTTGGGTTTTTGGTTTTATTGTTTCTAGTTCATTATTCAATTTATTTTTTTTACCGCCATTAGCTGATTTGTTACATTTAATCTTCTTATGTAACTTTTTTTTTGTCTTATCTTTTCTTTTCAAATGGCCTGTTTCATCTTCTCGTCGTTGCCTTAGCTTGAGGCTATAATCAAACTATAATAATATCAGTTTTTTATTTTACCACCTTTTCATATTGAAATAATGTGCAGTTATTGTACAAAGTAAAATTTTTATTTTAAGCATTAATGATGTTACCGACATACTTTAGGGTCGACTTTTTATTGTACTATATCCCCTTTCTATCTGTTTCGGCAACAGGGGGTTTTCTTAGCCGGGAAAAGTGAATTTAGAGAATTCATTTCTCAGAATTAATTCCACCTTACCACAAGCTGAATTCTAACCCAGCATCTTTGGTGGATCAAGTTTATCGAATAACGCACTTGTATTTCAACTGCCTTATCATGGAGCTTTGCCAAGTCCACGGCTTTGGAGTTAATTAAATTATTAAAATGAACAATCCTGTACACATAAATATTTATATCTCAAATTTCTTAACATTTCAATTCCTTGAGGTATCTTAAAAGAGCCAAGTAAGAGAGATTTTGGTTTTAAGCTAAATGTATCAAGCTAACTAGCTTAACTGTATGAATTGTTTCATAAGATTCATTTTCCGGCTTCCCAGACGTTCTCTCATCTGCTGATGGTATATCGAACTCGGGTGGCTTTATTTAGATTACCGACGGCAGTACTTCCTTGGAGCTTTAATATTCCAAACCTTAAAGACCAAAAAAACCTACCTTTATTTATGACCTATTTACTTTCCGTTCCTCTGTCCACTTTTTAAGTATAAATACTACTAATCTATATACTATTTCTCACAGAACTGCTTCCTCATCCTCATTTTGGAATTCATTACCTTTTTGCACCCGGAAATCCTCTTCCTTAAACTCTTTTAAATACAATTTATTTATCCTTCTCCCCAATCACCAATCTTCCGAGCATATGCGAAATGTAAAAATGATAATTATTTTAATCTGATTTATTTAGTATTGTATGTATTTGTGAATTTTAGTTCGTGTATATTTATTTGTATAAACATTTCAAAATTATTATTTTTAATTGTCGAAGCCGAAATAGTATCATAATTCGTAACTTGTTATTACACTTATGGCATATTCATTAATGGGTTTCATGAAAGTTAGTTTAATATGGCTTCCATTTAACTTTCCCTAGTGTTTGAAAAACCCTAATTGAAGAGTTGCGAGAAACAACATCCAATCAAATTGACATTTTAAAAACATTTCTAACTACTCCAACATTTACTAGACAAGTGTTTAAAGCTCCCAATAAATTACAAAAGACTTATTTACATGACAATAATTAGACCCATTTGGACATATGCAGTAAATCTTGAAGGCTCCAAATTCTCATATTCTCATATCCAATCCTAATAATCCAAAATCCTTCGTAAAATCCTCAATGTTCCATATGTTTGATGATTTGGCCGAAAGCAGATACCTATTTTTTTCATAGTAAACTGCAAACCCACTCGAATCCGCAAATCTCCCAACTTGTCTCAAGCTCAATTACTGATAATCCTCCAAGGCGCCTGAAAAGGAGATGGCAGAGAGACCTATGTAGAACTTATTGAAGTGCTACTAATGAGTAGTTCTTCATATGTTATTGAAATGTCATTGTAATAATTTTCCAAATTTTACATTTTGTATATAATGTATTTTAAAAATCGGCTATGCCTTATATATTTACCCTTTAATAACTTCGAATCTATACTCTTTCTTGCCACGTAGGGTACAGAGTATTACATTGCCATTCCTTCAGTTATAACAACGCTGTTCACACAGCTGTCTTATAACGGCAAAAATGGACTGTGGTTGTTAATTTCCTTGTCCTTTCATATATCATTGCTGCTATTTTTAATTTCCAATTCGCTTTTCCAGTTGGTCAATTGTTTTCTCCACTATTGAAAACCTTGACCCCCTGCTCCAAGACAAGACGGAGGCAGTATATCGACAGTGGTACAATAGCCACATACACACATAGAGCCACTGGAGACTAACGAGCTCCTGATAGCTTTACGATATCTCCTCACACTGCCTTCACAATAATGGCTATTATAATAAGGTGGCTACGTGAGCTGGGTCCTCATCGCGTCCAAGTCCCTTTTCTTCTTCTGCTATTCCTTCCCCGCACTGCAACTATCTTCATCAACCTCCACTCCCGAGTGATTCCTTGGCTCGATGATAACTGTAAAATTGAAATAGAAGGACAGAAACCTTATCTTCTGAGATCTAAACCATTGTACGTATAACTTGCGTTGAAGAGGGTTCTTTTGGGTATAAAAATCGATCAAGTACTTTTAGAAAAAAAAATTACCACAAACCATTCTGTAAGCACTCGTTGTGGCCGTCATAATTTTCTTAAATTAAAAAAAAAAAAAGTTGGTTATTTAGTTTATTATTTATTATACTTATTTATATACAAATTAGTTATTATGAGAAGTTATGATTCAATATCGTTTAAAAAAAAAAAATGTCTACTTATTACAGTAGAACCTCACTAATCCGACCTTGCGGGCAACACGACGCTCTCGCGAAATCCGAGGGGTAGAGAAAAATATTTTCGCGGAATCCCTAACATTCTAGTAAAATTGTACATTTTGGTATGAAAAAGCTCGAGTAGTTTTGATTTTTTTATATTTTATTAGTGTTGTGGTTGATTGCGAAAATTCAGGTGTTGGATTTTGAAGTCCCATCCTAGCGTCAAACATTTCGAACTTTTCTACGTTTCTCCAAAATATTAGCTGCATTGTTGGTTCTAAAGGACAGGTTGTTGTAATCAAAATTTAATACATTTTAAGCAGGAAATAAGTTCCGTAGCTTAAAGGGAGACTGAGATACAGGCTTTAAATTTTCGAAGTTTTCTCAAAAAATGGCAGAACTTTATTTTATTTATTTATTTATTTTTTTTTTTGTTTACGGTCCTGCTCTATAGGTCCTTGTGTAGGGAATACTTCATAATGAACGATTTTAAAAATGAGTTAGTTTTCTATTAACCAAACACATTTCATTGTTATTATAGCCAATGCTTCTATTATAATAGGCTAAATTATTTGAGGTTCTACTGTATATGTTTTTAAAATTCAGAAGTAGTTTTTTTATATAAAATCTTTTTGACAATATCATTAGCATAAGAAGTTTCTAAATGGTGAAACTGAGACTAATTAATTATTGCTTTGTCTGCTATTAATTTATCGGTACTCTGTGTATAAGCAGAAAACATTGGTAAACGTCACTAAATTAATTATTTTAATCAAATCTATAGTTATCTCTAAAAATAAGCTCAAAATCAATAAAAATATTTTCATTTTATTTGAATAACGATTCTATGAACTCAAGTCTTCCAAAAGTCTATAGTTTAATTACTTTTTTAAATTTCTTTATCATTCTGATTATTTGAATTTATTTATTTATTTTTTATTTTTGTGGACCATACTTGGTCATGTCGATACAGTTGACTCATATTATTTATAATTCTTCTTTACTAACGTTTTTCGAATGCCTAGAAAATTCTTCTCGTTTCGTATTTGGATCTCACAGTTCTCAGTGACCCTGGTTTTTCAATATTCCATTGTCAATTCACTGCTCAGCTGTTTCTTCGACAATCTAACGATCGGTGCCCCCCTAGAGGCAGGGAGACGAAGAAGGAAGCTGATGGCAGGTCTCCTTGGTTACGTCATGTGACCACTAATATGCGGCCTAACCATTAACCAAGGACTGACATAATGGTCTCTGGGCACTCTAATGAAAAAATATTTCTGTCAAATATCTTTGTTGTTCCGCTTCCTTATGAGGGTATCCTTCGTTTTTTTGTACAACCCTTAAGGAAGAAATCTCCTTCAGCTAAAGGAAGAAAACATTTAATTCTCACGGAAAAGCAGAGGGCACTAGATAATTGAAAAGGCTCCACTATAGAGCATCGTACATCATTGCAATGATCTAAATTTTATAACTGGCTGAAAACAAAGACAGAAAAAAGTAATCAACGGAGAACTATGTGTTAACGGTTAGACTGAAGTGTAGATAAGAGGATTAAAGCTTGTAGATTTGGGTTTAAGTTGGGTACAATGGAAACTTATTATTAGTTTTCTCTCTTTTTGACAATAGCCGTAAGTATTACCTACCCGGACATTATGTTATGATTAGCCACGAATTTTAATTCTTAATTTATAAAAATTTGCGGACTGTACTGACAGTTCCTAGGAGGACCTTCTGTATTTCTTCCAAATATTATGGGAAGGCCTAGTTTTATCTAGGAAGTAATAGGTAGTATCAGCTGTTCTTTAATACATTAGGTCATTATTAGAAATGATCACTGACCAAACTCCCTCTTTTACTAACCTACAAAGTTGTTTAAGTTCTTGGCTAAAGTCAAAATTTAACCCTTTCAAGTGTAGTTTTTGTAGGTGTTAAAAGTCTCTCTTTTGCTTTGGTATGAGTTAATCCCTAAAAGTAATACAATCAGAACTTAAAACATAATAATCAATAATGGAAACACATGAAGTATTTAAAAATTAAACGAACATTACAGTATCAATAATGTGTATCTAGTTAATTAGTAAATCCCACTCATTTGAAATAAATTGCTAATCCCCAGGAAAAATTGTGGTAATACCCCCCCCAAAAAATTGCCTTTTGGTTCACTCATTTTTTAAAAATTACTTTTGAATCCAAGGCAATTTAGTATCTTGTTATTTGCAATTCTCTGTTAAGAATGTGTTTATTAAAACATTTCTAATAATTCAATCTTTAATTCTCTGAAAAATTGAAAACCATTAGCATATTATTTGGACAGCTTTAACGCTATCAATAAAGGGTTTTACCATATTTTTAGGTCAGATTGTCAATGTGCTTTATAGAAGAAAAAAGGAATTGGCTAAAAAATTTATAAAGATGGAGTCAATATATTATCGACTGCAAATATGAATGAGACCAAAAGTTTAAAACTTACTTTATAAGTAAAGTAGCAATACCCAGATGTTCTAAAAACATTTGGACATTGTTACTGATTCATCATTCCTACAAATAAGCATACGTGTCTTGATTTATCTAAAAAATGGTTAAAATGGTTGAATAGTGACATGGAAAGACAACAAATCTTGTAATTCTATTATAACAGAATATAATTAAAAGATTTGTTGTCTTATTATATATTATATAATACATTTTTAATCTATTTGTGAAATTGTTAAATGATTCGTTACCTTGAAGCAATCGAAAATTGAGTTTTGTTTGATGCTCACTTTGAGTTATCGGTGGTGGAATGACTTGTATAATCAAAGACGTAGTCGGATCAACTTCAATTAGTTTAACAAAACGTTTCATTTTCGAGTGTAGTTCGTTGTTTCATCAACTTTGTAACTATTGAATTTCTGTTTCAAATTGTTCATCGTCTATTTCTTCTTCAATTTCTTATTTCTTCTTCGGATTTGCAATTCTTGTAATGAATCATGTAGGTTCTATATAGTACGTGGTCGAGTTTCAAGTTCTTCAAATGTATGTAAATTTGGTTCTTTGATGGCCATAATCAGGGCAGAAATAAATACAATAAATTTAATATTCAAATATTTTAATTTTTTTAATATAATTTTATAATTTATATAAAATTATAATTTTACTACTAATCATTATATAAGTGCATAACACGTAAACGTACATAACGTTGACAGAGTTATTCGTTTCAGTCGGAATGAGAAGGGCTGTGAAATTAGGATTGTAACGACATGCAAATTTCATATTAGTTACTATAATAGATCTCTCCCATACTCTAACTAATCCATTTTGGGCTCTGAGTATTTAGGAATTATTGGAATAAACTATAAGGGTTGCTTTGTCAGCGAGATGTAAAATATTTCTTCCTTTGGCTGGTCATATAGAACTGCCCTATAAATGCTTAACAAGTACTCAGCAGCTGAACATATACAACTAGCGAAGGCTAATAGTGTAAGTACAAGGGGACTTGAACTGCTTACAAGCCAATGCAAGCCCCTGGTCTAACGAGAGGCGGCAGGAGAGCTATATATGTGACTGAGGACTGCCTCATCCTGTCACTGCGGCTCTGGTTACAATTATTCCTCGTAAACTGCGCTGGACGCTCCGGAATACGGAATGTCGCCGCGTTGTTAGATGTAAATCCTCGGGTGTTGGAAAATCGGTCATCTGTATGGGCGGCCGGTCGGTGTGCAGTGTCATGGGTTCTTGTTTGCTGCCTGTACTACAACCCCCTCCCCCCCCCTCCTGTGACAATACAACAGTAAACTTGAATGCCATTGAATTAACCATTCTTAGGCTACTCGGATAAATTTTCTATCCAATCCATTGAAACAGTAATCGTGTCATAATGTTTAACGTAGGAATGGGATGTAGATAAGTGGGTCTTTATTTATCTCTTGAGTGAGAGGAACCAGCGGAAGACTATTTTTAGGAGGTATAGATCAATACGATTATTATTATTTAACTTTAAGCTCTATAATAAGTCATTAGGAAGGTAATTCGTACCGGAAAAGGACTAGAAATGGTTGAAGTCATTAGGAAGGTAATTCGTACCGGAAAAGGACTAGAAATGGTTGATAAAATTCAAATTCTTGGTTATGCTAATAATATGGTACTTTGGGCGAAGATAAGAAAACTATTTACTTTAATGCATCAACGCTCATAAGCCGTTAGCTCATAAAAGAGCGGTCATTTCTACTGCTTTGGTTAGTAATAGAAATGATGATAATTTTTGTGATATAGATATTTCCGGGGTTAAATTTGAATACGTGGTGCAGTTTAATTGACCAGTGTCTGCAATACATAGAAAAAATGAAATTAAAAAAGAAATCAACGAAAAATAAAAAAGCCGGAAATGCTTGTTATTTCTCGGTCGCAAAACTAATCAGTTCACGCTTACTCTCCAGAAATTTAAAAATTAGAATATATTAGACTTTTATACAGTTATCAACAGTTCTTTATGGAAGCGATACTTGACCACTTAAGGGATGTCAAAACCTTTCCAGTATGCAGTAAATATAGTTCAGTTCATAGGACATTTTAAGTCGTTAGATTTAATATTGACCAAATCAAACCTTTTTCTGGCAAGAATTAAAATTTTTGTAAATGTTGTAAATTAAATTAACTGATAACACCTGTGATAATGCTTCGAGCAACAGCACAATACTACCAACCGTTTACTCACATTTACCTGAGTGAGGGGGAAAGGGTGAAATATAGGTAGGAAGTCCGCCATATTTAAAAAAAAATGCTCAAGTCAAGGTGTCATGTCTTTACTTTACCTGAATAATGGTTTAAAGAAAGGTTAGGAGCTTAAAGCCTACACTACGTTTCTATAAGAAAAAAAAAGTGAATTTATTAAATTTTTTATTAAGTCAATATTACGTGTGATAAAAAGGTAAATCTAATTTGAATATTCCTCCTACGTTTCGTCCCCATTTATCTCTCCAACTATTGAGTTTATGAAAACAAAAAAAAAAAAAAAAAAAAAAAATAGTATAAGAACTTTAATTTTCTTTAATTTTGTACATAAACTACTTTTAGCTAAATTGTCCGCTCTCCTACTATGTGAGAAAAACCGTATGGCGAAAAAAAGAAAAAAAACTTATCACCCCACAGTGTAAATGGTACTTTTGGATATGTTGTACGAAACTATTTAATGAACAGCTAAAAAAAAAAAATAATAAGAATATAAATATCTTACTGCTGTGTGTACCGATACTCAAAATAGTAAGATACATTTTTATTTTTAATCGGGGATTTCCGGTCTCCATTACCTGGACTATTAAGTAGACAAAACCTTTCGACATCAGATAAGTTACAATAATTACTTCCGTTAATCTTGGCCAGTCTTCTGATCTCTGAACTAAGAATAGAACTATTATCTTAAAATATGTTTTAGAATAAGGTATAATTTATAATTTTTAGTTCAACGTGAAAGTGGGTAAATACAGAAGAAACCCAAACCTCCTCTACTTGGATCCATTAGAGTCATAAGGGACTGATCTATTGGCCGATGGCTGGATCGAATTACAGCTGTTTACTCCGACTTCCCCGATCCCTGGTAAGTCGAGAACTTATTCTCCAGTTCCAGTTCCAGTTCTATATCCGCTTATTCTAGGTCTCATAGATAATAGTATCATTCAGAATTTACCAGTCCTCGCTGTATAACATCTTAACTCCACACTGGGTTCTATGTAGTACTAGTCGTTATAAATACTTATTTTTTTTATATAAGAACACATTAATAATATTTTTAATGTCAGAGAAGTGCAGTTATTTATAGCGATCTAATCGATACAATGGCTGGGCTTTGTTGTAAAATGTGTGACATTTGAGCATTCCCTCCACTCGGTGGAAGGAAAGGACAAGGTAACCACTGATGATATCGCTCTCAGTTTTTCTCATTGGAATCTTAATAATCATAAATATATACTTATTATTTATTGTAAAACTATTTGATTACGTATTACAAAATATATGATGTGGTTATTTATGGTATTATCTCTTCAACCTTCAAGACAGCTTGTAAACGATGACTGCCTGTTTCCAATGGGCTTTTTGCTAATTTTAATTTTTTTTTGTTTTACTTTTTTCTTAAGAAATCATTTCCTCATTTTAAACTCAGTTTGTCCCGAAATTCAGCAAAATAATTTCCTTAATTATAAAATCAAATTCAATTTTAATTATCTTAGAGAGTAATCAAATTTCCCGGAATGTCTATAAAAATTCAATGAAGAATCTGGAATTAGTTGGCGAAGTACTGGAAAGATGGTTTTCTACTTTTACAATTATTAGTTGCAATTTTTATTGTATTATAAAGTGTTAATTTGTAATTGTAATGTATTATGATTGTAATGCAGGTTCTGCCGTAGCTAGGAATGAGAATAAGTATAGCTGATAATACTGAAATTATTTGAAAGGAATATTACAAGATATGCTTATTTAGAATCACAAAAAAAAAAACAAAAAAAAAGACTAATCAAGATAAAAAAATAAATGATGAATATTCTTTTTTTTTTTTTAAACATTTATTTTGAATTCACACCTTTTAAAAAAAAATACAAAGCAAACCTCGTGATTATCTATAGAATGGCCTAGTGTACATGGTGGAGACAAACACCCACTGGGTACCTCCTGTTAACAATAAAAAAAAAAATAAGTGATAGAGATTTTTGATAACAAAAACATTTGCTACAATAAGCAAATAATAGTATAAGAAGGAGAGGTTATAAAAATATAATATGATATATTATATATTATATAAGAAATTAATATTCGAATATTCATTTCTATGAAGAAATGAGAAAGTAGTCAGAGGAAAGGAAAAACACGTCTAAGTTACAAAGCTTTAATGGAGTGTGGACGTTTCGACCTGCCTTGCAGATCTTCTTCAGGGCGACCGAATCAGTCAGGAGTGGAGACGAAAAATAATAATTCTTGGTTGTTCGTCTCTTCTCATTATTGATTCGGTCGTTCTAACAGAGATCTGCATGGCAGGTCGAAACATTCCATTAAATATTTTTTTATCTTGGGCGTGTTTTTTCTTTCTTCTAATTGCATCTTAGACCATCTTCTACCTTTCTTATGATCCAAGAACCATAACATTCTTACTGTATATAAGAATTATATAATGGCATGTGAGCATCAATTATCCATCTTATAACAGTCATATCTCTTATTTTTTAATTTTAATTTAATTGAATATATATTAGGTATGGGAAGATGCTGGAAAGACAGGAAGAGTGCCGTATCTAAGTAGCAGAAGATTTCCAAAAAATTGATTCTAAAACAAGGGATAGGTGGAATATTTTGGGATAGATAGATACAAACTTTTGGGATAGAAGGAAGAAGATAGAAGATCATAACGATGGTATCTGGTATCAGAGACACTGACTGGTGACTTTGAAGTTGATGCTTCTATAACGTAAGATAGTGCCTTGTTAACGATTCCTATTGCCTCTAGATAGAAAACTCGACTGATGTTGCGAGGTGCTGCCATATTTTAAGGTTGTGATTAGAATTAGTGATACGCCTTATCTAAGTAATGACCCTGAGTAAGCGACTCTGTTGAGTGTTGTTGATTGGATATTTTTTACTTAGCAGTAGAACCCCCTCCCAGACCATTGTCCCTACAACGTTTCCATAACGCTAATCATGGAGCAGCCTGTTCTTAGCCCTAGTTCCTCGGAATGGTTGCACACTCGATCGAAACTGTTCCCCGAAGCCACGCTATAGGAACACTGTTGTTCCGGATCTCGCGTGCTCTAAGTAGACTAATTTGAGTTTAATTGGCCCTGAATTACACTTATTAGTGTTGGGTGCGCAGTCATTGTCGGTTCGTGCAATACAAACAGCCCCACACTGACAATTATGAGTTATTCCAACGCCAGCTTTGAGCCAATAATTCCCGGTTAATTGTTCCTGGCACTGTTAGTCAGTGGAAACAACTGTTGAATAAAAAATTGTTGCCAGCAGTGAAAATTCCTTTTATTTTTTATTTGTTGTTGGGCTCAAATTCAGCCAATGTTATACTATTTCATGACATTACTCTCCAGATTAGATGCTTTAGTACCATTCATGTATTATATACATATCTAACATTCAGGTGAAAAGGGCACAAAATGTGGGTTTTGGTTAGACCCCCTCTACGTATTTAGAATCTACATCTGCATGTTTGTTTGATGTATCTATGGTTTCTTTGTTTTTTACAAGTATAAGATAGAGGTATGCCAATGTTCATCTCCACTCATGCCCTGAGCAACTATGCTCTAGTGCTCACTCAGCCTTCACTGCATTTTGACACCAGTGACACAGTTTAGAAAGTTTAGGATTCCCTAGACTGTTGTAATAAAATATATACATCTTTAATTTTTTTTTGTATTATTATTATGTTTTTTATATGCTTTATTGATATTTACAACTATATACAATGTATATATTAAGTAAATTCGCGGTAAAATAAATATAGTGACATATCAATAACATGCAAAAAAACTACCCATTAGAACCATTGCAATAAACGTTCTGCATTAGAAAGTCTCTAGGCCATGGTGGGTTATTGGGAATCGAGGAAAAAGCAAGTTGGGAGACTAGTGGATTCGAGTGGGTACGTACCTTGTCATAGGAGGATAGGTTTCTTATTAAGTCGTATCAGTAACGTACGGAACCTTTAGATTACTGAAGGTTTTGTTTCTTTGTTACATAATGATGAGGATTTCAGGAAGGGTTTTGTATTGTAATGATTGCATATGAGTAGACTTGGAAATTTAGTGGAGCCACAAGACTCAACTCTGTCCAAATGGGTCTAATTACTGTCGTAAATAAGTCTTTTGTAATTAGTTTGGAGTAAATGAACGTTTGTTTAGTAAATGTTGGAACAGTCGGTATCGACAAGCAGTTTCTTTTCGTTAAGCCTCGATTATTGTTTTTATGTTTTTTATTTCTTAATTTCATTTTATATAGTGTATAGTTTAATTTATTTTTTATTTACTAATATGAAACTTATTGTTTAAATGGATTCTTTCCATCCATATCAAATGCGGATAATACTAAGTTCTAAAAATAAAAAAAAAAACATTAAAAATTGCAACTTTTCAGGGAGGAAGTTTCATTTCTTTTTTAGCTGTTTCTGTATATACAGTTCTTGAAAAATATTTTCAGTCTTATAAATACGACTGCAACAGGAAGAATTAAAACTATGTTCTTACAACTTATGCTACTTTGTAGAAGCCTTGGGAGATTATCACAGTGTCCACTTGCAGCACTATAATAAATGTTCTATATGAAAAGGCCCCAAGGTCATCACCTTTTTGGGCGCCTCTAGAGTTATCTGGACTAGATGGGAAGCAAGTTAAGAGGCTAATGGATTTCAATTATTACGGGGTTTTTTTTGGGTTTTTTTTTGAAAGGATAGATACGTTACTCTGGGCTAAATTAATTATGGTAGTAATGGTATGGTAGTAATTCATTAATAATAAATGAGTATTTTGTAATCAGATGTCGAAAACTACGAGCAGTTTCTTGTCCTTTTAGTCTTGAATGAGAATTTCAAGTGAAACTTAAGTTTAGTTATGTATTAATTAATACTTAAGTGATCAGATCTGTTCAACTGGGATCAGTGGAATATTATGAAAAAATAATGTATGACAGAAATTCTTAGGTTTACGACAAAGGGTGAATGTTATTTGATGAGATTTGTTTTGATTTATTTTAATTCTTCGATTTTTACACCCTTCTTGAAGGCTTTTGATATGAGATTGGAGTTTTTGTGATTCTATAAAGGGATCATGACTTACTGATAACACACATTTCTCATCAGCGTACTTTCAAAAATAGTGCTAGAATGAGTTGCGATGTCATCTGTATACACATTATCGATATAGCCTAGCATACTCTTTGTATATGTTGATGAATTTTAGTAAATTCAAATAAATCAAAAAAGAAACTCCAAATCTACTCAAAGTGTATGTTTCCTCTCCGCTAGTGCCCTGCATTTTGATCAGGACTTTATGAAAACAAAGTCTGTCTGTTGTGCCAAAGCGGCTGACAATATCAAGTTTTACGAAACTCCTCGATGGCCCCATGACTCCCATTATGACAGGCGGACCCCAGTGACACAGCTAATTATTTCTGATACTAATCCTTAGAGTGTGTCGGCCGGGCCAAAGGGGAAACATGACCGAGTCATTTTGGCTGCTGTCTAAGCCCATGTCCACGACCCGGTTCCTTTCGATAATCTTTTTACTATATCACTGCTTAGTCTTAAACGATTAAACGAAGTGTGTATAGCTATTATGTAATTGTATATTAAAATTATATAAGAACACTGAAATAGTTTATTAGTTTTAAAAATAACAAATGTTTATTTGCTCTTAATTTATTTTTATAAAAAATGGCATTTTACAATAGAGGGCAATACTTATTTCGAGAAGTGCGCTTCAAGCAAATACGAATAAAATATAGGATTTTTAAAAATATAAATATATCTTTAACTCTTTTAAAATATATTTTTTTTCATTGCCCCTTGATCCGTATAGGACGTATTTTTTATTCATATTTTTGGGCGTTTCTTTTTTTTAAAGAACTTACTATGATTTAAAAAAAAAAAAAAAATACTTGTGCACCTTTTAATGGTCTGATACACTATAATTCGTGAACGTCAGCAGTTCTAGTAAAGCAAAAACAGTTTTAGAATACATCTGGCATTGCTTTTTTTGCGCTATTAGTAGAAAAATAAATAAATAACGTATTGTATTGTGACGTATATTATAATTTTTTATTGTTATTTTTTTTTTTTTTCATATTTTGATATTTACAGCTGTACAGAATAAAAGTAAATGTGTTGATAGTGGTTACAATGGCATGTAAATAACTTGTGAAGAACTACTTCAATAAAACTTCTAACACTAGTTTTCAGACGCCTCGGCGCATTATTGGGAATGGAGTAGGAAGCAAGTTGGGAGAGTAGTGGATTGAAGTGGGAAGCAAGTTGGGAGACTAGTGGATTGGAGTGTTTATGAAGCTTACTACGAAAGGATAGGTATCTGGTTTGGGCTAAATCAACAAAATATAGAACATTAAGATCTTAATGGATAAGGTTATTGGTCACAAAGTAAGGAGCATTGGGGATTTTTCGAAGGATTTTGGATTGTAAGGATTGGATAAGATATGAATTGAATGGCTTAGTGGAGCCCCAAGGCTCAACCTCATTTTTTTTTAACTGTCAAAAATGCAAATCGACAGTCAGCGGAATGTAGAACATAAGAAAAATATATTAAAAAAATAACTAGTTAAAGTTGTTACAAAATTAGATCTCTCATCCAACGTTTTGTAATTAAAGGTAAACTTTGAACATTTGTCTTAATAGATGCTGAATCAATGTAATACGGCGCGCAGTTCCTTGTCGTTTTAATCAGGTATAATCTGAAGTTAAGTATATATTCTAAATAAAAATATTTTATATCTCTGGCTGTGAAGTAGCCGATAAGCTATAACGGTGCACTTTTCAGTTAAAAATTTCGAATCGTTATAGACGATCCTGTAATTACTCTATAAACAATATTTGTGCCGCAATATGTATTTCAAGGTCGTACATCAATTTCTGCTAAAATCGAGCTTTAAAGACTCAGTTTTCTCGTAATTGTACTTATCGACTCAATTCACGACAGCGAACGATATATTCTTCGCTTATCCAAAACAATTTATAACAGACTGTTCTTAAATCTACAATAAACTCAAGATCATATATGTGCTGATTTGGTACGAACCAAATTCAAATCACATAACCACTCCAATCCAGTTATGCACTTCCCCTTTTAGAGATTATCTTGTTGTGAATAACATATCTTTTCGTGCCTCTGGTTCAGGATGAGATCATGTCGTAGCCACATAAAAATGACCTGTGACTCGCCAATCGCTCGCCCCTCCTCGCTCCTCCTCCTGACTCCTTTCGGTCCGGCAGTGACCCAGTTAGGGCTGTCCCCCGAGGTCCTCCTTGCCGTGCTGGTAGAGCACGAGCCAATTAAATCGGAGCTCTCTTCCCTGTAATCTGCATCCATCGAGGAGGGCTATTACAGGACCGCCGCGGGCACACACGCCCATCCAGAATACCGTTAGATCTATACACACGCACTTTGTGTCTTCCTCCTTCATTGGCTTCGACCTCCGCCTCTTCATTAGTATACTAAGGCGGGTATTGGCGAAGTGAAGGAATCATTTGAATTAGAATAACATTCCTAGATTGAGAGTAGAAGAATCAGTGTGAATTTAGCCAGATTGTTGATCATTGTATATATATTTTCATCCGTTTCAGTATTTTCATCTTTATTGTTCCTCAATACTGTGTCATTAGGTGCTAGGACAACTGTAATACCAGTTTGCAGGATGTCTGTTTCGAGAATAAATTTAACAATTACACGTGGAGGCATTAGTGTAATTTCACCTGGAATTATACATGACTAGCAGGAAATTTTACTATTAATATTAATTCCAACCTACATTGTGATAAACCTCTATCACCAAGGAATGAGAAATATATCAGTAACTATTTTGGCACTGGTGACTTATCTTAGGCAACAGCGCTGAGATCTGTTTGGGTCTGTTTTGCCTTTTCTGCTATTTTTATTTTAACTTTAATTTTATATTATTATTTATTTTATTTTATTTCACATACTTTTATTTTAAATATTGCATGAATGGCTTATAAAAAAGTTTAAGGTATATTATTCAGTAACATATATAAACCTGTCCAGAAAATCAGTCTCTAAAATAGTTTAAAACTATCTTCACATCCTTTTTTTTTTTTTTTTTTTTTTTTTTTTTTTCGTTTATTGATATTTTGATATTTACAACTGTACAGAATAATATACAACAAGTAAATATGTTGACAGTGAATACAATGGCATGTAAATAACTTGTGAAGAACTACTCACTAGTAGCACTTCAATAAAATCTACTGTAAAAGTTCTCTAGGCCATCTTCTTTTCAGACGCCTGGGAGGATTATCAGGGATGGAGGAGGAAGCAAGTTGGGAGACTAGTAGATTGGAGTGGTTATGGAGCTTACTATGGAAGGATAGGTATCTGGTTTGGGCTAACTCAGCAACATATGGAACATTAAGGTCTTTATGGATAAGCTTATTGGTGACAAAGTAAGGGGCATTTAGGATTTTTCGAAGGATTTTGGATTGTAAAGATTGGATACGAGATGAATTGGATGGTTTAGTAGAGCCTCAAAGCTCAACTCCGTACGTCCAAATAGGTCTAATAGTTTGATCGTTTGTCTAGTAAATGTTGAAGTAGTCTGGAACGACGAGCAGTTTCTTGTCGCTTTAATCTTGTATGTGGATTCCAAGTAAGACGTTTGTCCAAGTGGAGTCCTAGGTAGCGGATCTGTTCGACAGGGATTAGTGGAATATCATTGAAGGATACTGATGAACTGGAAGTCGTAGGTTTACGACGAAGAATAAAGGTTATTTGGTAAGATTTGTTTGGATTTATTTTGATTCTCCATTTTTGACACCATTCTTGAATGTTTAGGTTATGGGATTGGAGTGTTTGGGAGGCAATGAAGGGATCATTATTTACTGAAAATACACATGTGTCATCAGCGTAAGTGGAGAGGACAGTGGTAGGATGAATTGGAATGTCAGCCTTCACATCCTTAAAATACCATTTAGTTTTAAAACTGTATGAACCAATGTTTTCCTTTAAATGATTCCTGTTAATTTAAAATAAAACTTTCAACTCTTCTGTTTAAAAACATGTTGTACTTCCGTAAAAAAATGAATAAATAAGTAATCCTAACTTTTAAATAAGTAAGATTACTCCGAAAAAGTAATTCCTTGAACTTGTTTTTTTTTTTTTTTTGTTCCTTTTCCTTACAGGATTCCTGACTATCTTCTTCATACATGTCGAACTTGTATTTCATGAGTGACAACTCTAAAATCTGTATTTTTGATCCTTCATCATGTTCAATTTAATGTTTAATGTTCATAAGTTGAATAGTCTTCTATGAAATCTCAATGTAATAAAAATGTATCAAATTAACTTGAAATCCTACCAAATCTTACTTTTGGTTGGGAATATAACATAATTCAGATGCACTTTCTAAATTTCATACATGCAGTTTTTTGAGTTGTGTTTATTTTTAAATACAAGTGGGATATATCCTACAGTCATAATACTATTATTATTGATTTTATTCATTCACTTTTTTTTTTTTTTTTTTGTTACAAATGATGTATGAATGCCTTGTTTAAATAAAATAGGACAATCCATAAAGGGCTAATACATATGTATTGCGGGAGGACACTACCCTGCTACAATGATGAAGACAAAGATGAATTGGCGGATGAGGCCCCCTGAAAACCGCACTGACCACAGCGTGGGCGTCCCCATCTTGTTTTATCGTCCTCTCCTACATCTCATATCCATTTCCTAAAGCTGTTTAGCCTCTCTCAGCTCGCTCTCTAATACACATACTTAGCATACCTATGAGCCTATAGTCATTACTTTCATTATTACTTTCTTGTTTGTCAATCCCAATGTCATTTGTTGAATAAACCGTACAAGCTTGTCTAGTATTTAAATTGATGTTTATTTTATAATTATGGAATTCATAATAAATTTATATACTCGTGATTGTTGCAAATTCATTATTCTGGAAAAATAAATTGATACAAAGACTGTGTATATAGAGAAATATAGCTATGTGTCGAAGTCAATTTTTTTCGATTCTTAACACCAATACCTCCTTTTAGCTCTAAACCCACTTTCAATGATTTCAAAGATAGCTATTTCTACCACAACGTTTCAAATAACAACATGTTTAAAAAATTACATACCTAATATTTGTAAGCACAATTTAGCGTATGAATAAAACACCTTTCTAAGTAAAAATTCCATCTTGTTCATTGCTGAAATTGTAAGAAACATAAAAATTAAAAATTTGAACGCAAATGATATACAAAGCTTATTTGTTTTCATCGATTTTTTTGTTGTTGCAAATTATGGGATATTCTAATGCACATTTTCCACAAACATGATTTTTGCGTTAAAACATGTTTGTAAAAGATTTTTTTTTTTTTTTTTTTTTTTTTTTTTTTTGGAATTCCATATTTGACTATTTATTGAGAATTTTACCTGGGGATCTGTTGGTTGAACTAATTGAATAATAATCACGTATTCTCTGTGTTGAGCTGAAGATACTCTGTTTTTATAATTTCCCACGTGTGGAAACCCACTTTTAACTTATTTGAAGGTGATGTCATATCCCACTAGAATTTTATGCCAATCTTTTCTGGCTTGTTTGTCGTAAATCGACACCTATCCTTTGTCGGAGAAAGCTGCTCATTGGTAGTCACATGCGCACCTAACTTGGATCAATTTTGGCTATTTTGGATAAATTTGTACAATACATTAGAAATTAATGCAAATTTGTCAGTCAAAATTATTTAAAAATTTTTTTAGGAGTAGTTAGTGATTCTTCATTCGATTGTTATTGTAAAAATTTTATGGGGTTAGCCTTTGAACAGAATGGAACGATCAAAGCTGCTTTAATCAAACACCTTAGAACTTGCTCGACCTGAGATCTTGTTCTCTTGGTCGAGGTTTTTTCTGAGATGCGAGCCAGGAATGCACCGCTTCTTTCAATGCTTCGTCCGAGACAAATATATCAAGTGAAAATCAGATACATACTCCTGTATGCGGACGGGCATTGTCGTGCAACAACACAACGCCTTTTGACAGCAGTCCTCGGCGTTTGCTTCGAATTATTCAGCTTAGCAGCAACAAACGTTATTGTTGTGCCCCTTTCTGTATTCCTCGAGTAAGAATTCAATCGAATTTATGTTTCCATTCCATACTCTGCCGTTATCTGATATAGCACTTGGAAAGATGGTTAACAAACCCCCGATTTTTTATTGATTTTAGTTTTGAAATTTTAATATTTGCCACGTCGTCAACCTTATCCGTCTGTCTGAACTTGGCGGTAACTGGTCGTCCAGCTCCTTCATTTTGCGTAACACTTGTGCGACCAAAATTAAATAATACCAAAAAAATGTCACTGGTCTACGGATCTGAACGTTGCTCTTCTTTCCTATTGCGATAACAAAAACTAACCTAATGTTTGATTACTGATATAGATGATAGATGTTCCTTAATTTATTCAGAACAATATTCTGTATTCCTCGAGAGATATTCAATCTTACTTATCTGATATAGCACTTGGAAAGATGGAAACCCCTTATTTTTATTGATTTTATTTTGAAATTTTAATAAAACATAATGACTACCAAAATTAAATAATAAAATGTCACTGGTCCTACTCTTATTCCTATTGAAGAAATGTTTGATTAGATATAGATGATAGATTTCACAAAAAAAGCAAAATATCAACATGCAATGATCTAAAACATTAAGAGTAATCATAAAATGCCTTGATAAATGAAGAATACATAAAGACTCTTTATCCATAAAAATATTGTAATTTCCGAAAACAGAGGATATTAAGAACGGGGTGGACGAAGGATCACGTTTCGTGTGATCAGTTACACGTAACGTAACTGAAATCTGGCCCTGAAGATAGTACCTTGCTGATTTGGTGATTTGGCGTTATAAAGCGTTTCGTAATCGGTCCAACCGTTCATTGATTGACAATACTTAGTTGGAAAAAAAAATGCAAAGCAGTCTTACTTCAGTGTAACTTAATCAAGTACCATCTTATATGAAAACAAAATTGAATGCATAGAATAGTTTATAGTTAGCAAAATGACATTTGCAACTCAAAAACAATTCAAAATTCATAAAATAATTGATGACCTAAGAGAACAATTGGACGGATTGCGTTAGGTGAAATACTCGAGACACGACAAGACGTGTTGCAAGACAAAAGGTTATGAGGTACTATCAATTTCATAATAGGTTCAGATAGATCGGGGAGATTATAGCGGAGAGGTGACCAGGGGTCGCGTCAAACCAACGGCCAGCCGGATTTTTCAAGATCGGAATACATTAGAGTCCTGAAGTTGTGCCTTGTGCAACCATAATATATATACTGCATTGTAATAGATAAAGGTATCGGATCGTCTATCGAATTTATTTATTGGCTATGATTGATGGGCTCCATACCTGTAACAACCTTTTTAGATAGCATCTTGCATAAGTATTTATATAAAGGTCAATTTCGCTTTTTAATTGAATAAACGTTTCCTTTAAAAAAATAAAATAAAATAAAAATGATCGTTTCTTCGCTTATTATTTAGTCATCTTAGTCCAATCTGTAGGAGCTAATAATTTAATCCAACCAACAAAAGATCGAAATAGTAAAATTTTAGTATATACATTATCTATCAGCAACCAAAATCCAAAGTTTTCCGCTTGTGGAAAATAATTGAGGGAAGGGGGAATTTCTGAACATTCGACTTTTTCTCGTTTTTTTCCCTATAGTTTATTTCTTGTTGAATTGTTAGCGAGTTATTAAAAAATATTTCAGTAATAAATAAATGCAGACAAAGTATATAAAGTAATATTCGAATAACTAGTTCGTCGATTGGAAAAATATGTTAATATTATATTTTTTTTCTTTAATTTATTTTTTGAATATATTTTTGTTTGTTTATCTTCTAGCCCTGATGAAGGCTTGCATTTTGAGCCGAAATGTCGGCCCAAAAAAATTAAAATTTATATTGATGGGGTATTTGTTGACATTTTAATTTCAATTAAATTACAATTTATTTTTAATTGCTGTGTATCTATGACTGCATACCCCAACCACCTACATCATTAAAATTTATATTTTGATGGTTTTTACTCTATGACTGCAAACCCCTCCCTCTTCATTAATCTTTTTTTCTTGTTTTTTGGACTGCCAAATATTAACTTTGCCACCTCGTGGAGCCATTCCCACGAAAATGCCCATTTGAGTAAAAAAAAAAATACACAAAAAATAATTAAATTTAATTTCCTTCCATGATATATATATATATATATATATTCAAATCAACTATTTTCGTGCTATTGCAAGTTCAAGTTCAAAAATATAGTCGAGACACGGATGTTTTTCGCTAGCTGCTACACTTGATTAAATAAATTTTAATTTGTTTGGCTTATAAAAAAAAACAATTACTATTTGAAGCACTATATTACCATAATTATTCATTTTAGAATCAAAATTAAAAAAAAGAAAAAATATATCTTTCTATCCAAACCAAAAAATTTGTCTCTTCGTAAAACGTGAAGGAAAAAAGTTATAGGGTAAAATTTTAGGCGTTTTACTTCCTTCCCAATTTTCTCCTCTCCAATCCTCGAAGTCGAAAATTTGGGATTTTTACATACAGTACATGTAACATATACTCTTTTGTTCAAACTTCGGAGGAATCAGAAACCAAAATTATGTATTGTTTCATTTAAAAAAAATAAATACAAAAGTTCACTTATTGAATTCGAGTATTTAAACGAAGCATAAATATAAAGAAGGACTTTGAGCACCTAAGTTCTAGAAGGCAGCTGATGACAAAAGGAGATTGATAGTACTCAATCAATTGGCTTTTATCGTTGCTGCTTCATTAGTTCTACAAGAATTGACTATGATGATTACTTTATGAAATTTATGAAAAAAAAAACCATGCTAAATACTTAACTTCAAATCTGATTATCCACTAGGGTTACGATTTTGCGGTTTCTAGTTTCTATTATATTTTATGGCCATTATCTTATTCCATCAAAATCTATGGAACCCCTTTAATGTATAATATTAAACCCCTGAGCAGTTACAAGTACTTTGGGTAAGAAGATGCGGGGTCGAACCCGAGGCTGACATGCGATTTAATTCCAATAATGGTGGATAATGGCGGAGTACCGAGGTACCGTTAGTCGCCTGGAGGTGTAGCCGAGTACCCAGGTGGGCCATCAATCACACCACTCGAGTTCTGCACCACCAAGTACCCCGCTACCTCTCAACGGAACCTTACATCATTGTGTCTTCTCCAGCCAACATTTTTTTTTTCCAAAAGGGTCGCTTATGAATGTTTAATAGAACGTGTACAGGTTCTTTCTTAATTCTTTTGGAAGTGTATCCCTTTACAGGCAATGAGCTTCGCTTTGGCGTTCGACTGTTGCATAATTACAAAGGAAGTTCTGTAGTGGAACAGGAAAGGTCTAGAAAAAAAATTGTTGCTCTAGTTTAGTAACGACTTTTTTTTTTTACCTTAGGTTTCTATTTAGTAGCCTCCAAACGTTCACTTTATTACCTTTGTATTTTATATATTTTTAATGTTCATCTATATTGTTTTTGGACTTGCCTCTCTTTTACATGCTAAGCAAAATTAATATTAATTTTTGTTTAGTATATACGTATACACTTTCTCATGCAATTATAATACTAAAGTATAATCAAATTCTTTGACTTTTATAATATTAAAATTATTACTATCGTAAATATGTATTGACATTCATAATATATAATAGTCTGGTGTTTATAATTTAGGAGTGATGCAATATAAAAGAAAGTATATGTGGTTATAAATATATAATTAATAATGACTTAATAAAAACTGTCTTAATTTATTTACATTTAAACTATTTACATCGTTCTTTGTTTATTAATATTTCATAGTAATAACTCCTATGAACAAATTCATTTATTTTATTTCACAAACCTCTGGGAATAAAATGTTATGTTATTTTTATTCTTTATTGATATTTATAAACGTATAAAATATATACAATAGGTAGAGATAAGGTAATATGATTACAATAACATGTCGATAACTTATAAAGAACTACCCATAAGTAGCACTTCAATCAATTTTTTGAATGTGCCAAGGCCATATTTTTTTCATAATCGTTTAGATCGTTTTGAATAAGTTTATTTGTAACATACTAACGAGCATGAAGGATTTGGATTTTAAGGATTGAATACAGAACAATTGGAAGGTTTAGTGGAACCCCAAAGCTTAACTCCTTATGTCCGATTAGGTCTAATTACTGTCATCTAATTGAGTTTTTTATAATTAATATACAGCTTTGAACGCTTGTTTAGTAAATGTTGGAGTAGTCGAAAACTGTAAAGTAAAAGAAAGTATGTATATATATATATATATATATATATATATATATATATATATATATATATATATATATATATATATATATTGTACCAATATTAAATCTTATAACTGCTTTATTTTAATAATATTTAACAAGGATCTTAGTTTTTAATATTTCATAATGAATAGTGTCTAAGGGGAAGAGTGGTTACTTTTATAGTAAAACTTTCCAAGAAAAGTGTAGTAATAATTCCATTGAACATATTTATTTATTGTAATCCCCAAACATTTGGCAGTAACATGTAATATACATAATGGTTGGTGTTACAGTTTTTACAAAAAATTTAAAATACAATTATAATGAATTATTTACATTTTAACGAAATCTTATTCGTAAAAAAAATTTCTTTTCGTATATAGGTGAGGTGATATTTATTTATAAATGCAATAATACGGTTTCATGAAAACTTTTAATGTAATTGTTTGAATCAAAATCCTTCAAATAAAAAATTGAATAACAAATTTACACTATTTTCACATGGCCATTTTAATTTGTTATTTTTAGTATGCTTTAAAGAAATCTGGTTGTTATTTAACATTACATCGCTCACACAATTCAATTTTAGCAACCCTTATTTGGCTACAATTTGCATAACTTGAAACTTACAATCTTACTTCTCATAATAGGCGTTGAAAAATAACCAATAGTGCTATATTTTTTTTCAATGGATTAACCCTTTAACGGGCGGGCCAGGAATTTTGGAATACATTTATTCTTTTTTTTCCCTTTGAATGGCTATACCCACGCTAACCCCCGCTCATGTATCATGAAATTCAAGGTTAAATAAAGGATATTAGAGGATAATGAGTAGGATAATGCGTCGGATATGAAGTTATTTATTGAGCAAAAGGCATTAAATATGTGTATCCTCCAGGATACATTGCCTGTTGATCGTGGCAAACTACGCGTCACGCCCTCGCGTAAAAACGTATCACTTTTGATCAAATAGGTCACCGGTAAAACATGTTCCATGTTAATTTATCAAAAAATTATTTTTAGTAATAAAATAATAATATTTAACAAAAAAATAGTTAAATTAATGTTGCATATACGCAACAGTGGACGTAAATGGATTAAAACGAACATATACATTGACTTCCAGTATCATTACAAACATTGAATTCAAGTATTATTACTGGGTCCACTTTTAGTAATATATATTTTTGTTAAAGTTCCATCATTATGATTTCATATTAAACGAACTTTAAAAGTTCATGAATAGCTTTGTGTACATAGTGTACTTTTTTGTGACTCCGAAGCAGCCACCCCTGCTGGGTAATAACTGCAAACTCCCATTAACCGAGGCCATATTTGAAATGAGGATAAATTTTCATCAGAGTCCGCTATTAAAAGCAGTAGGGGGTGCTGCTTATAGAAAAGGGGAAAAGAAAAGGGACGGGGGCTGATTAGAGAAGGCTTTGGGAGGCTGCCCGTGAGCTCGGCGCCCTCGCGAATTCTCCTTTGATGAATAAATTCTTGGGGGCCGTGAGGAGTTGGATATTGCGGGATGCAAAGGACTCTTTTAGCATTCAGTCCCCCCCCCCCCTGGGCTCCTTGAAAAATAACCCTGGGACGTCTCCCCCAGATAAAGGATAAATAATTCTAGGTAGTTAAGGGCCGGGCTCTTCTTCCTCAGCTAGGCCTTGGAGTTCTCTTGGGTCATCTGCCAATTAGTTCTTGAAGCTGCTTGTTAACAATAGCCGAAAATAGAAGAAGGGTATTTATGTATGGAATATGTATAGAATCCCCTCACAATGGGCAGTCTAAAATAAAGCAATTCCGGTGCCAGCTTGTGAAATTTTGACTTCTTAATACAATTAATAGTACCAACAGTTTCTTAAAGGTTCTCGTCATAATTACGGGAACTTGTCGATTTAAAAGGGAATTTCGTTGATACAGTTTGTAATATGACATCTTTGGTCATATAATCAGATTCTCGAAAGTTTATTCTATTCAATATAGAATTGACGAACACACTATAGCTTCCTTTCAAGTAAAATTTTATAGTTTTTTACAAAGAGCTAAAATACCAGTTATGGTCATAGCCAAGACTAGTTAAGTTCATGTGACAAAATAATCTTTAGACAAATGTTTTTAATAATTTAAAAATGAATATTAATTTATGAACAACTAGAACTATAAAAATAATCTAAATGCTAATACAACGCGGTCTAACAAGAAAGTGAAATATATATTTAAAAACACAACAACCGTCACGAAATAATAGTTAAAAATGAATTAAAACGACTATTTATTAGAGTTTATAGCAGCACCTATCGTTGGTTTTTCTACATAAGCAGTAACGGCATGCAATATGACAAATATCCCCACTAAAAAATAAATAATAATAAATTAAAAGAAACCGGAATATATTTTTTGTAAATTATGTTCTTTCGATATTTCCAGTTTTATAGAAACAGCAGTTTATAAGAAACGGATAGGGGTGACCATAACTGATATTTTGTATTTTTATAAACCGGTTTTGGTCAGTTGAAAATTACTGTTAATTGAAATCAGATAGTCCAACGTAACATAAGCACGTAGGAAAGCATGAATTCTAGTGAAAAGCTACATAACTCAAAAACTAAAAATAAATGAAGCAATTTCACAATAATTCTTTAAGAATCCTTACTTTTAAAAACGATATTACTAAAAATAAAAGGTATTTCGGGACACTAGTTGAGGAAAATATTTTTTAATGGCCATAGGAAAGGGCTATGAAGGGGGGTTTCATAAGTAAATGTATCCTAAACCCTTTACAAAAATATTTCTCTTGGTGATATCACAAATAAATGAATTAGAACCTTATTATTGCGAAAATTGTATTAGGCTGCCCATAACTGGGAAGATAATGATAACTAGTGATTTAGCCTAGGAATGTTTCCATTTTCAATCACTTTAGAATTATTTAGAAAAGAATCGGTATCGAGAATCAATGATCCAAAATCGATTCCGAGAAACCGATCGATACGGCTGATTTTGCGGATTTCTATGTGATAGTAGAGGAAGAAGTAGGAGAAAATAAAGTTTATTCTGGGACAACTTTTCCTCTAAAAATGACATATGAGTGCAATGCATAGGGCAATCATTTGGCTATGATAATTGATAACATTACGAGTTACAAAATAAATGAGAAATCTTGTGAATGAATACAACTTACGTATTCTATTATAATGTCTATTACATAAATATTCATATTTTACATTTGCTCGGAAGATTGAAATTCAGGATGTGAAAGAAACAGATGATGTTTATTGGAAGTGAGAGAGGAGCATTTTCGAATTGAGATGGGCAGTGAATCCCATTAAGAGGAAGCGCAGATAATGAAGGATTTTTCGAAGGATGCAGTTCGATGCGCAGAAGTGTATATAATGATGGGTTGGGTTTTAGTATTTAAGAGGTGGATGGAGGAGCGCAAAGTAAGGAGGTCATGAATACAGGTGGGTTTTTTGTTTTCAAAGATTGAAGCATGAGTGCACCTTGGAAGTATTGACTCGGGAATTAGGGCAAAGCCATCCAATTTCAGAATGCTTGTGAGATATGTGAGAGCGTTTGGGGATCCCGAAAATATATCTGATAACATCTCATTTCGAGCTCACCAGACAGTCCGTCATATACTATGAATCATTAGTCAAAGTATGGAAAAATGAGAGCGATACATACCAAAAGTTGTCGAGTATTTAGTGGTAATGAATCGCGGTAATGTAAAAGTTGTTTTAAAAGACATAATATCATAGCTTAACTATGATGCATACGTCATATGATATGTTACTTAACTATGTCAATATTGATCAAAGATTCTTTTCCCTGATGATAATGAAAAATATTTTTAAGCGATTATTACATATTTATACTGGTTGAGTCCTAAGACACTATTAAAACATCTAACAGAAAAATATATCCGATGTTTAATGAAAAGTTTTAGTTACTTCTGCAATTTTATAAAAAAAAAACACTGTATAACCCTTTTTTTATATATAGTGTTTACTTATTTTTATATTTCGATTTCACATATTTTCTCGATGAATCATTGTTGTCAACAAATATCTATTTATTTTAAGGGGAATGAATACATTTTTCATTTAAGTGTAAAAAAATTTAAATGAATAATGACCTATACCAGAGCCACTTAAAATCAACTACAGTAGAACCTCGATAATCCGAACTAATTGGGACCGGGGGTGGTTCGGATTATCAAATCGTTCGGATTACCAAACAAAGTGCTTTCCAGGCATAGTATGTATGTAGCATACAAAAAATGAACACTGACATACTAGTTCCCATAAAATAAGAAGCACGTTGTATTGTTAAAGGTAAATAGTTTTTTTTTATGAAATACTACTGTGCTACATATTATATGTAATGTATTGCGCATGAATTTCGTAATATTTTACATAGTATGTACACAATCTTATACACACACAGAAGTACAGTACGGTAAACACAAAAAATTTATGCTGTACTGAAAGATAAAAAAAATTAGTGAAAACAAAAAACTAAACATTTGGAAAATAGTCTCTCATGTTTTTCTGAACTAAGGTTGAAGAACGTTTTTTGGCTGCTAAATCACGGATTTTCAGAAAATAATTTTTATTTTTCCCAAAACGGTGTTCTGATTATCGAGCGTTCGGATTACAGGGGTTCGGATTATCGAGGTTCTTCTGTAATAAGTACCTGCATCAGACATTATATTATATTATAAAATAATATGCAAAAGCTTATATCCACATTAATAAAAAAATCATAACATATATCTATCATATTATTATTTAAACTTGATTATCAGCTTTTATTTATTTGTGTTGATAGGATTTTAGTTAGATTACTTATGTAATATAAGAACTGAATTTTTGAGATGGATATTTATTTCCTTTTTCCTCTATTCAAACTTGATTCGCATTTAGTATTTCGAAATATAATCATTCTATATTAGTTATGTCCATTGTCTCAAATAAGCATAAATTTTGTTTTTCTATTTTTATAAGATATCTTATCATTTAAAAAAAAAACACTAATAACATACTCCGTTCTGATTTCAGGTAAGTTGGAATAAATTCACCAGAGAAATGAATTTCCCTCTTGGGTGGTAAGTCTAGTCGTAAGCTTTAATGCAAAATCGAAAAATCTCTTTTTTTAAATTTTATTATATATTTTTACTTTTGTTTTCTTAAAAATATAATCAGAGAGCAATGTTTTTTGTATATATAATTTTTTTTTTCCTCTTTCAAATTTTGATTCACACCTGTCTTTGGGTTAACAATAAGTGGATTTTGATGATACTGTAATTCTACAGGCCTTATAGGCGTGTGGGAGACTAGCAATCAACAGTACCTCCTCCTGGCATGGATTATTGGAGGAAATCTCTCATTCAGCTTCTTTTAAGCCTTCTGAGAGTATTTCCAGGTATGTCAGTCGTGGCCATGTCATTAATGAGTATGTTATTATGTCAATGAAGTCTGTCGTGAAATCGTCTATAAAGGTTATGTATATGTTCCTTTACTGTGGGTAAATCAGTAAATCAGTGTGAAGTTTGTGGTTTGAAATGTACCAATGTGATTTCGTGATTAGTCTGAGTATTTTTAATTGGAATGTTAGTACTTTTTTTGAAGTGTGTATTTTTTGCAGTCCCGTATATTTGTGTGGCGTTTGTCCATATGGGTTTAAGTAAGTAAGTGTATGTATTCAGTCGTTGTCGGAGTTTTAATGTCAACGGTTTATGAAGTATTGGATACAAAAGTTTTGTTTAGCCTGAGACGTTTTTGTTTTACATGTGGGCCCCAGGTCATTCTTCTATCAAATGTAAGCCCTGTCACGACTGACATACCTGGAACTGTTTTAGTATACCTTACTCTGAACATGGAAATACGAGATTTTCGTGTAATATTTTTTTATGAGTTTAAACTAGGGCAGCTGGATTGCTTATGACAATTTCAGGAATTTAGACAACTGCTGCAGAGAAAAATTTTTGCAAATGATGCTGAAATCAAAAGTGCGTTTTCAGATTTTGTTTCACTTCAAAGCTCAGAGTTTTTCAAATCCGGGATAAAAAAGTTGTTGTCACGTTGGGAAAAATGTGTGGAAAAAGAAGGTAAATACTTCGAATAAAATTTATTGTTTTCATATTGTATTTTTACTAAAATCCCTTTACCTTGAAAACGGACATTTCATGTGTAACACAACCCAATATATTACGAATTTCTCTTTTTACAAGATTATTGTCGATTTCATGACAGAAATACGAGCTTTTTGCATCGTGTTCCTTAGTTTATTAGTACATACATTCATGGATAATGCTAAGATTACTGGCCATTTTCATGTCCTAGAGACGCATATCCCCCTAAACGAAACTTTTTTGGCTAGTTAAATTAATTTCTACCTTGTAGCCTTACTTTACTTTAAGAACCATAAGCCACAGAATTAAATATGTAAATATTAAGAGTTTAAAAGTTTATATTACGGGCTTTAGCCCCGAAAATATTACCCTAACTTGTCTCTCGCTCTATGCTTTATTATTTCCTTGGACTCCTTTGTCTAATAAGTAAATGACATTTTACGTATATTTTTAATTTAGTTAAATTATTAATTTAAGTAATTTGATCTTTTTAATTTTAAAATATAAATTGGGGAATAGGAGTAGATTATAGATAGACATACCCCACGATCTTTTAAAATTATTTTATTGAATAAATATTACAAGCTGCCTCATAAATGGCAATGAATAATATTGGATGACAATGGATCCATTGTTACACTATGTATATTAAATTAAATAAAAATAAAAATCTATAATTAGTATACAAGGTATTAATATTAAATAAATCATAAAACAACAATATCCTGATCTATTTCTTTTCCCAGTCTGGGAGTTGTTTTTTTTTCTTGTACATCCAGTAATTCTCTATTTTAGGTGTTCCGGCACTGTTCTGATCCTATATGTGATTGCATATTGAATTGTTCTGGTCGGATTATATATTATAATAGCATACCCCGTTGCGGCTTCGCACGTTCAAATGAACTTTAGTAATTGAAGTTTCTTTGTTCATTGATAAAAATCTTCTATTGAATTATGGAATTTAGCATTATTTTTTAAATGGTATTTTGACGCCTGTTAATAATTTTTAACCTGATTAAAATGGCTCGTCCTTTTATATGATAGTATAGATAAGTAATATATAATCGGGTAGTATTTGAATACAGCATATGCGTTTTATAATAGTTTAATATGTTGTTATATTTTATTTTAGGAGATGTACCCTGAACATCTACCGCGGTGAGGCGGTAGGTGTTCAGGTAGCCAAAGGTAGTAATGGTCATTGAGTTGGGTCCGATCTCCATTGAAGGTCCCGACTTCAATGGGCGACCGGCGGGAATGCAGGGAATGCAGCCAGGTGTTTGTTTTGTCTTCCTCCAAGTCTCTCTTTACATTCTCTAATGTATATTTTTGGTGCTTCTCATTCATTATTTTCTTTTTGTTATCTTCTGATTTATTATCAAATTCATATAAAAATAATGTGAGATTGAAATAGTTCGGCTTTCACTTTTATATTTAAAAAAAAAAAATAAAAAAGTAACAATTACTGGCATTTACATATAGAATTTAGAATTAAAATAAAATATATGAAAAAAAATTATACGAAATAAAATTAAGAAGTCAAATTGCTAAAATTTAAAATGAATACCAAATGCTTAGTAAATGGACTAAATTAAATTATTTTTCAAAATCATAGACATATCATTTTAATTTCACGAAGGATTTCGGATTGGAGAGACAATGGGAATTTTAAATTGGATTTTTACTTGTACCGATCAAACATTTGTTAAAATTAAATGTATATATTATTTCTAATCAAACAATATATTCAAGAACATTTTTTTTTATCCCCAAACTGTAAAAAAGAAAAAATATATATATATATATATATATATATATATATATATATATATATATTTTTATTTTTTATTTTTATTTTGTAGGTAATAGTAAGAAAGATAAGGAGATTAGTGAACATTTACTAAAAACGAATTCCAAAGTTTTGGCACAATATGCAATTTATTTTAAGGGCTATTCAAATCGCCAATCGTTTTGATATATTAAAAAGGCATAACTCCCCATTTGCTTTATTCATTTAACTACATGTTTCACAGCTTGTCATGTTGCTCCATCTTCAGGTTCTACAATCATTATGTTATTTTACAATTCTTTACTATATTATTACATCACTTAACTATTTTTGGTTTTTATTACCTAACACTGTGATATTCACACTTGGTCATCTCTTCTACACTGACACCACTGGGCAATGTTCCATTATTGTTTTGTTTATTTATTGTCAGCATTCTGGCCTATTTAATATAGTTCCTATTTTACCATTCCATTTCCATTCTATTAGTTGTATTGTCACTACTATTTACATTTTTATTACTTTTATTTATTAATGATTTTATTCTTTTTATGGACTATTTTTATTTATATAAATAAAACAATAGACCAGGCAGTAAACTACAAAACTGATACACATAAAATTGGTACAAACTATGCTAAATTAATAGATAGACTGAAAATATAAATAGTCCATAAAAAGTATAAAATCATTAATAAATAAAAGTAATAAAAATGTAAATAGTAGTGACAATACAACTAATAGAATGGAAATGGAATGGTAAAATAGGAACTATATTAAATAGGCCAGAATGCTGACAATAAATAAACAAAACAATAATTGAACATTGCCCAGAGGTGTCAGTGTAGATGAGATGACCAGTGAGAATATCACAGTGTTAGGTAATAAAAACCAAAAATAGTTAAGTGATGTAATAATATAGTAAAGAATTGTAAAATAACATAATGATTGTAGAACCTGAAGATGGAGCAACATGACAAGCTCTGAAACATGTAGTTAAATGAATAAAGCAAATGGGGAGTTATGCCTTTTTAATATAAAAACTGATATTAATCTCCTTAAATGAAAGATTTAAAGTGATATATTAATCTATGTTTTGATAGGTGCTTAAAAAAAATAAATAAAATATTGGCAAAACATTGTACTGCTGCATGAATCATGACCGCCCCACGCTTTTTGAGTAAGTTATTAAGGACAATAGATTTTATAAACAGAATACAACTATATATTCATACGGCCAAATACCAAAATAATATTTACATGATGTGTACTGAAAATTAATAAACCGTTGTATACTAAATGTAAGAATGATAATAATTGTAGGTTTATTAAAAGGCAATTTATATAACAGCTGAACCTTCACTTAATAGCCCTAAAGGTTAAAGGTGTGTCGCCCCATAATAAATTACTAAATGATAAGAACCATAAATTATAACTAACACCGACCCAATTCAATAAGCCCTAACACATATACAAAAAAAAAAAAAAAAAAAAAAGAAAAAAAACATTGCGGCTACATAGGACAAACAGGAAGCATTAGCATAATTTGCATAAATACTCACCCCTAAGCGCTCTATGAAGGGTTAGGTTTTTTTCGAAGGGCTAATTACGACAGAAAAAACAGCAGAACGCAGATGTGGCTCATTAAAGGGTGGTCGCGTGCTGATTATGTTTTGTAAACACCTCGGCAAAAAGTGTCACTTGCCATGTTCAAAAAAAAACACCCCACAATTAGAAGGGTGACTCCAAGCATAATCTAGTCGTGTAATGAAGGGGTAATCTGAGTGAGTGTACAATTACACCTTGTAATTATTTAAAATACTTTATTGCAGTTGGGGGTAAATAGGATTTTAAGGAAGCTTCCGGCTCAAGTATTTTCTAAATTGGAGTCAATACATTAAACGTTTAGCATAATTTTTAAAACTTTGTATTGTATTATATAATTTCTTACATTACCTTTATTTTATGTTATATCTGCTACCAGGGTGGCCACCAGACTAGAATCCCTTGAAAACCTGAAATTATGCTCGAATTTTGTATCAATGAATAAATCAGGGAATTATGTTTGAATTTTACGAATTCACCTGAAATTTTGTAAATTCGTAAGATAATAAAAAAATAAATAAATAAATAAATAAAAAAAAGGGGGGATTTATTTACTAATCTTCAATTTTCATGGAAATAGTTTTCCTGACTTGGTGGCCATCCTGGTTATTCATTATATTATAATAATACTTTATTTTTATTTTTTTTTATGTCTCTTTGTGTTTATTTCATATTGTACATATTGTGTGAAGGGATCCATTAAGCCATCCATATTATTTATTGCCCACATTGAGACAGATTGTAATACTTTCTCTAAATAAATATATATATATATATATATATATATATATATATATATATATATATATATATATGTATATATATATATATATAAATATATATAAAATAATACGTTATGAAACTGAGGCATAATATAATATTTTCTCTTCTGAATTATTCTCTGAAAGTCTGGTTTCTAATATATTCGAGTACATCATAGGAAACAATACTAAAACTGCATGTGCAATAAGAAATATATCTTGTGTATTTAAGAATCGTTATTAGTTTGTTTAATGGATAAAGACCAACTTGGCCAACAAGTGCATAGTTGTCCTAAAGGTTATCTGTAAACCTATAATAATAATAATAACACCTCTTGTGGAAAGTTCCCATTTTATTCCATGGGTTTGCGCATAAAATTAATTAAAAAATATGAAAAATATTGCACTGATTTTTTTTTTTTTTTTTTTTTTTTTTTTTTTTTTTTTTTTTTTTTTTTTTTTTTTTTATATAGTTTATACATTTCTCTGAAAATAAAATAGGATGCAATTCTTATGATCTGCTTGCTATTAAAGTACCTAGCTGAAGGTTCGTGGGGAAGATTAATCATAATCTATGTTTGTCAACTTGAAATTTCAGTGCGAACTAGCAACTTATAACCGACGAAACATTATATCGTCTGCTTGGAGATGAAGGCACTAAGTGTAATTTTTTCAAAATCCGATAAAACGTCATTGCTATTATTATTTCCCATAAGTATAAAAAGTCACCAAGTGAATATATCTGCACTTAATATGCGCATTAGAGAATGAGAAAATTCACTATATAACAATCTGAGAAATTTTTAATGAGCATATTCCCGTTTGAGTATTGAAACGGGAAAAGAAATTGATTTTGTTACCTCATGACTTTTATTTCCAAGCAGGGGATGTGATACTATTCGGCTAAAAGAGAACATAGTTCCAGAGTTATTAAGACGACCGGAAACCAATCGACGTATCAAATTCTGAGGGTCTCAGACAATGTGACATTAATCGTTTTTTCCCTCGACCCTTCATCTGTTTTCAACTCTTATTAATAATGATTTAACAAATAATTTTTGTATTCGGTCTAATAAAAAACGTAGAGTGCTGTATGGATAATAAATTGTTAAAGAGGTTAACAACTAACTTCCATTAATTTTTATCATAGACCCTGGTGCATTGAAGTTCCTGAACAATTAAAATAGTTGGCTTCAGTAAATTAGCATTGATGGTAAAAATAGGGGCAAATCAATTGGTTTTTGTAGAAGTGTTTCAACAAGATCCTGTTCCACCATTGCCTAAACAAAAATAACCATTAATCTTAATATCACATTGGTTTCCAGAAGATAATTCAATACGTTATGTCTTAGGTGCTTCCTAAAGAAATCTTTTGTTTTAACTACAAACTGATTTGATTCCTCCAAGTCTGACTGACACATCTATTTCCTGTGATATCTCTGTTTAATCTCTTGCAAATCTATCTTCACAAACCATCATATCTTCCCATGATGACTCCTAGGACGGCGTTACGTCAAGCGTCCCTCGGGCCATGGAAGAAAAATAAAGATAACCACAACCCCGTTTTTCCGTGGCATCCTGAGGACTTATCGGGGATCGCTACCCGCCGCTGGAGGGGGAGGACATTCCAGAAATGAGCGAGGCGACAATAACCGAGGGAAAGAAACGGCCAGCTGTTTCTCATTTAATTGGGATCGTGATCCAGGGGCTGGAAGAAAAAGTTAAATGCGTGACCCTTGTCACTCGCTCTCGTCGTGTCCAAGTCTAGGGTCGTTTTAATTGTGACCGTCCTTTCTTCAATGTGGCTTTTTCACACTCACTTTACCACCAATCAGCCCCTCTCATTAAATCTGGTCATTAATTTTTTTATCTTCCTTTAAGATAAAGTTTTGTCAAGTGATGTCTTTTTTTTTTATCCTTCTTGAAATGATAGGTATGGGATTTAAAGGTGTAAAACGTACCTTCAGATTTTATTAAAGCATAACATTCAAACCTCTTGTACATCTTTTTTAAGTTAGTACTTTATATTATAAGAAGCAAATTTAATCCTCAATAATAGTTGAATTGTATGACTGAGTGAAATGATACCGTATTTTGAAATAATTACTATTGTTTGGTCTATTTTCTATAATATATGTTATAATTAAAAAATTTATGTAATGAATAGAAATTTACGACTGTATATATTAAAACGAAAATAAATCTAGTAAATGTGAAGATAATGATCATGACGTGACAATTACACTGCAATTAAAGTTCTATATTTGAAGGTCCTAAAGCCATATTCTTTTCAGACGGCTCGAAGGGTTGTGTAGAATAGAATGGGGAGCATTCATTATAAACAAAACAAAAAAAAAGACAATAATACATCTAGTAAAGGAGATGATAATGGTCATAATGACATGTCAGTTGCTTGTAAAACAAATACACATTGGAAGCACTTCGATAAAAGTTGTATAATAGAAGGTTCCAGAGACCATCCTCTTTTCAGGCGATTCGGATGGTTATCTGGAGCAAGAATGGGAAGATTGAGAGACTAGTGGATTTGAATGATTATGGAGTTTACTATGAAAGGATAGGTGTCTGGTTTGGGCTAAATCAGAAACATTTGGGACATTAAGTTCTTTATAGATAAGTTTGTTTGTTACAAAGTAAAGAGATTTGAGGATTTTTAGCTATATTTTCGATAGTACCATAAATGTGATAATTTACTTTTAGCGGGAGACGGTTTAGCTCAGTGGGAAAAGGAGTAGACCGCCAAACTCCTGTTCCCGATTTTGTCTGACTGAAGCCTTTGGATGGCTGAAAATTTATTTTATTTCAGACGTGGTTCGACTTCCAGTTCGGAAGACCCTCCTTAGACACACCCAGCCTCGAAAAGTGGGTACCCTTAATTGAAGAAAAAACCCTGGCAATTAAGCGTGATTTTGGCCAAATCTCTTCCTTTTGTAACCGTTGGCCTAGTGACAGTACATCCTTATCTAAGTACTGTACCTAACACCCTTCATAGGTTGTACTGATTCAGGGTTGTTTTTTTTTGGGGGGGGGGGTTCCTACAGCAATGATCTAAGTAATATAGAAAATAAATAGAATAGAATAGAATAGAAAAAGAAATTTTATTCTGGGACAAAGTCCCTTAAGAATAATAGTTACATAACAGACCATTTATATCTGGCCTAGAGATTATAAATTAGATAACATATAATAAGATCATTAAAAGTAAATACAATTTTACAATAAAATAAGTGATAAAATGAAAAAAAAAAAAAAAATAAAAAAAAAAAATATATACACATATATAAACACATACACACTACCTACATACATGAACTATCTTTACAATCAGTAAAAGAAAAAAAAAAAAAAAAAAATATTATGTAAGAAATTGACTAAATAATAGATTCCTGATGTTACATCGAGTAAAGGATGAAAACAAAACAAAAAATGATGATGAAAAATAAAAATGAAAAATAAAAAATCCTCAAATGATAATGTTTTCTCTACCATTAAAAGAAACAAGCTAAACTTTTATAAATGATATACTTGGGTGAAATTCATTAAAGCATCTTTATAATTAGATAGCATCCGACTGGAGGGAGGAAAAGTGGTGGAAGAGGAGTGTTTTAAATGTTCCGAGGGAGGATGTATTACGAATAGAAGGAGGAAGAGAATTCCAAAGAATAGCGGAGCGGGCAAGAAAGGAACGTTGGAAAGCAGTAGTTCTGTGGGATGGGGTGTAGAGATCGGAGAGACGGGACCTTGTATGCAATGATTGGATTGAGGACTTGAAATGTAGGATATTGTGAATATACGGAGGGTGATGTGTGTTAATAACTTGGAAGAGGAATGTACCAAGGAAGTAATCTCTACGGAAGGAAGGGGAAAGCCAATTTAACTCGGTGTAGAGATGGGACACATGGGAGCGTCTCGAGGTTCCAACAACAAATCTTATGAAACAGTTCATGATACGCTTTAATCTATCTTCCAGTATCATCGAGAGCCCACCATAAATCACACACCCATAGTCGAATTGGGGGAATATGAGGGAGGATACTAAGAGTTTTCGTGTGGATAGAGGAAGTAGGTGTCGGGAACGGTGGAATAATTTTAGGATGCCAATCGATCGTCGGGTGATTTGAGCTATGTGGGGTTTCCAAGAAAGGGTTTGATCGATTGTTAAACCTAGGTTTTTAACAGAGGAGAGGAAAGCTATAGGATGACCATTTAGGAATAAAGTAGGGAAGTTGGTATTCGATCGAAGGAGGGAATGGGATCCAATTGCAATTGCTTGAGTTTTAGCTGCATTTAAAGTCAATTTATTCAGGAATGCCCAGGCACAGATTTCATCCAGGTCTTGCTGAATTTTGGAAAATGCAGTTGATAACTCGGCAGGAGGAAAGGAAAGATAAATTTGAGAATCATCGGCGTAGAGGTGGTAGGAACAATTATGAATAGAGTTAGGAAGATCATTTATATAGGAATCAAACAGGAGAGGAGAGATGCTAGATCCTTGAGCTACGCCTGATCGCAAAGTGAGGAAAGGGGATGAACCTTGTTGGGAATGGTAACAGATTGGGAACGGTGGGCAAGGAATGAATGAAACCACATGAGAGCACTATTGGAGAAGTGTAGAGATTTCAGTTTGGAAAAGAGGATGGTGTGGTCTAAGGAATCGAAGGCTTTGGAAAAGTCAAGGAGTATGAGGATGGTAAATTCTTTTTTATCCATTGCTGTCTGGACATCACTGATGATTTTGGTGAGAGCGGATTGAGTA
The DNA here is from genome assembly GCA_003667255.2 of Euschistus heros. Taxonomy (NCBI): domain Eukaryota; kingdom Metazoa; phylum Arthropoda; class Insecta; order Hemiptera; family Pentatomidae; genus Euschistus; species Euschistus heros. The sequence continues at coordinate 6,127,572 of RCWM02000004.1, forward strand.
GAGTGGCTGGGGGGAAACCGGATTGGAACGGGGCAAGTAAATTGGAATCTTCGAGGTAATTGGAGATTTGGGATTGTACTATTCTTTCTAGGGGTTTAGAGAGGTTAGAAAGTATAGAGATCGATCGGTAATCTTTTGGGGATGAAGGATTTGGGTTCTTGGCTATAGGGTGAATTAGGGCTTTTTTCCAGGAGGTGGGAAATACAGAATTCTGGAGGGAAAAATCATATATGAAGAGGAGAACCGGTAGGATTTCAGGAAGGCATAATTTTATCAATTTGACAGGAATACCGTCTAATCCAGTTGAATTGGTGTGGGATTTCATTATGGAGGAAATGAGGTCTGTGGGAGAGATGTAAGGAAAATAAAAATAATTATCATTGAATGCAGAAGGTAAGAGAGGCAACTGAGAGGATGGAGATGGTGTAGATGTAGAGGTAGAGACGAAATAGGAATTTAACTCATTAGGTGTGACTGGAAAGACTTCCGAGGGAGAGGATCTATTTTGAACAAGAGAAAGTTTACGGAGGAGGTGCCATTTGGATTTGGGATCGGGGGCGGATGAGAAGGCTTCATGGAAGTAATTGGATTTCGCTCGCCTGATGGTAGCTTGAGTTAAATTGCGGAGAACCTTAAAAGACTGGTAATCATCCTCGAGCCTAGTGCGTCTAAAACGTCTTCGGGCAGCCTCTCGTCTTCTTTGCAGGTCTTTTATTTCTAGGTTCATCCACGGAGCAGGCCGGCGGCGACGAAAGGTACAGGTTTTGAGAGGAGCATGGATATCGAGGATGGAAAGGAGATTGGCAGTTAGTAATTCAACCATAGTGTCAATAGAGGAACAGGAGTAGATAGGATTCCAATCTAGGATTTCGAGGTCAGGTAAAATCTTGTCTCGTGTGAGGGATTCTATGTTGCGGAAAGTAATTGTTTTAGGGAGGAATGATGGGATTGGGATATCGTAAGAAATTTGTATAAGGTCATGAGAGGACAGAAACGTAACAGGCTGCTGACATGAGGAAAGGAGTTTTGTTGGGGAGTCTATGACATGCAAGTCCAACCAGGTGTCGGATCCACGGGAGTGATGGGTGGGGTTAAATGGAACAATGAAGAGGTGAAGGGAAAAGAAGAGGTTTTCTAAATACTTTTTGTCATAGGAGTCAGTAAGGAGATTGGTATTCAGGTCACCAGAAATGATTATATTGGAGTAGAGAGGAACATAAGTGTAGAGGTTTGATTCAAAGGTTTGGTCAAAAGGAACATGAGGGGGGCGATAGGCCACTACATACAGGAGAGAATGGAGATTAAAGGATATTTCAACAAATAGGAATTCAGTGTTTGGGAGATTTGAGGGGGGGGTGAATGTTGAAGGATACGGGACTTCAGACTGTCGTGAATATATAACGCTACCCCACCGCCAGTCCGATTAATCCGGTCGTGACGGATGAGAGAGTAGTTAGGGAGGGAAACTGAGGAAGACGGAATGTAGGGTTTAAGCCAGGTTTCAGAAACTGCAATGATGTGGTAGAAATTTTGGGTGAAGAATTCTAGGAATTCATCATAGTGGGCTGAGAGGGATTAAGAGTTTATGTGACAAGCGGTTAGGATATTAGTCATATGGGTAAGAATATAAGGAAATATAGGACGGTTAGTGAAAGGATGATGCTGTAGATGAGATGGGATTGTAGATGCCTTGAGAAAGAGAACAATATTGATAGTATTAGATGAACTAAATGTGATAATGTAAGAATGAAATATACATACCAAAATATATTTAATAATGTAGACTTAAAATATAGATAATAATACGTAAATGAATAGTGATAATAGGAAATAAGAAAATTATAAACTGGTGAATAATTCATAAAGAAAAAAAAAACAGAGAGAGATAATAAAAATAATGCAAGTTGAGTAATTAAAAATAAAACAATTGTGGTACCTTTGGGTAAAAAAAATAGGAGTTATCTTCAAAATGAGACAAAATAGAAGAAAAACAAATAACAACAAAAAATACATCTAATTCAGAAACAAAAAAAAAAAAAAACTGTGGAGGCATGGATAGGTGATGCGTACCAAGAGGTCAGCCGAAGACATCCAGGTCCAGGGGCTGGTCTATGTAGATCACGGGCTGACCATCATCCTTCCGGCAGCGAACTCTTCCTCCCGCGAACCACACGTACTTCAATTTGCCTGCGGATCTCTTCTGTCGGGCGAGCCAGTACAGATGCCTGTTGGTCGGGGTCATCTCCTCGCTAAGATATATCCGGTGGGAGTCATTCTCCTGCCAGCCGATATCGCGCGTTGAGAAGTCCCTCTTGACTTTTCTCCTCTGTACTAATTCGTCCCTCATAGATTGCCGAACGAAGCGCGCTATCACGGGCGGGGGTCGCGGGTCATCTTTTCTGGCCCTTCGACGTTCCACAAGGTCAAGGTCTTCGACACTAAGCTTAATGCCTAGACCGGCACCTACAGATGTCACCAGGGCTGAGGGGGTCTCTCCAGAGCGTACGGGGATGCCGCGAATTTCCAATGATCTATTTAATAGACCCTGTTCAGCTTTGTTTAATCTCACCTCCATCTGGCCTACTTTAGCTTTTAAAGTTTTATTTTCATTAATTAGGTCTTCTATGAATTTATTTTGACCCTCGAGGTGGTTCTCTATTTTAGTGAGTCTCTCATTTAGTTCAAAATTCATGTCCCCGCACTTGTCTAATGAGTTTTTTATTATTTTTATTTCCTCTCCTAATAAATTAACGGCCGCAAGAATTTCAGTTCCCGATGGCTCAGCAGATTTTTCCTGGCTTTGACTGTTTTTTTTGGATATGTCACAGTTGTGACATATCCAAGGTTTATTATTTTTTTTCATTGCCTCTATTTCCTTTTCCTGTAAGTTAAAACACCGGGAGTGAAATAATATTTTACATTTATGACATGAAATATTATTCTTGTCATCTCTGGAAATACTCTGTTCACATTTTGGGCACTGAACCATTTTGAGTAAACGTAAATAATGCGTGAATGACGGTAGAAAATGTTTATTTACTTACGTAGGTAGTAGTAAACAGGAGTTAATTCCTTGAGGATTTCACTTCTAAGCTATGTGACCTTAAAATATTTTATAATTGATTTAAAGTTATCAATTAGTTATGAAGCCTACACTGGTTCACTCAACTGTTTATATTGTTTAATGAATGAATTGGAAACGAATAAAAAAACAAACAAAAAACTGAGAGAATTAACGAGAGAAAAATGCTAATAAGAAAATAAATAACAGAGCTGCTCACTGCTTGCTGTCTCTGGCCAGACTGTGATATATATATGTTTTCAATTAGGTTTTAACTGCCTTAAAAGAAGCCGATTATTTTTTATAATTAATAATGGTTGCAACTCTCCTTAACGATGCACTATCACAACAGTGGCCGTTTCCGATTGGCCGAAGCCTTTCTGGCAACGGGCCAATGGAAAGGCAACGAAGAGGAAGACGTGGCAGTAAAAAGGTGAAGCTGCGAAAAGTTATTGCCTGGCACTAAAACAGAAAGGCGAGCATCAGCTATTAGGGTAATCACCACCCTCTCCCATTATCTTTACCGTAATGTTCTTGGTAATATGTGATCTTTGCCAGTGTAACGTTGTATAGCCATGGGTGTTTGGTCCTCTTCTACCTTTTAGTTTATTCCACAAAGAATAGGAATAGCAAAGACTTATAGGCAGCCTATTTCGATTAAAGCCAGCAATGAAATATTTCATTCCTCATATAGATATCGATCTGTTTTGAATCTCTCGACACCGTCACCGAGGCATGAAACCAAAACTATCTTTTAAGGTTTCGAAATATTAGTGTCCTTTCTAGCTCAATCCCCAATTCAGTATGTCATCAACACGTTGAGTACTCTATTTCTCATCAAGGGACAAACGTTATAAAAATATAGGGAATCCGGGAGGACTTACCGGAAAAAGGAACGTAGGAAATAAGTCCTTCTTCCGGTCTATTCTCGAAAATAAAGCTTGAATTGAATAATGCATTAAAGAAACGAGTGAACTCAGCCGGAAAGACGTATGCTGTGAATGGAAGCTTTCTGAATAAAGGAAGAGTGTCCAAGAACACGAAATTAAAAGTGTACAAATCTACCTCCTCTCCTATTTTAACCTCTTCCTCCGAATACTGATCAATAGCTTAGAAGCACAAAAGCAAATTGTATTCAGTAGAAATATCGAAGAGAAGAACTGAAGGGACCGTATCCACAATACGGCCATAAGAACATACCTCTGAATCAAACCAGTAAAGAATGTAATAAAACTGCCTCATATTGTTTGGGCACGTGTCAAGAATTGAGAACGATTGCCTTGCCAGAATGACATATGAGGCTTAGGTCGACGGTCGATGGTCCAGAGGAAGACCCCCACATACTTATGAAGGAGGTGTAAAATAATATTTTGCAAAGAGAGGCTAGGACTGGAGTTAGAGAAGAGAGTTGCTGAGAATCATGGAGTTTGGTCCAGGCGAGAAGTGACTGCTGCTGATGATGATGATGTAGGCTAAGGATCGAACCTGAAGTCGGGAGACCCTCTTGGGGCACTATAAAGAGGCTCCCTTATTCGTGGAAAAAACTAGTTTCAATGTGACTTTGACAACAACAATAATAATAACATTATAATACAATAAATAATGATAATAATAGAATGAATCAAAGTTTATCGTTTTGATATGAATTTTGTTTTGGTGGCTCATGTATGTTACTACCGTTGCATTCTATCATTATGTAAACGTGGAGTCGTTGACATCTTCGAGCTAGTCGTCCATCTCAATATATGCTTGATCACTTTTTTTAAATAGTTCTTATTTATCAATTGGCTCCATTATTTTAGATTTATTTAGGTACCTTCGGTTTTCATTGTAATAAAAGGAAACAACTGAAGCAGCGTATTGTACAACTGAAGTAAAGCAAATCTTACAAATTAATGAATAATTTAGTAAAGTAACAACGCTCTAAAAAATGTTCTCTCACTTTATTCTACTTCCCTAGAAGTGATATAGAACCTGCAAGTTCAGTGTCATGAAAGAATCCAAATCTCTCTCCCAGAGCGCGCTCCCATTACTCGCGGATGTAAATGTTGCCACAAGGAGCGGGTAGGTATCCTCTAAATGCCGCCGGCGGGCGGTGAAAGACGGCCTCTGGAGATAATTGCAGAGCGGTGGAGGTGGGACCGGGGAGGACATGAAGACGTTACCTTTGCTAATGCCTCGCCATTAAGTCGGGTTAATGTTCTCTTTAACTGCCCTCCGCTCCCAGCACCACTTTTAACTGTTATTATCAGTCTCTAATGTTTCTTGCTACTGCTTCTTTGCTTTATCTTAGCTCTGGCTACAACGTTGCGAAGTATCTAATACACTGAGTAGTGAGTGTGATAGAGTACAGGCAATGCATTGTCAGAGCGTTATTATAATAAGGGTTGTAAAACCAGCAGTTTTGATCCCGATGTCAACAATCGCTGTATATACCACTATTTACTGAAACCATCTTAACTAAGTCCACAATGTCAGTATGGACGCGATCCTCCCACCTATGTATTGGTCAACAGTTTACCTGTCGATTCAATGTTGATTAACTATTTATCTATTCTTACCCTTACCTCTCCTCTCCTTCAAGTTTATCGTCTTTAATTTACTTTATTTAGACGTAGTAACCGTCGCAAAGCTACTGGCTAAAGTATCAAAATGTTTTGAAGGCTTTATACATTTTTCAGGAATTCAGGGTATTCCAGTAAGTATTCAACTTTCTACTGGCAAAATATTAAGTTATATCTTATTTTCTAAGTATTTTTATACCTAGGGCTGGAAGGACTAGTCATCCTGCAAGTTATCAACCTATTCTAGCGTCGGGTGAAAAGGTCAAGATTCATTTCGAGGGTCTGCCCCGAAATTAATTCTAAATCGTCCTGTTGGGATTCCAACCCTTGACATTCTGCACCGAGCGCGTTGAGACCCTCGCTCCAAATCGCTGGGTCATCGAGTCCCCAGTAAACAACTGTATGCTCGTCTTTACCAAAAAATAATACACTGACAGTTAAAAAATTCCAACTATTTGATTTTTTATTTTCATCGGTTCAAATTTTCATTCTTTTCAGCATTAATATCTCCACATACAGTGGAATTCCAATTATCCGGATTGATTTGAAGAAAAATACACAATTTTTTTATTACTTACAATTATTTTTAATAGTTTATTAACAGACATTGTAGGCCGTCGTTCGGAGTTCATATAAAATACGATAGACCCCCTCTTATTAGTTATTATGACGCGTTAAAAGACGTAAGACTAAATAGACGATTTGAGTAAACGTACTTATAGCATATCCATCCTACAAGGGTTTTGCCCAGTCTGAGCCCTATTGACGTCGCGAGTTATAAACTTAAGAGTTATATCACCTAAAAGAAAACGTGTTGTATAAACGTTTTATAAAACTGCCCATTAATGAACGCCTTAGGAAAGGCGTGTCTGGGGAAAAAACAGGCGGATGCGTTCTGTGTCGGAACATCAAGGATTTCTGACATGTTAACTGAACTTTGTTATTACATAAATATAACTTTATAAACAGCCTCATTTTTCATTATTCTATAAAATACATAGCTAAAACATTACATGTGTTAGTATGCTTTATTTCGTTACTCTAATTTAATAGTAAATCTGATTTTCCGGATCGATTTCGGCCCCAATTAATACGGATAATTAGAGTTTCACTGTACTTCGATACTTCATATGAAACATTTTGGGAAAATTTAACAATGGCCAGAAGTATTTAAAAAATATTATTTGCAAATTTAAATTTACGAATTTATAAATTCATAAGGTTTATATTGCGCTCATTACGTCTTGCATTCAATGGGGTTTAAGTCTAATTTAAATTTGAATTCTTGATGGGCATCCCTATGTAATGCAAAATTGTAATAAATCATACTAATTTAAAATTTCATACTTTATTTTATTTTTTTCAAATCTGCTTACATTTATTTAATATTTTAATAATTAATATGCCTTCGTTGAAGTGTAATAATTTTAAAAGAAATGATAACCATAGAATAATTAAAAAAACGCGCAATAAACAAAAAATCAGACGTTCTAAATCTTAACACCTGTTATTTCAACTTAATACATTCAGACCAATAATATACATTTAAATTTATATACATCATATAAATTATTTTTCCATTTATTAGTATATTACACTGAAATATTTTTGTACCTGCATCTTTGGGAATACCTACCCAGTCCATTTAACTTAATTTTTAAGAAACAGGGATTTCCCCACAACCATTGTTACTGTCTGTTCAAAGTTCCCCTAGGTTAGTTGTGTACTGGTATTGTTAGTCTATTTCATAGCCACTAGTAACATTGTAGGTAGCTTCATACTCCTCTATATTCTGTAATTATATATATTTGTATTATTCTAACACATGTTGTTATATACTTGTACTGTAGCTAACTTTATGTTTTGAAATAACTTGTATAACTTATATATTTTTATTTTAACCTGTTTTTTTCACTGTAGGGCATGATTATGAGAACATTATAGTCTCGAAACGTCGCCAAAATAGTTTTTTTTTATTTATTGACTGAACTTTAAGAACCTTACTAAACACTCACACAAACATACATATATATATATATATATATATATATATATATATATATATATATATATATATATATATATATATATATATATATATATAGTATTTATAATATTAGGTTACGTCTTTTTTATTTCGCTTATTGTTACTATTTTTTAATCTTCTCTTATATCTTATGTTTATTTGTAAGAATATGACGTAACACTGATAGATGAGCTGGAACTCCAACATGCAAGGAGGCCCCCCCTTGTTTCTTTTTTTCTCCCATTTTAAGTTTAAAATGATTCATACTAGTATGGTTGCATTATTCATATTTCCCTTGACCCCCCTCAATGTGGGGTTGAGACCCCTCTTCCAAAGAAATCATAAATTGGTGCCCATGTGGGAGCCATAATACTCTTCGACAAAACTGTCATTGATGTAATGATAAAAAAATATATTTCTTTACAACTCATTTCCGTCATCGGCATAGAAATTCCCTATCCTCTTATTTTTATATATATTTTTCTCCAATAACTTATGACTGAAACTGTACATATTTATTTACTTATCAACCGTTAATGTCACAAACAGTAAAATTTAAATAATCTTGTGATAATTGGCTTTTCTGTTGGCTAATAAGTTAGCTAATGTTATAAATTCTTAATCGTTAGTGAAAAATGGTTTGTGATTGCTAAAATCGCTAATAATTATTTAATCCTTGAAATTTTATACATTTTGTGATAAACGTGAAAACCTTTAAAAGTTCATAGTGCCGTAATCTGTTTATAGAAAAAAATTAATATTTTACGTAACAATGCCAAAATAAATAATGAATTTTGCTTCATTAAAATAGTCTTTAATTATTAGTCAGTCTGTTAAATCATTGTGTAGTTACGACTAACTGCAAGGTTAGTAATGTATACTACAATAAATAAAACATGAATACGATATTTTATTACATATGTGCTCAATAATATCCAATCAATCATTTGCAATTATCTCAAATTTGTTTAAAAAAGTAAATTTCTCACTGATTGGGAAAAACAATGGATCATGGATATGCTTATCTATGTATATTGAATAGGTGCTGGACTTTTGAACCCATCAGTCTTTGTATCACATACAAATAAACTGTCGGTTACATTTCAAAATCGTTACCAACTTTTCCCTTTTTGGTATGTGCAAATAGTAATTTGCACTCATAAATGTAACATTTTGACACTATCTCTGTCGGTGATGCTAGGATCGAAATCTAATGGGGAATATTTTTTGTTTCATTATATTTGTCGCTAGGAGCTCTATTGGTTTGAATATTAGCCTACATTATTTAATTGTTGAAGCTTCTTTAATAGGCTCTAGCCCTGTTCGTATTGCTCGGATAGAAAAATTACCGTCGATTTTTCAGAAATTTAATGAAAAATATTTTTTGTTCCTCTTAGTGTAAACAAATTGTGTAAAACAAGATCGAAAATGAAGAAAAATACCGCATTCCTTACATTTCTATTCCAATCCGTTGCAGGTATACGATAATTCAAAGACTTTTTTGAGGAAAACACGTTTTTTACCATAAAAACTTTAATACCTCCACAACATTTTTCAAACTTCACCGTTTTTCGAAAAAAACTATCCACAAAACTACAAATCTCACAAAAACTAGCAAATTTTCATATGGAATGATCAAATTATTGATCCATATCGATTTCATGGTATTTTCATTTGGCATACAAAACAGTTACTTGTGTAAAATAAGACATTATGATAATCGCTTAATGGAAATATGCATTTTAAGCATAATAAACTCTTTATTGGAATTTAAAGTAAAGAAAAAATGTATTGTTTAATAGAAAATAAAGGAAAACTGTCTATAAAGCGACACAAGAGACAAAGGATTTCATGTTATTACATGTATTCATTTATTATTATTGTTTAGGATTTATCTTATTAGATTGTCAATGTAAGGTTTAAAACCCAATGATAATGAACATAGACCTCAATTTTGCCGTTAGCTTCTGAATGCAGATGATGTTGAAGAATACAACTTTTTGAGGTGAATTTTATGGGCTAATGAGTCTGTTTTTACAGGGTAAGGCATTTCTACCTAGCCATGTTGGATATCGTTGGTTTCATAGTTTGTCCAACAGATTAAATGGTGAGAAATACTAGGATTTGTTGGAAATATTCTACCACAACTTCATTAAGATATTCCACATTAGTCGAAAGCAATACAAAAATCAACCAACGATATACATGGACAGTTAGAAATGCCTTGCCCTGTAATAACAGACTCATCTGTCCATAAAATTCACTTTAGAAAGTATTCTTCAACATCATCTGCATTCAGAACTAATAGCAAAATAGAGTCCTATGTTCATTATCATTGGGTTTTTTTAAACCTTACATTGAAAATAAAATAAATCCTAAATAATAATAATAATTAAATAAATGTAATAACATAAAATACTTTGATCTGGTGTCGCTTTATAGACAGTTTTCCTTAATTTTCTATTAAACAACAATTTTTTTTTTTGCTTTTTATTCCAATGAGGAGTTTATTATGTTTAAATCATTATTCAGTATGTATTGTCAAATATACTATTATATTTGTTGGTTATAATATTTGTTATTATATGGTTATTCTACCAGTTATTTACTGTTAGATGGTCATAAAGTTCATCATGAAATATTCTGTCTGTGTTATATTTTTTTTTAATTAGAGATTTAAGGGAAAAAATTACAGACTGAGTTCATTTTTTTGACATTTGATGTTCGTGTAGAATACTTAAATATCAAAAGTATCACTTGCAGCTGTTTCAAAAATTCGGTTCTTTTATTGAATAAATAAATAAGTATTAGTGAAAACGATTATTTATACTCACTCTGAAGGCATTCCGTTCCTCCGACTCCTGCTATACATTTCCCTCCAGTCGAGGCAATATGGGAGAAGTATTTAAAGTTAGATTACAACCTGTATAAAATATTTATTTTTTCATTTAGTTCGGAAGACAAAGGAACGGCAGGGGGTTGGAAGTTGTATGGAGAAAAGCGTTGTGTTGACTTCATGTATTATGTAGAGGAAAACTCAGCGACCTACCCGGTTCCCTTCCTTCCAGAAATTATTAACAATGAAGGCGTTTATTGTCTATTCCCAACTTTTCCCTTTCAGCCAAACTTCACCACACATTCCTCTTTTCGACCCCTTATATTAAATATATATTTATAAATAAATAGTTATTTCTTTAATTATGGAATATTTAGAATTTTTTTGTTGTTTCGTTTTATGCTACCAGAAAAATTGTAAATCACTATACGTGATTGGTAATCCTAAAGAGTAGAAAACGAGAATAAATTACACTTTTCTCTCAGATGTACTTTAATATTAAAATATTAAATGAAACTCACTTTCTTAGAGTATAGAGTGTCTAAAATGAGAAGGAGAGATGCAGTGAAGAGAAAAAAAAACACGTAAAAGTAAAAAAAAAATGGAATGCCGACGTTCACCTGCTTGGCAGGTCTTCTTTAGGGCCAGAAGACAATCGACTGTTGATTGAGTTGGTGGCCCTAAAGAAGAACTCCAAGGCAGGTCAAAACGTTGGCACTCCAAAAAAAAATTTCTTTCTTCCGACTGCATCCCTGATCGTCTTCTTATATTACGTAAAAGATAAATTTATATTTTTTATTGTTACCTATAAGCTATTGTGTTTTCTTTCATTAACAGAATATCCTGTTCTCTAGATATCTAGAGTCCAGTCAATGAGTGCTAAATTGAGGGGTGTAGAGTGGATAAAATATAAGATTATTTTTGACCTCAGGGCTTCGTTAGAAGCAGTTAGAACATAAACGTACTATAAGTCCCCGCCCCTGGAGAGGAGGTGAGCTAACGGTGGGGGTAGGGGAGAAGGTCCCATTTTTGGTTTTTTCGATTATATTCCGAAAACGGTGGACTCTAGAAAAACATGTTTCAAATAAAAAATAAAGCTAATTAAATTTCCTATAAAATTGACTATATACATATTGGTCGAACTTCTAACCGTTTTCGAGATGTACATTATTGAAAATCGATAATAGAACCTAAATAAAGATAAAGAACCTGAGTCTCCTCTACCTCTTCACTCCTTTATTTGTGCCAGATATCTTATTTGCGGTTCTACTTCCCATTTCATTTTATATTAATTTAATCAATTAATAGGTTTGTATTCTACCTACTTGTGTTTATAAACAATTCAAACACAGTTAGTTTATATTCAGTGTAATTGAACATTAGTCTCTATAGCATGGGGAGCAGGAACCAATTTGTAACCCACTGCCTGTGTATTTTTGTAATGGCAGTGTTGTGCAACAATTTTACTTTTATTATTGCATCCATTAGAACACCATTTTGTTCACATTAAAGTAAATTGTTGCACATTAAAGTAATAATAAGTGCAATAAGAGACGCATCTATGTAGATTAGGATAGCTGGATGCCAGATCGGCAGTTGAACCAATAGACTCGCAATAAAACTATCATCTTTATCGCGCCAGCTAACGCCCACTCCCTGACTAGGAACAGTTTTATTCTTCTGAATGTTAAATTTTATATTCCTAGCTCTCTTTTATGGCTGCGATATATTCTACAACTGGGAGATAAATAATATATGAAATGTATGAAAATGAGGGACCTCTACGATTGCAGAGATAATAATAATCGAAATTAACAAACTTAGCTCTTAAACATCTCTTGAGGTGTTATTGTACCATTTTACTATTTTACCTTTAGTTATGGTCTATAAAAATTGTATTAAGAATTTATATTTACTGATCGTAAATTTGAACTCAATGACATTATTATTATAAAAGTAAGTATATAATATTAATTGACTGTATATTGAGCCATTGGAAATATTTTTATTGCTCTAGCTAAAAAAATATATTTTTCATAAATAGGTCACTATGCAGGTTAGTTATGAAAAAACATACAATTGATTGATAATTAATAAGACTTCTCTCTAACTTTTTTCATTGTAAGTTATTATTATTCATGTCTGTACATTATCATTCATGTCTATACATTATTCATCTCTCTCTCTCTCTCTCTCTCTCTCTCTCTCTCTCTCTCTCTCTCTCTCTCTCTCTCTCTCTCTCTCTCTCTCTCTCTCTCTCTCTCTCTCTCTCTCTCTCTCTCTCTCTCTCTCTCTCTCTCTCTCTCTCTCTCTCTCTCTCTCTCTCTCTCTCTCTCTCTTTGCTGACATAAGTAGTCAATTTTGTTTACTAAAAGCTTCTCATAAGTATTCTCCTCTAACTCTGCAGACCACTTGAAGTCTGACGCACTCAGGACGTGTTCAGAAATATATGCTATATGACTTGCGAGCATTAACTGCCTAATCCGTGAATCGAGGACTCCAAACATGAGTGAGTAATAATGTCAGTGGTATGAGATGAGAGCGAAAGGTTCTAAACATAACCCTCCTCTAGGTTTTTTCAAAATGTAACATTCTGAAACCCTCTAGCACTATTGTTGTTAATCGGATGACAAGTTTCTTGTCAGAAATTTGATGGAGAATAATTTTTGTTAGATATCATTTGTCTCTAAGTCCTTACGTTTAGGAGCTGTATTGGTTTGAATGAAAAAAACCGTTTTTGGTACTCTGTTTTCCCTCAACTTTGTTTATTTATAATATAATTAATTGTTAATCTAATTTGTTAATGTGAATTGTGAAAAGATTTTAAATAGGCATATCCATGATCTGTTATTTCCCATTCAAGAATAGATTGAGTTTTTTCATAGCCTTCGTGCATCGTTTTGAAATATCTGTTATTCGGAGTTTACAGTCAAACGAATATTAACTCAATAAAGACTTATAATTTCCCTTATTTGGAAAAGTTGGAAGACCAATAAAGGAGTTCTTTTTCAATATATATGCAGTTAGTGTAGCCTATTAAAAAAAATAAAAAATAAACGAGAAGGCCCATGAAAAGCAGACGGCTAAGGAAGTAGCTGACGGTAAGGGGTGGCTCTCTCATGCATTATGGATTTCGGAGATCTGAGAAGGAGTGGGGGGTGGGGGGAAATTATAAACAGCGATAAAGTTTTATTATAGGCCGAAGGGAGGTCGGCTATATTAAACACTCTCCCATAGTCCAATAGTCTCTCCAAAGCTATTAGCTCTCTCGCTCTCCAATATCAAACTCTTCCAAATAAATTCAATTCACTACCTTATATTTTTTTCCCTTTTTTTATTCCTCGTCTCTCCCTCATTCATTCTTTCCCTCTCACTCTTTCTCTTCTATTGCCTCTATCCTCCTCCCTCCTCACTATATAAGTATGTGATCCATCCCTCCTGCCCTCGTCCAGTCCTTAGTTACTGGGGCGCTCTTGTATTGTCTCGAAGCGGCGCTTTCTGTAGCTAATGAAGGAGACTCCTAACCATGACTCGGTTAGAATGCAAGCCTCGGAGATGAATTATTAAAAGGTCCCGAAGAGGATTAGCAATGCAATGGACACCGTATATTAGCTCTGGTCTATTTCAATTCCAAATCGCCGCTCATGAATGGATCATGGATATCTTCCTGGGGACCTCCAAGTGGGAAGATTCCACTGAAACAGGAGAAGATAAAAAATTATTTTTACTAAAAACTCTATTCAGTTCCTTCCCTCCCACTATCAAAAAATAAAATAATCCTATTTACAAATTTTATTTTATTTTACGCTAAGTATTTTTATTTTTATGTCTATGTAAGAGTAAAATTAGGATCTGTGAATTTGTTTATTATAAACAGAAAATCATTTGTACAAATCAGGGTAAATTTATAATTATAAAAAAAAAATAATTAAATTAATGAATAACAAACTTTATTCTGGGACAAATCGTCTTCTATGAATAATACAAAGGCACAATGACATGTTACTGTTGTCTGCCTACATGGATTTTGAACAGAGGCATAAATAAATTTAATACAGGAGATATAGATGTGTAAAAAAAAAAAAAAAATTGATTTTCTTGTATACAAACATAAAAAAATAAATTTCAGTAGAACAACATATACATAGGAGTGCAAGAGGAAGGTATGCAATTTAAAAAACGAGGAAGAAAAAAATAAATAATACTGTACAAATATGAATCAAAAATAAAAAATATATATAAATTTACTAATATTGATAAACTCATAAACTTCCTGTACAAAGAAAAAATCTATAATGAAATTTAGATAAATCTTAAACTTTATTTTATTTTATTTAGGATTTTTTTTAATGTGTTTTAAATATTAAATGAGCGTTGATAACTATAATGTTTTAAGCTCGAAAATCTCAAGCAAACTCTTAAATTATTAATTTTCAAAGATCGACTACGTCACTTTGCGATGTATTCTCAGCATTTTTTTTTCTTTATAGCTACAATCTTTAAAGATTATCTGTTTTACTGCTAATAATTTTTTTTCTGAAATTTGAACCCTATTATGCTATTCATAGTATTCATGTATGGGCTGTGTGAACAAGTATTGGATGTGTTATTGTATGAATTTTATGGTTCTCAATAATCTGACAGAATTTGACTTAGTAGGTTTTAACATAATGATGGCTTCAAACTCATGGAAATACAATTTTAATCTGCATTCATTTTTGTTATTGTTGATTGTATAAATCAAATAAAATCTGGGTTATATCTGTCACCCCAGTGAATAATTGGTTAGGTCGAATTTTGACCAAAATGAGTCAAGTGACTAAAGAGTGGAGGATTTTCTTCATGGTGAGTAAATAATTCATTTTAAAACATAGTTATTTAAAATGACCATCTCACTTAGTGGCTTATACACAATGATGTTTTAGCCGTAGGCAGGTGGAATCTCAGCGACAAGATTAACGCAGAAAAAACTAATATAAAGAAATTTATTAAATGGGATTTCGCATAACAAGCCGCATTTGTACTAACTGAAGATATATTAATTAATTTAAAAAAATTAATATAAGTATTAATGAAATTATAAGTCATGCAGCAATTCAATATAATCTGTTTTTAAGTTGTATGAATAGAAAATAAATTCAATAATGTTGTTTTAGTTATTAATAGTGTTTTCACTTGAGGCAAAGTGTGCAATATTATTCTCTGTTTATTTTTCCAAAAAAATGTAATAATAATAAAAGTGAACTACTGCTAAATTGGTAGAAAACCCGGAGGTGGTGGGGGGAGAAAGGAGACCCTCAGGCAGACAGTTCTCATTCAATTAACATTATTCATCAAGGAGAGGCAGGGATAGCCTGCTAATGTGTGGTAATTTAATTATAAGCATTCTAGTGAGCTTCTCATGCATCAGTTATTTTGAATGTACTTTGAATAAATATTCAAGGGAAAATCTGTTTAAAAGGTCACTGTCACTGGCTATTTTAGATGGAAAACTAATTCTTATCGTCTTCCCTTCTAGGTTTACACTTGGTTAAATGCTCAGTGGTTTTATGCTGTACGAGAACAAAAAAAACAAACATTAGTTATAATATATTTGGTTCATGATAAACATTGAAATAAAACCGAACAATAAAGAAATGGAAATAAAAATCAAAACATAAATGATAACTATAATTTCTTATGTACCCTGTATAGACGACAGTAAAGTAAGAGGGCATGGTAAAATAGAATAGTAAATTCTTTGTTATTTTATGAACGTATAAATTTGTATATTTTTCTTATTCTCAACTTTTTTTTATTAGTGGATTTTTATTTTATTTGGTATTAACCCTCTTCTTGGCAAGATAATTTTTAAAAGATAAATTATCTTTTATATATTTATATATATATATATATATATATATATATATATATATATATATATATATATATATATATATATATATATATTTTCCCTAGTAAAATCCCTTTAAAAGAGATAAGACTTTAAAATAGAAGCATTGACCAATTTTGTTTTTGTTATATAATTAAAATTTAATTATCCAGAGATACTAAACCAATATTGGTAAAGAACCTACAGATACGTCAGAATATGCCTGAAATTTGTGAAAAACACAAAGGGATAGTATCTCAAAGGATAAAAATGCCAAGAAAAGGGTTCAAATAGATTTTTTCATATAGTTTAATAATATATATATATATATATATATATATATATATATATATATATATATATATATATATATATATATATATATATATATATATATATATATACTATAACCATATTATGCATAATAATAATAATAATTTAATATAACATTTAGATAACCCGATTCTCTGCTTATTAACTAAAAATTAACAGTTAATTTAAAAATTAAATTTGTGTTTCACGCGCAATGCCTAATAATTTTGGGGGCACTAAAATCCCTCCCTTGTTCTCGCCGGAAATACCTTTTTCTTGGTTGTGGCCTTCTCTCGATTTATTTCTTCTTTTCTTTTTTAAGAGTAAGTTCAGATTTCTTTATTCCAATAAATATTGCAATTGGCCGCACCTATTACCAATACTCCAGGTTTTTAATGAAATCAAGGAGATAATATTGTTTCTTACGCCTTATCGCTGCATTAAGATATAGAGACATTGAGTAACCAATGAAATATCATCACGAACTTAAAACCTTGCAAAAATGGGATGAAGGGTACAGGTTTTTTTTTTTTCTTAAACAGATACAAGATAATAATTATACGCTTTATGAATTACTTATACTGAAAACTAAGACTCCAACGTTTTCTTACTGTTATCAGCGCAAATTTTACTGGTATTTTCATTTCTATTCCTCCTAACCAATTGGGATTAATCTTCTAGCTGTTAATAAATTTTAAAGGATATCTTTCAAAATGCCCCTTGACTTGTTAAGAACCTAGCATGAACTCAGTATTTTTATGGATATTGCTTTTTGAATCTTCGCTGTGATATCCTTGTTTCAGTCTTTCTATCTGGTTTTGTAGCATTTGCATTCAACTTGGTGTTCTCACCGTTGCGTTTTTATTAATATCTACTAATCAACAACTACCTTATAAGATTCCTGCTGTTGTGTTTAAATAACTAAATAACAATATATGTTGAAGTAAAACCACTGCTCCATATATGTTTTTTATGGCTGATACCTTCCATCGAAAACAGAAAGCGAAGATGGAAGGAGAACAAAGCATTATAGGTAAGATAAGAAATAGGGAAGGTCGTTTGGGGCCGAAGAAAGCCGTGTTAGTAAGAATAAGAAAATATAAATCAGGGAGTTCTATAGAAAATGGGAATGTTTATTGCCGGCGGGAGACTTGGGAGCTTACCAAAAGTAATGAAAACAGGTTGTTAGGCGGCCAAGGGGACTTCCCCAAGGTATTCTGCCAAAGGAGAAAATGACAAATTTAGACAAAGAGTGGACAGAGGCCAGCGTTATTCTTCTCGAAGACAGAAGGAGCTGGAGGTGGAGGTGAAATGTGGACATGGTCAAAGAAAGCAATAACTCGCCACCTAGTAGACTCTTGGGTTCCACACCGCTCCTCCATTGTTGGATTAAATTAATTCAGGGCTCGGATATATGGACCGGCCACATTTCGTACCCTCAGGATTATGCGGGAAGGCGTAGGTGAAGAGTAAATCATCAAGTCTGTAGACATTTTCATTGAAAAATATATTGCGATCTGCCTCACTTAAGTGCAAAAAGTAATATTTATTATTATGAATCTAGTCATACAATATGTACAATAGAAAGTAAATAAAATAATAAAAAAATCCTCTTATAATACGATATATACATTAAATAAATAAATTAAATTAAATAAATTAAAAACAATAATGTAATAAAAATATAATCCTAAAATAAAAAATAAAACTCTATATATATGTATTTAAAAATATTGACTTGCACCCCAGAGAGATCCCAGTGGAAGGATGATTGGGAGTTGTATAGCACAGTCGCTCAGAGCGTGAGTCAAGAAGCTGGCTATTTCCAGAACCCCAACGTAGATACATATTTACAAAACAACTCGGGCTATAGCCTTTTTAATCAGCGAGTTGGAGTATCTGGATGTGAGAACTGGATAATAATTGAGCCAAAGAGTTGGGATGGTACAAAAGATTATGATGAAATTTCATAGATTTAAGAGGTATGAGGTCGAGGATATCTTATATTAAGATAATGTTTGGGTTTAGTTGGAAACATGATACCCTGATAAGATGGTAGCATTCATAATTGTACAGAAAATTTTTGATTGGAAGCATTTAATTAAGATTATGGTATTCAACCTTTTTTCTTGATCTTAACTGTTCAAGGTCCAAATAGATTTAACGATGGCTTATCTGTAGAAATATGTAACCTTTTTCGGATTTTTGTGGAACTTTAATCTATAACAAATGCATATATGCATATATAATCAATTTTTATAAAACCTTAACTTTTCAAATTATACTAAAAATATTTATTCTCAAAAGGGTGGGCATTGGAGGTGGGATTTAGAAAAACAGCGGGAGAAGTGACTAGGCTGCTAGGAAAGGGGAGGGGGTAGTGAGATAAAAAATCAAATTAGCCTAGAGGGAACTAACCCTCGGAGCCGGAGAAAAAATCAATCGTAGCAAATATCGAAGGGGCTGTGTACTCATGGGTCCGTATTTAATAATTTGTGGCGCCCGGATTGGCTGCCTTCCATCCCCGCCCTCTCTCATTCTCTCGACTAATTTCAGTTCTCAAATTATTTAGGAGCCTCTAGAGCCTGGAGTCTGTGTTTTATAAAGTATATGTTCCTTGCTGGTTATATATTGCTTGAAATTCAATTTTACAAAAGTTGAAAAAAGACAAGAAAAAGTTCTTTTAAAATTTATTTATTGATATCTGCTACTGTATAAACTATATACATCAATTAACTGTGTTGATAGTGATAACAATGACATGACAATAATGGAAAAGAACTACTTATCAATAGCACTTTTTTCCCAAGGCCTTCTTCTTTTCAGACGCCTCGGAGCGTTATCGTGAATGAGAAGCAAGATCTAAGACTGGTGGATTTGAATTGTTATGGAGCTTACTATAAAACGATAGGATGAATAACTATATCTGTTTGGCGCACAATACATAATACCTGATTCCTATTTAATAGTCAATTCATTGGATAATTAATTTTTATTGCTAAAATAGTCGAAAATAAAAATTTTAAACTCGTTTTCGCGGGATGCTGAGTTTACAAATTGCTGGCTCATCATATTTCTTACTCTTTCATTTAAATGCAAATGACAGTAATTAACATTTTTATATAATTATATGAAGAGATCAATAAGTTATTAGGTATACATTGGAATTTAATCTTGTAAATACAAAAAAAAAAAAAAAAAAAACGGAGTAAATATTAAGTAACCATATCTGCTAAACACTTAGTGCTATATTTCTAAATAAAAGTCAATTCATTGGATTATTAATTTGCTATGCTGAATATATATATATATATGTATATATATATATATATATATATATATATATATATATATATATATATATATATATATGTATGTATGTATGTATATTCTAAACAGATAAAAATAATTTTTTATCATAATATATATTATGAAATTATATATACAAACATGTTTGTTTTTTTCTCATGCAGTTATTAAATCAAATATTTGTTTATTCTATGGTAAGAAATTTTTTTTTTCAAATAATTATATTCTTAAAAACTGTAGAAACAGAGAAAATTTTCAAATTTAAAAATCACTAAATTTAGGTTATAAAATTGTTTTATGGTTTTACTCTACTTTTCGAAATCCGAGAATAAGTACAATCTGGCACTGTCAGTTTCTTACATTGCTGGTAATAATATTTGTTGCCTAGTGCTATCGATAATTAATATATCTGAAATTAAGGTGGTGTATGTCCAGTTTAGTCAGGAAATTTTCAGAATTTATATAATAATATAAATAATAAATACTAAGATAAAGCTTTAAAAATAAGTAGGGCTGACGTCTTCGAAGCACTGCCAACATATTACAACAATTTTAAAACATTACTTTAAAATTGCAACAATTTAAAATATGTTTATAGATTATTTAGGTTACAACTGTTTACTGTGTTACTATGTTTAAAAGAAGAGTGTAAATTAATTTCTTCACCTCATCAATTTTTTTTTTTTGTATCAAAATTAGACAATATAAATATATAAATAAATGTAGTTATTAAATTATTTATAAATTAAAGTAAATTAACTATATTGTTCAAAACAATTAGTTACAGAGAACTCTGTTGGATTCTGTTGAAACACTTGAGTCAGCTAGCGCTATCTATTCGAAACCTGTGCAACTACCCTGGCATGTTGAGACGTTTCGTTATATCAATGATAATAAACGAAATGAATTTTAAAAACACCCTTCATATGTACTATATTCTATTGTTAAATCTGGTTCAAATAAATGATTAAAAATAAATATCAATAATAGGGTATTATTCTGTATAATTTCTCCTTTAATATTAATTTAAAAAATTGGTAACATTGTTAAAAAAAAAAAAATAAATTTTAATCTCCAAATTTTACTTAAAATAAGATTTTATATTGATTAAATATGAAAACAATACAATTTATAAGAATGTTGTCTTAAAAAAGAATCTTACTATTCTGTAACAAAACCTTATAATGCCTGACTACATTGTATAGAATCATTAATGAATATCGTTTTTAAAATATTTTAAATCCAAATTATTTTTTTTAAAACGCATTACTTTTATTTTCTATTAATAAAAAAATATTCATTAACCAGCATCCCCGTTCGTTGCTAAGCCCGCTCTCAGAATTAAAGAACTTGGATATTTTTAACTAACGCATGCAATTGATAAGCATTTCCTCTATGACATTATCACACATAACAGCAATTTTAACCTTGTTAAAATTGCACTAATTAAGTGGTTGAAGGTTACGTAATAGCATAATTAGATATCCAGTTTATTAATGTCAATGTGAGTTGCTAATCCAGATGGACAGAGACTATTAAGAAACTTGTATATAATGAACTCCATTATCAGTGCTTACTTAAAAGGCCCATGAATCGTATTTTATACAAAATAAGCAAAGGAACGACATTTTTATTTCGTAACAAATTTTATTTGTAATTTTATTTATTTGATCTGGTTATATCTTAATAATAGTATATGGCAGTGTGTCAAACCTCGTTTCTGCCATTCAACAATCTACATTTAAATTTTTATAATTGTAAACATTAATGTTGGAAACCTTCCTAAAACAATGAAAATACTGTAGTTAAAATTTAGTACAAATGGGTTCAATAGTTTTACAATTTCACTCAAGTTTAAAACTTCAATGGGTTCCATTCGTCACAGAAAATATTTATTGTTTTTTTTAATAACAATTTAATTGATTTAAGCAAATTTTGTGATATATTTTTAGCTCTATAAAACACCATATCCTTGTAACCTCTCTTAGCGTAGCGATCGCCACCTATCGGTCAATTTTCAAACTTCACTGCGCACCACACATCTATCCCTTTTTTTAACAACAATTTAATTTAAAAATGTAAATTTTATTTTATTTTTTTAATAAAAACTTTTATTGAGTAATTATTACAATCTGCCATAAATGTGAGCAATAAGTAATATAGATGGAGTATTCACACATTATGTACCATGAGAAAAAATAAATAAATAATTAAATGTATAATCATAATATATATATATATATAATAAAATAAATAAAAAGAGAACAGAAAATAACTTGATATAAACCATAAAAAGTATACAGTATCCTTATAAATAAAATAAAATATTAAAATTAAAAAAATATAATAAATAAAAAATAAATAAATAAATAAGTTGTCATAATGAAAAATAAAATTAAATTAAAGTTTAAAAACACAATCGTTCTTTATTTAAAATACACACTCATCCAAGGGATCTCCCAGCCAGAGAGGTCCCAGCTCTTTTGTCACAGCTGCGCCACTGGTATAAAAACTTGGTGCAGGAAATTTTGTTATTGCTAAATACATATAATCATTGTTCCTTGAACAATGAAGAATATGTAGTTAAAATTAGGTACTAATTAATTGGCTTAGTAGTTTTCGCGGTTAGTGATCACAAACGAAGACTGGCTTGTCCTTTTATATAATAGTATAGATCTAATTTGATTTTATTTTTAGCTAAAATATTGTTGTTTTATTGATAAATTATAAATTACTGGTTACTGTAATCACTCACTAGATTTATCTGCCTAACTTCAGTTTTAATTTTTTTTTCAATACTTTCTTTGTCTTTGATAATGAAAACAATATATTTTAATATATGAGATGAATAAAATCGTAAAATATAGTTTTGATGTTATTTCCTTGTATCGTGTGTACCTAATATTGCTTATGGGATATCTATTAAGGGCTTAGTTGTTTTTTAATCAATGTGCTTCATTAACCACGTATTATTATCTTATTGTCTTGAATATGTTTTTATTAAAAAAAAAAAATAATGAAAAATTCAAATGAGCTTGGTCTCCCTGGTTTATGAAGAATATGTGAGATGGCCTGGTACTAAAACAAAGTTTTCATATCGGCGGAGCCCAGGTTGCGGGGGGTGAAGAATTTCATTGGTGACGTATCGCTTATACACAAAGCTTTGTGACGGTCGTAAAAAGAGACAGAGAGCCCCTAGGGGGTCCTCCTCAGTGGAGATTAGCCCCTCAAGGCAGCAATGTCACATATTGCCCCTAGGGGGCGGGTCCGGACCTCTATGAAAATTTAGTCTCGGTCTAGGAATTTTGCCTGCCTTGGCTCTCATGATTGTAAATAATTGACTTCTTTTTTTTTTGTGTGTGTTTGTTTTCACTTTTTTTGTTGTTATTTGCTTTATTATTATTCTTTATCTATTCATTTGTTATCTCGCTTTTTGCGGTTTCTGAACTGAGGTGGGGGACAAGTCCAACCATCTTAAGCTTAAGTTCTTCTCTCACACTCTCATCTCTCTCTCTCTCTCTCTCTCTCTCTCTCTCTCTCTCTCTCTCTCTCTCTCTCTCTCTCTCTCTCTCTCTCTCTCTCTCTCTCTCTCTCTCTCTCTCTCTCTCTCTCTCTCTCTCTCTCTCTCTCTCTCTCTCTCTCTCTCTCTCTCTCTGTTTATATATTTAAAAAATTTCGAACAATCCTTGCCGTGTCCAAGAGTAGCCTATTGAGCATCTCTTAGTACATACAAAGGCAACTTCAGATTATCAACACCAACTACAGTTGAATTCGGGATCAGCCCGTTGGTCGATATTGCGATTGGCGTCACCACTGTGTTTTCTAGATGATAAAATCGTTTCAATTCAATGGCCAGTTCCTGATATTTTCGTAAATTTTCTCCTGTGGTTGAAGTCATATTGTTGTTGTTGGGAACGGCGATATTAACTTTCCCTGCAGTCTTCTTTTTTATTATTATT
Organism: Euschistus heros; assembly: GCA_003667255.2. NCBI lineage: Eukaryota > Metazoa > Arthropoda > Insecta > Hemiptera > Pentatomidae > Euschistus > Euschistus heros. The sequence goes on from RCWM02000004.1 coordinate 6,151,511, forward strand.
ATTATTTATGATAGGCCAATATAAATACTATAAATGGAGAAGAAGACAATCATGGATGCAGTCAAAGAGAAACACCACGTATAAGCAGAGATACTTTTTTTTACGTTTCGACCTGCCTTGCAAATCTTCTTCAGGGCCACCGAACCTCACTGGAGAGGAGACAAACAATGACTGACTATTTTGTACGATGACTTTTATCATTATAAATACTATAGATTTTAACTAATAATAATACTTACTTTGTATGCATACGATTTTAAAAGTTTCTCATTATAGCCTGATAGTACCAAAATCCTTACCCTTATTTGAATTTTTGAGTAACTCTATATTTATTTTGACCTAAGTTGCCGCCGTTACAACATATTTGAAAAAGTCTCATACTTCATACACCATTAGTTAGGAAATAAATTAATAAAAAACTATTACAATTCAAAACTCTGAAATTTCAACACCTGCTTACAATCCATTCAGGCTCTTACTAACAGGAAAAGTATTTAGCAATATCTATGTTCTATTTGCAGTTATTCAGATAAATCCAATAACATTTTAAAGGACCTAAACCTACTTTATTTTATATATTCCCATATTTTAGCTTATTGTGTATTTTTTTTTTTTTTTAAATTTTATATTTGATCGTAGTAATATTTATTTTCTTTCTCATGTTTCATATTGTTTATCCCCATCTTCTCTTATATATACATAGCTTCTAGAATTTTTTTAATATATTATTCAATTTATCAATGTCTCAAAATTAATGTAGCCAGAGAACAGTAACATATTGCGCTAATGTATTATTCTTAGGGGACAATTAGTCCCAGTATAAAGTTGTTGTTTTTTTTTAACTTTTTAGTAAGATATAATCTGTACTATTAATATCTTTTGTAATTTATACAAGATTTCTTCATATAAGATTCATATCTAATGTTTATACTCAGTATTCGACATGATTTATAAATGTATATATTTATTATATGTATATATACAATGTACATGTACATTTAAAACCAATTCATTCAGTTTTAATACGGAAGTTATGCTTTTAAAAATGTTATTGGTTTTATGAAAGAATAGTTTCCGTTAGGGTGACAGCTGCATCGTTATACCTCGCCAATCCTTGAAGGGGTATCATCACAAAAGATACGAAAACAGCCCGTTTCAGAAGGTAAAAAAAAATCTGGTTGTATTGCAAACATTTAACGCATTCCACTTTTTTCTTTGATTACGGAAGAAATGTCAGGAAAAAATATCACAGACAAATATTTTAACAGAATGTTTTTTAAAAATTATTTTATGCTTTATTTACAATTTTTTTTTTATTTTATTTTATTTTTTTATTCCATAGCTCTTCAAATTACCTTTCGATCAATCAATAAAATCGGCGCTACAACTCATAGTGGGTCTAAATCCCTCCGTTTCGGCCAAATCTTTGATTTTCAACATTAGGGCAGATGGAAAATTGGAAAACAAAAAAACTAAAGAACATAAACTAACATGACGTTCTGTCATGAAATGGAGAGAACGAACGGAGTTCTTGTTTGGCCGAAATGTAAGCAAGTGAAATAAAATATGTTTGTTAACATTGCCTAAAAAAAGTTTTTTTGCGGCTGATCCCACCTAACATTTCTTCCAAAAATATTAATAGTATTTTGTTAATTTTAATTTAATAATTAAGTTATTTATCACTTTTGCATATTATAATATTTCTGTCAATGTTATTTTTTTTTATTTTGTTGTGTTCTAGTAAAATGTCATTGTAAAATCTTATTACTTATTACTAAATGTAATTTTTAAGTAATCTTAATCTTCATGATTAAGTATTTTTTTCCCCTTTATCAAATATTTTTTTTTACTTTATATCTTTCCATTGCAAAAAAAATTGATACTGTTTATCTAATTGTAGAATTAAGGATGATGTAGGTAATTGGAGTGTGCAGTCAAGGAAAAACGACTAAAAGTATTAATTTATTTTTCGGATTACGATGTAAGAATCATCAGGACTAGAAGAAAGAACAAAAAGATATGACTAAAAAAGTGAATTTAATAAAGATGAGCAATTAAAAACAGTATGGAAATTAAAAACTACGTTTAAAAAGAAGAAAAACAATTTTTTTTTTTTTTTTTTTTTTTTTTAAAAGAAAAAAAAAAAGGATTACGAGTGTATGTAATATAGTTATTAAAAAAATCACAAATAAGGTATAACAGTTAGGCAGTATATTGCAATAACGGAATAATTAAGATTAAATATTAAAGCGAACAGTATTAATTACGTATTGAAGAGAAAATAGTATTTCGACTTAAAAAGTACTATGAAAAGAAGAAGAAAGTAAAAATGTTTTTTAATTGAAGGGTTTGCTGGATGAATGGCTTATGTAATAAAACACAATTTTGCGTAATTCGTTTAAAGTTTTTTTATTATTTTCTTTTAGTAGGAAAATGTTTTTATATATTTTTCTTGTTGCTTTGAAATATTTATATTTTATATACCTAACACTTCTGCCCTTGAATTCTTCATCCAATTAACTAGACTGTATTTAAAAAAAAAATGTGACATAACACCTTCATCCACCAAGCTTTTCAATTATGATGAAATGGGAGTTAGAATAAGCTGTATATAACAATTAAATCATAAAACAATTATGAAGAAATCGAGGGAGTATTGAGCGAGGAAGAAAAATTTGAGGTTAATGATGAAATATTTGTGGAAAGATTGGTAATGCTAGTTATAATAAGTATACAAGTTAAATTTAAAAAAAACATTTTTAAACTTTCATGCTCATTTTCTTTTTTTTTTTTTTTTTTTTTTTTTTTTTTGCCATATCTTTTGTTTTCTTCTAGCCCTGGTGAAGGCTTAAAATATTGGCCGAAACTTCGGCAAAATAAATTAAAACTATTTAATTTTATTTCCTTGACTGCATACTCAAAGTACTGCATCACCATTAATGATAAATACTACTGCGTGCCCGTTCGAAGCTCTTCTGGTACAGCTGGAATGGATGTTCATTAGACAGTAAGTTGCCTCGGGAGGATACTCAGATTTTCGGAGGATTGTAGTTGATGTCAAATAGCTGTATGATTATATATTTTCGCAAAATGACCTTGACAAATGTGCTATGATAGTGTAATATCGTCCATATCATAGGGAAATAATATTTAAGGGGCAGGGTGGCGTTCCCAACTGGGATTGTTGCAGAGGAGCTGAGAGACATTAGCAAGAGCTCGTTATCCAGCGTACGTGTGAGTGTGTGAGTGTGTGAGACACATGTGATGGGGGCTAATGATCTGGAGGGGGGCTGACGTCACGGCCACGCCCACCCCCCGCTCATATTCGCCATCTTCACAACCCCTTACCTCCTATCTCCATCTTCTTCCGCTCCTCCGCCTTCTTAATTACTCTTATCTTTGGCCACTTCCTCTCCCGCCGCGATATCGGCTCAGCGCTCTAGAGTTCTTCATTTAGGGAAGATATCTCCCGTCAAGGTCAAAGCTCTGTGGGAGCATGTGGAGAAGTAGCCATTGTTCGCTATGTCAATACGACTTGGAAGTATGGTTTGCACAAATATATCTATATGGTCCTATGGTCACCTACATCTTTACTACTATATAAAAGGACAAGCCATTCTTCGTTTGTGATCACTAATCACGATAACTACAGATACAATGTGTTCCAAATTTTAACCACACCATACATATTTATAGCTCCAAGAGAAGGTTTAACAACAGTAAAATGTAATTTACTGATGTTAAATTAATTTATTATTAAAAAGTGATAATAGGTGGATAGAAGTGAAGTTTAAAAATTGACCGACATGATACCATTCTACATGAGAGGTTACAAAGCTAGGGTGTTATATAGAACTTGAAATTTATAATAACATTTACTTAATCTCCCAGTGAAGTTTGAAAATCGAAATATATGTGGCCAGCACTATTCCGCAATACAGTTTACAATGGTATAACTACTGAACCCATCTTTACCAAATTTTAATAACATCATCTTCGTTTTTCTTGCTAGATTTAGCAATAATAAAATTTACAATAATTAAAATCTAAATATACAATGTTGAGTGACAGAAACGAGGTTCGCCTTGACATACGTGAACACCCCAGAAAGAACTGTTATTACATACTTTAAAACATAACTTGCCAAGAATTAGGGTGTAAGCTAGAATATTTTTAATGTTGATCTTGCATGTCAACTGTATGTCAGATAAAGATTATTTTTGAATTGTCGCAGATTATATTGAAATAGAACCTTGATTTTTTATTATTTTGAAAAGAAATAAAATATTTAAAAGAATAAATAAACATTTTCTCACTGAATAATACTTAAGTTTCTTTAGAAACAGACATTGCCTTTTCATACCCACCTTAGCTGTGGATAACAAGCTGGGAGTTTCACGCAACCCATCAATTTTTCTTTTAAAGAAAAAACCTGTTTACCTTAATTCGACTTTAAATTAGTGTATTGAGTCCATCTGATGGTTCAAAACTTCAATACTCAAAGGGAGTAGTGTTCTCTGATAATTTGTTGAGGATTCATTGCATTAACGTTCGTATCAATATGACTTAATATAATGAACCGAATGAATACTTAATCTCTCGTGATCTTCATTCAGTTCTTGATAATGCTAACAACAACTCCCGTAAGAACTAACTAGTTTATTAACACTCAAAGACTCCACTCAAAATTTAAACTTGTAAAAAAAGAATTATTTTAACATATAAGTTAACGATCATATATGGTGGCAACGTTATGTCTCAAACGTCATTTTTTAACTTACGTTCACGAAGAAACCGAGTATAGAGGTTATTAGATTACAATAAAGCTCTTATAAGATGACTAATCAACATTATAAGAAAACATTCGTATTCTTTACTTAGCCCATTGACTTAAAATAGACAAATAAGTTTAAATCGATATTTTCCTTAAAGAAATTGATCAAAATATTAATTTGATATTAAAAGTTTATTTTTATTAGCTGTAGCATCTGCCAATAGCATTCCTGATTAAATTTACTGATTCATAAATTATTTTAATAGAAATCTTAACTCTATACCGGGATTTATTAAATTAGCACAAGATATACCATACATCATATACCATATACCATTAATGCTGTATCCATTCACTCCGATAAAACTTTGTTCTTACCTCGTATAAACTTTACCCTTTATGATTCGGCTCTAACTTTCGAAATAATGAAACAATTATCAACAAAAGTTATGACCATTATAGAAGCACAAAGTACAAAGTCAGGATTCTATTTACTCAAACCATCTTTTTTCGCAAGGATCCAGTGATGTTTAGGTATGTGTTACAGGCACATTCATTCAAAAAATCAACTGTGATCACATTATAAGTTTAAATATTCTTTTCGGGACTCGATGGCCGAGCGATTTGGTGCGAGTGTCAGCGCGCTCAGTACTGAAGGTCGTAGGTTCGAATCCCTCCGAAATGAATCTTGCCCTTCCCACCATGCATAGAATAGGTTGGAAACCTATAGGATAACCTGTCCTAGTTAGAGTACATAAGGACGTTAAGTTTGAAATTAAAAAAAAGTATTATTTTCAAAAATATGTCCAAGCCAATACTTACTTTTTAAGTGTTTTACAATTAAAGGTATTTTATAAGTAAATGCCGTATTTTTACTATAAAACAGATATGTATTAATTCTCATCAGTATGACACAAATTTCGTAATTAAATACATATGTGCATTTATGCGTGGAGCCGAACTCATTGATGTTTTTATTCACTTATGTTTTGTGTAAGTCAGTTATGTAATTTTCATTTATTTTTGTTTCGTTTCTTTTTACATTGTTTATTCAAAATTCATCATAAAAACTTAAATGTAAATTATTTCTAAATTTCACATATTTTATAAAATACTAAACATGTTAGATACATGTAATGTGCTAATTGCGTGGAGCATGTGCAGATATTTAAATACACCCCCCTCTTACAGGGTTACTGTAAGGATGAAACCAACAAAATAAATAAATTTAATAAAAATATATATATGCTTTTAAGTATATTGCTATATAATTGCTATACATTGTTTGATCACGATGCTGGGGGGAGTATTCCACGGGTTAGATTGCTTAATTCATTTATTTAAATCATTTACTGATTTCAATTTAGATTTTTTTTTTGTAGAGATGGTTTCTGTTTTTTAAAAAATTACAGAGTTATTAATTATTTGGGAATCCTTACTTTTAGATAATATACACTAATTTATCGGTAAGGCATGTTCCGTATTTTTTCGTCTGCTAAAATACTGAATATCGATTTACAAAAATACTGAAATATCACTTGACTTGTTCTAAAAAGGTTAAGACTCATCTATGCCGTAGATATTGACATTTAGGAAGCAGCACGACGACACAAGGTCCCCCTCCCACCATCCCCCCCCCCTACAATGCCTGGAATGACATTTGGTCCTCAATGGGTTAGCTAATCATTTCATCGGCTCACAGCAAAGTACAGGATAAAAAAATGTCTGCTATACATAGAATGAAAAAAATACTTTCAATTTTGTAACCAGAAAAAGCTTTTTGACGATTCAGTGTTGTCAATGAACTTTATATCGAGCAGCAAAACGAAAAATAGTCCTAGATTGTCGACCGACGATTATCCTATCCCCTCTACGTGTCAGTCAATTCATTGTTAGCGCATTGGCTATGGGATCGGAGAAGGGAATAAAAAAAATAAAATAATGAACCAAGGACTCTGAACGAAACAAGAACCTCTTGGTCAGTAAGTTACTGCTAACTTTTAAATAATGGTTATGTTTGATATTATTACTGACACAATTAGTTAAGTTGCTTTTTATATCTGTAAAATTTTATTAATAGCTAGCATAACCCTCCACGGCTTCGCCCGCTCTCATAAATAAAGAACTGAGATTTTTTTTATCTAATAATTGAATTCCATTTGTTTATGGATAAAAATCTTGTATTGATGTATGGAATTTAGCATAAGGTATTTCTTCAATTTTCATGCATGGTAGTAATTTTTAACCTGTTTAAAATTGCATTTATTAGGTGTTTGAAGAGTAAGTAAAAGCATAATTAATCATCCTGGCAGAAATAATTTTATCGATCCATCTGGTTGGATTTTAATTTCTAACCATAAAAGTATATGACATTTTGGCAAACCACGTTCCTGGCACTCTAGACTATACATTTTTATTATCAATATAGTAAAACTAACTATTCCAGAGCTTCCTACAGCTATGAAGATGTAGTTAAAATTTAGTAGAGTTGAGTTTAATAGTTTCACCATTGGAAATTCTGTTGCAGGATGGCTACATATCGGTCGATTTTTAAACTGCACTGGGATCCACATGTCACTCTATATATTTATAGCTTTTTTAATAGCAATTGAATTGAAAATAAGTTTTGATAAGATAAGTTTTTATCATAAATTTCTAGCTCTATATAACACCGTACCTTTGTAACCTCTCTCGAATGGTACTCGCCACCTATCGGTCGATTATCAAACTTCACTGCGCATCACATATTTATCGCTTTTTTATGGCAATAAAATTCAAAAACTTTAAATTTGATTTTTGCTAAACCTTCTTTAAACTATGAAGATGATATATTTAAAAAAATAGATAATTTAATTATTTATAAAAAAAATTTACCGATTTTAAATATTTTGACCTGGAAATGTCTTTTAGCTGGGGGTCTTCAGTTTTTTGTTTGTTACGTAAAACATCGTCCTGGCAACATAGTTGTAACGTTTTCACTCTAAATACAATTGTAAAATTTCGATACGCGAAATTGGTGTTGCTCGGATCGAAAATTTGGCGACAGTTACCTTATCAGAAATTTAATGTAGAATCTTTTTTGTAATATAAACTTTGTCGCTAGGACCTACTACTTAGGAACTATAATGCTTTGAATGAAAAAAATCACGTTTTGCCTAAATTTTTAAGTTTTGGGTTTCTTTTTTATGTGTATTGTTCGTATAACATGGAGGTACTATTAATATGCAAAAATACATTAAAATCGGTCTTCTATAACTCATTGTAACTTGGTTTACACTAGGGAATTCTTAATTAAAGCCTCTGCATTCCGTTACAGTATTTGCAGAAGTTGTGCAACTCTACGAACAGCAGAGCCGAAAAGGATTCGTTGGTTGATGACTCCTGAGTGCTAAGAGACCTCAAAAGAACGCATAGGATCAATCTTTAAACAATTCGACCCGAAAATTATATTATTAATATACAGAAAGGGGAAAAAAATTAAGTAAAATTATTTTAAACATCCTACCTTACAACTTAAGAAATTATGACTAAAAATATAATAATTTTCCATTGTGTACTTTGTTACATTTCTAAGTAAAAGCAGTTGAAGTACCTAATTTTAAAGATTTTTTGAGTCAATCCCCTTTTTTTGGTCATATATAAATTTTCTGAGAAATAGAGTGAAGTTAGAGCGTTAAAACTCTATCTCTAATGTTAGCTCGTGTCGATGTTAGTTGATCCAATGAGATCCAAGAAGCACCAATCTCTCGTCCGATGATACAGCTTTTTAATGGTTGTTTTCTCAGGCTGTTCGATTTTGAATATGATTGGTTCCTGACTAAACTCCATGCAAATGTTAGGCTAACCGTATGCACCAATAACATACCGTGACGGTTCTCTTCAACGAGTTATCTTAGAGTAGTATCGCTTTTATTTTTTGCAAAGCATGGTACATAATTTAAAGTTATTATGTTAATATGATACTATAATTCAGTTCTAGTATAGGACTGTTAATAATGATCGTACACTAACAGGTGAAAATTCCTCCCAACAATTGTTTTTTATTTTTTCTACTAAAAGTTTTATTGTTTTTTGGGGGTTTACGTTCTCATGTACCAGGGTGCATAAAACGTATTGAGATTTTTGAAAAAATAATTAAATAAAAGCCAGCCATTTAAAATAAAGCACCAAACAATTTAAAAGTTACAAAGATTTTAAATGATAAGGTTCATATCCGACCCTTGCGTTCATTACGTCGTGCATTCGATGAGGTAACTGCCCCGCAAAGAAAGAACGCCGTATCGACCAAAATAGTCAAAATTAAAATTATAAAATTGAATAAAAATAATAAAATTGCAAATAAACTCTTTAATTTGCCTTAAGATTCATAAAAACATACGGCAATTTATAAGTTTCCCAGTCATATACCACACTAAAAAGCCGTAGGTCTCTCTTTTTAATGAAAAACTTAATTTTATTTATTTTTCATTGGAAAAAACTTATCTAAATCCTAGACAGTGAACAAAATCGATTTTACTTTATAAGAATTGACAGAAATCCTGAAAAACGTTAGCAAAACTTCGAGGCCAATACTCTCTTTACGACAATTTTGGTTGTTACGGCCTTCTTTGTTAGCACCGCAGTATATGTCTAATGTGATTTTGAATAAATGATATGCCCCATCTACTACTCAAATGTAATTAATAATATTAATTTAACATTTCTTAATTGTTATTTGCATTGTCAAATATGTATATGCATTCTCTTATGTTCCTGTTCACATATCACATTAGTATCTAGGTATATATTATCATTTTTTTAATATTTTTCTTTTTTTTTTTTTTATTTTTTTTTTTCGTGTTATTTTTCATCATGTCTTGACAGATGTAACTAATATCATTTCTTTATGTACAATTTGTTATTCTTGCAAAAAATATATTAACAAGTAATGTGAAATGTGTTGGCAGTGAATACAATGGCTTGTAAATGCACTTTTTTTTTTCATTTATTGAATTTAACTGTGCAAAATAATATCAAGTCTAGTAGCACGTGAAGAACTTCACTTCATAAAATCTACACTAAAAGGTCTCTTGGCCATCTTCTTTTCAGACGCCTCGGAGGATTATCAGGGATGGAGGAGGAAGCAAGTTGGGAGACTAGTGGAATATATGAACTAAAATATATAGTAGGGGTTGCTAATTGTTCAGTATTCGAAAGAATTAAATTATTCAAATAATCCCAGTCTCACAAGAAAACAGCCTACTGTTTTCGAACTTCAGATACAACCAAAAAAACTAGTTAAATCAATACCAAGCCGTCTTCGTGTTGTTATTTTAATAAGATAATTCCAATATGATGAATTATTGAACTGTACGAAAATGAAAGTCGTATAAATTAATAACAATATAATTGAATAATATTAATTGAATGGGTCCGCCGAAAAACGTTCTAAGCGACAAACATAAAATGTTAAGTAATCAGTGAAAGAAAATCATAATTCAAAGTTTTTGTTAGTTTTGTAGGTTAAATTTTATATTCACATATTAATTTGTTATATTTACATTTATAAACTAGAGTACTAGCAATGGGTAGTTCCTCTACAAGTTTTATTCATGTCATTATATCTCATATATACCGCATATTTACTAGATGTGTTTTCTAATACAGTTGTAAATTTATATTAATAAAAGAACAAAAAAACATTTATAATAACATAATGGAGTACTATATCACATTAAGACGAACTATTACACATTTTAAAAACTTTAACATCGCCACTTCGGAAATTTTGTCGCTTAGAACGTTTTTCGGCGGACCCATTCAATTGTTTTCGATAAAATATTATTTTCTTAAATGTAGGTGTGTTTTTTCCTTAAAATTGAAAAACAAACTTTAGGGGTGAGAAAAAAAAACATAGATGTGGTGTATGGACATGCCGTTAACAATTTATATCGTATGGAATTTATATTTTCCATTTTTATTCCTTTAAAAAATTATTTATTTATTTGCTTAGCCATTTCTTGAAATTTACAACTTTATAAATTTTAAATAAACAAGTAAATGTTAAGATAATGCTAAACATTACATGTCAATTGCTTTTAAAGCAACTACCCATTGGTGGCACTATATATTCAAAGATTTTTGTGGATTTTTCTATGGATTTTGTATTGCAAGGATTGGATACGAGATGAATTGGATAGTTTAGTGGATTCCCAAAGCTCAACTCCGTAGGTCCAAATAAGTTTAATTAGTGTTACTTAAATGAATTTTGTAAGGTTTGAACGTCTGTCTAGTCTAGAATGTTGAAGGAGTCGAAAACGACATGCAGCTTCTTGTCGTTTTAGTCTTGTATGAGTATTCCAAATTAAACGTATGTTCAGATGGAGTCCTAGATAGCGAACCTGTTCAACAGGGATTAATGGGATATCGTTAAAGGATACTGAAGGACAGAAAGTCATTGTTTACTGATAACACACAATGGTCATCAGCATACGTGGTGAGGACGGTGCTAAGATAAGTCGGGATGTCAGCTGTATACTCCGTGTAGAGAATGGGACCTAAAATACTTCCTTGAGGAATACCGGCAGGTTGGGTAAGGACGGAAGATAGGCAAAGTTATGATTAGCTTTGAAGATTCTATCACTGAGATAGTAACGGATAACAATACAAATTAAGATATATTTTAAATACAATATTTTGTCAGACAAAACGTTTTTAATAACTCTGATGTTTCTGTTCTTCTGCTGATTACTACATTCCTTCTCCCGATTATTGACATATTCTATTAAAAATAAATGTATCAATGATCCTAAAAAAAAAAAAAAAAAAAAAAAAAAAATCGTTACATACAAAAGTTGTAATTGTTTTAATCATGTCATGCTCAAACTAATTATAATTATTTTTATGGATAAAGAAAACAAATCTGTGCTAGTAAATAACATATGTTTCAATTATTACACGATTAACACACTTTTATAATGTGTGTATAATGAAGAGATTTATAAAAAATCAAATCGAATAAAAATTGAATTATTTCCATTTTTTTACTGAAAATAGTTTTTAATGTCATTCTATACTGTTTCTTAGAAGAATATAAGGACAAACGTAAAAATGCTTCGGTCGCAATTGAATTTTTAAGTTCCATTGATATATTAAATGGAGACAATCGTATCATAATTAATTGTTTGCTCGCCCATATTTTTTTATATATTTAATAGACACAAAAAATAAAGTAATGACTAGATGAATAAACTGGTTCTATATGTAGAGGCGATACCTGGCTCAGCGAGGGGGGAGTGAATGGGTGTCATTTGCACCCCTTGTCAGCCCTGGGGTAGGGGCCTCACCCCTTCCAGCCGGGCTGAGCTGCGCCCATTGACTTTTTCAACCATCTTCCAACATTTTACAGGGAATAAAGTTTTTTTTTTTTACAAGTATCTGTGCATGTATCTCATTTATTTAAAAAAAAAAAAAAATCAAGTTTAAAAAAAGGTTGGAATATTTTGAATATGATTCTAAAACTGAAGACCTGTAAAATTTCTGATTAAAATAACGAATTATAGACAGCGTATGTGGGCGTCTAATGAAGTTATAAGAATATTGATTACGCCATGTGATGCTGTTATATATTTTGATGTAGACACAAAATATTTCCAAGTATTGTTGTGTAGAGTAGTACTGCCATTTGGGTATATTATTATTGTTGTTAATAAATTTTAAATATAATTTTCGAGCCTTAATCAAGAGATCAACTCAATTTTTTTGGATTTTTTTTTTTCAATTTTTTGGAGGGGTACCAATGGTACCATTCAATCCAACTTAAGGAAAATTTACCTAAGCACTTAGAAATTCCTGTCTTAACACATAATTAAGATCAATTTAATCTTTTTAAGTACTTATTGAAATGAAGAATCAATTAAAATAAAAAATATAGCTTTTAATTAAATAGATGAAGTCAAATACAAAAGGGATAAATGAAAAGGAACGTGCTAGATAGTTTGAAATAAACTTAAATACAAATATAATTAGTGTATTAACGATAGCTCAAGACAGGAAGAACTATATGCACCAAGAACTACATATGCTCCTTATATGGAGTTACTACCTCAAAAAATAATTATTAAATAGTATAATTACTAAAGCATTGTCATTGAAAAATTATTTCTTAAAAAAATAAAAATTTGGCTTACTCTGTTAATGTTAGCACCAGATTTGCCAATGAGATACTTGTGGTACTGTGGCTTTGCTCTTACTTCTGCAGTACAGCTATGAAGTTCCCTTTCAGAAGCTTGTTCAAGGAGCAGTTGTTTCGCTTTCTTAACATCATCCTTAGGTCCTCGTAAAGTGACCTGTAATCAATCGTAACTCAGTAAGTAAGATGCTTGTTGTTGGTAAGTGTATAAGTCAAAATCGTGCGCTTTCCACAAGGGACTTTTTGATCGTTTTCCAAAATGCTGCAATTCATAGGTAATAACTGATAACTGTTGGCAGACATAACTGCCTTCCTCAAGACAGTTCAGGCGATGTCCGTTAATACATCCATATAAGTGCCTAGTTTAAAAAAATATATATTATAAGGATATTGAGCGCGGTGAAAAACAGAAAATAAACGGTTTTTATAATTCGCAATTTCAATACTTGATTTTGTTCCCCTACGAGGCTCACCACAGCATTTAATAACTTAACCGCAGCCAACATAATATGTTTAATAATAATATACCTGATTTTATGAGGCTATAAATAAGAGCAGGAAACGATGATAAACAACTCAGGTACACATTCTAAAAAGCCCACAAACAAAACTTCATTACTTTAAAAAATGTATCTTGTTTCTGTGTAAAGCATTAGAATAAAAATTAGTAAATGATTTTTTTCAGTGATGTATCTGTACTGACTGCTACCAAAAAGTCGATTTACTGTTTTGGAATGTTGGAATCGGCAGCAGTTGTAGCACTGTTTACTTCTGAAGGAAGCCCAAACATTAGTATTCAATAAACTCAACCTTTCATCAAACACTATAGATTGCTCTGTTTCTCTGGACGTTAAAGGGTTCAAAAACCAAAATGAGCGTTGAATGAAATGAAAAAAAAAAAATCTTTTTTCCGAGATGTCAAAAATCCTTTAAGAATAACCAAAAAAACATTTTTAAAAATTGGTTCTATAGTTTGGCCGCATTTTTTGTTTTTAGTGCTTCAGTTTTGGCATTTAGAAATAGTAATCCTATTTCTCCATTTTCCAATAGGGAATACTTAGCTTTAACAATTTCACGTTTAGCTTGCAGTTGCAATGTTGGATTTTTAAGAAGAACGTTATAAATTTTGTACCGAGTAGTTTTTATCTAGAATATGGGAAATTGCTCTGTTTCTATGACATATAAAAAATATTTTAAAATAAATTATCTTCCTTTTGTTTTATAGATTGGGAGAAGAATCGATGTGTGTACAATAATAACACAACTATGTACTACAAAACTATTTCAGCAGAACCGCCAACATCAGCGGTACCGATCGGTTCCCAGAAATCGACTTTGAATCATCGAATCTCAATACTGATTCTTTTCTGAAGAATTGGTGTAATCGAGAATCGAAATTTGAAATCGAAACATCTCTCTCTCTCTCTCTCTCTTTTTTTTAATCTGAAATCCCAATGTACATAGTGTTTATTTGTTTCTCTCAGAAGTTTATCAAAAGCAACAGTAAAATTAGTAGTTCCAAATTAATTAATTTTACCAAAATATTAATTATTTGTTTAACATATTGAAATCAATTTAATAAAAACGCTGCATTTTGTGATTAATTATTTTTTTTTTACAATACGGTAATTTAATAGCAAGTATTATGAAAATATAATACTGACATTATTAATAAATAACTTGTAAATATATTTAAATAATTGGACAACTACAATTCATTAAAAATAATTTATTCATTCGGAAATAAAAGTTTTATGAAAACTGTATGATCACTACTTATCTATATTATAATATAAAAGGGCAAGCCATTTTTCGTTTGTGATCACTAACCAGGAGAACTACTGAACCAATTTATTACCAAATTTTAACTGAACCATCATTATAGTTCCATGAAGGTTTATATAATAACAAAAATAATTTGTTATTAAAAATAATAATATGTCGATGTTTTAAATAACAGTGGTGTTTTAAAATTGACCGATAGGTGGCGAGGGCCATTTTACATGAGAGGTTACAAAGGTAGAGTATTATATAAAGCTTGAAATTGTTTATAAAATTCACTTATTTTCAATTAAATTATTAAAAAAAGATTTAATTATGCAGTGCCACGTGTGGACACTAGTGAAGTTTGAAAATCGATCATTCCATTCCACAGTAGAGTTTATAATGGTAAAACTAATGAACCCATCTGTACCAAATGGTATCTTCCTCATTTTTATACTTCTAGAAAAATTTAAATGTTCAATGTTGAGTGGCAGGTACAAGGTTTTCCACACATATACTTTTTTGGTTAGAAATTAAAATCTAACCAGATGAAATCAATAAAATTATCACCAAATCAAAATATCGATCCTTTTCTTTTCTATATTTTGTGCATCTAGATTACCAATTCATAGATTAAGATTAAAAATTGAATGTATAATTAGGCTTTTTCATAATCTTCAAACACTTAATCAATGCTGTTTTAACTATGTTAGAAGTTACTGCTATGTGTGAAAATATTATTGAAGAAATAAACAAAAACTTCAATTATTAGTCAAAATGTTTTTTACTTTATGTGAGCGGGCGAAGTCGCAACGGGGGGTGCTTGTAGTTTTAAATAATTTATCATGGAATACTATGATTATTTTTTCATCAAATTCAAATGCTAGACTAAAATGTTTCAATCTAATAATTTTTTGTAACACAGAAGTCTAACCATATTCATCACCCTTGTTAATATTAAAAATAGGTTATGGTGTAATAAACTTAAAGTCTTTAATATCCACCAGTAACATTTCTATATATATCTGTATTATATATATTTTGTGTATCCTACACATGTTTTATATTGGGCAGTACTGTAGCAACTTTCAAGGTTTTGAAGTAACTTGTTTACTTAATAATTTTTTGTCCTGTTTTATTTTTTTAGGGCATGATTATACATGACTGGAAAATAAATCTCGGAACCAACCAAAATAGTTGATTTTTTATTTATATGATGAACCTATATATATATATGGAATTTATATATAGTATATATTTATCCATGTATATATATATTTTTTTTTTTTTTTTTTTTTTTTTTTTAGCTTAAAGTTTCATTTTTCTTTAGGTGTTTACAATCCCCTATGCTTATAAAGGGTATTTGAAAAATATTAGGGTTATTGAAAGTATTAAATTATATAAAAATGCTAGCCAATGTAGATACCACAAAATTGGCACTATCCCAATTCATTTTTGAAGTGTTTATTTTACCGGCATTTAGCCATCGAATGATTACAACTACTCTCGACTATTCTTACATTAATTCATATCCCAGCATTGAAAATATCTACTCCTTTTATTCAATACATACAAAGATCTAAAATTCAATTTGGTGTATTTATTTTCACAATTTCGTTTTAATCTTTTTGTTATTAATCAACTTTTCATTAAATTGATTTCTTGCGCGGTATTGTTTATATAATGAGTAGTTCACGCTAAAATAATTTTAGCCATTAGTTTTAAGAAATTACATATATCTACCATTAATGGTCTTGAGAATGATGCTATTGCCTTTCAAACTAGCTAGAGTATCCTACAGCATGCATATTTTATAAACAAATATTAAAAAATAAATTTGTAAACTACGATTAACCAGTAAGATACTTCATAGTAATTAATATGTTATTTTTATTTTTAAATCACTTGTTTTTATCGAATGTTAACTGTTTCAAACCTCTTGGTTTTATTCAATTCTGATTTGCGTGATTCAACTGTTAAAGGATTTGGTTGAGTAACGAAGTCGCTATTATATTCTTTCCTAGAAAACCTCATTTATTAATTTTCTTATTCATTTTCCAATTCATCTAATATGTATTACGATCTGATATGAAAAATTAGATTGGAATCATTAAATTGACTGATAGTATGCAATCATTATAATGAGGTCATTTTCATTTTGGACATCCTCTATGTAATTATTTTATTGTACAGTTGAACCTGTGTATAATTGTTAAATGTGACTTGATAATTCCTTGAAAAAATCTATTTATAAAAAAGTGGATTTTTTTTTTCTCATGCCATGCTAAAATCGATTATTTTTCAGAGTTAAAGAACACATAGCAGACTTAATAGACAAGAAATTGCTCGTAGTTTCAGACTACTCCAACATTTACTAGACAAGCGTTCAGAGCTTCCATTATATTAGAAAATACTTATTTAGATGACAAGAATTAGACTTTGAACATCTGGCTCGTGTTTCTGTTGTATATAATTAAACATCCAAACCACGAAGATTGATCACGAAAAATTTTTCAAAAAAGGCTATTTTATACAGTCCATTTTCACCTTCCACTAAGTGGCAAAGAAAAGAAACTTTTAATTCAATTTGAATTTTTGATCATAATTATCTATTTTTTAAATCGATTTTTCATATCTTTTTTAAACAAAACACATCTTGTTTTTTCTTTTCATCTTCTTTTCAGTATATTGATCATTTTCTACCAAGTAGTTTCCTCTATTTTTGTTCATAAGTGATTATAGACAATCGGTTATGGTATGCAAGATTTAAATCTATCGAATAAACCTCAAATTTTAGGCTTTTTCTGGCGATTCCCAAATTTTTAGATGTTTTGATCATAACATTTTTATATAAAACCTCCTTAAATTATGTCTCTTTAATTGAAATAGTGATAAAAACAGTTAAACATTGTGGACTTTTTTACCCTGAGTCGATTATGATCCATCCCAGATCGCTACGATTATCCGTTCCTCTTTTCAGTCGATTGGGCCTTTTGTAAAATGGAGTTAAGCTTTGAGGCTCCACTAAACCTTCCAATCCTTCCCCAAATCCAGACTTCTGAAAAGGAGATGGTCGAGAGACCTTCTAATGTAGAACTTTTATTATAATACTTCGCAGATAGCTCTGTTCTCTATAGCATAACTCTGCATCTAACAGCCGAGTTAAGAGTTAGAGTGAGTTTTATACCCGTCTTTGATAGGAATATTTTATCATTTGTAAAGTTTTTTTTATTTGTTTTAACTAGAGAATCTGAAATGAGGACACAAGAACTTATTTACTTAATTTCTTCAATAAAGGAGTATTTTATGTTAATATATCCAATTCACTTTATTTTAGCAATAACTCCTCGTTATAAAATTAATCCTCACACAATGTGACATGTTTTGAGATATTTCATCCCATCATCAGACTTTCTATTCTTCTGCTGTTAACTCAATGATAGAAAGTCTGATGATGGGATGAAATATCCCGAAACATGTCACATTGTGTGAGGATTAATTTTATAACGAGGAGTTATTGCTAAAATAAAGTGAATTGGATATAAGAGCTTATGTTTATTGGAGTGTAACCAATAATTATTAAATTTGGAGTTTAATGATTCCAGGAATTCGTTTTATGAAATAATTGCACATATATACATTATATATTACATTATATATAATATATACACTATATATTTCTGTAATTACAATAGTATGCAGTGTCTTTTCTTTCTTTTTTCTTTTTTTTTTTATAATATTATTCTGGTCCCTTGATAATAAGAAGTGTAAATTAATAAGACGGTGAGGGTGTGAAGCCAGCTGGGAGGGCTGAGATGGTGCGATAGGGTTTCAGTTCGCAAAGAGAGCCCCAAGCCATTGTTAAGGTGGAACTAGCAACTGGCAGATAAGATAGCCATCTTACTCCCGCTTCATTGACTTTCTTTACTTCTAGATTGCTTCTTCTCTCAATTTTATCTTTCTCTTCCTCTTTTTGTTCAACCTATGTGGCATCCCCGGGGGTCCTTTGAATCACTCTGTTCTCATCATCAGTCTCAGCATCTAGGGCTTTTGCAAGTTTGAATGTTAACTACTATTCGTTTAATTCTTTGTTTCTTACTATCTCTTGGTGGATTCTGAGAAAAAAAAAAAATTTCTGAGACGATTAATAAAGCAACAGTAAAAAAAATAACCAGGTTCTCAGATTACTAATATATTCCAAATCATATTTCAACGTCAAAATTAACGAACCTTCCTATTATGATTGCAGATGAGTTAATATTAAGTCAGATAGGGATCAGCCAATCCAATGTTGTAATTTTACAAGGTAGAACTGATTGGCTATCCTGGTAGTTGCCGTAGCCCGAAGCGATCGAACAATTATGCCGCGGATAAGAGACAAAAAGATGGAGTAGGTGGCCGATAAGAGGAAGACCATTACCATTGTGGTAGTAATCTTGGCGGATCTCCTTCGGCTAGGACAATGAGGAGATTGGCCTTTTATAGACATTATTATAAGGCCTGCTTCAGTGATAAATCAGCGGGGAGATAGCCTTCCAGGAGGTGGAGCCATCTAGTGGCCATTCAATGGAAACTAGTTAACCTCCTCTCAATACTTCATATGGATCCATTTCTATTCAGCCACCTACCTCCGGGTAAGGAAGTGTGAACTGGTGTTTCTGCCAATTATTATGGTACAAGGGATTATTGCTATCCATGCCGCTGCACTCGCCCTGTAAATACCGTATAAGTATTATGCGTTTATAAGTATTACTATAAAAAGTATAATATATACTTTAATACTATAATAGTCACTACTATATGGGTTATTCTATCATTTTGTCCAAATTTGGACATTGTGATTCCATTAGAAAAAAGTTTTGTAAAAAAAACGTTTTTCTTCATAAACATCTTTATAATAGTCTACTAATGGTACTAGCGAAAATTCATAGAACGTAGTCTATACGCACATTTATGATCATGATAGAAATCATGGAAGTGAGTGAAACAGAGAGGATCTGAGGGGAATAGAAAACATTCACGATTCAAATAATAAAATGTTTATGGTACAAAAGAATGTTTAATGAGTATGATATCAACTAGTCGAATAATAGATATTATTTAACTAAACATAAAACTTTAAAGAAAAAAATTAATATGGTAAGACATTATATTATACGTTTAAACTTTAAAATCGAACATTAGGTTAGTATAATGAATATTATATTAAATTAATATAAATAGTGGAAATATATATAAAATGTATTTTTTTTTTTTATCTTATTTCACTTACTGTTTTTCCTATTGTTATATATTTCCCTTACATTAGCTGTGAGGGAAATAGAATTTTGAGTTTCATTTAAGATAAACAACACCACACGCATTTCAAAACAAATGGAACTCCGAACTACTCGGGAAACATATAGTTCAATGCAAAGAAAATGAGAATCAAACTTACCTTCTTTGAAAAATCACTACGTGAGGGGAAATAGTATTACGAATGACACGATTCGAACATTTCATTCGACACAAACTTGGGACTACTAACAAAGGAAATTTTTTGTAAGCTAGGTTACCCTCGATTTGGCGTGAGGCTTCTACAATGTCGCCAGCCCAAAATATGAGGGAAATAGATGATCCGATGGGACACAGGCACAAGAAGCCATTCTTATTATTGTAATCTATTAGTCTCAGTTTCAATTATTAAATTTAATATATTGCAACTTACCTGAGGTACTAGAAAAATAAAATAAGTTAATAATTGCAAAAATGGAGTACTTATTCGCATTTAACGTTACCAACTCATGTCATGGGACAAGTGAGGGGAATAGATTTTGACGATTTTAATTCAAATTAAACTATGAAAACAAATCAATAACCATGGGGAAACTGCTTTACGTTTATAAGTACCTTGCACCTACTTGTTACAGTTGAGTTGCAAGAAATTTCATGTAGAAAACATAATCGCTTCGGTATTCAAATTCGTATGTAATGGTGGAATGACCCATATACTATATGGGTAATAAAGCATTCAAATTTTAACTAATAATAAAGTGATACTTAAAATCTTTTAATTGTTTGTACTTCAATACTACATTAACATATTTAACCATAGAAATAAAAAAAAAAAGGAAAAGAGATTTCTCATCTTATTAATAACTGACTTCAAGTCGCAAAACCAATTAACAAACGTTTAAAAATTTAATTCTGATAATATTAAAGCCACTGAAGGGTACAATTTCAGATCTGCCAGGATCTAACGGTTATTGACAGTGAATGATATCTTAGGGTACTTCCTCCGGACAATTTATTTTTAATCCTTTGAAAATTAATTGAATTTTTTTAGTGTTTTAAAAGGAAATAAATTTACGTCATACCTGTCATACCTTATTAAGCCCGAACTGTCAATCTCTCAAATACTGGGTGGTCACGAAAAAATAAATACTATTCATTTGGTCCTTGAACAATTGCATTATTGTAATACAAAATTAAAACAAAGTTAAACTCTCAATCAGTACCTGAACCCAATAGTTGGTTTATATCAGTGAATCGCATCTGGTTTCAGGAAAAATTTCTGGTTCACATAGCGTTATATCAATGAGATATGAGTCAACTTTTTCCTAAAGCGAAATAATGCCTCATGAATAATTTAAACACACACTGACCGTTCTTATTAAAAAATAACCGAAGTCTCATTTGTTGAGCTTTTGATGTATTACCAAGATACTCTGAGTACATTCTTCCAAATTGTTAAGAAATATGTACATGCAAGAGATGAGAATGACATCCTACATATTTTATAAGAGATTAAAAGTCTCCAAACCCTTTCGCTTTCACAATCTCTTATGAATAAAGGCTTCAAATTTTAAAATTTAAACATTTGTTTTCAATTTCGTTCATAAGATTTTCTTATAGTGTTTTATATACATATAAGAAGAAAATGAACTTTATTCTGGGACTACTTGTCCCCTAAGAATAACATATGATTACAGTACATAGGACAATCGTCTGGCTTTGATAATATTATATATAATAAATAATAACAATAGATAATAATAATAATTGATAAATAATTAAATTATATGTTACAAGATAACTGTGACATCTTGTAAAATGATACATCTTATGTATACTATTATAATGTATATTACATAAATATTCACGTTTTACATTAGCTCGGAAGATTGAAAATGAAGGAGGTAAAGGAATAAATGATGTTTTAAGGAAGTAAAAGTGGATCTTTTTCGAATTGTGATGGGCAATGAATTCCATAACGAGGAAGCACGGATAATAAAGGATTTCTCGAAGGATGCAGTTCGATGCGCCGGAGTGTATAGGTTGATGGGTTGGGTTCTTGTATTTAAGAGGTGAATGGAGGAGCGCAGAGTAAGGAGGTCATGGATGTAGGTGGGTTTTTTGGTTTTCAAGGTTTGAAATATGAGAGCACCCAGGAAGTATTGACGTCGAAAACCGGGGTACAGCCACCCGATTTCAGAATACCTGTGAGATATGTGAGAACGTCTGGAGATCCCGAAAATAAATCTAATAAAACAGTTCATTACTCTTTTACATCTCATCTCGAGCTCATCAGACAGTCCTCCATATACTACGCATCCATAGTCAAAGTTAGGAAAAATGAGTGATGATACTAAAAGTTTTCGAGTACTTAATGGTAATGAATCACGGTAATGTGAAAGTTGCTTAAGAATAAAAATAGATTTTCTCGTGATTTGAGAGATATGGCTATTCCATGTAAGATGTTTATCGAAAGTTATTCCCAGATTTTTAATGGAATTTTGGAAATGAATTGGACGGTTTTTTAGGAAAAGCAGTGGATAGTAGGGAAGAGCTTTTAGGTGAGGTTTTGACCCAATGAGAATAGCCTTTGTTTTTTCTGGATTTAGACTTAATTTATTCTCCACTGCCCAAAGGTTAATGCTATCTATGTCTTTCTGTAGCTTACAAGTCGCCTCTAGCATATTTGAAGGATGAAAGGATAAATATATTTGCAGGTCGTCAGCATAAAGATGATATTGGGAGTAGTGGATGCGATTCGGCAAGTCGTTAATATAAATAGGGTAGGTGAAAGAGAAGATCCCTGGGGTACTCCTCGCGAGAGTGGTAGTGAAGATGAGTGAGGTTTTCCAGGTATAATCACTGTTTGGGAACGGTTAGATAAAAAAGAATGAAGCCAACTTAACGCCCTATTAGATATTGAGAGGTTATGGAGTTTGGAGAGGAGGATTGTATGGTCAACAGTGGTCAATATATATATATATATGTGTGTGTGTGTGTGTGTGTGTGTGTGTGTGTGTGTGTGTGTGTGTGTGTGTATAAGTAAAAAAAATATATATAAATAAGTTTTGTACCGTATAAAAAATTAATCTAATTTTCATCAATTAGTTGAGCGTAAAGCCCTAGAAATAACATATCTTTTAGTTATTAATTTATGATAATCTCTAATTTTTTAATTAATACATTTTGTTCATCACCGATAATGATATAATATCCATTCATTGACTTCTCCCCCCCCCTCTCACTATGTCCATCTTCCCGCTGCCACAGATCGATTATGACGACCCGAGGCAGACGTTCGTAAATGATCTATTCATCGAGAACGAACCGATATAGAGAAACATAGGCGCTCTTTATCACCTTTTCCATTTTGGCAGAGGGGTGAGGTGGGGGTAAATCTTATTAAATTGGCCGGGGAGGGGGGCGTATCCCCATGGCAACCGGCCCCTCGCTGTTTTTTTAAAGACCTGTCGCCTAACACTCTTAGCTCCCTCGCTCTCTTCGCGATTTTTTCTTTTTTCTTTTTTGTCTGAAAGTCTAATGCTTTTTCCCGGACGGAGTGTGAAAACGTTTTGTTGTTCTTGAGGGAAGAGAGGTAGGGGTGTTTTAACATGACAATGCTCCCCGCATACTCCACTCACACACTGTCTCCAGTAGAGCACTTCTTATTGATTCCTCCGCGGCAGCTAAGAGCTGTGTAGTCTGGAGGACTGCCTGTCAGATCTGGTCCAGGAGCTAACCAATCCCACTTCAGCCTTTCAGGATTTCCTTCCTTTACTTCTAAATTTAGTATATATAAACTTCATTATTGCTGAAGATTTCATCTGAATGATGATACTTTTTATGAAAAGTTTGTCATCTATATCAACTGTAGTACGTATTTTTGCCAATTTATTACATCACTTTTAATATTACGTAATACGAGTATATTTTAATTGTAATAGCTTCTAATTTAATACTTATATTTTTTTGCTCAGGATGATAGTAAAACAGAAATTAACAAGCGATGAAGGGGGAAGTCTTATCTTATCTTATTAGATACTTAAGAAATGTAATCGTTATACTATTTTCTCACTAGCGGTTACATTGGGATGTGTAGGTCGGAACACCGGCCCAAGTCCTATTTTTTTACATAACATTTGTCGCTGGGACCTACTGTTTAGGAACTATATTGGTTTGAATGAAATAAGTCATGTTTTCCTACAGTTTTTAGGAGTAGGGGGGGGGGGATTTTTGATACCTTCTAGCTCTGTTGGTGTTGCTCGGATCTAAAATTTGCTGAAAGTTGACTAATCAAAAACTAAATGGAAAATATTTTTTGTTATAAAACATTTGTCGCTAGGACCTGCCGCTTATGAGTTACATTGGTTGAATAAAAAAAATCACTTTGTAAGCTAACATTTTGACACGCTTGGCACAGTTTCCCATATCAGAATTTTGAGACAGTTCCCCGTCAGAAATTTAATGGAGAATACGTTTTAAAGCATTGATAAAAAAATAATGATAAATAAATTAATACAATTGATTTAAAAAAAACAAAAAAAACAAAAAAACAATTCATGTATATTTACAATATTTATATTCTGTCCAAAGATCTTCAAACCAACTTCCTCCTAACCAGGCTTCACCTTCGGTTAACCTGGAGATCCCAGCGCTTCTTTCATGCCGCGTCCGTGATTTGTAATTAAATACATTGTGAGTGCTGCTTGTAGTTTCTCTACAAGTTTGTGTTATGTATTATTAATTCAGGAAATTCACTAATATTTTGTTAAATAATTGAAAATTTCAATAAATGAAGGCAAAAAATACATTAGAGGCAGTACAGATAATAAGAGATTAAGCCTGATGTTCTAAAATCTGGAAAAAAAAAATATGTATAATCTTCAAGACTCGCCTCGCGTAAGTCTTGTCCCACACTTGTTACACATCTTCCAATTAAAAAAAAAAGTTTATTTTCCTGTTTTCAGACGCAACCGCTTGAGGAGGTTTTGAATCATTTTAGGTACGTTTATAGTGTTGTAATGATTTCAGTCAAATCTTGCTTCACTATTTTTTGTATTTTGTATATAATCGGAAATGAATCTGATAAACAAATGGATCATTGTATGTTTTGGGTGTTTTTTTTTTTTTTGTTTTTATTTTGCGGCTTCCATAAAAGTAAATTTTATGTTCATACCAGAGATTTTTTTTTTTAAATGATGAGTCAGTGTTCTTGTTTCTGATATAAATATTTGACTATTACTTAATACCTATTTCCCTTCTCACTTGGTTTACGATGCATGATTTTCCTCCTCCCCTCACTATCCTATAAAATACATTTACTGTTATTTCGGCCGTTGATAGACTTTGATAACGGTAGAACGCACGCCCCTGTCTCTATAAAGTGAGTACTCTAAATTTTGAAGAAAAAAAACAGCGGTCGAGCGAAATTTCGACCTCCTTCACAACCGTTGTCCCCGTAGCAGTACATCCTTACCCAAGTACTGCACAAAATACTTTTCAACTGTTGTAGTGGTCCAGTTTTTATTTTATTTTATTTTTTTATTCTAAGGATTGTATACAGAAAGAATTGGATGGTTTTATTATTCTACATTTATTTTAATTGTTTATTAAATCACTAGCATCCCCCGTTGCGGCTTCTCCCTCTCTTATAAGTAAAGAACTTAATAATTTTAACTAATAATTGAATTTTTATTAGTTTATCGATAAAAAGCTTGTTTTGAAGTATTCAATTAAGCATTATTTCCTCAATAATATTTGTATGCATAAATAAAAACATAATATAATGTAAAAGCATAATCTGTCATGTAATTTTTAATTTTAATGTATGAGTTGGTAATCCAGATGGACAGAGACTATTAAGAAACTCTTGCGGATAATGGACTGCATTATCAGTGCTTACAATTAAAGGCCCATGAATCATATTTTTACTCACATTATCAAAAAATCAAAGGATCGACATTTTGTATTAGTTATAATTTCTAACCATAAAATTATATAAAAGTGTGGCAAATCCCGTTTCCGACATTCAATATTGTACATTTAAATTATGATTATAGTACTTCTAAACCTTCCTCAAACTATGAATATGATATAATTAAAATTTGGAACGGATGGGTTAAGCATTTTTACCATTGTGGACTATATTGCGGAATATTAACTAAATATCAATTTTCAAACTTCACTTGGATCCATATTTAAATCTGCTTTAATAATTTAAATTATTATCATAATAGTAAATTTTATTATTAATTACAAGCTCTATATTACACCTCATCTTTGTAACCTCTCTTCAATGCAGCTCGCCACCTATCGGTCAATTTTCAAACCTTTCTGCGCACAACATATTTATAGCGTTTTTAACAACGATTTAATTGAAAATATGTAAATTTTATTTTTGCTAAACCTTTCTTGAACTGTGAAGACGATGTGGTTAAAATTTGGTACAGATTGGTTCGCGGTTAGTGAAAAATAGCTTATCCTTTTATATAATAGTATAGATTATTTGAAATATTGAAATATCAATGTTAAAATAAAATGGTATAAAGCCTGACAAATGGTGATGACAACGACTGAGCTGCTGTACTCAAAGCATTATGAAGTGCCCATAACCTGAGTGAGAAGTAAAATAATGGGAGCGTAATGCCCCCTGGACCTCGAGATAAACCGTGAAATTTTTACTGCCTGCCCCAGTTTTAGCCGGTCAACATATTCAAATGGGCGAGGCTAACTTTATAAGGCCGTTACCGCTCCTAGCTCCTCCCTTATGACCTGGCTTATGGTTATCGCTACAAATTTGTCCTTTCTTGTTAAAGCCTTGTTCGGTCTTAATTCCAAGACATCAGCCATGGGAGAAGTGGTCGCAAAGCTTATATATTTCCATCGAATCGACTACACGAAGGTTCATCAAATTTATAAATGAATCTCTTAAATCTACTTATTTATTTTCTTCTTTCCCATTGATATAGAAACATTTCGTAATCAAGTCCTTTACCCAAGAATTTTCATTTGTTTTTTAGTTTTCTTTAGTTCAGTTACCAAACTATGTGTCTCTTATAAGCTTAACAACTCAAAATATCTTTCTGCTTACAGGTGGTTGGGACGCGGGTCCATGTTCGTCCTCTCCAAGTCCCAATTCGCTGTTCTCTCAGGACGGAGGCAGGGACAGGAGGGTGAGCTCGCGGATCTTGGCGCCGGTGACGGATCTATCACGGCCGTACTCCAGAACTTCTTCGTCAACAGGGTCACCGTCACCGAAGTGTCCAAGGCGATGAGGCCGCAGCTTCTGAAGAAAGGATTCAGGTTAGTGGAGTGTATCTTTCTTGTCCTGGACATGTCCTTGAGATTCCTTAGTTATATCTACACCTAAACGTTTGACTTGTAAAAATCCTTGATTTAATTTTTTTTTTTTTTAATATACCAATCAGTTTTAATCTAGTACATGATCGTATTATTGATAATTGAGGAGTTATCTGTTAAGATTAAACATGTCTACTTCAGAAAATTGTTAAAAAAGAGAAAAAACCTACAACACTCCTTCCCCTGCTGTTAACTCGAAACCAGTGGTATTATTTAAATCCTTGATATATGACTATAAACCCCCGGAGAATAATTTAGGGTGATAAGGGCGAGCGGAGAAAGATTAGCGCAGGTTGATAATTTTAAATATCTAGGTGGTCATCTTAATGAAAGCGGCTACATTGATGAGGAAGTCTCTCGGTGTAGCTGGCAGAGTATTTAGTTTGCTTCGAAGAGGTTTCCTGGGTGAAAGAGAAGTGATTAGTAAAACTAAAATGATGATTTATAAATCGACGTTCCTACCTATTCTTTCCTACTCTTCCGGATCATGGACCCTCATTTCGAAACACATGAGTCGGATCCAATCCATGGAAATGCGTTATCTTCGTAAAGTTGAAGGAAGGACATGACGAGGGAGGATACGCAACAGTACCTTACGGTCTAGTCTCAATGCTAAGCCGGCTGAGACCATCCTAGAGGAGCACAAGTAAGTTGGTTCGGTCACCTCCTTAGGATGGATCAGGAAAGAACTGTCAGGAAAACGCATTTCTTGGGAGGAGATTGTTAATGAGGCGTTCAGTGAGAGAAGAGAGCTGGCCCAAAAACGAGACATCTAGTCCATGCTCTACAAATTGTGACCCCACACTGCTCAGCGGTAAAAGGTATAAAATGATTATGATGATATATGTCTATTAATTTTGGTAGTATTTAGAGCTCGCAAGGCTTTATCAGGAAAAAAACCGACCGAATGTGGGCATATTTAGTTTTGAGACAACTCCTCAATTCCTATCTTATTATTATTTTTTTAAATCGTTTTATTCGGGAGAACAATCGATTTATAGTAAATACGCTTTGAGTTATCACCCACAACAGCGGTATCGATCCATTCCTAGGAATCGAGTTTAGACCATCGATTCTTTTCTCAACAATCGATAATTGACATTTGGAATCGACATATCCTTAGTAGGAAGGTACTGTCGCGCATTGCAACAGCTGATGATTGCATAAGATATTACCGAAAAAGTAAATAAAAGAAATTTAAAATTTTACTAATTATAAATGAAATCTAACTAAGTAGTAGATAAGTAAGTAGATCTATTATGTATATTTTTGACGTGGATATGTCTTATAGCTAGGAGTCTATACTTTTTAGGTGTAAGTATTTTTTCACATTCATTTTGACATGCTGTAGCTCTGTTGGTGTTGCTCGGATCCGAATACGTTTAATATTGGATTATCTTGCTGTTCCCCTCAGTTCAAGTCTGTAGGTCCAAATAGGTTTTAATATTGTTTTATATATGAGGAGTTTATTATCAACTGAGAGATGAGAATTCCTGCCTAGTAGTCTGTAAAGTTGGCTGAACCTGTTTAGTTGTTGTCTTTTTAGTCTAGTTTGAGGGTTCCAAGTCAGCCTTTTGTCAAGATGAAAGCCAAGGTAACGTACTGAGTCGGATATAGGTATAGGGATATTATTGAAGAGGATGGGCGGACAGGATTTGCGGCGAAGGGTAAAATTTATATGATTGCATTTGGCTTCATTAACTTTTATTCTCCATTTGTTACACCAAGCTTCAATCTGTAAAAGATGTGTTTGGAGGTTAAGGGAAGCAAGTTTAGGATCTGGATGGGATGATAGGATGGCCGTATCATCTGCAAATGTGGCTAAAAAGGTATTAGGGTTTGTTGCTATATCAGCAGTGAAGATATTGTAGAGGACAGGACCTAGGATACCTTGTGGCACACCGGCATCAATAGGATAACAGTTGGAGAACTCTGAGCCACAGCGGACTCGAAAGGAACGATTTGAGAGATAGGATCGTAGGACTAGGTATAGGGATTGGGGTAAGTGCGTCTTGAGCTTGAAGAGCAAGCCCTGGTGCCACACTCGGTCAAAAGCTGTATCAGGAATTTAATGGAAAAAAAAAGTTGTTGTTTTATATTTATTGCTAGGATCTACCCTTTAGGAGCTATATTGGTTTAAATAAAAGAAAGGCACGTTTTTCCCTACATTGCCTACATTGTTTTAGTGTTGGGGCTTTTTTGACGCGTTGTAGTTCTAATGATGTTGCTTGGAGCGAACATTTGACGACAGTTCCTTAGTTAAAAATGTAATGGAGAATATTTTTTTAAATAACATTTTAAGAGCTATGCTGTTTCAATTTAAAAAAAAAAAAAAAAAAAAAAAAAAAAAAAAAAAAAAAAACCCTTTGAAACCGCTATTTTCTTTCAACTTTGTTTATTTCGAATAAACATGAAATATTAATTAGGAAAAACAATAGTTCTTGATAGACATATCTATGATCTATTGTTTTCCCTGTTAGGGAAAAATTGGGCTTTTCTCTCTTATGGAACAGAATTTTAGTTGTTTTTAGTCTTTGCCGTTTCCAATCATTTCCTGCTACTATTTTTCTAGTTCTTCTTAGCATCTTTTTTGGCTATAAATATATTTGTATAAAATGTTGAGAGGCCGAAAATGAAAGCCGACCGTTCCATTGGACGCTAATCCCCTGACTTAGCATTAGCCGGCTAGATTGTGCACTAACTGTTACTAATCCTTCCTGATCACGCTAAGGCAAAGGCAATCGATTCTGTATAAATGGAGATAAGAGCTAGCTATTGCACTAAACGAACTGCTCCATTTAAATAGCCCAAACTAGCTAATAAAGTTTATTATTATCATAACTATTTACTAAGCTTTTATATTGTAGATTTTATATAATAATAAAGCGGAGATATTGTCAATAGGGATTATCGGAGATTAGTTTTATTGATCGTAAAATGGAAGTTACAGATAACTTTACATTTATTATTATATTATCGTAATATTAGTTTTTGATGTTGACATATCTTAGATTATATTTCTTCTATAATTTTAAAATAAATTTGAACGAAAATTTGATATGATTCCATAATAAAATCCAATGAGTAATGGCGTTTTTATATTCGTAATGATTACTACGAGGATTAAATCAAATGATATATTTAGCAGTACAACCGTCCCTCCAAACAAGACACCAAGCTCCAAACTGTTGGGCGTTACCTTCACCCAGTACCAACATGGCAAGGATGGCCTACTCAGATTAGACAAAGAATAATAGACTCTATATCATTCATACTGTGGTGTCCTTTAACTTATTAATTCATAAAAACTAACATATTAAAGATATAACATTAGGTATAATAAAATTAATATCAATCTATATTATATAATATTTGATTGAATAATGATTAAAATATTTTATATAACATATGGTAACGGGGAGTACGAAACATATAGGATTGATTTTAAGATTTAGTTTATTTGTTGTATATCGAGGTTTTTACAGCAAGATGTATTCCTAAATTGTATTCCTAAGTTGCCTGGTTGCACCAAACATTTTTAGAAGAATTAAAGTAAATAAATCTAAATGCCCAAACTTAGGCTTTTTCTTCTAATATATTATAATGATATTCCCCTATCTAAAGCTGACTCAGTTCCTTTCTTGATTTCTATTTAGACAAAAAAACTTAACATTGAACCGTCACACTCGACTCAAAAACAAGAACGTAACAGATGCTTCAAGCAATTATATTGACTACTTAATAGTCAACAAAACCATCATTAAACCTATGTGGACCTTTTGACTCGAACTGTGGGGACCAGCAAAAAAGTCGAATATCAAACGCCGTTCAATCCTTCTAATCTAAAATCCTCCTAACCATAGCGAATGCTCCATATTATATCTCTAACAAAATCCCACATCGTATTCTATCCATCCCAACCCTATTCAATTTATTTAAAAGTATTTTTGCATAATACTGGCTGCTTCTAGTAATGGGGCTTTGATCTCTCTCATAAAGGCCTGGTTTATAGTTCTCTTATCAATTATTAGTCCATTGTTGAGTATTATGATGGTAGGCGAGTGTTTTTAATATTCATTCATTTCTATCTTCTCGCATTTTGGTGTTTCAGAACTAAGGTGGGGGACACATGTCCAACTAAATTCAGATTATGAGCATCTTGTCTTAAGAAATTAGTATTTATTTTCTGTATCCATCATTCCTTAGTCAACAAACTTACGCTGAATTTTTTTCAACTTGGCGGTGCGCCACCTGTCGGAAAACCACGCTGAGTGGCGTCGCTAATGGGCGAAGACATCTGCCCCCAGGGCCTCTGGTTGGGCTGAGCAGCGTGTGCCGATCTATTGTTTTTTGTCCCCGTGTTGTTATTAGTGATACCGATGTTGTTTTTTTTTTGCGGCCCCGGGGGACAGCCGTGCATGCGATTAGCGCTACTCAATGGCCTCGGCAAAAAACAACCCTATCTTTTCTCTCTCTATTATTCGGCAGTTATTGCTCTTTAGTTGGCTGGCGGCATCAGTGCCTACTTGTTTACCGTTACGTACATTACTAGAACGAGTATTTAAAAAATCAATACGCTACCATATGTACATAAGCTAGTTCGTTTCAAAAGCCTTTCTGAATATAATAAGTTTTACACTCGGGATTCGATTAATCGACGTGGGTGGGGCCGAGGTGGAATCGGCCGAGGCCCTGTATGTCAGTACAAAAAGTAAATCGTTTTACTTTCGGCTAAGACTATTATATTCGATACTGCGCCGACGATATAAATTACCTCACAGACAGAAACGCAACGTATAAACTTATTTATTTAAACCCGTATGGACTTACGTATGCCAATTTACGGACCCGCCAAAAAGACACATATTTGTAAAATTCAAACTTTTGATTAGTCAAAAGACTAATAACGTTTCTCTCCTCTCTACGTTTCTAACGAATAATAATATACATAAGTACTATTATTACATAACAGTGCTTAATATACATAAGTAGCAAAAACTGATCATGCAATATAGATTTGTTTATACTTTTCTTTCCTTTCTTTCATTTTACACTTCTCGAACCATCAGTTATTATATATGTAGTGGTGGATTATTCCCAGACAGTCCATTATAACCTTCTCTGCTAACACAGCCACGTTCTTCATATCAATGCCCAGGTATTCCATGAAGCTCCTTTTTCTATTCGCTATAGTTCCGCGAGCTCCGAACCATAGGCCTCTCACGTTGAACTCTTGCCGAAAGTCTCGCGGAACTTTTCTTTAAGGAAAGGGATGCATTTTTCATATATTTTCTTTTTTTTCCCTTTACACTTTACCTGCTTGATTCGGATCATTACTTTCGAATCTAACCTTAGATCTAGAATTAATCCTTATTTTCGATAATATTATTCCTTACCTAAATGCTATTACATATAACAGGATAGGTTTACACGAGAATATGGTTAGAATCCAATAAATGAAATAAATCTGACATAGTTGGGGCTATGGTGTCACTAGTTACGATAGCTTATATTAATGTAGTATTTAGTAAACCTCCAGATATGGGAACATAGCAACTGTTAATCAGGATGTAGTGCATGAAGCATAGCACATATAGGAATCCTCTACCCTATTCGCCGAACAACCTGCCAGACCGGCCAAGAACCTGGGGAAGTACGTGGGCAGAGGACAGCCCGGACCTGGACTATCGAGGCACTATCTGCCGTGGGAGGGTGCGGCGTGACTAGCCACAGCTCTCCCTGTCCCCGCTCCACCTCGCCCAGATATATCTCCCTAAAGGTTCCATGGAGCCTATGTCTTCGATGGTCGTGCTCGATCGGTAACGGTTACCACATTAGCAGTTCTAAAGATAGTCACCGGGGGCAAAGCTTCTTGAATCGCATTGCTGTTCTGTGGTTGTTTATTGGTGTTAACTAGTAATGATGAAGGTGAACAAAATAATGTTCCCCATTTACCTATGGCTTATAGTGGGCTTATTGTATAAATAACTACTAACATGTTGCAGACTTAATCGTTACCAAAATCGTAAGTGGTGTATTTTTATGAATATACACAAACTCATAGTGAAGTTTCCTAGTCGGGTTCAGCAATCGGTAAATCTCGTTGTTATTAACGAATTTAGCGTTGGGTATATGTTAGCGCTTATTAATAATTAATACCATTTCATAATCATGTGCCAACATTACCTAATCATTGTTCATACCTAAACCATAAAAGAACATAATTAAAATTAGATCGATGATATAGAGAGAAGAAGGGAATGGCAGACATGATTGTTTTAACGATGCATCAATGATAATTACCAATATTTCAATAATGGAATAGTAAAATTACAAATGTCGTCTGATGTCTTATTATTTGATCGCTAGTCTTTTGTTGCTTGATTAATTTATTCTACAATAATGTGAACAATGCCGTTGTTTACTTTGACTAATATTTTATTTAATTATGAATACCAACTATCGCTCACCGTTTGCAAAATTTCACAGAAAATGTCGGAGGACAAATTCATGATTTTATGAGACATTGCTGGAAAAAAAAGAAACATATGAGGAAATTTGATTGAAGCTTAGGTTCTACAACGTGATACAGCTACTTTTGATTTTAGGATGTTTGTTTGTTTTTTTGGGGCTTAACGTCCTTATGTACTCCAGCTAGGGCAGGAAGGACGGGTTATCCTACAGGTTACCTTATCTATTATAGTGTAGGGTGGGAAGGTCAAGACTTAGTCGTGGGTTCGCCACGAAATAAATTTTAACCTGCCCAGGTGGGTTTCGACCTTCTGGTTACGAGCGCGCTGAGACCCTCGCCCCAACTCACTCGGCCATTGAGTCCCCCCCATAGGATGTTTGATTCCGATAACAGACATCAAGATTATGTTTTGTGGTTCTTGGTTGTATTAAGGTGTTTGGTATTTAAATCGGAATCCAAATGGCATGGCTATTGACTCCATATTTTGAATATAACAGAAATATTGGTTTAAAACATAGACAACGGTAACCGATATTTTGCCGAATAGTTTTAATATATAGGTTTTAAACTGAAATATAAGTTCCTAAGGTATCTAAGTCCCAATTCTTGTGAATTCTTGTTTAGTTGGAACATGTCTCAACCATTTTGAACTGTTTATTTTCTAATTTTTCTATTTGTGGTGCTATCCCAAACTGTGAAGAAAAAGGCTTGATCGATTGTCTAAAAGTGAAGGAACCTTATTTAGTCTTCTGTTGGGATAACTTATTTTTCTTTCTCTCGTGATGGCTCAATGTCAGTCACCTATCGAATATTGGTCCTAAATGAGTCGAAGTGTATGTACTTTGAATTTATTGTCAATAAAAGAGGCCGTGATTTTTTTGTGGTATAGGGTGTTTATAAATATGTGATAAATGCACATTAGATATACATGATATGGTAGTAATATGATACATACGATACGTAGCAAACTGTGGGATAAACTTGTGGTTTATTATCGTAAATATTCCTTGAGAAGGGGTGTATGGGTGTAATCGCTTATCAAAATTGTCGAGTCTATAGGGTACTTTGAGTTTAGCTTTTATATTCACAAAATACTTCATGCCCTGCGTGTTTTAAATTTTTTTCATTTGAAAAAGTAGCTGTTGTGTTATTAAAAGATTCTGATTAACAAAAAAAAAATTCTTAACGAATCACATCCAAGATTATAGTTCGACTCCACATTTTAAATTTTTATCTATTTTAGATAAAATAGATTTATTGGTGAAATCCCCTGAAAAGTGCACATAACTTGTATTGAAGTTATATTTAACTTCAATAATAATAATTATTATTAAACGATAATATAGTTATAATATATCTTTGAACGATTTTCTATAGACTAAATAGCATATATGCTCTACCATAGGTATGTTATACTATGGTTGGCAAGAAAGAGGTTGATAAAAAAGTAAAATTAAATATATTCGATGCGATATACCTTCCGGCTTCCCTCGGCTGCAGTGAAAGCTTGATTCATTCATT
This sequence comes from Euschistus heros, assembly GCA_003667255.2. Taxonomy (NCBI): domain Eukaryota; kingdom Metazoa; phylum Arthropoda; class Insecta; order Hemiptera; family Pentatomidae; genus Euschistus; species Euschistus heros. The sequence goes on from RCWM02000004.1 coordinate 6,186,845, forward strand.
GATTGAGAGAAATGAAATGTCTCACGGAAGACATAATCTTAGCATAGTTTGGGATAGCACCTCTAATAGAAAAATTAGAAAATAAACAGTTAAAATGGTTGAGACATGTTTCAAGGTTCCATAAGGATCAGCAATCTAAAATAATCACAGAAGCAACCCTTCATGGGAAAAGGCGATGGGTTTGAACTAGGACTTGGATACAGAATGTGGATCGAACAGGGCAGAAAACGGAACGGTACTATCTTAAGTCGATATCTGGATTCAATAAAAACAGACTTGGTTTTTATTTCAATTTATCCCTTGAAGAATGTAGTTGATTATTTAATTTGGATAAGAATAATATGAATAAATCAGTTTTATGTGTTTTTGTAAAATTAGGAAAAATGAGTTATGGCATATGGTTAATGATAAGTGACGATATTTCCAACAATATTGAAAAATAGAGTATTAAATAAGTTTCTTCCTCGAATTTTAAAGGAGTTTCATCAATATTGTTCACTCATAAAAAACTTGCTCTGCAATGAACGACCAATCATAAGATGAGAAATCTTTTAACTTTTAAGTCATTAAATTTTATCTAATTCATTGATCCGTCATTTTCTAGTTCTTCAATATTTACTAGACAAACGTTCAAACCTTCCGATTATTACAAAAGGCTTATTTCATTGACAGACATTAGACCTATATGGACCTACGGATTCGAGCTTTGGGGCTTCACCAAACCATTAATTCATCTCGTATCCAATCCAAACTCCTTCGAAAAATCCTTAATGCTCCTTACCTTGTCACAAATAAATTTATCCATAAAGACCTCAGTGTTCCATTTGTTGCTGATTTATCCCAAACCAGATAGCTATCCTTTCATAGTAAACTCCATAGCCATTCAAATACACTTCTCTCTAAACTTCCTAATAATATTCCTAATAATCCTCCGAGGCGTCCGAAAAGAAGATGGCCGAGAGATCCTTTAATGTAGAAAGTGCTACTAGTGATTGGTTCTCCACATGTTATCGACAAGACATTGTAATAATTTTTCCTCAAATTTACTTATTCTATATAAGTATATAGTTAAAAATATCAATAAATAGTTTTTAAAAAAAAATCATTGATCTGTTTGCTTGATTTGACATGTGGAAAATTACAAAATGATTTTTTTTTCCTATGGTTTTAATCATTTAAAAATGATTCTTGAAATCATAAAAAGATTTTGATTGTACATACGTATTATTATGAACATAACTTGATATTCAATCTATAGGTTCAGGTGTTTTGCAACAGACCTATTGTTGCCATTAGACCACTTATGTTCTATACCTTCTATACGTACATATTGCACATTAATTATGGGCCCCGCTACGGGCCAGGAGATAGATGAACACCGAGGGGAGAGGAGACCAGAGACTACAATATATGCAAGATAGAAGCGGCGGTGCTTAGGGGCGAGGGAGGGGGTTGAGGGATGAGGGAGAGTGGTACTTAAGAAAAATACCCCGGAGCCCCCATTTGTCCAGGCCCTTCTACATTTGTCTAGCCCGTGTCCGAGCTTCCACCGTCCTTTATTTTTGTTTTCCTCCGCTTCTTTCTACAACAATGGCCGCCTCTCTTACCCTCCTTACACATTCTTCTTTCTGGCCACCTCTTCTTGCTCGCTCGTTCTCATTTTTTTCAAACCCTCTTATCCAGTCCATTACATTATCCATAGAGTTGATGAAAGTGAATTTTCAACATAAATCGTTTCATATCTTTCTTTGAACTATGTCATGTAGTCTCCAAAGATGTTAGAGAAAATAGACCTGATGAATATCAAGCACTTAATGAAATATTCAAACATATTTGAAGTTAGGATTGCTGAATTATTTGGCACTTCTATTGGATTTTTATTTCAAGAATGTTTTTTTTTTTTTTTTTTTTACTTGTTGAACTATTTACTAATGTATAAATTATATACATCAAGTAAATTTGAGAAAAATGATTTGAATGACATGTCAATAACATGTAAAAAACTTCTCACTATTAGGATTTCAATAGTTCTACATTTGAAGGTCTCTTGGCCATCTACTTTTCAGATACCTCGGAGGATTATCGGGAATTAAGTGTGAGGCAAATTGGGAGACTATTGGATTCGAGTGGGTATGGAGTTCACTATGAAAGGATAGGTATTTGGTTTGGGCCAAATTAGGAATGTATGGAACATTAAGATCATTATGGATAAGTTTGTTTGTGACATAATGAGCATTGAGGATTTTGGATTGTAAGAATTGAATACGAAAAGAATTGGATAGTTTAGTGGATTCCCAAAGCTCAACTCTGTACATCTAAAAAAGGTCTAATTATTGTCATTAAAATACGTTTTTTGTAATTTATTGGAAGCTTTGAACGCTTGTCTAGTAAATGCTGGAGTAGTAGAAAAAGACGAGCATTTTCCTGTCTTTTAAGTCTGCTGTGATCCGGAAATGCCATCATCAGTTCTAAAATCATACAAACAAATTTCAAAAGATCATCACTTGCTACATACATTATTCAGTGAGATTACCTTTTTAATAAAAAAAATTAGTGAAACTCGACCAGAAATGAAGAAAATTGCCACTGACCGCACCTTTCTATTCTAATCCGTTGCAGATCTATGATAATACAAAGATTTTTTTGAGTAAACCATATTTTTTGCTATAAAAGATGTAATATCTCCACTTTACTGAAACACTTCTCAAATTTAGACCACACTTTCGAATTTAGCATTGAATTTTATCATTTTATTGATATCAGAGGGTCATTTAAAAATAAAATGGCAATTTGTAGTCCGAAAACTTCAAATGGCTATAAAGTAAAAATTACATTCAATATTTCACTGTAGTCGATTCAATTTTGTCGAATTCATTTGTTTCAATTAATGTAAGCCTTAGAATTTCAATTTCAAATGTTTGATAAAGAAAAAAAAAGACATTAATTACTAATACGTTACACGGACATACGTTACTGTTCACAGGTCAAGTTTACATCTTCTATCCTTCACAAAAAGTATAGATTTTTTTTTTTTAATTCTCTCTGTTATTTCTTGTTCAATTATGTGTATATTAAATCAAAATAGTGCTTTTTTTTTTTTTTTTTTTTTTTTTTTTTTTTTAAATATGAAATGTTGGGGGCTTGAGAAAATATTTTTTTTGTGTCCGAGAATTTCCGTATTTATTCATTTGATGTACATGACCGTGTGTAGAAGAGTGGGTTCTGGAACTTGGGGAATCGGGATTGCGTCTTAACACCCTCCAGACTATGTATCGTAGCCATTCTCAACCAAGGGCCTAGATCACTTTATTAACTGAAATAAGATGACCTTGATTCTCAAAACATAGTGAGTGCCTTAATTCAATTTGACTTACGTTACCGTTGTTTTCTCACATTGAATTCACCACTTCCAATCTACGTTTTTACAGTTCGTAGTTTTCAACATTACGAATATTTTAATCCCATTATATTTGAAAAAAATTGTAGTGAAATAATCTTTTTCTAATCACAATTAATAAAATTTGACTACGTTACCATTACGGTAACGTATGTCAAAATTTTGGTTACGTACGTAAAATTTGTGGTCCCATTTGTTAAATTCACGGTTAGAAAAAACAACAGAATTATGCAATAAAAGTATTTTTTTTTTATAAACACACACATACATATATATACACTGGAAAAGATGGGGCAGACCCTATAAAACTGCTATGGCCAGACTAAAAATATCATGTCTGTCACCACCGAGCAGACCAGAAGTTGTCTTTCATAGCAACAATTGTCTACAGTGCTAACACAGCTATAGCCACAATACGCCAGTGGCTCTCATCAGTAGGTCTCCAGCTTGCTGATCATAAAACCGAGGCAGTTCTCGTCACAAGCAGAAGAGTAAGAGAATCAATAACCCTGACCGTTGGGGATTATAATATTTCCTCCCAACCATCTATTAGATATCTTGGGGTGCAGATCGACGCCAGACTAAGGTTTGATGAACATCTGCAAATAATTAGCAAAAAAGCAGCCCAAGTAACGAATGTACTTGCCAGAATCATGCCGAATATGGGTGGCCCCAGACAAAGCAGAAGAAAACTTCTGGCTAGTGTGGCTAGCTCTGCTCTTTTATACGCTGCACCGATCTGGACAACTGCATTCCTAGTGCAGTCATACGCCCGAAAGGTCAATAGCGTGTACCGAAGAAGTGCCATTCGTGTCACTAGAGCATTTCGCACTGTTTCATATGATGCAGTGTGTGTTATAGCTGACATGCCGCCCATTGACCTTCTGGCGGCTGAACGCAACCGAATCTATCGCCGAAAACGAGAGGAACCGGGTGCTTATTGGCCCTCAATCACCAAGGAGGAGAAAAATAATACTCTACAAAGATGGCAAAGACGCTGGGATTCATCATCTTCTGGAAGATGGACCCACCGTTCGATACCAGATATTGCTACATGGATAGCCAGGAAACATGGTGAGGTTGATCATTACCTCACCCAATTGCTTACTGGACATGGGTGTTTCAGGGCCTATCTGTTTCGGTTCAAACTTGACAATGAATCGTCTTACCCCAATTGCACAAACCTTGAGGAAACTGTAGAGCATGTATTCTTCTGTTGCCCCAAATTTGCAAAAGAGAGAGAAGATCTAGCCAGGACTCTGGGCCATCAGTTGGTGCCAGAAAACCTTGTTAACCAGATGACTTCTGCTGATAAAAACTGGAATGCTGTTGCAAATTACGCAGCTTACATCTGCAGAAAGCTACGTAAACAGGAGCGGGAAAGACGAGGCCTCCTAGTGCCTCAATAATTAGCAGCAGAAAATATAAAGTAGGCACATAGCCAGTCCACCCCCCGTGAAGTAATGCTTGACAGCAGTTCCGCGGGGTGGTGAAGAAGAATAGGGAGGTGGTTTTTAGTGAGTAAGAATCTCACACTGTTGTGGCCTCTCACACGGCCCACTTCGTCTTATGCAAGATTTTCCTCCTCCCATTAAAAAAAAAAAAAAAAAAAAAAAAAAAAAAATACACTGGAAAAGACTGTGAAAACTAAAATTAGATAATAACATTTTGTAGTATTGTTGATGTCGCTTAGCCTAGAAGCCATATTCATTTTGAATCATTAATAAATTTGTCTGTTATAGGAACTCACACCTCCAAAAAAATGATAATAAATAGATTTAATATTGATCTTTAAAGAAATTTTCTTAAATATTCATTTTTCCTATATGTTTTTCTTGGTCACCAATAAATCTGAATTTATTTTTGTGGTAATGAAGGATTATTGAGAGGGTCTATACATTCTTAACAGATGTTAATAACTTTTTTTGGGGGGGGGGTCAATAATGAAATTCATGAACTTTTTAATAAGATGAAAAAAAAATTTGGTAACGTACGTTACATTTTTTGGAAAAACACTTTAATTTCTCACATAAGATTTATTACTATTGCTCTTCTAGGGAAGAGCTTCAAATTAACAACCTTAAGAATCCTTTACCAAAACCTGAATAAATTAATAATTCTGACAGGGTAAAATCCCGCTAACGTACGTAGAATTATTAAAGGGTTTTTTTTTCTCTTAAAATTCATTAAAAATTAAGGACGCGGAAATTTGACGAACCGACTTATGTACTCGTATATATTCTCAAGTAGTGTGGTAACATCCATGTATGCCACAGAACACGAATAAGTAACTTTTTTTTAAAGGATGTTTTGGGTTTTATGGAAAGCTAAATTGCCATTTTATTTGAAAATGACCCTCCAGCTTTTTTTTTGTTAACTTTGCTCTTCTAAATGTCCATATTTTGGAACTCATTACACTTTCGATTAATGCGTTGTATTTATTGGTTACTTTTTAAGCTTTTATGATTCTTGCATAAATTCTTAGATGACCTGAAATGTCATCTATCAGTCTGTCAGTCATGATAATTATAACAAAATAAAAGTATTTAATATAGAGAAAGTGTATATAAAATAAACTATTTCTAACCAAGCCAAGCTCACTGTTTTGCAAATTCATCGCCACTGCCTTCTTGATACCTGCTTGTGATTCCCTCCTACTACTCGAGGTGGCAGTGATAGCCGATACAGCGGAAGGAAGATAAAAAGGAAATGAAGCTAAACTGATTTCCTCCACTCCTCTCACCTTCCCCTACCCCACGTGCATCAAGTATTCCTGAAGATAGTAAATATTTTGTCTGTTGTAAAATAATTCACCTTAAAATAGGGTATAAACCTTATGTTGTGGTTTTGTAAGCTTATTTCATTAAGCAAAAGTTTTCGAAATTGGGCAAAAAAAATGCCTTTTGATGTTCAGGAGACCACTTCCCCTATATATTTCTGTACATTTATGAACTAAATGATTTAATGCCCCAAAACCTAATTGTTTGATCTAATTTGACAACTCAATAGGAATAATACTATAGCATTGGTCGTATGAATACGATCGTATGAAACAAAATACTGATGAATTTAGAACCTTTTTTTTGTTTATTATTATGTTGAATTAAATATTAGTTTCAGAAACTCATTGTTTTACTCTATAATTTCATTCGATCAAGTCCTCTGTTCATACCTGTAGGTAAGCATGAAAAACATTCTGAACCCGGTTAGTTGGTTATAAGTTTTAAGTTAATAAAAGCATAATTATCCTTCTTAGTGTAAACTCTTCTACCACTGAGCAGCATAAGATATTTTCTTATTGAAATGGATCCACAAACGGCAATCCTACAGCAACTGCCGCCTTATCCATTCTTCTTCTGTCTAAATCTTCCTGGGCCTTCCCTGAAGTCTTCCCTCATCTGTTTTACTTTCTGGACCGCACTATTCTCTGGCTTTGGGAGTGGCCAAACCACCTCTGACGGTTTCCTAATCATCATCGCCTCTACAGGTTTTGCTTGAAAGTTGTTTTTCTGATTGTGGTGTTTCTTAAACGGTCCGACTTCTAGTTTTTCCCTAGGACTTGGCGCTGGAATCTCATTCTTACAATCCGAAATCCTTCGTAAAATTCTGAATGCTCCTTATTATGTCTCAAATAAAATTCTTGTATACAAATAAAACATCTTTATGCTCCATGTGTTGCTGAATTAGCCCATAACAGATAACTATCCTTTCATAGTAAACACCAACTCAAATAATCACCCTCCGAGATGTTTGAAAATGAGACAGCCAAGAGACCTTCTAATCTATAACTTTTATTGAAGTGCTATTAATGAGTAGTTCTTTGCAAGTTATTAATATGTCGTTGTAATAACAGTTCAAATTTTTAAATGTTTTATATATTGTATACAGTTTTATGTACCAAAGAATACTTCCTTTTTTTAAAAAAATGTTTATTATTGAAAGTTCATGACTCGCTTGATTCATTATTAGGAGGAATGTTTTATTTTTAACTGTTATTTTAGTTTCTTTACTCAGCTAGAGCTTGTTGATGATCATGATGGGATGAAGCACCTTGTTGCCGACTTCATTTCCTTTATTTTGCTACGATCTAGCCTCGTTTGTTTATCTGGGCACCAAGGTATTTGATATCATTTACTTGTTCCAGTTGGGCTGCATTCAAGAGGACCATTCTATCACTTCTTCCATCGCTCCTTACAATTTTTCTAATTTTAGTTCGTATTTTTTTCAATAAAATAATGATGATAAATCCGACATCCATATATCAGTTGATACCTTTTTTATAAGGTAAAACGGATGGTATAGATCCGAATGTACGAACTTAACTTATGCATAAATATACCTGCTTCTCAGTCCGGGTGGGGTGGAATGAGTATTTCCCGGAGTGGTGCTTGCCGCCCCCGGACAGGCGGGCCAAGAAGAGCACTGATAATGTCATTCTGACATTTCCTGGGCCGGTAATGAAGGAGGGTGGGGGGAGGGGAGCTAGGTAATGAGCCCCAGCTTGTCGAAGAAATTAAATAAATATCTAATATCTTTTTTGGAAGGGGGAAAGTTTCTCCCTTTTTTTGATTGACAGTGTCCTATCCAGTCAGTTTATATCAGGGCGATTCTTAAATTGAACAATTAAACAAAACGATTAACTCTAGAAACCAGTGATCTGTCGGTACCAAAATTCTTCGATTCTCGGTTTAAAAAAAGATTGATTTTCAAAACATAATCCAAAAACATGCTAAAACAGCAAAACAAATAAATTTAAAAAAAACAAAACTATAATAATTCAAGAAATAAATTAATAAACTGCTGGTAGCATTTGAAGGGTCAACGGAAGAAAGGGGCAGAATCAATTTTTTTCTGAAATGGATTTAAATATATCAAAATTTTCGAATTGTCGAATAAGATGGTGAAATGTATCAGACAGAAAAGAGGTTTGTAAGTTAGTTAAAAGATATTCATACCCGGAAGAATGGGGGAAAGTTCGCACAAGATAGCTAGATAAGGGGAGAGTCGCATTTGAACGAAATTTTGTTCTATCGTAACTATTGAAAAATTCAATGAATCTAGACCATTTTATCATTCAAGCACGGACGGAAGGGGGAACTTCCAAGACTCTCCTCCATCCTTCCATGTTTAAATTGGAGTTTTTTCACTAAAACTTTATTTCATAGATTATCAACAATTCTTTTGGCCAAATATCATATTTTAATTCTCAAAAAGAAATAAGAAAATAACTTTAAAAAATTTACAATTAAATTTATAAAAACATACTGAAGTTATTAAAGATCCAAACCTTAAAACTTGATTTTCTCGAAATGTATTCCCGATGACATTCCCCCTTTCTTCCTTCCGTTGACTCTTCATTTATTATCCATAGCAGATAATATATTAATATATGTACAAGAACATAATTCAACTCACAAATTCTTATTTACGAAGATAAATATTCCTAGATCTTATATATTTCTTTGGCATAACTCCTATTTATTTTCATTTGTAACTAACTACATGTTTCGGAGACATGCTCCATCTTCAAGCTTCTCCTAATCAGTGATTACATTCGCATTGTCAATTCTGAGATGTTTCTAGCTGTGGCTTCTATGGCTAGAGACATGTGAGAATTGACAATGTGAAGGTAATCACTGATTAGGAGAAGACTGAAGATGGAGCATGTCTCCGAAACATTTGGTTAGTTACTAATGAAAATAAATAGGAGTTATGCCAAAGAAATTTATAATATAACTAGCTGACCCGGCAAACGTTGTTTTGCGATATAAATAATTTCCTAGTAATTTCTAGTGTAGACAAAAAATAGCTTACTTATTGTAAGTATGTATGTATGTTAGAATGTGTATATTGTATGTATGTAAGAATGTGGTATATGCGTGAAATAAGCATGGAGCGCTGTGAACGATGAGGGAATATAAAAATAACAAAAGGCAAACATTATTTTTAAATTATTATAATTTATCCCTTAAAATTATATATCATTAATTAAACAATTACGACAGTAACACTATTAAACAATATCAATCTCTTAATGCTATAGCGTGAACAATATTTTTTGTTAGTCCATCTTTAGCTAACACAAACAAACTGGATGGTTTACCCACTCGAGAGCATGCCACGTATAATTGTCCGTGTAAAAAAACATGGTGTTCTCAAATCTAATCCACAAACAGACATCGTTTGACCTTGGGATTTGTTGATAGTCATTGCAAATGCCAATCTAATCGGAAACTGAATACGTTTGAATTGAATTGGCACATCTGTAGGTATAATAGGAATCCGTGGTATGAGTATATTTTCACCTCTGAACTTGCCATTTAAAATCCTGGCTTCGATCACGTTTTTCATTAATTTTTGAATGACTAATCGCGTACCGTTGCACAGCCGGGGCGGGTTCAAATTACGAAGCAAGATAATTGGAGATCCAACCTTTAATTGTAAATTATGCGGTGGCATGCCTGGCAAATCCAGTGAGTTCAAAAAAACTCTGTGGGAAAATTTACTGCTTCGCTGTCGTCGCAAACTGTATCAATAGATTTATATGATACCAAGTTCCCTGGCAACAACATTTGTATCTTCAGATTTAAATTGTCAACGTCTACATTTTTTTTTGCCGCTAAAATCGCTCTTTCTGCAAGCCACTCATGATTTATGTACTGTGTGTGTACATCGGGAAATATTTGTTCAATGAGAGTATCTTGCGAATCAGCGATTGTGCAGAAATCGGTCGGTAATTTTACGTATCCAGTTTCATCTATAGCAACTTTTCCATCACCGATATCTAAGAGTTGTTTTGAAAATGTTTCAGCGGATTGATCTTGAAGCATTTGAACGCGCATATTTATTTTTAGCTGTAATTTTTCAACATTACGCCACAATGGAGATGATTTTAAGCAAGCGTTGATCTCATCAGCGTATGTTGAACGTGGAATGACTGGAAGTGTTTGTCTGAAATCACCTGAAAGGACCAACAGAGTTCCGCCAAATAGTTTGTCACTGTTTTTAATATCTTTCAATGTCCTGTTCAACGCCTCAAGTGAATGTTTGTGTGCCATAGTACATTCATCCCAAATAATAATTTTACACCGTTTCAGCACAGTGGCCATGGACGATTGTTTCTTAATGTTGCATACTGCGTCAGGGTTATTCTGAATATTTAGTGGCAGCTTAAATACTGAATGAGCTGTTCTACCTCCATCCAATAAAGTTGCTGCAATGCCCGATGATGCAACGGCTAATGCGATGCCATTATTTGATCGTATTTCAGCAAGAATTAGCGAAATAACGAATGTTTTGACAGTTCCACCCGGTGCATCCAAAAAGAACCCACCTTGTCCAGCTGAAATTGCGAGCATAATGCGATCATAAATGGTTCTTTGTTCCTCATTCATTAGTGGGACATTGCGGGCAACAATCGCTGCCATTTCTACAGTACTGTACTGCAGTTCACGATTCATTTCAGTATTCATTAAATCAGATGCAGTTCGATTTGGCGAATTCATACCGAAATTACTAAGTGGTAAGTTGGCAATGACAATGCAAAGATCCTCAATAGCAATCAATGCTTCATTGTACATTTCGTCGCTGAATGTTATGGTTAGATCGTGGCACCGTATACGATGTTGATGCAATATATCATCAGTCATTGAATCTTTGTGATTTTCCCATAATATCTGAGCTCGGGCTGGGAAACATGTAGTCAACACTATAGCGAATAGTCGACGAATTTGTATTGCTGTACAGTTCAATGCAGCTTCAGCAAGCATGCATTCCCACTGGTTGTCGTCTTCCAGCAAGCCGAGTGCAAGGCATGCATCTTTATACGTTGGATATTGTTGCCCATTCACTTTACGTATATCTTGAAATGATAATGGGCCAGTAACATTAACCAACAACAGTCGAAGATAAAAGCACTCAGTGTGTCTTGGATTGACTGTAAATAATCGCCCCAAGGCGTTTGATTTAAATAAATTGAGACATGCAGCAACTGGTGAGCCTTGCTTGCGGGGCATCCATGTTTTTGTTTGAGTCCATGTGAAATAGCGTGGTACTTGTGAATAGAGTAATGTTCGTGCAAAGGCACCAAAATCATCCGCACGATTACACAATTCAAAAAATGCAGTGAGTGTAGTTTTAGGTGGATTTATTGCACGATCAATCGCTGTCTCGTTCGTGAAAAATACACGCTGACCGTTTTCAAGATGGATGGCTAACTGAACAACTGCTGGATCCCGTTCATGAATTGGAAAACCAAAGATACGCCAAGCAGCTTCATTGGAGCTGATGTACCGACCAATTTGGTAGAGCGTAATTTCATCGTTTTTATTCACTGGAGGAGCATTCACATTAGTATTTTCCACTCTAAACACAGCCATATCACTGCCTTTATGGACATACTTGCAAATGTATTTGATGCTCTTCACAGAACTGCAGAACTCAACATTAATATGAGCATTATATGTCTTGCTCAGCAGAGGCGAATATGGCACCACCCAACGATTGTCAATATCAATGTCTGTGTTGATGATATTTTTAATAAATGATTGTCCGCCATTTTCAGGATTTCTTCGACGATATATTGGGTATCCGTCGACATTTGTGACCGTATCATTGGTAATATCTTTAGGGAAATTTTTAGTACATTTTCCATCAGCCATGCAAGGCGATGAACTATTAAGAGTACCACATGGACCATGAATCATGTTTGTTGTAACAATATCAAACAGCAGTTGGTCAGTGGATGGATCTGGAATTTCCGCAGAAATGATACTATCGATTTCTTCAGGACGGATTTTGTCGATGAACCAAACCAAAATGTGTGCATGAGGTAATCCTCGCTTTTGCCACTCAACCGAATACATCCAGCAACGTGTGGGACCGAATACATGTGATTTAGTAATGAAACTTATTAAAGACTTCAACTTTTGTCTGAACACACGTGCTGTAATATCATGGCGATGTATTGCATTTTGGCCAGGCAGTAGCAAAGATGAAATCTCTGGCCATTTTGGATTACATGTGAACGTGATAAATAAACATGGTCGTCCATATTCGCGCACGAAAGTCAGAGCATCCTGTATATATTCTTGCATATGACGTGGACTGCCTACGTACGATGATGGTAAAATGACATGGTTACCAATTTCGGCGACGTCGGCGTTGTTGTTGATAGCGTCTCGCAAATGAATGTACTCTTCCGCGCGCAGCTTTTGTTAATTATATCTTAAGTATCGTAGTCGTTCGCTCTCAATCTTCGCGTACATGTCGACCATGAATTGTTGACAAAGCTCACGACATCGTAAAATGACGTTGTCCAGACCACGTCTAATCATTAATCGGTACGCATAATAATCCTTTGAGCTAAAGTTCTTGTTTGTTTCAGCTCTTGTAATATTTGTTCATAAAAATTAATTTAAATTTATTACGTTTAATAATTTAATTGTTTTGTTAAATGATTAATGATCAAATTTATAATCAATGAAGTACCTGATACGGGGTCTCGTTGTTTTATGTTTATGCAATATCCGTCTTGTCCCTTCCAGAATATTAGCGGATATTGGAGAGCGTCATATGAACGATGTGTGTCAGAAATGAACTGAAGATTATTATTTCTTCTACGAATCACAATTTCTCGTGCAGCTGTACAATCGCCAACCATGATTCCAGCAACATCATCAACAACGGGTGCATTGAATCTACGAATATGCTCTCCAGCTGGTGTTTGATCAGGATTAATGACGATAGCGTAATTATCGCTTTGTAATTGGTGCATATGTGATTTGAATATTTTCAACAACTCGTTTTGCTCGTTCAAAAGAGCATCTAGCTGGCTGACGATGCGCCTGGCATAAAGTGAATCAAGGTTATTATAATCACAACGTGCATTCACGCGATTGGCAAGTGCGCTTCCGGAAATCCTCGCCGCCCATAAAGTAGATTTGTAAGAATTTATGTGGTTCGTTTGGCATTGGCAGCAGTGAGCCCATTTTATGATAAACTTGGCCTCTGATTTTGAATGTAGAATAGAATTGTTGACCATTTGCATTAGTATTTCGAACTATTTCTGTTGCTCCGAACGATGTCATTTGAAAGCATGAATTGAATCTTCGAATTGACTTCAGGAACACGTTAGAATCTGGATCCGTGCCGATAAGTAAGCCGTTCAATGGTTCAGGTGGTGTTTCAATTTCAGGTAGTTGCACTTTTCCTGACGCGCAACACATCCCAGCTGGCTCATTTTTGAATTTCAGAGCATGACAATGCGGACATTCCTTGTCCATAGCACCAATTACCACTTTTGAATGAGCATAATATTCAATATCGGGCTCATACTGGAATGCTAGGCGCAGGAATGAATCAGATATAAATGCTCGATGTACCTGTTGTCGTTGTTGGTCATTTGTTCTTCGTCTATTGACTGTGAAACGGCGTGATTGTCGTTGTTCTAATCTTCTGACTTCATTGCGTTTCAGCTCGTGTATCTTGTGGCTCTTCTTGATGCAATTGCGCCATTCTGACACGTGCATCAGTATTTTGTTGCTGGATTTGTTCTTCTGTTCTTTCGGATCTGCTATTTCGCAAGTACCGAGCTTTACTTGTACTGCGGCTCAAATCAGCCCCTTTGCGTTTTCTTGGCATTGCTCACTGTACAAAACATACATAAATAGAATTAATGAAATTATTTAATGATTAAAAATGTTAAAAGTATAATTAGGGCCAGGATTTTTGCCGCAGTTTTGAAATGATTAGTTTTAATTTATGAAATTATAACAAAAATATAAGTTTTATGGAAAAATTTTTCAAACAAAAGTAAAAAATTAAATTTTATGAAAACATTGTCTGTTATAATTTTTTCATACAACCAATATTTCCATTGACATTTCAAAATAAAGATCCATAATGAATGATTTTTTGGAAACTATGAAAATCTTAATTGTTCAATTACATTTTTTTAATTTTTTAATAAGATTAAATTAAAATTACATTTTTATAAGATCAACAACATTTTCGATAAAAATAAAAAAAAGTATACTTACAACACAAAATCCGTTGTTATTGGAAGCTCGTGTCACGTGTTGAGTACTTTTGAGGTTATAAAATCACTTGATTAACTAATCGTGCAAAATACACTCAAAATTGATAATTTAGTTATTATTGATAAAATAGGAATGATTAAAAGTTAATATGAGAGTTACACTGAGATAGCAAAATAATAATTGTCAACGTTACTACTACACTTGATGCATAAACAATAATGATGGCCGACAACTGTGTAGGGAGTGAGAAAGAAAGGAGACCGGCTTCGTTCTCATCCCTACTCCGTGCTGTTTACTGAGTCAGAAGTGACACCTGTAGACATCTGGCGGGGACAACTAATTAAATGACGATTGATCAGTTATCGACCGGAGAGGAAAAATGATTAAATTACTAAAATGGCTATTTAAAAATAAGGGTTGATCGTAGAAGGGTGAAAATTGAGGATTGTATGTATTTTTGTATGTTGTATCATAAAAAAATAGAAATTAAAAATTTTGTCTAAAAAAAAAAAAAAAAAAAAATTTAGGGTTGAACTACCCCTAACATTTAGGGGGATGAAAAATAGATGTTGGCCGATTCTCATAGATACCGGATAAGCACAAAAAATTTCATCAAAATCGGTCAAGCCGTTTCGGAGGAGTATGGCAACGAAAACTGTGACACGAGAATTTTATATATTAGATTACATCTCCTTCAGGATAAAAGGTTATATTCCTAGGTCTCATTTATTGATTAAGAAATTGAAAATGTTACTCAAATCATAATAATTCATAAATAGTATTGTCATTTTTACCATGAACGATTCCATACCTTAGCTTTGTTCAGGTGTTAACTTGTAGGCTTACTTATTAAATTAAATCTTTTGGACATCATTATTTGGAACTAAACGATACTAAACAAGACAAAAATAATAGTACTACAATAAAGAGGGACACCTGCAATGCCGTATTTACGAGGACATAGAAGGCACCATTAACCATAGCGATAAAGGAAGAGCCCATAGAGGTACCCTCGAGGCAGAGAGGTAGTTTTTGAAGTGTCCAGCGAGGTATAATGGAAGGAGGTCATCGCTCACTTTTGCATATCGGGCCACGCCCCCCCTTAATGGCCACATCACACCCCGCCTTATCTCTCCTGTTTACCCTCCACCCCTCCCCCCTTCCCCCATACATTACCCGCCTATTTTTTTGGAGGGAAATTCTGCGGGCTTAAGTGTAGCGCGCCCGCTATTATCATATAACATGGCTGGCGACGTCCCTGGGGTCCTTTGGGTTATCTTTATCCTTGTTTCCGAGTTATCACCCCCGGTGTTTTATTGCAAAAAATTTCCCTCCTAAACGTAAAGAATATTTGTCTATAATAATCGCATTCATTGTCGTGTCGATATCCTACGATTTGTAGGTCATAATAAAAATTCAATCTATTACTTATAGACTGCCACCAAAAAAAGATTCATTTAAAAAAATAAATAAATAAAAACTGTATTATTTTAAAATATATTTCTACTTTGGACTTACCACACTTTAACTTAAGACCATTACAGAAACAACATTTTTAACATTGTAAATTCTTTTACTGTTACATCCTTTACGTTCTACGTTTTAATTTTTCAATTTTTTTTTTTTTTTTTTTTTTTTTGTTTTGTAGTTATTTCCCTGGCTGATGTATAGAAGTCGATAACTCAAAATATTCTGTTTTCGGTAGAATTATTTATAAAATTCTGTGATAACTATAAAAATACCATTTGTGCCAAAATCGCTACTTTAAGGCCTTATTAAGAGGCACAATTTAACTAATATTTCATAACTCAGATATTAAACGTACTTCTTTGAAGGTTAATAGTTTACTCCTTTGCAAGATACTTTGACTTATCCTCTTTTTTATTTATTGATATTTATTTACTACTGTCAAGAATATGTTTTAATATCCATGGAGTTTCTTAGTTTATTAAATTATAGAGATTAATAAGGAAGGATATGTATCTGGTTTGGGTCAAACAGAAAATGTATGGAAGACTCAGGTCATTATGGATATGTTTATTTGTGACTCAATAAGGAGTATTGAGTATTTCGCGAAGGATTTTGGATTGTAAGGATTGGATACGAGAGTCTTAAATCTCAACTCTGTATGTCCAAGTGGGTGAACTTATAAATAAATGAAATTTATAAGTTATAAATAAGTGACATGTAAATAAGTCTTTTGTAATTTAATGGGAGCTTAGGACATTTATTAGGTATATGTTGAAGTAGTCTGTAAAGACGAGCAGTTTCTTGCCGTTTTAGTCTTACGTGGATTCCAAGTAAGATGTTAGTCCTCAGGATTTAGACCTAGGTAGCGGGTATCGGATATGTTCAACAAGGGTTCAGGGGGATTACGATTTACATTAAAGTTTATTTTTATGAATTGCGATAAACCTAAAAATTACAAAATAACTCACGTCCAACGTCAGTTATATCATTAAGTATAATATAATTCATCAGCGGAATATTAGTTCAAAGATCTGTTTTTTGTTGTTGAGATCTGAGAAGATCATACGTCCAACGTCGACTGAGTGTTAAATACCGTGCTCAAACCATATGAATTTGATATAGCTTATGAATGATTAGACTAGTAAGCTACGTACGCCATTTGATGTCATGAATAAAATTTACTTTTCGTTCTGGTGATTTTGGTTTTACCTTGCGGCGGCTGAAACAACTGCGTGGCTCCGGGCCACAGATTTTAGCGAAGCTCATGACCTTCTCGCATAGTATGGGGAATTGGAAGATTTCTGAAGATTGATGTGAATAAAATTTTAAGTGATACCTAAGGATAGAATAAAGTTTTAAACGTCAACTTCTTTCCACTCGTGTTGTCGCCCTGGTCGGTTGCTTAGCTCGCCATCTCTTAAGACCGTCACGGGACTTACCAATAGTTGTTCAACTCGCTCTAGGTTAAACATTGAAATTCGGTTAATGCAACCCCTTTCAATAATAAAATGGTTCTAGTTGTCTTTAATGTTCAACCATTCATTTTTAGGTGAGGATCTATAGTTTTCTTGTGTAACGTAAACCGTCGTCATAGCAACCTAGAGTGTAACATTTTTTTTGCACCCTCAAAAATGTAACAATTTGACACGCTCTAGATATATTGGTGTTGCTCAGATCAGATATTTGGCGATAATTTTCTGACCATATATTTAATGAAGAATATCTTTTGTTAAATAACGTTTGTTTTGGAGCTGTACTGGGCAGAAAATGAAAGTCACGTTTTGCCTACATTTTTAAGTGCTGCGCCTTTTTTCACACGGTCCAGCTCTTTTGATGTTGCTCGAATCGAAAATTTACCAACAGAATCCTTATCAGAACCAGTAGATATAAGATTATAGATAGGCATGTCCTTACAATTAGGATTGATCCTTCTATACCTCAAGTAAGACATATCCTTGATAAAATTTTTTTTAGCAGTCAGGAAGAAATTGAGTTTATATACTCATCCCTTACAATAATAGTCATTTTTTGTATTACTAGATATGAAAATCGGGCTATATTTTAGGAGTTTATCTTCTTTAATTTTTTTTTTTTTTTTGGCTCACGGTAAATTCGAGGAACTTAAATAAGTTCGTATCGTCAGTAAAATTAGCTATAGAATTCAGTATAAAAAAAACATCCATGTTTTAGGTTATCGTGGAAGACATTCGACAGAGACTTGGAAAAAATATTTTATTCTTGAGAGGAGACGTTGAGGTAGGACAAGGACCCCTATAAAGATGTAAAGATGGACCATAAGACATTAACGAATCTGTTTTCCTTGGCAAATGGCTTGGTATAACTCTGTGAGCACTGTCTCCATACACCCAGTTCTCTCTTCACTCTTATCCTATTCTTATACGTGCATTTTTAGAACTGTCCTCTAATGTCTGGTTCTATCCCCCCCCCCCCTTCCCCATTTAAGACAATAATATTTTCATTTTCTTACTAAATAGATTTTTTCGGTTCAAATTAAGAAATTGTATATGGAGTAATTATATATCCCTCCTGGCAGTCGTGAAGAAGTGGGTAAGTCAAAATTGTGCACTTTTCAACGGCATTTTTGATCGTTTCACTAAATCCTGTATTTACTCTAAAAGTAGCATTTGCTCCAAAATACAGGCCTTATTAAAAAGCACAACCTTAGCCTTAGTTTTTTTCCAGTATTGTTCCAAACTTGTGGAATGCATCAGATACGGTCGAATATCGAAAATAATTGTTCTTAAGTTATCCAAGTCCAAGTTATCGTTTTTGTTTTTAAATAGAATGAAATCGAGAAAAGCAGTCAAAGATTTTCCATTCGGACCGGTGCTCCTGAGCGAAGCTGTATTTATCACCGGGCAGGTAAAAAGGCGATTGATTCCTTGCGTTTTCCTTATATTCATTTATCTCTTCTATCCCGAAAACCGCCCGTTTTTTCCTTATAGAGAGACGGCACACAGAGGCCAGGGTTTAAGAAGTCGGTGGGTAAGTTGGAAATTTATTGTTGAATTATTAATTTATTGGTTATTTAAAATTTGTCGATGTCACTATTTTTAGAACCAAATAAGACTATTATGACAGTCCACTGTTCCTTTCTCTATCTGAAAAATCGTTGGAAATCCATTTTAGTTTGGAATCATTGTTCCTGTCATTTTGATTTTTAACAGCTGATTGATTTGCATAGACACAGATAGTAAGTAACCTGCATTGGCTAATAGCTAACTCGTTTTAAAACTATTTTGACTTATCCACTTCTTAAATACAACCGCTAATATAATGATTGAGATAGCACTTAAATTGTAATAAACCTGGCACTAGGGCCTAGGCACTATTTTTATATTACTTAGTGGATTCTTTTCCTGGGTTATATCAGGATATCTTGAACCACCTTTACATTCTTCTTCTTCTTCTTCTCCTTCCTTTGTAGTGCCTCTCAGCATGGATGTGCACCTTTAAAGTATATATCAGAAAATGCATGGCAGAAACTAAGCCAGTAGAGAATTCTCGTAACACTCCTAGATCTGTCTTTATTCTACTATATTAAGAAAGGGTGCTAAAGAAACAAGAAAGTTTCTGTCTTTTTAAGAATTAAAATATAAATTATTCAATTGTAAAAAAAAATTATATTAAATTTTTTATTTTAATAAATTAAAATAAAAAAAGAGAAGACTGCAGCATTTTGAGATGTTTATGGATTAATGGAGGAGAAGAAATAATGAGTGTGTCATAAGAAGTTAAATATGATATCTGTTGTGTTTGTTGGTTCAGAAAAATAAATACTATAAAATAATAATAATAAAAAATAAAAAAATCATTGCTGTCTTAACCATAAACTATAACTTGAAATTTTAGTAGGAAACTAGTAACGGTCTAAATAGCATAATCTATTTTTATATTTATACATATATATCCTTTTGGCTGAAGTTTAAACAACTTTTTGTCTTAATTTTTTTAAGATTACTAAATAAATAAAGAACAACTGAGGAGCTTGGTGGATTAAGGGGTTCTGTAAAAAACACAAGTTTGTGTATCTTATGTTTAAAGTTTGTTTTTTATATTTTCCTTAGGCAGGAAAATGTTGCATTGCCCCTTCATCTTTTTCATGACTCTTTTTCTAGTTGTTTTGAAATATTACATTTTGCTACCTAACATTTCTGCAAATACATTCTTCATCCAATGAACTAGATTATATATTTTTTTAAAATGTGACATTTTTAATTTAAATTATAACTTTATTTTTATGAACAGAAAACTGATCAATGGCATACTTTGATTTGTTAAATTAATTCAGGTATAAGTTCACGAAATTTATCAATGGTTTAAACTTTGAGGAACTTACCAAGAACGTGCAAAGTTAAAGGAAATCTTGTAATAGTCTGTAAGAAATTTTATGAGTTAAAATCAGTCTATTCTATAGGATATTCTAGAAATTGGACTAGATTTATTTATTTCATTTTAATTTGTATTTATTAAAAAAATTCTTTTCTATATTTATGTACAAGATCTGAACTGTAAACAGCTATCCATTGCAGTATATCATATACTTTTGTTTAGATTGAACTAGTCTAGAACAGATCCATTTTAAATATCTTTTGGCTAAAGTTTAAATAATTTAAAGTAATTATATTACACAATTTTGAGTAATTAATGTTTTTTGTTGTTTTTTTTACATTTTCCTGCTACAAAAAATCAAAAAAAAAAAAAAAAAAAAAAAAAAAAAAAAAAAAAAAAAAAAAAAAAAAAAAAAAAAAAAAAAAAAAAAACCTTAAAGGGATTGGTGGATGAAGGGGTTATGTAAAAAAACACAATTTTGAGTATTTTATGTTTAAAGTTTGTTTTTAACATTTTCCTTTGGCAGGAAAATGTTACATTGCCCCTCTTCTTCATATTCCCTTTTCTAGTTGTTTTGAAATATTCAGATTTTGTTGCTACCTTAACATTTCTGCATATATAGCTAGATTTTATTTTTTTTAAAGTTAATAATAATTTTTTTTTTAATCAATAAATGAATGTTTTTTACCTGTTCATTTAAAATTAAAATTTCTCTTTTATTGAAAATACCTCTTCCTTTTTTTTCCTTTAAGGTGGCAGAAGTAATTAATAATAATCCTAGAAGCTTTTTTTTTTTTTTTATTAATGCTTTTTTTTATATAAATAATGTTTTATTTTTAAAGATTAGCAGAAGTGGACACCTGGTACAAAAGACAGTATGACATGATCTCATGCCTCAACGTGCTGGACCGCTGCGATAAGCCAGTGAGCCTACTCCGCCAGATCAAAGCAGCTCTGAAACCCAATGCTAAGGCTATCATTGCAATTGTACTTCCTTTCAAACCATATGTCGAAACTGGTGAGATCCTCAAAGTTATATTTTTATTTCTTATTTATCTTATGTAAATTCCTCCTTCCCTGTAGTAAAAGTAAAAGCAAACTAAGCTAGTGGTTTCCAAAGCTTAAGAAGCATGTATTAAAATAAAATGTATTTTAAGATTTAATCCTGTCAATAAGGAATAGTCGGAGGTTGGCCGTATTACTACTTTTAGGTAGGTAGCAAAAAAAATTATCGTAGATTAACAGTGACCAGCAGCTAGAACAACGTAGATTGTATGAAAGAGACATCAGATACTGGAAGAAGAATGTGTGCATGTGATTTGCGAAAACAACCTGGAATCAGGACAGGGCGATCCTGTAGTGACCAAATCTTTATAATTAGGCAATAGCTCATTATAAAGAAGCTCAACTAATATTTGTAGATTTAAAAAAAGCATATGCTAATTATGTATACATAATAGCCTAAGCCATACAAGAGCATGTGTTGAAATTGGAACCAATATTAGTAATAGCTTACCCATAATGAGAGATTTGAATTAGGGATGCTAACTGTCTCTGCTTTTCTATAACATTTATATTGAGCTGGTTCTAACAGAATTATAGAAGAATTGTCTGGGTATAGAAATAAAAACTTATATAATTATTGGCTATATAATCTCAAGTGTCCTGAAGACTAGGTTATCATCGTGTCAGAAGCAGTGGATGCTAGATACATGATGAGAAAACTTCTCCAGGAGTAATCAAGCTGGGGACTAGGAGTCAACAAGAAAAAAAGAGCATATATGGCCTAAAATAACCAAAGTTTTGTTTGATAGATTCATGAATTCTAAAACCTGAGACTCAGTTTAAATTTCTAGAAAGCTGGGCGAGTGATGTAGGAACAACAGAGAATAATGATATTGAAAGAAGTATCCATAACAGTAGGGTAAAAATTAGGATTTTGAATTCTATATAATGAAGCAAGTCGGTATCCTTAAAAAAACAAAAAAAAACAAACAATCGTATATAAACCGTTTCTAGGAAATGTAACAACTTATTCAGGTGAATCATGGGCCACTAAGGAGAGCCAGGCAAAAAGACTTTTAGCACTAAAAATGGATTATTGGAAGCGTTCATGTACTTATAATTGGGTTGAGGGTGTCATGGAAGGAATGATGAATAGTGGAACAGTAAAAGAGACTGGCTGGATAGAAGGAGATGGAACAAAATTATTTTTGGCAAAGACATATACTAATCCAAATTCATAGTTCACTTGAAAATGTTATTAATATTATATATTTATTCATTCTTTTAAATATTGAAATTGATTAAAATTATTCATATTGTCATGTCAGTAAGAACATTTACAAACTGGTTACTTTCCAGACATACAAATTTGTGTTTTGGTTTTATATTCGTAATTTTAATTTTTGTTTGTTTCAGTTTTGAACTGTAAAAACTTGATAATACTGTGGTTCTTTTCTTAGAAGACCATTTATATTTCAATCATTTTATTTTTTTTACCTGCAGATTAAATCATAACATTTTTTTCATACAGGCACAAAGGACAATAAACCGAGTGAGGAGCTACCTATAACCGGTAAATCTTTTGAAGATCAGGTGACCAGCGTTGTAGAAGATGTCCTGGAAGTGGAAGGCTTTAAGGTTGAAGCTTGGACCAGATTGCCGTACCTCTGCCAGGGAGACCTCAACCAGGCCTACTATTGGCTCCATGATGCTGTATTCGTTATCAGCCTCAATCAAACCCTTGGCTAGGGACTTTGTATTCAGGTGGTTTAAGAAAAGTATCTCTCTATGAAATACTTCGAAACTTTCCTTTTAGAAAATCCATAAATTCTGATCACCTTTTAGAATTTTTTTTTTCACAGTAAAGAATTTTCCATTTCCTTTTATGACATTCCATTCTTCTTTAGATTCCAATTAACAGGGTAAAAGCTCATCATAATTTTCATAACTTTACAAATTGTTAAATTATTATCATCTTTACATTACCTATTTATGTAAAGTATAAATGTTATTAAAAATTATTTTACGCACTTTCAAAAAATAAGGAGCAGATAAAGGAATATTTTAAAACGTTATTAAACACAAATAAATAATTTAAATAGTATATTTTTCAGTTATTTCTAATTCAATTTTTATTCAGCACAATTATTCAAACACAAAACACTATCATTCTTTTATATGACAATTAAAACTTTTAATATCATGGGTGATTTATATTTAAATATGGCACTAAATTTATTTTTCATGTGATTAATGCTAAAACCCCATAGAATGTATCTCTGTCCTATGATGATAATAAAAAATTATAAATGTTCTAAAAATATATCTAATGTAATCAAAATATATTCCTAATAAACTAGATTTATAGATGTAGAATATTATTCAATTGTAATAAGGACCATTATTCTTGAAATGCATTGGGCCTTCCAGTTGATGTCTTAACCATTCTTCTCTACATTTGATCATGCATTTAATATTAATAAATTTCAGCCTGTTGCTTTTCTTTTTTGGTGAATTATTCACTGTAACATGATTTTAAGCTCTCTAAATTGTATTTTCTTGTATAAGTAAATTTATCTAATTTTCTTCAGACGATGAGACAGATATTATGATTGTCATAACCTTTGGTATTTTTTTTTCCAGTTTGACCATTTTTTGGGGGTATTAATCTATTTGATTGTGGATATAAATAACTCAAGAGAAGTTTGTATTGAATAAATATAATTTTTAGCTAAAGAACTTTCTTATTCTGTTAATCAACATAAATCACTTTTTACAATATTATGATTGATTTTTAATGGTATGAAATGAAATGAAGAACTAACTTTATTTTGAGGAATATGATATTTTGGCTAAAATAATTACATACTTGTATAATAATAGATATAAAACATGAAAAATTAGTTATTTAAATTTAATATAGATCTTCAAGAATATATAAAAATGTGAGAAAAAAAAAGAAGGAATAATAATGGATAAGCAAGAATATATGAAGAGAGAAAAGAAACTTTAACTACAGGAATGTTGATGATAAGAAAATAATATATACTTACATATTGGAATGAATAAGTAAATAAAACAATTTATACAGTACAGTAAAATAAATTATCGAAATGTTGCATTGCATGTTTTAACAATGTTCTCTAGTATTAAAGAGCTATGCCTCTGTTGTTCAGGGTATACAATATCTAAATCTTGTTATGCAGAATAATTGATAGCTTAAGATAAAAAATAATCAAACTCTCAGACCTCTTATAATCTAAAGCATTGGCATGGAAAGCCTTCCAACTACGTAAAAATGAAATCAATTTCTTGTTTTATCTTTATAGCATTTTCCATGAATGGGAGTAATTATCACAAAAATATTATATACAATGATGTAAATATCACATGAGGGTAGTAAAATCTAAAGTTGGTGGTGAGCGTTACATTCCTTTCTACTTTTAATCATAAGGTTCTTTCCTGATTTCAAATACTGTTTGTCTTTTTAAAATTGAAATTTTCAGAAAAAAAAATATGCCTGGCTTTATAACTTATGGCTCAATATTCAGACTAATCTTTTTCTTTTAAAAAAATATTGAAGTGTGGATTCATGTTTTATGTAATCTTCTTTTCAGTTTTTAAATCCTGATATTGTTCTAAAAATGACGAATGATCAAAATTTGTGCCAATAGAAATTACATGTATCAAACTGAATGTTATTAATTAATAAATAGTTATTATTATTTTATTTCATTTTTTTAGCTTTATGTATTATAAGTATAGCAAATGATCTCTAGACAGTTTAGAATTTAGCATTGGAAATAATGTTTAAGATCTTTTACAATGTTTTTGTTTAGAAGGTCGACACACATAGCTTGTGTAGTGGAAGATACCTTTTTTGAAATTTGTTTTTAGTTTCTGTTGAGGTAATATCTAATTTATATATTAAGTAACTTAGCAAGGTGATTTTTTTTTTTTTTTTTTTTTTTTTTATATATAGAATTCTTATTCATAAGTTCTGGTGAAAGTTAATATAACCATAATGAATACATGTCATAATAAAGCTCATTAT
The DNA here is from genome assembly GCA_003667255.2 of Euschistus heros. NCBI lineage: Eukaryota > Metazoa > Arthropoda > Insecta > Hemiptera > Pentatomidae > Euschistus > Euschistus heros. The sequence goes on from RCWM02000004.1 coordinate 6,212,163, forward strand.
TTTAAAAAAATATCTTTTTGTCATTTGAAAATAACTGATTAAATTTAAGTTATATTTAAACATTGCTGTTATTATTATACGATTTAAATAACTTTTTTTAAAAATTTTGATTAAACTAATGTAAAATATTATAACAACAAATGAAGTAAAAAGAACAATATAAATTTAATGGATGTGTAGATTTTAGAGGTAAGTCATAGTAAATAAAATAATTGTCAGTATATCAAGATTTTATTTTGATGCCAACGTTTTACTCATCATCAGATCATTTACTTAAAACTGTTATCACTTGTGGTTTGCTTTTTTATCAATATTTCTTATAAAATGCTTCTTTTTTTTTTAAAGATCCAAGCTATTTTTAAAAACTTATTTAATAGTATTTTTAAATTTTGTAGTATTAAAGATTTTTAATAGTTGTTTAATATTGTAATTTCTGTAAATCAATAATTAATTACAAGATTTTGGTGTTTAGAAAGAGTAGGTTCTTGAAAAATAGTTTTTTTATTAATTAAGTTAACCATTCTCATTGTAGGTAGCTGATGAATAATAATATTAATTTTAATCTCAATTTTTATTAATGGTGCATTTAAAGGAATTGAAAAAAATACATAACATTTCATCTTGTTATATGGAATAGTATTGCCATTTTTCATTTTACCATTTTGCAATTCTTAAATTTAATTAATTTAAACCACATTTTAGATTTTTTAATTTTTGTTTTAATAGTATTAGGTGTGCACTAAAAGCTTTTGAAATTGTGTATGGTTATTTAAAAAAAAAAAAATGTAAGATGATAGGCTATTAGTTTTATTAAAAACTTTAATCTTTAAAGAAGATAAGTGACAGTTAAAGATGAATCATAAACACATTAAATGACCAATAAATGATCAATTTCCTCTGATTTCTGGAATGTCAGGTACCAGTTTATTAGTCCTTTATTAAGAATATAACAACTAACTTTCTTTTATGATAAACTTTACAACTCAAATTTTATATATATCCAAACAAATTTCTCCATTGTTAATATTTCAAAACTTCTCTGTATATTAAATGGAACCTAGTAAAATGAAGGAAATTTCATGAAGCTTTCAAAAAGAAATTGAAACAAATAATTCTATTTACCTTAGATAATGTACCTTTTCTCCTAGTAATGAAACGAAAATAAATAAAACTTAATGTTTAGATAAACTAAGCCTAGGTTTTAGTATAATAATCTGATTAAATAGCAGATGTTATTTTTGGTAGTATTTCATGATTTGATTGTTAAATGTACTAGAATGGATGTGTTTATTTTTTAGATATGTCTATTTTTGTAAGAGTTCATAATGTAAGTGGAGCGAGAGCTGTTTGAAAATGTAAATATAAGCCAGTTAATTAGAAATTTCTATTACTTTTAAATTTACTGTTCTGTAAATGTCTTTCTTAATATTATAACTAATGTTTGTTCCACAATTATATTAATTGAAAATACTTTATTGTTTTTTATTTAGTTCATTTACCCATTTATTGTCTGTTGATAATCTACTACTTTCATTAAAAAAAAAAAATTCTTGAAAATACAATTTAATCTTTTGACATTTTTTATGTTTCCAATAATTAAAAAATTAAGTAATATTCTATATCAGCAATGATTGATTTAATTGAAAATTAAAGGGAGTGATCCGCTTTGGAGCCAATAAATTTCTTTTGACATAAATTATTAGGTATCCTTTTTCTAGGTGTAACAAACAATTTTTTTTTTTTAAATCAAAGTTTCAAAATTATTACTAGGTAATGAAAAAAAAAGAAGTCAATTACATATATTAAACTAAAGACTTTTTCATAAATTTATTGGTATTTTTACAATTCACATTCCTTTACAAAACAAAACAACTCTTGTACTTGTTCATCCCAAATAAAAATGCTTAAATAGAATAATCATGGGGGACTCAATGGGCAGGCAAGTTGGGGCGAGGATCTCAGCGCTCACGGTACTGAAGGACGTGGGTTCGGCCCCATGAAATGAACCTTCCTACCATGGCTAGAACAGGGTGGTAACCAGTAGGATAACCCCTCCTTCCTGCCCTAGTTGGAGTACTAAGGACGTTAAGCACAAATAAACAAACAAAATAATAATGACATTATCAGAGTATTAAATAAGTTTTATCACTTTGGCAAAGATATAAATAATATTATCAACCATTTAGAATAATTGATTATTCTTTGAATCAAAAACTTTCCCCCAATATTTAGCCATCAGAAGGCCCCCTATTAAACTTTGGACTGGGATATAACACAGGCCCAAATTCTGGTCTTAATCCCTAATCAATATTGTAGATGATTAACAGTTTGAGTCTTACTAAACTCAGTTAAGTAACCATACATATGTGTGTATATATATATATATATTTTTTTTAGTATATAGAATATATGGCTTAATACATTAATAGCTATTTATCTTCTGCTTTCATTTGATTCAGTTCAAGGATTTAATTACAATAATGTTACATACATATTTTAAAATTATAGCCTGTAAACTCTTTACTATCCATGTTTTAAATATAAACCCATTGCAAACATCTATTTCCTATTAAGGTACATTTAAGTAATGGTAACAAGCAGTTAATAATCAAATTAACTTAGTTCAAAGTTAAATTTTTTTGCCTATTAACAGCTGATATTACAAAATAACCTTTTTTCCGCAATAGTAAAATAATTTATGGTTACTTGAGTGAACACTCAGTGTTAGCTAGAGTTGTAATGGGTGCAAACAAAAGAGCATTCAGAGAGCTTGCACTGAAACTGAAAGCTAAAGCCTATTACTTTGTTATTCAGGGGAGAGCTTAAGAAGCCCCTGATGTGTGACACCTTAGAAAATTTAATTTGACAGCAGTAGTTATAACCTGCTACCTTAACACAAATCTCTAATGAACCTCAGGCAAAAGGCACAGATAGGGAAATGTGTCTAGAATAAGATAAAAGTAAAGTAGAATGAATAGATCCTACTGGAATGGTCTGGGGTAAGATGGGTGGAGGATTGACATCCCTGATGATGTGGAGACATTCCTTCCTCACAGGAAGCTTTAGCTCTGAGGATTGGGAGGATGAGGACTTTTTCATGAGTAACATTGTGAACATTGGTGGATTGTTCTGATTTAGTACAGGGTTTTTATCTACTTCCTCTGATCAATCCTCGTGCAGAAAAAAACGTGGGATTGGGCGCTGCCTCCTATGCTCTAGGCACCTGACCATGCTTTTGGCTGTTGGGTCCTGACTAGAATTATTTTAAAATCAAAGTAAAGTTCTTTAAATTATGTTTTTATACTTATAGGGTGTTCTATGCTCTAAAACTCTAATGAAAAACTAACACAATAAAAGTAGAGTAGAAGAGGTAGAATGAGTTATTAATGAACCACCATTTCATTATTATTAGTTACCTAACATCTTTAGTAATTATATTTTGATCCTTAAACAATTCTTTCATTTCCATTCTTACAATAAGACAGTAAACTACATGACATCAGCCATTTCCTTTCCTTACATCTTGACCCATGTTATATCCCAAGATCCACATAACCAACTTAGGACCTTTAATGCTGAAACAGGTCTGTAAATTATACAGCAATGGAGTCATTTCTAACATTAATTCACAAAATAATACCATCAGCTGTTCTTAATTTGAACGAATATATTAATAAATAACAAAATTATATTTCTCACTTAATAGTTATAAACTGACAGATCATAAAAAATGTTTAATGAAAAGGCAACAAAACAGTCCATTCACAAATTAAAATTGTACTTTTAACTCCTTTTTAACACAACCCATATTAAATAAATTTTAAATTGTGCCATTAGTAACATATTCAATACAGAAAGATGCAGTATTTTTCAATTGTCATTAAATAAATTTATTATTCCATTTTCTTTTTTTTTAAACATATTTATGATAGTATTTTGTCTGGATGTTGTTTAACACAACTTTAAATAATCTAGCAATTATTAATGACAAGAAAAAATTTAAATACATAGGCTATAATTTTATAATTGACGTGAAACATAAAAAAATAAGAAATGCTATATCAATATATATTATGACGGAAGAGTGATACTTATTTCATTCACCATCATCTCCTTCGTTCTATACATAATTAAGAGTATTTCAAAAATTGAAATTTAATAAACCTGGTTATTCATAGATTAAACCTGGTAACATATTATTCCAGATTTCAAATCAAACATAAATCATAAGTTATATGTATAATCAAAACTAATAAATAATATGTTTTGTTCATTAAAGTTTATGTTACTGAAGCAGTAACTTAAAATTAGGTGCTTCAAACATATGTCATAAATACATTGATGACATTAATTTTTTTTCTTAATAAAATAAATAAATCAATAATATAAATAACCTTCTACATAAATTAATATATGTTCACCATCTACGTATATTTCAAACAATGATAATAATGTCGTATATGAAAAAAAATAAATAATTTAATCCAGATTCTAGGCTAGCTAGTTGAATAAAACTTAATTCTACAAAATGTGATCTAATCCATAAAAATGTCAATTGCAAATCCAACACAATTTTAAAAATTATTTTAGCTTAATATTTAACAACAAATTATTTACAATAAACTTATCAATAAATAAACATAATAAAAGGAAAGTAACATTTGATCCTGCAAATACTAACAATTGCAGGCATACTTAAAAAAAAATTATAACAATGAATTATATCCATCATACCAGGATAAAACATTAAGTATACTAATAATTAGTATATTGACAGAAAATTAGCAGCTTATAAATCAATAAATGCAATACACAAACTAAAAATACTGTAAATTTAACTACATAAAAAGATGTAAGCTTTTGAATTAAAGAAAGAAAAAATGTTGCTATATGGTTAAAACCAAAAAAAAAAAGTTTATTTAAATTAGAAATGCTTACATCTCTCTTAATGAACTATGATTCAAACCTTCATTAAAAAAACAAAACAGATAAATTAGCTGAATTTATGCACTAAATATTCTGAATGAAGTATACATACAATAAAGGTAACAAATACTTCCAACCAGAAATTTTTTAGCAAATTACCTGCCTAACATTTCATAATTGTATTACATTAAAATAGATCATATCTGAGTGGTTTCATAAAACCTAAATCTCACAGAACAACTATAACCTTGTTAGAAACACCTTTCAGGCTACATGCTATAGATCACAGACTCGATGATCGGTTGATGCCGATTCTAATCCCTTGGTAAAGGGCTATGCGGAATGGTTTCGTTGATTCAGGATGGGAGAGACGAAATGCAGAATATCATCCCACATGTTCTCAAAATGGGCACTTGAAATCTAAAATTGTTTTAACTGGTAATTAAGAATAAAGTTCTTATAACACTATTCACTTAGTGTCGCTTTATCTATCCTCTCGTTCAATTCTGGATTTCGCCAGTCTTTTGCTAAATCATCTAAATGATTATCAAAATCTACCAGGTCATCGAATGCTTGCTTTTGAAGGAGAGTTGAAACAGCATCCAAGCAATTTTCCTCCAAAAAAATTACAAAAAAAAAAAAAAAAAAAAAAAAAAAAAAAAAAAAAAAAAAAAAATAATAAATAAGAAAAATATTAACTAAAGTTTGACAAAACATTGATTAGAAAAATTATATTTCTAATTTATCTAAGAATTGTTCAATATTGAAAAAGCAATAACTATACCATCTGAAAATAATGTCATATTTGATTACACATTTACTAATTATTAATTTTAAAAATTGTGATTTAGTAAACACATCGACCTCAAAGTGGAACAACAGCTGAAATAACAGAAAATAAATTTCATGCCAATAGCCGAACACAAACTAGACCAAGGAGCTGAGAAACAAAAGCCTAAACAAAGAAAAGAGTGGTAGCAGTGTTAACTTTGATTTCAGCTAATTCCATAAGGCTACTAAACCAAATAAAATGATTTTGAGGAAATGAAACATCTTTAATTGTCGATAGGGTGCTCTTTGGGGAAATAGTCTAAAGTAAAGAAGCAGTTTTTAAAAAACTTTAACCCTATTGATTAAAGAAAACAATAAATTTTAACACTATTTTCCCAATACATTAAAGATAATATTCACAGATAATTATATTTTGTAATTATACATACCGATAACCTGAATATTATACAAAAATTATTTTTATAAACATTATATTTTGATTTATGCCATTTAAAAAAAAAATATCATAGTAAGATCTCAAAAATTAATCACCCAAAGAAAATAAAACAACATTATATAAGTCATAATGACCTATTTAGTAGAACATACTTCTTATTATAAACATAATAAATTAGAATTTGATGACAAATAAACCTGACTACTAAAGTGATGATAAGAGATAGGGATAATACTGATGTAAAATCATGACATTAAAAAAGGGAAAAAAAATTACTTTGAAGTATCTACTGGTTTCCACTTCCCTTCAATCATTTGCATGACCTTAATAGCTGGTTCATCCATTATGAGAGTTAATCTTCTATTATCAACCTACAACAAATATTACAATAGAACTAGTTAATTTAAAATGTCTTACTTCAAATATCACTATCATCATTAGTAAATAACAATAGTTTTGAAAGATTCATAAGTATATTAATGTCAAATTATAATTACCACAACTAAACAAGCTTGACTGAATGATTCTGCAATTTTATCAGCTATTCTAGTTGCTGGTTTTTCAATGCTAAAAATAAAAACAATAAAATTACTCATCACAAATAAAAAAGGCAGATAAATACAATTTTGAGCATAGCCAGCACTGCAACATCAAGCAAACAAGAAAAATCATGTTAAATAGAAATATAATTCATCAGGACTGATGAGATTGAAAATGATCAGCAATTGATAACAAAAACCTATTAAGATAATAATTTACAATCCATTATTAAATCAAGAATCAATAAATTTTAATAAAAAAATATAAATATTTTGATATTAATTTATAGATAAAATAAATATCAAAACATTTACAATTTTTAACATTCCTCCATATCGCTATTGTGCTTGGTATTAAGCTGGCCTTTCTTGTGTTAAATAGGAACAATATTCTTAAGTCTAAGCAAATGTAGTACAAGACTCCATGGTAACCGATACATACAGATATAATGTACAGCACATTAAAAAAAAATGAATACAATGTGATTCAAAAGTGGAATGAAAACAAGTCGTAAAACTTCAAGGATACAAAATAATGAGTATCATTAAAGTTTACAAATTTGCATATAGATAATCCACTTAACGACAAATCATGTGTAACTTAAATTAAATAATTATGAAGCAATTATCATCTTTTTAACTAGATTTAGCACCTGGAACGGTTAAAATTAAAAAAAAAATTTACAAACCTCATGTCATCTAGAGTTTCATTTGCAGTATAATAACCTGCTATTGTAAAACCCTTGGATGCACCTACAGTGTCAACCTAAATGCAGAACCTTATTAATAAACTGAAAACATAACTTTAATGCTGTTTAATGCATATTAGTATGAAATAATTTGAAAACTACCTGTGTCAATGCAACCTCTGCCATGGGTGATAAGTGAAGGCATACGTGAAATAGAGGAACAACGTCCGTTATTGTCAAACCTTTGCTTTTTTTAGAGTCTTTCAACTTTGAGGTTTCTGCTAGTAACAATCCATTAACAGCACAATGGGGATATTTAGCAGCATGTAACACTAATTTGCAATAAGCACGGGGAGTTAGCCGAATGTCAGCCATGACTAGTTTATTAACCTTATGAGTTCGTTATTGCTTAAAGTGTTTTCCCACTTCAAGTTATTTTAGTTAAATCTTAACAATTGGTTAGTAATTAAATCATTTTTTTAAATTTTAAAATATATTTCAATAGTTTATAGTATAATCTAAGTAAGTTTAATTATATTGTTTATGTTTTATTTAGATTCATCTGGCATTGAATCAGTGTTTTTAAATTTCGGTAACTTTGATCAATCGTAATTTTGTGACAAGTCAATGTTAGTTGTTTGTTTAATGATTTAAAGTATGTGTTCGTCGATGAAAATTATAAAGATTTGCCCTTCTGAATTAGAATTGAGTGAAATAGTTACTAATATCAAATGTACTGAGGAAGGGTGCACATCTGTCTTTCCCAACACTTCTACATTAGAAATGCATTTAATAAAAACTCATTCCAAGCATAGTGATTTTTTGAGTAAAAAAAACAACAATTGTACATTGCGATTTTTTTGTCCAGTGAAACAGTGTAAATATGAAATGAATCAAGAAAGAAATGAGGATCAATTAAGATGGTTTACCCAAAGAAAGTACTTAAAACAGGCAAGTTAGTTAAAATGAAAAGTTTCTTTAGTTACTATGCAATTATTTTTAAAATAAAACAGTTGATTTGTTTTGTGATCAAGTGTTATTAGGCCATTAATCATTACAGTCAACTGAGTTACTATGTTTACATTGTACTGGTATCTTTTGTATTTGAATTAATCTAGTTGACAGTACAATTCTTTTTTATTTTTAGCTAGCACTATCATATTAGATTGTTAGCAATATTTTATATTTGATTTTTAAAATTAAAGTAATGATAAGGGGGAGTAGAATTCACTAAAAGCAAAGGGTGACCAGGTCAGTTATCATACCATGCTAATGTTCTTACCTTATTCATATTGACCACTGTTATCAATCACTGTATCTTGTTTTTTATAGTAGCAGTATTGTAAGTTTATTTTTATTTTCAATGTTTTGGAAATTGGTATACTACAGGAATTATATTTTTACAATATAAAATAAGTCTAATTAACAGGTGTTCTATTTGGTTATAGCCCCCATTGGAATCAACTAAATAACATTATTTTGGCCAATCATAATATTTTAACATTAAGATGTCTAGATATTTTAATTTTCTGTTGTAATTATATTTACAATTATGTGATATATGACATTGTAGGACTTTGTTGCAGCATTACATTCAAGTACATAAAGAACGAAAATTTAAGTGCTCAACATGTAACAAGAGTTACCTTAACGAAAAAGACTTAAATTATCATTGTAATCATGAATGTGGCATTAAATTCACCTGTTTATCATGCAGTGCTATGTATAATAACCAAACGGCACTTGCTGCTCATTGTAAGAGGAAGAATCACCTTAAATTGGCTCCTTTGAAAAATATTAAACAGGAGTAAGTATTCATAATCACTAATATAATTGTAGTGTTTCTTTAAGTTTGTTTTTTTTTTTTTTTTTTTTTTTTTTTTTTTTTTTTTTTTTTTTTTTTTTTTTTTTTTTTTTTTTTTTTTTCATGAATCCTGTTTGCCTGTTATGCCTATCTCAATAAGCTTTCACAAACTATTTAGGTGAGGTCCAAATATTGTGTTGTACATACTATAGGTAGTAATTTAAAAGTGACTGAAAGACCACAGTGGCAGTGGCCCATGTGTGAAAGTTCAGTCATTACAGCCACCAAACAGTATAGTGCAGCTCCTAGCAAAAATATGGAGGAAAAATTATATTGTCTGCAAATGGTAAAGTGACTTAGAAAGTAAAGGGACTGTTAATAAGCAAGTAGATCTTGTATTTAAGGACTCATAGAAACTGAAATCTTTTGAAGAGTGAGGCAAAGGCAGGGCTAATAAAAAAGTTATTATTTTAACCTAAGGAAGTGAAGGGATGCAGCCAGAAAGTACTTCAATGATTCCCGAATTCCTGATGGTCAGGGCCACAGGCAAGGGCGGGGGGCAAAATCCCCAGGGCCCGGCTCTGGACTAAGGTGACTACTGTAAGGAGTGGGAGGGATTAAAGTGCTTAGACAACACATTTGACCAGGGGCCAGGTTTGGCTAAAGTAACCTGCTGATGGTTACTTTACTTTTTAATTCATTCGATACCTCACCTAGTCTGCCATGCCATGGCACAGTATTTTTGCAACATCCTATCCAAAGCTCCAGATCTCATGTGTGATTGGGAGATCTAAGGAAATTCTCTGTTGCCAGCTTTTACCACTTAATTCCATTTTTCTTGCTTAACTCTTGCACCAATGGGTCTCCAATCAATCTATTACCCTATTCTATTCCTCAATTTCTATTTTATTCAGATAGTTTTAACTGTCTTTACATTTCTTCCAATGTTATATTATAATATAATAGCCTCATTTTTTAAATTCTGAACAAATGATCAAACACAGCCTGGTACTTGTGTACTGTACCCCTTGATTTGATACCAGATTACAGTGATTATATAAAAAGAACTGTAACAACTTTATACATATGTTTATTTGCAATTAAATATTTTGTTCTTACCAAAAATCTCGTATATCTTTTAAAATTCCCTCAAAGAGATTCTCTTGTTTTAATTTATTCCTCCTCATAAATTCCCCAAGGCATGAAGAAAGAAAGTCTCTTATTGTTCCTCTTCTTCTTTTATCCCTCCATTTTGCAGAGCCCCATTATCTTTCAATTCTTTCTGTATTAGTCATAGTCTTGGGATTGACAAAATTAAACTTACGATAGAGTTTTTTGGGTGTATCCCTTTTTGTATAGGTTCACGTACCCCTTCCAACAGTCAGACAAATAAAACAATAAACGAAATAATGTCCTTTTCCTGAAAAAACAACTTTCTTCATTAGTAATTGTTCTAAAAAGCCACTTTGAATTGTACATATTAAACAAAGTTAATAATCTGAATTGTTTTTGTATCTGAGAAATAAGGTTAATATATTTAAAAATTAAGTCATTTGTTCATTAAAAGTAATATTTAGTGAGTCACTGTTATCTGGTATCAAATCACGGGAGGCCCGTATAGTACATAAGTACCCACAGCTTTCCTGATCTACACATTTATAACTTTTCCTCACAAACCTCCACCATTCCCACAGCATGAAAAAGGTCCTTGTTCGCTCAATGAATAAAGTTTCTTCACTTACTACTCTTCTGGCCCACACCAAAAAAAAAAAAAAAAAAAAATGTTATAAGATTTCATTTATTTTGTTCTCATTTTGCTACAATAGATTGTATTAGGTTATCTTGTTTTATTATCGAAATTATATTATAACAATACAATTGTTGGACCTGAGAAGGTTAAATTGTCCATCTCAATTGTCAATTTAAAAAATTAGGAGAAAGTTAACGTATGATACAAAAACCAGCATTTTTATTTTTATTTTTTACATGATTGTGATTGAGTAGGTTTAAAATAAATTAAAATTTATAGACCATGTCGTCATTATGATTCTCCAATAGTTTTCCCACATTTGGGACATTACGAAAACAGAAGAGCAAGACTGATTATCCATCATTAACTGAGGGTGCTGGGGATGCGAGGAAGATAATTGTAATTAATATAGTTTAGAATTGTTAAATTTACTAAATTAAGTTATATGTTTTAATTTTATTTATTAACTTATATCTGATTTATATATATATATATATATATATATATATATATATATATATATATATATATATATATATGGCATTTATCCAATAATAATAAAACAAAAATAAAAACCCAACTCTATACCAGGTGGTTGGGTTCTGGTAAAGTTCACTCTGCCACCACAACTATAATTTCCTATTTCAGGCCCTATTTCTATCCTATCGAATTTATCAAACCATCTGGAAAGACTAATTCATTCTCAGGCTTCTGTAATTCTACTCAATTGGCCTTATTAAAGATTACTCAAGATATCTATCTACTCTTCTATTGACCAACAGAAAATCATGATCTTTAGCCTCTTTGATTACTCTTGATGATTCCGCTGATCATAAAATATTTCTCACTAAATTACAGAAATTCTTCCTTTTCAATAGTGCTTTTGGCTGGTCCCAGTATTTCTATTACTCTGTTCTACTGCATTTATTGTTCTAACTACCTCGTTTAATAACATTTCAAATATGGATGTTTAGTATATCGAGGACTATTTGGTAAGCTCAAAATGGAACTTGAGTGTTTATTTTATTTTGTTTTTTTAAAAGAGAAAAAAAAATATCTTCTTCTGTTATGAGGGGTATTACTTTGATCAAAAATTATTACTTTGTTATACAGTAGAGCACCTAAGCCTTTTTATGAGTTTTAGTTGTATAGTTATCTAATATATTATTTTATTTTTAGCCCCAAGAATCCAAAAAATAGGCAACAAATAAAATTAATATCCTCATTGAAGAGAGAATGCCCAATTCTTCCAAAACCAGTTAATAATCCAATCGAAAATATAGCAGCTGCGGCATTAAGTGAGCTTTCCTGGAAGATAGTTGTTCGAGGTATAGATAAAGAGGTCCAAACTGTCAGCAGGCGAAGAACACCAATAAGATCATTAAAGAAGCGTGACTCACAAGAAACACAGACTGGTGAAAAGAAAGCTAAAATATCTCAAGAAACTCAAACTACTGGTTCATACAAGAACCGTTCTCAGGGGAACAAACTAGGCATGCAGACGCAAACATTCCATGACCTCTTCCCAGAATTAAGCCAATCCCCGCAGAACCCTTTAGATGATGTCATCCTTCCTCAGCTGTATACATCCAGCACACAAACTGCTGAAGAAACCTTATTTGACATGAAGAAAGATTTAGATTACGACATTTTCAATGACCAACAAAGTCTCAAAAGTTACAGCGATCAAATAGTTCGCCTAATCGAAAGCTCAATGCTGGAATCTAAATATTGTAGCATTGAAACTCAAACCGAGCTGGATTTAGGTGAAACGTTTATTGAACCAATTCTTTCAAACACTGAAACACAAACTATACAAAATGCCATCGATGAGTATAGTCACAATTATACTCAAACATGTGATGATATATTTCTGAGTGACTTTGTCGAATTTTCAGACATTGAAACACAAACTGGTTGGGCAAATCTTAATGTAGAATCAGGTCTTGTTTCTGCAGAAACACAGACATCTGTATGAAACAGAAACATGTGTCCTACACTTTTTTGCCCACTCATTGATGTATTTTTATGTCACAGATAATACTGTTGTTGTGTATTATTATATGTTTAATTTGTTATTTAATAGTAAATGTACATATGTTTTTATTTTAATAAAATTTATTTTTTTAAACAAATTTCTCTTACTTTTTAACTTATTCTGATTTTTATCCCCTTCATCTAAAAATGATAAATTATAATCTTGAAGGTTCAACTGTATTAATAAAATGTAAAACACAAACTGGAGTAGTATGTTAATTGTTATAACTATGACAGGAAGGAAGGGTTATCTTTCAGGAGCCAACTTTTCCTTGCCAGAGTGAGAAGGTGAGGGGATCCATAACATAATAGTATATTATAAATAATGATAAATAAAATTAATATCAATTATTTTTAAGTTTTCATTCATTCACTCTTAATTATTAATATTAGTCTCCATGGAAAGTATTGAAAAATAATATTTTGAGTAAAGTAATAATGGATTGTTAAATCAATCTTTTCAATAAAATAATCTGCAGAGTGTGACTCTCGCTGAGCCTTAGCCCTTTCCAAAAATAATGTCCTCCCCCTATAAGTTTAAAATGAACTTATTTATATTGTGTTATTAAATAGACGGCATTTAACTGAAGGGAACCAATCATCATTTAAAATCTTAATATTTTGATTCTTTTTTTTTAAATAGAAGTCATATTCTGTTTCAAATAGTTTTCCTGACTTTAATTTTTCCATTAAAATACCTGAACCAAGAGATGGTTCTTTTCTGTTGAAAATAGTAAGCACTAATCCTATCCAAAACCACCTCTAACTCATTTTTGCATATTTTGTGGATTGATTACCTTCTGCTAAATGCCGTCCAAATATTACTGGATGTCAAAGAATCATAATTAAAGTGAAGAATTCCAAAACCAATAAGATCTTTTCTAAAGTCTATTTTTAAAAATTTTTCACAGCTGGTTGATAAAGCTTAAGGTCTGACTAGATTAGAAAGAGGCATTATTTTGTATGGCCATTTTCAATGTGATATAACTACTTTTGGGAGAAAAATTTTTGTCTGCAGGTAATCTAGTAGAAAAACTATTTTAAAAAATCTGGAAATTGAACTTGGCTGGTTTTGGAATTCAACGCCTCAATAATTCTACCTGTTTTGTAAACCATGGAAAACACTTCAATTTCTATATACTGTTTATAGTTAAAAAAAAAAAAAAAAAAAAAAAAAAAAAAAAAGGTAAAGGGAAAAAATTGATATAACAGATGATAAATAAGAAATAGTGGTACACTTTATTTTATGTTACATAATTTTACATTGTTCCTGTTTAGTGATGCTTAGTGATTTAAGTCATATTAATAAAAAATACTTTAAAAGTTAGACTTAATTTAATATCACGGTACCTTACTTACAACCTATATTAAATTAATGTACAGTTTTGGTAAATAGTACGATAAAATTACAATGAAGGCTAACTATATTAAACAAAATAAAAAACTATAAAATACAATTTGAATAAACAATAAAGGAATTAAAATCAGGTTTTATTTAAATTGGAAGTAGAATTGTATCTAGGGATAAATATGACTAAAAGGTGCAACTTCTACTGCTGCTCTTTAAAATTTCATTAAATTCTTGTAATAAATTAAAATGAAATTCCTCAAGGTTACATAAATTTAATCTCGCAATAACCGTAACTTAATAACACAGCCAAAGGGCATTATAAGCAGAATTAAAATTGCTCTAATCCTAGGCAAAAAAAAAAATCTCTAATTCACACATGAAAATTACCTCAGATATTTTACAACTCTTTCTTAATAAGTTTCAAATCATTATAGAATACTTACAAGGGTCCATTAGCCATTTAATTAACAACTAATCTGTGTGTTTGGAAACTAAATTTTTAGAATTCCTAAAACATGTGAATTAAAATTTAAAAATCAATTTAAGTTATTCAAAAATTTTATTTGCTGTTGGAAATGACATGATCTATGACAAATGAATAATTTGTAAGATTGATTTTATTGTAATTCAACTAATACTGACAGTATTATATAATTATTCAAATTTGATTCTAAAATAGAGAAACTTTTTGGTTTTGAATGTTTTATCAATGGAAAGAGTGAGTTTAAAAAACAATAATAAAAGTATATTAATGACAATATAATGTCATCAGATATGTAACAATGAAATATATTAAAGAATGCATTCCTATCTAATCTCTTATCAATATGAAGAGATATTGGAGGCAAGAAATCTATTCAAAAGCAAGTATTTAATAATCCTGTAAAATTAGTGGGATTTGAAAAATAAATAAACATATTAGGTTAAGGTATATAAATTATAATGATATAATTAATAAAAAAAAAAATGTGGGAATTAAGGATTTTTCAGTAATTAATAAAAAAAATTATAGAGACTAACTAACATCTCGTACTTACTTTTTCAATACATTTATTGATAACATTGGGGCCATTATGAAACCTTCAAATGGCATTATAACATTGAAAACATCAATCTTTACAGTTATATTTCATTTCAATATATCAAGTACATGCAATGCACCTACATCATTATTAAAATGTGTAAAATATTTAACTAATTTTTCCTCTATGCTTATTGTGAATATTATATTAGGGCTCAATAATGTCCAATAAAGTAATTGAAGAAATAAGTGCAGGATTCAAGTAGTTTACAAAAAGGATTCAGTTCCAAAATGTACTGAATGGGGCATTTATTAAAATAGACCTTCAACATTTCAAACTGTTCCCTCGAAAATATGAGATTTCAAAACAACTTAACGAAACGCTAATGATATAATAATATCAAATTCAGGTCATTTCATTAGATATAAACAAAATATTTAAGTACTGTTAATTTGCAAAGTTGTACTGTAAAATTAGTCTAAAATATTTTATGACAATAAAATAGTTTGTTTAAAAATCAAGAAATAATGGTGCCCAATCAGACCAGTTAAATGAGAAAGAAACATATTTCTCTACTTAAAAATGAAGTAGTACATATTAATTGAAATTAATAAATGGAAGAAAAAATAATGGCATATATGGAAAAGTTAGCATAACTTTTGAAATAGCCTGTTATCATATAATAATTTGTAAGAAAACAAAGATGAAAAAAAAACAAAAAAAAAAAGTGTATTTATATTCAAAATAATAGAACAACAAACACAAAGCCTCTTTTCTGTGAAGCGTCACATATGTTCTAATAACTTATTTGCAAACCACACTATCCTAATGAGACTATCACTCAACAGTTTTACTTAAGAAGTCTCAACCACCAAAGTTAACAACTGTATTTACAAACTTCGTAAAACTCTGTATATACTTTGTTTCTAAAATCTGAAGCTTAATAAAAGGTTTGTACAACTACCAAATGCATACCTAATGACTCATAACCTGCCCAAACTCTGAACCATTTATTTAGTTCATTGAATGAAATTCTAAATATTTAGAATAATGAAAACAAAACAGTTTTAATACTATTAATGTTAATATTAAAAATAAATTGTTCTGGAGAGCTGTTAACAACACATGTTACTCATTCCAAGAAACTGATTTTATCCGGTATGACCTGTAAGTTAATAATTGATCAAGAGAAAAAAAAAATTATAACTGATATATGTACTTGGTAAAATATTTTCTTACAGAATGTTGAAAACTGGTTTTAAATGTTAAATTTGTAGGAACTAAATTCTTATAGATATACTTATTGAATTAAGTATCTCCTGAACTCCTTATAGCTCATCACTGAATCTGGAAGTCTTCCGCAACAAAGTTTCCACTGACTCTAGAATTGTCTGAGGATTTTGGCTGTGGATTTCGACTCCTCTTTTGTGTTCACCGCCGAAAAATTTTACAGTTGGATAACCAGATATTTGAGCTTTTTGACAGAGTTGTGGATACATTTCACAGTTTAATTTACCACTTTTTATCCTTCCTTCAAGTTTCTGCAAGAAAGAATAAAAATCAAATGTATTATCCGATCTATAATGGCTGAGTAAAATAAAAACAAAAAACAAGGTGATATAACTTTCATCTAATAAAATGAAATAAAAATAATTCCAGGACATATTAAAATTAATAGAATAACATACACCTTTATATAATATCATTATATCATGTTATGATCAAAATATTTAAATACTGGAGGTTTATTTAATCATACTGAAAAAGTTCGTAAAAATGATTAAATAATAGTAAAATAGTTTATTTAAAAATTAAGAGGCACAACAAATACAAATTTAACCAAAAGTAATATTTTCCTTCATTTTTGATCAAAAATCACTTCACATTATTTAGAAATACAAAATAAAAAGGAAGTACTTATTATCTGTAATTGATAGGGAAAAAAAAAAGGATGAATATATATTTCATTAAGAGGAAAAATCAATACTGTTAGGTATTGATAAATTATTTGCCACTTTTATTAGTATTTCGTTTCGAAGACTTGTTTCAAATGTTAACATTCATCATCGGTTTAAAAAAGATAAAAAATTTCTCGCCTTACACTTTTAAATTAATATATACAATCTGTAAATTTTGTATGTTTTTAGAACTGATGATGAATGCTTGAATGAAAATTGGAGACTAGTCTTTGAATGAACAAAAGACCACTGAATGTGGCAAATAAGTTATCTTTAATGTGAATAATCTTAAAAACTGGTACCATTTTCGAAACAACTATCATGTAATGCTTTATAAACAAATGATTAGGAGCGAAACTGTAATTAAATCTGAAGTATTGGAAAATAAAACATATCAAACCACTTTCTAGGTTTCCTTTAATACTGTATTTTCAAACCAGAGAAGCACAATGAAACTACCACAAATCTATTACTGGTGGTTATGCTGAAAAACTATGATAATTATGCCAAATGCTACAAAAATGCAGAATTTTATATTCATTAAAAAACAAGCAACTGTCCCCTTAGGCTGTGATGAGAATGCTTTATTTTAATAATTTATCAATAATAATGATTGTACTAAAGGCAGAGGTTGAAATATCAATCAGGGTAGACCTCAACAAACTCAGGAATGCTTGAAGAAGAATTTCAGTTTTTTTGAGAATCTATGCCTGCTGATACATTTCTATAATCCAGTTAATTGAGTTCATTTAAAATTCATACTACTGTATTTAAAGACAGTGGTTGTTCATGTACACAAGTACTAATAAAAATAAACTGTAAAAATGTAGGTCAAAAAGAAACAGTAAAAACAAAAATAAAAGTATAAACAGTATAGTAGTACAGTATAGTAAGTAGTATAGTATAAACAGTAAAAATGCAGGTCATAAAGAAATTTATAAACTTTCGGTATATCCTATTTTTAATTTTTAAACTGGATATATCATAATCTCGTTATAGTGAACATGTCCACATATCTTACTTATTATTTGTCCTCTCGAAGATACAAGATACAATATATCAGGATTTTAGTGATCATTACATATTGTGGTCTAGGCATATTTTAAAAAGGGACATTTTAGGAATTTTTGAAAACGACAAAGGTGTTTTAATATTATTGGAAGTCAGAAGAAACTACAAGAACAATCCAAAATGATTGACAGGACAGAGTATGGGAAGGGAAACTTGCTCTGTGCAAATGTGGTGATCCGTTTAAATACTGTGCCAGAAGCTTGGTTAATTCTCTTCTCTTTCATCTCCTGCCCCTCAGCCAAGAGTTGGCTGACTGTCTCCTCTAGGATACTTCTGAAAAGACTGGACCAGGCGTCGGAAGAAGCCATCAATCAAAAGTTTTTTAATAAGTCCCATCATTTTTCTTTTAAAAATTCAAATTATTTCAAAGTTAACAATATGCCTAATATTACTTGGATAATCCTCTCCTCTCCAGAGGACGCATGTAATCAATTGCTAAATGAATTTAGTTAAATAAACCCTGAGATAAACATTGTAGAAATTATATTTTAGATGACATATTTTAATAAATGTTTGAAATTCGAATTGGTTTAATTTATTAGTAAAACCTGTGATATATTTTATAATTTATTACAATAGCAATTGGAAAATATTGTTACTTGTTACATTATATATATATATATATATATATATATATTTTTTTTTTTTTTTTTTTTTTTTTAAACTCACCCTTGAAATAGATATGTAGTCTGGTTCAAAACTGACACAGTGGCCACACCACGGGGCATAAAAGTCAACTAACCAATCATTGGAGTTTGATCCAGATAAGATTTTGGAGAATTCTTGAGGCGTCAGCTCTACTACTGGCGATGGTATAAAATTATAGAGCCATCTCCTCAATGTCTGTACATCTCTTTGAAAGCCATTAAATACACTGCAAAAAACACAAAAAAATAACGTTCAAGTGGATTATTTGCTATATAAGATAACAAGATATTAAAGAAATATCAGATGTATGAAATGTTATTTTATAAATGATACTAAAGTATTTCTTTCTTTCTTTTTTACGTGGATATGTCTTTTGGCTGGGGGTTCTTTCTTTACTTGTTTGGTGTAATGTTGTTTTCACCCTTAAAAATATAACATTTCGACATGCTCTAGCTCTGTTGGTGTTGCACAGATCAAAAGTGTGGCAACAGTTTTCTTATATCGAAAATGTTTTTTGTTGTATAATATATGTAGCTAGAACCTAGTTAGTTTGAATAAAATAAACTTATGTCTTAACTAAATTTTTTGCCAAATTCTAATAAACCATGGTATGACGATGAATGTAAACAATTGAAAAGTGACTTGAAAAATAGTCTTAAACTATGGAAAAAAACTGGTTTTGATAGCATCTCTATTTTACAATACAGTTATATTAAAAAAAATATATAAATACTTAACAAAAACTAAAAAAAGAGAGCATGATAATTACTTGCTTGCTTCTTTGTATTCCGCTAAAGATAGTACCACGTTTTGGAAAATAATAAATAGTTTTAAAAATAATCGTAAATTTCAACAAGATCAGATTGGTTTGAGTAAATGGGAAGACTTTCATTCAAAATTGCATCCAAATCGCATCACCTTTAATGAGTTATTATCTGATGTGGGAAACCCCTTGTTAGACTCGCACATATCTGGAAATGAAATCGTATCTGCCATAAACAAGTGTAAAAATGGCAAAGCTGCTGGCATAGATATGATTCCGTATGAAGTCTACAAATCGTTTCCTCCCAATTGGTTGTTATATCTTGAGGTTCTCTTTAATAGAATATTGTTAACTGAATATATTCCTCAGGCTTGGACGCATATAATAACTATAATGCTTTACAAGAAGGGTGATAAATCATTACCAAATAATTATCGAGGTATTGCTTTAACCAACTGTATATTAAAGATATTTACATTAATATTGTTAAATAGGCTTACGATCTGGTCAGATGATATAGGGATTATACCAGAATGCCAAGCAGGGTTCCGAAATAGGCGCGGTTGTATGGACAATATTTTCATTTTAAATTGTATAATACAAAATTATCTGACTCAAAAAAAGTATTTGTACGTTGCATTCATAGATTTGCAGAGAGCTTTTGACTCTGCGACACACAATTTACTATGGTTGAAATTATTTAAAATAGGAGTTAGAGGTAAAGTTGTGCGATTACTCATATCACTCTATAGTCGAGCTAACATGAAAATAAAAGGTGACCATGGTACATTTACCAATGACATTGCAATTACAGAAGGCCTGTTGCAAGGGGAATCCTTGAGTCCGGCGCTATTCAATTTATTTTTGTGTGATATCGAGGAATTTTTCAGATCTAAAGGGATCACTGGTATCCCAATTAATGAAAAAACAGATTTGATCCTACTTCTTTATGCAGATGATGTAGTTCTGTTTGGTCATTGCAACACTGATATACAAGAAAAGTTAAATGTCTTCGACGATTACTGCCTGGCTAATGGCCTTAAGATGAATTTTGAAAAAACCAAAATCCTAAAATTTTACAATGGAAGACCGAAAAAGGAAAAAAAACAATAATAATTAAAGGGAACATTGTAAAATTTGTTAATGAATTTAATTATTTAGGTGTACTGTTTTCGCGATCTGGTTTATTCTTAAAACAAACAAAAAATTCTGTTTCTCGTGGAAATGCAGCAATAGGAGCGGTATTAGATACATGTAGGGGAGCAAGAATTCGAGCACAGTCAGTCCGGGGCAAGCTTAAGGGAGCAATAATTGACAGTACAATCACATACGCCGTAAATATTTGGGGTTTGAGGTATTTAGAGGAATTAGAGAAGATAAACACTAATTTCTATAAAAAGTTATTCTGTTTATCGAGATCTACACCAAATTGGCTTGTGAGGCTTGAGACTGGCTCTATTCATGCTAGTTGGCTGGCTCTTAAAATAGCTTTAAATTATTTAAGAACCATAGTCCAAATGAGTGATGATAGGCTTCCAAAGTTGTGTTTTTATAACTTAGTCAAGCTGTCTTCAAGTAGAAATGCTAATTTTAAGTATAATTGGTGTTTACAAATAAAACATTTACTGGATAAAATCGGAGAAGGGGGAATAGTTTTCGAATCAAATATAGTTAAACTCAAAGAAAAAAGTCAAACTGTATTAGAAAAATACAAAATTTATTTATTTAATTCGGATCTATCCTCTAGCCAGCAATCGAATTTTAGCACATTCTACAATAGCATTAATCCAACCGGTTCAATCCCTGTTTACATTAATATACGGATAAATATTATTTTAACTAGAATTATTGCACAGTTAAGAACTACAGGAAAACATATAATAAAAATAACCACTCCAGATAAAATCACACTAATTAATCCTCAAGAAATCTGTATGGTTTGTAATATGAAAACTAATGAAGACCTCGGACATATTCTTTACACTTGCCCAATTTATAATGGCATGCGTAACACTTATTACCCTAGCATTGATTCAAATGACAGTTTTCAAATACTTAATCCACAAAATGAAATAGAAGCAAAAAAACTGGCATATTTTATTTTAAATATAATTAAAATCAGAAATTTTTTTACTGAGATATAGTAGATTTAACTGTCAAATATCAGTATCATGTATATACCTATTTGCCTGAGATATGACATATATTTATATATACTTGAAAGTAGTAGTTTAATATGATCTTTGATAAAGTTTAAAGGTTTATAAAGTGTTAATTAACATAAAAAAAAGTGTTAATTATTTTATTAGGTATTTTTTATTATTTAAAATATTTATTTAATTTTTATTAGTTGCATTTAATTCTTAGTTTATTCAAAGTGCTTTGGTATATTATTTGAATTATTATTAGATGAGTATGATAATGTGCATAATATTTGTAGTTGTATTAATGTTTGTATCTTATTTCATTGTACACAATATATAGCCGAACTTCTTTGTATAGGGCATGGCCCTGCTTACAAATAAAAAAAAAAAAAAAAAAAAAAAAAAAAACTAAATTTTTTGCCGAGCTAAAAAAAAATTCCAGGTTTTTCAGCTTGTTTTTTAAAAATAAAATTCTAGGCGAATATTAATATTAAACTTGTGGTATGTTTTTATCTTGCATGATTCACATTGATTTTATGAAAAATATCCTTTATGATTAATACAGTATCAGAAAAATATATTTTTGGAATACAAATTTTTAAAACTTTTATTGTTTCATTAGAATATTTTCTTTATCAATGATTTAGTTTTCAATAATTAAAAATTTCACAGATTAAGAAAACTTTTTAAAGAAAATAAGAGAAAATAATATTTCTCCATGTATTATGCTGTGGGACACTGTTATATATTATAGGTCAATATTTTTTGTTTTATTATTATTTCAAGCAGGTCATTTTGTTTTTTGTTGATTATTATTGTTTTTTTTTTCTTAGTTTTCTACTTTTTGTGTTGTAACTGCTCAAATTTAAGAATGTAATATATTACTTTGCAGTTAAAAAAGTATTTGATAATAATCTGGAAAGCGTTAAGATGGCAGCTCCTGTAAATGTGATTTTTTTTATGCGAAAACCTTCATGAGAGTTGGTTAGAAAAATTAACTAAGTACCTTTCATTATTAATTATTTTAATTTTGTATTGTAACCAAAAAATATAGTAAAGAAATTATTAAGATTTTTCTGTATATTTTATTTCAAGTATTTACTTAATTTATGAGTTTTGACAACAATAAAACAAGTGTACTTGTAATGCTCTTCTGATAAAGAAGGCAATTAAAGTTCTAAAAAATGCAATGTAAAAGTTTATGTTTTATTTAGGGATTAATAATAAATACAACGTCTTTTGTTCTGCGGAATGTCATAGGATGGTGTGTAATA
This sequence comes from Euschistus heros, assembly GCA_003667255.2. NCBI lineage: Eukaryota > Metazoa > Arthropoda > Insecta > Hemiptera > Pentatomidae > Euschistus > Euschistus heros. Next base: position 6,235,367 of record RCWM02000004.1, read on the forward strand.
AATGTTTGTGTGTAGAGAATAAACAGGTCATCTTTATATTATTACTTATAAATATATTAAAATATTTGTGAGTTTATAAAATATTAAAATATAATAAATTATTTACCTAATATATTGGATGTAAAAAATAGGATAGTATTTTTTCTTTTTTAAATTTAACACTGAATATTTTAATAACAATCACCATTTTTGTTGAACAACGTCAGTTTTCTTTAGGGTACTTCATAGCTAGTAATATATAGATTCCTCTCATGCCTGATTTAGTTATAAAAATAAGATTTATGTAACTGAATGAAATACTTACACTACACTAGATACACCCTCACTCTCGAATGGATGTAGTTCAATATATGGATAACTTCTCACTCCTCTTTCTTGGCAAAGGTAAGGTTCATTTTCACAGTTAACTTCAGCTATTTTGACAAAAGGTATATCAGCCACAATCTGCGAAACAAATGGAATATTTTTCATTGGTTCGGACCTTCCTAACTTTTTAAATTATTAAAAATAAAATAATACAAACCTTGGCTAGTTTTCTATAGTGAGGAGCTAGTTGTTGGCACGGTCCGCACCATGGCATAAAATAACCTATCATCCAGATAGTTCCTTTTGTTTTACGACCAACAGTTTCATAAAATGTATCCAAGCTCAGTTCAATAACTAAAAAAGAAGCAAATTAACCTAACTATTATTAAGTACTAACATGAGGCAGGATGCTTAGTGTATAGATTTTTATGTTTATTGTGGCTTAATGTTCTAAGGTACTCCAACTTTGGCTGGAAAGACAGATTAGATAGAGAATAATAATAAAACTTAAATATGATCAACCAAAACTGCTTAACTACAATTAGTAATTATACAAAAATAATTTAACACAAATGTTTATTGACTCACCATGTGGATGTAAGATATCTTCAACAAATTCAACTATACTAGCAGCGGAGTGTCCCCCCCTGAAGCTTTGTGGTCGTCGTGTGGCGTTAAACAGAAGAGTGGTTGGATAAGACCTGACACCTTGGCCAGCACAGAGGTCACGGTGCACTGTACAATCCACTGTGGCGAAGGAGATCTCACCAGGTGTGAAGGAGAGCGAAGCTTTCCGAAGCTGAGGTAACAGGCGCAGGCATGGAGGGCACCATGGGGCATAGAAGTCAACAAAAAATAGGCCTAAATACAAACCAGATCATAAAATAAGTCAGTAAAAATAATTTTATATACTGTAGTTATGTGTTAATAAACTAAACCATGGCAATAAATCAGTAAATCTTGATGAAAATATGGAATGTCAGTGTTAATCGAGATTAATTTATTGTGCCAACATTGCAGTAAAATGTTGGCACAATATATTAATACTACTTAATTGTGTTTCTTTGACTCCAAACATGAATCGTCAACATCATTATAAATTCTACAATCAAATAAACCACATCAATATTTTATTTATTTTTCTAATGAATTACCTTCAATAATAAAATTTATGCATTATATGCAATAGATTTTACATTAACAAAATAAAGCTATGAATAACATCAAACAGCTTTAAAATAAATAGGAGTAAAAAAAAACCCTGCGCACCACTACAACCCATGAAGCATCTTTATGGGTTTAATACGAAAGTAAGGATGTACTACTGCTGGGCCCATGGATGGAGATTTGGCCTAAATCATGATCAACTTGCAAGTTTTTTCCCATCTAAGAGATACCCACTTTATAAAGGCTGGGCGTGCCACAGGAGGGTCTCCTGACCACAAAGTCGATCCATGGCTGAAATAACAGAATATAAATTTTCTGCCTTCAGTAGGACACGAACTCAGGCCTGAAAGCATGACAATCAAGTTCCTTACTCACTGAACTACCACACCTCCCTAAAAACTTAAGTAACAAGTATAGGAATAGAAGAAGAGTGCGAAGAATAAGTACTTTGATTGAGTGGGATGGACCTAGAGCGTGTAAGCAATTTCAAGTATTTAGTGACCCTGTATTAACAAGAACGAATGGATAAATAGGGAAATTAGAGAGAGAATAAAACTGGCTGGGAAATGTTTCCATTTACTTAAGGCAGGTTTTGTGGGACAGAAAAAAGTAAAAAAAATAGCCATATGTAAGAAAACTTTCATCCCCATACGCAAGCAATAGAAATGAGGTAATTAAGAATAACAGAGGGTAAAACAGCTTGGGGCAAGGTTAGAAATGCTGCAATGATAAGCAAACAGACCGAACAAATGGCCAAAACCATTGACCGCACAGAAGGTGAACCAGATGAAGGGCCCAGAAACACGTGGAAAGGCACCGTAAAGGAAACATTCGATAGGAGAGATAAGGATTGGAATAGAACCAGCTAGCTGCTACACCATTGGGATTAATGGATATTAAACAAAGGCTCCTTACACTGCACAGCGGCAAAGGAAATGATCAAGAAGAAGAAGAAGAAGAAAAGAAAGCTGTAAAAAACTTCTTACCACTTTAAAATAAATTAACTCTTGTATTTATTCTTAGCAAATATACGAGCAAACAAAAAGAACAGTAATTTTTATATTATAGCTATCTTGTTGAAAAAGTTTAAAAAGATGAGCCTGAAGATTTATACAATTTATAAAATGTCATACCTCATATGAAAAAAAAAAAGAATAGTTTCTACAGAAATATTAATGTGGTACAAAGTCCATTGGGATACAGATATCATTGGAGACTAATCTCAATAACTTCATATTTTAGAGTAACAATTGAAGGGTTTGCTGCAAAAAGGAGGTAGCTCCAGACAGAGATTCGAGCTTAAGTACAATCTTGTAGTAAGAAAAAAAAATACACACATAAACATATACATAAATATGTTTGTTTTGTTAGATGACTTAGGTTCAATTTTGGTTATTATGTGAATCGTAAGAAGGGACTGCCTCTCATGTTTGTAGCAAATTCGTACAATTCTCAAACTAGTTTGTTTTTTTTTTCCCAAATATTGATAAGTGGAATCGCAAAATATTTTGCAAAAAAATATTTTATTTATTTTTTTATAAATCTGGCCTTCATTCATAAACTCATTCCACCCAATGCTAACTATTGACAGCATAAATTATCAAAATGAAACTTACCACCACGCCGTACTTCAGACAAAAATTCAGCTTCTCCAATGGTCCTAATATTTGTTGCTGCAGCTGCTTCCTTCGCAAAAGCTGCAACACCAAGAGCAGTTTCACTGCCATGATGAAACTCCCAACCACCACCCGGCTAGAGCATTCAGTGAATAAATAATAATTTTAAATTAGTGTGCTCTCATTATCATGAGAAAATTTATATTATTAAAAATGATACTTCCCTATACTAGCTTAGTTAAATTCAATGATATTATAGGACACTCTTGTTCTTCCTACCAGGTATGCAAGTTTAAAATGTCGTTTATTTCTTAAAATATATACACAGTAATTTAAAAAAAAGTATAATATATTTTATTCAAAGTACTGACCCTCGCTTTCTACACATTTTGTCCATCTCTCGGGCAATATATGGATACCATTCCAAAAGAATGCTTCTTCTTTATTTGAAATCCATTCATCGAGCCATTTTCGTACGTTTTCGAAATTGTTGAAGTGTTGCTCCGCCAATGAGTGTCCCATCGATGAGAAGAGGTGATAATCAGAAGGCGCCAGGTCAGGTGAACACGGCGGGTGGGGTAGGTGTTCCCAATCAAGCGAAGAAATCGTTTCCTTAGTCAATCTGGCTGAATGTGCAGGAGCGTTATCATGCTGAAGAATGACTTTGGCGTGCCTGTGAGCCCATTCTGGGCGTTTTTTTTCGATCAATGCGTGACTCAAATTGATCATTTGTTGTCGGTAGCGCTCGGTATTGACTGTTTCGCCGGGTTTGAGAAGCTCGTAGTAGACTACTCCCTTCTGATCCCACCACACACACAGCATTGTCTTCTTCCCAAAACGATCCGGTCTTGCACTCGATGTGGATGGTTGTCCTGGCGTTACCCATGCTTTTTTTTCGTTTAGGATTCTGAAAATAAATCCATTTTTCATCGCCAGTTACAACTCGATGCAAAAAACCCTTTCTTTCGTGGCGTAAAAGCAGCATTTCGCACACAGTTTTTCATTTTTTCCATCTGTCGTTCGTCCAATTCATGTGGAACCCATTTTCCAACCTTTTGAATCTTTCCCATAGCTCTCAGGCGATCGGAAATGGCTTGCCTAGTGACATTCAACTGTTCTGCCATCATTTGTTGGGTTTGGGTATTGTCTTCGTCTAATAAAGATTGCAATTCGAAGTCCTCAAACTTTTTTGGTCGATTTTCTCGTTTTTGATCAGTAACATCAAAATCACCACGTTTGAAACTTTGAAACCAACGTTCACATGTCCTGACGGTTGGAGCAACATCGCCATAAGTCTCAACAAGAATTCGATGACATTCAGATGCCTTTTTCTTTTGATTAAATAAGAAAATCATGACATGCCGCAAATGCTCTTTATTTGGCTTAGAAAAATTAGACATTTTTAACACCAAAGAAAGGTATGATACGTCCACGTAAACGACTTAAAAACAACTGACTTTTGTAAACAAATGACTAACAAACAAAATAGCGTTTAGAGATAAGCAAATCCTTCAATAGGCTAAGAGCGCATTCTATTGGAATTAAAACGACATTTTAAACTTGCATACCTGGTATATTATATATCCTAAATTACTATAGTTAGCACTTAAAATGATTTTTGTTCCTCATATTTTAGTTTTTAATTTCTAAAAAATTCAACTAAGGTTAAAATACTTTCTACAATGAAATAAAATATAATTCTTCATTCCCCCCCCCCCCCCCGGTTTACGAACTTTAAAAAAACTTTAATACTGGTACAACTTAAAGAAATGTAAATTTTACACAAGAGCTAATTTAATTTTTACATTTTTAAAAAGTGAAAATTTGAATCTTGGTAATGTATGCATTGTTTAAATAAATATTAAGTGTAGTTTTATTAGAAAGAAAACATTTTATGATACACATTATTGTAGTAAAAGCAATTGATTTTTGATTTTTTGCGCCAGTATCTAAGCAAAGCAGTGAGTGTGCTTTTTTCATATGAGCTTTTTTCACCCTCTTTTTTTTTTTCTTTTCTTTTTAAATACATTTTTTGCTGAAACAATAAAAATACACCAAAGGCATGGCATACTACTTCTTTTAGTAGTTACAAAATTTCTATAATAACAGCATTGGGCCATCAAATGTTTAAATTAAAAATAAATAAATATTTTTTGTAAGACCTTAAATCATATAATTTTTCATTAAACTGATTTCTACATCACTTATAAAGTCTACAAATTTTTATTATATTAATTATTTACCTTAAAAACTCCAAAGAGAGGATATCTAGAAATAGACAAAGTCTGGCATAGATTCGTATGGCGACCACAATTTATCCTTCCTAAAAACAAAGAACAATTGTATTTATAATACTTGATAAATAATTATATAAAAATCACTATTTAGATAGATGGCTCAAATAAACAAATAAATTGGTCGGGCAACTGACCCAGAAGGCCATAGAGAACAGATATTGGCAAAGGTGACCAATTTTGAAACTAACAATATTCATCAAAGACAAAATTACGTTCAACACCATGCTCCAGCTGCTTTATTTACCTAATTAATGTCGAGCGATATTTACTATTTATTATATTCGATAAATTATCTGGGGAAAAAATCAATTTTTTAAAAAGTACTATTTCTCTTTAATTGGGTTAATTAACTTTTTACAATCAAATTAAAAATAATTCTTAATCATTTTTTTTTTCTGTTTTAAGAACTTCAAAAAAATATATATATATAATTAGAATGCATTTTCATTAAAAACTTTTTTTTTATCTTCAGGGTCCACCTATAGATCTCTTTGGCCTAGTAACATGGTGCCCTATCACGTTCCTGAAAATATCTATAATTATAAAGTTTTTCAAAAACAATATAAAATTTCATGAATACAAATAACTAACCAATGTTGAAATTGCTCAAAAGGGCTGGCAATTTCTTAACTTCAGTGTCCAGTTCAGTCACAGGGCCCATGTGGAAGTATATGAGCCACGGTGTTTCAGAACCAAGCTGAAGTTGGGCAATGAGATCCTATGGAAGAAAAAATTAAGTTTTTGAGATGAATTTGAATTATTTTTATTTATCTCATAATAATTCAATTCTCCAATTTTTAAAATATAAAAAAAACAAAAAATAATAAGTAAATTTAATAGTCAAAGGCTACAGAAGTTAATTTTAAATAAATATTGAGTTGGGGAAAAAATCATTTTTTCATTTTGATTGATGACCTTTTTCCACTTTTCTGGTAAACCATAATTCGATCACAGTAGAAGTTATAAGATTTCTGGGTGAAAAACTGAAGTGGTTTGCATAAGCCTCTTTTAATGCCAGCTTCACACCATTAAGAGAATGTTATGTCGGTTGGCATGGCAACAGATACATTGTGTGTAACCTCTCTGCTAGTTTGAGGCGAGTTGACTATTTCTCTGTTGTGTTCTAATAAACGCATTAATCAAGTTCAATGTGTTTCTATTGAACCACTCCGTAAAAACATAACATTGGCGACGAGTAAATTGGAACCGTTTTCTTAATTCGCGTGTGATAGTTAAAACGGTGTCGGTTGTTGAACGTTATTCTAACCAACGTATTCTAGTGCCTTATACTGTTACAAATGAATTCTAAAGAAAAGAACTCTGGTGAAGAAGAGCAAGCAAAATACGAATTGCGTCATCCTCGTCGAAATGCTGTTTTGGGACACGTCGATCCCTATGTGCCGTCTCTCGAACCTTTTCAGAACTACCTCGACAGGCTCGAGGCGTTTTTCGACTTGAATGACACTGGTGAGTCAGATAAAGTAAACTCTCTGGTGGTACTTATTGGTCCTGAAATGTACGGAACACTCAAAAACCTAGTCTCTCCTGCCAAACCTAAGGACAAGTCATTCGACCAACTCTGCTCTATTTTGAAAAATCATTACGCTCCGGAAGGTATTGAAGTAGCCGAACGGTATAAGTTTTCATTGTCGAAACCAGGAGGTAAATGAATCGATTCGTGACTTTGTGGTCGCAATTAAAAAACTAGCAATAACATGTAACTATGGTGATTTTCTCAACGAAGCCCTTCGAGATCAGTTAGTTTTTGGTATCCGGGACTCGGTGGTTAAAAAAAGGTTACTGTCTGAAAAAAATCTAACCTTTGATTCAGCAGTGAAGATCGTTTCTGAGATGGAACTCGTTTTGGAACAAGCCAGGGTGATGGAAGGGGAGCCGAGGTTCGATGACGTCAATCAACTTCACCCGCATCAGCACGCTTATGAAGTGACAAAACCAAGTAGGTTCTCTGCCCAGTCCAAGGACGCCACTTCAGGGACATCTTCAAGTTCAGATAAGAAACTTGAATTTAATATTCGAAAACGTATTTCTAAATGCAAATATTGTGGTAGGTTTCATAGTATTGATAAAAATTCATGTCCGGTTAGAGAGTGGAAATGTTTTAATTGCAATCTGAAGGGTCACATTGCTAAATTATGTCCAACACCAAAAAAAGCTAATATTGTAGAAGCCGCAAACGCGGTAGAAGTTGATAGTTTTGATTCATTTCGCTATCCCCTAATACAAAAATTGTTTGTTAATAATACCGAAATTGGATTTGAAGTAGATTCAGGGTCATCATACACGTTGATTCCTGTATATTTGTACAACAGATTTTTCAGAGATCTTAGAATCGATAAAAGTAACCTAAAACTCAAAGCTGCTAACAGTGAATCGTTATCAGTGTTGGGAAAGGTTAATGTCTCTTTGTATTTTGAAGGAAAAATTTTTGATAAATTGCCCTTAATACTACAGGTAAAGAATTAAGTCGTCCTTTGTTGGGTCGTGATTGGCTTTCCATGATCAATCCAAATTGGAGATCTTCTGTACTTGTCAACCCAAATCGAGCGCTAGGACCGTTGCCTGTGGATCTCGTTGAGCCTGGACCGGAGGTGGTAAGCTCTAGGAATAATATTAAAATATGTTCAGGTGTTCCTTCTGTTGGATTCGATTGGGTGAGAGATTATAAGGTTCGTTTTTCTAAAGTTTTCGATGAATCAAACACCGAGCCTATAAAAATTTTTGAAGCGTCTGTTGTATTAAAAGAGGGAGCAGTACCGATCTTCCATAGACCCTATAATGTACCTTATGCGCATCGAGCAGCAGTGGCTGAGGAACTTGCTTCTCTGGAAAGTAAAGGAATTATTAGTAAGGTGGCGCATAGCCAATGGGCATCTCCAATTGTCTGTGTTAGAAAGCCAAACGGTAAAATTCGCTTATGCGTGGATTTTAAAGTAACCCTGAACAAATACGTAGATTTAGATCACTATCCTCTCCCTAAATCGGAAGATATTTTTCAATCATTAGTGGGGTCTAAAGTGTTTTGTGAATTAGACCTGTCAAATGCCTATTTGCAATTAAAGTTAAATGAAAACTGCAAACATTATTTTACGATTAATACTCAATTAGGGTTGTTCAGATTTCACCGTTTGATGTTTGGTTTATCTAGTGCTCCAGCCTTGTTTCAGTCAACAATGGATTCTATTTTGAGTCAAATTCCCAATACTAGAGCGTATCTAGATAATATTATTATCGGAGGCAAAACATGGGAAGAATGCAGGTTTTCAGTGGAACAAGTGCTCAATCGTTTAAATGAGTATAATGTCAAATTGAATGTAGATAAATGTAAATGGTTCAAAACATCGATCGAATTGCTCGGTTTTTGTCTGGATGGGCAGGGGTTGCGCCCTTCCCCTTCCAAAATTTCAGCCATCCAAAATGCGCCAGTACCTAAAAATATATCCGAGCTCAAATCATTCCTTGGGTTAATAAATTTTTACCACAAGTTTGTCAACATGTCTGTTGATTTACTTGGACCTTTATATGAACTGACCAAAAAAAATGTACCATGGTCTTGGTCTCAAGAATGTGATGAGGCATTTAACCGGGCCAAGTCGTCAATTTGTGAGAAATGTTTTTTATTGTTGTACGATTCTGACAAACCCCTGATATTGACCACTGACAGTAGTAGTTATGGGGTCGGAGCAACGTTGGCTCACCTTATAGACGGTGTGGAGCATCCAATCGCGTTCGCCTCCACTACACTTTCACCCACAGAAAGGAACTATTCTCAAACAGACCGTGAAGCCCTTTCGTTAGTGTTTGGTGTCAAACACTTCCATAATTTTCTGGCAGGACGTCACTTTACTTTAGTAACAGACCACCAACCGCTTCGCTCTATTTTTGGAGAGCGAAAGGGTATTCCGTTGGTTGCTAATGCTCGTCTTCAACGCTGGGCTATCATCTTGTCAGCCTACAATTACCAGATTAGATACAAAAAGGGTTCAGAAATTTCTCACGCCGACGCATTGTCTCGCCTACCTCTTAAGGGTTCAACAAACGTGCCTGAGTGTTTTATTATTTTTGACGAATTCGAAAGTAAATTTGTTACGTTTAGAGAAATCTCGCAAGCCACCTCACATGATGACATTCTCTCCATAGTGTGCCAGTGGGTCAAGGAGGGTTGGCCTTCCAAGGTAGACAGTCAGTATTCTGTTTTTTTTAAGAATAGATTGTGTTTGTCAGTCCAAGAAGGTTGCTTATTGTTTGGTTCTAGGGTTGTCATCCCTAAGACCCTCCAATCAGCTGTTTTGAGCTTGTTACATAAGGAACATATTGGTATAGTTAGGTCAAAATTACTCGCTAGATCTTATGTCTGGTGGTCCGGTATGGACCGAGACATAGAACAACAAGTGACTACTTGTGTAACGTGTCAACTCACTTAGAACGATTTAATTCCACGTATCTATGCTCCAATGCCAAGTAGTCAAGGACCATGGAGACGACTGCATTTAGATTTCCTAGACACATTTAAGTGTAAGATCCTCCTGTTGGTAGACGAGTACAGCAACTGGCTTGAAGCTTGGATTTTGACCCAAACGTCAGCCTCAGTAGTATGTGAAAAATTGCAAGAATGTTTTTCTCGTTTTGGTTTTCCTCAGTGTGTGGTGTCGGATAACGGCCCTCCATTCACCTCTAAAGAACTGGAGTCATTTTTTAAAAAACGGAACATTTTACACGTGCTAAGCCCTCCGTACCATCCTGCTTCCAATGGGGAAGCAGAACGTAGTGTACAAACTATTAAAAAACTTCTTTTGAGGTCAGTGGTAGCCAAAAGTTCAACAACGGATTTACCGGAGAAATTGTATAATTGTTTAATATCTTACCGGTCCACTCCTTCATCAGTAACAAAGAAATCCCCTTCAGACATGATCTTAGGTTTTAAAGCTCGAAACCTTCTCAGTATGTTGTCCCCGGCTGATAAGGTGTTATCGAGGGACGAGTCTAATGAAATTCAAACAAAAAGTTTTCCTATTAGAAATTTTAATATCAATGACAAGGTTCTTGTAAAAAATCCTAAGAAAGGTATATTGAAATGGATTAGAGCTCGGGTGATGAAACAAATCGGTTCTGTTATTTACCTTGTAAAGTTAGAGGATGAATCCATCAGAAAGGTGCACCTGAACCAGTTACGTAAAGTGAGCTTCCTGATGCCAGCCATCCACCGGCAAGACAGTGGTACCCAGAGCCAACTCAAGGCTCACCAGAAGTTCTAGTGAATTCAGAAAACGTTGATAAATCCACTGAATTAACACTCCATCCAGAGTTAAGTTATCCCCCAGAATCAAATTTACAAAGAGCTAGAGAAGGACTGAGACCTCCATCCACGCTGAGACCACCAATTCGTTTTTCACCTTCGATGTACCAGTAACTACTATTTAAATTAAGTGCAATTACTGAAAAATCTGTTATGTCTTAATCAATTCGGCACCTTGTGTATTTATTTTTAAGTTTCTCTGCATATGTATTATTGTAATCTTGATTACTCTGTATATATGTATTATTGTAATGTTCAATTACTCTGTATTTTGTTTCATGAATTTTGATGTATTTTTCTATGTATTAAATTATAAGTATCATAAACGTATGTATCAACAAGCTTAAAAAGGAGGGAGAATTGTTATGTCGGTTGGCATGGCAACAGATACATTGTGTGTAACCTCTCTGCTAGTTTGAGGCGAGTTGACTATTTCTCTGTTGTGTTCTAATAAATGTGTAAGTTCAATGTGTTTCTATTGAACCACTCCATAAAAACATAACAGAGAATTGAAAAAACACCTTACCTATTGATTAATTTTGGTCAGTTTTCTAGAATTACCTGCTTCAATTGAGCTAGTTTTAAACAGCAAAGGTTTTTAGGCTCATGATGAAAAATGCTTCTCTAATCTCAACTAACACTCATCCATTTCAAAAATGGCTCAATTTCACTTTGTTTAAGCAGAAATAAACGAAAAACTAGGTTCATTTAATTTTCCTTTCTTAGCTCATGTGGCTCTAAAGTGTCAAACTTCCTTGATATCCAGTCTTATGTAAACAGTTCAAAACTGTTTATGGTCAATATTACATTTTGTTTTTCCCAAAATCCTGTAATTACTCAAAAAAATACCATTTGCACAGAAATAGATACTTTAAGACCATATGAAGAAGCACATCACCAATTTTTAAAGATATAAAAAATTCTCCTTTTAAGGTTAATAGTTAAATCATTTTCAGAGAAACATGTCTTATCCACTTGTTCACAACAACCACCTATAAAACGCAAAAGAGACTTTGAATAAGGTTTTGTTCCATCTGAGTAAGTATCCTAAGCACTTAATTCATAGCATCAATAGGACTCCAATAGAACAAGAACAGACAAAACAAAACCAAATGTGCTCCTTCAATACCTCACAAGGGGATGTTTGGAGTTATAACTCAGATTTGAATGCCAATTTGTGTGTGGGTAGTAGGAACTTATAATAGTGCAAAACTAGAGTTATAGCCGCCAATGAGCATTAGGAGCCGAGAAAAAAAATAAAATATGAAAATCATGTTTTGTTTTTTTTCTCAGCTCTCAATCAAGATAGAGAAATTATGCTTTCACATTTAATTGCAGTTATGTATGCTATTTAATATAAAATACTTCCATTATACTCAAGACACCACCCGGCTTTAGGGTGATCAAAAACTCTAAAAAAATGACAAAATTCCAAGGAAATCCGCTGTAAATCAGTGGAAATTATTTTTCATCAACAACTGACCTCAAATCTTGATTTAACACACCATAAAACCCTTATAGGTTAAATTTTATCAAAATCAAAAAATATTGATTTTTTTACCCCTTTCGAGGAGGTCAAAATTTTGAAGTTGAGATTTCATCAACAATTTCTAACAGCCATAACAACTACTGCGTTCAACCGATTACAATAGTAATAGCATTACTAGAATCAGCATACATCCTGCTTTTTAGCCATCCATATAACATTGGGATTACACCAGATTTTAATTGACAAAAACTGATGTGAATGAAAAAATCCAAGGTCAGCTATAATTTGAGATATCTCAATAATGGAAAATCCTGTGACCTCCGGATTTGAGCTAAACTATGCAGTTTTACGGCTTCTATATGACCTGAAAATTTGGTTTTAATCAGTGGCGAAATGTATGAGATAGCGCAAATTATTTACATTTTTTCAGGAATTGACAGCCCATTGACATGTTTACTCTACATGTTTTTGGAGATGAGGAATCTAGAAATAATATCAGTTTTTAGCTGACACAAATCGGCATTCAAATCTGTGAGTTACAACTCCAAACGTCCCCTTGTCAGTAAAAATTAAAAAGTAAGAGTCTTATTAACAGTGAAATCACTAGTAACTAGCTGAAAGTACCCTGCTCCGCTACGGGTTTAATATTATTATGATTAAGGTCAACTTAGATTAGTAAAAATTAAGCGTTAATAGACTTATAAAATACAACTTGGGCCTGGGTTGAACCGATTATCTTGTGACCGGAAAACTGATGGAAGAGTAGTTACGGACGAAGCTACAGGTGATGCAATGTTGGTGGGTTGCTCGTAAGGAATATGTACATCGAACTGGCCTTACATGTCATCACCAGAGAGCATAAGTCTTTTAACCTCCTCTTTGACATAAGACTTTTAATAGCTTCTCATCACAAAACATCTCAAACTTGTATGGGTCCACCTCTTTAGCCACCATTAGTTCACAGAAAGTACCATATTATAAGGTTTCGACATCGATCGTATTTTTGTTTGTTTACAACTATAAAGGAACTTAATTTGTGGTCAAAGTGTGCGGCTTAAACATCTAACCTATTTTTTAACTTAGCTTATCTCCAAATACCATATGACAATTAATCTATTATTATTCACCCAATAAAAATTGTAATAGCATTTTTCGAAATTAGCCGCGATCCAGGCCGATTTTTTTTAATTCCTTTCTTAGCGAGCACCTAAGGCCCTAGAGGATGCAACATATCGAATTTCATTCCAATCCGTTTGGTGGTTTCTGAGATTTCGTGTTAAATGAGTGAGTGGTATTTGACAAATATATAGTAGATAAGAAAAACCTTGAATAATATTATTCTCTACTCAAAATATTCCTGTCAGTTTCCTCCTAATCCATCAACAACTCAATACACTTATAAAACTTATTTGAATGTTGTTAATACCTGGAATTTTTCGTCATCGATTTTCTTCAAGCCTGGCAAAAGGTTAAGTACTTCCCCTAAAACAGCTCGAGGCTCCTCGGCATTGATAGGAGCCGAGGCCCAAATATCATGGGCAGATTTAGTCAGGTACATAAGGCCATCGTCAGTGTTCCATTCAGCACAAGGCATCTTCTTACATGAGATCAAAGCAACACCAAGCAAGCCCCGCTGCAAAGGAAGAAATATATAAAATCAATATGGAATTGATAAAATATCTAAAATACAGGAATAAAATAATACATACTAGCATAGCTGCAATTATTTTCTGCTTCTTTGTAACAGAAGACAGAGGAGTAAGTATAAGCAACCAACTGGAATGTTTTTCCTTCTCAACATCCCAAGTCTCTTTATCACTAACAAGAACCATATCTGTCTTTAAGCGATCCAATATAAAACGCTCCAATTCTTCCCTTGTCTTAGTTCCAAATAAAACCTCATTCTGAAAAAAAAAATGTAATTGACGTAAAAGTGAAAAACATTTTAACTGAGAAAATCACCTCATAACAGAGAAAAATAGGATAAGTAACATATCCATGTATATTAGTTTATGTTCTTAATATTAAACAGGAATAAAAATAATCAAATAATCCCTTTTCAATCAATTCCCAGTGTACTGCAGTACACCATAATTTGATAGATTGATTAGAGGGTCCCCATCATTCACAAACATTAAATGAGGTTAAAAAACAAAAAAAAATTGTAATAAATGAAAGTTTTTTTTTATTTTTTTTTTATTTTTTTTTTTTTTACATATTTATTCAATATTCGACCAAGAAAAAAGAAAAAAAAGATAGCCAATTAAATGTTTTTAAATTCAGTATGAATTGAATAAGCATGCTTGACCTGAAAATGGTTAGAAATGAAAATAAAAGCATCATTTATTTCTCATCAGTTTCAAATAAAAAATAATAACTTAATAATTTTAATAAAAGGAATGCTATAACTGGATAAAACTCACAGATGGATAAAAAACAAGGGTAGGATACGAAGAAATTCCTTGTTCCCTACATAATGACCAGTCTTCTTCACAATTCACAGCCCCAAAATATACTGCTCCGTTCATTTCTTCCGCTAAAGCCCTCCATACTGGAGCGAGTTTGTGGCAAGAACCACACATTGGTGAATAGAAATTAACAAACCATTGAGCACCAGAACTTTCAACATTATTTTCTGAAACAAATAGTTCATATTAATAACAACTTAACTATAAATAACAGTTACTATTAATTTTGAATTAGATATATCATATTCATAAACTAGTATAAAAATATTAAATTGTTATTCTTGTTATTATTTATAACCTGAGAGCAATAACTTTCCAATATTTTAATGAAATTGAATCACTGTTTGCAAAAAAAAAAATAATATAATAATACATAACTGGAACAGTTGAACATTACAGAGTCCAAATGTTAGAAAAAGGTACATTTAGGAGAGTGGAAGGGTTTCAAGCTGAAGGAAGACCTAAGAGAAGCGGACGAAAGTGGACAGAAGATCAAAAGAAGCATGAAAGAGTACTGGAGAAAGAAGAAACTAAAGGCAATGGAAAATTATCAAAGGAAATAAAGTTGTAACTGACCCTAAGTGGTCAATTCGCGAGTAAAAAAAAAAAAACCTCACAATAAGAATACAGAAAATGGAAACTTGGGTCAAATAACTGGTTAACTGAATTTTACAAAGTCCCATAATCATTTTACCAAGTAAAAAACAACGCACTGTTAAAAATTAACAGGTTGACTGCAGATGTTCGTCACCGCTACTCCCTTTTCCGGTGTGGGTGATGACAGGTAATCCATCCCTTTTCATTTAAAAATGTTCCCACCAGCTCAAGCATAGAAGAAGACCGGTCTACCTGTGTCTGCAGAATCAAGTAAAGCTTTGAATTTGTCCAACATTTTTTTTTTTTTGATTTTTTAAATAATTCTTTTATAAGTTTCACATTAATTATTATGGCTTATACACATATTATTGATCACTATTTTAATTAAAAACTACTTATATTAATTACAGAACGTTTTTTTACGTGCAGAGAAAATATTAAATACAAATTTATTCTTTCTTGGAAAATAAGAACCCAACTTATAAATTGGTTTTAAAACTATAAAATTTTATTAACTTTTTAGTTAAAGTATTTAAATTATAGTAAAATATATTTCCAAACATTATACAAAAATATTGTATTTCCTTTGCTACAATTGGTTAGCAATGACATTAAGAAACTTAAAAAACAAAAAAATAATAATCAAATAAATATTAAGAGCCACATTATGTAAGTTTATTAAGTATATCTTTATAATGATTGAACCATTTAAACTAACAATTTAATAATTAACTGAATCATTAGAATTTACTGGTTGATAAATTATTTAAAATCCTAGAATTTAATTTAATAATAACAGAGCTATTATTAGAAATATACTTTTTTTCTACAATTTTGGATAAACATATAATTTTGAAACAAATCATTTAAATAAAAAAAGAAGTTTTTCATATTAGGAATAATTCAAATCTTAAGACTATTTTTTTAAACTAAGGAATTATCAGAATCACAAATAAGAGATCATTGGCCCCTCGCATATAACAGAAATTAGAAGTAAGCAATCAAAATAATATGCAGAGCTATAGGCATTGCTTATGGAATAATGACGAATATAGCCAAGTTTTTCTATATTGAAACTATTTCAATAATAAGTAAATACTTCAAGTTTCACTTACCAAAGTCAACATTACTTAAGGTGACTATGTGAGGATCATCGTCATAAATACCAAAGTGATCTCTATAGTATGTGTAGCTATGATATTGAGGTTTAGTTTGTTGGCTATCATCTTCACCATGGATGTCATAGTGTTTTCGTTTATCTGCATCTTTAAGGACTTCATAAGCAAGAGTGATTTTAATAAATTTATCATGTGCCTCAGGATCATCCTTAAAAATATAATTACAATATAATATCACAAATAAAAACAAAACTAGCAAATACAAAAACAATATATTTTACCTGATTTTTATCTGGATGCAAAGTAACTGCTAATTTTTTGAAAGCCCTTCTAATTTCTTGGGTAGTAGCTGTCTTTTTAATACCCAGAAGTTCATAGTAATCAACTTTGCAGTAAATGATTGGTATATAAAATAGTATAATTAATTTAAATAAAAACCTGAAAAATATGTTGGAAAGCTTTTTGATGAAATACAATAGAAGAAATACATAATTCAAAGATATAGCAAAAGTAAAGGGGAAACACCGAAAACAATCTGTCAGTATAACTTACATTATGATAAAAATTAAAAACTTTACAGCATTATAGGAACCTTAACAGAACTAGCCTAACGAACGGCTACGTAATTGTTAGAAAAATCATTGAAATTAAGTAAGGAAGTTTAGATAAAACCTAAGAAGATCCTAACAGGCATATCTGACGTTCAATGCCATAAATGTAACCTCCTCCAGCATCTCGACTCCTACTCGTTCCTTTTTTTTTTTGATAAGGCCGATGATAAGACCCACATCTAAAGATAAACCTTTTCATCTAGGTTTATTTCTAAGTAAAGTTTTATTAGGAAAAAGAAGTAATTTATAGATGTCCCCAATGGTTAAGTTGACGTAATCAATTGAATAATCTGTAAGGCCAATGACCTTTAAGTTTCCCTTTCGTTTCTAAATTTGTATTTAAATCACCGATTCTAAAATAGTATACTTATTTTAAAAAGAAAAACTATTTATGCATAACGCTTTAAAACGTTTGTATATTTTAATTTAGTTATGACAAAACTTATTTAAAAAATATATTTACAACAATTATCCACTTTAAATTAGTTAGTGTGAAATGGCGCTTAAATTTAAACATGTATCTTTAAGTAGATCGAATATTTCAGTTCCATACGAAATCAATGCAAAGAATACGTACGGAGTTGGTAAGGCGTAGCCTTGACTGTGTCCATTAATAAACGAATCAAGCTGTCTAGAGCTAAGAATAAGTATATTGACAATCTGTTTCTGGTTGGTAAAAGTTATAAGTAGGTGTTGATTGGGTTCCAATCTGTATAAATAGATTGAGGCGAAATGAACATCTACAACTAGTACATTATTTTATGATAAGGTATTTATTCTTTTCTTTACATAAAAATACTGTTATGATTCAATCAATTAGGGAATGGACTAACGGAGGGTTATCTGGAATAGAGTGGGAAGCGAGTTGTGATACTAATGGATTTGAATGATTATGAAGTTTGCTAAGAAAGGATGAGTATCTGGTTTTGGGCTAAATCAGAGACATAAGGAATATTAAGATCTTTGTGGACAAGTTTGTATGTAACAAAGTAAGGAGCATTGATGATTTTTCTAAGGATTTTGGATTGGATACAAGATGAGTTGGATGGTTCTGGAGGCAAAACTGAACGCCATACGTGCAAATAGACGTAATTACTGTTATGTAAACGAGTCTTTTGGAACTAATCGGAAGGTATAAGAAGTGACGTTTGTCAAGTAAATGTTGAAGGAGTCGAAAACGACGTGCAGTTTCTTGTCGTTTTAGTCTTGTATGCGGGTTTCTGAGTAACAGGGATCAACGGAATATCATCAAAGAATACTGTAGGACAGGAAGTCGTAGGTTTACGACGGAGGGTAAAGATTATTTGGTGAGATTTATTTGATTTTTTTTTTATTCTCCATTTTTGACACCAATCTTAGGTTGGTTTAGGTTTAGGATATAGGATTGGAGTGTTTGGGAGGCATTGAAGGGATCATTTTTTACTGATAACACACAAGTGTCATCAGCATAAGTGGTGGGGACGGTGCTGTAGGATTAGTCGGGATGTCAGCAGTATACTCTTTGTTGAGAATAGGACCTAAAATACTTCCTCGAGGAACACCTGCAGATTGGATAATGAGGGAAGAATAGGAAAAGATATGATTAGCTTTGAAGATTCTATCACTGAGATAGGAGCCGATAATAAGGAAAGGTAGAGATTTACGAAGTTTGTAAAGCAGTCCCGGGTGCAAGACTCGGTAAACAGCTTGTTAAAGAAATATAAATTAGAAACTTTAAAGAGCTACCACTCTTTTTATCTAATCATTGATCACTCACCCAGTAAAAAGAGTTGTCTCAGATTAGACTAAAAATTTATGGTTGAGTGAGGAGATGGAGTTAACCATCCAACTATGAGCAACCATCGTTTCCCCCTCATCCTTTATTACTCGCTCAATTTTAACAGTTACGTATTTAAACTCGTATTATGCTCATCCTCACTGTAGTTTTGTCCTATTGGATAGGTAAGTCTCATTCTATGAATAACCTAAGTGTGGTTTGTTGGTGTTTAAATTCGTTAAGTACTCCAGCTGAGACAGAAGAACGGGTTATCCTAGAGGTTAACAACCTATTCTAACCTGGATGGAAAGATCAAGATTTATTTCGTGGGTCCGCCTCGAAATAAATTTTAACCCACCCGGGTGGGATTCGAACCCACGATTTTCTGTACTGGTTGCGCTGAGAATAAACAAAATTATTACTTATGTGTACAAATACACAACTAAAAGCTCGTATTCATTTATTTATTTTTTTTATTTTAGCTCTCCAGATATAGAACTTAATAACCATTAATGTGGCCTAACAGTAACAACATTTCTGCTGTTGGTCACGCACCTACCTTCCAGGAGCTCCTTTATTTAGTTCACACGACACAAGTTAATGGCTCTTTAAATGGACTATACCTACTTCTCTGTTGAAGACTTCGTCAACAGCGATTTGTTTTAAACAACCTTTTACAATAACGAAACGTAGGATAACAAATGAATTTGTTCCAAAATTGTTAAGAAGTCGTACATAATTACAAAAAAAAAAAAAAAAAAAAGAAGTAAAACCAGTAAAAAAATATACCTTATTTATCAACAAATAGGAGGTAACAAATGTAAAGAGGAACTAATCATAACGTTATAATTTCCCTGAAACGGACGAAGACGCTTATTTACACTGAGATAGTTAAACTAATGTTACTAACAAATTTATAGTACTTCATTTGTCCAAGTATTAAAATTTAATGTTTTTACTGGTTTCATTAAAACTTTCTGGGAAATATTTCATACATATGAGAGAACTAATGGTTCACTTCAATGGATACCCATTAATTTCGTGAGCTAAAAATCTCAGGTCAATTTATTAATTCAATAAATTAAGTACCTTATAAGTATGTTGCTTATGTGGTATCTAGTAAAATAACTGAAGATGAATTGAGAGGGAAAGATATTACACCATATCACCCAGTCACACTAAGGTTACCTTATTTAAAGAAAACACTTTACGTAAATAATGGACTCCCCTAACTAGATTATAGCAGAGGCTTCACCGATTCTGGGACTCAATTTATTTTTTTGTTTTATTTAAGTTTCATAAATAGGTTTGCTATCTCATTATAACAATCATTTATAAAAAAAAAAAGAAAAAAAAAAAAAAAAAAAAAAAAAATATAATATAAAAATAAAAATAATAATATATATATATATATATATATATATATATATATAGCTTTTTTCAACCAAATTCATAATTTTTTCAACCAATTTCATAATTTTTTTAAATCAAATTCATAATTTTTTTCAACCAATTTCATAATTTTTCAATCAATTTCATAATTTTTTCAACCAATTTTATAATTTTTTCAATCAAATTCATAATTTTTTCAACCAAATTCATAATTTGTAATTTTGTGTCAAATCACGTGTTCGAATCACGTCATTCGTTATTCTATTTCCGTCATATTGTGATAGTTCGAAGGTAAGTTCAATTCTTGTTTCCTTTGCATGGAGGTATATGTTTCCCAAGTAGTTCAGAGCAGAGTTAGGCAAAGTGTAATTGAAATAAATTCTATGAATTACGATTATACTGTAATTGTAATCCCGGGCCGGGATTAAATTACATGTTATAATGCAATTACTTCATGAATTACGATTTCAATGTAATTCTTATATGTAATTCGATAACGGATTACATAGTTGAATTACGGATTACTATTTCTTGTAATTTTAAGTATGAATTATTTTCAGAATAATCCGATTACAATATTTCTTCCATTAAATAGGCAAATAAATATCGGAATATCAGTTTTGACCTCCACCATTCAAGTTTTCTCTTATTGTTAACGGTTTTGAACTATCACCATCTTTTTCTTAGGGAGAAGAGTGGGGGCTATTTTTCTAAATTGAGAACGGCTCGTCCGATTTTAATGAAATTTGAAAATTATGTTTCTTTCGTACTGATTAGCGTATATTTAGGGTTTTAACAGTTTTATTAATTAGTGGGGGTGGGGAGGGGGCTATATTTATATTGTTTTTCTGAACAACTATTTTAAACAAATCTTTTTGAGGAATGATTTTCACTAATAAAATATAGATATCCCCTGGTTGTCCCACCCCTCACCACTGATCTCCATCACTACCCTTAACATAGGTTTCTGTATCGTGATCTAGAACATTTTATATTTCCTCTTCACTCAATTCCAAATTTTTATTTGATTCTCCGGTTTCTATTTCATCTTTGTTAGTTCTGAAAACTTTTATTCCATTTTTATAGGTTTTCACCTGATCAAACATTCCGACTAAGATAAACAAAAGTATAAATGCAAAAGAATCCTACTTACATTATTTCGAATCCAGCTGATTGCCGAGAAAGGGACGAGAAAAAACCAAATCGAGAGCGGTTACTTGTACTTTGTGCAACATTTATGACTAAATATTTTTTAATCAGGAAACTACCTCTCCTACCACACTGAAAAATTACTGGTGGCAAATACAGGATTATCTCGAGAAATAGCTAAAGCCAATTTTCCAGGAAGCTAACCGGAAGCGAGAAAGAGAGAAAACAAGTATCGTGTTTTACAAAGTATAAATGCCAATTCAAATACAAATGAGGACGAGCCGTTCTCAATTTAGAAATATAGCCCCCCTCCCCACCTCTACTAATTATAAAACTGTTAAAACCCTAAATATACGCTAATCAGTACGAAAGAAGCATAATTATTAAATTTCATTAAAATCGGACGAGCCGTTCACAATTTAGAAAAATAGCCCCCTCTCCTCTCCCTAAGAAAAAGATGGCGATAGTTCAAAACCGTTAACAATAAGAGAAAACTTAAATGGTGGGGGTCAAAACTGATATTCCGATATTTATTTGCCTATTTAATGGAAGAAATATTGTAATCGAATTATTCTGAAAATAATTCATACCTTAAATTACAAGAAATAGTAATCCGTAATTCAACTATGTGATCCGTTATCGAATTACATATAAGAATTACATTGTAATCGTAATTCATGAAGTAATTGCATTAAAACATGTAATGTAATCCCGGCCCGGGTAATCGTAATTAATAGAATTTATTTCAATAACATTTTGCTCAACTCTGCTGGGAATCATATACCTCAATGCAAAGGAAACAAGAATAAAACTTACCTTCTTCGAAAAATCACAATGTGAGGGAAATAGAATTACAAATGACGTGATTCGAACACTTGATTTGACACAAAATTACAAATCTTACAAATTATGAAATTTGTTGAAAAAATTATGAAATTGATTGAAAAAAATGTGAAATTGGTTGAAAAAATTATAACTTTGATTGAAAAAATTATGAAATTGGTTGGAAAAATTATGAATTTCGTTGAAAAAATTATGAAATTGATTGAAAAAATTATGAAATTGGTTGAAAAAATTATGAATTTCGTTGAAAAAATTATGCAATTGGTTGAAAAAATTATGAATTTGGTTGAAAAAAGCTATAAATATTTAATATTAGGTCAAGGCTTTCTTGATTACATAACAAAAATGAAGTCAATACGTGTTATTTTAAAGTACAAACGTGACCGCGCATAGATATCATAATAATGTTCCCGCAATGATCCAAGACCACCTGTTCCGGAGATGGGTGGGTTCAATGCCCACTGACGTTTTTGGCTTTCTCCTTTGTTTATTATTTAAAAAATAAATTGTATTTATTTATACGATGTTGGGAGGGTAGGAGGGGGGGGGGGGGGGTTATGGGGCCCGCAAATATATTTGCTCTGAGGCTCAGGCAAATATATTTTCCCGAGGCTCGGTTTGGCTGACGGCGGCCCTGGTTTTATCTGCTTTCAGAAGAAGGAACTACCCCATCAAGAATTTCATTATTTATCTACAATTGGAATATTAATCATTTAATAACGAATAACAAAATTTAGAAATGTTCAAATTTAGAAATGTCGTTATTGTACCATTTAGCACAAAATCGGTGCCTTGATCATTATCTCAATTTCTTATCTGCAATACAGTATTTTCTTTCATACTGCACGTTGTTATTAACACCCCAAAGGAATGTGAGTGTTAGATATTTAATGTAGAGATATTATACAGCCATACTTGGTCGTTTCTGATCTAGTTAGCAATGAATGTTGCCTTATCTGTTCTACCTGGCATGATAAGATCCGTTGACGTCAAAGGATGCTGCAATAACCTTGTAACCTACTTGGCTATTTTCATTTATAATTATTTTAAAAAATCATGGAAATATGAGATTTTTCAGATTCTATATTATCCACATGAAAAATAAGGTTTGAATTTTTTTTTTTTTTTTTTCAATATTCGAATAAAGCATTAATTTATAAGCATGGGATCATCCCTTAACGAACTTTGCGTATTGTATCGAATCCGGTAAAAACTATAGCAGATGTGATTTTTTATTTTTTTTATTTTTAGAGAAGAAATTAATGCAAGTATAAATTTGCAACGAACGATAAGCAAATTACAAAGCTTAGTTATTATGCAAGCGACTGAAGATCCTTAAGGAATGTGGGTTCAAGGTCACTCCCGCTATCTACATTTGTATGCTGTAGTACAGGAACTGGTTACAGATACTGTTTGCTTGTAAAAAATTCACTCTAAACCGTCATTCATGGTGCCTTAATCTAGATATTTATTGACTTTTTAAAGAAGTGGCCTTGAGAAACCGTTCGTTCCGACTTCTGTTCCTTTCCAGTCACCTGTTCCCCCGCATTCATCGGCTTTAAGTACTGTTATAGAAGAACGAGTAAATAATATATAACTAAATAACGATAAAAGTATAGTCAACTGTTAAGTATGATATAAGAAGAAGATAATCAGGGATGCAGTAAAAACACTATAATTTTTATTTTATTTTTTATTTTTCCCCGTATCATTCCTGTCTTGTCCTTATACCTTGCTTCTTTGTATTATCACTGATTTACGTATCTGTTCTTTTCTATAGCCTATATTGCTTTTTTTTTCTATAACTATGTTATTCTGTATTATCTTTTAGCTCTTTTTTTGTCATTAATTTGCCTGTCTGTTATTTTTTGTCACGTCTTAAATTTTTTTCGTATTAGCCCTGACGTTTTAACTTGGGTGTGTTATTTCTTTTTGACTGCATCCCTGATTATCACCTTCTTGTAACTAAATAACATTATACTATATTAGGTAGGTCAACGAAATTAACAACTATTTTAAATAAAAATATTATAAAGCTAACATTCATTCTACATAAAAAAGCACGCCACACTCCATAAGTGTGATGTATAATACCATTTTATAAATGGTAAAGGAGGATCGATTATGATGATGAAGTAATACATAATATTGAAAATAAACAAATAATTCATAATTTATGTACTGTTGCAGGAAAGTAATAAATGTAACATAGTATATTAATCAAAACATAATCATGTTTACTCGTTCTCATTCATTTTGACTTACGACATTCGGAATGACGGAAATCGGTTAACCTCAAAATGACTGAAATTCATTTTCATTGTGTAGTTGAAAATAAACTCTTGTTATGATATCATCCTCGCCACGACAACCATCAGATGTCATTCACAAGACGCACAATGATTAATGGTTGATGGTTAGCCGGCTTTCAAAGTAAAGAAAAAATATATAAATGTCTGAAGTATTTACATATGGAAAATAATTTATTGTACAGAAAAATGATAAAAGTACAGAATTAGTCATTTCATTTTACATAGACTTTATTTAATACAAAAGAAAATTTAAATTAAAATCAAGGGATGTGTATCGATATACAATATATCGAAATATCGATATTTTTTCTTTCGAGATAACGGTACCTAACACGATATATCGTTTTCTCTAAATTATAAAGACACAACATACAACTATATATATTGTAACGTGAAAAGGGCTCTACTGTTTTTTTATTGTCCTAACTTGGCACAACCAGTCTCTTAACAACTTGGTACTCTTAATTGGGGAAAAACCTGGCGGTTTTTCTAGGATTTTAGCGTGAATTCTAGCCATACCACCTCCTTTCACAACCGTTGGCACAGAAACAGTACAGCCTATTTAAGTACTGAACTCGAGATCCTTCATGGGTTGTAAGTGGAACAGGTTTCTTTTTTTTAATTTATTTATTTTTAATTTTTTTTTATTCTATTGTTATTGATAACAAATGCTATTTCTTATTTCTTAATTTATTTTTGAATAATGCTTTTTAATAGATTTGGTTTATTTTTTTTTTGGCTATCAGGTGAATTATTTGTCGTAATATTAATATAAAATTATTTTTAAACCGAGATATCGGTATCTAGAGTCGAGAATCGATGGTTTGGTATCGATACCTGTATCAAGAATCGAACGTTTCGATACCGAAACATTACTGTATTTTCACTATTCTCATCAAAATACTGATTTGTATGATGAGTGAGTCTACAAGCAGTACGGTGAATTTATACTATTATATAAAAGGACAAGCCATTTTTCGTTTGTGATCACTAACCCCGAAAATTACTGAACCAATCAGTACCGAATTCCAACTACACCATCTCTATAGTTCAAGGAAGGTTTAACAATTTTTTTAATTTATTTGTTATAAAAAAAGCGATTATAAGTCAGTAACAGTTAAGTTTGAAAATTGACCGATAGATGCCGAGCGTCATTCTACATTAGAGGTTACAAAAGTACCGTGCTATATAGAGCTTGATAATAAAATTTACTTATATTCAATCGAATTATTAAAAAAAAAAAATCAAATATGTGGTGCAACATGTCTTCCCTCTTAAGTTTGAGAATCGACCGATATGTTTAGCACTATTCCGCTGTAGAGTTTACAATGGTTAATTTACTGCACCCACCTGCACCAAATTTTAACTCCATCATTTTCATAGTTCTAGAAAGGTTTAGAATTAATAAAATTTACAATAATTAAAATTAAAAGGTATAATGTTGAGCGGCAAAAACGAGGTTTGCCAACACTGTCATATACTTTTATGTTTAGAAATTAAAATCCAACCACATGAAATCCATAAAGTTATTTCTGCCGAATAAAAGTTATTACCTAATCAAAATGTCGATCCTTTGATTTTTGATATTGCCTGTAGAAATATGATTTATGGACCTTTTTAGTGCAGTTTGAGTCCATCTGGATTACTAACTCATAGATTAAAATTAAAAATTAGGAGTCTAATTATGCTTTTATGATCTCTTCTACAACTAGGTTAAAAATCACTGCTATTCGTGATATTATCTTTGATAAAATAATGCTTATTAATTGCAAGATACAATACAAGGTTTTTGTCGATAAACAAATAAAACTTTAATTATTTGTTAAAATTATCTAACAAGGAGACGTTTTGAGTTGTAACTCACAGATTTGAATTCCGATTTTTGTGTGAGTAGTAGGGACCTATAGTAGTACAAAACTAGAGTTATAGCCACCAATGAGCATTGGGAGCCGAGAAAAAAAATAATATATGAAAATCAAATTTTTTTTTTTTCTCACCTCTCAGTCAAGAAAGAAAAATATGTTTTTCACGTAAATTTGTAGTTTTGTATGCTATTTGAAATAAAAATACATTCGTTATGCTTAAAACATTACCCGGCTTTAGAGTTCCCAAAACTCCAAAAAAATGACAAAATTCCAAGGAAATCCGCTGTAAATCAGTGGAAACTTTTTTTCATGAACAACTGACCTCAAATCTCGATTTAACACACCATAAAACCCTTATATGTGAAATTTTATCAAAATCAAAAATATTGATTTTCTACCCCTTTCGAGGAGGTTAAAATTTTTGAAGTTGAGATTTCATCAATCATTTCTATGCGTTAGCGTTATAACCACCAATGAGCATTGGAAGCCGAGAAAAAAAATAAAATATGAAAATCAAATTTTATTTTTTTTCTCACCTCTCAGTCAAGATAGAGAAATATGTTTTTCACGTAAATTTGTAGTTTTGTATGCTATTTCAAATAAAAATACATTCGTTATGCTCAAGACACGATCCGGCTTTAGGGTGCCCAGTGACAAAATTCCAATGAAATCCAATGTTAATCAGTGAAAAATTTTTTTCATGAAAAACTGATCTCAAATCTCGATTTAATGCACAAAAAAGACCCTTATATGTGAAATGTTATAAAAATCAAAAAAACATTTATTTCGAGGACGTTGCATTTTTGAAGTTGAGATTTTATCAACAAGTTCTAACGGCCATTAGATTTCCTGTGTTCAACCGATTATAATTGTAACAGCATCGCAAGAATAAGCGTACATTCTGATTTTTATTCATGCATATGACATTGGGTTTTAGTGGACAAAAACTGATGTGAATAAAAAATTCCGAGGTCAACTACAACCTCGGATAAAATTCGGAGGTCAACTATAATCTCAATAAGGAGAAATCCTGCGACCTCCAGATTTGGGCTAAGCTATGCAGTTTTACGGCCTGAAAATTTGGTTTCAATCGGTGGCGAAGTCTGTAATACCGCAAATTATTTTCTTTTTGTCACAAATTAACAGCCTCCTTCCTTCTAAAACTCAATAAAATTTTAGGGGTGAGAAAATTTAATTTTTTATTTCGACTAAATTTGGTTTCTACATGTTTTTTAAAAGATCTGAAAATGATGTTAATTTTTAGTTTAAACATTTTAATTTTTTTATCGGCTCCCAATGTTCATTGGCGGCTATAACTCTAGTTCTGCACTATTATAGGTCCCTACTACCCTCACAAAATTCGGCATTCAAATCTGTGAGTAACAACTCAAAACGTTCCCTTGTATGTCCTTTTCTTATGAGAGCGGGAGAAGCGGCGACAGGGGTGCTGGTATTTAATAAGGGGTTTTTATTTGATGGCTTATAATTAGTATTATTCATTCATATATCTAGGACAGGAAATTTCTTTAGAAAAAAAATACAGCAAAGAACTGGACAGAAGGATAAAAATAGGATGGCATAAATACTGGTCCTTAAAAAAAAATCTTTAAGGGTAATTTCACTATAGAACTAAAAGCAAAAGTCCTGCAGTCTTGTATTTACCCCTCAATCCTGTATGGCGCTCAGAATCGGTCAATAAAAAAAAAGGAACGGGCAAAACTAGACACCATCCAAATGAAACTTTTAAGGAGTATGGTGGGAATCCGAAGAAGTGAGAAGATTAAGAACCGAGATATCCTAACTAGTGTAAAAGTTAAAAGTCTCAGCAAGGAAGCCCAAAAACTGAAATGGAGGTGGGCTGGACACCTAGCGAGAGTCAAGGATGAAAGATGGTCGAAAAGCAGCACCGAGTGGACACCGATCGGCCAAATGAGAAGCCGGGGAAGGCAGTACATGAGGTGGAGGGATGAAATTACCCGAAGAGTAGGAACCAATTGGATGAAAGTGGTCAGGGACAGAGACTGCTGGTTGAAAATTATAAATAATCTATAGGAACAAAAGAAAAGAAAAAAAAAAAAAGTTTTGTTTTGTTTGTAGTTTTGTTTTTGGTTTAGTGCTTTACAAAGAATATTGTATATTTTATTTTGTATTTTTACTAGCCAGTTTCTATTCTGTAAAATTATTTTGGAGCTGAACTCCATTTTACCTCCTAAGGGAGAGGCTTTTGTCATAAATATAATGTCAATAAAGCTTTATTATTATTATAATTAGTGTTAACATTTGTTTGTTTTCCAGTTGAATTGATCGATGACTATTCTCTATAAGTCATTTAAATTTTAAGAAGTATAGAAGTTTAAAGTACACCTTTGACCTTCCCTATAGATCCTGCTACTTAAATAATCTTGTAAACCCTTCAGTGTTCGATGTAGACAAAAGTAGAAGTAAAGTGCTTCGGCCTTTCCTCTTCCTAAAGAGATGAATGAGAAGGAGGGAAGACATTCTCCCGACATACTGCTCTCTAAGACAGCCAAGCACTTCCGTTCCAGGTGACTATCTTCTGAATCACTGCTCTGCCTTCTTTTTCTTTTTTCCCTTGTCTTGTAGTTCCCATGGAGTGACTAAATCTACCTGAGGATGCGACAAATGCAGCCAGTGCCAACAGAATTATATACAAATAGCCGTGATGACAACATCGCACTTCTTGGATGGGCGATTGTAATGCGGGGTTTCACATGGTTTTTTAACGTTTGCTACACTCGATAATAATAGACAATTCATAGAAGTACCAGAGTGTATATCTATATCTATACTATTATATAAAAGGACAAGTCATTTTTCGTTTGTAATCACTAACCGCGAAAACTACTAAACCAATCTGTACCAAATTTTAACTACATCACCATCTTACTTCAAGGAGGGTTTATCAATAATAAAGCTAACTTATTTTCTATTAAATTGCTGTTAAAAAAGCGATAAATATGTGGTGCACAGTGAAATTTGAAAATTGATCGATATGTGGCAAGCACCATTCTACATAAGAAGTTACAAAAGTAAGCTGTTATATGGAGTTTAAAATTGACAACTAAATTTACTTATATTCAATTAAATTATTAAAAACAGATTTAAATATGTGCTGTGACATGTGTATTCCAGTTAAGTTTGAAAATGGCTGATAAGTGGTTTGCACCATTCCGTAATAGAGTCTACAATGGTAAAACAACTAAATCTATCTGTACTAAATTTTAATTACATCATTTTCGTAGTTCAAGGAAGGTTTAACAATAATAAAAATTTAAATGTGCAATGTTGTTTAGCAGAAACAAGGTTTACCATGCTGTCATTTACTTTTATGGTTTGAAAATAAAACCCAGCTTAATAAAATCAATAAAATTATTTTTGCCGAATAAAAATTATTACCAAATCGAAATGTGATAAAAGGACCTTTGCTTTTTGAAATTATGTGTAAAAAGTGATTCATGTACCTTTAGTTGTAATCACTAATAATGCCGCCTATTATTCCCTAGAGATTATTGAGAGTCTCTTTACATCTGGTTTACCAACTCATAGATTAAAATAAAAAATTGGATGTCCAATTATGCATTTACGTAATCTTCAACCACCTCATCAGTGCCATATTACCAGGTTAAATATTGCTGCGAAAAAATATTGCGAGAAAATATCGTTGAAGAAATAATGCTCAATTGTATATTTCAATGCAGGATTTTTTTCGATAAACAAACATAGCTTCAATTATTAGTTAAAATTAACTAACAAGGGGACGTTTGCAGTTGTTACTCACAGATTTGAATGCCGATTTTGGAGTGGGTAGTAGGGACCTATAATAGTGCAAATCTAGAGTTATAGCCGCCAATGAGCATTAGGAGCCGAGCAAAAAATAAAATATGAAAATCACGTTTTGTTTTTTTCTCAGCTCTCAGTCAAGATAGAGAAATGATTCTTTCACGTTTAATTGTAGTTATGTATGCTATTAGACATAAAAATACTTCCGTTATACTTAAAACATTACCCGGCTTTATAGTGCCCAAAAACTCCGAAAAAATAACAAAATTCTAAGGAAATCCGCTGTAAATCAGTGGAAACTTTTTTTCATAAACAACTGACCTCAAATCTCGATTTAACACACCATAAAACTCTTATATGTGAAATTTTATCAAAATAAAAAAATATTGATTTTTTATCTCTTTCGAGGAGTTTAAAATTTTTGAAGTTGAGATTTCATCAACAATTTCTACCGGCCATAACAACTGCTGCGTTCAACCGATTACAATAATAATAGCATCACTAGAATCAACATACATTCTGCTTTTTATCCATGCGTATAACAATGGATTTACTCCAGCGGACAAAAACTGATGTGAATGAAAAAATCTAATGTCAGCTATAACTTGAAATATTTCAATAAGGAGAAATCCTGCGACCTAAACTATGCAGTTTTACGCCTTCTCGATGACCTTAAAATTTGGTCTTAATTGGTGGCGAAATGTGCGAGAGAGTGCAAATTATTTACATTTTTTCAGAAATTGACACCCCCCCCCCTTGCCTTCTAAAATCCTACAAAATTTTAAAGGTAAAAAAAAATTATTTTTGATTTCGACAAAATTAAGTTTCTACATGTTTTTTGAGTTGAGGATTTTGAAAATAATATCAGTTTTTAGTTTAAAAATTTTCCTCACCTATATTATATAAATAAGACGTTTTAAAATGACATTTGCATAGAAATCCTAAGATTGATGAATAATCAAATCTTAATATCAGGTTTTGGTTAAAAAATATGTATATATATTTTTTTAAAATGAACTTATTTGAAATTTATCGAGTAAAAACTAAAATAATAATAGAAATAGATCATTTTAAAACGTCTTATTTATATAATATAGGTGAGGAAAATTTTTAAACTAAAAACTGATATTATTTTCAAATTCCTCATCTCAAAAAACACGTAGAAACTTAATTTTGTCGAAATCAAAAATAACTTTTTTTTTTACCTTTAAAATTGTGTAGGATTTTAGTAGGATTTTAGCAGAAATTGACAGCCAATTTCTGAAAAAATGTAAATAATTTGCGCTATCTCACATATTTCGCCACCAATTAAGACCAAGGTCATCTAGAAGGCGTAAAACTTCAAAATTTTATCAATATTTTTTGATTTTGATAAAATTTCACATGTAAGGGTTTTATGGTGCGTTAATTCGAGATTTGAGGTCAGTTGTTCATGAAAAAAAGTTTCTACTGATTTACAGCGGATTTCCTTGGAATTTTGTAATTTTTTAAGAGTTTTTGAGCACCCTAAAGCCGGGTAGAGTCTGGAGCGTAACGGAAGTATTTTTATATCTAATAGCATACATAACTGCAATTAAACGGGAAAGAATCATTTCTCTATCTTGACTGAGAGCTGAGAAAAAAAAAAAAAAAACGTGATTTTCATATTTTATTTATTTTCTCGGCTCGTAATGCTCATTGGCTGGCTATAACTCTAGTTTTACACTATTATAGGTCCCTACTACCACATCAAAAATCGGCATTAAAATCTGTGAGTTACAACTGCAAACGTCTCCTTGTAAGTTCTTTACTTATGAGAGCGGGCAAAGCCGCGAAGAGAGTTTTAAACATACGTAATTCAATCAGACCAATTTTTTGCTGTTCTATGAATTACTAATCAAAATTACTTATTTTTATATTATATTAATATTATTATATATTTATTATTAATATTTTTAAAGTGTTTTATTTTTTTATTTAGTTATTACTATCAAAGAAGTGTACGAGCCCCTTCACGCGCTAAGAATACCTTTCGTCGATTCTACCCTTGTTTCAATTTATTTTGATATTGTAGTCGCTACTATTGGTGGGAAAAAGTTATACTCCATTTACAAACAAACCCTAAATCCATGTTCAAACGAATATTATCTTCTGTTATATCTTCAGATATTAAAATGAGATATATGAAAATAATTAAGTGGAAATCAGAAAATATTGAAATATAAAACACTAAATCAATTTTGAATCAATACTATAATAAATCAGAATTTAGATAATGCTAAATCGAAAGTAATGTTAACTTCTGCTATATTTTCTCACATTAGAGAAGTGGAATTAAGAAAATATGAGACTTTTGATATACTTTCTCACATTTATTTTTGGATAGATGAGTTCCATTGAATTAATAATACAATCTGTCTCAAATTAGGGCAATAAATAATATGGACGACAAAGAATCCATTCACAAAATTTGTAAACTGAAAATTTCTCACATAAGTGGATATAACAAAATAAAAATATATAAAAAAACCAAATCCATGCAGAAATTAATCTTGGTAAATGTTGTCGTTGTGTTACACTTTCACACCTTAGGGAAGAGGAAATAAGAAAACATAAATACATAAAACTCTAAATCCATTATGAAACTCATGTTGTTAACTTCTGTTTCACTTTTTTAAGAAGACTAAATATCAATATAACACACTAAACAACACAGTTCAAGTTGGAACTGTAGAATGTTCATAAATCAATAAGGAACAGATCGATAAAAGTAAATTCGAAGTGAAGCATCGTAAATGGACTGGATGGTGCATCGCTGGTCGGCCAATTTGGTGGAGCACCTCTTCGATATTAGCACCTTCAGTTATTATTTAATTTAAATTCACAACTGCAGATTCTCCCCTCTGCATCTAGTGGATCATGATCTTTTGCATTAATTTGGATTTTGATCTCTTTCAATATTTCATTTCTTTAAATGTATAAAGTCTAAAGCATAACTATTATTTAAAAATACAAAAATAAAATTAATAAGAAAGTATATTATTGGTATTCTATTTTAAATATAAACATTAATAATAAAATAAATAATAAATAATATATACATAAATTTATATTTTTCTTTGAAATAAAAATTGGAAAGAAAATATGTTAGGTAACATCCAACAAAAGAAATTATGTCGTGAAATCAATTGCTGATAGTGGCCTTGATTGCGGTGCGAAAAGCAGAAAAACCCGACCCTGTGATTTACTGATTTTTTTTATATATACTTATTTGAACGTTGAAATCCTTGAAATATTTCCATAGACATAGATCAATTATCAAAACTAAGATACAATAATAAAGAAAACATACAAATCGATTAATTAATTCATATAGGCTTTTACAGTTGAAGTTATACAGAAATAAATACGCCAAAGTCACTTGTGAAAAAAGGGTTTCAAGAATGTAACCGTCCGTTAGCACTCCTAAAAATTACACAGATCTGCGACTAAAAACTGCATAGGATTTTTTTAAACATTTTCTTATTGATTCTGACCTCCCAAAAATAGGAAAAATATTTTAAAAATTTTATCACATAGGTTTTTATGTGTTTGGTAGTATTATGTTTATTATTAGATGTTGCTCACGATGCTTTTGGGTCAGCAGGCAGGCTATACTAAATACCCATGCTTTTTATGCTTGTGGGATAGTAGAGCTAAAGAACAGGGCTGGACTAAAAGTGATTGGCCACCCCGGGCAACTTTAAAACCTGGAGGAAAAATGTTATCAATACTACTTTGGTACCACCAGAAAAGGTTTTGTTCTCCCCCTCTCCATATCAAATTGGGGTTGATGAAACAAGTTGTAAAACCGTTAAAAAAGGATGGGGACTGTTTTAAATATCTATGTACAAAATTCCCGAATAAACGAATGCTTTTACCAATTTTTTGTGTTTGAATTAGCAAAAAACCCTAGTGTGATAGAAAAAAACAGACATCACTTCTGAAATCAGCGCATTTTAAAACATATAATTCAATTAAAATATCTCATGCAGCTGACAAACA
Organism: Euschistus heros; assembly: GCA_003667255.2. Taxonomy (NCBI): domain Eukaryota; kingdom Metazoa; phylum Arthropoda; class Insecta; order Hemiptera; family Pentatomidae; genus Euschistus; species Euschistus heros. The sequence continues at coordinate 6,269,491 of RCWM02000004.1, forward strand.
AATTCTTTTTGCAGGTCTGTGTTATTATTGTTACTCATTAATAATAAAAATTAATATTAAATTCCCACTTCAAGGTCACTCTAGGGTCTTGTGTGTCATATCAATAACAAAAAGTAATGTTATTAATTAATATTATTAATGTTATTGTTATTCATTACAATAATATTCTAAATATTATTAGTATTATTCTAGTGTGTTTCATTAATAACAAATATTCCAGCACAGTACGTCATGGTATAATTAGCTATAATGGAATAATGATTGAACAAACCAATCCTAGCCGAATGTAAATACTCGTATATACCTAGCCGAAAGAGATGTACCATGTTTCCTTGTTTTGATCCTTAAACTGAGATCTTTTTTTTTTCATTGACCAAAGCTTCTAAAAATATTTTTGTTGACATCCTGGGGTGGTCTTATCTGTGAATCAACACTAATATCACGACACTATTTTATTTTTATCAACGGCTATCATCGAAGGGGAAGAGATGTCAGCATGGACGCAGATGCATTCCCTACTTACTTTCATAGTAAAAAGACCTAAACAAAATAATTGGAATTGAGATAAAAATGTCGAGGGGATGCCATGGCCATTTCTATGACAACAGCCGCTATGAAAAACACATTTCGTCATGAGGAATTATTATTTACTAGCATCCCCCTTCGCTGCTTGGCCTGCTCTAATAAGTAAAGAACTTATTGTTAGATAATATTTTTTTCCCATAATATTCGTAGGTGAAATTATATCTCTTTTGAGCAATCAATTTATTTAATAAATTTGAAGGATCTGATTAAATTTAAAAAAAAAAAAATCAAATTGTTCACTATTCTCGCTATCTTACTTACTTCTTCATTTGCAGTTACATATATTTTCAGTTCCATTTCCAATTTGTTGCAAATGAATTGGAAACACGTAGTCTCCTCTTACAAAATGAATTCTCATATTTTTTTTTTTTAAACAAAGTTGTTCAATGTAAAAGTTGTTCCACATAGGTAAAGACCTCAAACATGCTTTTATTGTATCGGCTTTAATCAAGGACAAAGCCTACCGAAATCACTGGAAAAAATAAAGGTAATACTAAGCAAATATTTATGCAGGCAGAGGACAAATTGAATTATCCGCGAGGCCTATCAATTATATGAATCATACACACAATATAAAAAAAAGCAATGGGTCGAAATTCTAATTTGACAATAATTTTAATTAGATAAAAATAATTTAATCGATTTTATCTAGGTTTTAATTTCTAAGCCTAAAATTATATGACAGTTTGGCAATCCTGGTTTCTGCCCCTCAACACTGTATGTTTCAATCATTGTTATAATAAACTTTATTATTTTAAACCTTTCTAGAATAATGGATATGTAGTTGTTTAAATTTGGCAAAGTTGAGTTCAATCGTTATACCATTGCAAATTCTGTTGCAGAATATCGGCCGATTTTTTATACCGCACTGGGAAGCACATGCCGCATCACGTATTTATAGCTTTTTTTTTTTATAATAATTTGATTGAAAATAAGTAAATTTTATTATAAATTCAAGCTCTATGTAACACGGTATTTTTGTAACCTTTCTTGAATAGTCTGCCACCTATCGATCAATCCTCGAACTTCACTGTTATCCACTTATCATCGCTTTTTTAATAATAAATTAATGGAAAATCAGTAGATTTTATTATTGCTAAGCCATCCTGAAACTATATAGATTTTGCGGTCATAATTTGGTTCTGATTGGTTCTGTAGTTTTCGCGGTTCATAATCACAAACGTAAAATGTCTTGTCCTTATGTATTTGTTATCCCAGCGAATAAGTGGTTAAGTCAAATTGTACCAAAAATGAGTTAAGTGGTTAAAACAATCTTATTGGTTTTTCTGGAGTGTTTAAGTTAAGATGTTCATTTTAAAACAAAGTTATTCAAAATGAACATATTACTTAAACACTTATTCACCATGAAGAAAAACCTCCACGATTTATTATAGTTTCAAAACTCATTTAAGTAAAAATTCGACTTAACCACTTATTCACAACAGACTCCGAAACAGAACACTAACGACTATACGAAGACAGTCCCTTAGCGCACAGACCGACTGAATGATTTTGCACCACGATTTAATTTGTAAAACCCTGTTCAGTACATAAAACGTTTTAACATCAAATTTTTCCACATGCTTCCTACCCTGTCCAACACTTTTTTCTTCGTTTAATCCTTCTTCAAAGCTAACCAACTTGAATCGAAAGAAAAATTCCCTCCTTAAAACTCACTTTTAATTTCTGTTTAATAATTTTTTTTTTTTAATTTAATTTTTTATCCTCCGTTATTTCTTTTTTCCTTTGTTACCATCTTAATCTCAGTGTAAGATCGCCACAGAATGGCGCTCTTTAATTTTAACACTATGTTTCACTAACTGTTAATCACAATAAAACATCCAAAAGGATCACATTTTGTAAAACTATATTTAGATACATCATATTTTAATGATAAATATATCGGTGTATTATTTTATTTTTAAATGAAGATGTCTTGAATTTAAAAAAAAAAACAAAAAAAAACAAAACATATCCACTGGGATATAATAGTATAGATTGCTGAGATAGTTTTAACTTGACTTGTGTTGGATTATTGATGGTCACCTTTGTACTTTGTTTTAATCAGAAGTTATCCTTTAGATAGTTGTTTAGTCTATAAATATAAAGTTGTTTAATTTACCCCAATAAGGGAAAAGCGTGTCAGCCTTTTTATTCATTTATTTTTTATTTTATTTACCCTGGGAAAACCGGGTCTAATCAATTGAAACAAGCATTTGAAAAATTTTCTTTAGGGATAGAACGGGATATTCCGCTACCGGCGGAAAATAGGCTATCTCGTCAAGGTCTAGGACGTCTCATAGATACAGCATACATCGTACATCATACATCATACATAATACATCATACACCATACGTATACTAAACATAAGATCTGGTCCGTTCTTCCCCTGTACGCTTCATTAAAAAATAAAACGTAAAGTTTTTATAGCTGTTCTTTTGTTTTTATTTCTTAATTCCATGGAACCTCATTTGGGTTTATTTTAAAAAAAATAAAGAAAAATATGTATACGCTCTAATCCACAACAACAGAAGAGAAGCTGTTTTAACTAGTGAGATTTTATCTGGAATGGGTATTTTTATTATATGTTTTCCTGTAGTTCTTAACTGTGGAACAATTCTAGTGGAAATAATATTTAGTTGTATATTAATGTAAACAGAGATGGAACCGGTTGGATTAATGCTATTTTCGTTTGTGATCACTAACCGCGAAAACTACTGCATCAATCTGTACTAAATTTTAACCATATTATTTTTATAGTTTCAGTGAGGTTTAGCAATAATAAAATTTACCGATTTTCAATTATTTCATTATTGAATAAGTGATAGTATGTGGATAAAAGTGAAGTTTGAAAATTAACCGATTGTTAATTAAGGTTACAAAATCCGGTATTATATAGAGCTTGAAATTGATAATAAAATTTATGTATATTCAATTAAATTATTAAAAATGATTTAAGTATGTGGAGTAACATGTGTTTATAACATATACAAACACAACAACAGAAGAGAAGCTGTTTTAACTAGTGAGATTTTATCTGGAATGGGTATTTTTATTATATGTTTTCCTGTAGTTCTTAACTGTGGAACAATTCTAGTGGAAATAATATTTAGTTGTATATTAATGTAAACAGAGATGGAACCGGTTGGATTAATGCTATTTTCGTTTGTGATCACTAACCGCGAAAACTACTGCATCAATCTGTACTAAATTTTAACCATATTATTTTTATAGTTTCAGTGAGGTTTAGCAATAATAAAATTTACCGATTTTCAATTATTTCATTATTGAATAAGTGATAGTATGTGGATAAAAGTGAAGTTTGAAAATTAACCGATTGTTAATTAAGGTTACAAAAATCCGGTATTATATAGAGCTTGAAATTGATAATAAAATTTATGTATATTCAATTAAATTATTAAAAATGATTTAAGTATGTGGAGTAACATGTGTTTATAACATATACAAATAAATATGTGGATCCCGGTGATGTGGATGCATGGATGCGTAATATGTGGTTAGCACCATTCCGCAATAGACTTTACAATCGTAAAACTACAGAACCCCTCTATACCAGATATTAAATACCTCATTTTCATAGTTCTAGAAAGGTTTAGAATTAATGAAATTTCCAATGATTAAAACTTAAAGGAATAATTGCGCGACAAAAACGGGGTTCGCCACATTTTCATATACATATATAGAAATTAAAGTCCAGTAAGATGAAACCAATAAAATTATTTATTCCAAATACTAAATCAAAATGTAGATATTCTGTTTTTTGATATTACAGTGTAAAAATATGATCCATAGGTTTTTAGTTGGAATCACTGATAATGCAGTTCAATCCGGATTACCAACTCATACATTAAAATAAAAAATTGAATGTCCAATCATGCTTTAAGGTAATCTCCAAACACCTAATCTGCTCAATTATAATGAGGTTGTTCATTACAGCTGTGCTTGAAAATATCGATGAAGAAATAATGCTCAATTGCATGCTACAATACAAGATTTTTACCGTTTAACAAATAAAACTTCAATTTTTTGTTTAAAATAAATTTAAATTATTCAAGTTCTTTACTTATGAGGGCGAATGAAGCCACGACGGGAGATCCTAGTATATACATAATACCGTTAAACTTCTTTCTCTTAATTTTTACAATAATTTAAAAATGTTTTATTAATTTTAAATAAGAAATTAATGTCCATTAATATTCCGGAAAAGTAAATAAATTGATCGAAATAATTTATGAAGCACAACTTTCGAGTACTGTGAAATATGTTCAAATGTATGCCCAATACACTATACTGAAATCATGAGGAAAAGTATATTTCAAATCGCAACTACATTGACACACCAACAGTTAAATCAAAATTAAAAATAAAAAGAATTCCACACTTAATAATAATTTAATTATTACACACATAATTATTTATCATTGTTAATAATATTTTTATATATAACATATATCATAATAGATGGAAATTAGGTCATCATTGCATTATGGACGGTTCATTATGTAATGGTGAAGAGAGCCTAAAACCAACTTTCCTTAGTGCGTTACAATAGAATTATTAATAAATATAAGTAATTTGATTAAATTTTGGTCATTAAATGAAGTAAATAATAAATTAGATTTATAAGTTGAGAAATAAGATTTTTAAATTTTATTTCCAAGGTCATAGTCCAGTAATATATTACAAAATAAATTTGACTTTATAGCGAAATTGATACAGTCAGGGTCAAAAGTATTCATTTGTACACACTCTATAAATCATAAGAAATAACAAACATTAGCATTATTTAATGAGATTAATTAAAAAAAAAAAAAAAGTAAGTCTATTTTACGTATACCTCAACACTTTTAGCACATAATAAGAATAATTGAAAACCAACAATAACAAAATGAGCTAAGTATTCGAAAAGTAATGAAATAAAATAAAAGTTAAAGTGTCCGTTCACTTAATAAAATTTCTATTTAATATTGAGATTTGAGAACAATTAATATTGAGTAGGGCCACCTTTCGGCTTTTGTGCACTCTGTGCGATGTGGCATTGAATTCGCTAATTTTTGAGTTAATGATACTGATGTTCCATCCCTCTTTTATAGAGTCTTTCAAATTTTGGTTCTTAGAAACACACATTTTCTCAACTTGATCACTAGGTATTTCCACAAATGCTCTATAGGATTAATCTCCGATGATTAAGGGGGAGTGGCCATTTCTCTTTGATGTATTGTACAGGATCCACATTTTGGAATTCCAAGCTGTATGCTTGGGATCATTATCCTCCTAAAAATTGTAATTTTCTTCAATTCCAAATTTTTCATAAATTAATTACACCCCACTTCAGCAGCATTCAAACAACGCTAGGCTATGCGTGAGAATGACCATTCTTAGCTGTTGTAACTCTATTTCTTATTTCCATTGCTGTTTTGTTATTTCACTATACTTTTTGACCTCTCTTGAGATTAAACATTTTATTTTTACAATCTTCGGTAAATATTATCCTTTTCCAAATGTTACAATTATATTTTTTATAGTTTTTGGCCCATTGATATCTTAGTATTTCTCATTGATAGTTTGCTCCTAGCTGTCCTAAATTCTGTTCCCCTGTTTCGGACAAACGTTCATCCACTAATTTAGGGTCTTTCATGTTTGGAGTAAATTACTCTTGGTCGTCCTATCCTCTCTATATATTCAAAAGTTTTTCTCATTCCATACTTTTTAATAGTATCTTGGATTGCTGAGTGATGTCTGTTCATTATGTAGGCGTACAATAATTGAATGGGTCCGCCGGAAAACGTTCTAAGCGACGAAATTTCCGAAGTAGCGATATAGTACGTCATAGTATGATATAGTACTCCATTATATTATTATTATTATTATGCGCAAATATAAAATCTAACCTACAAAACCCAATCAAAACTTTAGATCATGATTTTCTTTCACTGATTACTCAAAATTTTATGTTTGTCGTTTGGAACGTTTTTTGGCGGATCCATTCAATTTGTCTTCCCCATCAGTCGCCTCTCTGGTTTTGCGTCCCATTTTCAGTTTACGAACATCAACAATTGTCACTAATAATCGCACAAATGCCGTCTAGATAAAGACTGATTGGAGGTAATCCTTAAACTATTAAAAAAGGGGGTGGTAACAAAAGCTGAAGTTTATTGTATGAATACTTTTGGCTGTTATGAGTGTATCTTAATATAGTGTATAAGTTATTAACCTAAAGACAGCCTATATCTATAGTCAGTATACTCTATTCTATAGTAACGAATGCAATATTATATATGTTTAAATTAAATAAAAATGTAATAAATACAAAATTAAACGAAAGTAATAAAACTAATACTAGTGTAGGAATACTTATGACTCATTACTTCATTCCTTGAGTCAATCTTAAATTAGTATCAAACATCATATTTATGACGTACTATTAAATACGTTATTTATGACGTACTATCAAATACGTTATTTATGACAAAATAAGTTGAATATTTTCCTTTAATAAATGCTCATACTTATTTATTTTGTTATGGAACGTCGTTCTTAGGTTTTCCGCCTTACGTGTACAACTGGTCAGAATCAGACAAGTCACGCAGCACTTCCCTATTATATACGCCTTTTTTCCCGCTTGGCAATTCCATTTGGTGAGTTTATTTATAGAACACAGAATTAAAAATAGATAACTAGGAAGTAAAAGAGATAAAAATAGCTTTACGGTTAAGAAGGAAATCATTGATGACTAAACGTAATTTACGTTTCTATCTGCAAATGTTCTTTAAAAGGCTAGGATGAAGGCAATACATCCACAATCAATACCTAAATTTAAATGGCATTAATGGTATTGCTGATCCATTTAGGACCAAGTCTAGAATTATATTGGAAGTTATGATTTTTCTCCAAAGAAATATTTTTAGGGTAGTTTTTGTTTTTTATGTTCAGCCATGATGGCGGCAGAAAATGTGCTCACGCTATATTGGCCTCTATAATATTTAATTTTATTTTCAGAGATACTTAAGGTGATATATTTATAAATGCTACAATAATATTGTTTCATGAGAACTTTTATTGCAATTGTTTGAATAATAAAATCTTTCAAAGAAGTAAAAAAAAATGTAATTTTCAAACAAAAAATCACAATTATAATTTTTTATTTGTGATATACTTTAAAGCAATTTGGGTGTATTTTAACATTACATCGTTCTAACAATTTAATTGTAGCGACCCTTATTTGGCTGAAACTGACATTTAAGTTTGACTACTCATTAGCGTTGAAAAATATCCAATCGTACTATTATTTTTCAATGGATTTAAAAATCACAAAATGTATTTAAAAAAAAAAAAATTAATCTTGCATAAAAATAACTTATACATACGCAAATAACTTGCATAAATGAAACAGTGAACGTAAAGTTCAAAGAAGGAAACTGATTTCAGATCTGCCTGGATATAACGATTTTTGACGGTTGTAGGACATCCTTGACTACTCCTTCTCAGTAAATTAAGTATCGTCCTTTTGAAAATTTATTAAATATTTTGTTTTCTTACAAAGGGACACTCTCTCTTCCCGTTTAACCCTTAAGGATACTATACTATTTTGAGATCTTCCAGGATTCAACGATTTTTAACCTCACAGGATATACCACCGTTGTTGCCCTTTTTGAGAATTGATTAAATATTTTCGTTTTTTAAAAGGACGCTAAAGGAATGATTACGAGAGATATTGATAATCAAGATGGCAAACTAGTATTTGTATTTGTTATGCTGATGATGAAGGCTCTACCGCAGTTCGACCTCTTGTTAATATAATGCAGCGTCTCCATGTGACAAAATATTTTCCCTAGTTGAGGAGGGGGGGGGGGGTAAATTTTCCCACTGTTGATTTTTTTCCCTGGGATTCCCTAGTAAAACTAACATGTGAACCAAACGTATATTAATAATAATAAAGTTCTTTATGTATTCTGTGACCTTCAGTCCCTGGAGAATAAAAAATAATTTACAGTTGAGGACCTTCAGATCCTTAAAATAAAATAATATTTTTTAGAATAAAATAACAAGTTATAATAAAGTAAAAATAAAACAGAAATATAATAATAAAAAGGAACAGAAATAATTGAACTCAGTTTGTGCAAAAATAATAAGATTTTATCAACTGTCCATATTTTATAAAAATAATAAGTGGCGATTGCCAGTTTTTGTGGATCTGGATGGATATCAGGTGGTAAATTTATTTGAGATTTTTCGAGAGTAAAACATAGGAGTCATCAACGCTCATTAGATCTTTTTAGAAAATATACGTATTTCAAGATTTATCTATATTTTATGATACAGTTTTTCTCTGTAAAGCAGGGCTATCATTTTTTCATCGTTTCCCAGTGCCTTTCAGATGTCTCGAGGTATTTCCGATTCAGTCAAACTTTTAGTGTAGTAAGTGCACTCGTTATACATATGGGATACTGAAAAACCATTGCCACACATTTCACATTTGGGAGGAGTCTCTTTGGTTATAAGGTGAAGGTGTGTAATGTTTGTATTGCCAATTCTTAATCATGCTAGGATTACTTCTTCTCTGCGCTTAGTACGACAGGAATTGCGCCATGGTTTTACGTCCTTCATAATTATCGTGGGTTTACTTGGAGCGATGTGGTCCTACAATGTCTGCCAATATCGAATACTCTCTTGAAATATCGTCTCTCTAAATGGGCGTGCATGTTCTGGTGCCATTAGAAAGGTTTTGCCACGTCCTGGATGGATAGAGCTTCTTTCGCTGCTTTATCAGCCATTTCGTTACCTCTTCTTCCGATATGACTTGGCGAACAAATGAAGTACACCGATTTTCCTCCTTCATAAAGCTTCTTGGCTAGATCTGAATACATTGTTTACCTAAGTGATCTGAATACATGTTCTTCATGGAGCGTAAAGCGCTGAGATGGCATTAATTTTAGCCACTATAATATAAACACTGCAAAGTTTGTGTATATGCTGTATAAGTTTGTGTTAGATGCTGTTGATTTGCCCGACTTAGATCCGTCTGTGAATATTAATAAATGTTCAGATAAGGAGGAAATGGTATTGTCGAAGAGTTTTCTGTATTCTTCAGGTTTTGTATTTTCTTTGGGATATTTTGATAGACTCAGGTTTAATTTTGGCTGAATATAAGACCATGGAGGTACGTCAGTTTTAATTGAGTTTAATTTGATTGATTTTAATTATGGAATAAATTTGATGTGGTATTATTCTGCTGTTGGAATTTTCTTGAGAATCTGGGTTGGAAGATGTATTTGATGATAAACAATATGTTAAAAAATATATTGTATTTAATATGTGATATTAGGTGGTTAAAGAAGTGGTATTTGAATGGCGAAAATTAAAAGAGATGGAGTTCCCTTGAAAAGAAGATAGAATTAAGAATGGTCTGTCGAAACCAGCGGAGCAATGAGCAGGTGTATACAAATCTAATTGGTAAGAACTGAAGATTTGAGCTGAAGGAGTTCAGATATGTAAGGTGAAAGATGAGATCAGACGGCTTGGAAGAGAAAGGATACAAGAAATAATGGGGACGATAAAAAAGAAACAGCCACTTTAACTCCGCATTTCATATTATTACGTAAAAATATTAATTTTTTTTATTTATGACTTTATTATTTTATCATCTCTGTCATACAGTGTATTCTGTGTTACATAAACAACAACAAAAAATAGCATAGAGGTTTATCAAATAAATTTTTTTAAGTAATTATAATATATTAAACTAGCATTCACCGTCGCGGCTTCGCCCGCTTTCAGTAAAGAGTAAAGAGCTTCGATTTTAACAATAATTGAAGTTTTATTATTTTATTATTTATCAATAATAATCTCGTCAGACGCTGACCAACACGACCTCAAAGGTGAAATTCCAAGGAGTCATCAGTGGGCCCTTTCTGGTGAGGACGGGGCTTAGACAGGGGGATTGTCTGTCTCCGGTACTATTCAATGTAGTGCTGGATAAAGTAATGAAGGAATTGTGGGTCAAAAAAAGACTCAGCTTTGCCACCAGTAGCCTATACTGTAAAAAAGGTCTTTCAATAAGACCGAAGATTAGACACTATAACACGGTTGTCAAGCCAGTTATTCTGTATGGAATGGAGACCGCTTCTCTTCCTAGCTTAAGGAAACTTTTGGGAGTAGAGAGGAAGATCTTGAGGAAAATTAATGGGCCAATAAAATTACCGGAAGGATATATGCTGAGGCCTAACAGAGAATTATACAGAGAAATGGATGACCTGAAAACGGACATTAGGTTAAGGAGGCTACGTTTCCACGGTCTTATGGTCAGGATGAACCAGAACAGAATAAATAGGAAGATCTTTGGGAAAATGTGGGGATATAAAGGGGTTGGGGGGTACATCGGACAGGTGAAGAAAGAAACGGGGAAATTCGGGAGTTCAAGTCAGGACTGTTTCGATAGGGATAGATATAGGGATAAACTAAGGGAAATAAAGGTCCTTGTGGGTACCAAGAAGGTGAGGGGGAGGAGAGTATGGAGCGAGGAAGAGAGAAGAATGCATTCTGAGAGAATTAAGCAGAGGTGGGAGGAGAAGAAGAGGGAGGGATGTGTGGGGAGAGTTGGGAGGAAATGATATTCACGTGGTCTATAAGACCGTTTCGTGTCAAAAAAAAAAAAAAAAAAAAAATCTCGTATTCTAGAAAGCATGCAAAAGGGAAAAAATGATGAAAGTATAGTTGACTGTTATATGATGAATGGAGAAGAAGATGATCAGGGTTGCATTGAAACAGAAACACGTCTATGTAGGAACACTTTAATACGTGCCAACGTTTCGACCTGCCTTGCAGGTCTTCTTCAGGGCTATAATGAAAAAAAATACTAGATGTGACAGAATACAGATGAGATTAAAAATAACAGACCGATAAACAGATGACAAATGGAATACAGAATGACATGAATAAAAAACAATATGCAAAAAAACAAACAAAAAAAAACGCTATAGAAAAGAACATATGCATAAATGAGAAATGATAGGGGAAAAAAATGTATGGGTAGTGAATACAAGGATAATAAATGAAAAATAAAAGAGTACAGAAGGAAAAGTAAAGTAAATAAAAAATAAATAAAAATATGGGAAAGAGCGAGGGAAATAAAGTAAAAAGTGATATAATAAAAGAAAGGGATAAAAATTAATAAAGGTGAAGGAAAATAAAAGTGGAAAGATAAAAGGAAAAGTAAGAAATGGCAAAGAGCACTTATCCACCGAACCAAGCTGGAGAGGAGACGTAAGTACGGAGAGTAAAGGAGAGACGGAGGTAAAAGGGAGAAAAGGCGCGGAAAACATGGATACTGAATAGGAAAAGGATGAAAACAATGAAAATGTATCAAAAATAAAAAAGAAATATGAACAACAGAGAGACCATAGAATAAAAAAAAGAGATAAATACAATAATGCCAATGCCATCACGATCGGGTTTACAACACAAATATAAAATGATACAGAGAAATAACAAAATGATGCAAATAGAAGTAAGAATATAACAAAAATACAAAATAGAGACGGAAATTTTTTTTTTTAATTTTATTTTGTTATTTATTTATTTTGTTTTTCTCATATGAAACCGAATACTTGTTTTTAAATCTAAAATTTCACCTTATATGTTTATATGTATATAATTTACATTCTATATAAGTTGCAGCCGGACAATAATACCTTTTTATTGTACTTTTCTATTATTCTTAGGGGACAAGGTGTCTCAGAATAAAGATTATTTTTCATTCATTCAAAGGACAGAATGGAAGGTTATGGTTTTTTAATTAGGTTCAAAACTTGGGAATAAGTGAGGGAATGTACTCTTTGTCTATTTTGTGGTTGATGGGATTAGACTCGTGATGGATTCGGATAATAAACGTTTACTATGGTCGGGGACAGTGGCAAGAGAAGTTTTCTCAAAATCAAAGGTATGGTTCAAGGATATGGCATGTTCCTAGAGTTTGGTAGCAGAGTGATTTATTAAGGAGAAATGGAGAATTTGTGCTAGGAGACGCGGTTTTTGAGAAGCTTTTTGGTTTGCTTAATATATGAGGACTGACAATTAGGAGTAGCACAGGGAATATGGTAGACAACGTTGGATTTGAGTTGGATAGGGATGGGATCTTTATAGATGTAGTTGAGTTTGTTGTGGAATTTAAGGCCTAGGCGTAGGTTATGTAAGGTAGAGCGGAGAGTAATAATAACGGGTAACCCTGTACAGTGATAACGGGGGTGGAGGTGTGGGGGAGTTTGAGGCGGAAAGGGTAGAGGTCGAATGATAGAGGTAATTGGAAAGGAGATTGTTGATGGTAAGAAGTGGGAAACCGTTAGCCTAAAGGATTTGTTTGATTCATAATATGTTAGTATTATGGTATTGGGGATCAGATAGGGAGAGGCAGCGATGGATGATGTTCTTGGCGACATTAATTTTTTGATGGTAAGGGTGTTGGAAATGAAAGTTCAAAAGTCGACCAGAGTAGGAGGGTTTGCTGTACAATTGGTAGATCTGGAGTGGTCAGGATTTCTGGTAACTAGGAGATCAAGGAAAGGGGGAATTATAAACTTCCCGTTCGATAGTAAAGCGGAGACGAGGATGATAAGCATTGAACGCGGAAAACATAGGATTTTTATCAGGGTTGAAGACAAGGAATTGGAAATTGAAATGGTAGATTAGTAAGAACCATTGGGATTCTAGGAATAAATGTGATTCCTCCAGTAACTATTTGGACTGGATTGGAAATTTTATTATTGCTAAAACGTCCCAGAACTATGAAAATTATGTGGTGAATATTTCGTTCAAATGGATTCAATACTTTTATCATAGTAAACACTATTGTGGAATAGTGCTAACTATATTTCGGCCGCTTTTAAAAATTCATTGGGATCCACATATCGCACAACATATTTAAATATTTTTTACTAATTGAATTGAAAATAAGTAAATTTTAAGCTGTAAATAAAACCGCACCAATGTAGCCACTGTGCAGCATTGCGCTCGCCACGATTTTTAAACTTTACAGTTATCCACATATTATCACTTTTTTAATAAAAAATTAATTGGAAAACATTAGAAACGGGCGTTTTTTAATTAGTGTATCTTTTCTTTTTATTTATTTATTTTTTTTTTTAAATTTTCATATTTTGATATTATTTCTTTACTTTGTACATATTGCAAAAATGGAATAATTTAAAAAATACGAATATAGTAAAAATATCAGGCAGATGAAATAACTATTAGGTTAGGTTCTAAGAGGTTCTGTCAATATATCATTGACATAGTCGGTTGAAAGCTGATAAGATCAAAACGTTTTTTGGAATTTCAATTAATTCAGTCAATTTTAGGTTTCTCTTGTTAAGAGGAAAATTGCCCCTGTCGTCCAACAAGTGTGCGACAGAGAGCGAAAATACTTAAAAGGTTTTCCAGTTTTCGAAGAGTCTATCAATCGAATTTTTAGTGTTCCCTTTTTTTTTTTTTTTTTTTTTTTTTTTCTTATATTAATAGAAATTTACAACTGTATTACAAATACATCTAGTAAATAAGCGGTATACATTGAAAAGCAATGACATGATTAAATCTTGTAGAGGAACTACCCATAGGTAGTACTCTAATGAAATACTTACAAAAGAAGAAGATCCCGAGGCCATCTTCTTTTCAGACGCCTCGGAGGATTGCCAGGAATGGAATGGGAAGCAAGTTGTGCAACAAGTGGACTTGGATGAGGATTAAGTTTATTATGAAAGGAGAGGTCTCTGGTTCGAGCCAAATCAGCGACATACGGGATATTAAGGTCATTGTGGATGACTTCATTTGTGATAAAGTGAGGAGCATTAAGGATATTTCGAAGGATTTTGGATTGAAGTGATTGGATGCGGGAAGAATTCGATGGTTTGATGGATCCCCATAACTCTATACCGTAAGCCCAAATAGGTCTGATAATCATCATATAGATGAGTTTTTTGTCGTGAATCGGGAGATTTGTATTGTAGCAGTCGAAATCGACGTGCAGCTTCTTGTCTTTTCAAGTCTCTTGTCCAGATAAAATCCATGGTATGTAGGTATTTGTTCTATATTATTTAGCGTTACACTATTAAAGGATACAGGAGGACAGGATGAGGTAGGTTTTTGACAGAAGGTAAAAGTTATTAGCTGGGATTTGCTAGGATTTATTTACCAGTAGTGGCACCATTCTTCAAAGGAAGTGATATGGAACTGGAGCATCTGGGATGGAGCAAATGGATTTTCATTGACTGATAACACGTTGGTGTCATCAGCATAGGTTGTGAAGATAGTATTAGGATGAGTTGGTATATCAGCTGTATACACTGTATAAAGAATAGGAACCAGGATACTACCTTGAGGAATACCAGCGGTCTAGGGAAAAATGGATGAGTATTTAGAATTGTGATTAACTTCCAATACTCTATCAGAAAGGTAGGAACGGTGGATGAGGGAATAGATGGAAGGAATTGGCGAAGTTTATAAAGCAGTCCTGGATGCCATACCCGTTTTGTCAGATCGAGTTCTATGCCATTTGGCTCTTGCTCGACGTTTTTCTACTAATAAAACCCGAATGTATTGAGGTGAGACCATGCCTTATGAATGTATCATTATATTCTGAGAGGTATTTTCTGTTATGCTGGTTTGTATTGATTTAGTAAGATGTTCTATTGCCGCATCTATTTGTTGACATGTTTTTAGAGGAGTTTTTAAGTCTATTTGGTTTTCTAAAGCCGAACGGAATTTGTCCCAGTCTACTCGTCCAGTTATTAAGGATGGAGGAAAAGGTTTGATAATAGGAGTAGAATGTAATGTAAGCAAAACTGGGCTATGGTCAGAGGAAAGGTCATCTAAGGAATCTATTGTAGTTTGGGCGTTTTCTTAAGGATGTAGGCCATTAGGTAAGATTGTTGGGTGAAAGAATAGAGAAATTGTTTAAGGATGGTATAGGGTAAAGTAAATACCACGGGAATTGGATGTTCTACAGCCCCATCGCTGTTGTTTAGCGTTGTAATCCCCACCTGCAATGAAGCGCCGCCCAAAGGATTGCAATAAAGATAACAGAATGTTTTGGGAAAGGCCATTTCCTGGTGGACAATATACAGCTGAAAGAGTAAGGTTAAATGGAAGAGAGGATAGGATTAGTGCGGTAGACTGAATGGTGTCAGTTGGAGAGGAAGGAATCAGGATGTGGGTTAGTGATCTGTAGATAAGGATTCACGTACTACCATGGGCTGTTTTGTCGGGGTGGTCAGATCTGTAAGTGATGTAGTCTTTGATGTGGAAATAAGAGGTAGGTGTCAAGTGGGTCTCGGTAATCAGGGCAACGCGAATGTTATTGTTATGTAAGAATGTGTATAGTTCATTTCTGTGATTGAGAAACCATTTGCGTTCCATAAAAGTAACTGCCAAGGAGTTTCGGATCATCGAGGAACAATAGACGTGATTTCTGTCAGGGTCAAAAAGGTCCGATAGTTTCGTCTTGACGACGGGTATTTGTCCGATCAGAAATTTTCTTTTTTTCCATCTGAAAGCTGGTTGAATTTACTATGAGTCCTCATATATGAAATTTTGATCAGGTCCCATATATATATACCTGGGTATACCTACGCTAGCGCCCTGAGAACCCCGTACCCTTGTGAAATCCACTTCTTTTCTTTTCAGTATATCTGTCGCTAACTCCGAAACTATTTACGAGATCTATGCTGAAACAAAAAAATGGACTGGGTATTTCATGGGATTCAAAACACATTTCACAAAAAAGGTCTCATAGCAAATTTTATCAGCTTTCAGATGAAACAAAGAAATTTCGGATCAGACAAATAATTTTGGAGTTATAGCTAAAAGAGTAACGACAAATGTGTTTTCGCGGTTTGCTGCTTACCGCAACTTAGCCAAACTTTAGGCGTTGGTGATGGCCAAGCCGCTGAACTTATTAAAAACTTATTATTAATGCGATGTTTTACAGTTTTCGACAAAATATTGTATTATTCCCACACCTATAAAACTATTGACCGCGCAAAAAAAAAAAAAAAAATGAATAGAACCAAATTTGTTGCAAATTCGATTTGCTTTAATGTGTAAATGACAAACTTTGAATGATTATTTTTCTTTATTATATAACTAACTTTTTAATTATACTTACAAGTAAGTATTTTCGTTATTAATTTTTGATTTATAAAAATTTAAATAAAAGTTATAACTGTAAAAAATGTTGAACTATAGATCCAGTTAAAAATAAAGTAGCAAAGATATACATAGAATTAAAGTAAATTTAATGCTCTATCAATTTGTGTCTGACTAATTTTCTGAGAAACGGTCGTGGCAGGCACTAGAAGCAAACGTTTGACAAAAAGTAAGGTAAAAATTTGTTTTCTAATATTATTTACAATAAATAATATCTTAAAAACCGTTAAAAGTATGGCAAATGCGCGTAGAAACATTTTTGTAGGAAATTTAATTAGCTTTAGTTTTTATTCAAATTATATTTTTCTAGGGTCCACCGTTGCCGAGATATCGAAAAACCCAAAAATGGGACCTTCTCCCCTTCTCCCTACCGTATGCTCACCCCCCAGGAGACTTATAGGATGTTTCTCTTCTAACTACTCCAATCGAAGCCCTGAAGTAAAAAATTATCGCATATTTTATGCACTCTACAACATGTTTATTGACTGGAAAGCTAATTAAATTTTCTAAAACTCCATATTTGACGTGGGATGCGTATTTTAGGAGATATTTCACAAAATAAGAGACCGTATCGAAGATAATATCCCTGTATCTTGGGAACCAATGACTCTATAGAGCTCACTCTGATCTCAAATTGAGCAAATTTAGTCTACCTTAAAAGTATGTAGAGTGGCTATACCAATCAGACGCTTCCTTAACTCACATATTGAGCAAAAACTAAAAAAAAACTGAAAATGTTAGCATTGACGACTTTTTCCCGACTTAAGCAAATTTTCTGTAAAATCCCGACCACACGAAATTCCCGATATATTCCCGAAATTCCCAAATAGTAGACACCCTGCTAGAAGGCTTAAAAGAACTTAAAGGTGGCCTTTGATATTTTGAGGAGCTAGGAGCTTTAACGATGGGTATTCTCTTCGTCTCCGGACTTCGAGGTTTAGTTTTGAGGAACCAAGTTCTGTCTGTGAAGCTAACGAGTATTATAAACTTTTTTGGAAAAAATTAAATCATATATTTTCTTCATCAAGTTAAATGCATATGTTAAACGTCATTGTTACGACCTTGTAAATGTAGTATGTATAGGTATATATACATGCATATATAAAAACAAAAGAAAAAAATATGAGTTTGTGGTAGTGTATTGCGTTTAAAAATAACGATTTAAAAAGTATATTTTTGATTATTTCAAAAAATGTATGTATAATACATATATATAAAAGTTTGGTCAAAGTAATTTCTAAAAAATATAAAATTTTGTAGACAATTCCCGACCGGAATTTATCTGTAGTTTTTTCAAAATACGTTTGGCCCGATGTACCTAAATGACGTGTGAATTGGCTATACTTTCTAATCTTTCCTGGCCGTTTTTCCTCTGAGCTTCAGTCAAGCGGTGCCTTAAGTCGATGTGTGTTGTTCAGAAAAGCGAATGTGTTAGGAAACGTAAGATTAATATTGGATTCACAACCTTTTCAACTAAAACTAATGTATATGTGTACATAACTTGTAAGTAATATTTTTCAATAATTATATACCTAAATTCATTAGTTTTGATCATACTATGATACATACATACTTGTTATATTTCTACAATGTATAAATTGTAGTTATTTATGTGGTTTAATGCACCAAATATTTGATAGTTAATATTTTACTTTACGTTTTGTTTTGTTGTTTTATGCAAGTTTTCAAGCTCTTCTACTTTATTAAGGAAAATAATAATTATTTTCAAATTTAGTCTTTGATTCTTGATAATAACAACAATTTCGGGGACAGTCCAGGAGATGATGAGCCAACACCATCAAGTTCGCCTCAACTTATACAAAATATTTATTTGTTATTATAATTAAAAAACCTGTACCACTTACAACCCATGAAGGGTCTCGGGTTCAGTACTTGAGTAAGCCTGTACTGTTTCTGAGCCAACGGTTGTGAAAGGAGGAGATTTGGCTATAAATCACTCTTAACCGGCAGGTTTTTCACCAATTAAGGGTACCCACTTTTTAAGAGGCTGGTGTGCCCCAGGAGGGTCTCTCGACCTTGAAGTCGATCTACAGCTGTAATGACAGAAAATAAAGTTTCAGACTCAAACTCAGACCCGGGAGCAGGGTAGTCAAGCACCTTACCCACTAGCCACACATTTATACATATTATTTTTTTTAACATTGAACAAGTTTTACCTTTAAGTTGGTCAAATGAAATACGTTATTGGTGGAACGCAAGGGAGTTACGCTAGTTTTATATTAGGAGAGTAGGAGCAGTTAGGAACTCAACTCTTTTTATACAAAATAACACTATTTTGACTAAGAGGAAGGTTCTAATGAGTGAGCTCATTTGGACTCTGTTTCACCTAATACGAAATAAAAATTTTTAGTCTGGAGTTGACCGAACTTGCACGTCACCTTTGAAAACTATATTTTTAAGTGCAGGAGCTTTTTTGGCACGCTGTAGTTCAGTTCGTTTTGCTTGGATTGAAAATTTCACGTCGCACTTGTCAAACATTTGATGAAAAATATTTTTTGTTATATTTCATTTGTCGCTAGGACCTACAGAGGAGGATATTAGGAGGTATATAAGTTAAATGAAAAAAAAAGAAACACGTTATAAACCCCCTGCTTTTTCTCTCTCAACTTTGTTTATTTCGAATTATCATTAACTGTTAATTTAATTTAAATAATTTAAAATAATACAGATCCCTTATAATACAGGACATAAGGGCATAGATGGTGAGCAGGATTAAGCTTTTTAATTTGCAAATGTATCTCTTACAGAAAACTTAACTATATTTACTAACCTTTTAATTTTACTGAAATTACTTTAGTTACCGATACATCCAGCTAGGATGGCTTTTTCCTAATTTCCGACGGCAATACTTTCTAGGAAATTTCCTATTTCAATCACTAAAAATGCAAAACCTTTTTCATATCCTTAACCATATAACTCTGTGTTTTTCTATCCGCCTCTTGAACACACAAGATCCGAATCTGTCTGTATATCCTCTCCCATAAAACTGCTTCCTTTGAAAAATCCTTCATTATTAGTGCTTCTTCCCCTACTTTTTTTAAACATCATTTATACACCTTCTAGAAAATCAATATCCCGAAAATGTGTAAACAGATAAATAAGTATATATTTAGATTTGATTTATTTGTACATATATGAGTGTAATTTATTTATTTTTTTCCTGTCGATAATTTTTGCCGTAATTATTGACGCATTGAATTTTAAATAATACGGCAAGACATTTGTGCCAGTAACTGTGCATTATTATTATTCTTAGGGGACATTTAATTCTCAAGTCCCAGAATAAGGTTTATTTTTCATTTGATGTCATACAAAATAAAATTTGTAACATTCCAAAACTATTTTATATTACATCCTATCATGGATAGAATGTTGGGTGGGATAAGTCAGAAAAGTTCTTGGGCAATGCTTGAAAAATATTGGGGGCCATCATCAGGACTGATGGAAAATTGGGGAAAAAAACAAACTAAAAAACTACATTTTGCTTAATGGCATTCTGTCATGAAATGAAGAGTGTCAATTGTTAATTTTCAAACATATCGTAAAATGTTTTCAGACTGATCCTACCCAACATCATATTCAATGTATTCATCAAGTCATTTAACATGAATTTTCAATTATCCCCCATCTTGTCCTAATCCTTCGCTAACTTCTTTACGCCAAGCACCGGTGCTTTCCTCCTCCTGTGATTCAATAAGTTTCCTCTGAAAATCATTATTTTTCCGTTTATAGAAATGGTGGTACATTATTTTATCCTCAATAACCCAACGATCTCATTGCCGCTCTTCTTTCAGGGTTTTCCCGATATAATTAAATCTTTAATCCGCAATTGTTTTACCTTTCGATGACAGGTGTGCATCTATATAAATAAAAATGAATCGTTAAATGTGTTGCTAAGCGTAAAACTCGAGAACGTCTCGACCAATTCGAAAGCGCCTAATCGCCCAAAGGACGACCCTTTTAATCAAGAGTTGCAACGTGAAAAACTGTTCGGCCTCGATGCTATAAGGGAATCGGTTCGAGTCGGTTCCTGTTGAACTTGAACCATCAACAAAAGTATGTCTTTGATACAATTATGAAAGTTATAAATGATGGAACTGGAGAGTTTTACTTTTTGGATGCTCCTGGTTGTACAGGGAAGACATTTTTAATTACATTGATTTTAGCAACAATTTGCTTACAGAATGGAATTTCATTCGCACTTGCTTCCTCAGGTATTGTAGCTACATTGTAGTACATTGTTGTTGGCCCATCCAGCTCTAAAATTACCATTGAATATTCAAAGCAACGAAACTCCGACTTGCATCATTTCAAAGAACTCTGTAATGGCAAAGGTTTTACAACAATGCAAGTTGATAGTATGGGATGAATGCACGATCGCACATATAAGTATTTGGAGGCATTAGACAGAACTCTGAAACATCTACGAAATAATCAAAACCAATTCTGTAGTGCGATGATATTGTTAGCAGGAAATTTTCGTCAAACATTACCGGTTATTCCACGGTCTACACCAGTGGATGAACTGAAGGCATGTTTGAAGTCCCACATTTGTGAAAAAAATGCTTCTCTCATGGACAGTTGTATGTAGCATACTATGCAACATAATTACTCGTGTAATTAAGTCGGTAAACCGACAGCTTTATTTATTTACGTGGCAGGTAATCAAACTAAAATATCGTGTACCATAAGGCATTACCATGAAAATACCACATTAATACTACTACTAAGCTCTTGCAATGTCCAAGATAGGTAACGTATATTGAACTCCGCCTTGTAAGTAATACCAATGCGGCTTTCGGAAGGATAGGTCAACATCAGATCAAATCTTTATAAGATATTAAAGTCGTTGTTTATTATGGAGACATAAATCTATAAATAAAGTGATTACTCTGAAATAAGTTTTATTACTGCTAGTTAAAAATAAATATTGATGGAACCGACAGAGTTGTACTCATATTTGTGCGTTTTTTGGATATTTTCGATAGCCATTTTTCGTTTGTGATCACTTACCGCGAAAACTACTGAACCAATCTGCTTCACTTGAGGTGCGCATGATGATATAGAAGGATCAATCCTAATTAAACCAATCTGTACCAACTTTTAAACACATCATTTTTATAGTCCCATGAAGGTTTATTAATAATAAAATCTACTGATTTACTACTAATTAGTTATTTAAAAAATATGTGGATAACAGTGAAGTTAGAAAATTGACCGTTAGGTGGTGAGCGCCATTCTACATGAGAGGTTACAAAGGTACGGTGTTAAATAGAGCTTGATACTGATAATAAAATTTACTTATTCCATTAAATTATTAAAAAAAAGATTTAGATATGTGGTGCAAGATGTGGATACGAGTGAAATTTGAAAAACGAGCGAAATTTGGTTACTTACTTTACCTATCGGTACCAAATTTTATCTGCATCATTTTCATAGTTCTAGGAAGGTTTAGCAATAATAAAATTTACAATAATTAACATTTAAATGCACAATGTTGAGTATCAGAAACGTCTTTAACTATAAACCTGACCAAACAGGTCTCACCACACATTACAGGCAAACAAAACATTCTTTTAAATTTGATTTCCCCAAAATTATTCACATAAACAAAAAATCAAACGTTCTAAATCTCAACACATGTTACTCCAATTAAATACATTCAGACCTATATACAGAACAATATACATTTACATTAATAAACATCATATAAATCATTTATCTATTTATATATTACACAGAAATACGGAAATCTATTTTGTACCTGTGTCTGGGAATACCAACAGTTTTGGACAAACCAACCACCCAACCTTAACTTTTTTTTTCAAAAATTCCCCAGGTGAGTTGTGTACTAGAATTGTAATAAGTAGTTTCGTACTCCTTCATAGTTTGTAATCATATGTAGTATTCTAACGCATGTTTTTATATATATATATATTGTAGCTAACTTAATGTTTTGAAATAACTTGTATAACTTAAATAATTTTATTGTAAGGTGTTACATGTCGTGGCTTCATCCGCTCTCATAAGTAAAGGACTTATATATTTTTTTAGTAATAATTGGAGTTTTATTTGTTTGTTGATAAAAAATTTGTACTATTGTAAATATTATTGCTAAACCCTCCTTACTTTGAAAATGATGTAGTTAAAATTTGGTAACGATGGATTTGACAGTTTTATCGTTGTAAACTATATTGTGGGATGGTGCTAACCACATATCGTCCCATTTTCAAACTTCACTGTAATCCACATGTCGCACTACAGATTTATGTTATTTTTAAAAATCATTTAATTGAATATAATTAAATTTTATTAACAATACCAAGCTCTGTGTAACATTTCATGTAAAATGGCGCTCGCCACCTATCGGTCAATTTTCAAACTTCTCTATTATCTACATATTATCATTTTTTTTAAATTACAAATTAATTGGAAATCAGTAGATTTTATCACTGCCAAATCTTTCCGGAACTATAAAGCTGATGTGGATTAAATTTGGTTATGTAGTTTTCGTGGTTGTAAAAAGGTCTTGTCTTTTTATATCACAGTATATATAATTTTATTTTGTATTTATTTATATTATTTTATTTTTGTTTAGTAGATATAGATATAATTTAGAGGGAACAATTACGTTAAAATTTCTTATTGCTGCATTGTAAAAGGATAATATGGTAATATTAACATTGACGTATTAATGACAGTATAATCGAGTTCAAATATATGGACAATAATAACTACCCGCAGTTTTGGACCTTGAAACTAAACGACAACCTATTGCAGAATTATTATTTTGTTTTAGAAATTATATAATTGAAACTTATAATAGTTCACATAAACCATATAATAATATTAAAATAAACCTTAAAATTACAGACAGCGTAACGTACAATGGGCAAAAAAGCATCGTCATACAATTCTATTTCCCTACTACTCGAAAATTTAAAAGTTTTTTTTTTAATTTCTCTTTTTGATGAAGTATTACAATCTGTCTAAAAGTAGGCAATAAGTAATATAGACAGCTTTGTGAATCTATTCACACAATATGTACAATAAGAAATAAATGAAGAAAAGAGAAAAAAAAATATAGAACCCCATAATATACTGGGTGAGTACCTCTTAGTGTATTAAAAAAAAAAGGATGAAACTAAATCAAAAATGTAGAAAAACACCGCAGATCTCACCTTTATATTCCAATCCGTTGCAGATATACGATAAACCAAAGACTTCATTGAGGAAACCACGTTTTTCTCCATAAACGCTGAAATATCTTCACTTTGTTTAAATATGTTTCAAACATTGACCACATTTTCGGATTTAGCATTAAATTTTCTATATGAGAAAAGTACAAGTAACCTTAAAAAACAAACTTGTGACTTAAAGAACAGCTTGATCTTCACCTTATTTAGGGAAGTTACAATGTGTTATGTTACTTAAACGCTCACCATTTTCAAAAAAACTATCCACATAACTTAAAATCTCACAAAAACTTGAAAATTCAATCAGCTTTTGAATGATATCTTGAAAGTAAAGATTTTGTTTCGATTTTATGGGGAAATTGACTTTTTTTTTTTAATAATAATTTATTGAAATTTACAACTGTACAAAATTTATACATCAAGTAAATGTGTTGTTAACTATTACAATAACGTGACAAAACTTGAAAATACTCATCAGTAGCACTTTAATAAAAATTCTACACTGGAAGGTCTCTGGGCCATCTTCTTTTCAGACGCCTCGGAGGATTATCAGGAATGGTGTGGGAAGCAAGTTGAGAAATTAGGGAATTTGTTTGGTTATGGAGCTTACTATGAATGGATTGGTATCTGGTTTGGGCTTAATCAGCAACATATGGTACATTAAGATCATTATGGATAAGTTTATTTGTGAAAAAGAAGGAGCAGTGAGGATTTTGGATTGTAAGGATTGGATACGAGATTAATCTTGTATGTGGATTCCAAGTTAGACGTTTGTCCAAGTGGAGTCCTAGGCAGCGGATCTGTTCAACAGAGATTAGTGGAATATCATTAAAGGATACTGTAGGACAGGAAGGGTAAAGGTTATTTGGTTAGATTTTTTTGAATTTGTTTTGATTCTCCATTTTTTACACCATTCTTGAAGCGTTAGAATTGACTTTTAAATTCGAAAAAATTTAAATAAAACATTATGATAATCTCTTAGTGGAAGTGTGCATTTATAACCTTCATTGGAATAAACCAACGATACCCCTCATGGAAAGGTGCCTTCCCTGTAAAAACAGACTCATCTGTCTATAAAATTCATCTCAAAAAGTGGTATTTTTCAATATCATTTGTATTCAGTAGCTAAAGGCAAACTTGAGGTCTATGTTCTTAATCATTAGGTTTTAAACCTTACATTAAAATATGTATAAATATCGGGAAAAAAATAAATATCGGATACGTATAAATTAAATAGCGTTAATGAAAGACAGGATCCTTGAGGAAGTCCAGCTGATTAGTGATATTTAGGAGAATGCGGTATTGTTAATTGTGATCTGAAGGGATCTATTGGAAAGGAATGAGTGGATAGTATGTAAGGATTGGATACGAGAAGAATTGGAAGGTTTAGTGGAGCCCCAAAGCTCAATTCTGCATATCCAAATCTGTCTAACTATTATCATGTAAATATCTCTTATTGGGAGTTTTGAACAATTGTCTATTAAATGTTGAAGCAGTCGAAAATGACAAGAATTTTATTGTTTATTAAGTTTGGAATGTTAATCTACCAGTAAAAAATTGCCTATAATCGTATACCTTAAGAGTATTATGCAATGGATACAGAACAGGTGTTACCCCCGCACGTCACTACCACACCAATTACCTTGGGCTTACCAAAGAACCTTACGTAGATGTTGTCCCCGGCACAGATTTCCTCGACCCACGATCCTCTGTTATAAATATCTCGACTATTGTGTACTTTCCATGAGGCGTCATAGATCACCAGGAAGGACATCTTTGGCCCGGCACCTTGCATTTAGTCTTGGGAATCCCTGCATTCCTGAGGAGCGTGGTGGGTGTGAGAGTCGTGTGCCATCACGGCCATTATCCAATCCGAGCAGGTCATCCTTTCCCATAGCAAATGATCCTGCGCTAACCGCACCTGCGTCAGTCCTTTCCCAATCTGCTTAGGATCCATTAGTTGAGCTGGAAATAGTACCAAGTGGATGAATGGACAAGTTATGCAAGGTGTCATTAATAAAATTCCCAGGAATCTTAACCTCGCCGCCAGCAGCCAACCTGTCGCCTCCCATTTCCTTATACGATATTGTGTTATTTTATTGAATCTTTCAATGTTCAATATCCCGTATTATATAATTTTATTTTCACTATTAAAATGTAAATTTTATAATAATAATATATACTTATTTAACTACTACTAACTAGGGCAGGACATAATTTCAATTAAGACTTTAGAAATATATCAGTTTCGTACTTCTCCAAAACTTACTAGACAAACGTTCAAAGCTCTAAATAAATTTCAAAAGACTTATTTACATGACAATTATGAGAAACATTTGGACATATGGAAAATCCTAAATGCTCCATATTATATCTCAAACAAATATATTGGCGTAATATTACTAAAAACGTTTCTTTTGACTTAATAAAATAATTATCAATTTAAAACAAACCATCTGATTAAGCAATGAGCAATTATGCTAGAAGCAAGAAATAAAAGAAGATCGTAAGGTTTGTTACATTATATAGTATTCTCTATTATATAGTGTTTTATTATTAAAAAAAAAAGTTCTTATCCTATAATTTAAATTTTTAATAAATTACTAAATTTAAATGTTTCTAAACTTTTTTGAAGCTACTCGAGTCGAATTATATTAGATTATTGTTAATTTAATGGATAAAATATTTAATTAGTTTTCTATAGAGTTGTAACAGATAAAAAATAAAAAAAAAACATTTGAGGGGATTTGATAAACACAGTAGGAGTCATGATCTGAAGAGAAAATTTAAAGAAAAATTTCACTAAATGGAAATCAGTTCGATTTCTTTTTAATAATTATTGGGACAATAAGAACATTTTGATTCAATCTTTTCAATTTTTGGCTACTCTTGTACAAACGCACGATTTGGAGAAATATGTGAGCTTTTAGGACGACTTCGATTTTATTCATATTTATATTTTCATTCATAATTCGTAATCGATTTAAAGAATAATGATAAATATCATTAAAAAAATTATATATAATACTTGATTGTATTTTAACTGGAGATACATAGAAGTTTTTTTAAGCTATTAATATGATAAAAAAAAAAAAAATTAAATGTGCATAAAAATAAATAATCAATTTTTTTAAATTTAATAACGAACCGAATAAAATCACCTTATCAAATATTTATTTGATTATTATTTCAATGCCACAAAATTTTTGAATAGCCCAGCATTGGGTGGGTATAAAATATAATTAAATCTTACTGTAAAAAATGTATTCATATTATAATTAACCGTTCTTTTTTTTAATTTCCTACTAGTATAAAATATTAAATAAAAACTCAGGAGCATTATATTAATTATATAATTATATTTAAATTTTGTATCGAATGTTAATATTGAAAATAATGCAAACACCTGAAAGCATTTACTACAATACAAATAATACATTATATCATATTTCCAAACAAAAATGTTTTATATATTACACTAAACAAATTAATGTCACAATTATACTTTAATATTTACAATCTGTATAATAATTTTCGTGTTTTCTTTATATTATTGTATTTACTAAGGACAATGACCCAAGCCCCTTGTTATTGGAATGATAGCGCTAGAAGGGTGTGTAGGTCTGGTAGAGCACTGCGGTATTTCAGGTTAGTGTTTGCGCCCAGTCGTCCTCTCTGGGTTCAAGGTTGTCGCGATGTATTTAATCCTTTCGTTTTATTTATTTATTTTATTATTATAAATTTCTAACATACTTTAGTAAATTTATGATATTTGTGAATACGTATTATTATCAATATGTTAATTTAAAAAAAATATAATCGGCTAAAGTGTCCTATTTAAATCCTACAATTGCTCTGTTATTTAGTTCTCATACCAATTTTTTTTCCATGAGATCATGTTATTTTTCAACTTTTATCGGATGCAATACAGATTCGTTCATGCCGACTGACACATTTATCAGATATAACTACCACTGGAGAGGCCTCTGACGTCAAAGATACCTAATTTTATACGAATTTTCCTTTTATGAAATAAGAGAAGCGTCCACTATTCGTGATTATCGACTTCGCAAGAAACTTAAAATGATAATGTAGCAATGACGTCAATGGTCCCCGGTCCCTCTATTAAATAATATACGATCCTTTCCTCTATTTCCTCACCGTAAATATTTTTTTTAAATTAAAATAAACCTACGTCATTATAGCAGTTACCTTTTATGGTAATGTGGTCACGGAGGAGTATCTCTAGTCATAGAAAACTCAAATAGAATTTGAAGTTGCAGTGGAATCTCCCTGATCCTAACTAATTGTGGCTATAAAGTTTTCGGAATAGCGAAAAATTCGGATTATAGGGGTTAGGGGAAAATATGACAAAGACTCAGACTGAAGGATTAATTATTTATGGGCTCATTTGAATATTTTAATTTTGTTTTGTTGTTTATCTTCTAATTTATCAATCTTATATTTGCGTATAATTTTTTATTGATTTGAAAAAAAAATGCAAGTAATTACTGGATTAAGGATTACTGGAGTGTTCGGATCAGCGAAATTCTATTGTATTATTGATACTTTTTTAAAATGTGAAATTTTGGTTCCAAGTAATCGATTGCAGCTCATGATATATTTTTTAATAATCTAAACCTGATTAAGTTTTGTAACAGTATTTAAATCAATAACATTAAATTATTTTTTTTAATTTATTACCTTTTTTTTTAATTTACTTATAAATTAGTACTACCATTGTGATTAAGACTTCCCATAATTTGCAGTTTTTTTTTGCAGCATTTTACCTTCGATAAATTTATTTTACTTTAAAATATAACACTATTTTCGATATTCAGAATATTCATCTATTTATTGGTTATTTACTGTTACCTGCTGCTAGTTATCGATTACGAAATTAAAACAGATTTCAAAAGGACGAAAATTAATTCGGTCATAAAAATTCGTCAGATCCTGGCTGTATTCTTTAGTGTCCTGTGAAAAGGATTAAAGGGATTTAAAAAAAACCAAAAACTTTTTCAAAAATTTGAAAATTTGTTTCCTAGAAACCGATCGCTGATGTTGGCAATAATTTAGTGGTACCTAATTGTGTTATAATTTTACATAAATTCTGTGTTATTATTTTTAAAAAAAACATTATAAATGGTGCTTTTAACTTTGAGATCATTTTTTGTGCACTAGGTTAATATTGCTAGGTACAAAAATTATAGCATTCTCTTCAAAAATGCTGCATTACTACTGCAATTAATTGGAAACAGTAAAATAAAGAACTGAGATTGCAATGTGAACCAGCACGAAGTACAAGCGAGTAATATGCAACCAGACAATAGCAGCATTTTATTATACATTTTGTTTTCTGAAAACATCTAATCAATTTACAAAAGGACGAAAATCAATCTTCCTTTGGCCGTCGAAAATGGTTAGATTCTGGAAGATCTGAAACCAATAATTGGCGATTAAAATCTTGTAAATGGGCACAATGGGAGAATAAATTTCGAATAGATAACTTAATCATTGCGTATAATTTGCCCACATAAAATTCAATAGTCCCGATTTCCAAAAGTTACAAATGGATAACTGATCCTTCATCTCGAACTGCTATCGAGATTTTATTTGATACATAACCCAAATATTCAATAAGTTATTCTCGTACATAACTAACTCAACGACAACGTAACGTATCATGACAACGTACTGGACATTTTATAACCTCTAAAGATATTAGTTTCTAAATTATTTTTAGTTTATAATAATAACGAGTTGTGATCCACACCATTTACGTCCGATCTATTAAGTAATTCTTGTATGTTCAAGCAAAGAAAAAATTACACTTTGGGAGATTATATGGTATAAGAAACATTCTGTATTATGAGTTGTTTGGAAACTAATTGATCTTGTCAGTTACTTAAATCATTTAAATTAGCTATGCCTGTCCGATAGTGTATTATTTTGCTGTTTTTGAATTACTTTGTTGTCAATTTCGTAAGTGCTAATCTTAGTTATCAATTAAAAGTGGGGTTCATTTATTTATTTATTGTTTGTTTATTTATTTGTTAACTTGGATATCACTTCTACTTTGATAACAATGACGATTAAGGGAAGTTGGGTAATAGTTTCTCCTGGGAGTTCCCTTTTGGTGACGTCATAATGTGCAAATTAATTATATTTTCGTCCAGTTATCTACACCAGGAAAGTATTCGTTATCATGGCTATTCTGTGACACGGGAATGCGGTTTCCTTCCAGCCGCTGGAGAAGTGACATGATTGCACGGTATTGTGTAATACTAATAAGATCAATTAAAAAAAAAAAATGTGATATAATTTTTAATCGAAACAATAAGAAATTATGATCTTACTTATTGCGTATAGTGAATATAATGTGCTCTCTTAGTAACCTACGTGTTTTTTAATGCTATAATTAATGTGTCGACTTCTAAAATGAGATAAAAAACTTAAAACTTTTCAGAATAATAGAAAAAGCATAACTAGAATTCTTTCTAACAGTTAAAAAAATACTTTGCTGGCCATAATGCAAATAATTTCCTTCTCATTCATGAATTTCCAAAAAAAACTTGTTAAAGGGTAAAAACATCTTCAAAGAGACAACTGGGACCCCACGATATATTGATGTAATTTTTTATGTCAAGTCTAAAATTTTGAATTTTTTTTTTTATAACAGGTAAGAAGCAACCTGTTTCTATGATATAGATTATTCATATTCTTTATGTAAATTGCTTAATTTGATTTTTTTTTTCAAAATTAATATTCAAGCTTTTATAAATTTAAAATGCCACTGGCTAGGTGGTGTCAATACCTTATAATGGAATTTAGTAGGTTTTAAATGGAAACAATTTTACTAAGAGAGAGAGGAGAAAAAAGTTAGAAACCAAATAATTATCTGCCTTAGCCGGATTCTGAGCTAATGAACCTCGTATAAAACAATATTCCCGCAAAATGAGAAAATTATTAACATATGACAATACATATATTTATATTAATTTAATGAGTTGCCATATGTGATATTACGCTTTCTTGTCTTATATTATTTTTGGACAAATTTGTATTCCTAGTCCTGGAGACCAAAATATTATAAAAAGAATCGCGCAACAGAAGCCGTTGCGATAAGAGCTAGTTTGCTGAGAAACATTTTCAGGAACATCAGTTACAATTTTCTTATAAAG
Organism: Euschistus heros; assembly: GCA_003667255.2. NCBI lineage: Eukaryota > Metazoa > Arthropoda > Insecta > Hemiptera > Pentatomidae > Euschistus > Euschistus heros. Next base: position 6,300,693 of record RCWM02000004.1, read on the forward strand.
GTAAGTAAATTATTGCCAGTTGTCAATTAAAAATGACGATAACTGCAATTATTGAATGAGAAAACCATAGCTGAGGTGTCCTTTTATTCAGGCTTTTCACCCAAATTATTTGGTTTTCTTCTTCTTTTTTCTAAAAAGTAGAGCCTATAATTATAAAGTGAATAAAAATTCTTAAGATAAAAATAGATCTTTTCTGTCTCCTCTCCTAATAAATAAACAATGAAACATATTATAGAAACTAGGACTTCTCAAAATATATTATTTTTTTTTTTTAATTCTAAACCAAAAATTGAAAACGTTTATTTGAAATGTCTTTATTTATTTATTTATATGATTACTGTTTTAGGTGCCGTGTACAACAAATCAGGCTAGAGCCACCATTACATAACATTTGTCATTAGGTTATGGAATAAGTTTTTTTGTGACAAAATAAGGAGCTTTGAGGATTTTACGAAGGATTTTGGATTGTGTGGACAGGATACGAGAAGGATCAGAAGGTTTAAAGGAGCCCCAAAGCTTTATAATTATAAATATATAGAAATATCTTTAGGTTACAAATTAAAAATTGATATATTCCATAAGTCATTCTTCATCAAATATTATTCAAGTGTTTATGATGATACAATAACTTTGTTGCTTAGATTTCCTTATTGTATTTTTAATTTTGTATAACATATCAGACTTAGCACCTTAGGCTATACAATTTCCTCCTGGCCTGCCCTAGTTTACAACTATAGACAATTTTTTTATAAGTTAAATTAACATAAAGGCTTAAACAAGAAAGACGTTTATTACAAAGCTCCCAGTAAATTACAAAAGACAGTAATTAGACCCATTCGGAGTTAAGCTTTGGGGCTCCTATAAACCTTCTCATCCTTCTCTTATCCTGTCGCCACAATCCAAAATCCTTCGTAAAATCCTCAATGCTCCTTATTATGTCACAAAAAAAAAACAAAAAACATATCCATAAACATCTTAATGCTCCATATGTTACTGACTTGGCCTACACCAGATACCTATCCTTCCATAGCAAACTCTATACCCACTCGAATCCACTAGTCTCTCAATTTGCCACATGATCAATCCTGATAATCTTCCGAGGCGTCTGAAAAGAAGATGGCCAAGAAACCTTCTAATGTTTACTTTTTATTGAAGTGCTACTAGTGAGTAATTCTTTAAATGTTATTGACATATCATTGTAATAATTGTCTTTAATGTAATGTAAACAGTTGTAAATATCAATAATAGTAAATTAAACAAAATGTATATTTTCTTATTCTTTATTTAATTTAATTTATTTTATATTTAACTTACAATACATGAATCATGTATGCTTATATGTAAAAAAATAATCAAAAGAAAATTATAGAAATCACATATACATTATGTACGTCCACGTATGGTTTCTAAAGGAATGAATAAAATCCCTTCCAACAGAGTTACTGCTGGAAGGAAAACATTAAAAAAAAAAAAAAATTAATTAAATATAACATTGGACATTGCGTTTTTCATTATATATTTATAATTATCTTTTATGTGACTAGCACAGACAATAACAATTTAAACTCTGGATGATTTTATTGAGGAACAAGGTTGTTTCCACGATGTATTACCAAATTAAGTTTCACATCATATTTCAAGTGTGACTCAGAATAGAGCAACAACAATCATCATAATTGTTTAAGGAAAACCAATCTAATAATGAATTGTTAGTAATTTAAAAGATTGTTTAGCGTCCAATTTACTTAAAGCGTATATTCAATTAATTAATCACTTGAAGTAGAATGTCTAAGACATAACTCTTATCTCTGAGTTACCTCTTAGACCTCCTGAGAACTGAAGATGAATGTTTAGCATTCGAAACTAGTTTTCTAATAAAATAATCCCAATAGTGGCAATTAATTCATCAATCCTAATAAATTAATTAAGAAACGAAATTCTATTTGTTATTATCAGACAGAACAACTAATTCCAACATTCTGTTATGTATTTTGTTCAATATTGTATGGAACGCAAACAAAGCTGTTGTTACCTACGCTTGCATGCATTTATGTACTCCAACAATGTCAGAAGAATGGGTTACCTAGCAGGTCAACAACATATTCTACCCAGAGTGAGAATGTTGAAATATTAGGGGACCTAGGTTCAACAACAAATATATGCCAATCTGCCTAGGCCGGATTCGAACCGGCACGTGGAGGTTACAAGAATGACACTCAACACACTACCACGCACAGTGGTTCAAAGTGACGAAAATGCGGCAAACATTTATTTTATTGAATTCGCTGAGTCGCTAATTTTTTTTCTAGTTTTTGTTGTCTAACAAACCAATAATCCAATTTATCATTGGATAAAGTAGGAATTAAAATAAAAATGAGTTGAACGAAATAGTATAAAGTTAGTTTAATTGTTGTTAATTTTTATTTATAATTTTTTAAACGATTGTTTTGAAATATATGCATTAAACATACACACTAAGTCCTTAGGATTTAAACGTTTTCAGTGGTAATTTACTAGACACATAGGGGGCTCGATGGCTAATAGAGTTGGAACGAGCGGTTCAGCGTGCTCGGTACAGATGTGGGTGGGTTCGAACCACACTTGGGTGGTCTAAAATTTATTTCGTGGAGGATCCCACGAGATGAATCTTGATCTTCCCAAACTGGATGGAATGGGTCAGTAACAAGTAGGATAACCCGACCATCCTGCTCTTGTTGGATCACATTAGGACGTTAAGCCCCACAAAATAACAAGTGAAAATCAAATATAAACATTTGTTAACTAGATTATTATAGGTGTATAGAATAATATTTATATATACAATTTCCAGCCCACCGGGAGCCACCGATAAAACTATATCCGTTAATTTATATTTTGTAATTAATTTTTATTTTTATGTCAGATAGTTTTTCGTATTAATGAATCAATTTTATTTTATTTTCGGTATAATACGTATCCTATGGTTGTGTAAAACTAATTACAATTAAATTAAATTTTCCATTAATGATCATAAAAATTAAAACTAAGGTAGTAAGTCCAAAAAAAGTAAAAACCTGATATTTCAACTTTCATGGCGTATTTTTGTTAATAAGTGTATTTTTTTTTTCAGTTATAAATTACGATGTAAAAGATAAAATATGTTGAAACTTCAAAATTGCTATTTTTTCCGCTCTTGTACCACGTCACTGTTACAGGATCTCAAGCGTCATTGTTATTGGATATAAAACTTGCCCTACTTACTGTGTTACTGAACGAGGAGAGCAGCAAATATTGTTTACATATCGATTGTTATATTAGAGTGATGCAATAGATTCTTGTTCTAAAACGGTTTCCTGATCAGGTGCAAGACCTACAATATGAATTTATTATAGCGGTGTCGTGATGTAGCGCCTGAGAGTCGTCTGCAATTAAACTCCTGAGGTTTTCCCCAGCCAATGTCTTCATTTGAGCCAACCTGCTTTTAAACATGTGCAATATTTCGCACCTGTTCAATAGGAAGGAAAAAATCAGGTTCCAATGCATCAATTAATGTAATCAATACCAAATAATAATTTCACCACTTAAGCCTCCAGGAATTTTTTCAGTTGTGTGGTAAAAGAGAATAATAAAAAAGCGCCAAAAAATCATCATAGAATGAAGCTTCTTGTTATTTAATTGAATAAAAAGTGACGTAACCGTATTCAATGTCATAAAGACAGTCAACGGTATAATAATTTTTCAAAGTGCCATCGTTTTATTGTGTAGGACCGGTAAAAAAGGCCGCTCTGTTTTTGTTACATGGATTTGTCTTTTGTTGGGTAGTCTATCCTTTTTTTCTACAATCAAAAAAATAACATTTTGACAATCTCTAGCTCTGTTTTGCTCGGATAGAAAATTTGTCGACAAACTTATATCTTAAATTCAATGAAGAAGATTATTTTATTTATTATTTGTCGCTAAAACCTACCGTTTAGGAGCTGTAGTCGTTTGAATGAAATAAGTCCTGCTGTAACGTTTTTTCACAGTCAAATGTGTAGCGTTTTTCCACCCTGAGAAATATAACATTTTGATATGCCCTAGCTCCGTTGGTATTGTTTGGATCGAAAATATGCTGACAGTTTCATTATCAAAAACTTATTTTTAATTTAATTTTTTTAACTTAGTTTTATTTTTTTATTTATTTTTATTAATCTTTTATTACTTGAAATTTACAACTGTATAAGAAAACACATCCAGTAAATATACTGTATACAATGCAATATGGTGACATGCTTAAGACTTTTGGAGGAACTACCAATTGGTAGTACTCTAATGAAATTTACAAAAGAAGAAGATCCCAAGGCCATCTTCTTTTCAGGCGCCTCGGAGGATTGCCAGGAATGGAATGGGAAGCGAGTTGTGCAACAAGTGGATTTGGATGAGGGATGAGTTTGTTATGAAAGGAGAGGTATCTGGTTCGTGCCAAATCAGCGACGTATGGGATATTAAGATCATTGTGGATAATTTCATTTTTGACAAAGTAAGGAGCATTAAGGATTTTTCTAAGGATTTTGGATAGGAGTGATTGGATGCGGGAAGAATTCGATTGTTTGGTGGACACTATAACTCTATACCGTAAGTCCAAATAGGTCTGATAATCATCATATAGATGAGTTTTTTGTAGTGAATGGGGAGAATTGAACGTTTGTCAAGTAAGTATTGTAGCCGTCGAAATCTACGTGCAGCTTCTTGTATTTTCAATCTTGTATGAGGGTTCCAGGTAAGTCTCTTGTCCAGATAAAATCCCAAAGTTATTTTTTAAATTTAAATAATATTGTTAGTGTTTAAAGTATTTGTTGCTAGAACAAACTGTTTAGGAGCTATACTGATTTGAATGAAAACAGCCATGTTTGAGATTCCTATTTTCTCTCAACTTTGTTTATTTCGATTAATCATTGATTGTTAATTTAATTTAATTATTAATTTAAAAAGTTTGTTCCTTATAATTCTAAAATGTAAATCGAAAAAGCAGTAGTTAGATACATCCATGATCTACAGTTTTTCCCAATCAGAGAGAAATTGAGTTTTTTTTTTTACGTAACTGAATATCCTTTTTCTTTTTTTTATATAAAAAATCATATATAAAAATCAAAATTTTCTTTTCAAATATTCAAAAAATATATAAAAATCAATTTCTCCCTAACTTCTTTTTTTTCTAACCTTATGGTTATAAGGAATAAGAGGAAGCCCAGCGCCAAGGATCCACTGTTCATTTCTATTTTTACAATGAACATTATTTCTCAGTATTTTGTTTTGTCTATTTTATTTATTATTACATTACAATTTGAGTCTTTTGAATTCAATATTTCTAAAAAATCTCAAATCAAGAAAATACTTTTAAAAGAATAATAGTCATAATTATTATTAAAAAAATAATAATGAGAAACACAATTTCTCCCTGAATGAGAAAAACAATAGATAATGGATATACTTATCTATATTCTACCGAGTTTATATCTACTGCTTCTGATAAGGAAACTGTCAGAAACATTTGTATTCCAGCAACACTAACAGAGGTAGATCGTGTAGAAAAAATCCCTATACTTAAAAATGTAGGATGACGTGAATTTTTCATTCAAACCAATATAGCTCCTAACCGGTAGGCCCCGACGTCAAATGTTATATAACAATTAATATTCTCTTATTTAATCAGAAAACTGTCTTTAAATGTTCGATCAACACCAACAGAGCTAGAGCCTGTCAAAATGTTAAATTTTGGAGCGTGAAAAAAACGTTACACAAAAAACCGAGAGACCCCTAGCCAATATCCATCCTCGAGGAGTGTAGCTTGATGAAGTGTCTCTGAGGCCAAATTTATATGAAGGTCTAGTCATTTCTCAAAATATTTTTGTCTCATATTTATATATGTACTATTATTATTTTTAAATTCATAATTATACTTGTATTTTATTGTTGTTAGTAATATATATTCTGAATACCATATTAATTCGATAATTGAATTGTCTTGACGAAAGACTTGCCTAATATCCTGAGTTTTTACTTTTTTAAATCAAAACAAAGGAAAAACATATATGCAATATATATTAGACAAATAACTACAATATCTATCTATTTATTTATTTATTTATTACTTATTTTTAAATGAATAAAAACTATTAAAATTAAATAGATCTTGTTTTTGTTTTTTTCCATTTCCTAATAAATAAACATGCATTTATAATCATCCTTCACGCGATTAGCACAGAAAATATTGATTAGAATAAAAGAGAATTAAACGTTAAAGTTTAAAAGTTTAGTAGTTTAGTAGGAAACAAAGTTGTTTCTACGCTGTTATAACAAATTAAGTTCCACGTCATAATTTAAAGTATGACGCATTGCCTATATGAGGTATGAGGAAAACCAATGTAATAAAAAATTGTTAATAATTTAAAACATTTGTTTAATTTACTTAAGGCGTAAAGCAATTTAATTAAGAAAAGGAAATCTATTCTATACTAAGCATTTGTTTCTGTTAATATTATCAACTAAGTTTCCAAATGTAAAAAGGATTTTTACAATAGTAAGAACGAATTATATCAAGAATTTCACATTCATCAGACTAATAGACCTACAAACTACCTGACTAAAGTTGGATAATTTATATTTTTTAACAATTTTTTATATTGTTTGTTAATAATAACAACAACAACAACAACAATGGCACTACGGTCCATGCAGAACTTTGGCCTCTTCCACGATTCCCCTCCATTTGTTTCTGTCACCAGCTGCTCTCCTCCAATACCTCACACCAAGTGTCTTTAGGTCTGGCTCAACATCTTCCCTCCAGCGCAATCTAGGCCTTCCTTTTTCTCTCTTGCCTCCTTCGGGACGCCCATTATTAATACTTTTGTTTTATACTTTTTTTCTCATGTCGACCACTTCCGTTTTTCTTTATTTCCCACAAGGACCTTGATTTCTTTTAATTTATTTCCTTATTGTTCTCTATTTAGGCAGATTTGTCTATTCTAATTTGTTAACAGCCTAAAATTAAGTTCTTCAACAATTTTTTTTTGTTTCTTTATATTTTTTTCGTACATTTTTATTGTTCCTATTTATATTATAATAATTTTTTTCATAGTATATTCGCTTTAAAAATATACAATTATGTTCTAAAACATTTTTATTATTGTTTATTTATATTTTCATTTTGTACTTCTTTTTTTCATCTCTGTTTATATAATAATCAATTTTTTCTGATAACATATTCGCTTCAAAAATGTACAATTAATTTCTTCAATCATTTTTTTTTTGTTTATTTATATTTTTCTTTCATACTTTTTTATTGTACCTGTTTATGTAATGATCGATTTCTGTTCATAACATATCAGTTTTAAAAATGTACAATTACGTTCTTCAATAACTTTTTTTTGTTTATTTATATTTTTTCTTCCATACTTTTTTATTGTACCTGTTTATGTAATGATCAATTTCAGTTCATAATATATCAGCTTCAAAAGTGCAGAATTATATATGTTATTTTATTTTTATTTTTTTCAGATACCCTTTAAGACCACGCGAATATCACTACTTTTTCCTTTTCGTTTTCGCTCTTCTTTTTTAAAAGTATTTTCTAATTATTTCTGCTTGCCATTACTTCCATTCCTTCGACCATGTAGTACCCTTCCGATTTTCCTTATTAGCCACAAGAAACTTGATTTCTTTTAATTTTTTTTATATAATTGTTTATTGAATAAACAGAGGCTATAAAAAAAGTACGAAAGAAAAATATAAATACACAACAAAAATTATTGAAGAACGTAACTGTGCACTATTAGCAAAGTTATGTGAAACAAATGATAGAGGAAAAAGAAAAATTATCAGCAACAGACAAAAACTCCCTAGATTGAGATCAATACGGAAAGAAATTGGAAGAAATCTCATAATAGATGTGAATAATAGAAGTGAATTGTCATCCGCATGTAGTGAATGACGAGCTTGAGCGAGAGAGTACTAGGTCCACTCGCCACGTTGCACACTAGGGCCATTTCTCACTAACTCAAAACTCTTTTAGATTTTTGGGTATTTTTACTAGTTTTTGTGACTAAAATAATCTACATTATATGGCAAATCCACAAGTAAAAAACACACGCTCCGGTTTGTTTACTTTCAATGTTTTAATCCGTTTTATGTCGCGGATTATTAGACAGAATTATTCAGACGATTGTAAAGTGCAACGCATTTCAATAAGCTAATTTTTTTTTCTTTTAAACTTTTATATTTCAAGTCATGCTATGTGGTGTTATAATATACAAAATTAAGGATGAAATTCAAAAATTAAATTCTTAAAACTTAAATTTGATTAATTCAATTTTGCAAGGAAATTGCAAAACTCCCATTGTGATATGATAATAGAAAAATAGAAGCCTTTGTAAAAATATATGAGAAGGCAAAAGTGCAATTCCCTTGCGCTAAATTAAGATATCGAAAATTTTGAATTTTAGGAGAAAAGTTGAAGTATTATTTTTCTATTTTTAGACGCTTCTTGTCCTCAAATTTCCATCCAGAAAAAATTAAAAAAAACTCGCAACATTTTTATTCGCGCTAGAAGTGATTCATTGAATGGAAAGTTCAATGAAGTTAAAGATTATCCTTCAAAAAACTTCAGGTGTCAATAAACGCAACTACCCTTCAAATAACTTCAGAAATCAATTGAGGCTGTTTGCGATAGCCATTAAGAAAGGATTATGCAAAATAAAAGGAGATGAATGAATGGACATTGCATATTTACAACCAAGAAAAAAAGAATAGAAGTTCGTTCGACAATAGATATTAAAACAAGCAGTGTGCAGAGCAAGCGCAGAAAAACCGCATCTTCACGTGACAAAAACGTGTAACAAAAACCACAGATGTGTTTATAATGTTACGTGACAAAACACCTAACAAAAACCACAGATGTGTCAGCTTTTGCTGCATAAATGCAATTGAGAGCGAGTGGTAAAAGAATCCTTGTCAAAATAGCGACCATAAAAGGTGGACGGCAGAAAAATTCCCAGAAAAGGATTTTGTTAAACCATAAAAACATCTACCGCTGAATGATGTCCTCTCCATAATAATGGAGGCAGAAATATAAAAAAAACAAAAAAACACATAACGTAATCCGTTAAAAGCTATGCTAAAGAGATATTCCCTTCTTATAAGTTGATTCAAAAAGATTTTTTTTTCTTTTATTGACATTTGCAACTGTACAATATATATACATCCAGTAAATGTGTTTATAACCATTATAATAACTTGTAAAATCTTGAAAAGAACTACTCATCAAAAGCACTTCAACTAAAATTCTACACCAGAAGGTCTCTTTTAGGCCTTCTTCTTTTTAGACGCATCGGTTAATTATCGGGGATAGAACGCGAAGCAAGCTGAGCGACTAGAGGATTAGAGTGTTTATGGAGTTTATTATAAAAGGATAGGTATCTGGTTTGGGCTAAATCAGCAACATGTGGAACAATGAGATCTTTATGGATAGTTTATTGGTAACAAAGCAAGGAGTATTAAGGATTTTTCGAAGGATTTTGGATTGGAAGGATTGGATACGGGAAGGATTAGAAAGTTTAGTTGAGCTCCAAAGCTCAACTCCATATGTACAAATAGGTTTGATAACTGCCATGTAAATGAGTTTTTTTTTTAATAGTAAATCGGAAGTTTTGAACGTTTGTCTAATAAATGTTGAAGTAGTCTGTAACGACGAGCAGTTTCCAGCCGTTTTAGTCTTGTATGTGGATGATTCCAAGTTAAACGTTTACCCAGTTGGAGTCCTAGATACCGGATCTGTTCCACAGGGATCAGTGTGATATTAAAGGATACTGTAGGACAAGAAAGTAGCACGTTTACGATGAAGGGTAAAGGTTGTTTGATGGGATTTGCTAGGATTTATTTTAATTCACCAATTTCGACACCATTCTTGAAGGTTGATGACATGAAATTGGAGTGTCTCTGAGGCAATGAAAGGATCATTATTTACGGATAACACATCAGCATACGTTGTGAGGACGGTGCTAGGATGGGTCGGAATATCAGCTGTATACAGTGTGTAGAGGATGGGACCTAGGATACTACTTTGAGGAACACCGGCAGTTTGGAAAAAGAGGGGAGAATATGAAAAATTATGATTAACTTTGAAGTTTTTATCATTGAGATAGGAGCGGATAATAAGGAAGGAAAGAATTTCCGGATTTTGTAAAGCTGCCCCTGGTGGCAGACTCTGTCAAAAGCTTGTTTTACATTGAGAAAGGCTCCTGAGCAGTACATTCCGCGTTCTGGTGCTGAAGAGACCACTTCCACCCCGCGATTACATTGCAGGATAGTGGAGTGTGACATTCGAAAACTAAACTGGTGATCTGGGATGATATGATTGGAATGTATGATGGGATACAAGCGTTTTAGAATAAGTTTTTCCATGATTTTGCCCATAATGGGCAGGAATGATATTGGAAGATATGAGGATAGTAGTTCAGGTGGCTTTTTGGGCTTAGGAATCATCCTAACTATGGATTATTTATATGGACAATACAGCATTATATACTGGATGAATGAATACCTCTTAGTGTAAAAAAAAAAAAAAAAAAAAAAAAAAAAAAAAAAAAAGGTGAAACTAGGTCTAATGGAACATGCCGCAGACCTTACCTTTCTATTCCAATCCGTTCCAGATATACGGTAATTCAAAGACTTTTTTGAGGGAACCACGTTTTTCAATATAAAAGCTGTAATATCTCCATTTTTTAAAAATATTTTTCAAATTTTGACTATATTTTCAGACAGCATTAAATTTCTTACAAGAAAAGAGTACATGTAACCTTGAATTTTACAACTTGGGACCTTAAGAACAACTTGATCTTCATCTTGTTTAGGAAAGTTGCAATTCTTACATTACTTTAACACTCACCGTTTTTCGAAAAATCTCACAAAAATTGGAAAATTTAATCAGCCTTCGAATGATACGTTAAAAGTAATAGTTCTGTTTCAATTTCATAGAGAAATTTACTTTTAAAACCAAAAAAACTTGGTGTTCTCATTTGGCATACAAATCAGTTACTTGTGTTAATAAAACATTATGACAATCCCTTAATGAAAATTTATGTGCATTTTAAACATAATAAACTCTTCGTTGGAATAAAAAGCAAAGAAAAAAATTATTGTTTAATAGAAAATAAAGGAAAAATGTCAATAAAGCGACATCAGATCAAAGGGTCTTATGTTATTACATTTATTGATTTATTATTATTATTTAGGATTTATTTTATTATCTTTTCAATGCAAGGTTTAAAACCCAGCGATAATGAACATAGACCTCAACTTTGCCGTTAGCTTCTGAATGCAGATTGTGTTGAATACTACGTTTTGAGGTGAATTTTATAGATAGAGGAGTCTGTTTTTACAGGGAAAAGTATTTCTAACTTTCCATGAGGGGTATCGTTATTCATCTTTGTATTGGTGTTGAAAAAGCATAGTTTGCCCAACAGATTGAATGATGAGAATTACAAAGATTTGTTACAAAATATCTTGCCACAACTTCATCAAGATCTTTCACCTGAAGTTCGGCAAGATATGATTTTACATCATGTTGCTCCTCCACATTATTCGAAAGCAATACAATTATAAGCCTAGGATATACATGGATAGGTAGCAATTCCTCTGTGTGCTTTTTTTGACATGCTCTAAATCTGTTGGTGTTGATAGGGTCGAAAATTTTTCGACAGTTTCCTTATCAGAAGCAGCAGATTGTAGACATATCCATGATCTATTGTTTTTCCCAGTCGGGGAGAAATTGAGTGTTATATTTTTATTACTATATTATTTATAATATAATTTTTTTTTTTTTCTTTTAGAAGTAATTTTTAATCGAGTTTTTTTAGTAATTTTGAATTTAAAAGACTCAAATTTTTATATACTAATAAATAAAATAGACAAAACAATAAGAAAAAATGTTCATTGAAAAAACAGATATGGACAGGAGAATCCTATTCTTGGTGCTCTGCGCTTCCTCTTATCATATACGTCACGTATTACGAAGGTCGTGGGTCAACGTACTTGAGATGTGATCACTCAGGCACATTATCGCCTTTCTAATCGTAAACGTGTACACATCCTCAAATATGTTTCCACTTATTTCATTGACTGCTAACAAAGATAAATATTATATCTATGTTGTCGGAAAAGTCATCTCGAAGAATTATGTTAAACATTATATTATGGTCTATGTATTTTCATGTCACTCAGACACACACACACACACTCAGATCTTGGAGATCACTGGTCGTAGCTAAATTAATTTCTTACAGTTATTCATTACTTCATCAGAGGTAACCATAATGGGGTAATCCACGTAACTTTAGTTCAAACCATGGCTTCCAATGAGCATGATCAGGCTCCCCCTAGCTCGATTTAAGGTTCCTTTGTGGTTGAAGGCCAGTAACATATCGGTCAAGATTTAGTTGCTCAGTTCAGCAGACTATCCGAAACAGGACATCTGCGGAAGAAGAACTCCACTAAAAAGGCTCCTCCACGAGGAAGTGAGAGGAAGTGAGAGGGTGAGGAGAACAATATGAAACACTCAAAATTCAATTAATACAATATTTATGTTATAAAATAATTTTTAATGAGTATGAGATCAGCTAGACAATTAAAAGATATTAGTTAACACTAAATAAACATTTAAACATAAAACTTGAAAGAAAAGGAGTAAAATAGAAAACTTATATTGGTAAGACATTATATAATATATATTGTATGTATAAATAATACATATTAGATATTTGAAATCGAACATTAGATTAATATGATTAATATAAATAGTGAAAATACATATATATCTTTTTTAATCTTATTTCAACTACAGTTTTTTCTATTTTAATATATTTTCTCACATTTATTTCTCTCACTTTTGGTGAGAGAGAAATAAACATGAAGGAATTAGAATTTTGAGGTTGATTTAAGATTAACAACACAACATGCATTGTTGTTCATTAATGCAATGAAATGAAATGGAATGATAGAAAATGAAATGAACTAAAAAAAATAATGCTTAGTTAAAAGTACAATTTTCTGGCCTATTATTTAAAAATTAAATGCTTCAGTAATTAAAGCATACATTTTTTACAGAAAAAATAAATAAATTAAATAAATAAATATATGAAATTATAATAATAACATAAAATACAATCGTATATATATGAACATATAAAAGAAAGAAAGAGAAAAAAAAAAGTAATTCTAAGTATTCATTTGATTATAGACATATTTGCGGAAGATTGATTGTCTAAAAGGAACATAAATAAATTATTTTTAAAGGAAGTTATGGAAGCTGCTTTACCAATAGAAGTGGGTAGGGAATTCCAGAAGGGGGTAGCATGAATGATGAAGGATTTGTCAAAGGAAGCAGTTTTATGTGAAAGAATATACAGGTTAAAAGGTTGGGATCTAGTGTTTAGGAGGTGGATAGAAGAGCGTAGAGTTGATAGATCTAGAATATAGGAAGGATTTTTGGTTTTTAGAGATTGGAATAGGAAAGTACCCAGAAAGTATTGCCGTCGGAATTTAGGAAAGAGCCGCCCAAGCTCAGAATATCGGCAAGTAACGTGTGACCGTTTGGGGGTCCCGAAGATAAATCTAATGTAACAGATAAATACAATCTTGAAAAACTAATAAAAGTACTTTGTTGTGAGGTTACCCTCAGTTCGGTGGGAAGCTTCTGCAGTGTTGCCAGCCTGTAATATAATGGAATGAATCCTGGTTTTGCTCTTTTAAAAAGTGTAAGGGAAATTGAAATAATTTGTTATTACTTTAAGAAATTAATCCCATTTCCAAATCTACATCTATAAATAATATATTGCATCTTACCGGTGGTAATAGAAAAAAATAATCTACTAATTGCAGAAATCTAGAACTTATTTGCCTTTAATGTTTCCAACTCATATTATGGGACACATGAGGGAAATACATTTTGACGTTGAAAATTCAAATTTAACTATGAAAAAAAATCAATATCCTGCAGCGATTTGTTACAGCCGGGTTACAAGGAATTTCATGTAGGAACATGAAAAAAGATCACATAGATCTTTAAATTTTTTAAAATATGATATATTATCAAATTTTTTTTGTTTTATATCAATTTATTGAAATTTACAACTGTTCAAATATATGCATCAAGTAAATGAGCTGATAACGATTACAATAACATTTCAAAACTTGAAAAGAACTACACATCAGTAGCACTCAATACAAATTCTACACTAGAAGATCTCTAGGCCTCCTTCAGACGCCTTTGAGGATTATCAAGAAGACTGGATTGGGAAGCAAGTTGAGAAACTAATGGATTGGAGTGGCTACGGAGGTTACAATGAAAGGATAGTAATATGGTTTGAGCTTACTCAGCAACATATGGAACATTAAGGTCTTTATGGATAAGCTTATTGGTGACAAAGTTAGGGGCATTTAGGGTTTTCGAAGGATTTTGGATTGTAAGGATTGGATACGAGATGAATTGGATGGTTTAGTAGAGCTCTAAAGTTCAACTCCGTATGTCCAAATAGGTCTATTCACAGTCATGTAAATAAATCTTTTGTAATAAATTGGGAGCTTTGATCGTTTGTCTAGTAAATGTTGAAGTGGTCTTTAACAACCAGCAGTTTCTTGTCGTTTTAGTCTTGTATGTAGATTCCAAGTAAGACGTTTGTCCAAGTGGAGTCCTAGGTAGCGGATCTGTTCAACAGGGATAAGTGAAATATCATTGAAGGATACTGTAGGACAGAAAGTCGTAGGTTTACGACGAAGGGTAAAGGCTATTTGGTGAGATTTATTAGGGTTTATTTCGATTCTTCATTTTTGACACCATTCTTAAATGTTTAGGATATGGGATTGGAGTGTTTGATAGGCAATGAAGGGATCATTGTTTACTGATAATAAACATGTGTCATCAGCATAAGTGGTGAGGACAGTGTCATAATTATTTTTTATCAAATAAATTATTTAATTATAGTTTTTTTAAACTATAAAATTCTCATACCTAATTTGACCTCAAATTATATTCGTGGGATATTTCAGAAACATCCGTGAGAAACTTACTTTGTCTAATATCAAACGATAGCGCCCCGAAAAACCCAACTCATTGGCAAGTCCTTGTGCATAGTGGTAGCGTAGGTGAGTCTGACATGGCATACCATACAGAACGGTTTAGCATTGAATATAGTCATTAAATAATTCGAAGAAGGGTACTCGATCGTAAATTATATAAAGTGAGCTGATTAACAATATTATGCCTGGATAACATCGTACATTGAGCACCTTCTTGTCCCATAATTGATATTTAAACAGTGTGATGATATTTTATACATATATTATGTTGCAACTTATTAATGAATTTGTAACCCTAATCGAAATACATTCTAGCAATGTGCATTGACTTCTCAGAGCCAAAATTGGTAAACATAAAAATTCATTTTTGTAGAAAGTAAGTGGTTTTAAAAAGGTCTAAGCGTGATTAAAAAATAGTAAAACTATTGAACTATTAGTAGGAAAAGTAACTCGTCTCCATCTTCTTATACCCAGGCTCCTGAAGTCTCTGCGCTTTACTGTGGTTCACAGTGACGGAAATGAAGCTTTAAGCACCAATCAAGGGCTCTTACAAATTCAGTAGGGTTTGGGGCGTATCAAAATTACTAAATTGATAATGTTTTTTTCTGATAGATATAATTTTTAAAAACTGAAGGGCTGTTTGGACCATGTGTTTTTCAAACGATTCAGTTTCGTGCACTACTTTTTCTTCCATAATTTGTATTCTACCAATTACAGGTGTTCACATACTAGTTTAAAATATTTCCTCTATGATAAAAATTCATCAAATGAATAACATATTTTCGTGATGGATTGTAAGCATTCAATATGTAAATTTTTAAACAATTAATTAAAAACCTGTATGATAATAATTAATGGTGCAATAGAGGATTGAATACACAAATGGGCCGAATCAAACACTGTACAAATAACTAGCATAAATTATTTCGTGAACTACATTTTTACGCAAAACTGAAACCTTTAATCTATCACTATTGATTAGGTGGTCGCAGATCACGTAAAAGCATAAATGTACATTCAATTTTTAATTGTTAATATATGAGTTAGTGATCCAGATGGACAGATGCTATTAAGAAACTCTTACGGATAATGGACTGCATTATCAGTGCTTACAACTGAAGGCCCTCGAATCATGTTTTTACACACAATTTCAAAAATCAAGGGTTCGATATTTGTATTAGACAATAATTTATAATGTGACAGAAATAATTTTGGTGGTTTAATTTGATTTCTGACCATAGAAGTATATGACGGTATGGTAAACCTCGTTTCTGCCATTCAACATTGTGCATTTAAATTTTTATTATTGTAAATTTTATCAATATTAAACCTGACTAGAACATTTTTTTTTTTATAATCATTTATTGAGGAATTATTACAATCTGCCACAAATGTGGACAATAACTAACATAGATGACTTCATGATTACAATCACACAATATGTACAATAAGAGAAGAAAAAAATAAAACAAAATAAATAAATAAGTATAAATATAAAATGAAAAAAGCAAATAAATAAATTAAATAGAACAAAAAAGAGCTATGCTGATATACATAAGCAATATGCAATATAGAATATATATACAAGTGAAATATATGAATAAATAAAAATATATATATACACACATAAAACAATATAATAATAATAAAATAAAATGAAAATAAATTGAATTAAAGTAAAAATAAAAATAAAGCTAAATTAAATTAAAAGTTAAAACTACATTCATACTTTATTTACAATACACACTCATCCTAGGGATCTCCCAACCAACCCTGCCCCTCCATTCATGGAAGGCGAGGCCCGGTACAGAGAGGTCCCAGCTCTTCTCTCTCAGCTGCGTCACTGGTGTTAAAGAAAACCCAGTAGAGGCTGAGTGAGAGCGCAATGTACAGTCACTCAGGGCATGAGTAGAGAAGCTGACCAGTGCTAGAACTCCAACATAAATACATTTTTACAATGGATCTCGGGGCCACTGCCATCTTTATCTGCTAGGGGGGTTGTCAGGGTGTGTTGAACTGGATAGTGATTGAGCCAGAGGGTTAGGATGGAAAGAAAGGATGCGATGGAATTTTAAATATTTAAGAGGTATGAGGTCGAGGACGCATGGTATGTTGAGATCATTGCGGAGGGTTTTATTGGATACATAGTAAGAAGCATTCACTATAGTTCGGAGGACTTTGGATTGGAAGGATTGAATGCGTTTGATATTCGACTTTTTAGCTGTGCCACACAGTTCAAGTCCATAAGTCCAAATAGGTTTAATAATGGTTTTGTATATCTGAGAAGTCTGTTTTCAACGGAAAGATGAGATGTCCTGTTTAATAGTCTATACAGTTGGCTGAAGCGTCTGTTGCCTAGAACTAAGAAAATTATGTAGTCAAAATTCGGTACAGGTAGGTTCAATATTTTTAGCATTGTAAATTCTGTTCCGAACCATGGTTCGGTTGATTTTCAAATTTCACATGTTGAACTACATATATTTAGTTTTTTAAAAATAATTTATTAATTATCAATTTAAAGCTTTATATAACGTTGTACATTTGTAACCTCTCATCTTGAATGGAACTCGCCACCTATCGGTCAATTTTTCAATTAATAGAAAATCTGTAGATTTTATTATCGCTAATTCCGGAAACTATAAAAATGATGTGGTTAAAATTTGGTACAGATTGGTTCAGTAGCTTTCGCGGTTAGTGATCGCAAACGAAAAATGGCTTGTCCTTGTATATAACAGTATAGATTACTCACAGAATTAATGGGATATTCATAATTTACCTTCTTGCTTGTTAGCAATAAAACATATGAATCAATATTTCTAGGAAAACAGAGAACTTGAGGTTTGACTCCTTGTCAAGAAGTGCGCCGAAGTTGCTATAACTTGGGTGAGGTAGCATTTCATTCCTTTCAAGTGAGTCTCTGGTCATTATATCGTGTAATATTGCGTAACAACATATATATTATTTATTTTATGACTACTATTAAAATCATTATTATTTATTTTTGTATTGAAAAAGAAAATAAAAGTAATTTTTCATTTTTCTTTTTTTTTTAAACTAAATATCAAATTTAGATGACATAACTGTAGCTTGATTTGTGAAAAAAATCAGATATAATGAAATACTACTACCTAAGCGTGCCAAAAGAATGAATGACTTAAAAAATAAGGCCCATAGAGATTTTTTGGCCCTTTTACAATGTTTGACCTTGGAAATGTTAGTGATACTAATCAAAGAAATATTTATCGATCCTCTGCTCAAGGAACAAAACAAAACATGCAATGAAGAAATGGCTACTAGATTAAACGCATCTAACATTTACATCATGTAAGGATTATATGGTAACGGTATTTTAACTCAATTATTATTATTTTTTGTTTTAATTTTTATTTAGTAAGTATTACAATCTGCCAAAAATGTGGAAAATAAGTAATATAAATTACTTTTTAGCTTGAGTAAAGTTCTCAAATGTTGCAGCAGCTATTAATTTCATTTCATTATTTAAAAAAAAAAAAAAAAAAAAAAAAAAAAAAAAAAAAAAAAAAAAAAAAAACTGGTGTTTTAAAAAGACTTTTCATTTAAAAATCTAATTTCAAACAAATCATCATACATAAAAAATGATCAGATTTGATTTTGATGCCCTGAGGCGTTCCTGTGTTTTACAAACTTACGCCGAAATTGACTGGCTTTTCCCCTCCTTCCGTAAAAATTGGTTCATAAATACAATATCATTACCAAGCAATAAAAACTGAAAAATATGCTCATATATTTGCAAATACATTGGGTAAATTATGCAGTTAAATACCGAAAATAAGCGACTATCTAAATTATTTAGAAAAATATAAAAATTTCAATGCATACTTATACATAAGTATAAACTCATGTTTAAGTAATTAATTGTGTAGAAATGGGAAACAGTAGGAAGAAGGCTATTAAAAACAAATAGACAAGGAGAATATTAAAAAAGAAAACACGTTATAAAACTTAATGTGGCTTCATTTATGGAATGATCAGCTCGAACTAAAGTACAGCATAGATCTGTATCGAAATCAGATTTTTCTGATCTAGTGGCAGTTTGTGCAGGAAAAGTTTTTTTTTTTAAATTTCTATATCTTACCTTTGTTTTATATGTGCTTTACTGTTTTTATGTGCTGTTACTAAAAACCGTACAGTAGTCGATACAACTTTATCAAAAGAAACAGATTAAAACGTCTCCATCACCCTTAAAAGTTTCGATTGAGAACTCACTTCCATACTTTCCAACATCATTCGTACCTCTCCTCCAGGTGGTGCACTGTCAGGAATCGGAGATATCAGCTTCCACATCGTCCAGCCACCGCAGCCTGGGCCTGCCTCATCCTCTTTCTCCATCTGGACGCCCTTACAGTATAATTACAGTTCTGGGAGTCTGTTAGAATTCATCCGATGTATATGACCCAAACATTTTATTCTTTCCTTTTTGGTACAAGAAACTACATCAGGTTCCCGGAATAGGTTCTTCAGTTCATTATTTGTTTTTATGCAGAAACTATTTCCTTCATTGGTTGTTATATATTATATATTCTCCTCAGAATTTTTCTCTCCCACGCACTTAAACGTCTGGTACTTGGTTAATGTCCAAGACACGCTACCATAAACAACAACTGGGCAAAAGAATCGTTTTATATACTCTTATTTTAAGATACAAATTAATATCTCTTGAGTTTGAAAAATTTTTCGGAGCGACCAATAACACTTGTTTCCACTTTCAATTCTCGCCTTTATCTCGTCATCCATTTTGTTATCTTCGGTTACTATTGTACCGAGATACTTAAATTTTTGTCGCTTTCAAAGTTTAATCTTCTCCCTGTTAAATCTCGAGGTCGAGCTTTTCCTAGAAGAAAGAGTGTTTTTGTTTTGGTCAAGATTCATTTCGCCACGAAATAAATTATAACCCGCCTAGGTGGGATTTGAACCCACGACCTTCTGGTTACGAGCGCGCTGAGACCCTCGCCCCAACCCACTGGCCTCGGCCCAAGCCATTGGGTACCTTCCGTGTAGTTTGTTTTGCTATTGTTTATTATGAGCCTTACCTTCTTAGCAACCTCTTCACATTCGGAAAATAGCTTTATGAGGGAATATGTAAAACATGCATAAATAAAATAATATAAAAATATTTCATACATAACATAATGATAAAAAAAAGGAAAACATTTATAAGCCCACAACAAATATATTGAAAAAAATTCAGTAAGTTTAAAAAATAAAAAATTTACAATATTAATGTCAACTGTGTACTTTTTATAACGTGAAAATTTTCAAATCCTTGTATCAGACATTTCGTATATCCATGGTTGCAATGTTAAATATATTATATGCTTTCTAAATGTATTATATTATAAACAGACCTAGGAAATATCACTTTTTAAAAAATTGATCATATACCGTAAAACGATGTAACTTTGCACTAGTGAGCTCACAAAAGTGTTTTGTTGTCTAAATGAGGGAAATTTTATATATCATACTTCCTTACTGTAGACAACAGAAAACCGTTTCTTTGACTGAAACTTTTTAGTAAACTTGGTGCAAAGTCACGCCGTTTTACGGTATATTTTTGTTATACTACTTATTGATATTTACAACTATATACGTATAGTAAATCTGAGGAAATTATTACAATGTCTTGTCCATAAGATGTAAAGAACCACTCAATAGTAGCAATTCAATAAAAAATTCTATATGAGAAGGTCTCTTGGCCATCTTCATTTTAGATGCCTCGGAGGATTATCGTGAATGGAAAGGAAAGGAAGTTGAGAGACTTGATTTGAACGGTTATAGAGTTTACTATAAAAGGATAAGTATCTGGTTTGGGCTAAATTAGCAACATATGGAACATTAAGGACTATATGGATAAGATTATTTGCAGCAATGTGAGGAGCATTAAGGATTTTTCGAAGGATTTAGGATTGCCAGGTAAAGGATACGAAATGAATTAGATGGTTGAGTGGAGCCAAAAACCAACTCCATATGTCCAAATAGGTTTGACAACTGTCTTATAAATGAGCCTTTTGTAATTAATCGGAAGGTTTGAACGTTTGTCTAGTGGATGTTAAAGAAGTCGAAAATGAGGAGCAGTTTCCTGTCGTTTTAGTCTTGATATTAATCATTATAATTTTTTTTATGCTTCAATTATTTTTGATTAATTAGCTAATTCCCTCATTTCCTAAACCATTGTTAGTGCCCCGTAGGAACTATAGATTCGGAAGGATTCTGGATGGATGACTGGAGAAGTGACATTCCACTGAACTGATTCACGATGAAGCCTCTTTGTGAAACATAACAAGGCTTGTTCACTGTTATGCTATTCCACTTCAGGGGGGCAAACAGTCTTTCATAATAACTATAAATATAATATTAACAAAAACATAAACATTTGGTGTGACTGTTTCTAGAAGTAGCATAGAATATTTTAATAATATTCTGTGTTATAATAATAGATTATTAAAAATATAGGAAAAAAATCACTATTAATGATTTTTTTTCATTTATATAAAGAAAAACATACTCATGTAACATTTAATTTCACATTCTAAGCTCCGAAAGTTTGTTTACTAAATTAAATACTACTTATCCATGAAGATCCAACGAGCTTCCAATTTACTAACTATATTCACATATTTTAACTAAATATAGAATAGAATAGAATAGAAAGAAAACTTTATTCTGGGACAAAGTCCCTTAAGAATAACTTTAAATAACACAAAGTAAGATCATAACTGGCCGAGAGGCTGTTAAAAATAAAACAACATAGATTAAATTTAAGACAAATATGTATGAAAAAAAAGTACAGAGAAAAACTAGAAAAAGAAAAAACTATTAATAAAAAGAGAGTGAAAAAATAATTATACAAAATACAGGTTAATATTGTAAATAAAATTGCAGAAGAGAAAAAAACCAAACAGAAACTTAAAGAAAAATAAAAAATAGAAATTCAAAAATTATCATTAC
This sequence comes from Euschistus heros, assembly GCA_003667255.2. Taxonomy (NCBI): domain Eukaryota; kingdom Metazoa; phylum Arthropoda; class Insecta; order Hemiptera; family Pentatomidae; genus Euschistus; species Euschistus heros. The sequence continues at coordinate 6,322,764 of RCWM02000004.1, forward strand.
AAGAAATCAAAACATTATCATAGTCAAACTATGATTTTTGCTAATGTTTTATGTCTGACGGTCTTAGTAAATAAATTAGACGATTACGTTTACGTATACGATAAATATACGAACTAACCCTTTAATCCTTTATTTCCTCCCTTCTTTGAAATCTTATGTATTTTAGATTAATTTTAGACCATACGCTTTCGTAAGCCTATATAAACGGGGAAATCACCGGGGGGGAGGTATGGAATTTCAAAATTTAAGTGTCAAAAGAAGCATCTTTAGGCCATTCTGTAAAAAAAAAAAAAAAAAAAAAAAAAAAATGTTTTGCTTTTCAGAGTATGATTGGATAAAGACAACCTTTCCATTTTTCACAATTTAATTCCTACAGATTCAGAACCAAGATTCTTAATTACAAAGAATTTTGTTTGTAAATAAATATTCAACGGTTGGAAGACAAATTTGTATAGAATTAATTTTATAGGATATATAATTAGCTTTAATTTTTATTTTAAACATATTTTCGCAGAGTCCACCGTTTTCGAGATATAATCGGAAAATCAAAAAATGGGACCTTTTCCCCTCCCACTTAGCCACCGTCGCCAGTATTTCCTGGCATCCTTACTTTTTCAAACCGTTCAATCCCATCATCCACCTTACATTTCCGAACTCCTTCAACTCAAATCCTCAATTCTTACCCGCCAAACCCGATCCCGTCAATCAGATTTGCATACTCCTGCTCATTGCTCAGTCACTTTCGACAGATCTTTCGTAATCCGATCCTCTTCTCTCTGGAACTCTACCCCTCTTAACATTCGTCATTCAATTAACCTTTCAACTTTCAAATACCACTTCTTTAACCACCTACTATCCACCCAGATCCTGTCTTCCAAAAACTGTCATACATACAAACATACAACATACATGTCGTATGTTTCTCTTCTAACAAAGCTACTCCTAACAAAGCCCCGAGGTAAAAAATAATCGCACATTTCATGCACTGTACACTATGTTTACTGACTGGACTAAAGTTACTGTAGAAATATATATATTTACTTTTAAAAAACATTTATCTCTCTCTATAGTTCGAATACTTTTTTTTTTCCATGTGGCGCGGGCCCCTAGGCGTGAGCCTATGTAGCCTATGCTTAAATCCGGCCCGGCTTAGAAAACAAATGGTATATAGTGTTTATTAAGCTAATAAAAAATGTTTACAAGTGTACAGATTTAGATAAAGCAATGGCACACTAATGTTGTTGTTTATAATTATAATACGGAGACAGACTAAAGTCGAAAGGCGGAAGAGAAAGTGATACAGAACTAGGGAGCAGTAACCGGGAATCCCTGGCCGTGATTCAGTGTCGGTCAGGGTCACGCGTGCCCGCCGCTGTTATCACCTCACTGGTTGTCGGATCCTACCAATCACCGTTATTTCTTCAGTAACACCTGTCATCGGTTACTGAGCTCAAGGCTAACAACCTATATCTCCGCCAGATAATTGTAATAAATAAACAAACAGTTATATAACCCTTTAACCATCAATAAACAATGAATGTTTTTATTCACTTACAATTATTTCTGTCGAATGAAAATTATCACCAAATCAAAATTTCTATTTGCTTTTTGATATTGTGTTTAAATATATGATCTATGGACCTTTAGTAGTAAGCACTCACAATACTACAGTCGATTGCCCGCAAGAGTTTCTTAATAGTTACTGTCTATCTGGACTACCCACTCATACATGAAAACTAAAAATTGTAAGTCCAATTGTGTTTTTACATTATCTTCAAACACCTAATCAGTGCTATTTTAACCATGTTGAAAATTACTGCTTTGCATCAAATGACGGGCTTCCTTCTAGCACTTCATTTTACCTAGATTATTACTTCTTTTGTCCCGAACTACAAGTTCTTGGAAGGCTGAATGGTATTGTAATTGTGTCTCCCTTGATTTCCAACAAACTTATCCAAACCATTTGAACTGCCTGTACACTGTAATTATCTTTAATGGAGGCACTTCTCATTGGACTTTGATCCTTGCATTTGTTACATAACCTTGCCTTACTTTTTTCCTGTTGGCGCCAGCTTCATTAAGGAGCTCGTGATTTAGCCAATTCACACAACACTTAGCATTAAAAGAGTACGTAAATTTATACGTGCAGTTCATGCCTAATTTATATGAATCTAAACTTATTTTCTTACTTCTCGTTACACAGGCTTAGGTTAGCCTTCGAGCAGAGAGGATCTCTGGCAGCATTAGCACCGAGGAAAGGTGAGAGGCTTTATTTTTATTCAGATATATTTTCATTCTTTCTTCTTTCTTTCTAAAACTGTTTAATTAGTAAAAGTTTATTAATTTATAATATACCAGAGTTTTGTTTGTTTTTTAATTTTGTATTTTATCAGGATCCAATGGCAAAAAATGTCAGCAAATAGTGACGGTAGGGATGATATTCCTCCCGATAAAAACCAGCCAGAAAAAAATAATTTACTTTACGATTCAGATGTTAATTTAAGTTCGAACGAAATCGAAATGGATCAAGGGGAAAATTCCAATGAGAACATAAGGTCTAATAATAATTCCGAGAGTCAAAATTGTAGAAAGTATAAGTACTAAAAAAAAAAAATTAATCAAAATATAACAACCCGATGATACGAAGAATATGATTTAGGATCTTACTGTGTGTTCAAAGAAAGTAAATCCGTCGAAGGGGCCGGTATTAACCGTATTCACCCGATGACTATTAGTCCAGTCAATGATTGCTGAAATGAGGGGTGTAGAGTGCATGAAATATCCGATAACTTTTGACTTCACAGATTCGTTAGGAATAGTTAGAAGGTAAACATAATAAAAGCCCCTTAGGGGAGTGAGCTAAGGGTGGGGGGGGGGCGGAGAAGTTCCCAATTTTGTGTTTTTCGAATATAACTCGAAAACGATTGACTCTAGAAAAAATATGCTTCAAATCAAAATTAAAGCTAATTAAATTTCACATATAATTTATATGTACATATTTGTCAAAATTTCAATGGTTTTCGAGATATACGTTATTATTAATAAATAATTTTAGAAATAAAAAAATGTTTACCTCACTTTTTGTTAAACTTTTGCTTTAAATCACTAAAACCTATATATGAAATTTAAGTAAATTTAATGCTCTACAATTTTGATTCTCACGTTTTTTCCGAGAAACGATTGTGGAAGGTACTAGAAGCAAAAGTTTGACCAAAAGTGAGGTGACATTTGTTTTTCCCGATAATCACCGATTTTCAATAACGAATACCTCGTAAACGGTTAGAATTACGACAATTTTTTATAGAATTTATTTTATAGAAAATTTAATTAGCTTTTATGTTTATTTGAAACATATTTTTTTAGAGTCAACAGTTTTCGAGATATAATCAAAATACCAAAAACATTAAACTTCTCCCCTGCCCCCCACCGTTAGCTCACTCCCCAGGGACGGGGACTTTTAGTATGTTTACCTTCTAACTATTCCTAACGAAGCTATGAAGTCAAAAATTATCGGATATTCCTTGCACTCTACAATGTGTTTATCGACTGGACTACATAGGAAAGTTATTAAATCAATCTATTCCTGAAATTTATTGCAATATTTTAACAGGACAGGGCGAAACTGAACCATAGTTGAAACCTGGTTAGGATTATATACAAATGCACTTGTTATATCGGAAATATTAAAGTAAAAAATTTTTTTTAGCCTATATTTCGCAATTCATGTTGGAGAGGAAAGTTGTGAGGGGTATACATATATATCTAATCGAAGAGGATATATTTAAACACTCTAATACGCTTTACTCTGATTCGGTTAAAGTCACTGGGGTCAGGAGGTTTCAAAACAATATTTTTAATAAAGACCTAAAATAATACGAATATAAGCCCACAGGGACAGTGTTAATAAATTTCAGAGGTCAACTACTTCCTAATTATATTAGTATACATCATGTTAGGTGCAGGATATGTCTAATCTGTAATTTAATGCCAAAATTATCTCAGATATGGTCACTATTATGTAAAAATGCAACCCTCAGGTGCTCAGATTGCGGTGAAAAACATCTAAAAGAAGAATGTACTCCGGTACTTTATTATAATCGTCCATTATTATCCAAGGTAAATCATTTAGATTTAATGCTGTTTTAAGACTAACGACAGAATCTTTCCCAGCATTACAACAATCCAGAAATAGGAACTTATTTAATGAAACTAATACATCCGTTAATAATTAAATTAGAATTAACAAATGTCTTCGGGTCACAACTACAGAAATACAATCTAATAACAATCTCTTAGTACATGCGAGGGAGATAACTAACAGTTTTGCAGCTTCTTTGAACCCAGTCCCTGTGTTTGCGAACACAAATCTTCCGAGAGATACACCATAATAATTATAATACGCCATCTAAAACACACCAAATTTCAGAAGCTATTTATTCTATAGTAAATACAATATTATCTAATAAATAAGTTACAGTTAGTTGTAAGGAAATCAGAATTATGATTAAAGATAAAAGCAAAAGGCTACTTATATAATTATTAATACGTACGTTAAATTACATAATAGATTCTCTAAACTATTATTTTACCATGCTACCTAGCAATCAAACAATATTTAAAAAAATAAAATTGTATCTTCCTAAGTCAATGATCCTGAATATAAAAATAATGCTATGGAATGCTAGATTAGCGATTTGTAATAAATATCAGAAACGTAGTTTAAACCCAATAGATAAATTAACATACTTGGATACAATGTAATAAGGGATTAAAGGTAAAATGGCTATAGAGGTGTTGTAATTATAATAAAATCGAAGGTATACTCGACAAAATTAACAATCTAGAAACAGTAGTAATTAATGTAACAATATTTAATAAAATAAAAGTTAGTCTGCCCTCGTTATATATTCTCCCTAAATCACTAAATTAGATGGGGAAAAATGTTTTTTTTAGTTTTGAAAGTCCTTTACTCATAGGTGGAGACATGAAAGCCAATTTAGTTCAGCTGTAGAAAATTCAAATGTGATTTGTTAAAACAATGGCGCGTCCACTTTTGTAAATAATTTACATTAGTCAAAAAATATTTGTTTAAACGTAACATTTTCCTCGGCAAATATTGCTAATATTATAGATTGGAAGGTGCACGATGACCCTTTGGGATCTTAATCACTTACCCATTGTCATGAACATTTCCTACAGTATTGACAACACTAAGCCAACTACTCTCCTCTAATCCAAAAGCAAATGGTCAATTATTGATGAACTCGAAACTATAGCCAAAAATAATAACTTTGTCCTATCAGATAGCTCCACTTATGAAGACTAAACTCTCTAAACGAAACAAGTACCAAAGCTATCCGCACTATTAATCAAGTTATAATAAATCATTCAGTAGAAAATGATGGTATGAAGAATGTACATACTTCCTTCAAAACAGAAAAAATGTCTCTAAAACCTAAAAGAAATCTCCGTCTATAGAAAACCTAAAAAAATATCAAAAAGCAGACGCTATGTTCAAAAATATTACCCGAAACAAACAAAAGCAATCGTGGCAATCATTTTGTTTAAGCATTAATAAAAATTCCCACATAAAAGAGACACGGCAAAGGTTGAGAACTCTAAACAAACGCAACACCTTAGACAATCTTTTGACGTTAATATGACTGACATTAATATAGCGTTTACTAAAGGGAAAGAAACAATAGCCTTATTTCTTGACATAAAAAAAGCATATGATATCGTTCCGATCCACATCCTAGCTAAAAAAAAAATGAATAAATACGCACACCACATTGTAATGTACTATGGGTACGCGAGTTATAAGATTATAAATATTAGTCATAATATTAATATATTCTTTAACATCACTTTTATTATTGAGAAACCCTTTTAGCACCTGACTAAAAGAAAGTATCCTTCTGACCTTTCAAGGGTAAAATATAAATTACATCTTGAACAACACATGTCATAAACAATCATAAAGTAAACTGCCTTGGGTCAAAGATCCCCTGCCACCCTAGATCCTCTCTGTTTACACCATATAACACTCTGTGTATATCACTGTGACATGAGACAATTGACACCTACGCCGGACTACCCTTCCTCACGTTCCCTTTAGTAAACATTTAGCCAGACACTTTTACCATATTTCCTCGGTCCTATCCCCACTCCAAATCTATAGGTTTAAGTAGCTGGAAGTTTTCAGAGGAAGACACTCTACATTTGACTTGTAACCATTATACTAGAAGTCTTATATGTAACTGTCAGTAAATAAAGTATCTTTTTCGAAGTCTTCACTATTTGTGTTCGTTATCTCGCGATAAAATGTTTTATTATTAATTAATAATAAGACGGCGAGATGAAAGAAGGGGCGGCACTCTTTGAAGTCTGGAGTATGAGGGTTCAGGCCTAAATCCTTCAAGGTCCGAGCCTGGCAAAACTTCGGAATGACCGCCGCCGATACCTGATAATATTTTGTCGACAAAAGTTTCCTGGAGACAAACAGTGTTGTTAACAAAGATATGAAAACTATGAAATCTAAAAGTGAAACGGTAGGGATAAGGGTGTTTATAAGGATGGCCTTGGAAACGAAGAGGAACAGTTGGTGAGCAGTCTTTGGGAGACAGAGTGGATAGGACGTTTGATAGATGGTTGGAGGTGAGAGGGCTGAGGGCGAGATGCTGGAGGGCCTCAGCGATGATCTCTTCGATTGGTCATTAGTAGCCTAGAGAGACAAGAATGAAGATCTGATAGAGACAAGAACCACTATGCCGGCTCAAGACCCAAACACTGTATAGTTAAGTACCCGATCATGAAATAGTTTGTAATAAGTAGTTAATGGTAAATTGTGTGCTGACCCTCACATAGATTAAGTGGAAAGTTCATATTAAATATTTAAAACAGTAATCTATTATATATTTGTCAAATACCACTCACTCACTTAACACGAAATCTCAGAAACCACCGAACGGATTGGAATGAAATTCGATATGTTGATTCCTCTAGGGCCGTAGGTGCTCGCTAAGAAAGGAATTTTAAAAAATCGGCCTGGATCACGGCTAATTTCCGAAAAATGCGATTTCAATTTTTATTGGGTGAATAATAATATATTAATTGTCATATGGTATTTGGAGATTAGCTAAGTTAAAAAAATAGGTTAGATGTTTAAGCCGAACACTTTGACCACAAATTAAGTTCCTTATAGTTGTAAACAAACAAAAATACGATCGATGTCGAAACCTTATAATATTGGTACTTTCTGTGAACTCATGGTAGCTGCAGAGGTTACTTACAACTTACAAGTTTGAGTTGTTTCGTGAAGAGAAGCTATTAAAAGACTTATGTTAAAGAGGAGGTTAAAAGACTTATGTTCTCTGGTGATGACTTGTAAGGCCAGTTCGATGTAGGGACAAAAAACAGATTATAATCAATAGTTCTACCAAGTGTATGATTCTCTTTAGTATCGTATCATGTTCTACCATGGAGAAGAAAGGTACACTATTAACATCCCTCAGCTTGACCCAAACTCCAATACATCACTTAAGAAAACTGTGTCTGCAGCTGATTTTTACGCCTAAATGTTAGTGGAGTGAGGAGGTGAAGAACCTTATTTACTTTAATTTCGTAATCTCCTCAACCAATTTATGCTTGATATGTACGCAAAAATAGAAACAGAAGAGACTAAACTTTTTTTCAAAAAAGTTGAGAAGTTAAGACTATATTCACTTAAAGTATGCCATAAGAAAAGCTGATGGTCTGGTATCAGAGCTGGGTAAGATGGTAGTGCTGCCTCGAAGCTTCACTGGAGGGCTATCAAAATGATATAAAATTAACTTTGGCAAATTGTCAAATTTTTACTACTTATTGAAATTATTCTAAGACTATATTCACTTAAAATGGAATTGTTCAGGTAGTTAGCTTCACTGGAGGGCTATCAAAATGATATAAAATTAACTTTGGCAAATTGTCAAATTTACTTATTGAAATTATTCTTAAAGTTAAGAATGGAATTGTTCAGGTTTATTTAAGTAATAATAATTATCAACGTTAAGCTTAACTTTTACTAATTTAAGTTGTCTTGATCCTAATGATATTAAACCGTAGCGGAGCGGGGTACTTTCAGCTAGTATTAAATAAAGTATGATCAATAATAATTATTATTAGTCAATTTCCTAAATACCACTAAGTAATACTGACTTGTTTCACACCTATTGGGTTAGAATCCAATAAAGGTAATAAGTAAGACATTAATTGACTGGGCTATGACATCCTTAGGGATATATTTACTATTAATATATTATTTTCTAAAAACCCCAATAGAAACATAGCAACATAAATATATAGAATTCATAATCAATCTTAAAGAAAATCGAAACATATATTTAAGAGTGAATACCTCCGCTCATACCTCAGTAATAGAACTTTAAAAGTTAATCATAACTTTTTCTATTCCTCTCTCTTTACCCAATCTGCAGGTGTTCCTTAAGGAAGTATCCTAGGTCCAATCCTCTATACGGTGTATACAGCTGACATCCCGATAAATCCTAGCACCATCCTCACCACGTATGCTGATGACCCTTGCGTGTTACACCAGTAAACAATGATCCCTTCATTGCTTCCCAGACACTCCAATCTCATATCATCAACCTTCAAGAATGGTGTCAAAAATGGAATCAAAATAAATCCAAAAAAATCTTATCAAATAACCTTTACCCTTCGTCGTAAACCTACGACTTTCTGTCCTACAGTATCCTTTAATGATGTTCCAATAATCCCCGTTGAACAGATCCCCTACCTAGGACTCCATCTGGACATATGACTTACTTGGAATCCACATACAAGACTAAAACGACAAGAAACTGCCCGTCGTTTTCGACTTCTTCAACATTTACTTGACAAACGTTCAAACCTTCTACTTAATTACAAAAGAATCATTTACATAACAGTAATTAGACCGATTTGGACATACGGAGTTGAGCTTTGGGGTTCCACTAAGCCATCTAATTCATCTCGTATCCAATCCTTACAATCCAAAATCCTTGGAAAAATCCTAAATGCCCCTTACTTCGTCACAAACAAACTTATCCACAAAGATCTTAATATACCTTACGTATCGGACATAGCTTATAGATATCTATCCTTTCATAGCAAACTCCACAACCATTCAAATCCATTAGTATCACAACTTGCTTCTCACTCCATTCCAGATAACCCTCCGAGGGGCCTGAAAATAAGATGGCCTCGGGACCTTCTAAGATAATATTTAATTATATAGAACCTTTATAAGTGCTACCAATGGGTAGTTGCTTTAAAAACAAGTGAGGTGTCATTTTTATTATTATCATCAAATTTACTTGATGTATTATATTTGTATACAAAGTTGTAAATTTCAATTAATAACTAAATAAAAAATAAAAAAAAGAGTGAATACAACAATAATCTCAACCAGGAATGCAAAAGTTGGACTGCCACAGGAAGGAATTTTAAGTTGCATATTGGTTATTACATTTTCTTCTGATCTAAGAGGAAGTATCGATTCTACAGTTTGCTGACGATATATGTTTATATACTTCATATAAAAACACAATTAGTGGCATAGAATCATTAAATGAAGTGGTATAAGGTTTTAATTGGTGGCAATTAGATAACGATATGGAAATTTCGTTACCGAAATCGGTGATTTGCCCATTTAGTAAAGAACACGCCTTCCCATTGCGGGATCAAGTTTTTTTGGGTGGCATTAATTTTCCTTGCGCTCCTAATATCAGGTTTGTGGGTATGTATATTGACAGAAAATTAAATTGGAATAAACACTTATCGGAATTCATTAAAAGATCCGAGAAAATGATAAATACATTCAGAATGATAAGTGTCAATTCGAAATGGGGTGCTGACCCAAACCCATCTTTATTATTTTACAGATCTACGATATTCGCCCTTATGATTTGACTATGGGTTAGTCATTTTCGGAGAAGCCTCAGGTATATCATTGAAAAACTAGACGTAATCCTAAACCGTTTTATAAGAATTTGCCAAGACCTCAAATCTACCCCTATACATATCATGTTACTAAATGAGCCGCCGAAATTCCACTAAAAATCAGAAGAGAACTTTTCACCGGTAAAACCTTTTTTAAAATCAAAGCGAGGAATCTTATACGCTACAGGTAAAAACAAGTAAAGCTTTCGGTTCCATTCACAGATTTTTATAGCAATAAAAGAAGATTGTCATAACACATGGCGGGATCAATATTCACTTTCTCCTACAGGGCAGTGTTATAAATCCGTATTTCCTAGTTTCTCACGCAGGCCATGGTTTTCAAACATAAAATTATATAAAAGTTAATTTGCATTGTATCAGAATTTCGGAATCGGCTGCATGCCTAAACTACGAGTACAATAAACAAGAAACTCTGCACCGTATCGTTATGGAAAGTAAGGCATATAAACCTCATAAAAAAAAACTCTTACAGGACCTTAAGAATAACAGCATTTCATATCACACAGACAAACATATCACACCATCAGGCCATTGCCATCGTAAATTCAAGATAGTGAGGGCAAAGTCTTACAGACTAAATCACCTATTCAAGTCGCCGAACCTATCACTCCGCCTAAAATTAATGATGTCTACGTGTGTACTGAGACCAGATCTCCTTTATGGAACTCAAATGCTAGCAAACATCCCACACACGACAGCAAAGAGACTCCAACAGGTTTAGAACGGGTTACTGAGGAGGATAGTTCAGGGTACAAAGGACAACAACTAATGTACTGCGCACAACTCTTGACTTACCAAAGGAGACAGACTTTATTTCAAGCAGTCATGTTAAATTCTTTGCACCCTTTGACACTTGAAAAACCCCTTATTTAACTCACTGGCACAGAAAGGAAAACCACAGAGATGGCAAAAGTATATTTATCATATCGTCATATTTTTTTTTTTTTTTTAAACCACTGCTCTCTTCAGAACCCTCTTAAAATACACCTTTGATGTAGTAAAAGAGGTAGAATCCATACAATCATGATTTCATCAACTTGTTTTTTTGAAGGCTTATGAAAAACAAATCAAAAATTTAATAAAGAATGAAAACTCAGGTTTGCTTTTTTTAATTTCTTAACTTCTCTTATTTTACTACCTCCTTTGTGCCTCACAGCGTGAAGGTGCCTCGACCCAAATCGACCAAGCATCACGGTCCCATGTCAACACCTTCATGGCTTCCAGTCGTCTTCCCCTCTTCTCTCCCACCTGGTCCATTCGGTCTATCCATGTCTTCCGTGATCTGCCTCTAGGCCAGATCTGCCTCCTGATTTGCCTGTAGGCCTAACTTCAAGAAACTTGCGTGGTTCTCGGTTTTCACTCATTCGGCAAACATGGCCAAACCACTTCAACTGCCTCTTCTCTAGGATCTCACCTATTGGCCTAACTCCTAGATCATTTCTTGTTTTTTCAATTCTGAGGAGATGATTTCTTAACTTGTATCATAAATATCATCCTTTGTTCACTTTGTTTATTTTCCTGTGGTGGAAGACTTCCAAATGGTCAAGTATATAGATGAATTGTGTAATAGAGACATATAAAAGAGAAGTTCTGCCCACTAGAAACACGAAAACAACAAGATAAGAGATCATTTGTAGTTTGCTTCGGCTTGACATTTTTTTTTTTAATTCAACTAGGAAAGAAGGGCGATTTATCCTAAAGGTTACCAACCTATCCTAGCTAGAGTGGGAAGGTCCAGATTCATTTACCAGGGCCACGAAATAGTTATAAACCTACCCAAGAGGGAATCGAACCTACAACCTTCTATTTCGAGGGCTCTGATACCTTATCGTTCCTTAAACTGAATTTATTTATGCGTTCCGCAGGAATAATAATGCCCTTTGATGAGCCAGTTGAGCAAATGACGTAAAATATATTTAACGAAACTTAATAACAATAATTGCCTCTTTACACAGTCACGTCTCTATTGTTCATGATCTTGATGAAAGAAAAGAGCTCACGGTAGCTGAAGAACTCTGATCAGAATTCCTGGCAAAAGAAGGTGTTTAGTAGTCACGGAAGATGTCAGAGATTACGTAGGTTCCTCGCTGTTCCATAGAGGACAAGAAAAAACCGTGACCTTGATGTTTTGGCAAAGCCTACGTGCTGGTGACCACGTTTCCACATTTCCCAGGTGGTCGGTGACCGGGCCCTGAGCGGAAGCTCAGTCCTCCAGCGTCTGGTTGGCTTCTAGCTAAGAAGCAGAGCTGCATTTCAACTTGGTGTGCGTCTCTATGGCACCACTACATATTTATTGCTAGCTAACTTGGTAAGTAAATATACTCGAGTTCATCCTTCTATTACATCTGCATTATTCCTATATTAAAAGAAAATATAATATTTATTTCCTCAGCATGTTATCTTTATTGCTTCAACACATTTTCACTGAAATTTAGTACAAATTAACTATTAAAATTTACCACTGCATCTAACCGCTCCAATCCAAAATTTTTCGAAAAATCCTTAATGCACCTTACTTTGTCACAAATGAACTGATCTACAATGAACTTAATATCCCATATGTTGCTGATTTGGCACTACCCTGATATCTTTCCTTTCATAATAAACTTAATACTCATCCTAATCCACTCATTTCATAACTTGCTTCCCATTCCATTCCTAGCAATCTCCCGAGGCGTCTGAAAAGATGGTCTCTGGATCTTCATCTATTGTAAATATTTCATTTGAGTACCACCATTCGGGTTTTTTGTCATAATATACTTACCAGAAGTTTTTTTCAAGTAATTATTTTGTATTGTATACCGTATGTTTACTACGAGGGTGAATCAAATATAAACGGTAATTTTCAAAATTATATTTATTGAATAATATTATACAGAAACTATACCTTCAACATTTTTCAATGTAGTCTCCTGCATTATCTACACGCTTCTGCCACCGATTTGGAAGCTTGAATATTCCCTGTTCATAAAAAGACTGAGGGGAGTTTTTAACCATTCGCGCACGTGCTTTTCGACGTCTTCATTGTTTTAAAATCGTTTTCCTCCAAGTGATTCTTTCAGGGGCGCAAACAAAAAATAGTCACAAGGGGACAGGTCTGGACTGTAAGGAGGGTGTTCGAGAGTTTCCCAGCCCATTTTTCTTCCAATTTATCCCTTGTCAACAATGCGGTGTGAGGCCTTGCGTTGTCATGGAGAAGGATGACATCTCTAATGGGCACACCTCGTCTTTTGTTCCGGTAACTGGTTTTTGCTGACTGTAGCACCTGGCAGTAGTAAGCCGCATTCACTGTTCGTTGATCGTGAAGAAAATCAATGAGTAGAACTCCCCTTGAGTCAAAAAAAAATTGTTGCAAGAACTTTTCCGGCTGAGAGACGAGTTTTGGCTTTCACTGGGCAGCTTTCATCCTTCCTTCGCCACTCCTTACTTGCCATTTTCGATTCGGGGGTGTAATGGTGGACCCACGTCTCATCACATGTGATGTGATGAGGAGGAAAACGATTTGAAAACAATGAAGACGTCGAAAAGCACGTGCGCGAATGGTTAAAAACTCGCCCTCAGTCTTTTTATGAACAGGGAATATTCAAGCTTCCAAATCGGTGGCAGAAGTGTGTAGATAATGCAGGAGACTACATTGAAAAATGTTGAAGGTATAGTTTCTGTATAATATTATTCTATAAATATAATTTTGAAAATTACCGTTTATATTTGATTCACCCTCGTATATATAGTTTTGTAATTATTATAATTTATTATTACAATAAATTATTATTTCTTGAAGATGTTGTTTCCTGTTAAGGGTTAGTGTTTTTCTTGCGTAGAGAATTGTTGGTTTTATGACCTATTGAAGTGTCGAATTTTCGTTCCTCATTTTGACATTGATATTTTGTTGTAGAGGTTTTGTGTTAACCTTAATCCTTTTTTAATTTTTTGTAGGCGATGTTGCTGTGAGATTTTTTCAATACCTTCAATTTTTTCAATACCTTCAAGAAATCAAAAAAGAAAAGTGAAAGATTATCAGGAAAATTCTAGGAGAAAGACATACCCAAGACGGTTACAGGCTACAAACAATTAAAACCACAGAAAAGTTTTCAAACATTGAAATTGATATTAGGAAAAGGAAAAAGGATATTCTTTGGTCATCTCAGCCGACTACCAGAGAATCGACTGACAAAAAAAAAAAAACAGATTATGAAACTTCACTTAAGAATTCCACACCTTGGCTAGATGAAATTCGAAAGGACCTCAAAAATGCAAACATAAGAGCAGCAGACATTTTAGAAAGAAACATCTTTAGCCAAAAAGTAGACAAATGGGAAGTTGTACCGGAGCAACCAAAACAAAAACAGTACAGGCCAAAGTGGTCAGAAGAGCGTAAACAAGCCTTTTCTGAAAAAATGAAGGTCTACTGGAAGAATAGAAAGAACCCAAAGAAAAATTGATTGAGTTAATTGCTTAACGTCTTCCGTTTCTGAGGAGAATTCGCGGGGGGAAAAAAATAAATTATTAGTAGTATTATTATTATTAATAAATCATTTACTAATCTAAGTATCCTTAAGATCGAAACCTAAAAGAAAAACTGTTAAATCCTGAAATTTTTCAAAATAGCATCCTTAAGGAGGAAAACTAAAAGGACAACAATGGCGGAAAATCTTTCCGCCATCTTAAAAACCGTTAAATCCTAAAATATTTCAAAATGGTATTTTAAGGACAAAAACTAAAAGGACAAACAATGGCGGAATAACCTTCGGATAACTTAAAAATTGTTAAATCTTGGAATATTTCAATATATAAATTGGCATATATATGTGTGTATTTTGAAGGAGATTTAATTTTCTACAATATTATTTTTGAAGATTTTTGTCGTAGGATGAACGTTTTAAAACATGTGGAGGGAAGATCAACAAAAAACGTGAGGTCAAAATTTTCGAGATATGATTGAAAACCAAAAAAATGACCTTCCTTCCTGTTCCTAATTGTTGTTTTTTTTTATTTTTCTTAAAAAGCGCTGAATTGATTTCAATAAAATTTTTATGGGTCCACTTATGAAGAATGTCCTATACAGACGAATTGAGAACCTCCTCCTTTTTAAAGTCGGTTGAAAAGATTTTGACAAACTTCAAGGACACCACAACAAAATAATTTAAAACATAGTGACTTTGGGTATGCCTGAGTCAACCGGTAGAAGGCTGAAGAGGAGCTGGTTAAGAGATCTCCAAAGATAAATCTAAAAAAATACAAGACTGGAGTAGGTACCGATGGGTGCTGAACTCCCTCATGCCTGAATGCCAATTTTACATAATTTTTATATATCACATCCGCGGTTTGACAGACAGGTATGGATAAAAGAAATATACTTAAAAAAAAAAAAATTGACACAAATCAATCTAACCCCCCCCCCCCCTCTGCTACTGCCACCTGGAGCTTGTTAAGGAGCTAATTTGGAAATAAAAGCAATGCTAATAAATGATGTATCATTTGAAGACTTGGTATTAATGCAACTATTATGGAATAAAACTGAATATACTCGTATCTTAGTTAGTGCATATTTTGACATAATATTGAAGTGGAAGATGAATTTTCAAGACTTAAAACAGTTTTAAAAAAGTTTAATGATAAAAAATTCTAATAGCTGTTGATTCGAATTGCAGATCCAAATTATGGTTTCATAAATTAACTAATAGTTTAATTAACTGATAGTTTGAAAAAGTAAATTATTTATATTAAATACAAATGAAAAATTATTAACATTCTCATCGACCAGAGGAGGGAGGAACATAGACCTAACTTTATGTAACCACGTCATGTTTAGGTTTATCCGGAATTGGATGATAATGCATGAGGAAAACCTCTCTGATCACAAAACGTTCAATTTAACATATTTCTAGATACTTCATCAACAACAATCTGCACTATACGAAATAAAATATTTCACGAAAAATGCTGACCGGAAATATTACTAAAATACGTCAAAATAAAGTTTACTTATTTAAATAACGACAACACAATAGCTGATAAAAACTTGACTATGTCACTAGATAGGAGTAGTATTTATTGGAATTAAGGAAATATTACTAAGATACGTCATGATAAAGTTTACATATTTAAATAACGACATAACAGTTGATAAAATGTTCACTATGTCATCAAATGGAATCAAGGAAATATTACTAAAATACGCCATAATAAAATTTACTTATTTAAATAACGACACAACAGCTGATAAAATTTTTACTATGTCACTAGATAGGAGTGGTCTTTATCAAACTTTGCTTACATAAGGCATGTAATATCCTATTTGCCAAATCAAGACAAGTTATCACAGAAAGGTACCATGGTGGACGGATGTGTTGACTAAATTAAGGAAAACAACAAGGAAGCATAGGGGAATTCATCAACAAAGGACTGATAACGAATTACGATTACGATATTTTGATAGAAGAAAGGCCTAACAGATATGAAATATATATATATATATATATATATATATATATATACTATAAATATATATATATATATATATATAAAACAATAGCAATTATATAAAAAAACAATTAGACTGAAGAAAATAAACTGCTGGCAAGTATATTGTGCCAATATATAACAAGAAAGGAAACCCATGGTCTTTTCTATATAAATATGCTACAAATAAGTTAAAATCGTTAATAAAATTCCAAGCAATTGAAAATTTAGATGGATATTATACAGTCGGTTAACAAAATACTTTAAATTATTAGAATAATTATTCCCACCGGATGACTTGTACGAAGAAACTGAATATCACAAATATATAACATCGATCGCTAATTCAATCCCTGAAACTGAAATAGACGACCCACTAACAAAGATAGAAATTGAGGGTGCAATAAATAACTTAAATAATAACAAAGCAGCTGGAATTGATGGAATATCACCAATAGTATTTTAAAATGTTTTCAATATTTATTTATACATTATATAAGACTTGCTTTTCCCCCATTTCAAGGAAAGGTTTCAAAAATAATCCCTATCCCGAAAGGACCTGATAATAAAAAGATTTAGACCAATATCTTTGATTCCAAAGATTTGATTGCTGGGAAGATTATGGAAAAACTTATTTCCTTCCGTTTATTACTACATCATGCTAGAAATTTTCCTTTTAATGAAAATTTGTTCGGATTTATTCTACAAAAAAATACTGTTGGAGCATTGCAAATTAATTCATTTCGTTGAAACTGCATTTAAACAGAAATTATAATTATTGACAGTGTCATTAGACATTAAAGGAGCATTTGATAATGCCTGGTGGCCAGCGATTATGAAATCCTTGCAGGATAGATCATGCCCCAAAAACATTTATCTAATTATTAATAATTATTTAACAGACCGGAGAAGTCAAATACAATTAGGAGATGCATTTTCTACTAAATGGCAAAGTAAAGGAACGCCTCAGGGTTCTTGCTGCTCCCCTCTCCTTTGGAATATAATAATGGACGATATATTCAAGATTGTGGCGTTGGAAGAAGCTGAAGTCATTGCATATGCAGATGATATATTGCTGCTACTGAAATCAAAGTTATTTTACCAGCTCCAACTACATTGTAACGAGATCTTGGATAAATTAATGATTTGGGCTGAAAAAAAAAAAAAACTTGAATTTTGAACCTGAAAAAAATAAATACTTAATATTATCTCGGAAACATTGTGTACCTAAACTTGAAGTTATAACAACAGGAAAATTTCCCAACTTAATAAAATAATGTTTCTAGGCTTGGCAATAGAAAGGAATTTAAATTGGACCAAATATATTACCAATTTGAAAAATGTTCATGGATTTTCAAAAAGGGCATCATTGGCATGGGAGGAGGGGGGTTTAAATTCGGAAGTACTATCCATAATATAAAAGGTTGTCACTAAACCCATGGCTAAAATATAAGAGAAATATAAAAAATAAAAAAATTAGAATCCGTTCAAAGAATTATTTTATGATTCATCATACATGCCAATATCATCATAGTATAGATATTGTTACGAAATATAGATTTATAGCCCTGAGAAAAAATATTGTTGATTTAAAAAATATTGAATTAGATTAAAAAGACCTTATAACGCCCAATGTAACGAATAGTAACCGGATATCCACAATTAATAATTTCACAGATAGCAGTAAGGAGCAGAACTGTTTCATATTGGGAAATTTAGTTTAGAACCTTATTGTTCCAATAATCAAATCAAACTATTCGCAACTCTTCATATCATTTATTAAAGGGCCGTTGTATTGGTTATGATTATTTTATAGACACGGATAGCAAAATCAGCCTTTTTAAGATTAAAAACATACATCTCCATGAATTTCTTGTAGAAGAAATCAGACGTGCATTTATCTCTTATTACAATAAAGGTATACAAAGTTCCTTCAAATAGGGTAAAGCACATGCGAGCATACCAGGGGAATGAGCGGGCAAATGCACAGGCTAAAAATGTGGCAAAGGCACGACCCTTCTAATTGTATTCGATAAGGCACCAATTAGTGCAATCAAGAATATTTTGAAAAAACAACTTGAGAAACTTCGAACCAACGATGGACTAATTCAATAAAAAGTAGACATACTTACAAATTCATTAAAACTATAGAGGATAGAGAAAAAATTAAAAAAAACTAACATTCAAACTTACCCAATTTTTGAAATGATACATGATGATGATTTGTGGAACAAGTTGATTACAGAGCTCAACAATTGAACAGTTTGTTTATAATAATTCCACCTCTATTTGTTTATATATATATATATATATATATATATATATATATATATATATATATATATTGTTTTCATTTGTTTTCCTTATATGGTACCCCCGTATAAGGACTGTTTATTTATATATTCACATGTTCCAAACCTCTTAGGCATACTACATGTTTTACAATGTTATTACAAAGTTTATCATGATTAGTTTAGCTTAACGTAGTAATATAACAAAAATATTTAAACAAAAACACACAAAAAAAACTACTTCCTCTGCCCATCATTTGTCAGTTTGCCAAAGTCGATCTTCAGTATAAATGTTAGTAAGTCGGTCTTACATTTAGAAAACAAATTTTGTCCTGTTTCTGGCCATGTTCCATGCTTGAGAATAAAATCACGTTTATAAAACACATTAGATGTATGTATGTATATGTATATATGGATAAATTTCTTGACTGTTACTATTAAATGTTTAGTAAGGTTCTTGAGGTTCAGTCAATAAATAAAAACAACTATTTTGGCGACGTTTTGAGATTATTGTTCTCATAATCATGTCAATTGCTGCTTCAGTAACATTGGCATCATTATGAGAACAATATAGTCTCGAAACGGCGCCAAAATAGTTGTTTTTATTTATTGACTGAACCTCAAGAACCTTACTAAACATATATATATATATATATATATATATATATATATATATATATATATATATTTAATCTTCATTCTTTTTTTTTATTAGTTAACCTATGACTCCATTGATTAACTATTGTTTGTATTTCATATCCACTCAACGTTAATTCCTAAACTATTTTAAAATATTTCACATCATTTATAACTATACATGTTTGTATAAATATTTATGATAATATGCGTTATGTAGAGAGACGGGACGCGTAGAAATATATGCTCCCATTGCAGGGTTACTGCAATGTGAAACACTAGAGAAAAATCACCACACATTCGAAGCCCTGTGTGACCCAAGGAAAATAATTTAATAAGTTCACCGATATCCGGGTAAAGGACAATTCAGCACTAGTCGTTTTACTGAAGAAATTTCTTGGATGTGAAGACATACTGTTATAGGAGATTAAATGGGGCAGGATGAGAATGAGCAGTAGGTGATGATATTTCAGATATAAGATGATACTTAAAGGAATGACATTTTAGATGACGATATAACATATCGTCACGATGATAAAAACCAAAACAAAAAAAAAAACATGAAGAGTATGACTCCAAAAGCGAAGACCCTGATAACGATGAGGAAGATAGCTAAAGACGCCCTTGAATAGTTTGAGCAGGAAGGATCTTCACCAATAGATATACTCTTCCTCCGCCAACATAGCTTCGAGATAAAGCTACAAGGAACCAGATTCTGTAAACAAGTACTACGAACATTTTAGGAAAAAATAAATCCTGTATTTTTTCCATTAAGTTAAATTTATACACTGTCATTTTAATATAATGGCGTTTTAAATGCAATATGTATATATGAGAATTAAAATAATATGTGTATTATGTATATTATATCTCAGATATTATTTCGGCCCTTATTTCCGATTAACCGGTGTCACAAAATTTGTATCCTTCCGGTCCTCATTACGTCGAGTTTGTGGGACTGCTCTGTATACATCAAAGATTGATATCTGAAAAGACAGAGAAATAATTAATGTTTGAAAGAAGTGAGTGTAGAAGCTTTATGGAAGGAGATGGGTAAGAAAAGGCTGAACAAGTAATACAAATAATACAGATTTTTTAAAACAACTAGTTCGATGTGACGTCATTAGTCCATGCAATGAGTGCTGAAATGAGGGGTGTAGAGTGCGTGAAATATGAGTTAATTTTTAACCTCAGGGCTTCGTTAGGAGTAGTTAGAAGATAAACATAATAAAAATCCCCACCCCTGGGGGGGTGAGCTAACGATTGAGGGGAGGGGGGGGAGAAGGTCCTTTTTTTTTTTTTTTTTTTTTTTTTTTTTTTTTTTTTTTTTTTTTATTTTTTTGGTTAAAAATTTTTTTTTTTTTTTTTTTTTAATTCCATAAATTAAATTTGATTCAAGTGTCAGAAATGTATATATGAAATTAAAGTAAATTTAATGCTCTACAACTTTGATTCTTACATTTAAAGAAACCATCATGGAGGGCAATAGAAGCAAATGTTTGACAAAACGTAATGTTTTTCTTTTTGCGAACATTATCGATTTTCAATCGCGTATATCTCAAAAATTTTTGGAAGTTCGACAAATATCAATATAATTAGTTTTATAAGAAATTTAATTAGCTTTAATTTTTTATTTGTAACATATTTTCCTAGATTCTACCGTTTTCGAGATAAAATGGAGAAACCTAAAAATAATGGGACCTTCTCCCCTCCCCCACCGTTAGCTCAACCCCCAGAGCGGGGACTTTTAGAATGTTTATTTTCTAACTACTCCTAATGAAGCTCTGAGGTCAAAAATAATCGTATATTTTTTATGCACTCTACACTATGTTTATTGACTGTACTATATATATATATATATATATATATATATATATATATATATATATATATATATATATATATATATAAATCAGATTATTATTATTATTGATATCGGGTGTTCAGCAGATAGATAAAGGAGACATATAAACAAATGTTGGCAGTTTTAGGGATTTTGATGAATGGAATAGAATATAGCATAATGTGGTGGATGTGCTGCAGTCGGCACTTTAGGTTGTTACCTGAAATCGGGATGTGAATAGCCGGGGATCCAAGAAGTAAATCATACTAAGAGGTCTATTTGTCTCCTAAGCTTCATCCCAATACCCCCAGGCAGCTTTGCACAAAATAATTATATAGTCAAAATAGGGCAGGAAAGAGGGTACTGTAACTTAACGGAAATGGGAATGACTCCGAAAATTGGATGAGCAGTTCCAGAATGACTTTAATGTAATTATAGTATTGAATGGTATCTATGTATTTTTATTGACACAACCGCTGGCCGAATTCCTTTTTCAGATTTATTTAATTTTCCTATAAATACCAGGTTCTTAAAATTATTATAGCATTGTGGCCCCAAGAAAACCCCCTCTTTAATATTTTCTTCACTTAATTTATGGAACTTCTGTTTCAATTACAAAAAAAAATCTCTTTTCTTTTCCATTGCACTGACAGAATTCTTTATAGTCCTGATTTGATATGAGGAAGTGGGAGTAAAATTTAGTTTTCAACCAAGAGAGAGTTGAGAATGTTTTTTAGACCAATTGTGTCCGTGCATTTTCGTCATTTTCTCACCATATTATGATATTTTCACATGATAAGCCGCAAAACATATAGTACAGAGAAATTAGCATTGAAACCTGAACTCCAAAAATAAAAAGGTCTGACTGCTGGAAATTGTTAAATACCCTTAGCTCTAAACGTGGTTAAAAATCTTCCTCGTAATAGCGTCGGGTTTGGATGGGGAACGGGGGAAAAGGGATGAAAATTGAATATTTCTAGCTGTTTGATCATATAACTCGGAAATGGTTACTTCTAGCACATTTTGTGTTATATATATTATTAAAGCAAATGAAACTTGTGACAAATATGATTATATTAATTTTTTTGCACACATCAATTGTTTTAGAGCGGTTCGCCACCGAAGATTGGCTAATTTGCGGTAAGTCGCACTTTTCCCCGAAAACACTTTGTTGGTACTTCTTTGCCTATAGCTCCAAAACTATTTGACCGATTCAAAATTTCCGTATTTTTTTCTATCAGATCCTATATGTGAAATTATAATTAAATCCCGTGAAATACCGATGTGTATGTTTTGGCAAAATATGACATGTTCAGTGGTCTGGCGTGATTATTTTGTGGGATTTAATCAAAACTTCATAGTTATGGCCTAAAATGCTTTGAGATGTATTAGATTGTATTAGAGTTAGAGCAAAAAATATTGAGCCGCTCTAAAACTATTGATTTGAGCAGAAAAATGAATATAGCAAAATTTGTTGAAAATCGTATTTAATTTAATTATTTATAGAACATAAAATGTGCTAAAAGTAACGGTTTCCGAGTTAATTGATCAAACAGCTAAATGATACAATTTTCAACACTTTCTCCCTCTCCCCAACCCGAACCCGACACTATTTCGAAAAAGACTTTTTACCACATTTAGAGCTAAAAAATGATTAGATTTTCAAGCAAACTACCTCTATAGATTTTTTAACACACAAACTGACATCATATTCTAATTCAGGATCCTCAAAAACATTTTTTTTTTAAGAAATTTTTATAACGATTATTGGTTACTTTCCTTTAAATAGCTAATACTTTGTCACGAAATTCATTCATTGGTATCGCTGGAAAGAGGAAAGCCTCAGCTTTCGTTTGATATATATTAATGCAAATTTCGATCAACAAAAACCTATTAAAAAAATTGACAGGCACATTTTGAAGCTAACGAATTTTTATTTTTATATTTGGATGAAATTTTGTATTTAAGCGTTCTTTATAATGCTGAATTCGAATCCGATGTCGGATCTTGTGAAAAAAGTATATTGAACGTAGCTCAATGAAAAAATGATATTTTTTGTTTTTATTGAATAGACGTATTTCAATGATTTTGAAAGTGCTGAATTAGAATCTGACGTCAATTTTTGTGTAAGAAAATCTATAGAGGTAGTTTGCTTGAAAATCTAATCATTTGTTTATACTTTAATTAACCTAAACCAAAATCTATGGAGCAGCTGTATTTTTCCTTAAATTCGCAATCAAAAATAAAAATCTTGGTGCAAGAATCATGTTGATATCATTTTTTAAACTCGAAATATAACATATTTTAATTTAATGCTATTTTATTTTTTTTCTCGGCTTCTAGAGCCTATTGTTCGGAACGGCAAAACACATGTCTAATATTTTTTGACCAGCAACCTCCAAAAAAATTTCAAACAAAATCCGGGGGAGACTGAGTGTGTCCTCCTCTTGTCAGTGTAATCTAGAACATAATAATTGGTTCTGTTCACCTCCCCCCTTAAAAAAAAAAGATTAGTATGCATGACTGGTTTATTGGTATTTATAGAGAAATGTCATTATATTACAGACGAATTTCGCATCCATAAATAGTCGGTATGTACGGAGTAAGGTGCGGGATGAATCCTCCATTATCTGAGGAATAATCAACTGTGTACTTAATCAGATATAAGGTTTAACGGTGTTTGGTGCAGTGGTGGATCATAATTATAATTCCAATCGGTCTGCTTGGATTTCCTTGATGCGACCACCATAAAAACAAGATGAGCGGGTAACATCCTCGGGTGCCAATAAGACAGCCGGGCGATGGATGCCGATAATCAGGTGGCTAATCGGGAGCGGATCCGATGGTGACTGTCCTTCATGAACGAGCTTCCTGCTGCCTCCCATTATCTGGGGGGACATTGAAACCGTACTGACGTAGGTACTGGCTGCCCAGGACGGCTATGGCCAATTAGGTATATAGAAATAGAACGGCTATCACATTTCGAGATCTCACCTTCGTTTTTGTCAAAATGGCACAAAAACAGGAGCGAAGACAGGCTGCCGTACTGACGCAAGTAGAAACAAGGACACTTTGATACGAACCCCGATAGATACAGTTAAATGATTCGCAGGTTATCAACGCCTGTAAAACACAGCTTTGCATTATATTTAGCGATATTAGAAGTTCCTTTCATCAAATCAAGTCCTTTGGAACTTGTTGAATCGTTACCAAGCATCTTCTAGAGGTCTAGGTATATTTACAGCGATATCTTTCCTCTTGGCCAGCAATTTGCATTCCACAAATGATTCATTGCATCAAATTACTGTTATTTTTTTAATATGCTGTACCCATTCTGAGTAATGAAATGTTACTTTGAAGACGGGACTAAACTCATCTTCCTCTTGTTAGTTCATCATTAGATCCTCAGTAATATTGAAATGTTTGAATAATAAAAGAGATGCATACAATCCCATTTGAATAAGGGAAACTGATGTATCTACCATCAACAGCCATACTGTGTTCTTCGCAAATATATTCCTTGAGTGCCTTGCTATCTTCATTCCTGTTTTCTTGGAGACCTCAGATTTATCTTTTATTTTATTTTCCTCAATTATTTATATAAATCTACATCTGTAAAACTAATTATATCAAATAAATATGCTGAATTAAGAATACAATGACATTACGCAATCTAGTTGAACAACTACCCTTCGATAATTCATAATTTTCCTTAAGGTCTTATCATCGTCGTAAACCTACGACCTCCTGTCCTACAGTATCCCTTAATGATATTCCACTAATCCCAGTTGAACAGATCCACTACCTAGGAATCCACTTGGACAAACGTCTTACTTGGAATCCACATACAAGACTAAAACGACAAGAAACAGCTCGTCGTTACAGACTACTTCAACATTTACTGGACAAACGTTCAAAGCTCCCAATTAATTAAAAAAGACTCATTTACATGACAGTGGTTAGACCAATATGGACTTACGGAGTTGAGCTTTGGGGCTCTACTAAACCATCCAATTCATCCCGTATCCAATCCTTATAATCCAAAATCTTTCGAAAAATCCTCAATGCTCCTTACTTTTTCGCCAATAAACTTATCCATAATGATCTTAATCTACCATATGTTGCTGATTTAGCCCAAACCAGATACTAATCTTTTCATAGTAAGCTCCATAACCACTCAAACCCACTAGTTTCTCAATTTTCTTCCCTCTCAATTCTCGATTATCTTCCGAAGCGTCTGAAAAGAAGATGGTCTAGAGATCTTCTTGTGTAGATTTTTATTTAAGTGTTACTGATGAGTAGTTCTTTTCAAGTTTTTCCATGTTATTGTAAGCGTATTTAACAAATTTTTCTTAATGTATATTTGTACCGTTGTAAATTTCAATAAATTGTAAATTAAATAAAAAAAGGTCTTATTTCATTTGAGCCTCAGTATAATTGCCTAAAGAATATTACAGCTCGCTCTTTGAGGACCTTATATGACTAGTATTCAGAGGAATCCCTTCAGTTTGCTTGTTTTCAGTTTTGATTTTTCCCGCCTTCTATTCCTTTTAGATGACTCAGATATTACTTGTTTTCCGGTTTCATAATTTATCACCGCTGAAATAGGTTACTGAATATTTTTACTGCAAATAGAGGTATGGATACATTATTGTTCCTTTTCCTTTTAGTCAGTAATTTCCCTTTACAAGAACCCTTCCTCTTGTTTCGGCTCCTTATGAAGATTGCAATGACTGAGACAGCAACTATGAATCATCTTTTTAGAAGTGACCAATCCTTTTGCGGTTCTCAATACCTTCCAGTAGAAAGGTAGTTGTAGGCACAGGTTTACTTTCTTCATGAAATACATTAAAATAGTTTATTACGCATTGTCCAGGCACCCTAAACCCACACTCCCAACAGTGGTCACCTTAGTCCGGGACCCTCAAAAGCCTGGGCCCCATCCCCAAATCTGTGATGTGATTTGAAAATCATCATCAATGTAATTTTATTATTATTATTGAAAAATTTATTCCACCACTGATAAGTAGAAAATATTACTTCTAATGTAAGTAATTAGAAGGATAGAGGTTGAAGAAGCTTCAAATCACATCCTATCCATACAGGGAGCGGGTAAGGCACTGAAATCCTAGATCCTGGACCCTTGTTCGAGTCTGGCTGATGGCATAAAATTTAATTTCTGTTTCTACGCACGTAGATCGACTTCGAGGGTTGGAGACTCATCTGGGGAGCACCCAGCCTCTACAAAGTGGGAACCCTTATTTGGGAAAACCAAATGTAATTGGTGACCACATCACGTTTTTGCACAACCATTGGTCAACAAACAATACTTCCTTACCGTTTTCTCCACTACAACAGTGTCCCATTACAGCCTATGGTTAGTCTTGTGTATCTTATACTGTTTCTTCTGTTTCTGTTTCAAACAGGAGATTGCTATAGTAAGGCTCTCAATATAATTGTAACTTTTAGATATAATCTATGAGCTACAGAAACAGATTCCATTAGTGTTTTAGTAGAAGCAACCGGCAAGTAAAAAATATCATCGAAAACAGACACCTACTCAACTAACAAGAATTAGGAATAGCAAAAACGTTGAACTAAAATCTAAATGATAATGAAAATCCATAAAAGACATACCCATGCAACGATATGAGTAACGATTTAGGCTATTTTAACATTAAGAAGTTAAAATAGTTTATTCCTCAGAAATACAATGAGATCACAATGAGTGATTCAGAAGAAGAAGAAATGCTTTTAGCATTATGTGTTACAAAGTATTAATTTACTAAAGGCATGCGGAAAGTATTTGCAGTCTGACTTATTAATAAGATGTTGAATAAAAATACATATGGTTTTTAGAATCAAATGTCCATAAATACTTATAAGGTTTTCAAATTCTATTTATTTGAAACTAAATATAATGTTAAAGAAAATTAGATGCCTGATTTATAAAAAAATAATATATAGCGTCGCCTGGCGAACTAGGAGGAGTAAAGAGCTCTAGGAGCTATTTGGTGAGGAAGATATTGTCTCTTATATCCTGATGGTTGGGGTACATGGAGAGGATGAATCCCAGTAGAATCTCCACGAAACTCATTTACGGGAAGCCAGGTGATGTATGAGAGCGCAGGAGGCCTTGACTGAGATGTTGAGGCAAACCTGAAGGCTAAAGGTAAACATCGCTGAAGACGAGATGCAATGGACAGATCCGAATGGAGGAGTTGTTGAAGGACGTCAAGGTCATTTACGAACTGCACTGCCAAACCAATACACAAACAATATCAAGTTAACTAATTAGTTCGGATCCATAATTGACAGGAGCTGGGAAATCGAAGGAGGCGAATAGCGATGCTCATATAATAGCTCAAAGCGTTGCTCCACTATAAATATTACTGTGGAAAATATTAAGCAGAGTTAATAAAATAAAATATTAAGGTTTTCACAGTTTTGGCAGATTTGTAGCCATAACATAAACGTCCTTAGGGCGCAATGTAATAAAATTAAATATTTTTTGAATGGAATAAATAAATTTCTTTGATCAGATATTTGCTGAGTCACCGTTTTACTTAAGATCAACCAGATGTTAGTCGATCTAAAGCTGCCGTTTAAAGAATTATTTGCTGAGATGAGATTCTGTTCCACATCATTGCTTAAAGGGGACACTTGACGAATCCAATCCAGAACACTTCATTCCTGAAAGAAGGGAAGAGATGTATTCAATGAATGCTTAAGTTAAATTATTACGAACTCTTATAATACACCTCATCTTTTTCAAAAGGGTTCACAATGAAATTTTAAAAAAAAAACCTATAATCCCATCAAGACAATTTATTAAAATATTCTGATCCAATGTTTTTTTCAACTAGCTAAAAAGGATATACCATCTGTAATAATTAGTAATTATTGACGAAAATAGATATTTATACAGAAAATACAGTCATTATTCAAGAACACTTAACTTACACTTCGTGCCTTTTAGCTTAGATTCCATACCTTTCAGTTTCCTGTCAGTGTCTTCAGCAATTTCACGATCCCCCCCCCTCTCCCTTGCTATATATATCTTCCATAGCTAAACCAGGATCTTTCTCCAGATCTATTACCAACGTTTTCTTGATTTTTGGCCTGAGCTCAATCTAACAGGCCCGAAAACCTAACCTTTCTCTTTTCAAGGTCTTCTTTCGTTGCTAAGGTATTTTTTTCTGATGTTCTCATTTCTGATTCTATCCCGGCATGAATCCCTGGGTTAAAAAAGATACTCTGAACAGATACTTTATTAGCTAGGTAGAGGCAGGTATATGTTCTAGAAAATATGGAGCTTGACTCCTCTCCGTTTCCTATAATTCTATTGCATATGTAGTAATAAACATTAGTATTTGGTCTGATCGATTCTGGAGGATTGTTCTTGTTCCGATTTCTCATTTTCAAAATATCATTTCATGAGATGAAAAAACCATCCACAAATTCAATCATTCTATTGCTACTGATCTGTCTGTTAATCGATATGAATGTCCATACTTTTCTGACTATTAATTTTCATAATCTTCCTACCTAGTTCCGTTTTTCATACTATCCGTGCTTGTTTAAAGGTCAGCATAGGGTTTTTTTTTCCTTCTTCCCTTCCTTACTATTTCGGTAACACGGTGTTTTCCTGGCCGGGAGGGTGGGTAAAGGGGAATTAATTACTACAAATTAATACCACCCTGCCACTGACCGGATTCGAACTTAAAATCAGCGGTTTATTAGGTTGCTAGGGTAACCCGCAATTTTACCAAGTGGTAAAATAAAACAGGTGCGTTTCCTTTGAGCTATTCTTACCTCCTTTCCGATTCAGCGGTTCGAAACATGTCATTGATTAACTAAAGTTAATCATGTTCTATAGTCCAATCAGAGCTCCCTGTTTTCCATGAATATAATATGGTGTAGAGGACTTAAACTGTTTCGTTGCCTAACCCCTTTTTCCTTTACGAAGTATTTGAAATCCAAGCCATTAATTCTTTCAACACTTATTGATATTACATCTCACGATCTTGGTGTTTATAGTGTTTGTACACATTTTTTATCTTGGAAAGGGGCTCATAACTGCTGATTATAATGAGCTAATAATAATATTATCAAACTGTTATTTTTTGTATGGATGTCACTAATAATAAAATATGGTATAGATATAAAATATAACCTGTAGGTCAGAAAAGAAAGGATAAACAGATATGAGGGTGTTAGGCTAGATGGTGGAATGTCCGGTAGCCTTAGTTCTAAAAAAATCGAAAATGTAGATTACAAAGTTTATACGATTTATCATTGGGAACGGATCCTTAAACCTTAAAATATATTACGTTAAAGTGATAGTTCATGTGACAATCTCACAGGTGGTGGTGAAATCTCGAGATTTTTTTTTTTTTTTTTTTTTTGGACGGACATTTACCCTTCTAGCTGAAAATCCTTCTAATAAGTTTTATAACTACTTAAATAAGCTGACCGGTATTAAAAACGTTTTACAGTATTACTAGGACTTTTTTAAAAGACTAATATAGTGTCGTTAGTAGAATTTCTTAAAATAAAAGCTATATTTATTTTATATTTTTTTCACTTAAGAGTTCCTCATAAACTACTAATGTAGAATCTGCTAGATTACATATATTAGGTAAACATTACATGTATCAGATAAACGATACTTGTTTTTAATTGTATTCTTGTGTAACCATTTGCTTTTAAAAAAAAGGACGAAAGTAGTTTTTATTTTATTTTTTATCTGAATGCATCTATATTAAGATTAGATATTAAATACATATTACTATTCACCAGGTTTATATTTAGCTTCAATTCCCAGAAAATAATGTGTTTTTTTTTTTTTTTAATGCCTCAATTTTTTGCCTTTGTGGGAGAGATTTATGATCTGAATGAATGAATTATTTACACTTAACCCTTTTCTTGGCAAGATAATTTTTTTAAAGAAAAAAAAAAGATGAAAATTCCCTGTAAAATCCCTTTAAAGGAGATCAAATAAGACTGTGATATTAAAACTACTGACCAAAATTATTTTTTTTCTAAATTTTAAATTTTATCTCCTGAGATGATAAACCAAGATTCAGGTTCCCAATCACTCAAGAGTATTTTGAGTGCCTTAGTGAAAAACACTCACAAAGAGATGGTATCTCTAGGGATACCATGCCAAGAAAAGGGTTACATCTGGGACGCTGCTGGAGTTGAAGGAAACTTCTTCAAAATGGCCCCTGAGATAAAAAAGAACAAAAAGCATAATGCACATAAAGACCTCAATGCAAGAACGGTTTGCCCACCTCTCCACCCAATAAAGATGATATAATGGCCTCAAAATACCACAACAATGTTGCTGGGAAGCAAATTTATGTTTTCCTACAAAAAACGATTCCGGTACCTGTCTAGAAAAATAATTATTTACTAGAAGGAGATCTGAACATGTGTCTGTGAGAGATCAAAGACACGAAAAAAGTCCTTTTGGTGAGGGAGAGAAAGGTGTCACAAAAGATTTAATAATATCAAATGTTATTGGTCCCTCATGAAACCTTGAAATTAATATATATTAATAAAATAATATATATATATATATATATATATATGTATGTATATGTATATATATATATATATATATACACACAGGGTGTTCGGAAGATCGTTGGCCAAAAAATTATCTCGGGTAGGGAGGTTCATTTTGAACCTATTTAAGGTCACTTACCTATATACAAAGTCTTACGATTTTTTTAATGAATTTTTTTGTGTAAATGGCCAAATCCAAACATTTATGCCTTATAACTCCGTTGTTTACTGATATATCAACGCCATTTTTTTTCCCTGTAATTACTAATACATTGTCCATGTAAAATAAAAAAGATGTGGTGCAAAAAACAAATACCAAAAAAGCGGGAGATCGTTAAATCTTGTCAAAAATAAAAATTATGAGCTTCAAGTTTAGGTTCAATAAAAAAAAAAGTAAGCGCAACAGCCAAATCCA
Source organism: Euschistus heros (assembly GCA_003667255.2). Taxonomy (NCBI): domain Eukaryota; kingdom Metazoa; phylum Arthropoda; class Insecta; order Hemiptera; family Pentatomidae; genus Euschistus; species Euschistus heros. The sequence goes on from RCWM02000004.1 coordinate 6,353,983, forward strand.
AATTGTTTTAAAAACTTCTCTATTTAATACTCTTTAAAAAAATACCATTTGCAGGCACGCAGCACATCTAGTTTTTTTTTTATTTTTTATAAAGTAACAAAAGGGTGCCACCAGCGCACACTGACAATAATAATGAATCGAATCATATTTTTCATGCCAAAAGTAACAAATAGTTGTGTTTCTTTATAGCATAGGTTAAACTGCATTTTTTCTCTTTCTTTCTCGGAATTTCGATTTGATCGGAGTAAACTTTATCTACATTTTTGTAAACAAAAAGCAGGGAACAAAATTAAACTAATTTTAAATTATTCATAAATTTAATTTGTAGATTATCACAGGTATTGCTTAAAATGATCTCCACTATTTCTAATACAAGCACGATATCTTTTTCTTATTTCTGTAGTGGTTGTTCTTAAAACAAATTCTTCCTTCATTATGGTAAATGCGGCATTGATTTTTTGAATAAGTTGTTGTCATGAAAACAATTCTTCATTATAAACCAAATCTTTGACACGGTCCCAGGCGTAATAATCGAGCGGCGTGAGGTCTGGAGACCGTGCTGGCCACCCAATTGGACCCCCTCTTCCTATCCAGGATTGTGGGAAACAATTGTTTAAACATTCTCTTACAGGTAAGTTGTAGTGGGCTTTTTCAAAACAAGAACTTATTTAAAAAATCAATGCTGCGTTTACCATAATGAAGGAAGAATTTATTTTTAGAACAACTACCACAGAAATAAGAAAAAGATATCGTGCTTGTATTAGAAATAGTGGAGATCATTTTGAGCAATACCTGTGATACTCAAAAAATCAAATTTATGAATAATTTAAAATTAGTTTAATTTTGTTCCCTGATTATTGTTTACAAAAATGTAGATAAAGTTTACTCTGATAAAATCGAAATTCCGAGAAAGAAAGAGAAAATATGCAGTTTAACCTATGCTATAAAGAAACACAACTATTTGTTACGTTTTGCATAAAAAATATGATTCGATTCATTATTATTGTCAATGTGCGCTGGTTGCACCCTTTTGTTACTTTATAAAAAAAAAAAAAACTAGATGTGCTGCGTGCCTGCAAATGGTATTTTTTTAAAGAGTATTAAATAGAGAAGTTTTTAAAACAATTTGGATTTGGCTGTTGCGCTTACTTTTTTTTTTATTGAACCTAAACTTGAAGCTCATAATTTTTATTTTTGACAAGATTTAACGATCTCCCGCTTTTTTGGTATTTGTTTTTTGCACCATATCTTTTTTATTTTATATGGACAATGTATTAGTAATTACAGGGAAAAAAATGGCGTTGATATATCAGTAAACAACGGAGTTATAAGGCATAAATGTTTGGATTTGGCCATTTACACAAAAAATTGATTAAAAAAAACCGTAAGACTTTGTATATAGGTAAGTGACCTTAAATAGGTTCAAAATGAACCTCCCTACCCGAGATAATTTTTTGGCCAACGATCTTCCGAAACCCTGTATATATATATATATATATATATATATATATATATATATATATATATATATATATATATATATATGATAATAAATAAGAGTCCTTTATATTTGTAATTTATAGTAGTGATGAATGGACGATAACCAAGCTGCTAACAAAGGGAGACAACTGAAGAACCAGAAAGTTTCAAAGGATATTATTTGGCCTAACCAAAGAAGGGAGTAGTTTCCGCACAATGAAGAATAATAACTAAAGGCCTTATAAGGAGAGCCTATAGGTTACATCTTTTTATATCAATAAAATGGATGAGTCATGCAAAGACGCTCGAAGCAAATATAACTAGGACGGATGGAGAAAGATGTAGAGGCAGACCCAAACTATGGCTGGACGATATGGAAGCTGATTTTGGATTTCTGGGTGTGGGCACATGGACGAGAGCCGCGGGGGATCGCACTGAGTGGAGGGAGATTGCTGGGGAGAGGTAAGCGTCTTTCATTAACTTGAGCGCCAGCAGATTTTTTTTTTATCTCGGAAATAAATTTGGATGATCCGCCCGTATTTCAAGAATCAAAATTAAAGTGAATCGGTAACGTAGAAAAGATGCCAAAGCATAGAGTCCCCAGGAGAATGCTTTACGGCAAGTCTGGCGGGCAGGGACTGAGAGGAAGTGGCATGGCTGCAAAATATCGAAAAGAAGCTCCAAAAGATGAGTGGTAGAAGACAAAAACCTAGGATCGTCAGGATCGGCTACGAATAGTGGGAAAGGTCAAAGTTCATCAAGAGCTGTCGAGTCTATAAGTGAGTGAGTGACTATCAAATCTATTCGATAAGGAAAGAAAAATTTGTCTATTTATTAAAAGAAAAACTTACTTTCAGCGGTTTATTATCTAAAAATTAGAAAGATAAGCTCCTCAAGTGTCGTTCATTCTAATAAAATGATGTTACATTTACGCTAACTAATACAAATTATAGCCACCATTTTCTGTTATTCGAAGCAACCATCTCATTACCTTAAGCAAAACTGACTTGTGATCTTCATCTCACCATCATTAAATGTTTGAAGCAAAAACCGTGCAACCATTTTCCCGTACAGCGTTTGTACATAATTTGTTTCGATCAAAATAATGACAAAACATTACACATATTTCTTAAATTTCACTTAAAATCGTTTGATTTTTTTTTTTTTTTTTTTTTTTTTTTTGACCTTTTAAATTTATTACACCATTTATACGATGTCTTATAATTACACCGTTTATACCAATTACAATGTTATAAGGTCATTGAGTCATTTTCCTTTCTGAGGTATATGGGGATTGTATTATGAAATATTTGAATGATAGACCACTTTATTAAAAAAGGACGAGAATATAAGTTTTACATTACACACAAATAGATTAATTTATTCCAAATCCATTTGAAATGTTTCATTTGTAACTTAATTAGCAGCATAAAGGATTTTACAAATTATTTTATGCCGAAAGGATTGTGATGACGGTATGGTTGAATACAAACATTTATTAGAGTATGTCCAAGCAGATCTGATTATAATCATGTAGATGGATATGCCTATACACATGTTAGAATATTTGTCAAGTTGAAGTATTTGAAATCGAGAGGCAGCATCTTCCCAATTTCATATGGAGCTTCCATGACAGTAAGGATAGATGAAACTAAGAATATGCTCGGCTGTACTCAATTTTGACAATGAGATAAGCTGATTTTCTAAGATTCATTGAAGTTAATTTTAACTACCCATTCGACCCCTTTTAGCTGAGGAAGTGATATATGCTATGTGTATGTATTATTATGTGCTATGTGTATGTATTACTTTCAAGTAAAGTAATAAATGGATCATCTTAACGCCACGACAATGTTATCATCATGCCTGGGAAGAGGGTCTTCTAGAGGGGAGTAAAAAATCACTCCTCTGAAATACTGAAATATTATAAAAAATATGCAAGTTCTTAACAATAAGTATAAAACACTGTATTCATGTTTTAAATTTTGCCTAGTTTTATAATTTAATGATGTACACACACTCACATCATTCCATAATAATGTATATAACTTTGTAGAATATGGAAAAATATATGTGTATATATATATATATACACACACTATATATATATATATATATATATATATATATATATATATATATATATATATATTATATAGTCATTAGAAAAAAAATAATCAAATCATTATATTATATTAAAAATTAATAAAAGTTGGAAACATAGAAAGGAAGGTAATATAAAATTCGTAAATAAATATTTAATTGACAATTTACATATTTAAAAACTAACATAAAAAAAAATATCTAATTTTTGTTATGCAATTGATACAGTATTCTATTCTATACGTGTCCTATACTCGGTCATACAGAAATAATTTATCACAACCTACACACAATGTGTTATTTGGTACAAAAATATTTACACTGTTTTAACTAAAAGTGCCTAAAAGCGCTAAAAATATTATCACAAATGAAAAATATAATATTTTACAAATCACATTCAGAAACAAATATATCACACTCTGGAAAAATATAACAATACCCAACTTGGCTTAGTTGTTTAAAATTCACAGATCTTTTCATACAAATAACAAACAAATAAGTGTTCATAATGTTGTAAAATAAAAATACATTTTTTGGTACACATCTATAATAATTGATAACATCTATCACAGCCATTACTAAGCAAATCATAATGTTTTTTTTTTTTTGTATTATAATTAAATATATACAAATAATTGATTAAATTATCCGAGATCAGTAAAATCCATGTAGCACTCTATCAAATACTGTTGTGAAATTACATTGATACATACAAGATCCTTTTCAAATAAAAATATACATAGATTTTATATATATATATATATATATATATATATATATATATATATATATATATATATATATATATAAATTTACTATTATTAGGCCATTGAAATCTAGAGCCCCAATCATAATTATATTAATTTGGTTGAATTAATCACTTATTAACGGTGTTTTCCTTAAATGTAACAAGTCTCATCAATTCATTATTTCATTATTTTACTTTAATCATAAGTTATATCCTAAGTGAAACATAGTACCATTAGTTGAACTCTATGAAATAGTTAAATTTGAAGCTATCACACTGAAAATTCAATTTTGGCGAAGGATACTGTTTTTCATAGAAAAGATATGTTCGAATAGAAATAGTATACTATTGTTTTGAAAAGTTTCTTCTAAATTATAGTTTTTTCTTTTTAAACTACAAAAACTTAGTTTTTGCTAATTAAATTCAGTTTTCTGCTGAAAAAACTAATTAGAGAAAAAGCAAGTGAAAATATTTAACGAATACTCTCTTGTAAGTTCAAGAGATTCATTAATTCGCGAATATAGTTATTTTGTCCTTAACAAAATCATCTATCGATTTATATAGATGATTCAAGGAAGCAGTGTACCTGTAGCACCTATTTGAATATTGGTACATTTGGTTTTTGTGTTTTCAAATAGATCCGGTTAATCTACAAATTGGTACACGCAATAATTTTCGGAAATATCCGAATAACGAACCCACTAATGTTCTTTAAACAAGATCCCTTCCAGGTCTTCTTGGACTAGAAGATCACACGACCTTTTGGATGTCTGCTGGAATGGACCTCTGGCCGGTTTCGTTGACGCACATGCAGCCGATGGGATAGATAACCTTATCAGTACGAGAGGAATCGCCCCTGCGGTATTCGACAGTCAGTTGGGTGATGACCTCTGTACAGGTGCATGTCTTGTTGTAGCGTCCCTGCCCGTCCACGTAGGTCACCTGTGGTCTACCTGTAAGCTAACAGAACAATAATTAGTGAAGAAGAAGAAGAAGAATAAAGTGTGGTTAAAAGTCATAGAGAACGGTAAATGTTTTTATAAATGGTCATTCCTTATAATTTATGTAGTATAGAACTACAATAGTAATTAAGTTGATCAATTTTAGAGTGCACTTTCATAGATCCAATAAAAAGACAACAGACTTGAATGATATCCATCCATCTTTTCCAACATAAGTTAGCCTTTATCAGTTCAGAAATTATTGTGGTAGTATTGTGTTGTTTTTTATTTAGTTTTTTTAATATTTTTAACTTAAGGTGTTTTTATTACAAAAACTAAAAACGTTTCTCAGGTAATCTCCAGGTCAAATCAAAATTATTATATTAACTAAAGATTGGGAAAAAATTAATTTTTATGAAATGGTTGAAATTGTCTATCTTCATATAGCATCTTTGGGTAAATAATTTAAATCCAATATGTTATTATTGAAGAATATTAATTTAAATAAAAATTCAATTTATAATTACATCTAAACTATTTTCAATTGGCTTCAACTTGATTAATACATGATGGAAATATTTGTTCAATGGTAATATAGTTTATTAATTATTTAATATTGGATGCATTATAGCTCGCATTTTATTATTAGAGAGTGCATAGTTTCAAAAATCCCAATTTAATCAAAAAATAATTCTGTAAATGATATTATCAATTTATAATTTTGCTTTGATTAGTTAATTTGATTAAATTTAACAAATCAATTGACAATTACAGTGGTATATTATAATATTTATATAGTATAGGCACTTTATAATAAGAACTAAGTCTCAACAAAAATATGAAGTATACAAAATGTTTTTTTTTTATTAGAAAAAAAATTAAAAGTTAAAATTAAAAAAGAGTCACCCCGATTGGTATGAAATTTTATATCCATCTCCTCTAACAAATGTTTCGGTGAATTATATACATTAAACATTTTTCGAATTTTTTTTTTTTTTTTTTTTTTTGTTAAAATCCCTTTGACTTATGTTTAATTCTAGTTCTTTATCAGATCTTGTTCAGTTGTCTTATTAATAAAATATTAATAAAAAAAAATGAATAAAAAATGTATTTTAACATGGACATATATATTTGTTATTTATGTACATATGACAATAAAAGAGAAAATAACAATTTAATACATAAATAAAAACGAAACAATTTTATGAATATACAAAGTCGATGTCTACACCGAAGGAGCAATATTGAAATGTTTAGCCACGTCAATCTTCTTTTCGCCTTCCTAAAATTTGCTTTTTTTTGTGAATGGAACTTTTTCGAACGGCTCATTTTACTTTGCACTCTTTGTTTGAAATAAATCTCGTTAACTCGAAAAAAAAAATTGGGATTGATGAATTAATTGCTACATCTTTTGGGATTAGTTTATTAGTTTCCAATGCTAAACATTCATCTTCAGTTCTAAAAGCATACAAAATTTTTCAACACATCAGTGCTATGAAATCTTTTTTATGTTTTAGAACCAAAGATGAACGTTTAGCATTCGAAACTAGTTATCTAATAAACTAATCCCAATAGAAGTGGCAATTAATTCATCATTCCTACTTGTATTGATCCTTCTATACCATCATGCGTCCCTCAAGGCGAAAAAAATGCTTTCTCTCGATTATTTGTAATCTCGCTATTACGAAAATATCCGTAGTTCGTAATGCACCTTATGATTACTTACTTATGATTAATACACCTTGGGTCCTTATGATTATGAATTATCGGGATTGTACTCTACATTCGTCCATAAAAAAATGTATTAATAGATCTAAAAGATATAACAGGAGTATCCTTCAGTGGTTCAGGCATGAATAAATATTATATATTTTAAAGAAAATACGAGTTTCTACATTACATAATATGGGAAGGGCCTCTGAAGAAAGGCAAACAGGCAAAGGGGGCGTGTTCTCTTGTGAAATCCGCCATCTTTGTTGGTGAGGGGAGGTGGGAGGGGGAGGTTAGCCCTTCCCACGGATCAGGCCGCCTGTCAGCTCCTTCTTCCCCTCCCATCTTTTTTATTTCTTCGTTAAGTCTTTTTATTATTTTTATTATTACTTTTTTTTACATTTTTTCTTTGACTGTTCCTCTTTTCTTAGATATTAAATTTTATCTTGAAATCAAATTTTAGGTTTGAAATAACTAATAAAAATTTCTAAATAGAAACCATTAAATTAGGAAATTAATATAAAAATATTACTAACAATCATACAATATTTTTATTGAACTAATATGATATAAAAACTAAATAAAATTATGTTCATAAAATTTTGAAAACAATCCCGAAAAGTAAGACTAAAGAACATAATTAGAGGAGTCTCACAATTAAAAAAAAAATTGTAGTTAAGCATTTTATTATCCATATAACTTATTATTTTCGAAATAAAATAAGTTATTTCTATTATATGCACACACGCATAACATAACAAACAAAATAACATATGTTTTACAATTAATAAAGTAAATTAATAATAAATTGTTTTAATATTTATTTCTCCAGACTTGTATATTTGTAATTGATCTATAAATTCAGATGCATTGATTATTATTGTTCAATTATTTAAGGATTACTTATTATGGAATCATAAAGTTAATTATTTTAAATAATAAATGATAATATGAAGTAAGGTAGATATCGATTTATTGCCATTTCTGAATCATTCATTGAATTAACTTACGCTTTAAAATTGGTTACTCTTTCTTTTTTTTTTTTTTGTAATAAGTTCATAATAAATTCGATAACTTCTATAACACTGAATAGAGAACTTACTTTGCCTAACATATTTTGTGTCATATTAAAAAATATTAATTCTTAATTTAAATGTAGTATAAAAGTTAGATCACTTAGAAAAGGAATCTGCTATTTTAGTAATTTGCATACGTTTTTATTGATAATTGCATGTAAGATATTTTCGTTTAATACATTCAAGTCCATAAACACAATCTTTTTCGATATGATTAAATTACAAAATTCACAACTAACTATCTCAGCTAAGTAAAGTAAATTGCGAATTTTTGGTTTATTTTTCTAGAAAAAAAAACATTCCATTACTTACCGGTACGTTTACAAAAATCAGAAAGAAAAAATATAAGGCAAAAAAAAATCTGTAGGTGCATGTATGGACGGCTATAAAGCTATAAACGAAGTGCCTCAAACATTGCCAATGTCACCTGAATTCCAACGGAAGGGAAGATCGGCTAGGCCAACTAGCCGCCCGAATAATCGGCTAGTCGGCTAAAGTCATAGACGGCCCATCTCTAAATTATACTGAATGTATATTTAATTGGTAATTGTTGGCATCATAAATTAAAAATTTTAAAAATAAAAACAATAATCGTAATTACATCGTAAAAAGATTACACATTGGGATGGAAGCATTTCGAACCCAGATCCTTCCTCAAGTATTATAAGAAGGTGTCAGGGCTCCAGGAGATTCCAACGCCCCTTATAAGTCACGTCACTGTTGTAGTACATTGGTGATAGGTGAGCTAAATATTACTATTAGGTGAATTAATTGAATTGAATTTTAAATTATTTAGTTTTAATACTTATTTAAGATAATATCTATTCCATAGTACTAAATAAATCTTTTTCTATTTTTTTTTTTTTTTTTTTTTTTTTTTTTTTAAATATAGAACAATTTAAAACTAATATGAAGAAATTAATATATTTAATTTTAAGCAACGTAATTGGCATTCGTTAGAACACCATTGTCTGACATAGATTTGATTTTTTAATGGATGTCAAGACAGACAAAGATTCGGCATTACATAAAACCGGCACAGTCATAAAACCAGATGTCCTTTACGCAAGTGAAACATCGACACTTTTAAAGAACCGATATAGCATCGACACAATTACAGGAAACAAGAACTAGAAGAGATCAAAAAGCGAGAGAGGAAAATCAGAAAAATCCTAGGAGCATGATATACCCAAGACGGTTAAAGGGTACAGTCAATCAAAACAATAGAAAATATTGCAAACATTGAAATTGACGCTAAGCAAAGACGAATCAAATTCTTTGGACATTTCACGAGATTACCAGAAAATCGACTGTCGAAAAGGATATTAGATTATGTTAGCTCACTAAAGAGTTCACCACATTGGCTAGACGAATTTCGAAAGGACCTCAAAACGCAAGCATTTGCGCAACTGACATTTTGGAAAGAGACACCATCAATAAGTGGAAAGTTACATCAGAGCAACCGAAACAGAAGCAGCACAGACCGAAGTGGTCAGGGGAATGTTAACGAGCTTCATCGGACAGAATGAAAGCCTATTGGAGCAACAAGGAGAACCCAAAGAAAACTTGATTCAGTTGTTTGCTTAACGTCTTCCATTATGGAGAGAATATGCTAAAAATAATAATAATAATTAAATATATATATATATATATATATATATATATATATATATATATATATATATATATATATATATTATTTTCATTATTGATAATTATATTATTTTATTAAATTTTATATCTGACATTCGTAATTGAACAAATAAGCAAATCACTTTTAAAAAAATCGGATTAAATATTTTATTAAATACTTTAAAGTAATAATGGGCGAGGAACAGTAGCCAACTATTCATAGATATCTCTCATTCCAATTCTTTATAGCATTTTTTGGAATGTTTTGAATAAAACATTTTGTGTAATTAAAACAATTTCTTTCTTAGATCAATCTAGTTACTTTTTTAAATATTAATGGTACCAAAATATATCCCCAGTTATATTTAACATTTAAGAGTTTGGTACGTAATCATTTGGAAATATTAAAAACCAATTACAACGAGTACTCGAAAGCTCAAAACCAAGAGCTTTTTAAATCGTAAACGATTATATTGGCTTTAATTATGATAAAATTTATAAAAAATAAAAATAAAAATGAAATTAATGCTATGTTTAAGATCATTTATAAAAGTAACCACTATTAAGCCAGTGAAACATTTTTTTCAATGAATCGGATAAATATAATGAATGGACCGGTTGTACGCTATCTGATAACTGAATAAGATCAGGAAATCTGGAGTGCTTTTAGTTTTCATTGAATAAAAACTGCATTACTATTCAGGAAAAAAAAAAAATTCTATGATTATTTTAAATAAAATTAAAATAAATAAAGATGAAATATGTTAAAAATTAATTTATTCTTTGTTGGAAAGTTAGGTTCCAAATATTTAAAAAAATAATTATGGATCATAGAAATATTAAATAATGTTAATTTATCAGTTTGTTCACATTTTTAGAAAAATTAAAATTTTTAAACTTGTAATCTATTAGATTTTATTATTTTATTTATTTTTTTTTTATAAAGAAATACAATTTAATGTATTGATTTTAAAACAACACTTTAAAAATAAATAAGTAATATACCGTATTAATTTAGCTTAACATTTTTAAAATTATGTTATTTATGAATCGGAATTTTTTTTCAAATATTAAATTCCTAATAACAGTATAACTTTGTTTCTCAATAAAAAAAAAATTGAATATTGAAATAATAATTTTGAATGAACATATAATTAACTGTAACATGTTTAATTAATAGATGATTAGATCATCTGAAAAAAAGGATTCCTGGACGTTTGATAAGGTTGGTTACTGTCGTCAGATTTTTTTTTTTTTTTAAATAGTTCTTATAGCATTTTTTTAAACATTGAATAAGTTTCACATTTATGGCTGAGTAAAATAGGAAATTCTTTGTAGCAAAAATTATATTTTCACTTCAAATTTTTAAAATTTAGCTAACCTGGCACTCGACCTTCTCGATGACCTTTGGTAAGCGATGCTGGTCTACGTCTTGCCGAAACCTAAAGGGACACAGTGCCCTATGCTGGGCTTGATCCAGGAAGATCCGCTCTTCGGCGGCGAGGGATTTCCCGATCAGCAGGAGTACGGCCAGCAGCATGTTTGTTAGCGGCAGGTAATACACGGACACCTATATATTACCTGTGTGGCAAGAGGGGGTCGCGCCTGCGCCCGGTCAGTCGTTGAATCAGGAAACACAAGTTGTATATTTTTGCCTATCTGGTCGCAGTATGGACATAACATAGTGCCGAGTCTTACGTTTATAGAGTCAACGAAGATGAATTCGAAGAAAAAAAAATCTAGTAAAAAATATTAGGGTTTAAATGTCTAATATAAAATTAGTAATTTTAGAAACTGATTTGACTCAACAAATTATTAAGATTTTTTCTATATTAGAATTTTTCGAAAATTCAATTAAATTTATTTTTCAAAATTTTAAAGCCATGGTCTTTTCCTACATATTTATTTTTATACATATAGAATAAAAACTATTTGCAATTTTTAATGAATATGACCTATGAATATAGTAGTCTTGGGATTCCATATCGATTGGATTGGGCCAGTAAAAATCGATAAAACGTGTGATATGAAAAGATTATTACTTGTAATGTTGTAAGGATAAGGATAAGGATTTTCAAAATAATAAAATGATTGTAAAACTCAATTGAATTGTAAAGTCGGAATTCATAATATAAATAAGCTTAAAACGTAAAAATAATTTTAAAATCAATTTATAAATTTGCAGATAATTTTAATAAGTAATTTTAATGGAATCTGAAAATCAGTGAATGGATAAATCCAGGAATCCAAATGGATAAATAAGTAAGTTACCTTCTATATTACAATATTTGAAAATTTATAAATAGTTTTATTTATTTTAAAAATTCATAATATATACAAAAAATTATTTTATATAACATAGGAACATGTTGGGATGTTGTAACTCCTGATGATGCGTCGGTACCAAACTTTTTTGGTTATCGATTCCTATACCTATAATAAACAATCAAATCTCCATACCGATACCTCGGTATAAAAATAAGGCCATTAAAATAAAAAAAAACAACTCGATTTCTCCCTTACTGGAAAAACAATAGATGATGAATTTGTCAATCTATAATCTACTGCTTTTCCCAAATTAAATGTTAGGATTAAAAGGATCAAATTACTTAAATAAATGATTAAATTAAGTTAACAATCAATGATTATTCGAAATAATGTTGAGAGACAATCAAACGTGAATTTTTAATCGGGAATCTTTCGGTTAATTTTCGATAAGAGCAACACCAACAACAACAGAGCTAGAGCGGGTTGAAATGTTACATTTTATTTTTAATATACATTTATTGAAATTTACAACTGTACAAAATATATACATTAAGTAAATGTATTGACAACGATCACAATAGCATGTCAAAACTTGAAAAAAACTGCTAATAAGTAGCACTTTATTAAAAATTATACACTAGAATGTCTTTAGGCCCTCTTCCTTTCAGACCCCTCGGAGGATTGTCAGGAATGGAGTGGGAAGCAAGTTGGGAGACTAACGGATTTGAGTGGTTATGGAGCTTACTATGAAAGGATAGGTATCCGGTGTGGGCTAAATCAGTAACATATGGAACATTAAGATCTTTATGGATATGTTTATTGATGACAAAGTAAGGAGCATTGAGGATTTTTCGAAGGATTTTGGATTGTAAGGATTGAATACGAGATGAATTGGATAGTTCAGTGGAGCACCAAAGCTCAACTCCGTACGTCCAATTAGGTCCAATCACAGTCATGTATATGAGTCTTTTGTAATTAATTGGGAGCTTTGAACGTTTTTTTAGTAAATGTTGAAGTAGTCCGTAACAACGGGCAGTTTCTTGTCGTTTTAGTCTTGGTTACATTTTTGAATGTGAAAAAAAAACGTTAGAGCAAAAAAGGTATAGACACCCAGCCAAAAGACATATCCGTGTCAATAATCCATATTGGGGCAAAAAAAAAATAATTATCCATGAAATTAACATAAAGTTAACTGCAATTTAAACAATAAACAAAAATATAAATTACATAACTAGCGCAACCCCCACGGCTTCGCCCGCTCTCAGAAGTAAAGAACATAGATAATTTTAAATAATAATTGAAGTTTTATTTGTTTATAGATAAAAATCTTGTATTTAAGTAATACTTGAAATATTTTTATTGATTTCATCCTGAATTTTGATTTCTAACCATAACGTATACGTCAGTGTAGCAAACCTCTTTTCTGCCACACAATATTGAACATTTAAATGTTTATTATTGCAAAACCTTCCTAGAACTATGAAGATGATACAGTTGAAATTTGGTACTGATGGGTCCATTAGTAAACTCTGTTGCAGAATGCTACTACGTTGCGGTTGCTTTTTACACTTCACTGGGATCCACATGTCGCACCACATATTTATATCTTTTTTATATATTAAATTGAATATTAGTAAAATTAATATTAGTTTTAAGCTTTAGATAACACCATAAATTTTGAACCTCTCATGCAGAATGGTGCTCGCCACCTATCGGTCAATTTTCAAACCTCACTGTTATCAAAATATCGACTTTTTAAGAACAAATTAATTGAAAATCAGTTGATTTTATTATTGCTAAATATTCCTGGAACTATAATGACGATGTAGATAAGATTTGGTAGATATTGGTGTTGTGGTTTTCGTGGTTGGTGATCACAAACGAAAAATGGCTTGTCCTTTTATATAACAGTATAGATATTTTACAAGTTAATATTTGAAAAGATAAATATTTCCATACGTTCTGGGTTTCGTTTATCACTTAAGGAATTGTAAATTTTATTAAAACCTTTCTGACTTACTTACTTACTTACTACGTTGCACTACAGCCCGGTTTGGGCCTTGGCATCCTGAACAATGCTTTGCCAAGCGCCTCTATCCTTAGCCTTCCGTTCCCATGTTGCAACGCTGAGGATCCGTAGATCATGTTCAAGGTCCTGTGGCCATTGCCTTCTTGGTCGGCCAGCTCTTCTCTTTTTGCCAATTATAGAGCTATGCCAAAGTTTGCTCGGCATTCTATTTGAGGGCATTCTTATGATATGACCCAACCATTCCAGACGTATTTTAATAAAATGGACTACATTTACATCCTTGTATAAGGAATACATCTCGGCATTTGATCTAAGCTTCCACATATTTGATTGTGCATCGTGGACTGGACCATATATTTTCCTTAAAAGCTTACGCTCAAAGAAAGTTAATTGATTTTCTTTACGATAGTTAAAGTTCATGTCTCCGCTCCATACGTTAGGACTGGCCGAATTAAAGTTCTATACAGCCGCACCTTAGTGATTTGAGACAGCAGGCTACCTTTAAACAGTTTTATATTTGCGAAGTTCTTCATCTTACTTCATTTATTATTATATTCTCATCATTCAATTTTGAGCCAAGGTATGATAAACCTTTCACACTAAACTGAAAGATGTGATGATACATTTATATTTTTCTGTTAGTTGTTTCAATAGTGTATTAGGCCTCGAAGACAAGTACGGATTTGTAATGAAACGAAACATAATCATTATTCTGGAATAATAAAAAATCTCGAAGAGGCTATTATTGTCTTAACGAAAACTTCAGTGCTTCAGCTTCCTTTGTTTGAAAACTTAATCCTATTTCTTTATTTCCCAATCGCGAACACATATATTCGACAATATAAGTTTTTATTAATTTTTTCTAAATTTTTCTACAAAGTTAAACCCAAGTGAACACATCGAGGTCACTTCATAAGTACAAAATAAGTTGCATTTTGAATTTCCAGCCCATGTGTCATACCAAGATATAGTACAATGTGAACGTTGTTACAACATCCTTTAGTGTTAATATTGTAACATTATTAAAATATTATATATTATTAAAATTGGATGAACCAGACAGTTATTGACATCTTAACTTTTTTTTTTCTTTTCATTTATTGATATTTACAAATGTACAAAAACATATACATTAAGTAAATTTGTTGATAGTGAATACAATGGCATGTAAATAATTTGTGAAGAGCTACTCACTAGTAGCACTTCAATAAAATCTACACTAAAAGGTCTCTAGGCCATCTTCTTTTCAGACGCCTCAGAGGATTATCGGGAATGGAGTGGGAAGCATGTTGGGAGACTAGTGGATTGGAGTGGTTATGGAGCTTACTATCGAAGGATAGGTATCTGGTCTGGGCTAAATTATTAAAATAAGGAACAATATGGTCTTTATGGATAAGTTTATTGGTCACATAGTAGGGAGCATTGAGGATTTTTTGAAGGATTTTGGATTGCAAGGATTGGATACGAGATGAACTGGATGGTTTAGTAGAGCCTCAAAGCTCAACTCCATACGTCCAAATAGGTCTAATCACGGTCATGTAAATGAGTCTTTAATAATTAATTGGGAGGTTTGATCGTTTGTCTAGTAAATGTTGAAGTAGTCTGTAACGACGAGCAGTTTCTTGTCGTTTTAGTCTTGTATGTGGATAATCATCCTAACTTAAAAAATAAAATAAAAAAATATTTAACCAACAAAAAAAAAAAAAAAAATTACTTCTGAACCTTACAACTCTGATATTTGCTAAAGTACAAATTATGATGAAAAGAAACCTCATCACTCTCAAAACTCAAAACATTTTATGTTGAAGAGATGGTTCAATGAGAGAAATTCAATGGCATTAAAGAAATAATCATTTTTGAAATTGACAAAACATATTTTTAATTTGCCAGCCTTTCGGCCGTAACGTAGCTGAGGTGGTGCACCTTATATAGTTTTCATTTTTCCATCTGCTCTAGAGATAGAGAACAATGAAATGTTGGCAAAAAAAAAAAAAAAAAAAAGAATATATTTGTTAACTTCAACATTACTTATTTTTCAAAACATTTTGTACGAATTATCGAAAAAAAATGCCTAAAAAACTACCGTAATTAGTTTAGGTATGTTTATAATAGTTCGTTCTTACCTAAACGATCAAATCTTATTAAGCGCCCTACTTTCCTTGGTTATCAGCCCAGTCGATTTATACAAATTTTGTAAACGCACACGTATCTACCATTTTTTAATATGTTGTTAGGAATCACAAAATAGTTGATATCCAAGTTTGAAACCATGGAAAACCATAATTTTGTATTAGTCGAAAAGCGGCGAAATTTTGGCACTATTTCCAACTTTTCACTTTTATATCTTAAACCAGGGGTTTCAAACTCGTGGCCTGAGATGACATTTTTGCGGCCCAGTCCGACGAAAAGTAAAAATAAAATATAAATGTAAATTAGATACGAAACCATCATATAAAATTGTTGTATATTTTACAAATAAAGTACAATTTAAAAAGTTGTTTTAAATAAAACGGTATCTATAATGCTCACGTAGCCCCTTTAACGGATCGCGTTCATCTGATCTCGTTCCTTGCGCCTTATATCCTCTGAGTTGGAGGAAAAACTAAGAAAGGAAATGCATGAGATAAATTTGCACAAACAGCTTCCCCGAATTGTGGGCCTTCTTCTTCGTCATTAAAACAACTTATCCTCAAGCGCTTAAATAATCCTTTAGAGCTGGCTTAGTGCGTAATTAAGTGTTAGGATTATGTTTGATTGTAGGAAATCCTTCCCGTTTATATGTCTCTCAAATCTAAAACAGATTTAAATAATAAAATTTAGAAAATAGGCATCTATTAAGTATCTATTTTGTATTATTTTATTTTTATAATTTTTTTTTTTTTTTTATGCATCGCAGCTAAAGGAACGGATATATTCATGCAAAAAGCGTTGAAGATTCCCTCTATGACTAAATAAAGATGCTCATCATAACGTTAGGCTGAGACAACTGTTAGACTAATTGAAATATGATGCAAATTATAAAATTAGCGATGAGGAAAAAAAACCAGGTTGTAGAAAAAAAGAGGATGATATCATATTAGTTAGTCACAAACAAAAATCTCTAACAAGGGATAAAACATAATGCAGAATCACTATCTATTAAACTTTCTTTATTATTTAAATAATGATAAGATCCTAATTTACATATAATTAAATTTAATTATTCTTAAATGTATTTATTGACGCATAATTTTCCTACTGTTTCAAATTTAGAAATTAATATCTCAAAAATTGATCGACAGAACTTGCGGTATTTATTTTTTAGTAAAAAAACAAACAAACAAGCCACTTTTATTTATAAAAACAAAACAAACCAGAAAATAGGAGTTTTAGAAACATAAATTCAAACAGCCCGTATATGGTTTTTATAATATAATTGTGATACTATAAGAAAGAAATAATGTAAACATCTTTATAATAGTATACTAATGGCACTAGCGAAAAATTTCTTCAAATAATTTATTCTATATACACATTTGATCAAGATTGAAATCATGAATGTGAGGGAAACTGAGAGAGTGCGAGGGAAGTAGAAAACACCCTAAATTTAATTAATAAAATATTTATTTTAAATATTTATTTTAAAATATTTATTTAATATAATACCAATTACAAAATATTGATGAGTATCAGATCAATCAGTCATTTGAAAAAAAATGTTTATTATTATTTTATTGGCACTACGGTCCTCGAAGGACCTTGATCTCCTCCATTTCAAAAATAATAGTTAACAATAAATAAAACTTAAAAGAAAAGTAATTAAAAAATAAATAAATAAAATGGCGAGGCATTGTAATTATACATTTTGAAATCGAAGATTATACTTAGTTGACAAACAGAAGTTAAAATCAGAGTGGTTACATGAGTTTAAATCCTCTTCCACTACTTCCAAGCCGAATCGAAAGATAACAATATTCTTCTGTTCAGAATTTTAACTTTTGGAGCTGATCATATCAAAACATCATTTGGTCTGAAAGAAAATTGGTCATGAATGTTTAAAAGAAAATTACGTTTTGAGTTTTCGAATGAAGTAATTCCAAAAGAGCTATTCAGGTTCGATAGTTTTCGAACTATCTTTTTCTAAATTTTTTTCTAAAAATTAACTTTATACTATTATATAAAACGACAAGCTATTTTTCGTTTTTGATCACTAATCACCTATTTTTCCTCATTTCCTATCCCAATCTCTAAAAACCAAAAACCTTCCAATATTCTTGACCTATAAAATCTGCATTGTTCTATCCTCCTTCTAAACACTAGATCTCAACCCTATAACCTACATACCCCCTTACCTAAAATTACTTCCTTCAAAAAATCCTTCAACATTAGTGCTACCTCCTTCTGGAATTCCTATTCGTAAAGCTATTTCCCTTACTTACTTTAAAAATAGTTTATTTTTACACCTTTCAGACAATCAATCTTCCGTAAATATGTAAATAATTAAATAAACACTTAGAATTATTATCTCTGTTTTTTATATATATATATATATATATATATATATATATATATATATATATATATATATATATATATATATATATATATACAATTGCATTTTATGTTATCATTTTTTTTTTTTTTTTTTTTTTTTTTCCTTTCGTCAATATACGTCATGATTACTGAAGCATTTAACTTGTAAATAATACGGCCAGGAGTTGTTATTATTATTGCTATTCTTAGAGAACAGTAAGTCCCAGGATAAAGTTTATTTTTCATTTCAATAATATTTAGGTTTTTCCAGAACTGGAAACTCTGGCAATAGACTCGTTCTCATCATATCGTTAGACAAAACTGTATTTTATTTGGAAGTCTAGTAAATTTATTTTTTCCTTTTTGCATTCTGTACAGAATACAAGGTTTTCATCATTAGTAAAATTATTAGTAAAAATGATTTAAATTCTTTACTTGAGAGAGCTGACGAAGCTTACAATTAGTATATCTACGTTCTCTCTGATTAAGTCATAAACTTTGAATAACAATTATTGTGTTTAATGGTGGGCATCAGAGTTGAAAACGATTTATGAACAGAAATTTCCTTTTTCATATAAACGTTATCTATAACTGAATTAGAACTTTCATATAGTCTATAGTAAAGTGTGAATGAAAATATTAAGAAATTAAAAAAATGGACAAGATGATATCAGTTCAGAGATAACTGATTTGAAACAGTTGATCTCGGTGCCTTCATTAGCATACATTTACATTCGTCAATTTACTCTCATTTTCTCAAATTTCGTCTCTTTTGGTGAGGTACAATATACGGCAATTTCATCGAATTTAGTCCATAATACTATTACTACGACATATTACCACATTGTAACATATATACTTATTTTTCAATGTTGATGAACATTAACTATAAACTTTTCTTTTATTTGGCGGGATTACTGTCATACAAGGATTTTGATCGGGTTGAAATCAAGGATACACGCGGTTGTCACGTGAATGAACATCTAACAAAATAGTTCTCTACGTTTATATCCATTAACTCCAGCTTATTATCTTAAAAATAGCTTCATTTATAATTATTAACTTTCCACAATACTTAATTAACGAAATATTACAATCTGTCGGATGCTAATGAGTCCATTGTATACTAAGTACACTATATAAATTTAATTTGGGATAAAGTGGATAAGTAATTGAAGTGCAAAAACGAAGAAGAAAATATAAATAAAAATAAGTTAGTTTAGAGAAAAATGTTAGGGAATAAAAATAATGATTCGTACAATATACAAACATTCAGCCTGCGGAACGTATGTCTGAGGAGTAAGGCAGTCAAACCAATATTTCAAGGGATACCAGCTCTCTAGCGAACTACTGATACTTTTTTTATTATTATTTTATATATATATATATTTTTTTTTTTGCTGTAATTTACAACTGTATACAATAAAAAAATAAATTAGATCTATTAAATGTAATGATAACACTAAAAATGACAGGTCTATTACTACCCATTGGTAGCACTTAAAAAACTTCTGTATGATGATGTACTATATTAGAAACCACCGAGGTCATCTTCTTTTCAGGTGCCTCGGTGGTTTATCTGAAATTATCTGAAGAAAGTTGTGATACTAATGGATTTGAATGGTTGTAGAGTTAGCCATGAAAGGATAGATATCTTGTTAGAATTATGTCAGAAACGTAAGGTGAATAAGCTAGTTTGTAACAAAGTAAGGAGCATTGTGGATTTTTCAAAGGATTTTGTATTGTAAGGATTGGATGGTTTAGTGGAGCCCCAAAACTCAAGTCCAAATGTCCAAATTGGTCCAATTACAGTTATGTAAATAAGTCTTTTGTAATTAATGTTTAAGTAGTCGAAAACGAAGGGAAGCTTCTTTTCGTTTTAGTCTTATATGTGGAATCTAAATAAGATGTTTATGGAGGCCTAGGTAGCGGATCAGTTCAACTGCGATTATTTTAAACTATACTGTAGGACAGGACGTCGTAGGTTTACGACTAAGGGTCAAAGTTATTTGATGCGATTTAATTATCAATTTTTGACACGATTCATGTTTATGCTATGGGATTGGAGTATCTGGGAGGTATTAAAGGGATCATTGTTGATTGTAAACACACAAATGACATCCGCATACGTGGTGAGGATGATGGTAGAATGAGTCGGGGGAAAAAATATATATATATATGTATATATATATATGTATATATCTTATAATACAGTAAAATACATCACCAACACCTTATAGGATAATAATAGTTAGCAATTAACACTTATAAAACATATACACACGTATTTGTGTCTAAAATTTATGAATAAGTATACAATTCATTCGCATCCATATTGCTTATTGCACATGAGTTCACGCCCTTTGTTATGCAATTTTATGTCTACAGGGTTTTCCCCGATATATCATGTCGGTATAGCATTCCGTTAGAAAGCATAACAACAACTAAGCAGATGATGCATTCATGTGGTATTCTCCTTGATCCTTGTTTATTAGTGGATCCATCTGGAACTATGGGCTGGAAGGCTGGAAGGCTGGAATCAGGTTTCCACTTCCCAATTTTTATCTCTTCTTTAATGCTGAAAGTATTATCATTGTGCAATTGACCATGGAAATAATTTCTTCAGGCATTCACGGGAATTACTTCCTATCGCTCTTCCGTACATTTTCTCCAATGTCACTCCAATTTTCACATCAGGCATCTATAAAATGGTTCTTACAATCAGAAATCCCCAGCGTTTGAATTAATTACACTATTTTTAGATTTCGAAACGTTAAAAAAGACTTCAAAATATTAAAGTTAATATAATCATTATACAAACAGTTTAAATGGAATTGTTAAAAAATCCAATAGGTCATGCGCAATCGAATTAACACGAGTGATAGATAAAGTTGTTTTCTTTTCTTTTTATTAATTACTTTAAAGTACAAACACAATGGTAATTAATTGATAATTAATGTTATACAAGTGTATAATGATGTAAATTACATTTAAAAACATACGAAAAAAAAACACCTTTTTTTACTAATATATACCTATATTTTTTCGTTATTGTGTTTCGTTAGTTCACAAGCCTCTTTCACCTTAGACTATCCTCAGCTATGACTATCCAGTTAATAATGCGTTGTTCAGCTGCTCCCTTTTTTGTTGTGTCTGCCCATCTTAGTTTCGGCCTCCCTCTTGGCCTATTTTCTACAACTGTTGAATTCTTTAGAAGAGAAGACTTGTTTGGTGGCTTCTTGCTACATTTACGGCTGATCGTAAACTCTTTTCTTTCATATCCAGTGCGATTTACTGCTTGGTTTCAGAGATTATTTCCTTATTATTTTTCCTTCTCGAAATCCTCAATACCTTGTCCCGCTTTGGGTCCAATACCACTCTGAGAACCTTCCGTTCAAATTTCTCAAGCTTTTTTTAAAGGGGTCACGTAAAAGACCAGGTTTCACTGCCATACAGCTATATGGGTAGTATGAACGATTTATGTAATTGCAGTTTCATTTTCCGGAATATATTCTTTGATCTAAAGATAGTATGTTGAGAAGAAAGCTCTGTTCGCTCAGGGGATTCTTTGTTCGACTTCACTAAGCTGGTCATTAATGGAGGTTACTCTGTTTCTGAGGAATTTGAAACTGAATCTACTTTCTGGAAGGTTTGACTTCCTACCCTTATATTTTCTCTTTGGTGGATCTTGCGACCAGCAATAAAATATTTTATTTTGCTTTGTTTTACTAGTAAGTCTGTATCTTCAGGTACTAGCCGACCAGCACCTGGATATCTTCGGCTTAACTACCCAGGAGTGTTCCATCATCCGAGTTTGCGAGCTAATTGTGCAACATACCAAAATGAATTCCACCACATTCTCGCATTACTTTTTCCAGCGCTGGTTGAATAGCATCGGTAAGAGACAACCTGGCGATGTCCTGACATTACATCACAAGTTCATTTATTTCTCCCTGAACCAGTACTTTACATTTGGAACCATTTACCATTAACCATATACATGCCCTTGTCAATCGTACAAGCTTCCCTGGGAATCCTAATTCCGTCATAATTTTCCAAAGACTGAGTCTTATGCTGCTTTGAAGTCAATGAAAAAGGCATGCAAATCTTCTTCCACTTTCCAACTTTTCTCAAGATATATAATTCTCAAGTTCTTATATTCTAATTACCATAGCAAATGTGGAAAAATAATTAATAAAAAATATGAACAAAACAATGAATACCTTTTAAAAAAAATAATAGCAGCAATACCAATTAAAATAAAAAAAAATCTCTTCGTGATTATTTTTAATTTGTTAATAAAATCAATTATTCATTTACTAAAGAAATTTTTCATTTAAAAAAATATATTATTTTTTTTTATTAGTTTTATTTTCTTCACTATTGTATATAAGATTTTTCCAGGAATTATCCTGTGTTTGGCATTTCAATGATAGATCTTTTACACTATTCAATATACATAGATTACAATATTCAAATGTATGGAGAGATTCAATTGTTAAACAATTGATTTAAAAACATCTTCGGGACTCGATGGCCGAGGAAGATGGGGCGAGGAGACCCTGATTCTGTTTGCTGTCTGGCTAAGTTGATCAAGTAAGTAATTTTAAAGAGTCAGTGAAGCTTGTCTATAATCAGAGTGTCTTGTGAGATTGGCTGTATCAGCGCGATCGGTACAGATCACATGGATTCAAATCCCACCCGGGTGGGGGTTAATATTTATTTTGTAATTGAATCTTATCCTTCCCGCCCTGAATTGAATGTATTAGTAACCTATAGGATAATCCGTCCTTCCTGCCCAAGTTGGAGTACATAAGGACGTCAAGCCCAAAATGAAAAAAAATAAAAATCTTTTTAAGTAGTGGCTATTCTTATATGACTAATGGTCTTAAGTTTGGTTATGTTGATGTTTGATTTTTAGAAATCTTCTAGCTAAGAGTTATTAAAATTTGCAATTTTCTTATAAAACGGGTTTTACCCTACGTTTGTGATAGTTTAAGTTAAGAAGTGAAGTATTTAAGAAGACATGTAAAACATGAAGGAGGCCAGGACCGATCGATACCTCCTCCTGACATTATTTTCAGCTCTTTCTTACATAAGGAGGTCGCTCATCCAGCTGCTTTTAAGCCTTCGAAACGTATTGTCAGGAATATTTATTGTAGCCATGTATTTTTATGATTCTGTTTGGTTGGACATATAGTTTGTCGTGAAATATTCTGTATTTTGTTTTGATGTGGTTCAGTACAGTGAGTACGTGTAGATACGTATGCTGTGTTCCATAACTTAATTACCTTGGTGATCGTGTAATTATTCGCAATTTTGATTGCATGTTTGTAGTTAGTATACGTGTGTTTTTTTTTTGTTTTTTTGGCTGAACCATAAACCTGTAATGCCTAAGTCCATATGGGTTTTAGTAAGTTTGTGTATGTATCTAGGCGCTGTCTTAGTTACAGGGAGGGTCTTCTTTGTAGCGGGGAAAACAAGAGTCTTCTTTGTAGAGGGGAAAACAAGAGAACAAGGCACTTCTGTTTGACACAAGTGACCCATGTAATCCTTCTATCGAATGTTAGTCCTAAGTATTTTACTTTCTTAGTCTGCGAAATCTGTTTGTTGTCTGGGTATGTTGAGCCAGTAAGTAATTTTAAAGAGCCAATGAAGCTTGTGTATGTATAACCACAGTGTCTTGTGAGAATGTCTGTATCATCGGCGTAGGTTTCTGTTAAAGATTTAATGCCAATTGGGATGCCATGTGTATATATTATGTATAGGAGTGGTGCGAGGATCGAACCTTGAGGTACCTCAGCCATTAAAGGTCACATAGAGGAATCTTTGAAGCTCGTCGGATACCGAAAAACCTGTCACAAAGAAAATATAATAAATTAGTAGAAAAAATATAACATAAAGTATAAACAATTATTTTATCCACGAAACATATTAATAATTAATTAACTGTTAATAAAGCTAATAGGTTTTGTGGATGAGAGGAGTTGTACCTTACCTCAGTTATATGAAATAAACAAAATAGCAGACTTTCAAATAGGTAAGTCCCTGGCCCACTTAACCTCTATTCTATACTTAACTAAATTGATTAGTTAATGTTTCTGTTCTATAACTTTATGAAATATATTCACATTTATGGCTCATACGTTAGAAAAGAAATCGAACTTCATAGACAGTTTATAAACAATTGAGTCGCCGGGTCTAACTGATTTGGGACAGTTCAACTGAGCAGTCTATTAACATAAATTTACATTCGTTAATTACAATTAGTCAATCTTAAAATTTGATTCGTATAAAAGACGAATTTGCTATTCTATCAAGAGATAATATGTTTTAAAATAAAAGATTACCTATGTTAGCAATAGAATACATACACACACACACACACACACACACACACACACACACACACACACACACACACACACACACATATATATATATATATATATATAAAACAATTACAGAACTGAACTGTAAACATGTTTTTGCAACAAATAAATTACAATAAAATGTGTTATCGAATCTAAAATGTCTCCAAGGAATTACCAATTAAAATTATTTCTTAAAATGCAATTGTGCTGCGTGTGGAGTTATGTCTGTTTTTATGTTTCTTATTTTTTAAATATTATTTGTAGCTTTATTCACCCATCCACACCTGCTAAATATAAATAAATAATCAACAGATAGTATGATAGTCACAAAAGAAATGTCAAGAATGGAGAGAAACAATAAATACTAGAGTTAAGTTTACGAATTTCAGAGCAGAGCTTCTGTTTCTTTTTTGTTGAGGGCCATTTTAACATTAGAAATAAACGGGGGCGTATATAATAGATAGATGTTGTATATTGATAAATAAAATAGTTGTAGGAAAGATTCATTTATAATATTTAAATTAATGTATATGGGTGATTCTCAAACTAGTGTCAACTTTGAGGCAACTTAGATAATTGAGACGCCAAAAAAGTGTTTTGCCGAAATCTAAACTGATTTTTAGGCTCAAAATCAGTTATTAACAAGAGGAAACAAAATTAGCGTGGACGTTTGAAAGCCCATGGTAATTTTACGTGTACTGCCATGGTAATGACATTTCATGATTAAAAGTCAATTGAATGGGTCCGCCGAAAAACGTTCTAACTGACAAAACAAATTTTGAGTAATCAGTAAAAGAAAATCATGATCTAAAGTTCTTGTTAGTTTTATAAGTTAGATTTTTTTTCACCTTGTAATTTGTTACATTTACATGTATAATAACATAATGGAGTACTATATCATACTAAGACGTACTATTATACATTTAAAAACCTTTAAAATCGCCCCTCCGGAAATTTTGTCGCTTAGAACGTTTTTCGGCGGACCAATTCAATTATCTCGACGATCGCTAATCTCCTGATAAAATAACTAATATTTTTTTATTATTCAATAAAGAATTTAACTTTATGTTATGAGATAATCCGAATGTGACTGACTGATAATTATCTAATAGTAACATAAAAGAGTCCATGGTAATTTCATTTTAAAAGGTACGCACCACGTTGAAAAGATAATTGTTACCAATGGCCTGCCATTTTGAAGTTGGTTACCATACTAGTAGGCTGCCACTCGTCAAAAATTGTTAGTATGATCTTCCCCTCTTAGCTTTCTCGATGTTCCATTTAATTAACTTCCACGATGTTGATATTTAATTTTAAATACAATATAATACGGACAACATACTGAGTAGTCTCAATCATAATTTAGGCATGATATATACAATACGATAATCGTTTAATTACATTTAATCCTTCTACTTTAAAGGTAATATAACAGCGTGAGGTTGTCCTTTTCCAGCCGCCCCCCCCCCCCTGCATCTCAGTGGTAAAAACGCTCTATCTAGGTGGACATTAAGAAACTTTTTCATTTCAATAGAGTATTGAATGAACTTTGTAATGTTATCAAGAGATGGTTGACGAGATATAAACAGCAATGAGAATACAATTTGATGGATCAACACCAGTGTAAACAAATACTCTTTCCAAAAAAACAGGTTGTTCTCAGATCAGTATCAAGTGCAGGGCACTTCTATTGTGCCCAACCATTCATAGTGTGTGTAACATATAATAACGTCTTATATAATATATCAAAGGTCTATCTATTAACGTTTTATGCTGAGTGATACGTATCCAAAATTTTATCCTTATGAGTGTATTTAGTTGAGTTAAGTAAACATATTTAACAAGTTAACAGATTTTCGTAATTAAAATTATGTAACTCCTCCTGTTACATCCTGTAAGTCCTAGTCCTCCGCCTTCTAGGTGGCATGGTTTTAAAATATAACATATAAAGAATATTTAACAATTGAAATCTGACCCATCCCGACCCATAGAGCTAAGATATTGATTGTTTTTTTTTTTCAGAATAATGCCCCACCTCAAAAGTGTTGTATTTGATGTGTGGGTGGCCATGACACACTGAAAAATTGTCTGAGGTCAAAAGGCATTACTGATGAGGTCACTCAGGAATTAGCTATGAAAACAGTGGATTCATTTTTAATTCATATTCGTTCTCGATGGGTCCAAAGTCGATGAAGCCGTCGAAATTTTTGAAACAAATTTCCGATTGGCTGAAGGGAAACTTTTTAGATACCGAGACACTTGCCCTTGGCCCAAGTAGCAGTAAATCTCGTACTACCAAAGCATTTAGAGATCTGAAGGAAAAACCAAAAAAAAAGCGACAAATTCAACATTTGTTGAACAATTATTCCTATGAGGAGCTGAACGCCTCACCTTGTACGCAGCGTTATTCATCTGACCCATATATTTCAACTTTGTCAATTAATGAAGGCAGTGCTTTGTTGCCTTCTGATCCTAGTGATAAATGTTTCCCGGATGAATTATTAAATTACTATCTGAGCTAACTGGCTAATAAAATAGTAAACGGATCATAAAACGTCCGGATGATGGTGGTATTGCAAAGGAGTAAAGTAATATAATAAAAATAATATTCTTAAGTAATAATAAAAAATCCTTACCTAAAACCTGAACCGAAGACCCTTCATGGGTTGTTAGTGGTACAGATTTTATTTATTTTTATAATAATAAAAAAGTAATAATAAATAATAAACTAATAAATGTAAAATATTTATAATTGTTCAAAGCTTGTTTTGACTTTTTAAAAATCGTTTGAAGATCATTGGAAAAAATATTTAAACAATGAAAATTTTTATTTTTTTAATTGGGTCATCAACTGGCCATAATTGAAGTTAAACGATTACATATTCTGAACGATTAGATCTCTGAACCATATCCTTTTCAATATTCTACTTGGATTCTTAGCCATGAACATTGCTTAGATTATAATGTTTTTTTTGCAAATTGATATAATATACATATATAGCCAGTTGTAAGTTTTGATTTGGATTATCTTCTTCTAAAAGTTGGTAAACTTCCTTTGAGCATAACCCTCAGACCATTCTCTTAAAAATCTCAGAAATAGATAGTAAACTGCCTATCTGTAATTTTATCGATGTTTTCGCAAAAACAATTGGCAATTAGTATGAATGAAGTTCTGATTTCTCGAGAGCAATTTTACCAATTAACTTGAAAGGTTAATTATAGCGACATGTGGTAAAAAAAAATTAAATAAACCTATTTGTTTTATGGTAATTCTCGTCTGAAGTAACATGTATGGGGTAATAATCCAGATCTTACCTATTCTAAGAATAAGCTAATCTATACTATTACATAAAAGGACAAGCCATTTTTCGTTTGTGACCACTAACCACGAAAACTGCTGTACTAATCTGTACCACATTTTAACCACATCACCCTTATAGTTCCAGGAAGGTTTATCAATAATAAACTCTAGTGATTTATAATTAATTTGTTATTAAAAAATCGAAAATATTTGGATAACAGTTTAGTTAGAAAATTGACCGATAGGTGACAAGCGATATTGTGTAAAAATATGATTCAAAGGCATTTAGTTGTAAGCTCTGATAATGCAGTCCATTATCCCCAAGAGTTTCTCAATAGCCTCTGTCCATCTGGATTACCAAAACGTAAACTAAAACTAAATATTGGATGTCAAATTTATGCTTTAATCTTCAAACACTTAATCTGTGCCATAATACGAGGTTAAAAATTATTACTATACGTGAAAATACCATTAAAGAAATAATGCTAAATTGCATACTTCAATACAAGATTGTTATCGATAAACAAATAAAACTTTAATTATTAATTAAAGTTATTTAACTTCTTTACTTATGAGAGCGGGCGAAGCCGTGACTAGTAATGATAATAATAAAGAAATATACTGAAAAAAGTAACATAAAAGGTGGCATTCACGATTGAAACGTATATGACGAAACATCTAGAACTTAAAGGACGTCGTTAAATTTGAGACTGAAATTGATGCAGTTATTTTAAAATAACTAATTAAATTTTCTAAATTAAATACAAGACAAAAATTAATGATGTACACCAACCTATTAAAACCTCTATGGACTTATACATCACACTTTTACGGCATTGTTTAGCAAGTCAAAAGAAGTCGCATGAGATATCCAATATCACGAGACCGCCGCGTGTTCCTTTCCGTTCAATATACTCCTGCGACAAAATCCGACCTAATCGTGGGACGTTGAAGGTTTATACTCTCATAGATTGAAGAATGAATGGAACATTTTGGAATATAATGGAATGGAGCAGCCTTCTATTGATTCTGTTCAGCCTAACGAGACAAATTTTGAGATAGGGATCATAAATAGACGAATGTAAATTTGTGTTAATGAAGGAACCGAGACCAGCTGTCCCAAATCTCTTATCACTAGTCCTTAGAGCCAAAAAACTGTCATCATCTTGCCCATTTTTTCTTTTTTTTTTTTTATTTACTTGATATTTGTATTCAATCCATACAACATACTATTGAAAATAGCGAACGTGATTATATATATATATATGCTCGAGAAAACATACGAGTACAATGTTGACCTACACAACCTCTTTATTGACTTCCAGCAGGCGTATGACAGTGTGGACAGAGGGAAATTATTAAAGGTATTGCAGACACTGGAAATACCTAGCAAGCTAATAAGATCGACAAAGATGACCCTTGAAAGGACAAGTTGTAAAATTAAAACTAGAGTGGGTATCTCGAATAGCTTTAAGGTTAACAGTGGTTTAAGACAAGGAGACCCATTATCACCGGTACTATTTAACCTTGCCCTAGAAGTTGCCATTAGAAATATTAGAACAAACCCGGGTGGCACCATTTACAATAGGCTCACACACCATATGGCTTATGCTGATGATGTCGTCCTCACAGGGAGAACCAAAACAGCACTGGCCGGTGCTGTAGAAGAATTTAAGAGAGCAGCACAAGATTTGGGACTGAAAATAAATCATAAAAAGACTAGGTATTTGAAAACCTCTAGACAGACCGGAGAGAGAAGAGATATCGTGGATGTAGGGGAAAACACGTTTAACAGCTGCAGCACATTTAAATACCTGGGAGAAGTTGTGGGATGGAGAACAATAATTTAGAAGTTGAAATTAAGGGCAGAATGGTAGCAGGAACCAGATGTTTCTATGCTCTGCAAAAAGCTCTCCGATACAAAAGTCTCTCCAGGAAGGCAAAGCTTTTGTTATACAAAACAATAATTAGGCCAGTAGCAATGTATGGCAGTGAAACGTGGACTCCAACCAAGGAAAACAGAAGAGCTCTACTGGTTTGGGAGAGAAGAGTCCTTAGAAAGATCTTTGGAGCCGTTAAAGAAGAACACAGATGGAGAATCAGAAGCAATGCTGTGTGTTAATTAAGAAGAGCAGGCTTAGATGGTTAGGGCATGTAGAAAGGATGGAGCCCTGTAGGCTGCCTAAAATGATGCTAAATGGTGCACCAGGAGGAAAAAGGAAAAGGGGCAGACCCAGGCAAATTACAAAAGGACGAAGCATGATGGAGTGTGGTAAACTATGTAGCACACTCTATCATGCTTCATCCTGTGTACCGTACACAGGAGGTTTAAGTTATAATCTTGCCGTCAAAAAATCAGTTTGACGAAATGCAGCAGAAGTGGGAAAACCCTATAAATAGTTAATTCAAATATTGGAGGATTGAAGTTATGGGCATAAATGCTTTCTCTGGTTGATCGCATTAGAGAAAAAAAGAAACAGTTGAACTTGTCGGTTTTAATACGTTTATTTTGTTCCACATTAAAAGTTACAGGTGCATAGTTCTGTGCTACCTGTTATCGATCAAATATTTATCAGAGGAACTCATAGCGGTTGTATGTACGTTATAGCATAATATTATTAATTCAAATATAGGATAAGGATACTGTTTTTTTTTTCTTTGCCTTGTTTTGTTGAACTTTAATATTCGATAAGGATTTTATCCTATTATACATCCCTAAGAGACTTTTTTCTTGAACATGATTCTTAATAACAAATCTACAAATTAACCCAATAAGAAAGTCTGTTCCTCGTATTTATATCAGTTTTTAGTAATAATTTACTGCCACATGATTTAATTGGCTTAATTGGAATTAAACGCGCGTGCGATATCAGAAGAATAAAGTCCGAAGAGCAAAGGTAGTAAGCTTAAGAAATATGTGCTACAGAAGTAGTCTTTTATCCGTCAAAACACTAGCGCACATTGGTTCACCTGGATCGGTTAGGGAAAAAAATGATGCTTTGTGCTTGGTGGGGTTTCGAAGGCGTTTTGTAATTATTCTCTTTTTGTATGGAATGATAAGTCTATGTTCCCTTGATAAGAAAATAACTACATTTTTAACAAATAACGATTCAATTGCTGTTGTGATGTTTGGTTTATGACTTCTAGGTTGGTCATATGTTTTTTTCTGAAATATACAGTGTTCTGTGGTGTCAAATGTTATAAGCGAATTACGTAATTCTGCCATTAATCTAGTGTATGGATAGTGCAATGAGTTGCAGCCTTTGTGATTGATACGGTTTTGTTTATGTTTTTTTAAATGGACTTTAGTTAGTGTATCCAATCGCTTTCTTTTATTTTAGTACATTTTTCTGTGCTTCAGAGATGTGGGAATAATTCTTATTTAAAGAATGCCACGTCATTTTTTTTTTTTAATCAAATAAAAATAAATATAACTGGGGGTCTATAGTTTTCTTCCTCTTTTTTCCCTCTCAAAATGTGTAACGTTTTTTTACGCTCAAAAATGTAACATTTTGACACACTCTAGCTCTGTTGATGTTACTCGGTTCGAAAATTTGACAGCAGTTTTCTGATCAGAAATTTAATGGAAAATATCGATTGTCATGTAACTTTGTCGCTTGGACCTACGGTTTAGGAGCTACATTGGTCTGAGTGAAAAAAGTCATGTTTTACCTACATTTATTTTGTTAGGGATTTTCTGAGACACTCTAGCACAGTTGATAAACGGATCAAAAATTTGACGACAGTATCCTTATCAGAAGCAATGTAAATAAAAGCAGTAGATTATAGATAAGCATATCCATTATCAATTGTTTTCCTCAGTGAGGGAGGGGGGGGGGTGCATTGAGTTTTTTGGTTTTTTTTATACACACCCGTTTCAATGATTTCTCAAAAAATGTTTATGGCTGCTAAGTTTTTTTTTTTTTTTTTTTTTACAAATCAGGTAATATATCAACTTAAGTGAAATAGCTTTATAGATTTACTGTAAGGATTATTTTATTCTAGCCCTTTTTTTATTTTTATTTTTTGTTAATCTATCAAAAAGGTTTGCCGAATTCTCCTCTAACTGCTTCTTTGCATTTTATGGAGTCATACTTTATTTATCATAATTTTGATTATCTATTAATACAGTTTATTAATAATTAGGTGATGGAGCTCGCCCTCTTTTTTTTTTTTTTTTTTTTTTATGGTGCTCTTGCGTGTGAAAATTATCTGTGTAGAGGGTTTGAAATATGTTTTAGGTATCGACAAATTTTACTGTTCTCTCTTCCGAAAATTTTTTTTAACTTTTCATTCCTCATATATAATGGATGGTTTAACTCGTTGCATAGTAGTTGTCGCATACCTTTAACGATTTGTCTCATTATTCAATTTTGGAATGATTGCAATTGTTTATTTGTAGTCTCTTATATGTTTGAAAATAATGATGCCTCTTACCGAAGAGTTTGATGGGTCGCACATTTATATATAATTAATTTTAAACGTAACATAAGTTCGAAGCAGTTAATAAGTAGTTGAGCAATTACAATTTTAATCTCACTTTTTTAATTTTATATAGTAAGTGGTTCAAAAACTTACTAGAGTTTTATTTTAGTTGCCTGTAAAATTTAACACCCAAATTAACAATTTTTTTTTGAAAGTTTGAATTTTATTGAAAGTTACTTTCCGCCTTTTCGAAAAGAAAATATAACTTCTTTTGCTTCGTGTGGGTTTACATCAGTGTTTAATTGTAAGAGCTTATCAGCTATTTTCTGCAATACAAGGAACACAGATACTTTCAATTTTATTTTAAAACAGTGATAATATTTTCTTTGGGAGGCTTATAAGATTTTTCTTCTAGTTACTATGTCCTTTGACACATAACGCCAATATCATTAATTGAATTAAATATTTAACAATTTTACTCAATGAGAGAAGTGGTTGTGGCAATTTATGATCAATTAGAGAAAACCGGACCGACTAGTCCTGACGCAGGCACGGACCCCCGTCTTTTGGGCTTACGTCATCTGAAACTCTGAGGTTTCCAGTGTGGTGCGGACATGACGGAAGAAAATTTTATCCACCAAGAGTATGATTACACCTTTTGGAAGAACGCTATATATATACTTTTATATGACTCAAAACCTCAGGCGTTTCCATCAATAATATAGGTTTCCAACATGGTCCAAAGTCACTTTTTCACATTTATTCTGATTTAAACTGCTAACGGGTGATCGAAACGTCATGAAACTGCTAGTTCTGCAATGACAGCAATACATATGGAGTAAAGTATTTTTTTCAAACTTATTCACAACGATAGTAAAATGATATTTAACCAAAATGATACTTGATACTCATACGTACGATAATATTTACTTGGAGTACGATATTTACTTTATTTTGATATTGCAATATTAAGATATTTATCGTATTACAATATAACGATTTTTTATTCGTAGTACATTTATTTAGTACGATGATATTTATTCGTTGTTGTTGTTGTTCGTTTTAAGGGCAAAAAACTGCTATGGTTATTATTGCCACACAAAAACAAATTATATTATAAACGAAAATGAATAAGATAATAAACATTTAATAAAATTATATAATCCAATTTGCTTGATAAATTATATGGTACTACAAATGCATTGTTTACTACCGCCCAATGCCATACAGAGCTGACGAGGTACACCACATTTATCCATATCTCTCCTGTACTGAGGACATTCCTCGAAGATATGCCTCACAGTTAGAGCAACTCTGCAGAGCTGACACTGAGGGGGATCTCTCCTTGCCATCAGGTAGTCGTGCGTTAAACGACTGTGTCCAATTCTTAGCCGTGTGATTATCACCTCCTCCCTTCTACATTGTCTTGAGGAAGAGGCCCAGCCATCGACGTTTGGTCTGATTTCTTTCAATTTATTATCTTCCGATGCTGACCATGCACTCTGCCAGTCACCCAAAATCTTCATGTATTTATTCGTAATGATATCTAAACATAAGTAGATATTAATCATTAATTGTCCTTCAGAACAACTTATTACATTTGGAAAAAAAAAAAAACCTCATATGGAAAATGTAAAGAAGGTAAGAATCTATTCAATAGTTTTTCTCTCCTTAAAGGTACATTATATCTTTGATTATTTTCCTGGCTGTTGTGAAGAACTCGATAAGTCAAAATTGTGCTCTTTTTATCATTTTCTAAAATACTGTAATCGCTCTAAAAATATCATTTGAACTGAGGTGGATACTTTAAAGCCTTATTATGAACCACAACTTAAGTAATTTTTCACAACGCAATCATTAAAAATCTAGCTTTAAGTAGTTTAAAAAGATAATTTGACTAATCCAACGCTTCATGATAATCACCGATTTGATGTCTACGAACACTAAACACGTTAACTCGTTCTATGCCTGGACAAAAGACAGATCTTCAATCAATATCAAAAAATGTAGAAATGGTGAGATAGTACTGTCTTTTTTCTCATCTTCTTGACTCAATGTACTTCAATGTATGTCTGAACATACGGAGAGGAAATATGGACTTCAGCAAAAAATATATAAAATTAAAAATTCTTTTATCTCTATTCATTCTCAAAATATGCACAATGGTTCACATCAGATACATTCATACAAATCATGAACATATCTTTTATTAAAAAATAGATGCGAAACAGATGTAGCATACTTCAGTTTTCCACCAAAAATCCTCCATACACTCTACTTTCACACTCTCTAATAACAACACAAAGATCACAATGGAATGACTAACTTCCTGACTTCCTCTTAATATTATTTTTTTTTCCACGGAAAATCCAGAGGAACGACATAAAAACATCATTTTCGTCAAATGCGTGATGCTCTATTGAAATGTAAAAATGATCAAATATTACAAATATTCGTTGTTGCATTAACACTACACACCGAATCACAAAGATAAATATATTAGTCTCTAAATCAATATTACAGACAATCTACTCAACCTGATAGCAGCAATTATAGTTGGAATGCCCAAGCCAATGTGGGATCTGACACAGTTCCATTCTTAATCACCTAACAAACAGACAAACAACCTCTTAGACATTTAGAAATTTATTTTCGATAATGGCAACACATATTTATTTTATTTTATAACTTTGTTTTTTTTTATTTATATGTTTTTGTCATCACACGCTTATATAATGTATATTATTATATAATGCGTTTTATTTAAGACAATATTATTATTGGATATTAGGTATATTTTTCTGATTCCACTTCATACTTAAAAATTTTATAATAACACAAAAAGATATATTTATTTTTAATTAAAAGAAAAATTAAGATCTAATCACATGTTTGATAATCTTAAGATGAATTATTGATTTAATTAATGAATTCAAGGAACCCAAATCACAGCTCATCGCCTTTACTGTATGAT
Organism: Euschistus heros; assembly: GCA_003667255.2. NCBI lineage: Eukaryota > Metazoa > Arthropoda > Insecta > Hemiptera > Pentatomidae > Euschistus > Euschistus heros. The sequence goes on from RCWM02000004.1 coordinate 6,389,555, forward strand.
GTGATTCTTGCCCACCTGTCTTCATCGACTATTATTCCATTACATAGACAAATGAAATTTATTTGCTTAAAGTTTATTGGGTATAAGAATGGCCGGAGGCAAAAGCCTCTGTATTTAAACAAGAGGTTTAACTTTTGTAGCCGACCCTGCAAAAACAGTCGATATTATAACTATGGCCGCTGACAGTGGGGAATGGGGCTAGGGCTAACCTGATATGGCATGTCATTCAAAGCAAAAAAACCTTAACAATCTTTTTCACTAAAACTACACAGTGAACATCGATATGTCTACTTACACCAGTCCTCATCTTTGAGATAATATCCTCTCTCTCTCCGAGGAAGGTTAACCCTCCGAGACATTTTTTGTAGTAAGTCAGCATTAAACGACTTCCTACGAAAAATTCGTGGCGTTTATGGCTTAGAGGATCGATTAAGGAAAGAAAGGCCAAAGAAAATCTCAAAAAATACGGATTAGAGCCCTTGTTAGACTTTCGAAAATGAACCCTGAGAAGAGTACTGATGATGTTTTAATTAAATTAAGGCGCCTAAACATCGCTACTGTCAGCCGAATAACTTTGACATCTCCATGTGTCGAACAGCCGAACCGCTGTGAAGAAACCATTTATTAGCAAGAAAAATTATAGAGCCTGTCTTAAATTTGCCCTCGAGTATTTTCATTGGATTTCTAATAAGTGGAAATATGACGCCTTTTTGGACAATTCAAAATTCAGTTTGATGGCTAGTGATGAGAGACAGAAAGTAAGACTACCTAAGTACCTAAGGGTACAAGGATTAATTTTCAGTAGCAAATACTTACTGTTTTGATTGGTGGTAGGAATGATACGGTGTAGGGTGTGTTTCAGCTTGTTGTGTCGGAACCTCCGTGCTCAAGAACTTACGTTTGACTAGTAATATAAAGAAAATTGTCCCTGTATAATTACGATCGAAAATACATATTAGTTGTAGTAACCCGGTGGCTCCAGGTAAAAAAAACAACAAAACGTTTTGAATTGGCTAGTTTAAAGTTCGCATCTGAAATCTACAGGGCATTTATGGTAGGAGGAGTTATGGCGTTTAAAACCGTAAAATCTCCAAATCATAATGAATTTTATCAAGTCAACGAACACCGGCAGTCTATTCGACAAGACAGAATTCTCGCCTTAATAAGTTCGATTTTCCGACGGTGTTCAGCTGTTATTTCTGCCTGTTATTGTTTGGTTTTGTTAATTTCTTTTAAATTAGTGCATTTTGTTTTGCAGGAAGCTGTTTAATTCTTAATAAAATCCTTAATTAAAATAAATTAAATCAAAATTTAAATTTAAAAAAACATATGAAACGGAAGTTAAAATGAAATTTCGGTGTAGCTGGAAACTTTTGAACACCATTGTGTGTGTATATGTGTGTGTGTGTATATATATATATATATATATATATAAAGACGTATATATTTTATGCAGCAAAGTGCATGATGTTTTGAATTTTTTGTAAGTTTTTAGAACTGATGAATGTTTAATATTTGAAACTGAATAAAAAAGTTCCAATAGAAGTGGCAAATAATTCATCAATGATAAATGGGGCCTAAATAATTGGGTCGCGTCTATAAAAGATTTGATCCGAACGTTAAGTTTTAAAGAAAAAGATTTTGTTATAGGTACCTATTGTTCTAATTGTAAGGAGACATTCTGCAACAAAACCACAGAAATATGTTATTCCAAGTACTACAATATGCAGAATAATGTGCATGAAGTATATGATTATAAGCAGTATAATACTTAATCAAGTTATAAAAATAATAATAATAATAATCTGTACCAAATTTGAACTACATGATATTATAGTCCTAGGAAGGTTTAGTTTATACATACGGAAACGGCCATAAAAGTAGGAAATTTCACCTTGGAGAACGTCAGTGAATTTATTTAATTTGCTTCCCAGGAGAATCCGAACAATGAAATCCAACCGAAAAACCAAAGAAGATTAATGGCTGCAAATTATTGTCTCTTCGGGTAGCAAAAGCATTTCAGAAGCTAAGCCCTGACCCATTACACAAAAATCAGACTGTATAAAACTCTGATACGGCCCGTCCTAACATACGCTTCAGAACGTTGGACCATAACAAGAATTCATCTTAATGAGATTTGAACATAGAATACTTCGGAAAATTGTTGGACCAATACTTAGCAATGACTCGTGGAGGCAACGATCTAACAGAGAGATCATGCGTCTGCAATAAGATATAGATATTTTAAAGTTGATAAAGATAAAAAGACTCCTTGCAGAGTGGGGAAAACAGCCAGTCTAGGATTGCAAAAGTTGTATTCTTCACAAAAACATAAGTTTTCAATATGAACGTAAAATTTGGAAGATATCGATAAAAATAAATAAATAAAATTAATAAAAAGATAGAAATAAAATTTCGCAGTATTATTGAAAATATTTAAGAAATAGCAGATAAAATACCAAGGAAGTTATCAAGAAAAGTTTGCGTCACTTGGTTCTAGTTGTTGGGATAAAAAAACAAAAAACTTCCAAGCAAAAAAAATGTTCATCTTTAATTATTTTATGAATGAAATCGACATAATCTATTAATAATAATAATTTTAAAAAAATCATTAAAAAAAAATATCTGTTACATGTATTATTGACAATTAAAAAAATTAATAAAGAAAGTACAATGAACATTTAAAACGATTTGATTATTCATCATCGTCGTCATCATCATCATCATCATCATCATCATAATTATCATAATCATCATCGTCATATTCATCTTGATGTTTGTCTGATTCCGGTCATCATATCCTCTTCAAATGACGATGTTTTTAAAAATTATTGGCTGTATTATTTTAATTAGATATAGAAGATACAACAGGGTTTGAAGAATAAATAATAAATACTACAAATCAGTTATATTACTTCGCAGGACCTTTTTACGGAACTCGAGTGCTTCTTCTGTGAGCAGCCCAATAGGAAGAATAGCGGACTCGACAATCTATCCAATGTATCAGAATTCTGTGGATACTGAATGGCATGTAATACCAAAAATATGAACGAACAAACAATTTTGCAGCTTTATTTGTATATACTTGGACCTTATCGGTGTCAATATTGTATCTACTGGACATTGTATTTATTATTACACCAAACCGTCTTATTAGGTTAAATTCTATATAGCCTATAACTATTCATTCTACTTTAGTATCTTCGTCTTACCTTAACGAATAGAGTATGAATTCTATTACTTTGTCATTTTTATTGGAGTATAAGTTTTTCCGCCAAAAATCAAAGTTTCCTTTTGGAAAAAATAAATAAAAATACATAACCTAAAAAGTTGCAAATAGTAGCAGCTAATTCTTGTAAATATACTTCTTTGGTTCAATTGGAATAATTCTGCATAAACGGCAAATCCAGGCGAATCTTAAAGGGATTGTGTATGCAGTATTATGACGAAATATCACTGTTTCGCACAGTGTAAATAAAGAATGGTCTAATAGAAAATAAAAGAACGTTTAGAAATACGCAAGAAGGTAACGAGCTACTACGGGAATGACCATATAAGGACAAAAACAAGTGGCGAGGTGGAATGGAAGAGCGGCAAAGAGTGATTGCTGACGTAGGTTCCATTGATGGGATAAAAATACCCAGCCTCTATGATTAGCCCAACGGCATTAAAGGAGAGGTGCCGCCATGTCTGCTTTCCTCGTCTGCTCCTCGGGAGTACACCTGCCTCTTCCTTCCGATCGGGAATCCCTGATTTCTACCATCGCGTGGGTAGCTGAGTAAACAACATCCTGAAATAGTAGAGTGATTAAACACCTGTTGATAGATATTATGATTAGCGAGGGCAAATGGCTATGAATTTTGACGGTATCGTAATAATGTTCATTTTTTTTTTCGCATTTATATAATATCATATATTACGAAGCCTTATTGGGTCAAAGAAAGTACTTTGAGCTTCTGAAAAAAAACAATTACATTCGAACCATCGATGTACTAATTAAAACTTTATTTTATCAATTGTTTCTTATTCATTAGGGAGATATTTCATTCTTATATTTGTCTTCAATAATACTGTTGTCTGATTTTATATTTAATACAGTTTATTCGTAAGTATTGATTAATAATTTCATTAATGTGGTTTCAAAAATGCCTTCTATAGAAAAAAAAAAGTAGTCACACTAAAAAATAAAAAATGATAATAAAGGGCCTTGGGTTAAGTTCTTGGTAAGGAAGCATTGTTTTGTGACCAACGGAGGTGATTTGGTCAGCAATCATGCTTAACAGCTAGGTTTCCCCCAACTCTTTATAAAGGCTGGATGTGCCCCAGGAGGGTCTCCAGATCCCGAAACCGATCCAGGGCCGAAGAGTCTGTAATTAAATGATCTGCTTTCAGCCCACCTCGAACCCGAGTCCCAGCAGTTCAGTGCCTTACCTACTGAGCTACCCCACTCCAAAAAAAAAAAAAAAAAAAAAAAAAAAAAAAAAAAAAAAAAAAAAAAAAAAAAAAAAAAAAAAAAAAAAAAAAAAAAAAAAAAAAAAAAAAAAAAAAAAAAAAAAAAAAAAAAAAAAAAAAAATAAATATAATATATATATATATATATATATATATATATAATAAAATAAAATAAATTTATAGAGACGCTAATCCTAAACAGAAGTATGGAACAATTAAAAAATTAAATTAGTCGACAGAAGAATGATCAGAAGGATCCTGGGTCCAAAGAAGATCGAACAAGGCTGGAGGCACAAAAGCAACGAGGAAGTGTACGAGTTCTCAGAGAGCATCGTCTCCAAAATGCGGAAAAGAAACCTCGCGTTTTACGGACACTTGACGAGGATGGATCCGAACAGACTGACCAAAAGGATATTCGACTATTTTGGTAAACTCAAGGCATATAACAATTCATGGATCATGGAGCTGACCTGCAACGTTGTGGAATACAGGAAAGCACAATACACAACAGAGCACAGTACAAGAGGGAAGTGGAGGAGAGGGGGCGGATTGAGTGCGGAAGGGTGAGCAGACCGAGCACGCGCGTGTGTGGAGAGGAGGAAGGAGCTCAATGAGAGGATGAAGGCGAGATGGGCGGAGGTCAGAGCGGGAAAGAGATCCTGGAGAAGATGACTGCCGGGTTTCCTTCATGACGAATAAAATTGTAGCGTGATCCACAGCGGTCTTAACGAAAAAAAAAAAAAAAAAAATTTATAAATATATACAATCATAACGTAAAACTGGAAATTCCTATATAGATTCAAAGAATGACTATTTAAGAATAAATACAGAAAATATTGTTTGCCTCTTTTGGCTTTAACGACTTTAAAATATTTTCGTTAAAACGAAGTCACCATAGCGTGTGATGAACTCATTGAACACTTAAAAAGCTACACCAACATACCTCCTGGAGTTTTTGACGGTTTGATGTTCCTGCTGCATTACATCTAAAAAAAAAAAAATCTTCTAATAGTTTTGATAATAGCGGGGAAAAAAAGCTTTTTAACTCTGTTTTCCAGGAAGTGGAATTTATGAAGAATTTTGCAGAATGGCAATCGCCACTTATCGGTCTTTTTTTCAAGCTTCACTGAAATCCACATATTTATTAATTTTTAAAGTTCAATTTAACCAAAAAATCAGTAAATTTTATTATTTCTAAACCTCCCAAGAACAATGAAGATGATGTAATTAAATTTGGTACAGATTAGTTAAGTGGTTTTCGTGGTTGTGATCACAAGCAAAAAACGGCTTGCCCTTTTATGCAGTGTGATTCCCTTTTAGTGTGAAAATAAATTAGTGAAACAAGACCAAAGATGAAGAAAAATACCGCTGATCTCTCCTTTCTCTTCTAATCCGTTGCAAATCTTTTTACTGTTATATAAAAGGACAATCCATTTTTTGTTTGTGATCACAAACCACGATAACAACTGAACCAATCTGGACTACATTTAGACCACATTATCTTTATAGTTGCAGGAAATATGGAGGATACCGGTGAAGTATGAAAATCGACCAAAATGAGGTTAGCACAATCCCGTAATAGAGTGTACAATGCTGAAACTACTAAACACACCTCTAACAAATCATTTTCATAAAACAAGGTTTAACTATAATAATAATAATTTACAATAGTAATAATTTAAATAGCATAATGTTGAGTGGCAGGTTTCCCACACTGTCATATACTTTTAAGGTTAAAAATCAAAATACAGCTAGTTAAATCAATAAAACTATTTTTAAATATAAAATGTTGATCCATTGTTTTTTTTTTGTTTTTTTTATGTTATGTGTAAAAATAAATTTCATAGGCCTTTAGTTGTAAGCACTGATAATGCAGTCCAGCATCCATAACAGTTTCTTAATAATTAATCCAATTATAATATTATTATAATAATATTAATCCATCTCGATTACTAACTCATACATTAAAATTGAAAATTGGAAGTCAAAATATCTTTTTACATACTCTTCAAACATCTAATCAGTGCAATTTTAACGAGGTTAAAAATTGCTGATATTCATGCAAATATCATTGAAGAAATAATGGTCAATTACTATCCATTACTTGTATACTTCAATACGAGATTTATATCAATAAATAATTATAACTCTAAATTAGTTAAAATTATCCAAGTTCTTTACTTAAAAAAGCGGGCGAAGCCGCGACGGGGATGCTAGTATATGATAATTCTGAGATTTTTGCCATTAAAGCTCTAATACTTCTACTTTTTACAATTATTTATAGACCATATTTACATATTCAACATTTTTCCTAAAATACCAAAGCACATGTAACCTTGAATTTTACAAATTTCGGATCTAAATTTTGAAAGTTACATTTTCTTTATAACACTTCAACGCTCACCATTTTTTTAAAAACAATCCATAAAACTGCCAATATCACAAAAACTAGAAAATTTAACTAGGTTTCGAATGGTATTGTCAAATTAATGATTCGGTGTTATTTTCTTTGAGAAATTCACGTCTGTAACGCAAAACGATCATGATTGTTTTTCTTTTGTTTTTTACGGTCCCCTGTTTTCGTATTTGATTATTCACACCAGTCAAAGAACCCGTTTGCGTAATCAATTCTTCTACGATAATAAATTAATATATAGAAAATTAAAACATATATATATACCATAAAAATAGCTTATGGAGATATAGTATTTTAATGTTGATGAAGGGAGGAGGGAGGGGGAATGGAGGAGGCAAACCTGACCCCCCCCCCTCTAACAAATCTAGTTCCCGCCCTAGGTAATAGTTAACTCTTAATCTGTAAAGGATCAATTTTAATATCTGCGTAGTGGAAACTTGGTATTTTCCAGTATCTATTTTTTTTACTATGGTATTTTCACTTGAATTCAATGTAATGAATAATGGGGGGGAGGGCAGGTTTGCCTCCTCCATTCCTCCTCCCTCCTCCCTCATTTAAATACTACATATATATTATATATATATATATATATATATATATGTATATGTGTGTATGTGTGTGTGTGTGTGTGTGTGTGTTTTAATTTTCTATATATTAATTTATTATCGTAGAAGAATTGATTACGCAAACGGGTTCTTTGACTGGTGTGAATAATCAAATACGAAAACAGGGGACCGTAAAAAACAAAACAAAAACAATCATGATCGTTTTGCGTCTGTAACAACGTAGTTAAAATGTTGAGAACTGAATGAGTCAGTACTTACTGGTCATTTATTAAACAACAACTATGATATAAATGGGAATTACAAGATAATTGTGTGTGTGTATATATAAAATATAAAAGGAATTTTGAAAATTTAATAAAGTATTGTAATAAAGTATCCTTATATCTGGCACCAATTTTTTCACAGTTTTCCTATATTTTCAATAAACCATAAAATTTTCCTCGCTTTTTCTTTCCTATGTAGTGTTTATTATGTTTTAAATATAGATGTTTTATTGAGAGATTATCATAATGTTTTATTTGACTAAATACCAGATTTGAATGCCAAATGAAAACACCTTGTTTTTCAGTTTTAAAAGTGAATTTCTCGAAGAAAATAACACCGAATCATTAATTTGACAATTCCATCCGAAACCTAGTTAAATTTTCTAGTTTTTGTGATAATGGCAGTTTTATGGATTGTTTTTCATAAAATGGTGAGCGTTGAAGTACGAGTATTATAAAGAAAAAGTAACTTCCCAAAATAAGTTGAAGATCTTAAATAATATGCTCTTTAAATCCGAAATTTGTAAAATTCAAGGTTACATGTGCTTTGGTATTTTAGGAAAAATGTTGAATTCGTAAATATGGTCTATATATATACATATAAGAATTAGGCAATGTCTCCTAGAAAATGTATCCTTAACATTGGAGGAAGCTTATAATCAGGCATCAACCCTGGAAGCGGCAACATGACTTCGTACCACACGCTGAATTCCTTGTCTGATCAAACTAATTTGATACCTCACAATCCAATGCCCCCAAGTAGTTATGTCCCGCAGCATTCATGATAACGTATTCATAATAACGCCAGTTATCAAGTGGCATCTCTCGCAAAATCGTCTGACAAATGTGGATTCTGTGGGTACTCAGCAAAACACCCTCGCACGTAAAGCTATATATAACAAAAGTGGAAAAAAGGGGCAATTTTTGTTAGGTCTGTAGATCTCTCAGGAACCCTAACCAGTCAACTATTGCATCTTTAGTGGCCGCCTCCCCTAGATGTTTATCAAAAGCTACTGTCCAGATTTCAATCAATGGGGTAACTGCAGGGGCATTATTCGATACACGAAGCTCTAATAGTTTTATTTCTCACAAAGCGGTCCTAGCAAACAATATTCATTGCTTTCTAAAAAGAAGTCAAATAGTCTTGGCATCTACTGACCACCTATCGTCAACGATAGGTCTTTCTATACAAGGTACTTTTTTCATTACAAGCATGAAATTTTGGAATAATATATCTCATAAAATGTTGAGCCGAATAAAACTTCTAACAACCTGAGAATCTAAGAAAAATTAGATCTAATGATAGATTTAAGCAATACCATAAACACCGAAATAGGCTCTATAAAACAATTTAACGCAATAATTTCAAATATACATATAGTGTTTTTATTTTCTTGTCATTTTTACTAATTTATTTATCTTTATTGTTATTTACATTATTATACATTTGCGTAACATTATATGTAACATTTAAACCGTTTTTATATGTAACATTACCGTAAAGTTTATACTTTGAAGCAATAAAAAAATAATAAATATAAATAAATTAGTTCTGATCTATATCAGTCATATAGGTTTCATTCGTGTAGTAATGTGTCTTCTGTTTTTCCGCCTTCATCACTTACTATTTCTGTGACGTTTGTTTTCTAAGAGTGTTTTGTTTTTCCTTAATCATTTCTACTTAATTTCAGTGGTTTTACGTACTAATTATTTTTATACAAAGGTTGGGATTTTTTAGACTAAGTTATTCCTTATATTTACTACTTAATCACACAAACCAGTGTACTTGCCGAACATTTTGACGCCAATTTTGATCCAAATTATTTTGGCATTTCAACACGATATCGATACATATTTTTCCGTTTCCCTTGAAGAGTTCCAGGAGCTGATAAAAATAAAATAAAACCTGTGAAAAAAATTTTATATATCCAGTTTGAAAAATGATATCTACATATTTCTATGTTCGATAAATTAAGTGAAAATGTTAACAAAATTATTATTTTTTTGGTTAAAAAATGTATTGCAAAAGTCTTATCGATTTTTTTCATTAAAAAAATAATGTTTTTTAAATAAAAATAATTATGATTGAACACACACCAAAAAAAAAAAAAAAAAATGTCTATCGTATATAACAAAATATATATATATATATTCAACTTTTTCCAGGAGGATTAAAATTTTTAGGCTTTGTATCTTCCTATCAGGATATCCTTTTTCGACATTTCTTGATTAATTGGAAAAAGATATATTTTTCTTTTTATTCATAAAAGTAACCATTGGGCCAATCCACTTGATGCAACGGATTCTTCTCTACTAAGTCAAAAGGGCCAAGAAAAAAATCAGGATTATTCTCGACATTATTTCTGTCATCTTCGGGCAGTTTTTCTACAAATATTTTTGATGCGCAAGTTGGACATAGAGCCTGTCCACGAATTAGATTAATATTCACATTTTTATTCTTGAAGATAGCAATGAAGATTAAGGGGGTGTACATATCACCACTTGCAAAGACATATTGGAACAGGAAAGAAGTAGGCTGTGCAAGCAGTTGCACATGGAAGAGTTCAAATCTAAACATGTAAAACTCACATTAACTTGTTGTATTATGAGAACTGATGTGTCAGTTGACATTTTACAATGGGTTATAACTTACAAACATATTTTTATCATATACTTACATATTTTTTTAATTAATGGACATTTTTAAGTCAAGTATTTCATATAAATATAAGCTAAGTTCATTATTCTAAAACTCTAAATAATAATTTATATATTAACCACAATTTAAACTTGTCAATTAAGATAATTTTGAGCCTATAGTTGCTAATTTAGCATTGCTAGAGTGTATTAAAAACGTAGCGTTCTTATTGAAATTCACAGCTCTATAACTCGAAACATAATTGAGTCTCAGTCATAATTTTTTTGTGGTGTATTCTGATTAGTATAAAGAACATTTTATTAAATGTCCACTTGTTTTCATTCAGTCCCTTTTCAGAAATTGACCTAAGAAGATTGGCAAAAACCTGCTTTCAGCCATTTTTGAAAAGCCGTAGAGAAAAAAAAGAGTACGTTCTCAAGGCTAAAACTTATGCTGTTCGTAGTACTACAAGTACTCAACACAAAAATAAAATATTATTTGTGAGTCTCTTCTCCTTCCTAAAAATTTATTGCCCTAAAAATTGTCGATTTTAAATTTTTTTTCCGAGTTTTTGAGAAAGAGTTTGAATAACTTTCTTGCATGATAGGACAATTAAAATATTGTCCTTTTAAAGGTCATTTCATGCTGAACACACTAGTTTTTAAATTATTCTGATATCTTTAACAATGATTTCGCAATTAAATTTTCCGCAAACCCCGTTTTTCATCAAATTCACTAGTCATTATTTTAAAATGGCTGTAAAATAAAATATATGGCTTGTAAATTTTTTTCAATTAGAGTTTTTAATGCCTACCCATAGGGAATCCGTGATAAAAGAATCAGAAAAATAAAAAATGTTGAGCAACAAATTTTATTTATATTGGGTTATTTGAAATGGATTGACCCCATTGCTCTACTTCGAGAACTGAAGAATAGGATTGAAAATAAAGACAAATAAAATTGAAGATTTCAGCTATTAACTACGTAAAACCAATTCAACTAAGGAGAATTGCTTCCATTAGATCCCTTTACCTAAGATGTAAATTAGATGTTGAATTTTTACATTCGGTGAATTTAAAGGTGATATTCTTTCGACGAAACATTTTTATTTTTAAATCCAACAATAAAATTGAATTTAGGAGTTTTCTAAGGTGCTGAAAACAAACCTGACATTATTTTTAAGTAAACATTTCTTTTTCATACTTTACTTGATAAATTATACCGTTTTTGTTATATTTAGATAAAGTTTTCCATCTAGGTCGACTTCATAAAAAAATTGATAGTGGGCAGGATGATTATCAAAAGTGAAGTGGTTGGCGCGAAAAATAAGCCGCTTTATGAATCAGAAAACTAATGATACTTTGATGCTGTCAAATACACCAAAGATTTAGCATTTTATTTGGTTTTTAGAAGCGTATTTAAAACTCATGCTAACCTGGAGCACCTGACGTGAAGAAACCTGGCTCACACGTTGCTTGAATAAACGTGTCCAGGACTAAATGTTTTCAATAATTGTTTCAAAACTATTATTGTTGACCTCGACACCGTTATTTTTATGTAGAGTCATAATTTTAATTACTTTAGAAAAGTTATTATGATAAATGCTATAAGTATTTTATAAGATACTTATAACCCCGTTTCGGGAGTAATAGTCAGCACTTCCAGGATGACTGGCCCTATTGGGATGTGAGTTCGGTCCACTTCTTCTTCCAAACGTCTCTGTTCCTAGCAGCTCTCCACCAGACAGGATCCTCCCGTCCTTCCGACGAGGAATAAACCAACCTTATTTACCTACAAAGGCCAACAGGTTTTTGTCAAAAAGTCAAAGAATCAACTTAATATTTTTTCTTTTCTGGTTGTAACCGTTCTATGATATATCTCAGGAAAGCCGCAACAAATATTACAGATCTATTAGAACAATAACTCTTCAGATAAATACTGCCATTAAAGTAAATTGATTCCTTACACATCTGTCTCAAACTATTGTTTGACATGTCTGGTTCGATTATGACGCCTACACCAAAAAGGTAAAATAATTTTACTGTATTTTCTATTTACTATAATTGATATAACTGGCGTGATCTTTGGTCAGAGATAAATTTATAAAACCGAAAATCTAAAATTTGGGAAAATCGAAATGAAAAGTTGTCATTTCTTACCGGTTTAGATTATTATTAGACTATTAAAATACTTCTTAACTCAATAATTAACACTATATAACACTAAGGTATAAGAGGTTTTTATGAGTAATCCCACAAAAATAAAAGAAAAGTAGATTTGCAACTTATTACAAACTCTACTTTATTATAACTTAATTAAAATAAAACATTTGAATTATTCTTTTCATTTACATAAAACTATTTTCATTATTTTATTATTTATTTATAATTGATGAAAAATAGTTAAAATAAATGTAAATTATTCTTTAGGGCCTCGATGGCCTAGTGAGTGGGGGCGAGGGACTCCGCGCGCTCGGTACAAAAGGTCGTGGGTTAGAATCCCACCTGGGCAGATTGACGTTTATTTTGTAGTGGACCCACAAAATGAATCTTAACCTTCCCACCTTGACTAAAGTGGGTTGGTAATCTGTGGGATAACCCGTCCTTCCTGCCATAGTTGGAGTACATACGGACGTAAGCCCCAATAAAAAAAAATTATGTATTCACATAATCAACCACGACATATGCTTCAAAATCTGATGTGATCTGTATTGGTTTTTTTTAAATTTTATTCTTTTATATTTCCAACTTTGAGTCATAAATTTAGAGAATTTACGTTTAATTGATTTTATTATATTTTTTTTAATTTCTTGATAAAAACTTTATTTTGAGGCCTTAGGGCTTCACGGGGTCTCTTGGACATTGATTTTTAAATTATCTACCCATAAGATTAGATGGGTAGTTTGAGGGGAAGGGGTACTATATTGGAGGAGCGTAATGTACTGTAGATACTCTCCCCAACAAAATTATAAACCACCACATATTTTATTGTCAGCTATTATTCTAGAACGTAACACTTAAACTAAAGCAATTAAATACTGTTGTAAACACATAAAGACTTGAAGATCATGTTGAGTTTTGAGTTTACATTTACATGTGGGAAAAGTACAGGTCAGTCTCAGTTCTTATCTAAATCTCGTTCAAAAAACAATGTTATAAAACATAACGTTTTATATTTCGCCTAATTAAATTTTGTCGAGCAATAGCAAGAGGAAAAGAACAGACAGAGAGTGAAAAGGACGTAATTGGAAATCATTCAATATTACTCGTACTTTAGCCCTAAACCGGGCGTGGTTGCTTTTGTCAACCAGCGAGGTGTTTTCTTTTTCAGTTTTCCCGGAACCGGACCCAGTTACTGATACCCTTTCCCAGACTCTCTCTCGTCCCTTTAGTACCGTTTAAAATTTAGTCTAGTGAGCAGCTGTAACTTTTTTCATAATTAAAGATCTGGTGGAAAAAGTCGATGCGCCCGGTCATGTTAGTATATGTTTCGTTTTATACTTTTTATAAAATTCGCGCTTTTTCTCTGAATGAGATTTCTTTGTATGTCTTTTCATTAAAACTGAAGACAAATTTAGAATTTTACAATAACTTCAAAAGCAATCTGACAAGGAAAAAGAAATTTTTTATAACAGTTTTTTTCAAAAATTGTATTTTTCCATTCTCAACAGCTCTAAAACTATTAAAAGTGCAAAAAAAAAAAAAGAGGAAATAAAATTACTAATTAAAAAGAATTAATAAAATCAATTTCCTTAAATATGGTTAGTACCTACATGTAAATATTTTCATTGATATTGTTTGATTTGTAATAATTTAAATAAAAGTTATAACTGCAAAATATTTTGAATTTTTGATCCAGTTGAAAATAAAGTAGCAAATGTTTACATAAAATTAAAGTGTATTTAATATTCTACAAATTTGCATTTGACTATTTTTCTGAGAAACGGTCGTGGGAGGCACTAGAAGCAAATGATTAAAAACAAGTAAAATCGATTTTTTTTTTAAATTATCGATTTTCAATAACGTACATCTCAAAAACTAATGGAAGTACGGCAAATATCTATAGAAACAATTTTGTAGAAAATTCAATTAGCTATAGTTTGTTTCCAAAAAATATTTATCTAGAGTCCACCGTTTCCGAGATATAATCGTAAAAGCCAAAAATGGGACCTTCTCTTCTTCCCTCCCCCCCCCCCCACCGAATGCTCACCCCCCCCCCCCCCCACGTGGCGGGGACTTTTGGGATGTTTACGTTCTAGCTACTCCTAGCGAAGCCCCGAAGTCAAAAATTATCGAATATTTCATTAACTCAACAAATGAGCAATGTTTATTGCTAGACTATATTACTTGTTCATAGTTCACTTGTTGAGAACTTCAAAAATCAGATCTATTCGCAGTTTAGAGATAAGGATATTAATAAAAACTAAGGTCATTATGAATCGTTGTGTAAGGATGAAGTGTAACGAACCAATAATGAAGGAACAGACCTTTGAACGCAAAATTATATTAATATTAGTTGTGCAAGATCCGGGAAACTATTGGTTTTATTTGAAACATCGGATCCTGAAACCACCTAAAGTCCCTTTTTTTTTTTTTTTTTTTTTTTTTTTTTTTTTTTTTTTTTTTTTTTTTTTTTTTTTTTTTTTTTTTTTTTTTTTTTTTTTTTTTTTTTTTTTTTTTAATTATCGAATAGTTTTTCTACTATACTATCTTCAGGTGAAAATATTTCTCAAAAAAGTAGTTAAATCACATTAAAAACGGCCATACAAAAAATAAATCCCATTCTTAATCCAATCGGCCCTTTACCTTTATCGACCAGCTGTGAAAAATGTTAAAAAATGGTCTTAGCCCTTAGGTTTAGATATTTCAGAAACATTTCCAATGATCTCTTATTTTGAACAGGTAAGTCTAAAAAAGCATTTCTATTTATCCAAGTTGTTTTTTTAGACTGGAAGTTTGATATCAAACACAAATATCTAAAAAATTAATTGTTAAAATATGTGATTTCAAAAATTAAAAATATAAATTTATAATAGAATAAAAATCAATTTTTTTTTCCTACAAAACAGTATACTGTACTGTTTTCATTTCTCGACACATCATTGGATTAAAATCTTGCGGTCCAGTCCAATGATTCACAACATTATTCCCTCCGAATAGAAATAATTATATGACAATTAGCTGAAATCCTGGAGAATGAGTAAACTGTTTTGACCGATTTCTGAATAAACAAATGATAGAGCTAAAAAAATGACTCAACTATAAGAAAACCAATCATGCAGGTGTTTGTATACAAGCGGTAAAGTGGGAAAAAATTGATTTCTAGATAATCTCAGAATCATTGCAATAGAATTGATCGCCCAATCAATTTTTTTTTCTTTCTACTTACTATATGCGTTATTATCTCATTTTTTACATTAAATAGACAACTGTTACTAAAAACCATCCTTTATTACAAATAATTATATAAATGAATATTAACTAGAAATAAATAGTTGTGTATCAAAAGGAAAATCAAGAGAAGAATAAATTTTCTTACATCCTGAATTCCCCTTATAGAAAGGATGATTGTTATTACGACTCTAATGGCTCATAGTATATATTAAGTAAATAATGAAAGAATACAAATAATGAATTACCATTTATTGTAAATAAAAATTTATTAATCTTATTAACTTTTGATTGTATAGTATTTTGTCATTATACTTTTTTTAACAATTTGTTTGAATATTATTATGATTATCGTGACATATTTTATTACTTTTTATTTATTTTTATTCAATATTTATTTATTTTTATATGCATATTTATGGAATACTATTATCTTTTGTTGTGTATAAAGAGCTTTAGTTATAATAGTTCAAACATGGTATATTGTAATTACAACTAAATATCATAATATGGTTTGAGAATATGGCATTGCCCTAAAACCCTTTCTAATTTAAATATATATATATATATATATATATATATATATATATAATTTTTTTTGGGAGGGGGGATTTATTTTTGTTAGGATCGTTCTGTTTTTAATATTTTACCTGCCCTTATACTATATATTAACTCACATATATTCGTATTTTAAATTATATTTATTTTATATATTATATGATTAGGAGATTTGTATTGATAAATACATGAAAGAGTAAAAATATCTTATAAACTGTTTTTTTTTTAAATATCTATATTTCTTATAGGGGCAAAGTTTCCGGGCTAAGCCGCATTCTCAAAGCCCTGGAACTAATAATAATAATAACAATAATTCATAACATAAATATGTATCTTATATATATTTTTCTTCTGATCATCCGATATTTTGTATCACTATAATAATCGATATATCGTAAGAAAATATATCGATATATCGATACATACCTTATAATATAACGTTTTCTCTATAAAAATAAAACATTCTACTGCATATATTTAGAAAAAAGTAACAAAACCTTATAAAAGTGGTTTATATACGGGATAGTTTTTAATGTTTAATGTTTTTAATACCGCTATACAATATGAAATATAGTATGTAAAGTTTTGGCATTATAAAATGGTTAAAATAAATAAGGTATAAGATGATCAAAATTGTAAAAAAAAAATAAAAATAAAAATAAATAAATAAAGTAATAAAAACTATACTAGATGAAAAATCAGTAGAAAAAAAATGAACTTGACGAATTTGACGTTTACGTGCCTGAGTTCTCTTCATGACACTATATATCATGTTAATTTAAGTTCTATATTTCTAATTTTTATTTGGTGTGTTTTTTTATTTTTTTTTTTTTTTTTTTTTTTTTTTTTTTTTTTTTTTTTTTTTTTTTTTTTTTTTTTTTTTTTTTTTTTTTTTTGGTTTTGTTTTTTTTCCACGCGAACAAGCCAGCTATGGACCACGCAAATATCATTTGTCCCCTTGTTTTTTTTTTTTTTTTTTTTTTTTTTTTTTTTTTTTTTTTTTTTTTTTTTTTTTTTTTCCACGCGACTCCTTTCCCTGACTCCTTCCCCTCCTTCTCCATACTTCCCTCATTCTCTCCGAGTGAAGTGCCCTCCTCTCTTCAGTCCATCTTCCTCCGGTATGCTTTTTCTTATCACTAAGGACCTTCAAACTATCAATTTGCCTTCTGAATTTTTCTCTGTCCATGCAATCTCTATTGCTAATTTTAAGTTCCTGGAGTTCTTCTTTTATTTGTTTAGCATAACCTCCCAGGCTTTTCATTTTGATTATTTTCTCAAATATTTGCTTATTGAGCCTTGAGAATTTATTTTATTGATCCATTTTTATCATATGGCCATAGAATTTCAGCCTTCTTTTCCGTATTGCGGTTTCCAGGTTTTCCACTTTCCCATATATTTCCTGATTTGATCTTTTAGTTTGTTTTTATTTATAACAAATGAATAAAAACATGCTATATCTTAATTAATTTAACCTTTTTATAATGTCAACTCTTTACACACAAAGTTTTATATTGTTTATCAACCTTATTATATTTTTATTTCCTTCATCAATGTAAAATATATCTAAATGTTTTCAGATCATTTCAAATTGTTTATTAACTCCATTACTTTTTCATTCTGTCTACTTGTTAATTGTATTCTTTTTTGGTTTCATAATTTTTTGTATACATTTTTAAAATTTTTTTTTTAGATGTTTATTTATTTTAGCCCTGATGATAACCATCAAAGATTTGGCTGAAACGTTGGCAAATAAAATAAATTATTTTTACTTACCTTTGACTAAATATTTTTGTTACTATATCTGACCAATATCTCTTTCTAAATATATATTAATACTGCATCTGCAGTTCCAGAAAAGAATTCATCATTGATTCTGCCTTTGACGTAGCATGTTTTCTTGTAATGTTGTCAAAACAATTCGTAACACCGGTTATGTTATCTATAAAAATACAGCTGTGCTCAGGCACTATATTTATAACAAGCAGAAACTCAGGTTCCAACGTTGGAACATGCAGGCTTCCTCTAAATCTGTTTCTTGATTACAGGTTTTCTGGAACTTAAAACCATTGATGAAGAAAAGTAGTAATTGCAACCATTCCTAGAATGATAAGGAAAACGAACCCGTTTGAAGAGATCAGTGACGGGAATCTCCCAGTAATAGATATAATTGTATTTACACAGGGGCTTCCTTAGTGTCAATGAACATTGTCTACTGGAAGGTAAAATTGAGACAATTAGCACATTTTTTTCATTTCTTGCATATTTTATTTTTTTCGGAACTCACTGTTTCTAGAAGGCAAAGTTAAAATTTAAATTTATCACTCCAACAAAAAACATTAACATCATTGGAGAAAAACGACCATACCTTTTCCACGTTTCACTACCAAGTCACTACACTATTAAGTCAACGCATTCTACCGATCGACAAACACTAGATGTAATATTAATAGTATGATGAAGTTTATTTTTATTATATAAAAATTTCATATTTAACATTTAAAAGTAAGAACAACTGACAGCATTTTTTATTTTTCATTTTTATCGAAACGTTCCGAGTTTTCGAGTTGGCGAAGTTGAAATATGGATCCTCCAAAGCATATCAAAATTTATTGATACAAATATTTTTGTGTTTATCTGAATTCACTATTTTTATCACTATTTATTCAAACTACCGAGTAATATGAAGACAACAGTTTTCTTATAAACACGAGTAAACGTGATTTATTCAAAATTTTAAAACCACATTATAATAATAACAATATTATAAGACTTTATAAGAGCTGCAGTAATGGACCAAACCCGCAATTCGTTTAGGGCTTTAAATAACACAAGCCAACAAAAAAAATGTTTTTGAAAACTTTGTTTACTTTAATAGCTGATTTTTATAGGTTTTTGTGCGCTGAATCCAAATCTGGTCTTAGTTTGTTTGTATCACCCATAGTTTTTGAGAAATTTGCTTTTTTTATATAATTTAAAAAAACATACATAACTGTTTCATATAAACATAAAGCATTATATAACTATTTCATGAGGCCTAACTTTATATGTAGAGGTGGTAAGAGAATGTTTCTAGGATCTACAAGGTTTTTGCGGAGAATGTTCTTCTCGCCGGGTTTTAAAGACTTCCTCACAGGCCAGTTCTTTCTGCACCAATGTTGATCCCTTGCTCTACTGTCCCATTCACACAAAAACCATGGAAATTTGGTAAAACCGCTTTGCCAAACACCAAACTCTTTGATCATACCTGGAATGTCTGAGCAGTACACTAAATCACCTTCTTGTTCAAAAAATATCGAAAACTGCTGCTCTCTCTTCCTATACACATATATGCTAGTTTCAAATGGCAACAAGTTCTTTTCTTTTAGTCTAGAACCTAGCAATTCAGCTTTTTCTTTTGTTAACCCAAGATCCCTAAGTCGTTAAGCTCAATCTGAGTAAACAGTTTAGGCTCTATATTTGCTGTAGCACATTGGAACTCTTCATCATCTTGCTCATCTATATCTATATCTGTTTCAGCAATGCTGCCAACTCTTCTACATCCAGCACAAATTATTTTACAATTTTATTATATATAAAATAAGTATATATAAGCTGTTAAATTCTGTAATATATCAAAAAATTTAATAAAGTGATGTGCAAATGTGAAAAAATGGTAGGTGATACGGCTTAATAAGTGTCATATTTGGATTTAGCACCCTAAAAAACAGGATAATAAGGTATTTTAGGTAAAAAAGTTTTTTCATCGTTGGCCTGTGTAATCAATATTTAAATATTAAGGGTTTAAATAATAAAAGAAAATAATTTTTGCTAGCCGATTTCATTACTATCTTGATTTGCTAGCCGACAGAAAGAATACTTTGATTAAAATAATTCAAAAGAATAATACAAAGAACAGAAAAACATTATTTAATGTTTCAAATCAGGGGAAAAGAGAATAGTTGGCCAAGAGAGCCAATTTTGGGTTCCATCTCCTCTAAAATAGTTTTATGTTTAAAAACCTAAGCTGCTTTCGTAGTCGGCAACTAGACAGCAATGAGTCGGCCAAAAGCAGCTTCTAGGCGGCCTTCTTATTCATTTATATTTCTAACCTTAAAAATAGGTTGATTGAAATGAAAGCATGGCCTTTATTGATTATAATTTTTACTTGAGATCAACTATTACAGATAGTTATTTATTCTAGGAATAATAACTATTTTTGTTTTATAATAAATTTTCGAACATTAAGAAAGATTATGATATTATTAAATAATAAGCCCAATAAGTACAACAATAATAAATAAAGAATTTTAAAAAATTTTTTTTACTTGTATAACAAACAGTCTTGTTCTTTATTTTAACTCAAAAATGTTGGAAATGTTCATTTTTTTTATTTATTCCAAATCATTTTTTTTTATTATGTCCTATTCTTAAAGTCTTCAGATTAAACACTTTAAGCTGTGTGGGATGGTTATAAATTAATGTTAGTTACTAATTAATGGAAATAAACGGACAGTTGACCTATTTATGTATAACACTTCTTAGAATATAGGAAAATATTCAACATGCTATAAAAACGCCTAACCACAACTTTTCCTTAGTAACGTCGGCTTTGCGTCATGACATGTGACGTGGATGTATTCTAAAATTCTATTGCTGGAACCAACCCTATAATATACGAAGCTCCTTGACCACAGAATTCTCTAAGATGAATGAAAGCTGATTTAGTGACGTCACTCCTATCTACGTCACAAGGACCCCGAAATTGGGTCAACCGCTAGCAAAATTATACATATGCTAGTTTTTTAGATTATAAAGTTTAATATTTCCATCATGAAGTATTTATATAATAGGTAAATATAAATATCTTAGTCCAATTTCCTCAAGTATTTGAAGCAATATCATCAAGTAATGTTGTCAGCCATCCATGCGAGTGAAAGCCATTCGGTTACTCTCTAATTAATTTTTGAATTATTTTCCAGTATAATCACGACGAATCTTTATGCCAAATGACCAAGCATTATTCATCAACAATGGAGATTTAAAACTCAGACAAAAGAGCAGGACACACCAACCCACTAATGCAGGATAATGTTTAGAACATTCCCCATAACCCTCGACGAAAACCCAAGAGGACCTCGTACATGTTATAATTTTATTATATTTTAATTAAATTTAATTTTTTTTTTTTTTAATTTACTGTTATAATTTTTTCATTTTCCTTTTTTTTTTCTATTCTTCTTCGCTACTAAGTTTCAAGACAAGAGAAATGTTGGCTGGGTGACAGCACTCTATCATAACCATTAGCCATATTTTTTATTTATTATTTACGCCAGCACAATTTAAAATTATGCATACATAATTTTATTATATAAATACATAATATATAATAAAATTTTATAATATATAATTTATAATATATATATAAAATTTACATAATATATATTTTTATTATATAAATACATAAATGACAATAGTTTAAAGTAAAAAAAAAAAAAATTAAATTAAAGGAAATACAGTATATATATAATCCCTTGAGAAGGGGTTACTATGAGCATGGGTTCGTACAACGCTTGTTTCATAGCATTCTTCAATGTAACCATTTAAGAATTTTTTTTTTTTTTCATGTTTTCGGCCGAAAAAAATTACTTTTCAACAAAGTGCAACCGTAAACCTAACATCAAATAACCAGTTGAGGAAAAACAAATAATAAAATATTTTGAAAATTTAAATAGTTTTTAATAAAAATATTGATGAACCATTTTAATCACGGCTTTCTTTAATTAACAACTTACAAACTATCCATTAAAATAAACTTGATTTAGTTTTCAAGGAACCTTGGTCCTTTCAAAACAAAATACTCTAAAAAAACTTAAATAAAACGAAAATAATTCACTGAAAACAAAGGAACAAAAGTGCGTAGGTATGTTATAATTATCAGTTAGTTAGGTAACATAAATATGATTTATTTATTTGAAAACCACACAAAAAATCTTCTTCATTTCAAAGTAGCCATGTCAATCAACTTTGTTCAGAGTATACCCTTATACATTGCAGTTTTTTATCTAATTAAAGTTTTAAAATTAAAGAAATGAGTTAGAAACTTGAAACAAATTAGAAAAAGTAGCCAAATACATTAGTAATCATTGTATTATTCACGTGGAACAATCCTGCAGCTAGAAACACCAGACCAGATAAGGTTTGGACGCATTTATCAAAACACCTGTAAACACTAATATGACAAAAATGCGCGCAGCGGCCCATGTCGTTCAATATGTGCTCTTGTGATTGCAGCTCGTTCTATGTTATATCCTTGATGGTTTAGAACTAAACATATTTTGAATAGCTTGAAAATTAGGCCCACCAGAAGGATTCGTGTTTTAAAATCGTGATTGTCTAAAGTAGCCCCTCATCTTCAAAGGAATCCCCGTTTACGGTTTGTATATATGTATTATATATATATCCCCTAAAAACTTATTTGGCTAGTAAAGATAACGAAGCATGACGAACAGGGCAACGTCCGCATTCAGTCGGAATGCTCCTCAAACTTATCCACTAGCAAGGGTTTAAGGCAAGGTGATGGCTTAGCATGATTATCGTTTGATTGGGCACTGGAAAAGGTGGCGAGGGACTCCAGCATCCAGACGGGGAGGACAGCTCTCAGAGAGCTCGGGTGGAAAGATCTCAGATCCCGACAAGAGTTCTTGAACAGCGGTTGAATCATAAAAGAAGAAGAGTTGGCAGGCCGAAGTTGGGATGGGAGAGAGTTGGGATAGGGTAGATCAAAACCTCCACTCCCAAATATTAAAGTTGAGATGGGAGAGAGATGAAAAAGGGTAGATAAAAACACCCACTCCCAAATATTAAAATATTATGAAATATGAGAGTTCTAAGCATTATAGTTTAAAACATATTAAAGTATTGTTTGTTTGTTTCCTGCAATATTTGACTTATGAATTTTTAGAGATATTTAGTTTTTTCCTAGGACCACTCCTGTCATCATTTCTCTAGTTGAAACATTAATGATAAATATGTGACCATTGTACAATAGCCAAGTTTCTTGAAGGTGGTTCATCGATGATCGCTAATTCGAGACTACGGGTACAGGTGGGGGATACTAAAACTTCTTGCTACATTTTACTTAAGTATATTTCGAGCTGGTGGATCTGCACTAAACTGAAATTAAAATCAAAACTTTTGAAACCTATATAAACAAAAATGATTCAGAGGACTGAAAAGTTAAACGATGAAGGTTCATTCATAAAAACAAAACAAAACAACAACGGAATTCTTAGCATAAATTAACGAAGTATAAAAATTTAATTGGCCTTGGAAATTTTTATCAATTATACTTGGAATTAAGACACAAATCACCAGTACTTAACTTCAACACTAAAACTTTGGAAAATCAACCTGGACAAAATAAAAAATTAAGAAATTGTGTTTGATAAGATTCGTATCTGGTAGAGAAACTGAATAAACAATTACAATGTGTGGAAAACATTAACAATACATCATTTTAGTAGATGTCAAAATATCAAAAGAGTTGTTATTAAAATAAATAAAATTGTAGCTAAAAGAATAAATTTGTAGTAGCAAAGAAAGGATATGTCAGATTTATATTTTATATTTACAAGAAACAGCCCGTCGTTACAGACTACTTCAACATTTACTAGACAAACGTTCAAAGCTCCCAATTAATTACCAAAGACTCATTTAAATGACTGTGATTAGACCTGTTTGGACGTACGGAGTTGATTCTAAATGTATCGATAGAGCTTTGGGGCTCTACTAAACCATCCAATTCTTCTCGTATCCAATCCTTACAATCCAAAATCCTCCGAAAAATCTTCAATGCTCCTTACTTTGTGACCAATAAACTCATCCATTAAGATCTTAATGTTCCATATGTTTCTGATTTAGCCCAAACCAGATAGCTATCCTTCCATAGTAAGCTCCATAACCACTCCATTCCACTAGTCTCCCAACTTGCTTCCTCCTCCATCCCTGATAATCCTCCGAGGCGTCTGA
Source organism: Euschistus heros (assembly GCA_003667255.2). NCBI lineage: Eukaryota > Metazoa > Arthropoda > Insecta > Hemiptera > Pentatomidae > Euschistus > Euschistus heros. Next base: position 6,413,845 of record RCWM02000004.1, read on the forward strand.
AAAAAAGATGGCCTAGAGACCTTTTAGTGTAGATTTTATTGAAGTGCTACTAGGGAGTAGTTCTTCACAAGTTATTTACATGTCATTGTATTCACTGTCAACATTTACTTGTACAGATGTAAATATCAATAAATGAAATCGTCCGATTAGCCATAGCAGCATAAAAGTGACGTTAAACGAATTAAACAATCAATAAATAAAATTAAAAAAAATTATATTTTATATTATAAGTATCATTATTTATATTATAAACCGACATGTTCTTTTTTTATAATACTCTTTTATTATTTTAGTTACCATTTTATTTATTTTGTTTTATTTGTTTCAATAATGACTCTATTTGTTTTCTCATTTACTAAACCAAAATATTATCACTGATGTCCAACCATTTTTTGTTATAAGCCTTCTATTTATGTATCTTGCAATATCGACCTAATTTCTTTATTTTGAATTTTGTTTTATTTTCACCCTACATCTTTTCATATATTTTTTATTTATTTTTTATTGTATTTTTGTATATAGAAGGCTTTCAATGTAGGCTGAAACTATAAACTGAGTCGTCACGGTAACCTTTTTTTTTTTTTTTTTTTTTTTTTTTTTTTTAACCATAAACTTCCAATATCAAATTTTTTGCGAAGCTATGGCCTTGGGAACATTGTAGAGATTGTCTAACCGGTGGTCAGCCCCACTCCTCCACGAAAACACGTTTCTTGATACACTTTTGGCTATAACTCCGAATCTATTTGTCCGATCCAAGATTTCATTCTTCCATCTTAAATTTTTCTAATGTTTTATCTTTAATCACACCTATCAATAATAGTGATGACAATTAGATAATATGGCATTTTAAATAATAAGTCTTACGTGAAATGGCATATTTCATATGCATGTATTTATGTCTATGTATACATATGTATGTATGTCTCTGTTTCAAACATTTATAAACTCAAAGTCAATTGAAGTAGGTATTGTGTTACCGAAGGATCAAAGAAATATAATATAATATTTGTTACTTATTTATTTCAATCCTCAGTAAATTTATTTTGTATTGTCTGTTGCGTTTTAGCCATGATATTTTTATCTTCTTGTATCCTCACTTTTCATTTATTTATGAGTATGTTATAGGATTCACGATATCCTGCAGCATAGGATTATTCTTGCAGCATAAGCTGACTGATCGCACTGCCCCAAAGCCGTTGTTTCAGTCCATTGAAGCCATTTGATATTCAACCGGACTTACTTCCCACGTTGGTGATGCTAAAGTGGTATTGAGCTGTAAATAATTTATCTTAAAAAGAGTTCTTCTGTGTTATTATTAGCTTTCTATTTATCTTTTAATTCAAACTTCTTCTTCTTCTTCTTTCACTTCTCCCTATGGTGCCTCTCGGCGTAGGGGAGCTTCCAGCCAGGATTTGAATTTGTCGCGGTCCCTCGCCATTGTTTTAGTTTGTTCCAGGGTCTTTCCTCTTTTCTTGGTTAGGAGTTCGATGTATTGGAGATAAGTCCTCCTGGGTCGTCCTCGCGGCCTTTTCCCTTCCGGCACATATTCCATCGTCTTCAGTGGGTCTAGATGGTCCTTCATACGCACCACGTGCCCGAACCATCTCAACTGTCTGATTTCTAGGGTATCCTTGAGGGGGATCATATTTAGCTCCTGCCTTATTTTTTCGTTGCGGACGCACTCTCTTCTTGTCTTGCCTGCGACTCTTCGTAGGTACTTCATCTCAGCAGCGGTAACTCTGCTTTCCTGCTTCTCCGTGAGTATCCAGCTTTCAGCTCCGTACAGTAATATCGGCATGTACACCGACTTGAAGATGTGGAGCTTGACGTTCCTTTTCCTTCCCACCTCTCGCTTTCCCACTACTGTGTTGCATATCTGGTAGTACACTGCATTGGCCTTGCTTATCCTATTGGATACTTCTATGTCCAGCTTACCAGAACCGTCCAACACTGTTCCGAGATAGGTGAAGTCCGTCACGACCTCCATCTCCTCTCCGTTGCAGTGCACATGTACGTCTGCATGCCGCCTACCAGTTAGTAGGATTTTACTTTTCCCAGAGTTGATCGTCATACCTTTCCGGAGAAGTTCTTCTTGCCATTCTGTTACCGCTTCCTGTAACTTCCCAACTGAGTCCGCGATCAGCACACATCATCCGCGTAGAGAAGCATCTGTATAACAACTGGGCTTAGATTCCTTCGTCCCAGGAAAGTCCGCTCCGTTCTTCTTTTACAAATGGCTGCGATCTCATCCATAAATAGCAGGAATAGCAGAGGGCTCAAGCTGTCACCTTGTTTAACCCCCTTTGCTATATGAAAATCTATAAAGTCTGGGTACTTTCATATAGCAAAGGGGGTTAATTCAAACTTAAAGGTTTTTAATACTATTTTTAGTGAATTATGTTCGTTTAGAGAACATTTTTATTGTTTTCTTCTAAAAAGAAGAGTTTTTCATAAATTTTCTTCTAACATTGTTAATAAACATTGTTTCAAGAAATCATATAATGATATTCTTGACATCTTTAGCTTGGTATTCTGAAATTTAAAATTGAAAAAAAATAGTCATAGAAAAAAATTCCCATATTGTTTTTTTTAGAAAAGGCAGATTTAAGCGGTACTTTTCTGATCGAAAATATTGTCTAGAACAATTGGAGTTTACATTGCGCCCAAAATCTTAGCTTAACTCGGCTTAACCTATGTACTTAAAAGTATTTAAGTAAAAAATGGATTTTACAAATAAGACTTTAAAATTTCATGTTCAAATATATAAGTTCAGAAATTTCACTTAATCAATCACTATGCAGAAAATAATTACTCTTTATTAAACTTTCCTCTTCAATATCCATTGTGGTCATTATTAAATTTCACAGCACGAAAAGTCGATTGTAAGGTGCAACGCAGTTCACTAAGTGAATTTTTTTTTATTATAAACTTTTATATTTCCAGTCACACTGTGTGGTGTTCAAGTGAAGGTGAAATCCTTGTTAATTTTTAGTACATACTACTACGATGGTTAGTATAATTTGAACTATATATTTAGAATAAAGAAAAAAATAAAATAAATAAATATGCTGGTGTATCATTTTGACTTGGAGCCACTGTAGGTTGAAAACAAAATTTGGAAAAAAGGCTTTTCCACAACCGTGGCATTTCCTGTCTTCCATTTTGCCGGTGCCTCTTGGACCCTTCTTTCTTTCCAGTTTCCCTGGCAAGTTGGACTTTCAGTATTGTGGACAAAAAGGCCATTATTGCTTCTGCCTCCGCTACACTGATCGTCTCTCTTAGTTTCTCGGTGATACAATTAAATCGTGCCAGAAGCGCCGCTGCATACTGACCAGTGGTCTCCCTAGATTGTAGCGCCTCTCTAAACATTTGGAAGATATCCTCTTCTGGGGTCCATCTACCCTCTCCAATTACCTTCTTCAACCTTTCATTTACCAACAGCCATGGGGTCTCTTCGTCCTCCTGGATCTGATTGAGCACGCTCCTTTTTACTCTGCACACCAGCGCTGCCTTCTGTGACTCAGAATCTAGTAGGTTCACTGCAGTCTTCGCCTCTATTCTCGCTATCAGGCGATCCCCTCCCTTTAGAAAATGATTTAATTCACCTACCACCCCTGTGAATTTTTCCAGTTCCGAAATGGCCTTTTGGAAGTCCTGTGACGTGGCAGTTCTGATTTTCATCCATTATTCCAGGACATTAGCGTGGGCCGCTGCTAAAGTTCCTTCCGGTAACGGTGGCATCTCTGGTTGCGGTTGCTCCATTAACGACTTTCCTCACCTGATTTTGCCTAGAGAGGGAAAAAAAACAGGTCTTAGCGCGTTTTCCCGGGTTTCGGCACCAGTTAGCAACTGTCACTAATAAAACTTAAAAACAAAAGAAAATGTTATAAGAAACGCACGCTAGACTGAATATCAACTGACTTTATTGGCCTGCATATAGAATTTGCTGTGTTTACAAGATTAAGAATAGGATTAAGGCTAATACTGCTATGCTTCGGTCCTTAACTAATATATATATATATATATATATATATATATATATATATATATATATATATATATATATATATGTATATATGTCTGTGTGTGTGTATATATTTATTCATATATTTCACTTTCATGTATATTGTATACTTTATATTATTTATGTATATCATAATTCTTTTCTGTTTGTTTTTTTCAATGTTTTTTAAAAATTATTATTAGTATTTCTTTTATCGTACATAATGTATGAAGTTAAGTTAAAATTTTGGTCTATAAGAGAAAACAAACTAACGCGAATTGATTAAGCTAAATTTTTTACGCATTTCCGACACTTTGGATCACGGTGCATCTAAAAAAGCAATATCGATTATTAGATCGAAAATAAATGCACCATTATTCATGGAATGTACGTAGTGGACGTAGAATGTTTGCCTTTCTTCAAGCACATATCTAAATAATTATAATTAATACAAATTAAATATTAAATCAATGCTAGCGGAAACGGTTTTATTTTTTTTATTTTTTTATATCAGTAAGTGGTTTGTCATGATAAATCAGTCCGTTCCCTAATATCAGTAAAGTTTTCCATAGTCACAATTAATTAAAGGCGCACATGAAGCGTTGAGTAGTTTCTCAACGCTTATCTCAATCTTATCATAAAATAAAATTAGCACTAAGTTACGTAGTCAATGCATTTGTGCATCCTTCAGAGGAGTTTTCTCTAATAATCTACCGAATCGAAGCTTTTCTGAAATCTACCCACAGCGATTTTTTCAAATAACGGCAATCATTCAAGAACGACTATCGATCCTGTTTCCATTGTTTTTATTTTTATATATATATATATATATATATATATATTACTAGATACTGTTATTATTGTTTCTGATTAGTTATTATTGTTTAACCAGTCATGGAAGACTAATCATGGCGATATGCAAATCAAGAGTACAAAATATATGAGGCCATGTCATGCACAAAGAGTTCGGAAAGCTGTTCAGCTGTTGATTCATTTTTATTATCTTTAATAGTGACAGGTGTAGCCTAGTGATAAGGCTCTTAGAAAAAAAGTTCTTTACTGTAATGAACCGAAGATACCAGGTTCAAATTCGGCTGGCTTAAGATTAATTAGGTATTATATTTTATTATCAATTTATTAAACTTTACTATTAAAATAAATTTTAAAAACACATTCAGTAAATGTGAATATAACGTTCAGAATAACATGTCCGTTGCTTGTAAAGCAACTACCCACTAGTAGCACTAAAAGTTATACGATAAGGTCCCGAGCCCATCTCCTTTTCAGACGCCTCGGAGGGTTGTAGGGTATAGAATGGAAAACAAGTTGATAGAATAGGGGATTTGAATGGTAATGGAGTTTACTATGAAAGTATTGGTGATACCCATAAAATAGACTGTCAGTTCGGTAGTAAAACCTGTGATACTGTAGGGTATGGAAACAGACTGCCTTCCGAGCCTGGAGAAAGTCCTGTAGATTGAGAGGGAAATTCTAATGAGGATTCACGGACACAAAATAACGAGATCCAATGAAGAAATCTAAAAACGTAATTTTATAAGGATTGGGAGGAAGAATTTTTCTTTGTTGGAGGAAGTGCATTTGTGTTATTTGTCGTGCGTCAGTTGCAATACCTAAGCGTGGTAACTTAGAGAGGCATCATAAAACGGTTCATAAAAACTATGAAAAGGATTTTCCGCTACGAGTGAATTAAGAAAACGAAAAGTAAGTGATTTGATATCTTGTTTGAAAAAAGAACAATCATGTTCACAAGACCAGCCAAACAATCAAAAGCTGCTACGATCGCGTCATTTAAAATATCTCATATTTTGGCGAAACACAAGAAAAACCATTTGAAGATGGATCGGTGGTGAAGGAAGCATTTATTGAAGCGGGTGAGACTTTATTTGGAGATTTTAAAAATAAAACAGAAAGAGTGCCACGCTTCAAATCCAAAACTCCGAGATCCAATGAAGAAATATATAGGAATTTGGAGGAACTACAGAAACTGTAATCATCTTCTACTACCGGAAACCAAAACTGGTCAAAATCTGACGATGAAAAATCTCTCTTTTTTGGCCAGCACCTTTTCTAAACTTTTAACCCACATCCTGATATCCTTAATCTTGCTCACCTAGAATATATTGAAGCAGAACTCAATATCCCACTAAAAATGTCTCCTCCCCCTAAAGGATTCCATCCTTCAGAAATATTAAACATAATTCACAGATTACCTTCAAATAAAGCTCCTGGACACGACCTAATTACATCCCACATCCTTAAACTCCTTCCTCGGAAAGCCATCCTATTCCTAACATACACATACATGGTGTCCCGAATTTAAATGGCAAAACTTCAAGAACTTATAGGGGACTGAAAGACTAAGACAAAAAGTCCTTTAGAGATTAGCTCGTTTTTGCTTAGTTTTAGAGAAAATCGCAAAAAAAGAAACAAAACAAGTTTTCATTTTCATCCTTTTTTATTTACATTTACATTTATGTTATGTTCTTTTTAATGTAAATACTGCTCAAAATGTTGTCCTCTTGCACCAACGCAAGCATTACATCTAGCACTCACTTGATAAATTGCAGCTAAACATTGTTCTGATGATATTTGGTGCACTGCATCTATGATTCGGTCTTTTAATTGCTCTCTTGAGTTGACTGACACCGAATAAACTTTCTACTTCAAGGTTCCCCATACGAAGATATCCATGGGTGTCATATCAGGTGATCTGGGTGGCCAAGGTACTACTCCTCCACGTCCAATCCATCGTTGGTCCACGTCCACGTCCATGGTTCCACCAGTAATCCGTTACAAATTCCAAGCCAAACGTTAATAGCAAATTCATGCTGAAACCTATTCTCTCTAATAGCTCTGGGATTTTCAAGAGCCCATACATGATAATTTCTTTGATTGACAATTCCTCCTCTTGTAAAGGTAGCTTCATCGGTCCATATAATTTTTAATGGAAATAAATTATCATCGCGAATTTTGTCAAGAATCCAGTTACTAAAATTCAATCTCTTGACATAATCTTGAGGTAATAAATTCTGAACTTTTTAAAGATGGTATGGGTAGCGATTATCACCTTTCAAAGTTCGCCATATTGCTTGCCGCGATATTGCTAATGCAGCAGATGTTGTTCGGATGCTAGTCTCAGGATTGTTATCGTAGTGGCGTTGGACACAATTTCTTCTCCGATAATCTACTCTTATTGCTGCCTGGAATTGGTCGCCGTCATTACGTATTAAGAATGACCCAGTCTCTCGTCAAATAAGCAAATCTCTAAAGGTCTTTTTGTCTTAGTTTTTCGGTCCCCTATAAGTTCCTGAAGTTTTTCCATTTAAATTCGGGACACCCTGTATAATGCGGCACTCCGCACCACATATTTCCCTGACTCCTGAAAATTATCAATAGTTAAAATGATACCTAAACCCAAAAAGCCATCTGAGCTCCCATCCTCGTACCGTCCTATTTCTCTCTTAGGAATCATGGGTAAAATCTTCTTTAAACATCACATTCAACAATTCAGCAATGTCATTGGACGTCGAAATTGGAGAATTAAAATAAATCCAAACAAATCCCATCAAATAACCTTTACCTTAAACCTACGACATCCTGTCCTACAGTATCCTGTAATGATATTCCACTAATCCCAGTTGAACAGATCCGCTACCTAGGACTCCACTTGGACAAACTTCTTACGTGGAATCCACATAAAAGACTAAAACGACAAGAAACTGCCCGTCGTTACAGACTACTTCAACATTTACTAGACAAACGCTCAAAGCTTCCAATAAATTACAAAAGACTCATTTACATGACTGTGATAGACCTATTTGGACGTAAGGAGTTAAGCTTTGGGGCCCCACTAAACCATCCAATTCATCTCGTATTCAATCCTTACAATCCAAAACCCTTCTTAATGCTCCTTATTTTGCGACCAATGAAGTTATCCATAAAGATCTTAATGTTCCATATGTTGCTGATTTAGCCCAAACCAGATATGTATCCTTCCATAGTAAGCTCTATAACCACTCCAATCCACTAGTCTCTCAACTTGCTTCACACTCTGTTCCCGATAATCCTCCGAAGCGTCTGAAAAGAAGATGGCCTAGAGACCTTTATATTAGTCGTAGTGTAGATTTTATTGAAGTGCTACTAGTGAGTAGTTCTTCACAAGTTATTTACATGCCATTGTATTCACTATCAACACATTTACTTAATGTATATTATTTTTTACAGTTATAAATATCAATAAATGAAAAAAAAAATATTTGGCCAGGTATGGATATATGTAAAACAAATAAAACAGGAACTGGGCAGGCCAAAAATTATGGATAAAGACTGCTTGGACAGAGATCTTTTTTGAAAAAAACTAAATGAGGTTAAAGTTCTTGTGGGGAAAGGGAGAGCTGAGGAAGAAAATGGTCTAAGGAGGAGCGGGAGGAGGAGACCAAGAGGATGAAAGAGTATTGGAGTAGAAGGAAGGCGGAAAGTGTGTAGAATAAATGATATGCGTGTGGTACGTGCTGGCCGATTCGTGTAAAAAAAACAAGAACTAAACAAGTAAATTATATTGGGCTAAATCAGCAACATATGGAACATTAAGATATTTATGGTTAAGTTTATCAGCGACAAAGTAAGGAGGATGAAGTATTTTTCAAGGTAATTTTAATTGTAAGGATAGGATACGAGATTAATTTCAAGTTTTAGTGGTATCCAGCCCTGAAGATCAATTCTGTAAGTCCAAAAAGGTCTGATAACTGTCAAGTAAATTTGTATTTTGTAATTAATTGGAAGCTTTAGACGTTGGCCTAGTAAATGTTGTAGAAGTTGAAAACGACAGACATTTTCTTGTCGTTTGAGTCTTGTATGTGGATTCCAAGTCAAATGTTTTGTCCAGTTGAAGTCCTGGACAGTGCATCTGTTCAACTGATTTCTGTGGAATAGATTAATTAAGTTACTTTTTTATTCTTAATAATGGTTTTATCTCGAAAAACACAGACTGTCACCAAATACTGCAGTCGAGCTTATCTTGAGCCGTCATTAAAGATGGTGTATATTGAGACAATTTTCTCCATTATCTCTAGTCTAATTTTTTTTTTGTTTTTTTAATACATGAAAATCAATATATATATAGTCGGTGTGGGCAAAGACTCGCACGATACAAAAACACGCAGGGTGTTTTTAGAAGGAAATCTGTTTTCGGAATCCAGGCAGCAGCTTTGTCTTAATAGTCCTTAATTGCTCACCAAAACTCGTGGTGATAGTGTTACCGTTGCCAAAGAAAAATAAGGAAAGTTTATCCTTCTCTGTTTTGATGTAATATTTTTTCTTGTTCTAAGTCAGTTATTTCAAATAAGGTATGAGGTATTTCCAAAGTCAAACTTACAGTGATGAGTATCATGATTGAGCTTCACGTTCCTGTTTCAAGACCTCTCTCATCAGTTGTTTACATTGCTGGGGGAACCGCCATTTTGTAAGGTGAAAATAGGGCAAAGACACGCACTGTTAAAAAGGCAAGCCTCCGCACTTATAAACGCCTACAGAGGACACTTTCGTTGAGAATAAAGCTATTATGAGGATAGAAAGCAATAGCAGTAGGTTTCATAAATTTGTTATCTTTCTAAGAAGGCTAGTCCGAGTTCAGCATTCACTAAGATTTACTGAATATTCTATAAACAACTCCATTTTTCGTTCTATATTTTTTAAAATAATTTTTCGTACTGTTATTTCGTAAAATATAGTTGATTTGAGAAGCTCACTGATGTGTTTTGTTATATTTTCACCCAAAACCTTATATCGGGGTAGTGCTTGGCTTTGCCCCGAAAAATGGAGCAAAGACCCACAAATTTTTTTTCAATATATACATGAATTCCCAACTATCTATAGCTTCAATCTGGTTGTCAGTATCATGGGCATTTAGCTAACACTCAGATTCAAATCTAAATAACCCATTCTTAAATCGAGCAAAATCCGGGCCTTTATGATATGAAAATATATAGGGTAGGTGGGGGACTCAATATATTTTCATATCTTTCGTCTTTTTCAATAAAATGTGCAATTAATAAAATTGTTAGCTTAAATGTATTTATTTATAATGCCTTTTCGTAATAATTCTTTAATTTATTAAAAAAGAGAAAGTCTGAACGTTTTAAGTTGCCCAGAATTTAAGCAGATTGAGGCCAGCACCTTACATATATTTATGAAAAAAAAAGTTAAATCAAAGTGAGTTGTAACTTACAATTATTAATTAAATGACTATTCAATAAAAGCGTTTCAAAATAGTCATCAAGCAATCTATTTTATAATATCGGTGAAATTACTATATTTTGTGTAACTATTTATAAGTTCAGATGAGTATGAGCTTTCGAAAACACTAATTCATTTTCACGCTTCTTTTATCCGCACTCAACTGAGGCACTCGTTATGAAAAATATTTGCCGTTGCACTTCCCTTCGCTTCCTTCCTGTGTTAATGATTCAAAGCTGAAGTGGGTTGATGTGATGACGGGATTATTGGAGTGCACTTAATTAATTGTTTTTCTGCAATAATTTTATCACTAGTCACTCTTGACACTTATTCTTCTTTTACTTTCACATATCTTCAAGAGATGGGCCGACTAGTGAGTAAAGATGACTAATCGGCTGCTCCTTAATTGGTGATATTTACATTTCTAATGTTAAAAATTGGTTGATTGAAAGAACACCAGAACATGGTGAAAAGTATGGAAGAAAGGACCGATTGTAAAATCATAGTTTTATGTACAATAGAAATGATAGAAAAAGCTAGAAAAAATTACTGAAGGAACAGTTCGTAACTTCTTCATTACGCGCAACGGTGGGGAAAACAGCCAGTCTAGGAGTGCAAAAGTTGTATTCTCCACAAAACCATAAGTTTTGAAATCTCGTGTCTTCTAAACATGTCAAATTAAGTAAAAGCACCATGTGTTATCAGATTATTTAATTTTTTTAAGGGAAATAAAAATAGATAAAAAATATATTTTTCACATTTAAATATGAGCGTAAAATATGAATATATTGATGCGACTAGATTTAGTAAAATTTCGCAGTTTTATTAAAAACATTTAAGAAATAACAGATAAACTGCCAAGGAAATTATCAAGAAACGTTTGCGTCAATTGGGTTTAGTTTTATGTGTTAAAAAAAATAAATAAATAAATAAAAACTTCTGAGCGAAAGAGAATGTTCATCTTTAATTATTGTATGAATAAAATCAAAATAACATATTAATAAATTTTAAAAAAAAATTATTAAAAAATATATCGATTGAATTTAATTTAAAAAATGAAATAAACAAGCAAAATGAACAATTAAAAAATATTTAATTATTCATCAGCGTCGTCGTCATCATCATCATCATCGTCATATTTAACTTGATATTCGTCTGATTCTTGAGTTCATATCCTCTTCAAATTCCGATGTTTTTAAAAATTATTGGCTTTATTATTTTAATTAGATATAGAACATACAATAGGGTCTTAAGAATAAATAATGAATGCTAAAAATCAGTTATATTACTGAAAGCAGGCCCTAGTTACGGAAGTGCTCTTACTGTGAGCAACCCAATTGGAAGAATAGCGCACTGGACAATCTGTTCCATGTTTCTGGATTCTGTGGACACTGAAAGGCATACCAAAAATATAAACTAACAAACAATTTTGCAGTTTTATTTATATATACTTGGCCCTTATTGGTGTCAATATTCAATCCACAGGACATTGTATTTATTATTACACCAAACCGTCTGTTTTTATCTTTTTTTAAGCTAATTATTTTGGTTATTTTGCTTGAAGATGGCATTTTTAATTTTTAAAAAAAGGATATTTAAAACGATTATTAAACAACTCCAGCAAAACTTTATCAATCTAGTCGAGTTTACATTAAATTTGGCCGTTAGGTCATGGGTGCTACAAACACAACTGAGATGTCAACATTAAAAATAGTTAATTAACTCTAACCTATAAACAAAAAATTTCCAAGTGAGAATTCTTGTTTTCATTCATTAGACACTTATGTTTATATTCCTAACCATTTCGGGCTCAAAATCATACCGTCGAATTGCTGTTTTCCCCACTGCACTTCCTTTCAAAGAATTGTTACTGTTGGCGATAATTTGGTGATCTCAGCGGCAGTAACGGATCAAGAGGTTTTAATATTGATCAAAACATTTAAAGTTTTAAACTATTAATACCTTTACTCATCAAAACTCCGATCATGTGGAGAATGAAGTCCAGGAATCGAGTCAAAAATTTAAATAAGTTAGAAAATCATAAAAAAGATCTTGGCAGTACTTCATAAGACAGATGTAGACGACGATGTCTTTTACCGCTCCAGTTGTTCTAGACAACTCTTTAGACGATGCTAGTTTGGAATCCCTCAGCCAAATGAAAATCACAGACATTTTTATGATAAATTAATTACATATATCAATATTTATTGTTATTATTAATATATATCGTATTTCAATATTTTATCATCTGAGTTAAATTGTAAATTAACTATAATCTTAAATAAGTTTTTTTTTACTTCAACCTCCTTATAATGCCATAATCTTTTTAAACCAAAAACCTCCTATGGCCCCTGGAATTCAGATCAGTGAGAGTCGACTGTAACAATACGTGATGAGTACAATCACGTACATTTTTTATTTGGATGTTGAACTAAATGCGGTTTTTTTGGGGGTTTTTTTTTTGTTTTTTTTATCATTATTTAACGTCGCATCAACAATACAAATTTAAGTTATTAGTGACAACTAAAAACATTATACAAAAACTTTAAACATCACAGTGACTAACTTACAACAAAACAATTGAGAAATATATACATAATTGAGAAATTTTACAAACATTACAGAGTTAGATATAACTATATGTCCGTCCAGAATCCAGTTCTCTTGATAAATTTCAGCACTCCCTTGAATTTCGAAGTGTTGTTCATGTCTTGAAGATAGTTTAATACTTGATGTTTTCTCCTTAGTTCACTGTATAATGGGCACTGAAAAAGTATATGGTTAACTGTCTGCACGACGAGGCATCCAGTGAAATACATGAGTGAGTTTAGTGTGTCCTAATCGCAGTCTAGTTAGTATCACTCCTTCTCTTCGTGTCATCCCTTCAGATAGATCCAACTTCTTTTTTGCCTCCTTCATTGTTTTTAGCATACCGCGCTCTTCTTGTAGCCATTCTATATCCCATGATTTCTTCAATGCCGTTTTGATTACATTAGTTAGGTCGTGAGCTTGGAGTACACTTTCTTTAACATCTTCGGCCAATGCCGCTTCTTTTGCGAGCTTATCTGCACGTTCGTTTTCATCTATTCCTATATGTATTAGTATCCACACAAGTTTTACAGTTCTTCCAAGTTTAGTAAGCTTCGAATGAATGTCAAAAATATTTTGTATTAGCTTATTAGATGTCCATTTGTCGTCAAGTGATTGTATTCCGCTGTATGAATCATTCAAAATTAATATATTTTTTTCTATAGAAGTGACAGCAAACTGAAAAGCTTGATATACAGCATCGACTTCAGCTGTGTAAATTCTAGTTTCATGGGTTAGGTGAAATTTAAAGTTGCAGTATGAAGATGTAGTGAAACTGCAAACTACTTTTTCCATTTGCTTGGAACCATCAGTAAAAATGTGAAAGAAACCGGGATGCCTGCTGCATATTTCCTTGAAATATTGTACAGATATATATGGTGGTGTTTCCATTTTGTTTCTTATAATGTATAAATATATGTTTTATTTATGCAAGTGTTTAATATCATTTTGTTTCTTTTTAGAGGATTCAGGAAAAAAAAAAAAAAAAAAAAAGTGGGGAGCTGTTGAAGTAGTAGGGCAGAGAGTTTGTTGGAATTTCGATATTTACATTTTTGAGATAGGTTTGGGCTCTTGTGTCAAACGTTTTACAATTTGGTAATTTTGTGAGGTAGAGTTGCTTACATTATCTTTTTCAAGGATCGCGTGATTTTTAAAATAGTTAAGATGTTTTAATTAAATAAAAATTAAATTTCTATCTATAAATAGCTTTTACTTTTAGCGTGAACTTTAAGATAATATTTATCCAAGGCCGGTTCCTCATTGGCGGAGGAAGAGTGCCGCGGAGCCGTGGCATTCACTACCGCCGAGCGGCTCCTCACCCCCACCATTCCCTCCCTGCCCATTCACAAACCGCCTTACGATAACGGAAATTACATCGTAAATTGACGTAGTTACAAGTCCTCTTTTCCTGCCTCGAATTCAAATTTATTCAATGGGTACTCGTCATCTATTTATAGAAGCTCTAAATACTCACTAGGGAAAACTATAGATATTTGAATAAGCTAATATTTATATATTGTTTTGTATACAGTCCAACAACCAGTGGCTACAAATCGGCTTATGTTCATGATTAAAATCACTTTTAATGTGGCAACACTTTCGTTATTCAGCTAAACGACACTGACGACACTGTAATTAATAAACAACCCCAAGCTTAATATTTTACTAGTAGTTCATATGACACGTCGGTCTACTTTTTCTACTACATAAGTTTTTAGGATTTGTAAATTCATTTTAACTTTAAAAATATATATATGATTTTTCATTTCACAATTGATTCAGTAGATGAACAAAATAAAATAAAATAACTTTAAATTAAACTATTCCTGTTTGCTGGAAAAATTTGTTTTTTTAAATTTTATTTATGTATTTATTTTTTAAAAATTACTTTCTTCATACACACCAGTCAATTACAATATATACAATCAGTGAATCTGTTGAGAGAATATATACATGGCGTTAAAGGCATGAGGAAAGCTCGGAAATCTAAAAAAAACTCTTTTTTTATCCAGATTCAAAATATTTTTACAAAACAATAATACTTTGTTTGTTATAGCTTTTATTAGTAGTTTATGTCATAAAACATACCATGCTCTTTTGTTTAATGATAACCAACCATTTCCTATTGATGTATTTTAAATCCATTTATAATTTTAAATAATTCATAGTATATTTTTAAATTTAAAGAAAATAATGGATATAAAATTAAAAATGTCAGCTCATTATTGTTATGCACCCTATAACTGAGGAAAACCTTTAAAAAAAAGAAAATTAAAAAACAAAACAACAATTTCAACAATTGTTTAATTAAAATATTTTTAATCAACAATACTCCCTTCAGCGCTACATATATAATTATACGGAATAATTTACTAGATTTTGTGAGTGGTTGTCAGCATCTTCTCTAAACACTCGAAAATGATCAATTTTTTATAATCTTTTTTGCACGACTCGTTTTTTGGTTAAAATATAGATGTTCTTTTCTAAAAGACAGTTATTAAATTAATGATCTACAAAGGGACATTGATTAATATAATAATTGTAGATCTATAATAAATCTAATTACTGCACACAAGTATCGATTTGTAGTAGTTTTCTAAACTGGATGGCTGGGATACCGCTAAAGCAGGTGAATTGATCCCATAATAGGGTGGGCCGAAAAAATCCTTATTTTTATTTCGAAATTGTAATAGTGCGGAAAACTTGCGAATTATATAGACAAGAAAAAGGAAAACATTTTTATCGAAATCGGTTTACATCTTCCGGTCCCGAATAGGCCCTAAAGTTTGACAAAATATGAAAAAAACTTAATTTTTGCGAACGGTCGATGTGGAAAAACTTAAAATATGGTTCAATGCACACACACCATTTCCAAATAATGAAAAAATACTGTCCATCAGCAGTGGTAAAGTTGGGGGCCCTGAAGTTAACTGTCACATGGCACAAGAATTGGGGCTTCAAGGGGTTAGAAACATCAGTGGACAATCTTTTGGGAAAGTAGGTATCAAAAGAAATGAAAAGGTACGGACTTTGGCGACAACAACCATTAAACTAAACGCAAAGACAGTTAATATTGATCCACTCACCATTTTTTCAAAGGCTTTGTGTCACAAAGCAATCCGACGATGATCTGAAAAAGCACTTTGAGTATGAACTAGCTCCCTATCCGATGTCACTATTTAGTGAAGAAGGAATGCGCAGAGGCACCAAGTCAACATTTTATTCAGCATTCTTGCCACGCCCTGAAAATATCGTCATAGGAGCAAATTCATTTGCGGTACTAGATGGTGGCTACTTGCTACATCGAGTAATTTGGCACCCCAAAAATACAATAAGTCAAATAGTAGCGGTCTTACGTAAATTACACATCCAATAATTATGAGAAGAAATGCAACCGTTGTTTTCAATGGCTACCTGAGGAGATTCAAAACGAAGCACCAAATCGGCGGAGCGTTTACGTCGTGCTGCCTCATCCTGCAGCGACATTATTTTTGAAGAGGTGACTCAAATAGTGTTGTGCCCCAGGAGAAGTTTTTGACAAATGAAAGTACAAACGACGCCTAATCAGCTTTCCTCCGGTCCGGTTTAGAAAAAGTGGGCATAGAAACAAGATAGGCAGAAGATGACGCAGACTCCACCATCGTAAGAACTGCAATCGATAAGAGCTCTTTCTTTGAAAATGTATTGATAATTGGAGAGGATGTCGACTTGTTGGTTCTCCTGAATGGATTAGGGTCAGAAAGGGAAAACGTCATCTTCCGTTTTTCTTTGAATTAGATGTTTTCTTAATGTAATAATTTGTAACGTCTTCAAATTTAGCCTAAGTACACTGTGTTTTAATTTGGATTAGATCAGTTTAGATATTTTCCGGTCTCACATAAGCCCCAAAATATTGAAAGTTTCACATTTTTTAAAAATATTTTTTTGTATCTTCAATATGCTTTTTTTAAATCCTATTAGCTGTGAGAGCTAGAGAGCCTTTAAAATGTCAAGTAGATATTGCTAATCTTTGCTAAGATCGTTTCTGCCTATCTGTCGGATCTGAGAATCAATACTCTGGCTTCCAGAATACACTAAGAACTATACTGTCACTTAAACATTTGAGCTTTTTAAATTCAGAACAGGTTGAAAAGTCCGTTGTAACTGTTATCACCCATCATATCATCTTTTGGTTCTCTTCATCTATACCATTGAGGACATTGCGCGACCGGAAGATGTTAATTTATTCACATTAAAAAAAACACAATATACCTTTGTTCAAAAATGAAAACACTAGCAAATAAGAGTTTTAAAAAACATTTTAAAGATACAAAAAAATATTCCTGAATAATGTGAAACTTTCAATATTTTTGGGCTTATGCGCGACCGGAAAATATCAATTGATCTAAACCAAATTAAAACATAGTGTACATATCTATGTACTATGTCTAACTTTAGGGCCTATGCGTGACCGGAAGATGTAAAACGATTTCGATATTTCCTCCCCCCTTTTTTTGTCTATATAATTCGCAAGTTTTCCGCGCTATTACAATTTCGAAATAAAAAGAAGTGTTTTTTCGGCCCACCCTATTTTTTTTTTGTTTTTAATAATATTTTTTGACTCACAATCAGAAAACCTTGATCATGGTTTTTTTCTTTTAATGAAGTTTGACATTAATTCGTGAAGTTTTTTCTCAATTAATTTTTTGGCAAATTTTAATTTTACCTCTTCGGAATAGTATCGAGTTCCGAAAATCAAATCCTAAGTATTCTTTTTTTTTTTTTTTTTAACATAAAAATCACTAGTGTCGAGAAATCGAGTAGGTTCAGGTATGAGGTCTGGACTATGTTTACTGTTCATCAGTGCTGAGGTGCAATGCAGGGCTGTAAAAAGGGTGTAGAAGGAACGGAATGCGAACATCAATCGGTTCTAATGGGCAGTTAAGTGAAATTTTGTAAAAGCAATAATTCTTTTGTTGATGACGGAGGCCGCTCAACCACTTGAAGATCGAGATGTATATTTTTGAAAAAAATTAGCCTTTAATAAGAAGATCGTGCATCACTGAAATTTATCTTCAATACGCAAACATCCGGACTAGCCTCACTAAGCAATATTAAATAAAAAGAAAATGCGAGGCTAGAAAAAAATCCATTAAGATTCCTGTGGATTATTTTTCGTATGTTATGCACACCAGCTAAACTATCCTCCGTCAGTATAGGTAAATATTTCTTGACAGCTTACTCGTTTATTTAAAATACTTGTTATTCTATTTTTTCCACTGTTGTTATTACTCAGTGGATGTATTTTTCTTGAAATACTGATCAGTTCTTGAGGAATGCCTGTCGTTCCTGATTGGTTAATGACGTGCTTTAGAGTAATTACAGACATTTTTAAAAAGATAAAAATGAAATATTAATCAATCAATTTTAACAAATTATCAATTTTTGTAGTTAACTTAATCAATATTAACATCAATATCAATATATATATATATATATATATATATATATATATATATATATATATATATATATATATATATATATATATCAATATATATTAATATCAATATTAACATCAAAGTAGGATTAATAATGTTGCCAATATCTCACAAGCTCAATATTAGTGTATTTTATAAATATGTAATGAGGGGAGTTGCGAAACATCAATAAAAAATAATAAATTATATATAACAGGTTAAAAATAGATTTAAGAATATTCAAAAATAGAATAGGAGGGCTAAATAACCGAGCGCGTTGGGACGAGGGTCCCAGGAGAAGGTCGCGGATTCGAATCCCACCTTGGTGGATTGAATTATTTCGTGGAGGGCCCGCGGAATCAATCATGACTTTCAAACTCTGGCTAAAAAGTGATTGGTAACCAGAAGGATATGTCCTTACTGCCCTTGTTGGAGTACATAAGGACGTTCAGCCCCAGCAAACAAACAAACAAACAAACAAAAAATAGGATATTTTAAATGAAAATCCCGTAATTTGTTGTTTAATAGACATTTTGTAAATACCAAATTTGGTAAATACATTTAATAAATTTTGGTAAATACCAAGAGGCTATATTGGGTATAAAAGCGTAAATTGAATGAGATCTCAAAACACTTTTCTTTTCTTTTTTTTTCGAGTGATTACAGCGTTGTCTTAGGCAGATAAGAAAGTAAAATGGTGGACAGTTACGAACGCAATCCTAATTAATCCAACCATGTCCTAACTTTTTATAATGTTGGAAATTAAACAAATGTTTATAATTCTTTGTTTTAGACTTATTCCGAAGAAAGCGTTAGCGATTTTTATTTATTTTAAGTTCGGCACCGAAGGTTTGAATGATTCTCTCATTAGAACAGGTTGCCACATTTAAGTCACATGTTTCATTAATTTAGGTATCGAATGCGAACAAAGGCTGGTTGAGGTAGGAGGATGCTAAGATGTACAACGTTACTCATAACCCCACTTCGACACCCCACAACGTCAGTATATAGCCAACCGCTTGCCTTCCTAACGCCAGTCGAGGATTCCCCCTTCTCCGGAGCAATGTTCGTCCACATAAGTTTCCTTGTTGCCTTCGCAGTGTTGTCCGCTACCTCGGCCGCACCAGAAACTACAACCAAACGCGATTGCGCTTATACCTTAAACCGGTCAGGCAAGGGAGCAAACCTGAGACTTTGCCCAAATGCCTGTCGAGAGTTCAAGTAAGTTTCAAGTTATTTTTATAGATGCAAAACAATTAAATAATTGATGTGATCATTTAAAATATCAATTGCCTAAAACACTTCCCAGTCTTCACAAAAGCCCTGGAATGAGAAGAAAAGTAGGATTGATATTATAGACTTCCCTATCCAAAATACTTATATGGCTAATAAATTTCCTAACAAAGTATCAGCAACTCATTTTCTATTGAACAATACAAGCAACTTATTATAATAGTTTTCTATATAGATTTTTTAAATATACTTATTGCTATTAACCATTATAGAGTAGCTCAGTAGGTAATGTACGGCGTATCTCAATCCCTAGGCATATTTGTTGAACTATATTCTAGTCTATACATATATTTTAACATGTTTTTATTTACTTTTTGCAGACCAGAAGCAAAGCTTCAAACAGACAAAGGGTTAAAGCCACTCTACCTCATCTGCGTTGTGAAAGACAAATCCTTTAACCCTAGCGAGACGATCCCCCATCGTATCGGCGGATTCGTAATTTGAAGAAGGTTGACCCAACCTCAGCTCATCGTAACTACCTCGACTGCTTCAGAGGCCATGGCTGTGCTTAGTTTAAGATAAGCTATATTTCTTCGGACCTTCTTCAGTTACTTGATTTGTTGACTTGTTACCACTCTATTAATCTATTACCACTCTATTGTAGTAACTGATAATTTTAACAATTGTATATAAAGTATTGTTAGGTAAGAAGAGTTTGATGTTTGACTGATTTTCATTATCCTAATGTAGCATAGTAAAAAAGATCTCAAAGTCTTGAGTAAACATTGGCCATACCACCACCAATGTATTCAATTTAATTTATTTTATGTGATTTTTATTGTGATTATTTATTTATATTTAAATATTGATTGAATTATCCACTTGAAGTCGTAGGATTTTAAAAGTTTTTACTTATTTATTATTATTTATTTGTTATTATTTATTATATTTATATTATACTTATTTATTTGTTATTATTTACAATATTTATATCATAGTTATTTATTTGTTATTATTTATTATATTTATTTATTTATATTATATATATATATATATATATATATATATATATATATATATATATATATATATATATATATATATATGTATGTATGTATTTATTACTTGTTCTTAAATAAACAACTTTAATGATTTTTAATTATTTGTTTTCTGAAATATTATGAACATTTTATATCCCTCTTTGTGTCTATTATAGACACAAATAAAAGTAAACTCATGAATTAAGGAGTAAAGGCTAAGTAAAGTAAAAATAAAATAAATAAAAAAAGTAATTTAATTTATAATAAATAAAAAAGTAATGTTATCTATGAGTAAGTAAATAGAAATGTTTTAGCTTTAATTCATAATGTTAGTTTGGCGATCAAAAAGAACTAATATATACTTATATATATATATATATATATATATATATATATATATATATATATATATATATATATATATATATATAACAAAAAAAATCAAAGAAATTTGTACTATACTTTATTTCGGAAACATTCGTTGGGGGGGGGGGGGGGGATATTAGAATGCCTAAAGAATATTTCATAATTTGCTAAAGCATAACACACACACACACACACACACACACACACACACACACATATATATATATATATATATATATATATATATATATATATATATAGGCTAATATATACCATCATCATCATAATATATCATAATTATATCATATATAATTATATCATAATTATATATGATATAATTATTAGAACATTATAGTCTCGAAACGTCACAAAAGTAGTTGTTTTTATTTACGGACCGGTCCTCAAAAACCTTACCTAATATATAATAGTAACATCAAGAAATTTATCCATATTACACATCGAGTCAGTACTGGAAAATATATATAGTGGAAGAATGGGATTTTACGAAGAAATCAAGGCAGCCCACGGTTCACAATCACAGTGATAAAGGAACTTCAGAAATCCAACAGAAAAGTGGCTGGTGCTAAGAATACGAGGACTAAGAAGCAGGGCATGATTATGAGAACAATATAGTCCCGAAATGTCGCCAAAATAGTTGTTTTTATTTATTGGCTCAACCTTTAAGAACCTAACTTAACATATGGGTCATTCTACCATTTTGACGGATTTTCAACAGTGTGATTCCATTAGGTAAAATTTATGTAAAAAAAAAAACACATTTTTCTTCATAAACTTTTTTATAAAAGTCTACTAATGGCACTGGAAAATTTTAATGATATATCAACTTTAGAAGTGGCTTTCTCAAAAAGAGCCCTGTGGAATTTGCATAGGTTAATAGGTTATTAGGTTATTATAATTAAGTGTTAGTGTCATTTTTACTATGTGCACAAGATTTGTAACCATTTTTTTTCTGTCAAGATCTCTACAAATCGAACACTATCTGAAAAATAGATTTCGATGCCAAATGAAACTAAGCAATTATCTATTTTTGAATATTTAACTAGAATTAGGGAGAAATTTGTGTCCTAGAGCAAGGAGTAGCTTTACAAGGAAATTACTATTTTTCTTCCTTTGTTAACACTAAGTTGGTCAACATGTAAAGCAGTGGAGGGTCCAGTTGTGGTAGGCCACATAAAAGGTTTGTGGATTGCACTGAAAAAACGATAGTTAGGCATGTTGTGGAGTTAGTTACCACCAGGGACACCGAGGAGCTTCAGTTCGGAAAGCAAAGAGCAGCAGTAAATATATCCCATAAAGTAGTTGAAATCAACTTGTAGAAGTATCTAAAACTAAGAAATTTCAGTAATCAATATAATAGTTTACCAAGTCCAAAAATATAAAAATCAGTTAATATAATAGCAGCTAATGAAATATCCGCTGAGGTTGACACGCAGACACTCAAAAGTTTAGCAATTATAATCAAACTTATTCCTCCTAGTAGTAGTAAGTTGCAACTTAGGTGCAAATGGGGATTCGATGTGGTGCCTACTTGTCCATATTGAAAACTGACTTACATATAGGTACAAAGGTTGATTAAATGTTAAGTTTATTTATCAATAGAGCTCCAATTTTTGTTGTATCAGTTTCAAAATTTATTGCTTTGTCTATATTTTTCGACATACTTTTCAAATAATTCGACTTTAATAAAAAAACAGCCCAATAAATAAAAACAATATAATTAACGACAATGAAATCCAAAATCATTGTGAAATTTATCAATAAGTCACTGGACACTGGCTGTCTATTCAACAAGACAGAATTCTGGCCTTAATAAATTAGAGGTCCCGACGGTATTTTTCTGATATTTCTGCAAAAGGTATGGCGACTATATATAATTAAAAAATTTACTACAAAACTGTGGTATAATATCCTAAAACTATTAAAAGTTCAAAAATTTGTTATTGTATCATTGGCATATATTATTTGTTTATGTTAATTTCCTTAAAATTAGTGCATATCTTTTGTCACTAATTTAAATTGCAACCAAAATTAAAAATATATAAAACGGAAGTTAATATGACATTTCGGGATGGCCGGAAACTTATGAACACCACTGGTGTTAACATTCGGACCTATTACCCGATTATTATAAAACAGTTGTTTAAATAATTTCTATGGATCCATTGTAATGTGTGTCACTTTGCCTGAATAAAGGTTAAGTATTAATTTTTTTTAAAAAATACATATGGCCGTTTTCTTGGTATTTGTTTTTTTTAGCTCTGAAATTTTTTTTTAAAGATCATATAGAAATATAATTTTTTTTTTCATCTCTTTTAAATCATATCCCCGTCTTCAAAAGCATTCCCCGCAAAACCAGGATTGGATTCAATACAAAATAAACCTTCAAATCATCAACAGATTTGCGACCATATACTCACAACTAACAACCATAAACATTCTCTAAGTTATTTTATAACTTTAGGGGAATATAATAATACTAGAACAGACAATAGCTAGGAATGATAAACTCGGAAATACATTATAGATATAGAAAATGTATTTATTTATTTTATTATTATTATTATTAGGCACGATCGGGACCTAAGATAGATCCCGTGAAGCTCTTGTGGTTCCTCTCTCCTTACGACGCGCCCAAATGATCTTCATGTTCTCTCGGACCAAGTTCTTCCAGTCTTCTTGATTCTGTTTCGCTGTACTTCTGGCTGTACTTCCCACGCATTCACATTTTTTTTCCGTAAGTATTTCTGTCTAGAGCTTCTTCTGGGTTTGTTTTTGCATTTTCTAGGTCTTTCTTCACTTGTATACTCCAAGCTAGGAAATTATTTGTTATCATTCTTAATGAAACATTTTAATCCATAGATGATCTAATGAATAACCTTGACCAACATTATCAAAACTATAAACGATCCTCCTATAATGGCATTAAACTTATGGAACTAGCCAGATACTTGAAGGCCCGATAGAGATGAGATCTACCCTAAACGGTGACTCGTCGCCTTCCCCTTCTCCTCTGACCCACTACATATCCCCGACCCGACCTCCAGCCAGCCAGTCCAGGTTTCCCTCACTTCCAGCAAACATGTCGACCATCAGTTTCCTCTTCGTCTTCTCAGTGGTCGGTTGGTGCTCCGCACGCTCAATATCAAATAGCCAATGCGCCTACACGATGGATGAATCCATGAAGGGGAAAGATCTAAAAAACTGCACTAACTCCTGCAAGGGATTCAGGTAGGGATCGTAATATGTATTTTATGAATTATTTTTGCTAGTCCACTTCTCCTTGAAAACAAAAATGAAGAATAGAGTGCTGTTATAAGTGATGGGTTGTATTGTATTTTGGTATCCTATAATTTATTATTATCAAGCTAGTTATTCACAGTTAATAAGTTACATGTAACAAGTATTTAAATAATTCTGTAAATGATACACATCATTTATACTAATTCTTAATTTTCCAGGGAAATAGCTACTTTGGTATTAGATAGCACCAACCACACTAGTATTTTCCTGTTCTGTTCAATAAATCAAACTGAAGATACCCTGGAATCAAGTCGCTCTCTGTCTAACATGTTGGCTACTGCTCAGAAATCAGAGCTCTACACAGCTACAAAAGTTACTCGTTAGAAAATTCGGATCTTCTAAAATTTCTGTTGGTGGTTTCTCTTTTTGCCACCAGGCTCTTTTCATGTCACGGCTGTGTTTAATTTAAATTATATTTTAGTTATAGGTAACTTGTAATTAGATACCTTAACTCAGTTTTAATAATGCATTAAAAATAATTAATTAATGCTATTCACCGAAATTATGATCTGTCAATTTTGGCTGTGTGTAAAATGATTATTTATATTCTTGCTAAAGTGTAAAATATATAATGGCTGTGAATTGTATTTTAGCATTTAGGTGATTTCGAAAATATAGGGAAATGAAGTTCGATGATCAAAAGAAAAAAAAGATCATCCAAAACTAATCTTAGAATTTGAAACACTTAAATTAGATATCCTAATACCAACTAGTAAACCCTGTATATGGGTTGTTGTTTATTTTTTTAGTTTTTATTTACTTCATAACATTTAATAAAGATATAAAATAGATTAAATCATTAATTTATAACAATGATGACTTATTAAAATTTATTATAATTAAGAAGAAAGTTACCATGTGATTTATTTTGAATGTAATGTGAATATATGTGATTTATTGTTAATGTATTTGTAAAGGGGTAATCCATTTATTTGTAAGGTTTTTTTATTTTTTTATTTTTTAAATCTATTGATATTTGCAACTGTATACAATATAAAATATAACACATCAAGTAATTGTGATGGTAATGCTAAAAATGACATGTCACTAATTTGTAAGGTTATATTTGTTACAGCTATTTTTTAAGTAAAAAGAACAATATTTGTTAATACAACTTAACAAATTACAACAAATATAATTAAATGTAATGTTTCGGCCATAATATTCTATTATTATTTGGGGGGGGGGGGGGGGGGGGTATCAAAATCTCATTGCAACCAAAAATGTCAGTTACCGCATTTATGCTGCAACAGATTTGATTGTCCATTTTTGTAAATTACTATTTAAAACCAAAATAAGTATTTCATATACATTAATGACTAATAATATTTTCATTTAAAATATAAATTCATTTTTCCTCATTTACATAAAATTGTTTCCCAAAAATTAATTTATTATTTGTAAGGAAAAGAGGTTATTAAAAAGATTGTTTACATAATTATAAGAAAAATGTTTTAGTTATATTATATTATTTTATTTATTTATTTATTTATTATTTTTATATGTTATTTATGAAGCTTTATATTTTATTATTATGTTAAAGATCGTGTTTCAAATATATAAATGCTATTATTTTTTTTTCAATTCTGTTTTCAAAGTAGTTGATTTTTCTCTATACATTATCATTTTCAATTCCTTCTTTCCCAAGGTGAAATATTTACCACTTAAATACAAATTAAAAATCATAATTGAACTACACAAAAGAAATTAAATCTTCCTTCCTTATCAATTAATCTAAAGGCCTTATTAGAAGAAATATATCTACAGCTTATGTTTCAGGTGCCATTTATATTTTCTAATAATTTAATACTCGGTGCGCTGCTAGTACCAAATAAAAAAGGAAAAAATAATGCTAATCAGCTGATTATTTGCATAGTGGTTATCTTATGTAATTGTACCACTAATTAGGTTTGAAGTTCATATAAGCTAAGTTCTAGTGATCTAGAAAAAAACAGTTTTGAATGTAATTGAGAAGTTGAACTGATTCTTTTTATTTTATTTTTTTAATAATTGATCATTTATATCCTTATACCTACGTCTTAAACCTATCTATCATAGAATACTAGAGTTAGAACTCGGTTTTGACTGATTTAAAAAAAAAAAAAAAAACTGAAAAAAAATATTGTAAACAGGCCAATTTGGACACAATAGATTGGGAGCCTCTATACTTTTCAATATAGAACTGTTTTAAGATTTTTAACAATGGCAGACTCCAGTTGTCATTAGAATTATTTGTCTTCTCATTTCCTTGATACATTTTTCAATACAGTTGTCGATTCTAATTGCATCCCTTACATCTTTAGGCTAGTGCCCTTGATTTCGAATGGGAATGGAATCATCGGATAGTTTTATTTCCAAGGTTTGTACGCAAGTAGTTTAGGATATCAGGTTGGCAGAACAGTAATTTGGAGTACCTATAATGTCTTAATATTAGTCTATGTCATTATCAATACAAGAAAAATGTTTTAAAAAAAATGTGAAGGATTTCTAAAAGTTTTATATTAAGCTTAATACGTACAAGAGCATAGTTTGATTGAGGAAATTTAATCATTTCCTTTTTTAATATTTTCTTTAAGGGAAAGAAAGGCGGCTTATTGCTAACCAACCATTTCCTGTTGATATGTTTTAAATCCATTTATAATTTTAAATAATTGATGGTATATTTTTAAATTTAAAGAAAATAATGGATATAAAATTTAAAATGTGAGCTCATTCTTGTTATGCATACCTGTTTATACATCTTATAAGAGAGGAGAATCTTTAAAAAAAAAGAAAATTAAAAAAAAAAATCATCAATTCCAACAATTGTTTAATTGAAATATATTTAATCAACAATACTCGCTTCAGCGCTACATATATAGTTTTACAGAGTAATTTACTAGATTTTGTGAGAGGTTGTCAGCATCTTCTCTATACATTCGAAAATGATCAATTCTTTATAAATTTTTTTGCACGACTCATTTTTTGACTGAAATATAGATGTTCTTTTTTAAAACACAGTTATTAAATTAAAAACCTAAAAAGGGTCATTGGAATCTCTAAATATAATAATTGTAGATTTATAATAAATCTAATTATGAAACTGCACACAAGTATCGATTTGTAATAATTTTCTCAACTGGATGGTTGGATACGGCAAAAAAAAGGTGAATTAATATCCATAATCGTTTCTTAAGACCCTGAAATTAATCGGAAAGGTATAATTAATTAAATATTATTTTTTTTAATAACATTTTTTGACTTACAATCAGAAAACATTGATCATGTTTTTTCTTTTATTGAAGTTTGACATTGATTCGTGAAGTTTTTTCAATCAATTTTTTTTTTAAAATTAATCTCTTCGAAATAGTATCGAGTTCCGAAAATCAAATCCTAATTATACTTATTATTTTTTTTAATTAAAAAAATTTACCAGTGTCGAGAAATCGAGTAGGTTCAGGTATGAGAAGGTCTGGACTATGATTACTGTTCATCAGTACTGAGGTGCAATGCAGGGCTGTAAAAAGGGTGTAGAAGGAACGGAATGCGAACATCAATCGGTTCTAATGGGCAGTTAAGTGAAATTTTGTAAAAGCAATAATTCTTTTGTTGATGACGGAGGCCGCTCAACCACTTGAAGATCGAGATGTATATTTTTGAAAAATGTAACCTTTAATAATTGAAGATCGTGCATCACTAAAACTTATTTGTACCCAGTAGGATATGTCCTTACTGCCCTAGTTGGAGTACATAAGGACGTTCAGCCCCAGCAAACAAACAAAAAAATAGGATAGTTTAAATAAGAACAGCGTAATTTGTTGTTGCCAAGAGGCTGCATAGGGTATAAAGGTGGTGATTCAATGAGATCTCAAAAAACATTTTTCATTTTTTTCCGAGTGAATACAAAGTTGTCTTAGGCAGATGAGGATGTAAAATGATGGACAGTTACGAAAGCAATCCTAATTAACCCAACCATTTCCTAACTTTTTATAATGTTGGAAATGAAACAAATGTTTATAATTCTTTGTTTTAGACTTATTCCGAAGAAAGCGTTAGCGATTTTTATTTATTTTAAGTTCTGCACCGAAGGTTTGAATGATTCTCTCATTAGAACAGGTTGCCACCTTTAAATCACTTGTTTCATTAATTTAGGTATCGAATGCGAACAAAGGCTGGTTGAGGTACGAGGATGCTAAGATGTACAACGTTACTCATCACCCCACTTCGACACCCCACAACGTCAGTATATAGCCAACCGCTTGCCTTCCTAACGCCAGTCGAGGATTCCCCCTTCTCCGGAGCAATGTTCGTCCTCATAAGTTTCCTTGTTGCCTTCGCAGTGTTGTCCGCTACCTCGGCCGCACCAGAAACTACAACCAAACGCGATTGCGCTTATACCTTAAACCGGTCAGGCAAGGGAGCAAACCTGAGACTTTGCCCAAATGCCTGCCGAGAGTTCAAGTAAGTTTCAAGTTATTTTTATAGATGCAAAACAATTAAATAATTGATGTGATCATTAAAAATATCAATTGGCTAAAACACTTCCCAGTCTTCACAAAAGCCCTGGAATGAGAAGAAAAGTAGGATTGATATTATAGACTTCCCTATCCAAAATACTTATATGGCTAATAAATTACCCAACAAAGTATCAGCAACTCATTTTCTATTAAACAATACAAGCAACTTATTATAATAGTTTTCTATATAGATTTTTTAAATATACTTAATGCTATTAACCATTATAGAGTAGCTCAGTAGGTAATGAACGGCGTATCTCAATCCCTAGGCATATTTGTTGAACTATATTCTAGTCTATACATATATTTTAACATGTTTTTATTTACTTTTTGCAGACCAGAAGCAAAGCTTCAAACAGACACAGGGTTAAAGCCACTCTACCTCATCTGCGTTGTGAAAGACAAATCCTTTAACCCTAGCGAGACGATCCCCCATCGTATCGGCGGATTCGTAATTTGAAGAAGGTTGACCCAACCTCAGCTCATCGTAACTACCTCGACTGCTTCAGAGGCCATGGCTGTGCTTAGTTTAAGATAAGCTATATTTCTTCGGACCTATTCAGTTACTTGATTTGTTGACTTGTTACCACTCTATTAATCTATTACCACTCTATTAGTAATTGATAATTTTAACAATTGTATATAAAGTATTGTTAGGTAAGAAGAGTTTGATGTTTGACTGAATTTAATTATCCTAATGTAGCATAGGAAAAAAGATCTCAAAGTCTTGAGTAAACATTGGCCATACCACCACCAATGTATTCAATTTAATTTATTTTATGTGATTTTTATTGTGATTATTTATTTATATTTAAATATTGATTGAATTATCCGCTTGAACTCGAAGGATTTTAAGTGTTTTTACTTATCTATTATTATTTATTATATTTATATTATAGTTATTTATTTGTTATTATTTATTATATTTATATTCTAGTTATTTATTTGTTATTATTTATTATATTTATATCATAGTTATTTATTTGTTATTATTTATTATGTTTATATTATACTTATTTATTAATATATATTTGTATTTATTACTTGTTCTTAAATAAATAAATTTATTGATTTTTAATTATTTGTTTTCTTAAATATTATCAACATGTTATATCCCTCGCTGGAGGTTCTAATGGCACATATTTAGTTTTGTATTCTTTTTTGACTGTTAAGAGCAGAGGTAAAGGAATACGGACCCGTATTAACTAGAAAATTTGAATAAAATATCAACTTTAGGAGTTGCTTTCTCAAAAAGATCCCTTTGGAATTTGCATAAGTTATTACCCTATTATAATGAATAACCTTGACCAGCTTTACATATAAAAACTATAAACGATCCTCCTATAATGGCATTAAACTTATGGAACTAGCCAGATACTTGAAGGCCCGATAGAGATGAGATCTACCCTAAACGGTGACTCGTCGCCTTCCCCTTCTCCTCTGACCCACTACATATCCCCGACCCGACCTCCAGCCAGCCAGTTCAGTTTTCCTTCACTTCCAGCAAACATGTCGGCCATCAGTTTCCTCTTCGTCTTCTCAGTGGTCGGTTGGTGCTCCGCACGCTCAATACCAAATTACCAATGCGCCTACACGATGGATGAATCCATGAGGGGGAAAGATCTAAAAAACTGCACTAACTCCTGCAAGGGATTCAGGTAGGGATCGTAATATGTATTTTATGAATTATTTTTGGTAATCCACTTCTCCTTGAAAACAAAAATGAAGAATAGAGTGCTGTTTTAAGTGATGGGCTGTTTTGTCTTTAGTATTCTATAATTTATTTTTATCAAGCTAGTTATTCACAGTTATTAAGTACATGTAACAATTATTTAAATAATGCTGTACAAGATACACATCATTATACTAATTCTTAATTTTCCAGGGAAATAGCTACTTTGGTATTAGATAGCACCAACCACACTAGTATTTTCCTGTTCTGTTCAATAAATCAAACTGAAAATACCCTGGAATCAAGTCGCTCTCTGTCTAACATGTTGGCTACTGCTCAGAAATCAGAGCCCCAAACAGCTCCAAAAGTTACTCGTTAGAAAATTCGGATCTTCTTAAATTTCTGTTGGTGGTTTCTCTTTTTGCCACCAGGCTCTTTTCATGTCACGGCTGTGTTTAATTTAAATTATATTTTAGTAATAGGTAACTTGTAATTAGATACCTTAACTCAGTTTTAATAAGGCATTGAAAATAATTAATTAATGCTATTCACCGAAATTATGATCTGTCAATTTTGGCTGTGTGTAAAATGATTATTTATATCCTTGCTAAAGTGTAAAATATATAATGGCTGTGAATTGTATTTTAGCTTTTAGGTGATTTCGAAAATATAGGGAAATGAAGTTCGATGATCAAAAGAAAAAAAAGATCATCCAAAACTAATCTTAGAATTTGAAACACTTAAATTAGATATCCTAATACCAACTAGTAAACCCTACAACTAGTTTATTTTTTTAGTTTTTATTTACTTCATAACAATTAATAAAGATATAAAATAGATTAAATTATTAATTTATAACAATTATGACTCATTATAAGTTATTATAATTGAATCGTTTATTTCAGAAACCACCTAAGTGCGCTTTTTTCAACTTTCGGAAAACTAAAAAAAATCTGCGCTTGGGTTCTTTCTGAAATAAATGGATTATTTTCAAGGCTGCCAAAAAGCATTGCTGGTCTGGAACATAAGTTATTTCTGCACTAAAAGATGTATTTATCTTTAAATTGTACAGTACCACAAAAAAAGCATGTTTTGATATGTTGTCCCTTAGGTGGTTTCTGAAATAAACGATTCAATTATGAAAAAAGTTACCATGTGATTTATTTTGAATTGTTAATATATTTGTAAAGGGGTAGCCCATTTATTTGTAAGCTGTTTTATTTATATATTTTTTTTAAATCCATTGTTATTTACAACTTATATAATATAAACATAATATATCAAGTAATTGTGATTGCAATGCTAAAAATGACACGGCACTAATTTGTAAGGTTATATTTGTTACAACTATAAGTAAAAAGAACAATATTTGTTAATACAACTTAACAAATTATAACAAATATAATTAAATGTAATGTTTCGGCCATAATGTTCTATTATTATAGGGGGGGGGGGGGTATAAACCCAAAATGTCAGTTACCGCTTTTATGCTGCAACAGATATTTTTGTCCATTTTTGTAAATTACTATTTGAAACAAAAATAAGTATTACATATACATTAATGACTAATAATTCTTTTCATTTAAAACATAAATTCATTTTTCCTTATTTACCTAAAATTGTTTCCCAAAAATTAATTTATTATTTGTAAGGAAAAGAGGTTATTAAAAAGATTGTGTATATAATTATAAGAAAAATGTTTTAGTTATATTATATTATTTTATTTATTTATTTATTATTTTTATATGTTATTTATGAAGCTTTATATTTTATTATAATGTTAAATATCGTGTTTGAAATATATAAATGCTATTTTTGTTTTTTAATTCTGTTTTCAATGATAATTGATTTTTCTCTATACATTATCATTGTCAATTCCTTCTTACCCAAGAAGGGTGACTCCTCTACTTGTCATTAGAATTTTTTGTCTTCTCATTTCCTTGATCATTTTTTCAATAGAGTTGTCGATTTTAATTGCATCTCTTACATCTTCAGGCTAGTGCCCTTGATTTCAGATGGGAATGGAATCATTTTATAGTTTTATTTCCAAGGTTGGCAGAACAGTAAATTGGAGTACCTGTAATGTCATAAAATTAGTTTCTGTCATTATCAATACAAGAAAACTGCTTTAAAAAAATGTGAAGAATTTCTGAAAGTTTTATATTAAGCTTAATACTTACAAGAGCATGGTCTGATTGAGGAAATCAAATCATTTCCTTTTTTAACATTTTCTTTAAAAAAAAAAAAACCTTAGTCAGAGGCAGAGTTATATTTTTTGCTATTGATGTTGATGTTAATTTATTTTTTAAGAACTTCATTTACCTTCATCCAAACATTGATACATATACAGTTGAGTGACGATTATCCATACTATTGTTGTCTGGTGTAGTTCGGATAATCGAAAATTCAGAAAATCGAATTTCAAATAAAAATTCACTCTAAAACAGACCTAAATGGATGTATCAAAAAATTAACAACATTGTAAAAAAAACATGATTGTTTATTCATATTAATACATGCACATACATGCTTTTACAGTCAAAAAAATAAATGAAAATGAAAAGAATGGTATGAGGTCCCACCGCAGTGCTCCAGCCAGCCGCACCTCGTCACCAGCTCCACCTGCAGATACCTGCTCAAGGGCCCATCTAACTCTTATTGTTTCGGCCGATGTAAGTATTGATGAAACTGCTACCCGTCACCTGGGATGATATTTATAACCTTCCGGTCGAGATCCGCCGTGTTCAGTAGAATCAGGGCTACCTCGACCAGGATACGACGAAAGCCGTCGGACGTTCTTGGGAGGAGCGTCCTTAGAGATTTTGATTCCTCTCCTCAGCTCTTCTCCAGAGGCTAGTGGAAGACCAATACACTAGGACAACCCTAGGCAAGGTGCTACCTCTCAACAGTCACTTAGCAATGTTGACTTCTCACTAAACAAATATATAGGTATAGAAGTTCATTTTTTGCAATTTCTGAGAAATAATTAGGGCTCTTTTTATAGATATTCATGGAAAACATCATTTTGTTTTTCATCTAATGCTATTATTAAATGGAAATAATTTTAAAAATAATTAGATTATCAATTAGATTACAATTACATTCCAAAAAAAAAAAATTGGACTTGTGAAGAGAGTTTTTTGTACTGAGGGCCTCGGGTAGTCTCAGCCGCCAGTCTACTCTGAAAAAAAGAAAAAGAAAAAGGTTCCCTTAATTGAAATTTCCGATAATTGATGTTTGTAAAATCTACGCTCCACTGTATGATAATAATAGACGTTTCATTCATGAAGAAAAACATTAGCCAGCGGGAACTCTTACAAGCTTCAGTTTATTTTAAGAGATTACGAGTGCAGATCTCTCATCCACCTTGTTCTTCCACGAATGTAAGATGTGGTCAATGTTTCAATGAATATGATGTGTTCTTGTAGTCGTGAAATCCTTTATAGAAAGAACATAGTATAGTATTCTATAACTGTCGGTATACGTAAGTCAGGAGCTTTTGAAATAAGTATAAGAATTTTGATTTCGAAAGTTTGTATGTGTGTCTTTTTTGCAATACAAAATATCTGAGAAGCGTAAGTCCAAACTGGTATATGTAATTAAGTTGAGTAACAAGGTTATAAGCTTTAGTTTTGATTGTCTTTCGAGTAGTGGGTACGTCAGTTTTAGTTTTCGGTTTTAGGTTTGGCGTTTTTTCTTCATATGTAGGCCCGAAGGTCATTCTCCCTATCACACCTTAGCCATAGGTTGATATTATTTTATTTCTTCTGTTATTAGTGTATTGTAAATACATTAGTGTCTCAAAATTATTATATAATTCAAATAATTATTGGACTATTTTTATTTAAATTAACAAGAACAATTTTTGAAGGGTAATACTATCATTTGTATCAGTTACTAAAATTTGTAACACCGGACTATATTATTTATTCATACTTAGTTATAAGTACCCGAGGTTTACATCAAATCAGCTGAAAATACTGCTGGATTCCTTTCAATATTTGAAATTAATATCCTATAATACCCTATGAATATTTCATTCTTATGTCTGATAGTTTTACTATGTCTTTTTTTCTTTCTATTTTATTTAAAAATTAAAAATGAAAAATAATTATGAAAAGAAAAAGAATAGGATTGTGTAAACTAAAAATATATTCCTTTCCTAAATTAAGATGTTCATAAAAAGAGATTTCCTAGGTGGCACCTGGTTCGGATCACCTTCCTGTATACCTTCACAATAAAAAAGTGATTTTAGGGACACGTCTAGAATTTTCACTTTTTATTTGTTAATCATCCTACTTGAAATCCTCGAAAACTGAAAAGACAAAAAAACAGTTATTTGTGTCCGGCTACTCCAACACATACTTGACAAGTTGAGCTTTAACTATCAACTAAGCCATCCAATTTATCTCTTATCGCAAAATAAATAATACTCCTTATCATTTGAACGTCCTTCATGAAATCCTCAGTGCTCCTTATTATGTCACTAATAAACTTATCAATAAAGATCTGGATATCCCATGTGTTGCTGGTTTAGCCCAAACAAGATTCGTATCGTATCATAATACACTCCATACCCAGACAAAACTACTCGTCTCTCAATCCCTGAGAACCCCCCAAGATGACTGAAAAGAAGAAGGGTAGTTTCTCTACAAGTCATAACTACGTCATTGTTATTAAAATTCCTTGTAATTACTATATGTTTTTGTTTTATTATGAGGTTGTAAATTTTTATAAGTATTCCAGTAAAAATTTCGTTATTAAATATCAATGTATCATTAAATTGATTTTTTTTTCTCGAAAATTCACTTACATTTACATATTTTTACAAATGTCTCTGCCATGGTGGCCCTATACACCATCTTTGTAGTTTAATGAGAGATTAGCATTAATAAAATTTATAGATTTTCCAAAAGATTTTCACTAACAAACGATAAATATATGGTGTGCAGTGATGTTTGAAAATCGACCGATAGGTGAAAAGCACCATTCAAGAGAGGTTAGCAGTTATATAAGATTTGGTTTTTGAAATTTATTCTGATTTTTTAGATTTTAAAAAATAAACCGTAAAAGAGCTGTAATTTCACTTTAAAAAAAAAATTATGGTGGAGGAAATAAATAACATAATCCTTGAAAAAGTAAATGGTGACAGCCGAGATTATCGTTCTGTTGATGGCGTTGTAAGCGCTGATAATGCAGTCCATTATCCGCTAGAGTTTCTTTCTAAACAGTACATCTGGATCTCCAACTCGTAGATTAAAATTAACACTTGGAAGTCCAGTCATGCATTTAAGTAATCTTCGACCATCTACTCTGTGCAATATTACCAGGTAAAAAAGTACAGCTATGTGTGATAATATTGAGAAAATGCATGCTACAATACTTATTTTTTATTGATTAAAACATAAAACTTCAATTATTAGTTAAAATTATAAAATTTATTTATTTATAAGTGCGGTCGATGCTATATATTTATTATATATTATATATTTATTTATTATATAAGCTATTTATTTATTGTATAAATAAATTTTTATTTTGAAAAATGAAAGTGAAATAAACATAAAAAAATAATAAAAAACGTACTCACACAATACTTAAAATATTAAAGATAATAGGTATGAAATTATGGTAAATATTGAAAAAGGTAACTGAACTATTAGTAATGACCTGGTTTGTTATTGTTTGCCCACGATCCATTGTAATTAAAACTAAGGCCCTGATCTTTTAAGCACTCTTGAACTCTTACCAATATTGTGCTGTTAATAACACCAGATATGAATGAATACCTGAACATTGAAATTAAGGAACTAGCACCATCCTGATCCTTTAGTCCAGACTTATTTTATTATTATTATTTTTTTTTTATGATAGTAAGGCGAACGAAGCGAATAATGCGGAAACGATGGAATGGAAACGAGAATAATGCGAAGGTTTAGTGGAGCCCCAATCCTAAAATCCGTCTGTCATAATAGGTCAAATTGATTTCGAGAAAATGTGTTTTTTGTAATTCATTAGAGGTGTTGAACAAGCAGTTTCTTGTCGTTTTAGTCTTGTATGTGGATTCCAAGGAGGACGTTTGTCCAGATGGAGTCTCAGGTAGCTGTTCTATTCAACAGATATTAATATAATACAATATAAGGATACTATAGGCCAAGAAGTCATATGTTTATGACAAAAGTTAAAAGTGATTTGTTTGAATTTATTTTAATTCTCCAATTTCGACACCAATCTTAAAAGTTTTTGATGTGAGAACGAAGTGTTATGGTTGAAGGTATCATTATTTACTGATAACAAACATATATCGTGGTAAGGACGGTGCTACGATGAGTCGGGTTGTCAACTGTATTCTACGAGTAGAGGATGGGACCTAGGATACTAACTTGAGCAACACGGGTACATTGGGTAAAGAGGAGAGGAATTGGAAATATCATTACTTTTAAAAGCTCTATTACTGAGGTAGGAACTGATAGTAACAACTTATGTAGAAGGTAGGAATTTCCGGAGTGCCAGATTCGATCTAAGGCCTTTTCGACATTCAGAACAGTACAATAGGCTCCGCAATCCCATCACTTCATTTTAAATTAAATTCTGAACTGTCCTAGAATGGCTGTTCCTTCAGAAACTTTTGCACCTTAGGCGACAAGAGCAAGACTAACACTGAATATTATTTAAAGATTATAAGTTAAATTAGCTCCAAGCTAATTATTAACTAAACTAACGCAGCCTTTTTTAAAAATTGTTATTATTGAATAAGTAATTGAGTTACGGCCGAAGAAAAAACATTTTAATGTATAAAAGAATGGTTGAAGAGTAAAGTGACTGGCGGTAGTTGGTGATTCCTTTAAATAAATAAATAAGCAAATACAATGTCAGTAAAGATATTCTAGTTTGTACCAGTTTTTGAATTTTTTTTAACCCCCTAAAAATAAGGAAATGAATCAGTTTAACTCTATATTTTCACTGTTTTGATTTAAATATATTGTTTTCATCATTTAAGAATAATGAAATCTAATACAGAAATTATTCAGCTAAGCTATGCTAAAATGGTTCGTCAGTTCTATTTTTAAAATATTTTATGAAAATAGGCCACTTTAGGAAATGCAACCAGCAATCAGGCCTGAACTCCCAGATGTGGCCCTGAAGCACTTCCAATATGGAAGCTCCATTCCTATAATAGTTGAACACAATGTAACAATAAAAACAATATAATGTAATAAAAAAAACTTAAATTGATGATAAATTTAGAACTCTGGTACATTTAATACACTTTGATTGATCAATATTTTTCTTTTTACTTTTTTGCACTAATAACTAAAACGAAAACTTTGAGTTCTTTATTTCTCAAAAGATCTTTCGAAAAAACATTATAAATAAAAAATGGATTTGTGAGGTGGTGGATTGCTTAATGGCACCTGCTTTTGAGTTTAGTAGGTTTATAATAGTCTACTATTAAATTTTTAAAAACAATTTATTATTTGCTTACAACTAAGTGCTTGCCCATATAAAATAAATCCGCAATATATTTTCCTATGATCATAATGAGATGAATACCTTTCTTTTTTTTTTTTTACACGAATAGTTTATTTTTGAATAGAGTTTTAAACATCTCCATAATGAAGTAACCTATTAAAGAAAGTTAACAGTGGGTCACCTGATTCAGAGTGAAATAGTTCGTTATTTTCATTCCAATCAATGCGCCGTAATGATTTTATTATTCAAACATTTTAATTTTTCCAACAAAAATTATATCCCTTCCCAACAGGATTATCAAGAAAAAGCTGAATAACCTAGTAATTATTCTATATAGTTCAGTAAAATAGAGGTTGGTCAAAGAAATAACTGCCGAAAATTTGATCTCAACAGATCTTTATGGTTTTTCGGATGCTGAATCCGAA
Organism: Euschistus heros; assembly: GCA_003667255.2. Taxonomy (NCBI): domain Eukaryota; kingdom Metazoa; phylum Arthropoda; class Insecta; order Hemiptera; family Pentatomidae; genus Euschistus; species Euschistus heros. The sequence goes on from RCWM02000004.1 coordinate 6,452,177, forward strand.
TCTGAAGTTTGCTACCACGGCAGCCGTTGTAGTTGGCTTCATACCCAAAATCGCAATAAAAACGCTCAAAATCAAATAGTAAATAGTAAATTAACCGGCTTTGAGATGGAAAAAAGAAATTTGGGATCGGACAAATATTTGCGGAGTTAAAGAAGAAAATAGTAAACTTAACCAGCTTTAAGATGAAAAATTTCTTTGGGATCGGACTAATAGTTTCAGAGGTATAGGCAAAAGAATACAAGAACGTGTTTTCGCGGAGGAGTGGGAGTGACCGCAAGTTGGCTAATTTCTACAATTTTACCTAAGATCATAATTTCGCAAAAAATGGTCATAAAAAAGTTGTTGTTATGAGAACAATATATTATCAAAACGTCGCCAAAATAAGTTATTTCATTGACTGAACCTCAAGAATTTATAAGAACAGTCAAGAAAAAAAAAATATACACACATATATGTGTATAAATATATGTGTGTGTGTGTGTGTGTGTGTGTGTGTGTGTGTGTGTGTGTGTGTGTGTGTGTGTGTGTGTGTGTGTGTGTGTGTGTGTGTGTGTGTGTGTGTGTGTGTGTTTGTGTACATAATTTTAACAATAATATCCTCTGGGCTACTAGGTACAAATCTCAAGAAGCGAATAATTCAATAAAATTTCAAATCTATACATACATACATCGGTGGCTCTACATCCCGTCACCGAGACTGGGCCTCCTCCAAAAGCTTTCGCCAGTCAACTCTGTCAGCTGCAGCAGCTCTCCAGTTTTGTTTGTTTGTTTGTTGGGGTTTATAGGCATAAAACCCTAGGGTCATCAAGCTCTCCAGTTTCGGACTCCCAGCAGATTCCGTGCGTCCAGTGTCACTGAATCCTCCCATCTCACATTTGGCCTGCCGACTTTTCTTCGCCCATGCAACTTTCCGGACAGTATCCTCCTGGGTATCGCCGAGTCATCCATGCGTGCGACGTGCCCGGCCCATCGAAGTCGTCCTATCTTGATAAACTTTACCAAGTCTGCATCCCCATACAGGCCAGCCAGTTAGACATTTCTTCTTCTTCTCCAAATTCCACCCTCTTTAACAGGACCAAAAATCTTCCTCAAAATTGATCTTTCAAAGATCAGAAGCCTATTTTCATCCTGTTTTTTAAAGGCCCATGCTTCTGATCCATAAGTTAAAACAGGACGGACCAAGGTTTTGTAGAGGGTGATCTTGGTCCCGTTAGACAGGAACCTGCTTCTAAAATGCTTCGCAAGGCCAAAGTAGCACCGTCTCGCTGTTGCAATCCTTCTGTTGACTTCTCGAGAGATGTTTCCAGAGTTGATCTCAGCCCCGAGGTAGATAAAGTTACTTACATTTTCAAAATTATATGGTCCAGCCACAAATGGACCAATCCCTGGTCCATCTCCTCCGACTCTCATGTACTTGGTCTTAGCTTCATTAATGTGTAGCCCAAGTTTCTTTGCTGCATCTTCTATGGCCAAGACCGCCTCTCTCAGTGCACGTTCCGATCTAGCAGCAATATCAAAGTCGTCAGCGTATCCCAGAAATCTATACTATTATATAAAAGGACAAGCCATTTTTCGTTTATGATTCCTAACCGCGAAAACTACTGAACCAATATGTACTAAAATTTAACCACATCATCTTCATACTCCCAGGAAGGTTTAGAAATAACAAAATCTGCTGATTTTCAACTCTTTTTTTTTTTGTAATCAAAAAAGCGATAATATGTAGATAAAAGTGAGGTTTGAAAATCAACCGACAGGTGACGAGTGCCATTCTACATGAGAGGTTACAAATGAACGGTGGTTATATAGAGCTTGAAATTGATAATAAGAAAGATTTATATATGTAGAGCCATGAAATTTCCATATTAAATATGGATAACTGTGAAGTTTGAAAATCGACCGATATGTGGTAAAACTACTGAACCCATCAGTACCAAATTTTAGTTACATTATTTCATAGCTCTAGGAACCTTTAGCAATAAATAAATTTAAATGAATAATGTTGAGCGGCAGAAACGAGGTTTGCCATAATCTTGTATACTTTTATAGTAGAAATTAAAATAAAACCAGATGAAATCAATAAAATTATTGCCGCATAAAAATTATCGCCAAATTAAATCGATCCTCTGCTTTTTGATATTGTGTGTGAAAATATGATTCATGGGCCTTTAGTTGAAAGCACTGATAATGCAATCCATTTTCTGCAAGTTTCTTAATAGTCTCTTAATAATCTGGATTACCAACTCATACATTAAAATTAAATTTGGTTGTCAAATTGTGGTTAACTTCAACCATCTAATCAGTACAATTGCACCAGGTTTAAAATTACTGTTATGCGTGGTAATATCATTGAAGAAATAACGGAAATAACTTATCTTTGTTTGATGTATCCCGAGAATTGGAAATTTTCTCTTTATAGGAAAATACTTACTTTCTAATCATCGTTGTTTTCCAGGAATCATAGTCTCGGTGTATGATATCATACTGCACATCTCTAGGAGTCTACACTATAAAATGGCGCTACCTGTAATTTTTAATTTTGTTTTAAGTTTTAATTTGCAATCAATTAAATCACCCGGGGGTGCGCCAAGAAATACATAGGTGCAGTGCAATAACAGTCTAATAAGGTTCCACTTTCTACCCTCTTTTCTTCGAAATGTTGTTATCTGCTCACTTTTACGGTTATCCTTATTCCATAGCTTTGGAACGAAAATGGTCGTACACAGGGCCGGAGGACAGTGGAACGATGTAATTTGTTGAACATTGGTTGAAAACAAAAATTTATATTTATGGCTTGAATCATTTATAAAATGTTTGCTATGGTCATTGTCGATATACAACAGTACGTTAAACATAAGTTTATTACGCACTAACAGGACAGAAGATCGATATACTATGTTTGTTTGAAAGGTTCTCGCTAATTTCCCGGTTTGTTAAATTGCATTAGAAATTGTGTACCCGTCCGGTGTAAATTTTTTGTTGTTCACAGCTTTAAGCATGATAAAACAATTGGCAATAAAATATTTCCCTGCGAGCGTGAAATAAATCGTATTCTGAGTGCGTGAGTTGTATTTGGTTTTCATTAATTCGGTTTGGATTTTGGCTGATTATTAGAAGATATGTTTCCCGAAGCTGTGGAGTTGCTAGAAACGGACAACACTGTTAAGATGGACTCTGGTGATAATGGACAAATGAACTTACAACGGTAAACTGATTGATTAGCAGATTTTTTTTTAATTCAATAGAGCACATCAAAAATCATAGAAAATAATATCCCTCGAATCAAAACACGAAAAAACGAAAATTGGATTATTTGGACACACTATTGGTTAATAGAGTTCAGATTGGCATTCTGCACCCTTGAAAACATGTCAAATATGAAATTTGAAGTCGATGCAATAGAGGCTCCAAATGCGATATACAAAAAAAACACCGTTTCGTCCCACTGTGCGGCGAGTGCCTGCCCTAGCCCCGGGGGAAATGTATTTGCCAGGTCCCTTAAACCCCCCCCCCCCCCTTCTCCCAACATCAACCAAAAAGTACAATTTATTATTTGACATACGTTACTATTGTTTCCTCACATTGATTCCACTACTTTCAATCCAAGTCTTCACAGTTGGTAGTTTTAAGCTCTACGAATGTTTCAATTCCCATTATATTTGAAAAAAACAATTGTAATTAAATTTCCTTTTTCTAATTACAGTTCGTCAAATGTGACATACTTCACTATTGATCTCGATGGAATGTTTGTAAGTTACGTTAAATTTGTGGTCCCATTTGTTAAATTCTTTACTGGAAACTGAATAGAAACCATAATTCTGACAAGTTAAATACCCGGTAACAAACGTCAAGTTATTAAAGATTTTTTCTCTTAAAATTCAGTTAAAATCAAGGAAGTGGAAATTTGACGAACCGACTCAGGTATATATTGTCAAGTAGTGTGGTAACATCCTAGTATGCCAAACAACATGAATAAGTAACTTTTTTTTAAAAGTTTGCATGGATTTTTCGGAAACCTAAATTGCCATTTTATTTGAAAATGACCCAATTATTTGTTATCGTTCTAGATGAACTATTTTAATCCATAAATGATCTTCTGGATAACATTGACCAACATTATCAAAACTATAAACGATCCTCCTAACATTATACATATGACATTATACTTACGGAACTAGCCAGATACTTGAAAGATTAAAGATAAGATCTACTCCAAGACGGTTGTTCATCACTAGGGCTGTGAAATTTATGCATTTGCATATTTCTCCTAGCCAACTAAAACATCTATCATTCGAATATTTATGTTTTGAGGCGTTTGGAATCAATTTGATTTATTTTTATTTGCATATCCGGCCTATCAGCATTTGACATTTGAAATATTTTTTTTTTGTTTAGCAGACAAAAAATAAAATATTAATAAAACAGGAAAAATAGCTATGGGAACTCCTATTATTTTTTTTCACCGAATTAATGAGTTCGTGTTCGTCCAGGTGATGATTCTCCCTTTTTGCCAACTGCCGATCGAAGTTGACTTTGATTCTTTTGGAATTGTTTAGCCAGATTAATATCTCGTTCTCCCTCAGCTCAAATACTTGGAATCTAATTTTCTTACCACCATTCTACCACCCAGTCTCCCACGCAGTCTTCGCCAAGACAAATCATTCGTTAACTGTTTATTTGTGTAATCCTAAAATGCCGAAAATCATTTTTGCCAAGGCAAAAGATCTTGTGTGATGGAGACGTTTTAATTGTGTTCGTTATAATAAAGTTGTAGCAACAACCGCACAGTTTTTAATAATGCATCACATAAAAACAGCAAAGCACAAATAAAACAAAGGTAGATCAGAAAATTCGATACTGGTTTATGTCCAGCTAACGTACGTGTTTTCTTTTTTAATAGCTTTCGTCCTACTGTTTCCCTCTTCAACAATATTAGTTACTTAAACTTTGTAGTTAAACAAGTTTGTACATATATAGATATGTATATATGCATTGCATTTTTGTATTTTGACAAATAATGTAGATAATGTATATTTTACCGAAAGTATTTGCATATACTCATATATGAGTATATTTTTCAATTTTTATAGCATAACTCACAGCCCTACTCATCAGCTTCCCCTCCTCCTCCGGCCCACTACATATCCCCCAGCCCGGCCTTCAGCCAGCCAGTCCACGTTTCCTTCACTTCCAGCAAACATGTCGACCATCAGTTTCCTCTTCGTCTTCTCAGTGGTCGCTTGGTGCTCCGCACGCTCAATACCAAATAACCAATGCGCCTACACGATGGATAAATCCATGAGGGGGAAAGATCTAAAAAACTGCACTAACTCCTGCAAGGGATTCAGGTAGGGATCGTAATGAGTATTTTATGAATTATTTTTGGTAATCCACTTCTCCTTGAAAACAAAAATGAAGAATAGAGTGCCGTTTTAAGTGATGGGCTGTTTTGTCTTTAGTATTCTATAATTTATTTTTATCAAACTAGTTATTCACAGTTATTAAGTACATGTAACAATTATTTAAATAATTCTGGACAAGATACACATCATTTATATTAATTCTTAATTTTACAGGGAAATAGCTACATTGGTAATAGATAGCACCAACCAGACTAATATTTTCCTGTTCTGTTCAATAAATCAAACCGAAAATACCCTGGAATCAAGTCGCTCTCTGTCTAAAATGTTGGCTTATGCTCAGAAATCAGAGCCCCACAGAGCTCCAAAAGTTATTCGTTAGAAAATTTGGATCTTCTCAAATTTCTGAAACTTTGGTATTAGATAGCACCAACTAGACTAGTATTTTCCTGTTCTGTTCTGTAAACCAAACCAAAACTACCCAGGAATCAAGTTGCTCCCTGTACAACATGTTCAATGGTTATCCGAAATCAGAGCTCTACCCCTCTCCAAACGTTATTCGTTAGAAAATGCGGATCTTCTTAAATGTCTGCTGTTGCTTTCTCTATTTGACACCTGGCTCTTTTCATGACATGGCTGTGTTTAATTAAAATTTTATTTTAATAATAGGTAACTTGTAATTAAATATCTATAGCTAGTTATAATAAGGCATTTAAAATATTTAATTAATGGTATTCACCGAAATTATGACCTGTCAATTTTTGCTGTACGTAAAATGACTATTTATTGTATATTCTTGTTAAAGTAAAAAATCCATAATAGCTGTGAATGGAATATCACTTTTTAAGTGATTTACAAAATTAAGGGAAATGAAGTTCGATGGTAAAAAGAAAAAATAGATCTTATACTTCATACGCCACACTCTTTTATTTAAACAAGATAACCTCATACCAATTAGTAAACCTCGTAACCTCAGATAAACACGGGAAGGGTTTCGAGGTTGTTTATTTAGGGTGGCGATATTTTATTAAGAAAAAAGATATTTTCAGATATTAACTTGTGAAAGAAAGGGATTTATTTTACATGTTGTAATAATTCTATTTAATATAAAATTTAAAATGGTAAATAATAATTAGATAGAGTACCTTAAAAAATATTATTTTTATGATGGTATGTAAATCTTTTGTTCCCACAGTTGTTTCTTTCCGAAATCTGCACCTCCTGTCATTCGAATCCTTACAACCTGACCTTCATTCCATCCCATGGGAGGTAATCTATTCCTTTACATCGATTGAACCAATGATTTCTACCCTTACTTCAAACTTTCATTCAATACTAAATACTCATGCTCCTCTAAAAACACTAACGATGCGCCGTCCTTCTGCTCCATGGTTGACTCCAGAGATAAGTGAGATGATGAGAAAAAGAGAAGCAGCCAGACGGAAATTCCTTCGAACCCCATTACCAACAGATTATTTCCTACAAAATTTTACGAAACCAAACCCAATCGGCTATCCGACTATCTAAATAAAAATATATGTATAATACCCTTTCTTCCCCTCCTGATCCTAAATCCAAATGGAAAATCCTGAGAAAACTAACCTTTTCTGAACCCAACTGTAACTCCTTCCCCGTTTCCCCGGATGAACTTAATCAACATTTCATCTCCCTAGCTCTATATCCTTCAGTCGAAACTGAATTACCTTAACCTAGCTTTGATCCTGACAACTTTTTCATTTTCCATGTGGCCTACGATGATATACTTTTGACCATTATGAAATCCCGAACAAATGGACATATGGACATATGGACCCGATAATATCCCAGTTAAACTTAAAATCATGACTTCCCACACTTATGCCTCTCGTTTACCACATTTACAATTCTTCTCTTCAAAATTCGACATTTCCTTCTTCTTGGAAAACAGCGCTGATCCGCCACTTGAACAAAATCCCTAATCCTGCCTCAGCAAGTGACTTCCGTCCTATTTCCCTCCTCTCCAACCTATCGAAATCTCTTGTTCAGTCCCAACTTTCAGTTTTCCTAGAAGAACGCTTCCTACTTAATCCTTATCAATCCGGTTTCCGTCCCGGATACTCTACCCAATCTGCCCTCCTGAAAATATCTCAAGACATATTTTCCGCAATAGATCGCCAAGAGTTAACTATCCTTATCCTTTTAGATTTTTCCAAAGCATTCGATAAAGTTGACCACAACATCCTCCTATCCAAACTAAGAAACCTTTCCTTATCCACATCTGCCTTACTCTGGTTTAAGTCCTTCCTTTCCGATCGATCAGTATGTAGTTATTCCAAATAAAACTCCGTCCAAGACCCAATCTCTATCTTGTGGCGTTCCTCAGGGATCTTCACTATGACCCACGCTATTTTCCGTCAACATTAATGACCTTCCGCTTTCCATCCATCATTGTCGGTATCATCTCTACGCCGGTAATCTTCAAATCTATTTATCCTTTCCCAACTCTGACCTATTACATGCCACTAAAAGAATGCAGGAAGACCTGAATCGAATCTGTAACTGGGCGTCGACTAACAAGCTAAATCTAAATGCTGAAAAGACCAAAGCGATTGTAATAGGTTCGTGTCACCTCTTAAAAACCATATCATCTATTCCCACCCTTTTCCTGAGCAGTGATCCTATCAAATTCTACTCCTCGGTCAAAAATCTTGGAATCGTTTTTATGAAACCCTCTCCTGGAAAAATCACGTATCCGAACTTTCCCGCCGCACCATCCCTAAATCCCTAAAACGTCTCAATTACGTTCGCCACCTTCTTCCTTTCGAAACCCGCAGATTACTAGTTACATCTCTCATCTTCCCCTACTTTGACTACTGCTGTGCTGTGTATGGGGGTGTTTCTGGGGATCTCAAGGCCAGAATCAAAAGACTTTTTAACTGCTTTATCCATTTTATTTTCGGGATCCCGAAACCCTCAGTTTTATGTGGAGTTAATGTGGCTTATTCCTTCCTACCGTCGCCAGTATTTCCTGGAATCCTTTCTTTTGCAAACCGTTCAATCCCATCATCCACCTTACATTTCCGAACTCCTTCAACTCAAATCCTCAATTCTTACCCGCCGAACCCGATCCCGTCAATCAGATTTGCATACTCCTGCTCATTGCTCAGCCACTTTCGACAAATATTTCGTAATCCGATCTTCTCCTCTCTGGAACTCCATCCCTCTCAACATCCGTCATTCAATTAACCTCTCTACTTTCAAATACCACTTCTTTAACCACCTACTATCCACCCAGACCCTGTCCTCCAGAAACTTTCAATAGCCACTTTTTAGTTATAGATAAATAAAAAGAAAAACTTATATATGCAGTGTATAAAATAAAATATTTCGAAATTATTTTATTATACAAATGAAATTAAAACATCAAAAAGATAATAATCTTCAGCGCAAATTAAATTTATTATAAATATTAAATATAAATTTTACTATCACAGAAATATTTAAATCAAACATAAAATTGTATTTACAAAATTATACATTCATTCAATAATTAAAAGTGTTTTGTAACCCAATTTATTATTTTGTTCGCCCAAAAATATCTAATACACCCTAATTTATCATGAACTAAAAAAAATAATTTCTATTGTACAACATTCAATTTTCTTCTTTTAAATAATCAGCCAATCGGTGCTCTTCCATACCTTCACAGCTGTTGTTTACTTCATTATTAAGTTTCAAATAATTCTTTCTTCTTGTTGCCTTCTTGATCAGCAACTTCTCTATTGTTTAATCATTACTTTAAGTCAATTATATAATCTTTTAAAATATATTTTAATTCTTTAGATTACACATTAATTAGTTACATATTTTCATTTTATTACAAATATAAATTATTATTTATAGAAATATATTCATAATTATATGAAGGATGTGTACATCATTTATTATTTTTTAAAAATATCAAAAACATTGAAATATTTTAACTATGATACTGTCTTTTTAAATAATTTTTGAAAAAATATAATTATTAATTTCAAAATTAATAGTAAATTTTCATTTCGTAAACAAAATAAAATGTAATTAAACTTCTCACTCTTGTTTAAAAAAATTATTAATGGAATAATAAAATATCGAGGTTTTTTGAATTTTCTTACAATTTTAATTTTCTACTCAAATTAAACCAATATATTCAAACAAATAAAATAAACATGTAACTGTTTTGATCCGTTATATATCTCGTCCGATAAAATTAATATATATATATTTTTCTTAAATTATGGAACCTTTGGTTAGCCCATATCATTACATTATTTTTTTAGATTTTATTTACTTCATAATATTGAATGAGAATTAGTTTGAATTATTAATTTAAAACAAGTATAACTTATTAAAAGTTATTATAATTTTTTAAAAAAGTTACCATTGTGATTTATTTTGAATTATGAATGTATTTGTTATTAATTGTAAGTTGTCTTATTCACTAGGGTTATTTAAATCTACATTACTACAAATCCATATAAAATGTTTAATGTATTAACAGATTATTAAGGGGTAACTTATATTATTCGTGAGATTATATTTGTTACTTACTTAAAATTAACAAAAAAAAAAAAAAATATGAATACAAATTAACAAATTAAAACAAATAATTATTATGTAATGTTCGGCCATAATGTTCTATTATTATATCGGGGGTATCAAAATCTTATTTCAACCAAAAATGTCGGATACCCCTTTTATGCTGCAACATATTTTTTTGTCCATTATGGTAAAATAAAAGAGTTTTAACAATATATGTATTAAATATACATTAATGACAAATAGTATTTTCATTTGAAACATAAATTCATTTTTCCTCATTTACTTTAAATTGTTTTTCAAAAAATAATTAATTATATGTAAGGATTAGAAATTATTAAAAAGATTGTTCACATAATTATAAGAAAAATGTTTAAATTATATTATTTATTTATTTATTTATTATGAAGCTTTATATTTTATTGTAATTATATGTATCGTCTTTCAAATATATAAGAGCTATTGCTTTTTTCAATGATAGTTGATTTGTATCTATTAATTATAATATTAATTCCTCCTTACCCAAGATGAAATATTTAACACAATTGCGAATTAAAAATCATGATTAAATGAAATGAATGTAATTAAATATTCCCTATGAATTAACCTAAAGACCTTTAATAAAAGAAATATATCTACAGCTTTTGTTTCATGTGCCATTTATATTTTCTAATAATTTAATACTGTTTGCGCTGCTAATACCAAATAAAAAAGTATAAAATAATTCAAATCAGCTTATTATTTGCATAGTGGTTATCTTATTTTATTGTAACACTAATTAGGATTGAAGTTGATATATATTGAAGTTCTAGTCATCTACAGTTTTGAATTTTATTGAAAACTTGATGTGTTTCATTTTTTTTTTTTTAATAATTAATCATTTATATTCGTATACCTACCTTCTTCTTAAATCTATCTATCTAAGCCAAAAGATTAATTTCTAACCCTCACAGAATATTAGGGTTAGAATTCGGTTTCAACTGATTTGAAAAAAAAAAAAAAAAAAAAAAAAAAAAAAAAAAAAAAAAATTAAATCATATTGTAATCAGGCAGATTTGGACATAAAAGGTTGATAATTGGTGCTCCAATATGTCATCAGAGTCTTTAAAAATTCTCAAACATTTCTAATTTGCCTTCCTTAACATCTATTAGGCATTTTTCTGTTTTTCATTTCTTGAGGGAAAGGGAAAACTGATTTTGCTCGGTTTAAGAATGTTTTACTTAGATCTGGGTGTTAGCTAAATGCCCATGATACTGGCAACCAGATTGAAGCTAAACAAAGTTGGGAATTCAAGTTTATTTTGAAACTTGAATGGGCCTTGTCCCATTTTTCGGCGTTAAGCCCCGTAGTGCGTGGCTTTGCCCCGATATAAGGTTTTGGTGAAAAATATAACAAAAAACATCAGTGAGCTTCTCAAGTCAACTATATTTTTCGAAATAACAGTACAAAATATTCTTTTAAAAAATACAGAACAAAAAATGCAGTTGTATATAGATCATTTTGTAAATATCAGTGGATGCTGAAATCGGACTAGACTTCTGAGAAAGATATCATTTTGTGAAACCTATTGCTATTGCTATTGCTTTTTATCATCACAAAGTCTTTATTCTCAACAAAAGTGTCCTCATTTGTTTCTGGAAATTTGAAAGCATTCTGTAGACACTTATGAGTGCAGGGACTTGCTTCTTTAACAGTGCGTGGCTTTGCCCCATTTTCACCTTTCCAAAATGGCGGTTCCCAAACAATGTAAACAACTGATGAGAGAGGTTTTGAAACAGGAACGTGAAGCTGAACCATGAAGCTCATGACTGTAAGTTTGACTTTGGAAATACCTCAAACCATATTTGAAATAACTGACTTAGAAAAAGAAAAAATATTACATCAAAACAGAGAAAAATAAACTTACCTCTAAAAACCCCCTGCGTGTGTTTGCCCCGTGCGGGTCTTTGTCCCCATCTACTTACAAGGGGAGGACACACTCAGCCTCTCATGGATCTTGTTGGCAATTTTTTTGGAGGATTCTGGTCAAAAAATATTAGACACGTATTTTGCCGTTCCGACCAATGGGCCCTAGGAGCCGAGAAAAAAATAAAATAGCATTAAACTAATTTATTTTTTATCTCGAATTTAAAAAATGATATCGACATGATTCTTGCACCAAGATTTTTAGTTTTGATTGCGAATTTCAGGAAAAATACAGTCACTCCATAGATATTGGTTTAGGTTAATAAAATTCTAAAAAAATGATTAGTTTTTCAAGCAAACTACCTCTCTGATTTTTTTTTAAAACATTAAAAAACGCTTATTCAACAAAATCAAAAAATATCAGTTTTTTCACCCCCCTTCGAGGAAAATGAAATTTTTAAACCGAATATTGGTTGCATACCTTTAAATCGCCATTACTTTGTCACACAATTCACTGGTTGGTATCGCTGGAAAGAGGAGAGTCTCAGCTTTCTTTTGATGTATATAAATGTAAAATTCGATGAACAAAAACCTATTAAAAAAATTGGAAAATCCGAAATCCATTTTGATTTTTAACTTGAGTTTGAAACGATATAGGGTGATGAAACCAAATACATTTCATGCGTATTAAATCCCTATATTTTGTGTAAAAAAATAAAGTTGATACGTTAAACCGCCTAAGCGTAATTAATGTTTTTATCAATTTAAATAAAAGTTGCCTCCCAAATGGTTCTTTTGAATGCTGAATTCGAATCCGATGTTCAAACTCAAGTTAAAAATCAAAATGGTTTTCGGATTTTCCAATTTTTTTAAAAGGTTTTTGTTCATCGAATTTTACATTTATATACATCAAAAGAAAGCTGAGACTCTCCTCTTTCCAGCGATACCAACCAGTGAATTGTGTGACAAAGTAATGGCGATTTAAAGGTATGCAACCAATAATCGGTTTAAAAACTTCATTTTCCCCGAAGAGGGTGAAAAAAATGATATTTTTTGATTTTGTTAAATAAGCGTTTTTTAATGTTTTAAAAAAAATCATAGAGGTAGTTTGCTTGAAAAACTAATAATTTTTTGAGAATTTAATTAACCTAAACCAAAATCTATGGAGCGACTGTATTTTTCCTTGAATCCGCATTCAAAACTAAAATTCTTGGTGCAAGAATTATGTCGATATCATTTTTTAAACTCGTGATAAAAAATAAATTAGTTTGATGCTATTTTTTTTTCTCGGCTTCTAGGGCCCATTGGTCGGAACGACAAAATACGTGTCTAATATTATTTGACCAGGAACCTCCAAAAAAATTGCCAACAAGATCCGTGAGAGACTGAGTGTGTCCTCCCCTTGTTAGTTGAGCTTCGATGCTCCACTAAACCATCTAATTTATCTCTTACCCAATTCATAGTATCCAAAATCCTCCGTATAATACATACTCTTTCGTAAAATCATAAGTGCTCCTTATTATGTCACTAATAAACTTAACCATGAAGATCTGGATATCCCAAGTGTTGCTGGTTCGGCCCAAATCAGATACCTATCCTTTCATAATGCACTCCATACCCAACCAAAACTACTCGTCTCTGAGCATGCTCCCAATTTAATTCCCGAAATGACTGAAAAGAAGATGGGTACTCTCTCTATAAATCATAACTATGAAATTATAATTCCTGATATTTACTAAATGTTTTTGTTTTATACGATTGTAAACTTTCATAAATTCTAATAAAAAAAATCGTCAATAAATATCAACGTATGCTTAAATTAATTTTTACAATTGTTTTCTCGAAAATTCACTGACATTCACATATTTTTTAGAAATGTCCCTGCCATGGTGACAGTGCTACTTAAGTAATGGGTCATTTTTTTCATTGTGTCGGAATTTCGCGATTGTAATACTATTAGAAAAAAGTTGTATAATTTTTTTTTTCATAAACATCTTTATAATAGCAATTTAACAGTACTAGCAAAAACTTCGTACATAGAATGTAGTCTATATGCATATTTGTTATCATATTTGAAATCATGAAAGTGAGGGAAATAGGAAGTTGGAAATTGGAGGAAATAGGAAATAAGGAAGGATTTGAGGGAAATAGAAAACACTCAAAATTCAATTAATAAAATATTTATATTACCCATTACAAATGAATTGTTAATAAGTATGAGATTAATCAGAGATTTGAAATATATTAGTTAACAATAAATAAAAATTTAAACATAAAACAAAAGTAATAAAATGAAAATGAAAAAGACATTATTAAATACTTTTAAACTTCGAAATTACAATCTGCAACTTTTCAGTAAATTTATTGGTATATTTAAAAAAAAAATTTAAAAAGGTTTAGGCGCTGCAGGTCCATTTTTCATTGATTGAGTCTAAACTATGAAAAAATATATATAAAAGGTCCTTTTTTATCTTATTTCAAATACAGGTATTCCAATTTAATCTATTTCCCTCACTTTTAGTGGTGTGAGGGAAATAGAATTTTGAGGTTAACAATACAAAGTGCATTTCAAAAAAAAAAAGTGAAGCTCAGCACTACTAGGGAAACATGTACTTTACTGCAAATAAAAAAAGAATCGAACTTACCTTCTTTGAAAAACCGATATGTGAGGGAAATAGAATTTTAAATGACACGAGTCGTACACTTAAAATGAAACCAAATTGGGGAAACTAACAGACGAATTTTGTAGTAAGTTATGTTACCCTCAGTTTGGCGAGAATGTTCTACAATGTTGCCATCATGAAATATAATGGAATGAATCTTGGTTATGCTTTGTTGGGCTTTTTCAAAAAATCTGAGGAAAATAGATCCTATAGGACACATACATTAGAAGTCGTTGTCATTATTGTAAGCAATTAATCTCACTATCTATTCTAAAATTCAATATATGGAAACTTATTAGAGGTACTAGAAAAAAAAGTAAGTTAATAATTGCAGAAATAAAGAACTTGTTCGCCTTTAACGATGCCTCCTCATGTTATGGGGCACGTGAGGGGAATAGAATTTGACGTTTTTAATTCAAATTTAACCATGAAAATCAATCAATAGCAACAGAAAAACTTCTATAAGTTAAATACCTTGCAGCTACTTGTTATATTTGGGTTCCAAGAAATTTCGTATTAAAACCACAATCGCTTTTGGACAGAAATTTGAATGTAATGGCAGAATGACCCTATTATAGCCGCATTTAAAAAAAAAAAAAAAAAAAAAAAATATATATATATATATATATATATATATATATATATATATATATATATATATATATAAAATTGCTGTTTATATTAATACTAAACTAAACAATTTTAATATACTACTTAATATTAGGGATGTGTCGATTCTCGGTACCACCGAATATTGACAAAAGACTATTTTAAATTGGGTTATATCCCACAAGTGTTTGGAGGTAATACCCTTTTCTGAAATAAGCCACACAAATGGAAATCTCAAAAAAATTCCTCATTGATGATTTGACTAATGAGTGGATGATATGCAGTAAAATTGTAGCAGTAGTTAGAGATAATGGCAAAGATATAACTGCTGCTTTAGAAATATCAGAATTTCCAGCTGTTCTATGCACTGCTCATACTCTCCAATTGGTTGTAAAGGATGTTTTTTTGGATAATATTAAAATTACCAATTTAGTTAGGAAAGTAAAAAAAAAAAAAAATTGTGGTAAGTTTTAAACATTCTGCGAAGAACACCAAAACCCTCAAACTTGTCCAGAAACAACTAGGTTTACCTCTACACCGCATGATCCAAGATGAACCAACACGGTGGAACAGCACCGAACAGCATCATATGCTGAGGAGGAACAAAAGAATCCAATTGTTCTCATAGCTGCTAAAGATGAAGTCAAAATAGCTGCCGAGATGGCTAATGATGATTGGAGTACTTTGGACTATGCAGTTGATATATTACAAATTTTTGAAACTGCAACTCTTCAGCTTAGGAAGGAGTCTTCTTGTATATCTGAGGTAAGTTAAACTTTTTCCTCACAATATATTTCAATTTTCAAATGAGGAAAAAGGAATAAATAATAGGATCTTTAACAAATAGGAAATTTTGAAACAAATTTCCATCTCAATTTTTTTTCTACAATATTAATATTATTTATATTTATTAATATTTATATATTTAATATATATATATAGGTTCTTCCAGTAATTCGTACAATTAAACATAACCTCGAAAACAAGGAAATAAAAGGATCAGGACTACAGGGACTGAAAGATGATAGTATTGTATCTTTAAATAGAAGATATTCATCACTTGAGTAGCAATTTTTGTATGCCAGATCAACGATTCTTTATCCACGATTTAAAACTACTCCCTTCAGTATAATACCAAATATTGTTAATAAAAGCCAAGGGTCAGATCGTTGAAGAGATATTTCCTTAGCTCAAAATGAAGTAGCACTACAACTTAAAACCCGTGAAACTTCGTCTAGTGGTAGTAAAAATGAGGGTAAGGGGGGTTTTTGTCTCATTACAAAGAGGCGTTTACCCAACCTCCTGAAACTCCCGTAGCCATATCAGTCAAGGCAAGGTGTGAATCTGAGCTTAATAGGTACATACAAGAACCAAACTTGGATGCAACTCTTGCAGAACAAGTACCTTCATATTGGCTTTCCAGCTAAAACAACTTGCTGTGAAATATCTGTGTATCCCCACATCCACAGTGTTCAGTGAAAGATTGTTTAGTACGGCAGGAAACATTAGTGATACTAAAAGAAATAGATTAGACCCAGGAGGAGTGAAAATGCTAGTATTCTTAAATAATAATTTGTAAAAAAAAGTTTTATTTTTGTACGTAGAGATTAAATTTTAATTGGCTTCATTTGTTGAATGTTGTAGACAGTAATATTGTATATAGTAGATAATGTTGAATGATTTTGTTTCTAAATATATGCGTTTTTTCTAAAAATTCTGATTTTTCTTTTAATTCAATTATTTTTTTTTTTAATGCGGTATCGGTGTCGAGAATCGAACAATTTTGGAATCTACACATCACTGCTTAATATTACATATTATTATAATGATTATTTTCACACTTACTTGATGGATTTTTAAAAATATTATTAAAAATACATTAATTGTTAATGTATACTTAAAATTTAAAATGTTTTAGTTTCAAATATAATACTATTTTCAAATCATGAATTTCTTAAAATATTGAGTCATGCGGAAATTAATGCTGGATTTCATGTTTCCATTAAATCACCTGTACAGATAATAAACTGTTTGCGTTTGACGAATTATTTCTTTTGATGGATGTTTTTATTTCTTAATCCTCATCTAAACAAAAATGTTAGTTTATCTCTGTCAACTGTGGTTCGCGATCATAGTGGATACCCACATCCACTATGATCGCGAACCACCAGCCTTGTAACCCTAGTAAATGGTGCGGGGTTTGCGAACACGGCTGTTCCCCACGTGTTCCACGATTGTCGAAGGAACAACATGAGTTCGTGGCAAGGGCAACCTATATTTTTATTAATTAATTTGTTAAATATTATAGAATATCTCGTTTGTGGTGTGCAAAATTTATTCTAGAGAGAGATAAAGATAATTGACCTCAGGTCTCGAGTAAGCGGACATTACAGAATGTTTCTGGGAATGTCTTCCTCAAACTTCGAAAATATTTTGAACCTGGTAGCACTCTATCGGCTGAGGATAAGCTTGCCTTAACATTTCAATTTCTGGTCACTAGTGATATATTTACGATTTAGCAGTATTTGTTCAAAATTTCGAAGCAAGCAGTCAACAAATTCGATCCTAAAGTTTGTGAAGACATCATTCTATTCTATATCGGGCGCTACAGTCCATGAAGGGCCTGGGCCTCTGCAGAAAGCTTTCTCCACTCCTCTCTGACCGTGTCCACGTTCCTCCAATTCCGGATATTCAGCCGCCGGATGTCCCCCTTCAAATCATCTACCCATCTTTGCCTGGGCCTGCCTCTTCTCCTTGCTCCTCCTGGTGTTCCCGTCCACTTTTGTCTTGGCAGCCTTTGAGGTTCCATTCTCTCCAAATGACCCAGCCACCGCAACCTCGCTATTTTCACAACAGTGACAACATCCGTCTCATCATAGAGCTCACTGAGCTCTGCATTGCTTCTGATGCGCCACCTTTGTTGCTCTTTGACTGGGCCATATATCTTTCGCAGAACCCTTCTTTCCCATACTAGTAGAGACTTCTGATATTCTATTTTTAGAGTCCATGTTTCACCACCATATGTCACCACTGGTCTTATTACAGTTTTGTAAATGGTTACTTTTGCGTGTCTGGGAAGGCTTTTAAACCGTAGGGCTTTCTCCATCGCATAAAAACACTTTGTTCCCGCTGCTATTCTGGCTTTAATGTCAGCTCCTACATCATTATTCTCTGTTACTATGCCTCCCAGATACTTAAATTCTTTACAGGTAGGAAACATGTACTCTCCTATTGTTATATATCCTCCACTATAGTTTGGGTTGCTCGAGGTTTCCATGAATTTAGTTTTTGATGAATTGTTTTCGAGCCCTATCTTCTTTGCTGCTTGGCTGAATTCATTAAATACATCGACTAACTAAACGTTCTTGCAGAGATCACCACATCATCTGCATTTGCCATGTACTGCGTAAGTCTGCTATAAATATCTCCACCTGAATTTGTTCTCATGTCGCGAATGGCAATTTCAAGGCATAAGTTAAATAGAACCGGTGATAACGGGTCCCCTTGCCTAAGCCCACTGTATACCTCAAATTGAAGACATTATATCTGGATTAAAAGATAATCTAAAAAAAGTAAAAAGACAACAAAATTTTTATTTAAACAAATCAAGCTTTATTCCAAATTTTTAATACTAAGTACTTTGGTTTCGGTAACTATGAAACTAAATAATTTATATTTATAAATGAAAGCGTAATAATAAATAAACTGATAATGTCGCTTGAATTTATTCTGAATTTATGAATTTACAAGAAGACATGCTATAATATTCAAAATTATTTTTAAACTTAGTTTTCAACATCAACGGATAAGTCAAATTCACCTCCGTTTCTGGTAGATTATATTAGACAAGTAATACAAAATACAAATGTAGTGAGAATGCCGTCCAAGAATACAGAGCGCTCTCCTTTGAGGTCAGCCCTCGGACCTCAGAGACAGCCCTCGGAGCGCTCTAAAATGTTCACGAATTGTTACACGCTCGGAGCGCTGAGAGGTATCCACTTGTTACAGGTTTGGAGCGCTGGTGGTTGGCAAACATAGTGGATACCAGTGGAGTAGAGAGTTATTAACTTGATGGCAGAAAGTATTGGGAATAATGGAGAGTATTTTGATATTAAAAAAAAAAAAAAAAAAAAAAAAAATTATACAACCAATATTATATAAATTTTTGAATTTTTATTTTGACAAAAAAAAAGTTGCAATCTGCCACAGTTAAGAGCAATATATCATCGTGTTTTTCTAAAGTGTAAATTTTCACCTTATTTGCAAGGATATTGTACTAAAGCAAATCAATTAGAATAAAAGACCTTCATTTGCTTTTTGAAAATATCTGAAATGTGGAAAAAATCCTGATGAACTGGAAATTGCATTAATCCACCCACTACATAAAAAAGGTGCTAAACAAAACGTTAACAATTACACAGCAGTATCATACTTCTTCCAGTAGCATACAGAATATTATCAAAAATTCTTCAGAACAGGATTAGACAAACAATTGGGAGACTATCAGAGTGGCTCTAGAAAGGGAAGATTCTGCACTGAACAAATTGTTAACTTAAAATATATTATTCATTTGTAAAAGAAGGCATAACTCCCCATTATTATTTTTTATTCATTTATTACGACATGTTTCAGAGCTATCAATTGCTCCATCCTCCGGTTCCTGTGATATTCTCACTTGGTCATTCTAATTTCAAAAATGACCATCACAGGAACCTGAGGATGGAACAATTGATAGCTCTGAAACATGTCGTAGTAAATGAATAAAAAATAATAATGGGGAGTTATGCCTTTTTTTACAAATGAATAACTTATGTTAATCTCCTTAAATGAAACAATTAATTAAAATATATTAATTATTATCAATCTGATTAACTTTTTACAATTAAAGAACAAAAACAGACCCAGATCAAACAAAAATGATGACAATCCAATAATTGTAGGAAGAAATAAAAACTATGATGTACATCTACTAAATGCTTTTTTTTAATGAAGCTTTGCTAACCATTATTATTATGGAGAGAAAGGAGGTATTGAAAGGGAAGTGATTTAAATGTGGAAATAGATGGAACATTACAGATATTAAGGGGTAGTGAATTCCATAAAGAAGTTGCATGGGAAATAAAGGAATGGTCAAATTATGCACTCTAATAGGAAGAAGTTTACAGATCTGAGGAGTGAGATCTTGTAGTGCGAGAGGAAACTGAGGATTTGAACTGGAAGATGCTATAGAGAAGAGAATTTGCAGAGAATAATTATATATATGTAGGAGGACTGGAATGTCCAATAGCTTGTGTACGACATTGGAAAATGGCATCAATGAGGTCTGAGGATGTGATATAGGAAAAATAAAAGTTGGAGGAGTTAAAAGAAGAACCATTTGGAGAGTAGAAGGCAGAAAGAGATGAAGAGTTTAATGTTCAGGAAGCGAAATATGAATTCATTTGGAAATAAAAGAAAATGAAAGTGGAAGATTAGAGGATTTACAAAAGGGCAGTTTTGATAGTATTTTTCATTTTGATTTTGGATCATAGGCACAGGAGAAGGCTTCATGACACAAGGAGACAAAGGCCACTTCCAGAGAAGGATCTTTTTGAAAAATATCTAAAAGAGCATAAGAGGTTTATTCAAGATTTTGATCAAGAACTTGTCAAAGATCCAAAGAAGACCAACGATGTGGAGCAGAACGCTTTGATGTTTTTAGTTTTGTTTTTGCTTATTGTGAGTTGACTTATTTATGTCATAGCAAATTTTCATTAATTTTGTTTTGGGTTTTATAATGTTATTTATTGTATGTATTCGAAATTTATCTTGAAAAATTAAATGTTAATTACCTCTAAATATTTAATATTTTATAAAATACTGAACATGTTAGATTCATGTAATATGCCTAGATGCATGGTGCATGTACAGATATTTAAATAAACGCACCTCTTCCAGGGTTAATGTAATAGGTAAAACAAGAATATGCATATATATATATATATATATATATATATATATATATATATATATATATATATATATATATATATATATATATATATATATATATATATAATCCTCTGTTTAATGTTCAGTATTCAAAATTTGATCACCAATTACTAGCCTTCATTATCTTATTTATTATTTTCTGAAAAATATGAAACTCCCTCACTAGGCTTTTAAAATATTTTAATATCATAACTATGAGTGAAAATATAATGGAATAAAGAAAATTAGTTCTAAATCTAATAGACATTTCATAACCAGTAAAATTCTTTGCTGGCCAAGAGTGCTTCTTATATAGTATTTTATACAATAGAGATTTATATCCTGTTTGTATTTATAGTATCTAAGTGTTCAAATGAAAAGGACTCAAAAAGAATTTTTCAATCTTTGATACTGGATTCTTTGTCAGCTATGTACAAATAAATGTGCAGCCAATATTCAGATTATAATATGCATCATTCCAATTAGAGCAAAATAGATCCTTCAATCAGCATCTACAAGTATTAAAAATGCATTACTTAGGAACCTAGATGCTTGATTTGCCTTTGATTCAATTTTTACCCTCTCAATTTATTATAAAAGTTTTTTAAATGTTAATAGCTCTTGCCCACTTATAGTATGATCTATACTTTACTAAGATTATAGTGAAAGAAGAAGTAAAACATTTAAGAGGGGATATATTTTTTTTTAAATCGTTTTCCAATCAAAGATCTGTCTGGGAAGCAGGGGAATACAAGTTTTGAGTTTATTGACAAATGCATCAACGATTAGCTTTTTTTCTAACGCATTTATTCTTGAGATAATTTTTTTTTAAATGTATATAATCCCTTGAACTTTGATCAAATTAAATATTAATTGGTGTAACTAAACTCAAAGGAAAATAATTAGTAAACATAATACAAAAAAATTAGTTCGATGATTAATATACATTGACGCAAGATATATTAATATTGTAATGTAAATGTTATGGATGAGATATTAGTTGGTTATTAATAATTCATATAATTTAAGTTATGCATTCCTTAAGAGATAATTTCCACATAATTAGATTGTTATGTAAGGGCAATAGGAGGGGAAACATATGTTCCAGGCGCCATATTAGACGTGATCATAACGTTTCAGTTACCGGTTGTCAGAAATTTTTATTTTATCACGCATGCTGATTTTTTTATTGTTCTGACAGTCCCGAGTATATAAATATAGATTATTGCCAGTCTTAATTTGGTAGTGAATATGTCGACTTCCCCTGTTATAGTTGCAGCTACAGCAAAACATACAGCAACAGTGAGTGACTTTGTGTTTTTTAACATCCATTCATACATTTTTATTTATATAATTTTTTTCGTACGTGAGTTCGTATTCTTTTAATGTTTTAACAATAGGTATCATTTGATTCCACATTATACTCCTTTTTATTTTTGTGACAGGTTATCTTTCTCCATGGTTTGGGAGATACTGGGTAAGTATTTTTAAAGTAACAAATATTTTTATTTTGTTTTAATTAATTGGTTTTTAGCACTATTGTTTATAATGTTTTTGTAGACATGGATGGGCAAGTGCAATAGCAGCTCTGCGACCTTCCTATGCTAAAGTAATTTGTCCAACAGCGTAAGTATAATTCATGAAAGTATTTTGTACTTTGATGTTAATTACATCAATTTGCAATGTGATGTTTTATTTTTTACACATACAGGCCTACCATGAAAGTCACTCTTAACAGTGGATTAAAAATGCCTTCATGGTTTGATTTGAAGTCACTTGATGCATCTGGAGATGAAGATGAACCAGGAATTAAAAGTGCCTCAGAAACTGTTCATGCTCTTATTAATTCAGAAATAAGTGCAGGTATAATGTCAGTTTATTTTTATCATGGCTAATTTTTTTATTTCATTTTTTGCCAGAATCATTATGAGACAATTTTCTGATCCCTCAGCAAGTAACAATGAAAAACTCTCCTATTATAAGAAATGCTCATATCTTATAGTTTCATCAATAAATTGTAATATATTTTAATCATTCTTAAAAAATAGAATATAATATTCTGTGCTATACCTATGAGGAGCATAAGTTTTTTGTGTAGTCAGTTGAATAATTAGCTTTACTAAATTAGCTATATTAATAATAATTTATCTCTTAAACATTTAACATCCATGTGGACTGCATTTTTTTTTCTAATCTTTAAATTTAATTAACTAAAGATTTTAAATTGTACATTTAGATGATTATGAAATAGGATTAACCAACAGTTAAATGCAATTAAATACAGGTATATTTCTTCTGTTTAAATTTATTCTGGGAATTGAAATCAGTTTAGTTAACCCTTATCCTGGCAAGGGGAACTACAGTTCCCCTCAACTTTGGTCAAAGTATATGAAGTCACTATCTGAATAGAGATGTTGCAAATGGCGTTATTCTGTTTAGAAGACCCTTCTCAACAAGTAGGCAGCTCTACAGGATAGGATAAATGCGCTTATTTTAGCTTTTCGGCAATATTTGCGGCTAAGTCCGGTTGGGCTGTTGACCATGGTTGGCTCTGTGAGTTAATCATGTTTACAACAGGTTTTTATTAGTTATTCATTGTTTCTCAGGCCTGTGATCTGTTGATCCATATAGATTGAGTTGTTTACAAAAGAAAAAAGCAAAAAAAGAATATAAACTTGCATTCACACTTTTATATTCGATGAAATTGAAAAGAGAATCTCAGTACCCCTTGCCAGGTTACCAGTACGTCTACTAGGGGAACCTCAGTTCTTGCCTGGATTACCGGTATTGAAAAAAAGGCGATTGATTTTACTTGTTGCCAGAATAAAAATCTTTTTAAAAATAACATCAAGAAAATAAAGATTGAGAAAGAAAGAAAAATGTAGATAAAACTCCTAACAGAAAGAAGAGAGCATCAAATATGCTAGAATTTTCTCTAAAAGCATCTAGGGCTGATGTCGCCAAACAGCTGTTCCTTGCTGGAATTGGTTTGGTATCCAGGAATGCAGCCTGTTCGCGCTTTGTTTGCAAGCCACAATCGAATAACTCATGGAGTGCCGGCCACAATTTCGATGAAATTTCAGGTGATAAACATTTCCAGACCTTCACAGAAAAAGGTAAATGACACATCAACAAAACAATTTTTTTCTGATAAAAATTTTACAGTTCCTACCATGAACTGTCCTTTTAATTCATAAATCACTTCCAGTATCTGTCGTGCTGTGTAATAGCCTTTTCATTTTTTTTTTAAATTTATGTAGGGAGGTCTGAGTTGTCCTACAATTTTTCATTCTTTTTCAAGATCCATTTTTATTTCTTCATTTTAGAGTCATATTTTCTCGATTTTGGTTTATTATTCTTAGAAATGATTTATTTTAGTTAATGTAGGATTCAAATCGATTTTAATTTGATACCAATGTGATGCTGAAAATCTGAATTTCTAGCTTTCTAAAATCTCAGAAAGCAGCTGATATTTATTTTTGATATAATTTACAATTTTATGACACGTTTAATGAGATTTAAATTTTTATCTTCCCTAATTTTCCTAGACGGTAACCAGGCAAGGGGAACCACAGTTTCCCTTTTTTGACGAATGAAGATAAAAATAATTAAAACCAATTTTGGCCAGGATAGATAATCGTTTCTTGATTTGTGAAGGCTAAACTTCAATTTTTTAAAAAAATCCCAATACTTCTGTTTTTGCCAGGAAAAGGGTTAGTATAAATGATCAAGTTTTTAAGTTTTTGTATTTTAAAATAAATTCCTTTACCTAGTTTTATTTTATTCAATTCAATATCACACTGAGTAAGAATTAGGGTAACTACATCAAACGAGCACTCTCTCCTTTCTCCTCCCCCCTCCCTCCACAAAAAATACCTTTTTCTCAATTGTGAATGTCCATCGCTACTTTGCAAAGAGGAATTTAATTCTTTATTCCCAAACAAACACTAAATCCATATTGTAACTAATGTTGATTAGTTTTGTTTCACCATCTTAAGCCGCATCCACACTATGCCGTGATTAGCCGTTGGCACTGCCAGGTTGTCAAAGCCGACTGCTTGCCTGCATAAAGCGAACGGTTGGCACGTCCCTACTTCCCGGCTCTCATTGGCTTTCTTTGAAGTAAACCGACACTCGAGCCATTTGCATTGGTTCGGCGGCACGTACCAGCGGCGATGTCTACATTTGCCAACCTGGCAGTGCCAACGGCATAGTGTGGATGCGGCTTTATATTTGAGAAGAGGAAATAAGAAGATATCAATATAACACAATGAACAATGCAATACTTAAAAAACTATAGAAATAGAAGTTTGTAGGTCAGATTTATAGGAAAGAGCTATCAACGGATATAAAACTTTAAGGGAAGCAGTACAATCGACATGTCCTTGATGTGCAGGTTTGACAAGTTTGGTTGTGTCGCAGTATGATGCCATTACTAGACCTAGACAGAGGGCCAAAATATGTTGTATTTCTTAACAAAACTAAGAGTTATTACCGTACATGTCAATAATTTAAGTTAAAATATGTTTTCCTCATTCTACATGTATATTATTTACAGGTATTCCATCTGAGAGGATCGTTATTGGTGGTTTTTCACAGGGAGGTGCTTTGGCCCTATATTCTGCTTTTACTTATCCTAACCAGCTAGGTGGCGTAATAGCACTGTCTTGCTGGCTACCTCTACATAAGCAATTTCCTGGAGTATGTAGGAATTCTAACGATTTTTAAATTTTTACTATAGTTGTAATAATAAAACGATAAATTATTTATTTTTAGGCCATCAAAGGAAATCGACAAACCCCAATCATCCAGTGCCATGGTGATTGTGATCCTCTTGTTCCTTATAAATGGGGTCAAATGACTGCTTCCTATCTAAAACAGTATTCCTCCAATATTGATTTTAAAACTTACCGGGGTCTTGGGCACAGCTCATCTGATGAGGTATTTCTATTGAAAACTTTTTAATTGTTTGTCACCATTTTTTTTTCCATTATATATTTCAGATAATATTCTCTTAATATTTTTAGGAAATGGCTGATTTGAAGATTTTTGTTGAGAAGGTCCTTCCTTCTCAATAAACCTAGAACTAATAAAGAGTGAAATCCTTCACCTGGTGTGATTTAAGATTGGTACAAATTCCTCTCCCACCCACCTTTACTGCCCAGGCACTTCTGTGCACCAGAAATGAGTCTTATAGCATACTTAATATTCCACTTGTCTATTCCCATCTGAAGCACATGACTTCACCAAACATTTTCTAATTCATATTCTGTTTGCTCTTCCCAACTTTGTCAATTAATTTTGGCTTTTTTTTTTTTTTTTTTTTTTTTTTTTTTTTTTTTTTTTTTTTTTTTTTTTTTTTTTTTCCCATTATTTTACTAATGATGTGATATTTAGCAAATTTGCTCGTAGTCATTTGATTTTTTTTTTTTTTTTTTTTTTTTTGTTATATGAAGAGTTAATTAAGGGAGGGAAAAAATAAATATAACATTGATTCTGTGAATCATTGTCACATAATTGCAATTTTCTTAATATTTTCTTTATTTATTGAATATTTTTAATTTATTAGGAATTTAATTCCTACTTTCATCTAGTCCCGGAATCATGACATTCCCTTCATTAAAATTTATTTTGAACCCTAGTTGAAGTTAAACTTGCTCACTGATTTAACTTCAATAAAAATTGATTTAATGAACTTGTAAAATTTTTGATTTTCCAGTGGATGATTTCCAATTTTAACAAGTCCTATATTGTTTGATTTTAGTGTTTGTTTGTTTTTTAAATCTTTCCAGTTTTAGCAATAACTGCTTAGGCCTCTAAGAGATTGCTGGAGTGAAATTTAGGAGCTATTTCAATCAATTTTAATTAGAAATAATAAACAATATATTTTAGCTACAATGTTCCCATTTTGTAAATAGGCAGTTTAGGGATGAATATTATCAATTAAATTAATAGCGTTAATTCTTTTAGATTTTGAGACCTTAAATATATATATATATATTATATAGTATTAAATTATAGGTTAAAGTTGTAGATGATAATAAAAGATTTCTTAGTTATTTCTTCTTGTTTTATTTACAATAATTAATCTGCTAGTTGTAGATTGGTTTACAAATTGTATTAAATATGATTTCTTCCATGTTATTTCAAAGGGTTTTATAATATTATTTTCAAACATTATATATAATTAAATATTATTTAATTTTAATACAAATTGTTGAAAGCTTTGATGAGCTTTAAGTCTTCCATTAGTTAAGAACAAAAAATTTAATTTGATCACTATCCATGTTATAGTTTCTGTTTTTGCCATTATGTTAAAAAGCACATTTGTTTCTGAAAAAATTCTTTTGTTGTTTTATTAACAATTTTCAGACAAATAAAAGTTCTATTAAATAAAAAATATCATCTCTGGTTGGAATTTTTTTTTCTTTTTTTTTTTGTGAAACCCTCGACTTTAAAAAATAAGTTATGTAGTAATTAAAGTAATTTCGATAACTTGGAAGTTTAATCTTAATATTCAAAATCTTCTTTAAGTTAGTTTATTGTTGAATTGTAAATTTCAGAAGAATTAATATTGATTCTTCAATAATAATTGAAGAATAAATGAGTCAGACCTCGATTATCCTGCATTTCAAACTGATTGTTCCAGTTTACAGTATAATCCAATTTTCCTTCTCTACAAATATTTGCAATCATATTTAGGTTTTCTAAAAATCATTTGTAGTTCAATTCAGTTACATTAATATCTTTATAACTGAAGGCTTAGCAATAGTGTGTATTTGAATAATTAATTTCCCTTAAATTAAATTATGTTTATTATATCTGATTAGAATAATAGTGACTTCACTGATATTTATTGAGGAATTTAATAAAAGCTGTGAGGAATTGAAATCAAAAATTATTAATAAGGTTTTGTGTTATTATTGAATATAAACCAATCTGTAATAATTTGACAAATAAACCATCAATTTTTTTTTTAAAAATACTTTTTCAATAAAAAATAACACAATTATTTTCAGATATTCTAAGCATTGTTTTTATTTAGCAGTTGTATACTATTTTAACTGTAAGACTTAAGGCTTGTTTGCGTGGTAGGTGTTGATGACAAATTGTACACATTAAAAATAATTAACCTGTAAAAAAAAAATCCAATTAAGTATCTAATGAGTTCAGAATTCAAATGAAGAAAATTGAACAAACTGTCACTGCCTTGATAACACTTTTATCAGGCCTATGATGCCTTTAGTCTTTCAATACAATCATCAACTTCATTTTAATTTGCGGCCCAGCTCACTATTTTTTGCTTTTCACAATTCGTGGAATCTGGAAGCTTTTTTTCTTTTCTGTAATGAATTTATTTAATGTTTCATATGTGCATTTAAATGTATTGTTATGAATAAAAAATTGTTTTATTAAGGATGTTTTTCATGTATCTACTCCTTTTTCACCCCAGCTGATCAAGGTTTTACTTTAACTAATATTCAGAAAATACTTATTATTTAATTATCAGTGAATATTCATCTTAATAGGGTTCTCAGTAGAATCTTTTCCCCAGCCATTGCCATATTTGAATTCATAATAATTACCAGATTGCTTGGAACACACTTTTTTAGCAAAGTCTGCCACCACTAAGCTATGCCCCCCTCCTCCATGTTTTTGGAGGTGATTGGTGTGGTTTGCTGAAAGAATGCTTTCTCCTATTTTCCTCCCTCTTACTCGTCACTGACTTGGAACTATGTAGAGGAATGACTGTACTCTTATATTTAATCTTATCAAAGTTTATTATCAGATCTAATAACCTCAATTCTGCAGAGCTTCAAAGCCTTTCTTGACTACACTGAAATATATACCAAGTCAATATCATCTGCAACACCCAATATATGAGTGGATTGATTTGTGACGATTCGTATAAGATGGTCCGTCATTACTTTTTTGTAGGAAGAAGTTAATAAGACAGATGAAACTATTATTCAGTCGAACGCCTCTTTCCACGATATAATATATGTCCACTATTCTTCTCACAGTCATCATTAACATCTATTGTCATATTAACTAAACAAACAAGTCTAAGAATGAAAGTTGATTCCATTTATGCCGTCTCTGTTCATGGCAAGTTGTGCTTGCTTAATTTTTTTTAACTGATAATGAGGGGTTATTTGAAACTCCTTTGTTTTTCTACAGCCGTCTATTATTCGTTAGCTTCCCTACTGCTTCTGCGATTTCACTCTCATCATGAGATTTAATGATATTCTTATTGTTTCAAGATCACTTTGCTGAATCTCAATTACAACTTCAATGGTGCCATAAAAACTGAACATTATTTAGCTGGATATTAGTAACTAGGTATAATTATTCCTGCTATTAAGTCTTTTTCCCCTTTATTTTCTATACTTAGTCATCTTTCGGTGCAATTAAAGAAGGTTGGAAAACAATACAATAAATAACAATTCATTATAATAAAAAAAAAACAATAATATTCCTATAAAAAAACTCAACAAATAATATCAATAAGAGCAAACCTGTATTGAGAACTTTTACTATCACGGATTAATACATACCGATTTTTTTCAAAGTGTTCTAAAAGTTGAAATAAAGCTAACAAACCTTTCAGGCAAACATAGCCAACACCAGAACTTTTAGCATTAGTGAAAGAGAAATCACCATCCGTAACAAAACCTATAACAGTCCTACAACCACATTCTTTCACGCTACTACACTCTGGCAACCAAAGTCGCTTCATTACTTCACTATGCTGAGAGACAACTTCATCTGATTTTGAAGATTCTGCCACCTCCTTTCCTTGTTTTCTTTCTTTATTCCTTTTCCTAGTGAGCTTCCTCATAAGCTTTTGGTGATTTTCCAAGAGAGTTTTTCTACTGTTTTTTAAAACATCTCTACGTTGCCCTTCAACTGGACCGCTAAAATTGGGATCTACTTTAAGTGTTTCCAAATCAGACTTAGATGGAATACAAATGTAAGCATTATTTTCAAGACTTCCCTTTCCTTTTAAGGTAATCATCACTCCAATGAGAGCAGAAGTCATTGTTGGTTCAAAGGACAATTTATCACTACTTTTTATCAGTTTGTTTTTTAAACATAGTAAATGTCTCTTATTGCGAAGCACAAAGAATGATTCATGTTCACCATTGGTCCAATCAGCAACTAGAGTATTCCAAGGACAGTAAAATGGAGTTGGGAATCCAAGCTTTATATAGTTAGGTCTTTTCGCAGGTGGTATTCTGGAAAAAAAAAATTAAGCTCATCATTCTAAATATGATTAAAACTGATCTAATAAATTATGTAGACTACTTTAAAAATAGGTTCATGATGCCTAATCTGACTAGGCATTCTTAACTTGTTTGTTATAAAATACTACTTAAACACCAATTTGCTTTCTGACCTCAGATGAGAACTCACAATATTTTGAATGCAATAACTAAACAAATAGCAACACTACAACAGAAAAGAGCTTTATTTGTTAGTTATTTAACATTTGGTTGCCTGCTTAGTCCTAAAAATACAACTGCCCGTAGAACTCATACAACAATATACAGAATAATTTTGATGGCAAAAAAATATCTTTTATTCTCTAGAAAATATTAATAAATTCAAAATGCTATCACATAAAAGTGCTACTCTCCTAAGCATATGCTGATAAATTACTTCTACTCATATAACATCATGATTTTAATGAATTTCAGGCAATAACAAATATAATATTATCGAAACTTCGACCATGAACTATGACATAAAAATTAAAATAAAACAGTAAAAAATAACAGAACAATATCAGAAGAGGATCTAAGACTAAATAACTTAAGTCTGATCCAATTTGATATATACACTATTTTACTTTGGAATTCTTTCTTTTTGGCATAAACTCTTAGATACTGTTTAGGCTAGTACATGTTTATAGATAGTACTTTGAAAACTATAATCATACTTTGTATGGCTGCAAAAACTTAGTTGGAACATTATAGTCCAGTCAATAAACATATTGTAGAGTGCATGGAATATGCAATAATTTTTGACTTCATAGCTTTGTTAGAAATAGTTGGAAGGTAAACATACTAAAAGTCCCTGCTGCTGGGGGTGAGCTAACGGTGGGGGGAGGGGAGAAGTTCCATTTTATTGGTTTTTCCATAATATCTCGAAAACTGTTGACTCTAGAAAAATATGTTTCAAATAAACATAAAAGCTAATTAAATTTATTACATATAAATTTATCGTAATTCTAACGGTTTACCAGATATACGTTATTAAAAATAGGTGGTTTTCAGGAAAAAACAAATGCCACCTCACTTTTTGTCAAACTTTTGCTTCTATTACGTTCCAAAATCGTTTCTAAGAAAAAACGACAGAATCAAAATTGTAGAACATTAAATTTACTTAAATTTCATATATGTGTTTATGGTATTTGCTTCAAATGTTTAACAAAAAGTGAGGTAAACATTTTTTTTATTTCTAAAGTTGTCGATTTTTAATAACATATATCTAAACATAAATTTAATGAGCTTTAATTTTGATCTGCTACATATTTTTCTAGAGTCTATCATTTTCGAGATATAATCGAAAAACAAAATTGGGACCTTCTCCCCTCCCCCTACCTTTAGCTCACCCCCGACGGGCAAGGCCTTTTAGTATGTTTACCTTCTAACTACTACTAACAAAGCTGTGAAGTAAAAAATTATCGCATACTTCATGCACTCTACACCCCTCATTTCGGCACTCTTTATCTGGGGTCGTACTTCTCTGAAAAAGCACGTTTATTGATACTCATTCCGAAACTAATTGTTAGATCCAAAATTTCTATTTTTTCTCTGAAAGCTACATAAATTTACTATAAGAACCTAGATATGAAATTATGATTATGTCATGTTATACACTCAAACCAGCCCACTGAATTTGTGAATATTGTCGTACTTTGCCAAAACGTACATATTTAGCGTTCAGGTTTACGTATTACGTTACATAATCAAAATTTCATATATAAGGCCTGATAGTAAATTTTACCATATTTTAGTTGAAAAAAAATAAATTTCAGATATGAAAAATAGTTTCGGCGTTATAGTGAAAACTATGCCAAAAAAATTTGGACCTACAACAAGGCCAAGATGTCTTGCTCCAGGCTCAAGAGCCAGAAATGCTTGTGATACAACTTAGTATGATCTGCCAACAATGTCTGTATCTTCAGCATACGCTAGTAGCAGGACTGTTTTGCTGAACACAGTGTCTGAATTCCTAATTCCTTGACATCTTTTTCAAGGTTAAAATTAAAGAGGAGGTATTCCATTATTTATACCTTTAGAAATATTAAATAACATATATTTTAGAGGGAAATACAAAACAATAACATCAATAACAAAATAATTTACCGGAAAAATTTTTCAGTGAGTTCTTTTTTTTTTAATTCATCTTCTAACTTTCCTGCAGCTGTATCAGGGTGGTGATATAATTTTCCTGCCTCTCTTAAAATACTAGCTGTTTCTTTCAGGCCCCCAGCTCGGCCTCCATGCATAACAAGTCCAAGCCATACAGGTTGGCCATAACCGGCAGGTACTATGATGTCCCATCCACTGCAGTATCCTATTAACAAAGATAATTTTTAATAACAACACTAAAAGCTATTTTTTGTTGGCAAAAATCCTTATGTCCATTCTCTTCCATGGTCAGCTATCAGACCTATTTAAAAAGAGATAATTACATAATGTAGACTTACATTACATAAATTTAGAAAGACATAATGTTATTGTAGTACAATATGTCACCTAGTCTTCTGCAATTTTACTTTCTTAGGTTTACCCAGAAGTTAGGAATTGTACACTAGTTGTTATGCCTTGAAAAAGGGATAATTTTTTCTTTTAAATGATATAAGGCTGATATAACTGTTATTAAATGATATAACTGTCCATTTTTTAATCAAAAATGAAAGCTTTCATATTAATAAAAGCTTGCTTGCTCAAAGATTCATTTGGAATTAAAAATTGAAATATGATCCTAGCAAATTACCATAAGTAATAATTAAACATTTAGTTATTTTGATGAACTCTTCACACTGACGTTCAGAAACAGAACATATAGGTTAACAGAACACAAACATAAATATAGCTGTCTTTGATGAGACATTTACGTTTCTAATAGCACTAATTTTAAAATACCACGACAGAAATATTCAACAGTACTATTTTTTCATTACATACAAGTAATCAGGGAAATAAAGATAGGCAAGTGGTTCAAATTAATTTGTCACCACACTTGTGGTCCTAGCAAAACAATTTCTAACAATCCACTGCTTTGCTGAGACCATTTGCAGACTGCCAAATCGCAAACGGACCAAGTGCGGTGAAGCAGAATTTGCCTCACCCGCTTATTTCTATTAGTCTCAACGATGCCACAGACCAATCAATTTGTATTCATTATTAATAAAATATTAATTTCTTGCTTAAAAAAAAAAGTTAAAATACGGACCTAACGGTTTACCATTTGTATTGCTCCCTGGTTTTTGTACAAATAGGCAAGGAACAGCAGGAAAGTCATTTATATTCTCATTGTTCAACTCAACTTCAATACCCGGAATCAGTTTTTCAGATCTTAACTCATTTAAACGGTGAGTTGATAATTTACTAGTTGATACTTCATCACGCACTTCGCTTGACCATAATGGACTGAAGGATAAACCTTCTTCAATAGACTGAAGAGACTGACAACTGAAATCTGTAATTGAACTATGTATCAGAATAGAATAGAATTTACAAAAAAAAATTAAATAAAATAAAACAATAATAAATATGGCAATGTTATACCTGAAATATTTCCGATTGCTTTTCTTTTATGTGCTGGCATCGTTAATCTCGGATCAACTGAAAGTAATCCCAAAACTAAATTTGGTGGAAGCTGACCTGGATGCGAAATATTCTTAATTTTCTCCCAAAATAACAATTGTTTTTTAAAGATATTTATTTTATCTTTAAATTTAGAACTCCAATCATTTACAGTCCTTTTAGATAAGTCTATTTCTTTGAAAGCAGAAGTTATAAGAGCCTGTGAAAGAGGTCCTGTAAGTCGGAAACGATTCATTGTATCCTTAAGAAGAATCATTTTAACTGAATTCATCTTTGCATTGTATTTTGGGCATTTTACAAAAGGTATATTTTTTATTTCTAATTTTTCAGCTTCTACATTTTTCATATTAATATCTAAATTTTCGTCTTCTAAATCTCCAATGTCGTCTTCTCCTAAATGTTCTAAATTTGTATCAACTTCTTTTTGTTCCAGTTCTAAATCATAAGTTTTAATCAATTCTTCAACAATTTCTGAGTAATAAGATGGATGGCACCATAACCATAATACATTGGCTTCAGGAACAGATATATCATATGGTCGCCAAATATAATTGATTTCTCCAATGGCCCCATATGGATAATTTCCTGACCTAAAAAACATAACACATCCCTCTGTTTTCCCAGACTGAATATATTTTGCATCGAAAGTGAGTCCACATTCACTGCTAGTATGATTTTTCAAACCTTCCAGAATATCATTTAATAAGCCTTGAAGTTCAATACAACAGTAGTAAGAAATGTCCTAGAAAAAAAAAATAGTAAATAGGTAAAGATAAACGAATTGTAATAGAATAATTCACTTAATAACACACTTAAAATGATTAACTAAAGGTTTGGTTAATGAATAGTCAGAGGTAAGGAAAAACACACACAACTCCCATTCTTATTTTGATACAAC
This sequence comes from Euschistus heros, assembly GCA_003667255.2. Taxonomy (NCBI): domain Eukaryota; kingdom Metazoa; phylum Arthropoda; class Insecta; order Hemiptera; family Pentatomidae; genus Euschistus; species Euschistus heros. Next base: position 6,486,982 of record RCWM02000004.1, read on the forward strand.
AACAATTTTTTTAAGTCAATTTGTAAGATCCCATCACAGAAAAACTAGACAGATATCTTAGCTTTTAAGGGTAGAGCATAGTGACATGATATTATACTAATGGGACCTCAACTACCGTCCCATATTTCAATCAGCTCCACCTTATGTAAGCTATTCTCCAAAATAATAAACGCAAGAATATCAAGAACAATTGAAGAAATCTTACCTAAAGATCAAGCAGGATTTAGAAAAAATAAATCGGTGATTGACCATCTATTTACACTTAATCAGCTTATAGAGAAATCACAGGAATACAATTTTAAACTCTACCTCGGATTCATCGATTTTAAGAAAGCATTCGACAGCATATACCATGTCAATATATGACCGACATTAGAACAGACAGGAGTGGACAAGTGATATGTCCAAATACGAGGGTGAATCAAATATAAACGGTAATTTTCAAAATTATATTTATTGAATAATATTATACAGAAACTATACCTTCAACATTTTTCAATGTAGTCTCCTGCATTACCATATCTACACACTTCTGCCACCGATTTGGAAGCTTGAATATTCCCTGTTCATAAAAAGACTGAGGGCGAGTTTTTAACCATTCGCGCACGTGCTTTTCGACGTCTTCATTGTTTTCAAATCGTTTTCCTCCAAGTGATTCTTTCGCTGGGTGGATGTGGGTCCACCATTACACCCCCGAATCGAAAATGGCAAGTAAGGAGTGGCGAAGGAAGGATGAAGGCTGCCCAGTGAAAGCCAAAACTCGTCTCTCAGCCGGAAAAGTTCTTGCAACAATTTTTTTTGACTCAAGGGGAGTTCTACTCATTGATTTTCTTCACGATCAACGAACAGTGAATGCGGCTTACTACTGCCAGGTGCTACAGTCAGCAAAAACCAGTTACCGGAACAAAAGACGAGGTGTGCCCATTACAGATGTCATCCTTCTCCATGACAACGCAAGGCCTCACACCGCATTGTTGACAAGGGATAAATTGGAAGAAATGGGCTGGGAAACTCTCGAACACCCTCCTTACAGTCCAGACCTGTCCCCTTGTGACTATTTTTTGTTTGCGCCCCTGAAAGAATCACTTGGAGGAAAACGATTTGAAAACAATGAAGACGTCGAAAAGCACGTGCGCGAATGGTTAAAAACTCGCCCTCAGTCTTTTTATGAACAGGGAATATTCAAGCTTCCAAATCAATGGCAGAAGTGTGTAGATAATGCAGGAGACTACATTGAAAAATGTTGAAGGTATAGTTTCTGTATAATATTATTCAATAAATATAATTTTGAAAATTACCGTTTATATTTGATTCACCCTCGTAATAGAAAATATGTACATAGAAAACAAGGGATACCTGGAAAAAGAAAGAAGAGGAAAAATATTTCCAATCAGGAAAGGAGTTAGGCACAAATAGGAATCACCTATTCCCTTTCACCAACAATCTTCATCACAGAATTAGAAAGAATTTTCCAAGATCTACACTGGCATGACAAAGAAATTTCTCTCAACGGAATAAAAATTAACCAATTGAAATTTGTGGATGACGTAGTTTTGATTGCAAGCTCTGAGGATGAACTCTGTACAATGATCAACCAGCTGAAAGACAAGAGTTCAAACCACGGGTTGATGTTGAACCCACAAAAAACAGTAATCATGACTAACAGACCCTCTAATAGTACCAGTCACAAACTCCCAGATATGAAGATCTCTAAAGAAGTTAGATATCTAGGACAAATTATTTCATTTGAAAATAGAAGCCTAATAGAAAGAGAATCAAGAGTCGGCAAGGCATGGAAGAGATTTTGGGGCCTTAAAGGATAGTTAAAGGTCACCTAGAAATAAGACACAAAACCGCATTTAACTGCTGCATAATCCCTGTCCTGAGCTATGGTTGCCAGACATGGTCACTTACTAAAGCCTTAGAGAGGAGGATAACTAGCAGTCAACACAAGATGGAAAGAATAGTGCTGGGAATATCATTGAAGGAAAAAATAAATTCACGCTAAATAAGAAAGCACACCATGGTTACCAATGCTGTCACCTACGCCAGAAGAATGAAATGGAATTGGGCAGGCCATATGATGAGACAAGGTGAAGACAGCTGGGCTAGGCAAGATGCCGAGTGGATCCCAAGTGATAGGAAGAGCGCAGGGGCCGGCATCATAAGTGATGGGCCAATGAATTCAAGAAGATGTGCGGTAGCTCTGGATGCGATCAGCACAAGACAGGGACCAATGGAAGAGTATATGCCAGCAACTTCACCCATAAGGTTCGCCAAGTCTCTGTCCAAAAGACTCTAATCTCCCTCCAGGGAAGGTCTATATGTAAATACCAAATGTTGTATATAAATTGTAAATAATGAGGAAGTTAACGTCCGATTAGCCATAGCAGCATAAAGTGACGTTAAACGAAAAAATGAGCAAGTTAAATCTGTATAAACATATAAATAAAGACTATTATTATTATTAATGAGACCTAAAATCAAATAAAGTGAATCTCCTAAAGACTATTTCTTCTGACATGTTATGAAGTTATTTTTTTTGTTATAGCCTAACGATAAGGTAAGTAGAAATATCATAATAGCCAGATAAAATTCACCAACATAAGAGATAAATAATTCAAGGCCTAAACATATTTATTAATAAACTGATCCATAAATATAAAAAAAATATTTATACTTTGTCTGTAACATTCTTTTAAACCAATATGTTTTTCATAATATAGGATTAAATTCAGATAAATAAGTCATAAAAATAGAGGAAAATATTAAATTGTAGACATTTACATACACAAGATCAACATTCTTTTCAAAAAGACTTTCCAAAACAGATGTTAACTCCTCTTTTTTTACATTACAGTACCAAGTACATTACTTCACTATAATTCTATTATTTATAATCCGTTTTGATGATATCACACCTCATAATTTTTGTCAGTTAATACCATAAATACAACTTCTGAGCACACTCATTAAAACCATTTTGAGCACAAGTATTTAATTTTATTGACCATATGTCAGCACTCAATAAAATAGTTTTTATTTCTAAAATAACTTAAATGTTTTATCAGAAAAATTAGAAAAAAAAAAAAAAAAAAAATTAGGTGCTGGTAAAAGATATTCTATCTATGATTCTACTATAAACATTAAAAATAGAAGTTAAATAGAGAAATTACAAAAAAATAAAACCAGATATATTCACTTTCTGAAAATAATAGAAAGTTCTATCAGTAAAAACCCAATACAACTCAGGTAAAATATTTTAACACTAAAAGTACCATGATAGGTCAAATGACCCTTTTCGGAATTTTAACAGTTCTTGGAAACAACATTCATTGCTTTGCTTTTTGGCTTTACTACTTTTATTAAAAAATATACCAAAAATGTTTTTTCAATATCCACCCCTCTCTTATTGTTGCTTTTTACTGAGAAACTTTGGTAGAAAAAAATTTACATGAAATGTCGGTAGTTTTAAAATTAAGCGGGGGATGGGACTGAAGTGCTGATAATAGGCTTATACCTGGAATTTATTATAAAGTAAATAAAATATTAAAAAAAAGGTGTTAATACCTGTATTAGGCAATGTTTTGTGGTGGCCCTATAACATGCTCTATAACTTTTATCATTAGGAAAATGGGGTAGTTTATAGCCCCACTTCTCAACCATTTGAAATCTTTTTGCATGCCAGATGTGGGTTTCAAGCCATACAAACTTTCTTTGGCGCCTGTTATATTCACTGAGGAGGTTACATGGTCTTCTACGATACTTTCTTCTAGGTCGTTTGATGGGTACTTCTCGTATTCCAGACTTTTCCCTCTGTTATAAGATAAATAGAAATTTTAAAGTACTCTCCAAGCAACAGAAATATGCTGTACAGTTTATGAACATTGACTTTAATGATATTAGGATTCTTAAATACTTTATTGGTTGCTGAGCTCATGAACGCTATACAGTTGCCATAAAAATTTAAATATTACTTCCGATATGATTTATTAGAAAATAAATAATTTTTAATATTTCTAAACATTTATCATCTCTGAGACAAAAAATTTAGTCTCAAAGCTATTAACTCACACACTCTAGTTATCATTTTCATACTGTTCATGAATATCAAACAGTATCAAATCAAAAATTAAGATTTATTTAGTTATTGTTTATTCATATCCTTTAAAAGAACTACCTTTAACCAACAATTTATCAAATCTTTGGGCAATAAATTAGGGGAGATAAAAATACAGGTTTGTCAGTTAATAAAAGTTCATATAAATAATCCAACAGTTAATAAGCCCTTTAACCGGCCCACCGTTCATTATGAGTGGCAGTGGCAAAACAAAGTAGTGGAGCAGGAGTGGGGAGAGACGTGAACACTTGCTGAGCTTTGAAATCCACATTCATTCAATGAATGATATAAAGAACTTATCAGGGATTAACAAGTATTCGCCGTATGCCTGCAATTGACCGATTTTGTAAAAGTGTGTGAAAATGACTGGTAGGCCTGTCAGTATACACCTAATAACATTTGTGGTCATAATGACCAATAGACCTACAGATTCAAAATGACCAGTTGGCCTGATATCAGTGTACGGTACTAACTGAAAAATTACTTGTGGCAACTTGTTGAAACATGGACTGACCACGGTATGTATTCATGTAATAAAAAAATGTTACGGAACGATTTTAGGAATGCTGTCACCAAGTCCCTGGTTTGTAACCATCTCAAAAGCAGATTACAAATTCCCAATCTGCCAGCTGACCCCAAGACCTTGATTTCAGAGGCAAAGATAGAGGCAGAAGCAGTCAGGGAAATCCCGCTTTGCTGATGTAATTACTAATTTTAGTTTTCTAGTTGTATTCGTGTTGGCTACTTTATTTTCGATTTTGGTTTAAATACCTTTTCTATTTACAACTTTAAACATAAAGAATTTTAGCACATTGGTAAGACTGATAAAGAAAGCATAATTTTGGCTAAAATATATGTTAGTAAGTGTAAATGATTCTTCCCTTTAATATTGATCACAAATACAATTATAATAAACCTGTGAACAATATCAAGTTGCAGTTCCATCGTAATCGTGCAATTGCATTGTAACAGTTTTTTGAACTTAAGGGTAAAATTGACCGACTGTCCTGATTGTGGCATAAAATTCACAGGCTGGTTAAAGTGTTAATAAAAATTCATGTTATGATTTGAAACTGTTTGGGTTATGTGTTAAGAAAATTAGTAAAAAAAAAAAAATGGAAGATCCATGATATCAAAGGCTTGACAAATCAAATTGCACCTACCATATCAATCTGATGGTCTCTCAATCTTTTGGGGATCCTTTTAACATTTTGACTCATAGCCCTCCTTCTCATATGTTTAGGAAATTGATGCTTCAGAAATATGTTGTTACTTGGAGTTTCTTAAAAATGGAAACTATTAATTAAATATTCTCATAAATAACAATAGGACATTAAACAGGACTAAGCATTGATAAATTACCAATTAACTGAGTTAATGCTTCAATTTCATCCATTCTAGCTCTAACAAACTTCTTAATTGAAACACTTTGAGGAATATTGACATTTCCTCCAAGCGATGAATCAAAATTCGGTTCTTCAATGGGCGTCTTCATTTCAAATTAAAACTGTGCACAGAATCTTCTAATACAACTGTCACATGGGGGGCTAAGAAGGTTATTATGACCGGACTGAAACCTACTATTTATAAACATGAGTGGATTATACCGCATTCTTTTGGTTTTTTCCCTAACTACTTCAAATGTTAGTATTTTAAATTTATCAGAAAGTTTTAAATTTATTATTATTCCTTTAATTCAGAATAATTACTTTAATGATCTTAGTTGTATTTTATATTTATAATTTAATAAATATCCAGTTATCTTCTAATCTCCTTTAATGTAAAAGTAATAATCATTTACTTGTGCTAAAAAATATTGATATTTTACTTTTTATATGTATTCAACAATTATATCCCAATATTAAACTATCATATCAGTTTATTCTCTTAATTTTCCGCTTTTCAGTCAGATACTATAACTTTTTTACATAAAATCATAATAATATTTGTCCTCATTAGTTATCTTGTCAAAGCTAAAGCAAAACAGTGATAAAGTATTAAAATGATGAGTTGTAGGATCAAGGCTGCAAGGTCAGTCATTTTTATTACTCAGTTAGACATCATCAAACTCAGAAGTTGTGTGACAATGGCTGGTCTAATAAGGAAAATTATTGCTACTCCCAATGCACCTAAGCCTGTTGGACCATACAGGTAATTTTAATTTTTAATTGATCTATTTTACCTCTTCCATATTTTTGTAATGCCATTTAATTTTATCATATCTGTTTATGTTAATTAGTCAGGCAGTTCAAGTGGGCCAAACTGTGTATGTATCTGGATGTCTTGGATTAGACAAAGACAGCTTGAAATTGGTCCCTGGTGGAGCTGCCGCTGAGACTGAAAAGGCTCTGCAGAATCTTGAAAATATTTTAACTACTGCTGGTTCATCTCTCTCTAAAGGTTTTATAATGTTTTCAATCCAATGTGTAAAAATTAATTTTATCTTTAAAGTATATTTAGCATCGAGCATATAAGCATATGAATTAAAAAAATGAATAAATATGTGTGTGTGTATATATACACATATATGAATTTATTTGGAATAGTAATCCATTATTTATTTCATAATTTTATTTAATAGATGATTTATAAATAAATAATAATAATTCATAATAAATAATTCATCTTGCTATAACTTCATAAGTATTTATTGGCATATTTCATTTGTAAAATGTTCCTAAGTAAGATGGATTAATGGGAAACGAGACTACATATTCATTTTTCTTCACAATTTTACTAAAGAATTTAAACCAGCATAATTTAATATGAGTCAATCAAAACTGTTCTTTTAGCTGTTAGAATTTTTTTAATATAAAATAAATTAAGGAATACTTTCCTAGATTTATATAGTTGTTTTGTTGATTTTTATGGTTGCGTTTTAATAGAATATTTCGGTACCATTTGGGAAACACTAGATAAGCTATACCATTGACATTACAATTTGCCTACTTTTACAAGATGTGTAAGACACCAATATGGGTTGCCCAGAGTATTTATTTTATTTTGGACAAAAATTAACTTATCTAGATTTTTTTTTTTTCCAAATGGTACAGTTTTAATCTAAATTACTTATCATTTAATATAACTAAATTATGCAATTGATTGGTTAGATTAGAATTAGAAATGCATGAAACATGACATTACATAATTGGAAATTCCAGATGAGTTTGGATGATTCGATGAGGAAAAAGAGTATTCATTATTGTCTTGCTGTTAATACTTCATTGTATAAACACTAAATTTAATAATTAGTAAAAACATTTATGTTTATAAAAAATCACAAATGTTACAAAATTTATTTTTTATTGGAGCTGATGCACTACAATTGGGGGCAGGAAGGAAGGCCCATAAACTGTTTATAAAATATTTATTGTTATCTTTATTATTTTCAATAAAAAATATGCTGAGATACTCCTTATCTTATGGTATTAATAGGTAATCTTGTACTTTCAATAATATTTCACAGCTATTAATAAAACATTGTACTACTTTTCAAAATGTATTTTAGTAATATAATGTCATACCATTAATGAGGTTTATCTTGATATTTTTTCTCATATTTGCTACAAATATTTATACATGTCTAACAATGTGAAGTAAATGAATTTATTTAATTTTTTGAAATAATGTCATTACATTCAGTATTTTATTATTTTTTATGACAAGCAGCATTAGTTATGATGCAAGTCTAATGTAATTATATAAATGATTCTAGATAAAAATATAAAAATTATCTTTCACCAAATTTGGTCAAAATTATGAAATATTGAAAATGAAATGAAATGAAAAAATAAACTTTATTCTGGGACTTACTGTCCTCTAAGAATAACAATTGTTTGGCTGTATTAGTTAGAAATTAAATCCTTTACTAATTACAGCATATATTTTTGACAGAAAAAAAAAATTAAATTAAATTAAAAAACAATAACAATAATAACATATAGTATAATAATATTATACATATATATGTATATAAAGAATAATTCTAAGTATTAACTTAATTATTTACATATTTGCAGAAGATTGATTGAAAGGTGTAAAAATAAATTATTTTTAAAGGAAGTTAGGGGTGGGTAGGGAATTCCAGAAGGAGGTAGCGTGAATGATAAAGGATTTTTCAAAGGAGGTAGTTTTATGTGAGGGGGTATACAGGTTAAAAGGTTGGGATCTATTCTTTAGGAGGTGGATATAAGAACACAGAGTTAATAGGTTAAGAATATAGGAAGGTTTTTTGGTTTTTAGAAATTTAAATATGTATTACCATATTTATAATGCAGAATGTATTACCATCGGAATTAACGAAAAAGCTACCCAAGTTCAGATTACCGGCAAGTAACGTGTGACCACCTTGGGATACCGAAGATAAATCTAAAGAAACAGTTCATCAGTATCCTTAGCTTCATCTCAAGATCACTAGACAGTCTCCCATAAACCAAGCAACTGTAATCAAAGCAAGGGAAAATAAGAGACAGCACTAGAAGTTAACAAGTATTTTAGAAAAAGGAATCTCAAAATCTATATAGTTGTTTAAGGATTATGATGGATTTTTCGAAAATTTGGGTGATATGGTTGTTCCAGGATAGGTGTTGATCGAAGGTAACTCATATATATTTTTAATAGAGTTTTAGAACTGAATGGGAAGGTTATTGAGGTAAAGCAAAGGTTAGTAGGGAAGGGCGTTAATGATGGGTTTTAAACCAACGAGGATAGCCTTAGTTTTCTTTGGATTCAGATGTAACTTATTCTTCACTGCCCAACAGTTGATGTTAATAATGTCCTCCTGAAGCTTATGGGATGCCTCAAGCATTTCTGAAGGATAGAAAGATAAGTAGATTTGAAGGTCGTCTGCATATATGTGACACTTGGAATGGTGGATAAAGCTGGGTAAATTATTGATATAGATAGAAAATAGGATTGGTGGCAGGGAGGATCCTTGAGGAACACCTTGTGTTAATGGTAGTGAAAATAAAGGAGATTGTTGGGAATTATGACTGTTTGGGAACGATGACATAAGGAGGAGTGGAACCAATTTAGGGCACTATCAGATAGAGAGAAGTTTTGTTGTTTAGATAGGAGAATTGAGTGGTAAACACAATCAAAAGCTTTTGAAAAATCAAACAAGACAAGGATCTTAATTTATTGTTGGTCCATATGGAAATAATATGTAAAATGAGCCATAAAATTTTATGTTTTTTTATATACATATTTTATTATATTAAGGTTCATTGTATTTCTTTTTGCAAAATCTTCCTTTTAGCGCTCCTATTACTAAATAATTTTCTTTGCCTCTGAACCACATAATTGTGAGGGGTTACTTATAGTGTAGACTAATTGAAATAATTTTTTTGTTGCTATGTTTTTCTGAAAGGTAATATTTAGAATTCATGACAGTTAAACTGCAACAGAGGGATTCATAATTTATAATAAAATTTCGTTATTATATTGGTCTTTTTTATGGATTCTTAACTGTGGTTCTCCTTCTGTGAATTTGTATATTGTATTATTAGCTTACATGTAGTATGACATTTAAAATAGTTTATTTCTAATATACATAGAATTACTAACATTCTTATGAGTATTTAATTACATTTTGATTTAGCCATTAACTAGATTAGTTATTAAAGTTTTTCTTTGAACTTTATAGAGCAGGGAATATTTTTAGAAATGCACTGATCTATATGATTTCTTTATGAGGATGTTTATCAGGTGGGTATAGTTTAGGTAATAGCAGCACAATGATTAATGGGCCTGTGCAGTTATTGGATTTAATAATAATCAAATTCCAAAAAAAAGCAATCAGTGTTGAGCCATTAGGTAAACACACAAAGGTTTGACCGAGACTTAGATGGGAGGATTGTGTGTTCTGATCTTATGGATTTGATGGGGTTGGATGGAGGAAGGTTGGCAGTGTCAGCATCAAGGTTCAATATGCCTTTCTATTGATTTATTTATGATATTTGCTTGCCAAGACTACTTGAATGCAATGACTGTATTTTGAACAAGTGAAGCTATCAAATGTATTTAATTTTATTTTGTTAGATTCCAACTTTCATTTCTAATAACTCAGGCTGAGTTGATGTTTAATTTGTTCCATTTTGTTTCAGTAATAAAAAGTACTGTTTTTCTTGATGACATAAATGATTTTGGAGCTGTTAATGAAGTTTACAAGAAATGTAAGTATACACTTGTTTTATAGTCTGTCTAATATATATTATAGATACTAATGCTATCTAATCCTGTTGCATAATTGAAGAGTGCAAGTAAGGAACAGGCCAAATCCTATTTTTAGAATTTTCGAGTAAAGCAAGTTTTTCACAACTATCATAAACATTTTTGTTCTGTTTTTTCCAGAAATTTGACATTTTCTTAGCCATTCAGGAAAGAATCACAACAACAAATAACAAAATATCACTATATTCAAAAATTATAAAATATGCCAAGGTCACAAAACACTGGGGAAGAACATGTCATATATTCAGGCTGTAGGTTAGTTTCACATATTAATTCTGACATACCACGAAACATCATCAAGTTTTTCAAATCTTCTTTTTCCTCTTGGGAAATCCAATAGGTTTTTCTTATACACGTTTCAGAAAGTAGGAAATGTTTTCAGGGAAAGGAATAACATTAATTCCCTGATTAAGGTTTGCATATCTGGTATGTTTTGAATTTTTTTTTCTGGCTACTTTAGGTCCAACAAACAAATGAACTGATGTATGACCTGTTGTATGTATGGAGCGCCCTCGACTTTGTCTAGATGGCCTCTTTTTCTCCAGGTTTGCTCTTGATAGCCTGTTCTTTCCTTATATTATTTTTCAAACACTTATTTCACTCATTTTGACCCATTTTCCCTCTGAATTGACTGCACTATTGGATTGGGGATCCAAAAACCTATAAGATGCCATCATAAACTCAATTCAGCAAAAAAAAGGACTTGATCAATTTTTCCACAGTACTCTTCAATAGTAATAAGATGACACTCTCGATTTAAAAAAAAAAATTTAATTAAATGATTATTATTTATGATTATCTTTGTAATAAGAATTGCTTTCCATAAACAAACATTCATCACTAAACAATCCAAAATATAATTATGCATTGGTAGATTTATACCTGAGAACAAATATTTTTCCTCTTTTTGTTGTGGCCCTCAAACCCTGTGAAAAAACTTTTTTTTTTTTAAGGTTTCTCGAGATGTCAAAACATTCTTTGATTATTATTCAGAAGAGTTATTTTTATGATTTAAACATCAATAGTTTAAATATTTTGACTGACCTTGATATATTCTACTTTTCCCCTCTGCTGGTGAGCAATACTTTTTTATTTAAATAATTTAAATGAATAAGTTTCCTACTTATATTTACTTACATTACATTTACAGTTGACTTAATATAGCAAATTGGCAGCCCCCTGATCTAGATGGCTGGCCATCATAACGGTAGTCCAATCATGTTCACACTGCTCCTCCCATTCAACTTTTTTCTTTTGGGTCATTGACTTTCCCTTGTCTTGTAACTTAGGGTATTATCAAAGTTGGAATACTATCAAAATAAAATATATGATATATAGCTGAAAAGCACACCTCAATAACAAGATCTACATGGACTGAAAATCATTCCAAAAAGTAGACCATGTTTGAATACCTTGACTTCACACTAGTCTTAGTAAATGACAAACTGCCAGAAATGGCAATCACAGACTCTCAGTCTTTGTCTCTTTCAATAAAGTTGAGGGTATACACACCATGATAAAGTAAATTATGATATGGCTGTGAAACCTGAACTTTGATAGGCATTATAGAAAGTTGAATCGATAGATCTGAAGGAGAATCCCTATGCATATAATTTCAAACATCTGAGCCTGGTAAAATTTAATTCACACAATAACGACAACCAATGAATATGATAGGACACAAAAAGAAACTTATCTAGGGATTACGTGTAAAGCATAATAGAAACACAGTGGGTAATAATTGATGCCTTCTTTTGAAAAAAAAAAAACATGATCTCGAGGATTTTTTTTTTTTTTGAAAATTTGCTCTGTAAAATTGTTGTTATAAAGTTTAATTTTGATCATTTTTAATCATAGTTTGATTTCATTTTCATCATATGTTTCGATAGCCTGAGTTTTCAATAGTTTAAAGTGTTCACAGACGTGTTTACCCCAAACTATCGACAATCTACTTTGGATGGAATAAACTAAGATGCAGGAAAATTAACAGAATACATGTAATAAATTGGAAAGCAATTTTCCAATAAAGAGATGGATAGGGAAAAAGATTTATATTTTTATTATTTATTGAATACAGGCAGCGAATGGGCCTAATTTCTGAAACTGGCCTTTTCTCAACTCTGCACTGCTTATCTTATCCCTAGGGCAGCCCAAATATTCAACTCTGAAATAGACTTTTTTATAGCAGTCATCCAGTTTTTGTGTATCATTCTTCATTTGTGGTCATTTTTTATGCATATATTAGTTGTATTAAACATTTTAAAGATATTTACCAGTCCAATAAACCATATTAGTTCATAAAATTGTTATAATAAATATATTTCAATTTTTTCTGTATAGATTTCCAGGAGCCATACCCAGCGAGATCATGTTTTCAGGTTGGGAAGCTACCCGTTGTGAGTTAATTAACATTTACTTTTTACATTATCACCTTTTGTTTTTATCATATTATTTATGTTTGCTAATAATATTTGTTATTTTAATTTTTTTAGGGAGCAAAAGTGGAAGTTGAGGTGGTAGCAATATCAGGGCCATTAGAAACAATAAGTAATCTTTAGAACAACATAAAAGTCATATTGTAATTTTAATTTACACATGTTATTGGTATTCTATATTTTAAAAATATTATGTGTCCATGAGATAAATGATAAACTGTGTAGTTCATGAATATGTACAATAATACTATATTGAATAAAATTAATTAATGCAAGAAGAGAGTCAGTGTTCCAAGAATATTGATTTTACCTTACTAAGTATCAAAAGCCTGCTAAATACAGTGCATATCATAAATAAGTTATCTTTCTTAATTTTCTACTTTAGTTAGTTAATTGCAAAAACACATTTTATATAAATATAATTTACTATATAATAGTTTTATTGGTGTATTTTATAAATAAAATACATTTGTATTTTTCTCTTCAACAAAAAAATAATCAATGAACAAAAAATTAATCAATGGAAGACCTTTTCATGAATGACAAAGATAGCAATTAGATCTGTGAAAGAAGAAAAATGCAAAATATGATCCAAAATATACACCATTTCTTTATTTTACTGTTGGGGACTGAAGTTATCTGGTCAGTGACAGAAATTATGATAATAGCCTTTCATAGAAAACCTTGCATAAGTTCAATTGTCTGACAAAATTTATGATTACATAAATTAAATAATGGACCACAGAGTTATTATTATAACGACAAAATTATATGGGCTCAAGTTTTATTTATAAAAGCTAATGAACAAGCAAATAAATACCTTAGCTAAATCAGCATAAAACAATAAGTTACCATTTGAATGCTCTTTGACATGTTTGACTCACACAAAAAATATGTATTAAAACTGAAATAATCAGGAATTGGAATAAAGCTTGGCACCAAAAGATAAAGGGTCGACCTTTATATAAATTTATCCCACATATAACATTAACCAACCATGAAAAAATCAAAAGCACACGTAAACTAACACAATTACTAACTGAAAATGGATAAAGTAAAGATTATTTCTAACATTTTCACCTCACTCCTTCTCTCTGAGATGGACAAACAACATAAACGTTTAACCTCATACTCAACATTAACTCCCAATTTGAAAAGGACAGACATAGTTTGATCAGGAGCATAGTACTAAGTGGTAATAAATGGCCACTTCAATAAAATAAAATATACTGAAATTACTTTATGGAAATAAAAAAAATCATAGTAAACATTGATTTCCATTTGCTAGAACTAAAGAAAAAGAAAAAGGATTAGCAAGGAGAAGAATTTAAGAAGTAACCACTATTAATTTTGTGTTTTACAGACAATTTCCTTTCAAATTATTCAGTTGTTTTTTTTCTTGCAATGAACATATTTTGTACCATAATTATTTTTATTTTTTTAATATTTTCTTTTAAATCTGTTAATTCATATCTCACTACATAAACAATATAATATTAAGCTTGAACCCACAAGCAAATCATGTATTATGCAAAATGCATGGAGCATGATCTATTTTAATCAAATACACGCCTCTTCCATAAGGTTACTATAGAAGGCAAAACAATAAAAAAAATTGGATTGTGAACATTGACTTTTATTTTAGGATTCTTAACAACTTTTTTTTTTTTTTTTTTTTGTTAGTGAGCTCATGAGAACTATTCATTTGCCACAAAGTTTAAAACATTATTTCTGATGTTATGAGAAATGATTACAAAATTAATAATTTGTCAATAATTCTAAAAATTTGCCATCTTTGAGACACGGAATTCTCTCAAAGCAATTAACTCAAATACTACAGTTACCATTTGTATACTGTATATCAATGTCAAACTGTATCAAATAAAAAATTGAGATTTTTTTAGTTTTTTTTATACATATCCTTAAGAAGAACTTCCTTTCACCAACAATTTACCAAATCCTTGGATAGTCGATCAAGAGAGATATAAATCCAGGTTTGTTGGTTAACGGTCCAGAATATGGACATGAACTGCTAATTTATGCTTAGGTTTTAATAGGAGATAACAAATATTTCATAAATGGTTTATTTAATTCCTATGAAAAAATAATAAACACTTTAAAAAAAAAAATTGGAGCCCTGGAGTTGGAGAAGTAGGAGAAGACCAACTGGAGCCCTGGTGGCTGCATCTTTTTCATTGTTTTGTCACATAGACTTTTTGAAAAAAAGGTTAATTTTTTTTTCTTCTAGGTATTTTGAGGCATGAAAACAGTCTTTGATTAATATTTAGAAGAGTTGGTTTTGTGATTTAATTATCAATAGTTCGAATATTTTTACTGACCATTTATTGGTGTATGGGTAAATATGCAAAACTTTTACTTCTTTAAAACTGCAATTTATGTTGTATGAAGTTGTAATGAATGTATTCCAAGGCCAGCACAAACATTTGTCTCTGAAATAGACTGTTTTGTAACAATGTGTGGTCTATATTTGGTTACTTTCATGCATGTTTTACTCGGATTAAACATTTTTATCATGGAGAACAATCCAATAAACCAAATCAGTTCAAAACATTTTAATTACATATTTATTAAAAATTTTTTTCTTCACAGATTTCAAGGAGCAGTTTCCAGAAAGACACATTTTCATGTTGGAAAGCTACCCTTGGTGAATAAATTAACATTTACTTTTTACGGTGTCACTTACCTTTTGTTTCTATCATATTATTTATAATTACCTATAATTGTTGTTATTTTTAATTTATAGGGAGAAAAAGTGGAAATTGAGGTGGTAGCAATATGTGGGCCATTAGAAACAATAAGTAATCTTTAAAACAAAAGTTATAATTGTTATTTTAATTTAAATAAATTATTTTGCAACACATTTTATTGGTATTCTACATTATAAAAAATATAAAAATATTATATGTTCATGAGATAAATCAGTGTAAAAATTATAAATGATAATTCATGAATAACTGTACAATAATACTACATTGAACAAAATTAATAAATGGAAGAAAAAAATAAGTGAGCGTGCCAAGAATATTGATTTTGCCTTGCTAAGTATCAAAAGCCTGCTAAATATAATGCATAGCATAAATAAGGTATCTTTAGTAATTTTCTACTTTAGCTAGTTAATTGCAAATATACATCATATATCATTGTATTTTACACTATAATAGTTTTATTGGTGTATTTTACAAAATAAAAAATTAATAAATAAATACACATACTTTATTTATACATGAATTATATATTAATAATGATACTGGACAAAATATTCATTTATATTATCTTTCTTTAGGCAGCTTCAACGCCATCTCTTACTCCATTTTTTTCATTGTTATTCTCTTCACCACTCCCACTTGAAGGTTTAGTTGCATCTTCTTCATCCTTTTCTTTTATAACTTCATCATCATTTTTTGAAATCCTTTCTGAATCATGTAATTTATCCGTCTCCTTAACAGCATTTATTTCTGTCACTTCTGAACTATTTTCTTCTGTGGCTAGTGGAGCATTTATTTCAGTTGTTGCTTGATCATTTATTTCAGCTGCTGCTGGAGTGTTTACTTCAGTTGCTACAGGAGCATTTATTTCAGATTCGGATGTTCCTAACTTGGTTGACGTCTCATCTATCTTTTCAGCAACATTCATGAGGTTAGTAGCAGCTTCCTGAATGCTATCTTTGTCATTTTCATTATTTCCCTGTTTTGCCATATCAGCTTCCATTTCTTTTAAGTCCTCTTCAATTTCTTGCTTGATATCTTCTAATTCTGATGCTGGAAATTTTTCTGAGCTGTCATCAGGCCTGGTCCAGATTTCTGGTGAATGTACCCTGTGACAACAGTTAGGTGATCCTTCGGAACTGAAATCATGAGCACCTAATATAAGCTCTTATAACAATGTTCTCTCCCTATTCGTCTAATCATAACCCTCTCTATAAGCAGTGAATTTTCACAAAAAATTAATTTAAAAAAAAAATTAGTTTTTTTTTTAATATAAAAGTAAGTTAAGACTTTTTTAAATAAAATAATTTTAACTTTAAATAACTGATAGACTAGGTGTTTTTTTAAAAAAACCTGTCTTCTTAATGCAACCTAAAAAGAAAGCAAAGCTGCAATAGACAGAAGCTACTAGTGCAGATAATTCATATTGACTTGATAGCACACAATACAATAATATAAGCATGCAAAGCTGATATTAATGAGAAAATATCTTTTGTTATTAGATTTAGTGTAATATGACCTATACTATTATTATTTCAAATAGGATATATTATTATTTTATAATTGTACTTAAAAATTAAAATGATAAGAAATGCTTTGATTAGTAACAACTTTGACACAAAATAAAAACAGTTAAATTCACTATATGTTTTGTTCCAAGACTTTTTGAGAATTAATACATATAGATATGCCAGTATTTATGTACTTAGGGTCAGCAGTAAGAAGAAAATAATTCTACAAAATACAGTGCAAGTGTTTGTTATTTTTAACATGCTGTTGTATGGATTATTGTGATAATCACGGATTTAACAAGTGATTTTATTTATATCATTTTTATTACAATTAAACTGTAATATATATTTAAAATCATGTATAATCTCTGGTAGGAACTACCATTGTAACATGCGTACTAGGCTCAATAATGAACTACAAATTTGATTACTTCTATACTTCCAACTATATTCATGGTATCAGTACTCATCAAATATACTAAAGCTTATTCAATTTACCAAACGTGTTGTGTTTTAGCCACTTATGTACATTGTGAAAACAAATACAAATTTCACACAGCATATCTGCGGTGTATGCAATTAATAAATTACTCAAAAATGCTACGAATAATGAGCGAATAATAACTAAATAATAATTAGTGACCTCATGACATTATTTCTATAATGTAAGGCACTATCGGTTTCTTTCAGCGTATTGTACAAGGTATTGCTCATCACATTACTTTTACAATCTTCATCACATATGGTGAAAATTTTGAATCTACCTAAATTACATTATTATTTATAGCAATAGATATGAACCTCTAAATTATGCAATTATCAATAATAACAACCTTCAAATAAATATTAGAAAAGGTTTTTAAAAAACATACATTTCGAAAACTTTGAAATTCATACTTAGCATTATTCATATATATAGCATTATGAATTAATTATTTGTCTGTTTTGAATCCATAAAAGAAATTTTTTTCAGTCATTGCTATAAACAACACAGCATTAGTCCTAGTTTAAATGAGCTTAATACTTAACAGTCTGGAGTATCAATTGTATATATATATATATATATATATATATATATATATATATATATATATATATATATATATATATATATATATACATACACAAGATTTGTTGTATATTACAACTAAATTAATTGAAGCATTAGAATTTTTTAAAGTATAAAATATACATGGACAAGGTGATGATTGCTTAATAGATACTATTATTAAAACTCAAGCAAATGAACTTTTAGATGGGTATTAAACATCAAAGAAATATTTAATTACATACAGGTTATATCTTAGTCATTGAAAACTTAGATTCAAGGCAGTAGTAGCTGGAATAATGAGAAAATTTAGTAATTTTGGTTATTATTTTACTTAGTAACTAGTATCAATCAGTTCTTTTAAAATGTTGAGCGTAAACATTTTACTAATATTTCATATTTTAATATAACTGATTTGATGGCAGTTGTTGGTAATAATGATAAATACTAAGCTCAGGTAAACCAGGCACATATTTCATGTACAGCTTATCTGAATCATAAAAAGAAAAAATAAATTAATATTTAAACATGGATGTGCAACATCAGGGAAGCATAAAGATTTAAGATTTTAATTATAATAATTTTCTATACATAAAAGAGTAGGTAGGCTGTGTCATCCTATGTTTTAACAAAGAAAAGGCAGTTTGCTGGTGTTCAATGTACATCAAAAAGGATAAATGGATAATAATCTTTGACATTTTTCTTTTTTATGAATATTTTTTTATTTCCTCTATTTAATGGAAGTATTACTTGTCTTATTTTTCGGCATTTTATCATCTTTATTTCATCTTAAACTTTTGTTTTGTAGCTTTGATAATGGCTATTATAGTTTTTGGCCGAAATGTTGGCATGAATAAATACATTTGTATTGTTCTAACTGATTCCTGAAAGAAAAAGTCTATTACTTGAATTTATCTTATAGTCATGCATCACAATGAATAAATAAAATTTCAGAAATTTAATTTATAATATTTGAAATCTAATTAAAAAATTATGAAAATAAAACAAATATTTAAATTATACGTTAATTCCATACTTTGTTAACTTTGAGTTTTTATCTATTCTGTACTTACTGCATAGAACTTTTTAAACTGTATTTAAATTAGTTTTCTTGAACACCAGCAAGCTAAAGCAATAAAATATTTGAACTTAATGATAACAGACAGAATCAATTAGCAGTTACACATTTTATAAATAATTACACATTTTCTAAAAATCATGAATTATTAAAATGATTTCCTAATTTAACGCATTTCTTTTTCTCTTAAACAGAAATATAAACAATGAACAAACTGTTTATCGATGGAAGACTATTTTTATGGATGACAAAGAAAGCTGTTATATTTATGAAAGAAGAAAAATACATGATATGACGCACCTTATCTTTAATTTACTTTTGGGGGTATGAAGGTATTTGGTCAGCGACAGAACTTATGACAATAGCTTTTCATGGAAAACCTAATATAAGTCCAGTTGTCTGACAAAATTTATAATTACAAAAATTAAATAATGGACCTCAGAGATATTATATTCATGATAAAATTATATGGACTTAAATTTTACTTCAGTTTGTAATAAAATAAAATAAAAATATGCCATATATTTATTTAATTTAACATTTATGTGGATGATAATGCATAAAAGATTCATGCTGAAAGTACATATTGAACAATGTTGAAACTATCACAGATATTTACTTTTATTGGAAAAAGTAATATCAAAATCCAGCTATATTTTTAATGAATGTCATAAATAATAATAATCTATTAATAAATGAAAATTATTAAAGTACTCCTGTCGTTAATGATTGTATCTATGATTTAGAACATATTATTTTTATTACTTCTAAATTCAATGCATATTCAATTGAATAATTAATTAATTTTGAGACAAAATTATTATTGAGCCAACAGATAAAAATAAATAGATCAGAAATCTTAGAATAAAGTAATAATAGTAAAAGATTGTATAACTACTTGTGGACTTGTTATGGCTAAAGTTTATGCCAGTTAAATAAAAATGTAATAATTAATTTCAGCTAATTGACTCTGTCTTAAAAACTTCACCTGCACCATCACTTACTCCTTTTTAACACTGTCATCCTCTATGTCTTCAAGAACAGCTTCACTTGTTTTTTTAATTTCTTCTTCTGCTTTCTGTACATCTTCTTTAGCTTTTTCCACTTCTTCAAGTGCTTTCTCTGTTGTGTTTTCTACTTCTGCTTTGGCTTCCTCCTTAGCTTTTTCAATAGCCTCTTCCGCAGCATTTTTTTCGGAACTGAAAACTGATGTTACCTTTTCTTCCACATCCTCTATTATTTCTCCAGCCTTCTCTTTAACTGCTTCACCAGCCTCTGCAATGCAAAGTGGCAATACTATTATTTTGTAGAAATAGATATCCAAATTATAATAACCTATTTTGGGTAATATATATATTTAACAATAATGGGGGTTTTATTCTATATTAAATTTGTAAACAAATGTACATTTCAATATATAATATTTTTTAAATTTAAAATAATATATTTTTAATTTTAATAACAGGAAAATTTCTGGAATTATTAAAGGCAATAAAAACAACAGAATTATTTAAATGGTTACATCTATTTTGAACAGTGTACATAACTACAATTCATCATGAATATAATTCGTGTTTGGAGTCTTACATGCCGCAGGTGATATCAGTTCAAATATGTATTCACATTTTGTTGGTTCCATAACTCTTACAACTTCATTTGTTAGACCACAACTTACAATAACCTTCACTGTTCTTTGATATTCCTTCCAACAAAATTCACCTTTGTCATAGAGCATTGTTTTGTAATCCTTATCTAACCATCCAGCCCAGGTACCAAGTATGGTTTCAGGTCCATTGACACTATATGACTGTGATATTTTATTAAAAGGACATATTCTATAATGAAAATTTTGGTCAAAATATTTAAAGCACTCCCCTTCCAATATAGCAAATTCATTATCTTGTCCATAGTCCTTTGATAATGCATTTTTAAGAGAGGCGATTTCTTGTTCTAAGCTTTCTAACACATCCTTAGCTGCTTCATAATCAGAGCAGGCTTCCTTAGATTTTTGAATGATTTCTTTTTTACCTGCATCATACATACCTTGAGCTCTTTCACTATCAGATTCCCAAATATAATCAGACAGTTCACGTTTTGACCGCATAAAATCAATCTTATCAAACAGATATAACTGCTTTAATTTTTTCCAAGCAGTTTCATAAAATACATATCGAGAAATATCTTCGTTGGAATCAAAAAAATACTCAAATTCTTCCTTAGATACCATACCATCTTTGTTCTCATCAAATACCGCCCTTTGTAATATTTCTTGCGGTTGTAACATGTTATCATGATTAGCATCAACAGCAGAGAATATATTATTTGCTACTTTCTTTTCTTCTTCCTCCTTCTGTTCTTCAATTGATGATTCGGCACTCTTCGGATTTAACAGATTCAGTTTTTGTCTTTCAATAATATTTTTCTGGTACTCTTTTTCTCTCAAAACTTCTTTATGTTTTAACCTTTTTTTTTCAAGTTCAATTATTGCTAGCTCTCTTTTCATCTTAATTTGATTTCCCGTTGCTGCTAACTGAAGCCTTATTTGGTTTCCAAGAACGAACAATTGGTCCTTCATTTCTCTTGACTGATTCGCTTTGAAACCAATAATGTCGCATTTGTATAAACATTTTCCAGTTAAATATTCATCTGAAGCATCACAGCAATCACAGTATCCATCATTCACTCTTGATGATGGAATAGTTTGGGATACATAGCCAACATTCTCACAGTAAAATGTACCGTTTGGACAAGCAGAAGTTCCTGGTTCATCGGAGCCATCATTGCAATCGCAATAGTCATCATTTACATAAGCGAACGGTATCGAATGACTTCCATCAAAACAAATAAAATCACTTGATGGATCGAACAACTCACTTCTCGGTAATGGGACTTGAACTAGGCCAATGATTGTTGTACTTAAGGTACATAGTAATTGAAGAATAACAAGCATAGCTTTTGTTTACTATAACCATACATTAGAATATTAAATAGTCATTGTGCATTTGTTTCTACTTGATAGCTGCCAGAACTGTCTCAAATAAGATCACTCCTCATATATTCAATTGAACATAGTAAAAAACCAAATGATGTACAATAAACACAATTTGGACTACTTTAGCCCACGAAGATGAGATGATTGAAAAATGTTAAATATTTTCGTATTTGATTGGTAGATTATAATTTGTATAGATAAAGTTTCTTTTTGTATTTTTCATTGACCTGATTGGTAAAAATGATTGAATTACGATAGTTGTAGCTATACCTTGGAGTTATAGACAAGTGGAGGGGGCTTACCTCTCAATCAGTGCTGCCGATGCTCCCAAAATACCCGCCACCAAGCATAAAAATTCCCATTTTTACCGAGAAATACCCGCCAATGCCCGCCACCAAGCATAAAAATTCCCGTTTTTACCGAGAAATACCCGCCAATGATTGAAGTAATACCCGTTTTCGGGAATTATCTTTATTAACCCAGCGGGGGGGGGGGGGGCATCAAATACTTACTCATAAAGGGGCGCCAAATGGTCCGCAAAACAAAAAATTACTGGATAATTTTTATATTTATTATTTTATTTTTATATTTATGATTTCTGGAAAATATATTTTAAATTTAGTGCCAGTGTAGTATAATAAATGTTAATTTATATTACTGTATTAACCTCAGGCCCGGAACTAGGGAGGGGCAGAGGGGGCACGTGCCCCGGGCGGCAGATTTTAGGGGCGGCAAAATTTGAAAAGTTTATAAGAAAAGTAAGTTATTAATAAATTTTTCAAAACAATTACAATACAATCGATATTGTTTAATATTATTTCTTTTTTTTCTTTTCTCCATAATTTATAAACTCTATTATACTGAACTACGGAGGTATTGTATTTTAATGGTGTAATAGGGTGGGGGGAGGGGGCGGCAAACTGGTCTTTGCCCTCCCTGACAAATCTTCTAGTTCCGGCCCTGATTAACCTTCTCAATTTCTTAACCTTTTTTAATTAATCAACCTTTCAATATTTACCTACATTATTATTTTGCTGGGTGACTAAAAGAAAAGGAAAGTGGACAGGTACAAAATATAATATTAGGAATTATTAATAAAAAAATTAGTATGTAAAAATTTTATATTTTAATAACATCTAATTTGTTTAATTCAGACTTTTATTTATGATTTATCACAAACTGGCACATATAAAGACTAATAAGAGGCAGACTTGTAAATATATATATATATATATTTTAAATAAATTATTTTTATTAAAAAAAACTCCAAATAAAATTATTATCTTATTATCTAATATAATACTTAATCACTATTGCCTTTATTTTCAAGGATCGCCAATTATCATATTATCTAATATAGTTCTTAAAATAACGTCATACAAAAATACGTGTCAAAAGCCGCACTCAAACATTCAAGTGAGCATCGAAGAAAGGACAGAAGCGCGAGTGGCGGACATCTGAGGAATTGAACGGCTTTCATCCTCCTGATTGTCGTCGAAGACTGACTGACCTATTCGATTCTTCCTTGACCGAAAAAATATTACAACCGCTATTGAACTTTTTGACGACAATTGTTGTTATCAATTTAGAAAAAGATAACGATGTAATAGGTATTAACATAATCAGTTATGGAAAGCAAAAATACCCGAAACACCCGTTTAATCAGGAAACAAGGTCCCATCATCATCAGACTGAAAAAACAGTATTTAATAATTTATTATTATCACTCTATATTTTCAACATCTAAACAATACTATTCATATTTCTATCCATCACAATGTATATCTTATAAATTATCTTTAAAATGATTTCTTGGTGTTACACACCGTGTCTGTTTCTCTTTTCATAGTCATAGAATAAATCATCATAAAAAACCTAGTGGGTACAAGGGTCAATCCTAATTTCTACTGTGTTTTTTAGTACTAAGTTGGCCAATCTTATTATTATTAATTCATTAATTATACTAGCATATATGGATCCTATTTTATCTGTGTCTGTTTTGTAGTTTATTGCATTATTTATTGTTTTATTAATGTATATCGCTTCTTTTATTTTTCTATTGTGTGTTTTGGTTTCGTGTTGTAAGATTTTAACGTTATCAAAATTGAATTTGTGGTTCAGTTTTTTGTACCTGTTCTAAAAGGGCTGTTTTATTTGCTAATTTTTTTAGTGTCGTATTTATGTGATTAACTCTCTTTTATATAAATTCTGCTTAGTTTCTCCAATATAATGTTTTTTGCAATCCAAGCAGTCAATCTTATATATGACATCTTTTTATTCATATGTTCTATTTCGTTCTTTGTTATTATTTTTTATTTTATTCCTGTTATATAGGGCAACATCTATTTTAAAATTTTCATTTTTTCCATTCTTCGAGAGAGAATATGAGGTTAGTGAACTATAAAATTAAATATGTTAATAGTAAAAAAACAAAGATAAAATAAACCTAAATGGATAAAGAAGGATGAATCGAGTAATAGATTATTAAATTTTTATAGCCACCCACCTCCTCCACCAATAACTTAATACCATAGAAACTTATAAAAACACAGCTATAATATTAACAGATGAAATTTACACTAACGAAATAAAAGAGAGATTATTAAGGATTTTGGGAGACAATATGGTGCCCACTAAAATAATTAATAAATGTGGCATAGAATATAAATATTAATAATGAAAAAAATAATGAAACTAATGGAAATAATAAAAACAAATATTAAGAAATGAAATAAAAAGCATAAATGATAATACTGAAAACCAAACACAAATAATAATAATAAAAATAGTGTAATGGAACAAAAGAAAATAACCGAATATTATGATAATTCAATGAATAATGAAAATAAAATAAAAGAAATAGGTCAAAGGGTTATAAATAATGAAAAAATAACTACATAAAATAATGCAATAAACTACAAAACAGACACAGACAAAATAGGATCCATATATGCTAGTATAATTAATGAATTAATAATATAAGATTGGCCAACTTAGTACTAAAAACAACAGTAGAAATTAGGATTGACCCTTGTACCCACTAGGTAGATGATTTATTCTATTGACTATGAAAAAGAGAAACAGACAGTTATTTAAAGATAATTTATAATATATACATTGTGATGGATAGAAATATGAATAGTATTGTTTAGATGTGAAAATATTGTCAAACATTTTCCCGACTTTTCGGGAAAAAAATACCCGCATCGGCAGATATTTCATTGAAAATATTAAGAGAAAGGAAGGACTGTAGGAATCCTAAACTCATCCCTGTGGAATAAAAAATGTTTCCCTTTAAAAAAAAAAGATGATTATATCTTTCCTTATCACCATAAATTGTCCACTGCTCTCAATAGAGGCCATAGTATAGTTTTTCTGAACAGATTAGAGAGTAGATTGAAGGATGTCTGAGGGGAAATTGTGGATAGGGGATTGTAAGAAAGATTTGGCAGGGAGGCAGCCATTTTGGAGTGCACCGACTAAAACTATATAAAAGAACAAAACAAATTACAATAAAGTTTGTATTATCAGTATATTAACCTCTTATCAGTTAAAGGAAAAAAAAACAAAATGAATTAAAAAAATTTTGGTTTCCTAGCCTTTATAGTTTTACAACAAGCTAATATTTTTATGATTTAATAATCATTGCAGATTTTTAACTACTTCATTATAATCATGCATTTGATATTAACTAGCCATTTCAATTTTTTAAAATTAGCTGATTAGAAAACATTTTTTATTTTAGTGATTTATTCACTTTAGTGATTTACTTATTTTATTTATTATAAACCCTTTCAATTGCCGTAGCCCATGTGAAATGCAAGTCGCTTCTTTCACCTAACACCTTACACCAACAACCCCAATTTATTGTTAGCATCGTTTTGTGGGGCGTGGTTATTCTAAAATACGGTTATTTATAGATATTTTAAAATATGTTTTGGTCGCAATAATAGGTTATTTTAAAGATTACGTTATTTTTGGTCACTTCACGGAACAATATACGGGAAGGGCTTCTCCTTAGTACTATAACTCCATGAGCTATACGTATTGAATTAATTCTCTAGCATTAGTTGTACATGAACATTGACACCAACTTGAGCAGTGAACATTCAAGAGGTTACAAAGCTCTATGGCTTGGATTGGAAGGTTGAGACTTAATTAGTGTTGTAAAATAAAAATGATCGAGGATTACAGGATATAGGACAGTACTATTACAGGATCGAGTCGAAGCAATATCTTACTGTACTGGTTGGTCACTGTTTAATTGTCCAACCGCCGGAGTTAATTTGATTGATTCTCCTTGAAATTTCCTTCCAAGTTTATTTAATCATAGATACAGGTTACGAAACTTTTAATACACTCGCGTGCGAAAAAACCGGCGCACCTTGATTTTCATTAAAAAAATATTAACTAACGGAATAATGTTGTGATTGAACCAGCACACATATAGGCCAGGGCATAAGTGATAACTTTACAATAATCCGTTGCAGTAATCTTCTCTAGGAATAACAAAGAAGGGCCCAAGTTTGCAGATCAACATATCCCCAGTTAGACTTCAGTTCTCTAGAAGAGTGCAATGAACACCCTTGTGTAGTTTTTCTAATTTTCTTTGACACACACTAATCCAATGCTACCCAATATGGTGTTGGATGCCACGGTAGTCATTCAAATCGTAGCGTTAATTGAGGACGGAAGAAGTCAGCTATACGCGGCCGGCACGCTAGAGGTACCGGAAACGAGGGTGCGGCGGGCGATCCAGAGGTACCGGGAGACGAGCAGCTACTCGAGGAGGTCGGGATCAGGTCGGCCGAGAGTAGCAAACCAAGCTGACAATCGATTTTTTTGAAATGGAGACTCTAAGGAACTGCTTCCACACATCTGTAATGACTTGCCACCGGCTTCGTGTTGCTGGAGGTGTGCATGTCTCCTTGCATACAATAAGTAGCCACTTGGCTGAAATAAATCTACACTCTAATATTCCTGCTTCCGGCCCTCTCTTCACTGCAGCTCAGAGAACACTGTTCTATCAATCAAAGAGAACCGTTTTGTTCGAGAACACGTTGCCTGGACTGAAGCTGATTAGGCCTCTGTTCTCTTTTCAGATGAATCTAGAATTGGCCTACATGCTTCAGATGGTCGAGCTAGGGTCTAAAGAAAATGAGGAGAACGCTAAGCTCAGTGCAATGTTGTAGGTATAGTATAGTTCGGAGGAGTGTCGGTGATGGTGTGGGGAGAGATTTGTTTAGAAGCAAACACAGACCTTCATGTGGTCCGAGGGCCATGCCTCAATGCACAAACTTATATAAGAGATATCCTTAAAGAGTATGTAGTCCCTTTTGCGCCGTTCATTGGCCCTCATTTTATGTTTTATGCATGATAATGCACGGCCACACCTCGCCAATGTTGTTAGTGACTTCCTTGATGAGGTCGGTATCCGAACCTTGGAGTGGCCATCTCGCAGCCCGTATCTCAATCCTACAGAGCATCTGTGGGACCATCTTAAGAAGGCCATCCGACAACAACATAACCCTCCAGGAGCATAGAACAGCTGTAGAAGAACAATGGGAGCAGATTTCTCAAGATCGAGTGGCCAATCTTATAAGGAGGATGCAGGTTGTTATTCAAACAAGGGGAGGAAACAATGGATATTAAAGGCCTTGAATTGTGTGTTTCTTGCATATTGTAAACAAAGTTTAGAGGTTTCATTTTTTTTATCATAAAATCAATAAATGTTTACTTTTTTGTTTGATAATTTTTTTTGCTTTAAATTGCATGTTTTATGACTTGTCTTTTTGTGTCATATAAACAGAATATATCCGCTACATATAAAAAAAAAATTGGCAAATTTTATTAAGTTGTGAAAGAGAAAAAACAAAAAATATGCGAACATTCAAGGTGCGCCGGTTTTTTTTACACATATACACTTGAGTGTATATGTGTTAAACAAAATATCGTTACGTCTTTCTAATATCGACGCATATTGCTATTAGTAGTGATAGTACAAAGGCAGAACAAACGCCAGGAGTAATTGCCATGTCCCAAAATAGTTTTCATACTATTTTTTCAGTTGATACAGATTCTATCATAAAACTTTATGGACAGCGCTCTGAAACGGTCTCCATTCTGTTACGTTTTTCTAATTAAATTAATGAAACAGTAAATCCCCGTTCAAATAGTTTTGAAGATCAACGTGTACTTACTAATTTTATGTATTTATCGGGTATACTTATCGTATTTGTATACTTATGTTGTTTAAATGAGAGGCATAATTATACTTGTTTTGGAATTAGTCAGCTTAGGAAAATTTGAGAGATATTGTGTCTGAAGTATAATATAAGTTATACCTTCTGATTTTACTGTTTACTGTTACTGAAAATATAAAAAGAGTAGCAAGTGCACAGGAATTGAGGATGTTAATAGTCAATGGCTTAGAAAAATCAATATTTAAAATTAAATAGAGAGGTGCTTAATCTGGTTCTGGACAGCCATCAATCTTGTAACGTACACAAAGGACCTGAAGAGTCGATAGTTACAAATGGTTTTTTTTAATATTTTTCTTAGAACTATTGTAGCATCTGTGAAGGCGTCCCTGAGATCCTGATATCCAGGTTACGGCCTATTAAAGGATAATGGCCGAGAGACCGGATCCTCATTCGTAATCGCAAGTAAAGTAACCAGATAAGGATAGGTCGATAGGTCATCCACCTACTGTTTACTCCTCGTCAGGTTATAGCCGGTTTAGCTTGGTTCAAACATCAAGAACTCTTGGGCTACTAAAAAAGATTGTGACTATGAATTCCTTCCTTTTTTTTTTTAATTTAAAAAAGCATTTAACATATTTTTGAAGTCTTGAAAAATCATTACCAAAGCATAGTTTAGTTTTATTACTTAATGGCACGTTTAAAGCAGTATTTACTCCAGAAAACAACAACTTTGTACGCTCCTTACATTGTTCAAATAAATTAGTTTATCCTCTCTTAAATACTGTTTAGCATTTAACCTTCAATGAAATTAATGAACAATAAGAATATTGGATCTATAGCCAACTGTAATCCACACTGCCAGTGAAGAAACTAAATATAAAAGAGTATGCCCTTAGATATAAGTTCAAAAATATTCCTACGAATATAAACCACCCCATCAACGTATCAGCTAATAAGATACCCATAAGTTGAATGGCATGTGGTTAAATTCACGGAAGGGTAATTCCATCATATATAAATCGACCTTCTAATATAAATTTACTTCATTTTAATATTTTTTTTTCATAACCTCTTCCATTAGAAGTAATTATAATCTAGTATTTGTGGAGACTGCGTCATTCATAAATCGCCATATTGCTATTTACACTGTTGGTTGCTTAGTAGCTGTTATGGGCCAATAAAACGAAGCTCAACAAGAAACTACTATCTTGACCTATGACCTTTCCAACCAATGCTAGCTGACCTTTATTACCATATCTTCTAGTTCCAACTCACGGATTATTAAATGGCTTTTATGTTAGCAGTTCATCAGCCCTTTCGAGATTGCGCAGAGAGATAACGTTATTACTTAAACTGGTACTTTTTTTTCAAGAGCTAGGGTAGGATAATTTCGCTACATTCCTTAGAATCACTCTACTTTCTTGCGTTTTTACGAGATTTCTTTATCTATAAAAAAAAGCTTTCAAATTTATTTTAAGTAACCGTAAATCTAAATTTGATATCTAGAACAATTGTTCACATAAATTTTATTAGTACTGTTATTAAATTATGTAACTTACTTACATATTAAAGATAATTAAGATAAAATTAAGATAAATCCAATCATTGGATTGTTGTTAATACAGAACTAATCACATTCTACAAATTGATTAAGGAGAGCGTTCAGAAAGATTTGACTTCCTGCCCGGCGACTAAATAACTTAAATCACTTGGTGGTTGCCTGCTGAGTGAGGTCTTGATCGCCCAAACGCCTAGGCACACTCGGCCAAGAATGGTCAATTGAAAGGAGTAGACACTCCGAAACACTAATCTCCAGGAAATAGCGTGTGATGTATCAGTAACGAAGAGCTTGCCCTGATTTGATCGAGGTCTACAGATACCAACCTGCTCTCTGTTCACATCTGGCCTAACATCTGTTTTATCGTTTCCTTCGAAATAGGATTACTATGCAAATAACAGGTTAGCTGTGTCTTTTTGGACAATAAATTGTGGAATAACAGTATTTCTGGATTCATAGCAGGTACCGCATCGTTTGGTTCCTTGCTTTACCTTTGCCATGGAAATATGCAATCTATGAAAAAGGGTTTTCATATAGACAAAATCATAAAATGTTAGTTTCCGTTTTAACCAACCAAAAGGATTTTGGATACTAACACACTTGCCAAATTATACTAGCCCAAAAGTAGCATAAAAAAGTTCATTATATTAAACATTATAACCAAATATTTAATATTGATATGTAAAACTATCACAATTAATATTTCCTTGGAGCGCCTAGCACGCTAATCTAATTGTAAATTTAATTCAGTGTTCGGTGACCTTATTTCAAATGTTGGGCATTCCTAATTTAAAAGTAAGATGAATCTTGTATTGTCATATTACACATCCATGAGCATTTTTGTACTGTCAGATGTTGATTCAGCAAGCTTATAAAATATTGCATTCAGTCTATCTTTATTTTTATAAAGATTTATATCTATCTCAATGAGGCTGAACAATGTGTATCCTGTTTTTTTTTTTCTTTTACAGATTTTATAATTAACTCTAGACATTAATTTTGATATCTCAAATACATGATAGATGATAATTTGAATTACATGTTAGGGAAAAAAGATAAATGTTAGCTGGAATCATTCAGATATTAAAATAGCCGAATCAATGGATTAAATCTAGTTAGAGGGAGAGAAGGAGATCAATGTTTTCGTGACTATATCCTGTTAATAAAAAAATGGCTGTAATGACCGACTGATTTTAGGTTCCTTGTATGGAGAAGAGGTTGAGATGGTGCATCTTTTAAATTCAGCCACCTTCGAACAGAACAACCTTGAGTCTGCAAGTATTTGTGGCATGCTTCCGAATGATGACGCAACATGATTACCAGCAGCGACATCTGTATAGGATTGGAGTTGTACACAGCCCCCGATTTCCTCTGTGCCAAGAGGATAGAATATAAAAACAGCATCCCTCTCCATATAACCCAGTCAATAAAGGTTTCGTGTCGCAACTAATTAGGGGAAAGCTGAATTTTTGCAGGGTGTTAGTACATAAAGTATACACTAAAAAAACACAAAGTAACGACTCCCCACCCCTCTTGCTTTCCGCCCCACCCCTTCAGCAACATTACAAGTACGGAACTCTGGTTATATGCTGACAGCTCGAAACCTAATTATGCTAACGGAGTGTTCTTTTTTTAATTTTACTTCTAATAATATTACAAACAAGTTATTTTATATACACTTTTTAAGTAGATAGCTTAGTTTCGCCGTAATACTTAATCATATACAGAAAACTGCCACTACTAAAAACAAAAAGTAACTTCAACAAATTATAGATTTTTATCATTACGCTTTGGGAAGAAAAGTGTTAAACGAAACTTATAGATAATATAATTAGCTTTAAAATAATGTGTCTCATAACGCATAACATTGAAACGATGGCTTCATAGAGAGCGTTGAAAGAGCAGTGGATACCGGTGCGCCGGTCCTAGCAGGGCCGTGCTGAGGTGCACAAACGCATATACTGCTATTCATGATCATGAATAGTCATTTAGTTGAACGGCAGCAACAATGTAATAACGTTTATTTTTAGATTATAACTTCCAAAGTGCATTTTTTTTTTTTTTTTTTTTTGCTATAATAATTTATAGTTTACTTGTATCACTGATATAGTACAAAATTTAGCATCGAAGATTCAACTCCAAAAATCTAAAGATCTGACTGCTGGATAATGTTCACTACCCTTAGCTCTAAATGTGATAAAAAGGCTTCCTCAAAATATCTTCGGGTTTAGGGGAAGGAGAGGGTGAAAGTCGTATGTTGTTGGCTGTCTGATCTCGGAACTCGGAAAACGTTACTTTTAGCACATATATACATAAAAAAGTAAAGCTGAATGGAAATGTGCAATGATCCACCCACTACATAAGAAGGGTGATAAAGCAGACCCGAACAACTACAGGAGTATATCAATTCTCCCAGTTACGTACAAAATCCTTTCTAAAGCACTATTAAATAGACTTGAAAGCCAGGCCGACCCTAAAATTGGTGAATACCATCCGGGATTTCGCAAAGGATGTTCCTGCGCAGTACAAATCTGGAATCTGAAAATGATTTTAAAAATCAGGGAAACTAGAAACACTGTAATCACATTCGTTAACTTCCGGAAAGCATGCGACTCCATTGATCGACAAACATTATTCTACACTCTAGAAGAATTCGGGATAGACCGAAAAACTAGGGAAATAATCATTCAAACTTTAACCAACACCACGTCTAAAATAAAATTTATGGGTGAAATATCTGACCCCTTTGAAATACACACAGGCGTTCGACAAGGGGACGGACTATCCCCCTTGCTGTTTAATATAATGTTAGAAAAAAATCATCAGAATTTGGGAACAAAACATCAAGGGGATTCAACTAGGAATCAAAACAGAAAACAGGATTCAAATTAAATGCCTGGCTTTTGCTGATGACTTAGCAATTTTCACTAATGACAGAAATGAGGCACAGGCAGCACTGGAAAGACTGCATGAAATTGCGTTTAACACAGGCCTACAAATATCGTACGAGAAAACCCACTATCTTGAAAGATTTCCTATAAACAAAGCCCCACTAGAAACCAAATACGGAAAAATTACACAAACCTCCCAATTCAAATACCTAGGAGAGATTATTCAACCATCTGGACTGAACCAGATTTCTAATGAAGACAGGTTAAAGAAACTACAGATAGCATACAAACTTACTTGGAATCACTACAACAAAAAAGCAATATCGATCAATGCTAAAATGCGGCACTATAACACAGTCGTGCTCCCGGAAGCCCTATATGCAGCTGAAACTACAGTACTTCGTGGACACACCAAAATAAAAGACATTGAAAAACAAGAACGGAAGATTTTTGGCCCCGTGAATCGGGATGGAATCTGGATTAAAAAACCCACTTCAGAACTTTACAAATATTCCAACACAATTACTGACACCATCAGAAAAAGGAGAGCAAATTTCTACGGACATTTGTACCGGATGGGTCCCGATCGAATCATAAAGAAAATTTTCTCTATAACCTGCTCCAGTAAAAACAAGACCAAGTGGATCAATGAAACATTAGAAGACCTGAAACAGATGAAAATGACATTAAGGACCGTACAAAATTCAAGATTTCTATTGCAAAAATAAAATTTGAATGTCATCCACAGAGAACCACGGGAAGAACATGGACAACAGAGCGCAAACAAAAGCATAGTAAATTAATGAAGAGAATTTGGGAAGAACGAAGGAAAAATAGGGAAAAGTGACCATCATAGATGTCAAGTTCCAACGCTCTCTCAACAGGGATGTAACGATAATAATAATAATAATAATAAAAAAGTAAAGCAAATTTGCAAAAAATGTTATTTTATTCCTCTCTTTTCCATACCATAATTTTAGAGCTGTGGGAGAGGGAAAAATAGAAGATTTTTTACTTGAGTAAGTCGCAGTTCTCCGGAATAACACGTTTGTCGGTACTCATTTGACTATAACTCCGAAACTATTTGTCCGATTCAAATTTCTCTTTTTTCATATGAAAGCTGGTTAAATTTACTATAATAACGCAAATATTAAATTTTGATCTAGTCCCGTAAACCACCCACGGCAGAATATTAAGAAACCCGTACTGTTGTGAAAAACTCGTATTTTTTGGCTCATTTATCACAATAACTCCGGAACTATTTCTCCTATTCAAAATCCCTGTTTTTCACTTGAAAGGTAGGAGTTATTCACAACAGTACGGGTTATTCTGACATGGGTGGTTAACGGGACTAGATCAAAATTTAATATTTGAGTTATTATAGTAAATTTAACCAGCTTTCATATGAAAAAAGAGAAATTTGAATCGGACAAATAGTTTGGGAGTTATAACCAAATGAGTACCGACAAACGTGTTACTCCGGAGAACTGCGACTTACCTCAAATAAAAAATCTTCTATTTTTCCCCTCTCCCATAGCTTTAAATTATGGTATGGAAAAGAGAGGAATAAAATGACATTTTTTGCAAATTTGCTTTGCTTTTTTATGTATATATGTGCTAAAAGTAACGTTTTCCGAGTTCCGAGATCAGACAGCCAACAAAATACGACTTTCACCCCTCTCTCCCCTAAACCTGAAGATATTTTGAGGAAGCCTTTTTATCACATTTAGAGCTAAGGGTAGTGAACAATATCCAGCAGTCAGATCTTTAGATTTTTGGAGTTGAATCTTCGATGCTAAATTTTGTACTATATCAGTGATACAAGTAAACTATAAACTATTATAGCGAAAAAAAATGCACTTTGGAAGTTATAACCTAAAAATAAACATTATTACATTGTTGCTGCCTTTCAACTAAATGACTATTCATGATCATGAACAGCAGTATATGAGTTTGTGCACCTCAGCACGGCCCTGCTAGGACCGGCGCACCGGTATCCACTGCTCTTTCAACGCTTTCTATGAAGCCATCGTTTCAATGTTATGCGTTATGAGACACATTATTTTAAAGCTAATTTTATTATCTATAAGTTTTGTTTAACACTTTTCTTCCCAAAGCGTAATGATAAAAATCTATAATTTGTTGAAGTTACTTTTTGTTTTTAGTAGTGGCAGTTTTCTGTATATGATTAAGTATTACGGCGAAACTAAGCTATCTACTTAAAAAGTGTATATAACATAACTTGTTTGTAATATTATTAGAAGTAAAATTAAAAAAAGAACACTCCGTTAGCATAATTAGGTTTGGAGCTGTCAGCATATTACCAGAGTTCCGTACTTCTAATGTTACTGAAGGGGTGGGGGGAAAGCAAGAGGTGTGGGGGTCGGGACTTTGTGTTTTTTTTAGTGTATACTTTATGTACTAACACTCTGCAAAAATTCAGCTTTCCCCTAATTAGTTGCGACAAAGGCTAATTTCTTGCCTTCATTGACTGGACTACTACCAGTGTGCCCAGTTTTGGTTGTTGTCCATTCTGACAGGCATAACATGAATATTCTAACAATCAAGAGGACAGTACCTCTATGGCAAGATTGTATTGTGCTGTAGTTTATTCTTTTAACATATATAAAAAAAATCATGTTAATGAGTTAACAACCGAAGTTAGAATTTTCAAAGTATGAAAACAAAATAATGTAACTGGCACTACAAAAATCAAGTGTTGAACTAGTAGAAAAATCAGGCAAACAAGTGTTGAACTAGTTCTTGAATGTACGGTATTTTATATACAAATTATTAAATATATTTTCTTGCTTATTACCATTCGCCAACAACGGTCAATGGCCTGGTCAATCTAAACGTCATTCCGTGTATAGCTACTTCCGTGAGTAATGGTTTCCGAATCGATTATATAATTTCAACAACAATCTATATGCGTTGTTAGCTTCGACGAGATCTACAAGTTCGTTTCAGCAAATGAAGTTCAAGTTGACAAAAAAACAGTAGTTAATTCATTCATGTAACAAAATGAATAGAATATAGCATCACTTTTGCAAGGTGGTGTTAGGTAATAACCAAGAAACAGACTCAATTTTTAGTTTCGAAGAAAGGAAAAAGAACCCATGAATAATCATTCAATTTTGTGGGTAGACGTTTTAGTCTATATCAGATATTAGGAATGAAAGGGATTCAACTTCATATCGACTTTCATTAGAAATGTTTTGAGGTGAGCCATATGTATTACAACTTCAAACTATTTTTTATAAAAATAAATAAGTAGGAAAAGAACTTCTATGGATGTTTTCTTTTAGATAAAACACACTTTTGAATTGTATATCTGTATTCTGAAATAAAAAGCAATAATTTTATCTTTGATAACAGGTAATTATAATTTATAACATTTTCGTCATAAATAAATCAATTCGAGTTTTAATGAAATTATCGAGATTTATTCAATCATTGAATTTACAAGGTGGGACGAAAAGTATTAATTTAAGATACTCTTCATATTTTTATTATTAACCGTTGTTGACATTAAGTTTGAATTATGACCACTTTATGAATTAACACCAGATTCATTTTTCAAGATTGAGGTACAAAAAACTCAATTTCTTGCTGATTAGGAAAAACGATAGAGCATGCATATGTGTATCATTAATCTACTGCTTTTCCCTATTTACATTTTAGAATTAAAAGGATCAAATTACTTAATGTAGTAATTAAATTAAGTCAATGATTATTCGAAATAAAGTTGAGAGAAAATAGCGTTTTCAAATGTTTGTTGACTTTTTTCAATCAAATCAATATAGCTTCTAAACGGTTCGTCCTAGCGACAAATGCAATAAAACCAAAAATATTTCCCATCAAATTTTTGACTAGGAAACTGTCGTCAAATTTTTGATCCGAGCAACACCAACAGTTATAGAGCGTGTCAAAAAAGCCCCATAAAAAAAAAAAAAAAAAAAAAAAAAAATAGGCACATGTGACTTTTTTCATTCTAACCAATATAGCGGTATAATATACGGTAGCTTCTAGCGATTAATGTTATTTAACAAAAACATCTGTTGCAAAAAAGATCTAATGTAACAAGAAAAGACAAAACAGCTGTTGCAATCACAAGTGATAGCCACGTGTATTTTGAGCTCCGAGATACTTGAGTATTTTTGAGCGAGTAAATGACCAAGATGAAACAACCCCCGCCCCAGCGAAGAGCAGTTTCGACCATCACACCCAAGTTATAGATTCTGGAACAACAATCCCGTCAGCAACAACCTCATGATCAAGGTGAGCCTTCTTTCATTACAACTACAGTTCCAAAGTTCCCTTCGCCTCCGGTCGATAGTGACCATGATGACGGGTGGGAGTCAACCACACAGCCTTCCAAGCGAGCCAAGATCGCATACAACAAACCTCCCCCCCAAGTACCGACCCACAATAGTTTTGACGCCCTACAGACAGACATGGAAGAGGACCCAAATATCGACGAAACAGAAATCAAACAAAAAACACCACCTATATTTCCCCTAAGTGACGAAACTTACAATCATATAGTAAGAAAATAAAGGAAAATATTATCAATGAATTTTTAGTAAAACAATGTAACCAAAAACTCAAAATTACCTTGACAACAACACATGATTTTAAATCACATCATAATAAACAAAATATTATGATACACACCACAAAAAGTACTACTCGTACGTGAACCCAGAGGAAAGGAACTTTTCCGCTACTCTCCGAAGTGTACCTTATTCGCTTACTAATGAAGAAATTTAGCAACTACTGACCCCCAATTGTTAAAGTCCTTAGGCTTAATAACAGGAACAGACAGACCCTTCTCTGTACCGTAGAACTGGTGAACAATGAACAATGAGGCGGGTATGAATATCTTCTCCCTCAGGTTACTGTTCCACACCATAGTAACGGTGGAACCCCGTAAAATTTATACCCAGGTAGCTCAATGTGGAAGATGCCTTAGGGTTGACCAGATTAAGAATTATTGCAGCCTGGACCCGCGATGTGGGAAGTGTCCTGAGGGCCACCTCACATCCAGCTGCACTTAACAACTCACAGGCGTGAACAGTCAGGTACAGGGGCTGTATTGCCTTCACACAATACAATGAATATAAACAAACAAGTCCGGCGATGAAACCTTCACACACACCCAAACAGTCACAAAAACCTCCCAACACAAACGTACAACACCTTACCACTCAACCTCCACAAAATACACAACATAAATTCGCCAGTTCCCCTACGAGATCCATACCACAAATACAAACTATAACAGTAACTAATCATCATCCTCGATCCGAAACCAGCAAATATTATCAGGATGGACCTATCACTACTCCACCTCATCATCAGCAGACCACTCAGCCAACAAATCACGAAAATACAAGCGATCTCGGCAATCTGAACTAAGCAAACTTACTGACTAACCTCTTAAAACCGCTAATGCCACGAACTAAACAATTTTCCACGCAGTTAATTTCTCAGACCTACAGAGCTAGAGCTTGTAAAAATGTTACAACGTGACTTTTTTCATTCTAATCAATGTAGCTCCTAAACGGTAGTTGATAGCGAGAAATGTTATATAACAAAAGAATTTCTCGATTATATTTCTGACAAGAGAAATGTCGTCTAATTTTCGATCAGAGAACACCAACAGAGCTCGAGCGTGTTAAAATGATATATTTTTGAATTCGAAAAAAACAATACAGCAAAAAAGTATAGACCCCCAGCCAAAATATGTACCCATGCCAGAACAGACCTGGAAAAAGATTGCAGAGATGCCGCCATAGATGTAATGTTTTATTTATCTAAGATCGTTAAAACGTGATTTATTCAATGAAAGTAAAGAATTAAATTACACGTAAATACAACAGTAAGTTACAGCAAACAACAATTAAAATAGGTTAATGAAGGTTAAGACAAAGTAATAAACACATATGATAAATAATAAACGGATGATAAAACTTAACGCATGAATTCTTAAATTATCGGATTTTATCTTAAATCGAACACATTCTTCTTCGAACCTACGTAGCCATTCTATAGGTTCTGATTATTTTTTATCAAATCGTTCTAAAATAAAAAAAATTTTAATATGATTTAGTTTAATTTCATTTTGTTCTGAATTTAGTTTTAATTGTGTTTCTAATTGTTTGATACGATCTTCTAATCCTGTCTGATTCTCTATAGGTCTAGAAGGAACTGTTTTTGAAACCCATTCCTCTAATGGTAACTCCCGAAAACAAATATTAGAAGATTCATCAAAATATTCTCTTTGAATATCATCATCCATCTTAACAGCTACGGTTCTGTAACTATTAATGTTTTTGATAGCATTCATAGCATTTATTATAGGTTTCTTACCTGATAGAA
Organism: Euschistus heros; assembly: GCA_003667255.2. NCBI lineage: Eukaryota > Metazoa > Arthropoda > Insecta > Hemiptera > Pentatomidae > Euschistus > Euschistus heros. Next base: position 6,526,159 of record RCWM02000004.1, read on the forward strand.
AGGAGTGGAACTTTAAGTCTTTGGATTCTTCAGGTAATAAGTACCAATTTTTCTTGTGGATGGAAATGCATTGAATCACAAAGTCTTGGTCACTTATTTTTACAATTTAAACAAATAGTTGAGCCATTTTCTTACTTATTGAGATCTTGTAATTTAATTTCTAAGATCGTTAAAACGTGATTTATTCAATGAAAGTAAAGAATTAAATTACACGTAAATACAACAGTAAGTTACAGCAAACAACAATTAAAATAGGTTAATGAAGGTTAAGACAAAGTAATAAACACAGATGATAAATAATAAACAGATGATAAATAATTAACAGATGATTGAAGGTTGCTCAACCTTACAGTTATTATTATGTTCTTTTGTTGGAGCATGGAATACAAAATTAATACGCCCCAAATCTTCTCTGTCGGTTTATTAAGTATTGACTTCCACGTTCTAAGGAATTTAGTTCGTCCGCCGTCTTCATCTAGGTTTTACTCGACCTAATGGGTTCTGGAGCTACCAAGATAAACCCACTTGATCCATGACAGTCCAATTCAATATTACGTTACCCCATATGAGAGAATGTAAAAAAAAAATTACACCATATCAACAGAAGGGCACAAGGTACAGAAGATAGCAGAGCCCTACCACTGATTAATTATGTTTGAGCCACAAAGGGATCTGTAAAAAAAAAATATGAAATGTAATTAATAGATATATTTTGTTAAAAATACTGTAGTTATTACTTAAAATTGTTCAAGTGTTTTCCTTTCCTTAGATCTTGGAGTATCAGCCTTCAAACCTACATTATCTAGTTTCCCCAGCTTTGCTGACAAGTTTGAAAATCTAAGCGTCATATGTATAGTACAAGACCATCGACAATCCAAACTCCACTCTCATTGTCCTTCCGAACCAATGCAACAAATGGATAGGTTTTATTTGCCAATTAGTTAGTTATACTAATTACTACTGCTAATTAGAAATGTCAAAGCTTTGTTACCAGTGTCATTCTCTTAAAGTAAAATATTGTGAAATTAAACCAAAATGATACCATCATACACAGCAGATAGGCTATTATCGGATAATAATAATTTTTGAAGGAGCCTGGAATGAGGCGGAAAATCAATGAAAATTTGAGAGTGACAGGTTAGTTGTTCCATGATTCTGATAAACAGAACACATTCTCAATGAAGTAGACTAGAGAATTGCTAATAACTTCCTGATATAGGCAGCTGAGAGATCGCAGGTGTAGGAATACCAAACTCCCATCCAAGGCTGAATTATTAATACCCTTCAGGTTTGGGATCGATGATTCAAACTATCACAGGTGAGGTTTCCGAGGTCAAAAATTCCAATAGTTAATCCCATAATTTACTCGATTTTTCTCAATAAATGAGGTGAGTTCTTTCAAAACTGAACATGTCCATTTTCGGTCGAATTTTCGAGCTGAACTCACAACTACACTTTTTTTCGTTAGTAGACATCAATCAAGGATTTAAATGATATAGCTATTTTGGATATAACAGCAGAGGGAGGAATGGTGTAGTTTTTCCCCTCTTTTTTTTAATATTTTCTGAAGTGAACATGATAAGTTTTGAAAGAACAGGTCTTAGTTGAGAAATGCTGGCAGTAATAAAATAAACTCTTTTTATTTATTTATTATTATTTTTTTTTTATTTTTTTTTTTAGTATTTTCAACATGGCTGACGTGTTTAGTAGACTAGAGTATAGCGAAGTCGCTATGAATGAACTTCTGCTGATGAATTTCAGTTCAGAATCTGGGTCGAATAATGAATGTGAGTACAAAACGATATTTTTAGCTTTTCTGATAAAGGAAAAATCAATGAAACATTGGTATTTGGATAAATAAAAAAGTTATGGTGACTTTGTCCTGACTTAAAATTGAATAGCGACAAATTTACAAACTATTTTTATAAAATTGTTTTCATGTAATCTGTATGGCTTGTATCAGCAAAATGTGACCAAATCGCAGAGCCTCGATTGATTTCTAATATATTTTCATAAAACACGCGGTGACAACTGAAGAAAACTGCGGCAAGAGAGCTGGGTGATACAGGGTCACGTACAGTGTATACTGCTTTACATAACCCTGCGATGTAACTTGCGGGGCTCATATAATTTCTGTTTCACAAAAAGTCACCGGCAGTTATAGGTCTGGTGCACAAAGTGATCGGAAAGGCGAGACTGTTTTCAGTCAATCAATCAAATATTATTGAACTTTCGGATCAACATTGAATGTTATAAACGAAATGTTTGGAAAGAAAAAATAATCATTAACACATGCTATAATCCAAGTATGTCTTGCTAAGCCCTAAGCTATAATCTCGGTGATATATAAGTTCCTAGGTTATACTCTAGAGCTCCAGATGCTAATTGCAGAAGCTCATGGTGTAGACTAGTGAGGCAGTTGAAGACTTTTTCGAGTCGATCAACTCCCAGTTCTCGGTGAAGTTGAGAATTCCTAACAAACAAGGGTGCGTTAATCACCCATCAGTAGTATTCTGTTGTGCGGCGCGCCTCACAGTAGAGCAAAACGGCTAAAAAGCGGGGGGAGACTAGTTTTCTCGAGAATGGTTAGTCTTATCGAGATGCAAATAGTCTCATTCGATTCAGAATGAAAAAATAGATTAGCATTGTAACTAATATGAATAATTATATCATTTCATTTTTTAATAGGATTTACAAAGCAAGTACATATATTTTGAATTATTCTGTAAAATTTAGTTTAACATAATTTTATTCTAATTTAAATTCATTTCAATAAAATGTTGGTTCCATTTTTTAATAAAATGTCGGTTCCATTATCAATTTTTTATGTCAATTGCTTTACAATAAGATGGTTCAGAATGGCTCAGACGAATTCATTATTTACCTATATAATGGAAAGAATGAGGGATCGATTCACATTATCAATTAGAGTGATTCGTTACTGATGGTAAGGTGTTTTGTTTTTTTTTAAATTCAGGCCTCATGTATGTTATGTAGGGATCTGAAGATTTTAGCTTATAAAACACATCCTCGTTCGTGACTGCACCGGAAAATTCCCTTGTAAAGTGTATGTAGACGATAGCACTTAAACGTCTTTGTTCATAACTAATTCATAGCTAACTTGAGTCATTTCGGCACTTAAAGAAGGATTTCGAAAAAATATTCTTGACGTATTTCCGGTATTACTGGAACCGTATCCCTGCTTTACAAAACCAATTTTTATCTTCAATTTCAGTGATGGACCGTTCATTTTTCGTTCATTTATGGCTTCTTTTATTGGGATAGTAGTTTTGGTAGTTCTCCAACACAGGAATTCCAGGTAATAGCCAAGGTCAAGAATTTATTCCATAAATTTTATTTTAGCATGAAGTGGAAAAATTCCCAACTTAAATGCTTCTTTGCGAAACATAGGTTCATGTCTTGATATGTAAACTTATCGCTATTTCATTAAAACCAATTTTAATTTTTGTTTATAAAGAGGAAAAACACTTATTAATTGAACCACTCATTGAAGTTGGCAAAGCATCCGACTCCAAAGAATACTTCCCGAAAATAGAAACTAAAGTTTATAATGATCCGTCACTAGAAAATACCTCACATACATCAGAATATTTTGTTTTAATAGTCTCTATAATGAGAATATCCATGTTCAAACTTTTTGAGAAGAAAGCAGACTGATAACTATTTAAATAAACACAGAGACCACGAACGTACTAATGCCAACTTTGTAAACAATCCTTGTTTTAATGTACAGTTGTCAATGAAATTCATAGGGATGTTAAGTAGTAGTATATCCTTTATTAAATTGGAAATTTTTTAACGGAGCTCAGCTGAGCTTTTTTTGTAGGACCACACATGTTCAAAAACTGTAGTTATTTTTTCCCTCTATCTCTAGTATACTTTTTGATAATATATTTCATACATTGGACCAATATGAATTTGTTTCACTATCCTTTAGAACTTTAACTATTTAAATCGATCAGGTTTCATAGGTTTATATATTAAAATAAATCCACAGTGACCCAAATCGTAGCTGAATAGAAATAGGCCATTTTTGGGTGGAGTAATATTGTCCAACTTTAGACGGCCTCAGAATTGCAAATAAAAATGAAATTGAAAAAAAAAAAAACTGGAAATGTTTGCACCAACTAATAATGAATACAATAGCCCGTCAAACGCGACAAAAATAATAAAATCATTTTAGGTATTTTTTTTACGCGTTTGCTCCACTGTGCGCCGTAAGGTGGAGATTTTGGCTTCCCTCTTCGATGGGTTTAGTTGAATTTTTCAATCGGATAGTCAGATCGGAATATAGGACCAACGGGGTCTTTTTCACAGTAGGGCTTCCAGTTCTCAGCTGTGACTAGTAACTCACATATTTGAATATTGATTTTTGTGTTGGTAGTAGGGACCTGTAATAGTGCAAACTAGAGTTACAACCGCCATTGAGCATTGGGAGCCGGGAAAAAAATAAAATATGAAAATCGAGTTGTTTTTTTTCTCAGCTCTCAGTCAAGTTGGAGAAATAATTTTTTTAACGTAAAATTGTAGTTTTGTATTCTATCACTTTACCCCGACCAAAATCCGTTGTCCGGAAATTAATGCAGGATTTCATGTTTAAACCAAAACCTGATATTATTATTAAAGAGATTATTTCTCAGGTTTTGGTTGTGGTAATGAGACAGCATACAAAACTATAATTTTACGTAAAAAAATTATTTCTCTATCTTGACTGAGAGCCGAGGACTGGCAAGTAACTGGCGGCCTTAATGTGAAAAAGAACCGACCAAAGGTAAAGGTTGTTTTAAGACATTTGTTTGAATTTATTTTCATTCTTCAAATTTAACACCATTCTCGGAGTGAAAAATGAGATTGGAATGATTGGGATGTACCATATGGAAAACATAAATATTTAAAGTAAAACCAAAACATAAACTTCAGCAACTTTTCTATACCAACTTTAAGACACAAAAATGTTTTAAGAGATAAGTCTTACTTTTTATTGTCGTTTTCATAATTTCTAAGTAATAGTTGCATAAGAAGTTAAATATTCTTGAATGGATACGATCCGTCCATCCAGTCGGTCGTAAAATATCAGAAATTTTTATTTATGATTGTTATGTTTATTTTTTTCAATTCTTGGTTGGTCTGGAACTGATAATAGTCTATCTCCATATAATGTTCTTATGAACCAAAACCATTATTCCACGACTTCAGGAAAGAGTCTACTCACAGAAAACCAGAATTAAAAAAAAAATCTTAAAATATGTTTTAACAATGACCAATTGTTGAGCTCCTTAAAAATGTTAATATCGTTTGTCTTAAATTATATTTCGGAAGCCTGTATTTCAGAACTTCATTATATATTTGAAAATATTATTGTTGTATTATGAAATGTATGTAATGTTTGCTTTGAAGGTTACCATAATCAATATTTGTCTGTTCTATTTTCCTAATTCCCTGACCAGTTAGCGTGACGCTTGTGGAAAAATACTTAAAAATTCAGGATCGATAATCGGACTAAGCCGTAAAACTCAAGCAGTATGATATATTATATAATGGTCATATTTAGGAATACCTGCCATTCATTGTTATAAAGACATGGACAATTTATTATAAAGGTACGATTGATGCTCAAGATTCCGATAGATTTCTCTTGTTTAAAGAAATTAATTATAATGTTAAACTGAGTCTTGAGGCTGAGTTGTATTTAGGTTTTAATTTGAATGATATAAAATGGTTATTAAAACTCAGATATGAGCTTTTACATTTAAATTTTCGCCTTAGACTGACTTCAACTGCCTTCATGATCGGTTAATGAGAGAGGATTGGAGGAATCATTGTTGTCCCATTGATGATCGATTAATGATACTGATACTTTTATCAAGAATCTAAGGAAACGAGGATCTAAACAACCCTAGTTTATATTATTTATTAAGGAAATAATATTTGATAGAAAGGAACATCAAGTTATTATTATATATTAATAATCACCAAATTATTATATAGGAGACGATAACACATTTAAACTATTTGAATTATATTTCAAATATATAAAAATTTAAATACAGGAGTGTCGTTTCAGACTACTTCAACATTTACTAGACAAACGTTTAAAGCTCCCAATTAATTACAAAAGACTCATATACATGACTGTGATTAGACCTATTTGGAGGTACGGAGTTGAGCTTTGGGGCTCCACTAAATCAACCAATTCATCTCGTATTCAATCCTTACAATCCAAAATCCTTCGTAAAATCCTTAATGCTCCTTACTTTGTCACCAATAAACTTTTGTATTTTGCCAAAACATACACATTTAGCGTGCTGGCATGGGAATTTAATGAAAATTTATTATACAGGATCTGATAGTAAATATAACCAGCTTTGAGATGAAAAAAAAATTTGGAGTCGGACTAATCTTTTTGGAGTTATAGCGAAAAATTTGCCGAAAAAACGAGGACTTCACAACAGTACGGGGTTCTTAGTGTGCTGACGTGTTTGTTTTACGAGATATGATCTAAATTCCATACACCGGCATGATAGTATATTTAAAGAAATAACAAAGTAAATCTTTTGGATGAAAAGAACATTGAGATCCGTTGAGAATAAAAGTTCCGCAGTAATTTTTCTCACCAAATACTTACTTTATTGGACTATATCCGCAACCTCGGTTCGCCCATCTTGTCTTTTATTTTTGTTTTCATACAGTAAATCAGTGGAGTTCCACAAAAAACATTGACGTATCCTCGTCACTACAATTCATGATAAAGGAAAACAAAATTTAAATTAATAAAGCAATTTTACTTATAGTAAAACGAGTATAATGAGTCATTATTCAGTGGTGGAGGTTACCCGTTATCAGTTGGAACACTGACCAAAGAGGCAGTGTGAAAAGGATTAGCCACTGCCGCAGTCATTTTATAAACATTTTCATTTTCCTCCTAATTTATTGACATAATTTAGATTTATTTCTGAATAATATTTGTTTTATTATTCAGTGATGTCGAGCAACACATTCGACACGTCCACACTGACGTTGTCGATTCGACTTCCTTTGATCTTTACCGACTTGATTCGGGTTGCTGTTTGGTTCGACCCGACATATTCGACAAAGTCGACAACACGTACACACTGGTTCAACATTGTCGACCGACAAAACCGTTCGACTCGGATCGACGTAGTGTGGACGTACCTTAGTGTGAATTAGACTGAAATCGATTGTGTCGAACGACAATGTTGATCGTGTCGAACGACATTATCGGTCAATATAGTGTGGACACGGCTTTATAAGGTTATATAGTTATGTATTTATTGCTACTTTATCTTATGTAGATATTCTTATATTTATTTTGTATACTTATATTTTGTAAAGTTATATTTTATATTGCTATAAATAGGATTATATGTTGTCTTTTAAATATTTAAAAAAAGTTTTAACTTTAATTTTATAATTCGCATGGGATCGATCGTTTTAACATGTTGATTTTTATATTTTTTTAAAAATGACTATGACGGGTTTTTTTTTTTTATTTTGTGCTATATTTATTTTGTTACTGAATATTGTCAAATGTCAAATTTAGATTGATTTAAGTATGCTTAATAAAGTGTTTCTCTCTAGTCACGATGAGATACGTGCCTTTTCTTCAACTAACTGTCTCCAAAGGACACCGTTGGACTTCCTAATTTTCCAGATGTTGTGAGTGAAGAGTGAAATATGAATTCAACCATATTTTGTTTAGCTTTTCAAATCGCTGTTTATACCGGGAGCATTCTAGCCACTTGCTTGATACTGTAATGCATTTAAAGTGGATCTTGGTTTTGAAGTTTTCTGAGGGACCACAAATGTTTAATTCTTTTGTAAAAACTAAATATACTGCCTCCTCGAAGCCCTTGAAAGATGCCTCCACCCGATTGGATAAACTCCTCCCTCTTGGTTATCTACCTTTCTGAAAAAAAAATTAAATTTGAATGGGTAGTCCTATATCCTAAAGGGGCAGGTTGGAGCACCTGGAAATGGCAAATTATAATTGATAATTATCATTCTGCAACGTTTCTATTTTAAACACAATTAATTACAAAGAGCACATTTTCGCATATTTGTAGTAAATTAGATTTGAAAGTTGCCATACTCAAATTTCGTTACGCATTTTTCGATGAAAATTATTAAAACTGTTCACTCTCAATAATCAATTTTCTTTAAAAAGAAAGCTTTTAATCCTTCAAGTACAGGCTCGATGAGCTATCAAAACAAAAGTGAACCATGATTTATTTATAACGTCCAGATTTGAATCTTTGTATATATTCGACAAACACCTCTCCACTCCCTATAAACAGAATACAGATCAGGATGAGAATTGAACAATATATTTTATATATATCAAACCCTTTTCTACTATTATCTACTAGTAGGTGAACATAGAAAATAACGAAAAAAGAAAAAAAACAACTGAATTTCGGAATTTTGACCTACTTAAAACCATTGTGCGTCGTACATAATGGGTCGTTTGGATAATGGAACGGATAAAGTATAAACTAACACTTTCATTTAATTTGAACAATTATAATGACATAAACTATTCTCAAAAATAATTTTCTTTTGTTTTTAGCACCCACACCCATTTATCCATAAAAAGTTGATTTTTTTTGTAGCTTTTACTAAAGATTTTTAATTCACATAAATACATAACACGTCCCTTCATAAGAAAATCCTAGATCCTTGTTTGTAGAGAACACTTTTTGATAATTATAAGTAGCGTTAAAATCTGATCAGCGTATACGAGTATAATATAAAAACTTTAAAAAGATTTTTAAATGGTTGACAATCAAAAACAATTCTAAACAGAACAGGATAGCTGACGAGATCGCCAAGAATTCCAGAAAGACGTAGATTCCACAAGAGAGACCCTGACCTCGGACAACAACCTCAATAACTCTCATTAACATTTCAACCGATATAGACCTCTAAACAAGATAGGCCAGTATCAATAATAGAACCACTAACGTGACTAGGAAGCCATGAATAGTTTAAGCCCCTAATGATAATCCCAACTTCCGAATCTTCTATTTTCATAGATAATTGTTAGATTTAGTGTTTGCCAGAAATAGCAACTGAAATTATACTTGGAACCAGACATCAACAGTTATATCTGAGTTACGACTGTGACTGAAGAAATAGCGCCTACTAATATAATGCGAATGCTAATACTGAATTATGGTCAGATCTCTATCCAGTTGCAAGCAAATCATCAAGTACCAGGATTCCTTTATCGGATAATCGACAGATTTCTTTTCGCCATGCATCTACCCAAAATTTCTACTGTATATATCTCCTGAATCAAAGGTTTCATTTTCAGATCATGTCAATTACATTACCTTTTCTTATCAACTTTTTAAAGAAAAATTTCAACAGGTCAACAAATTTTCTGAAAACATTCATTCTGCAATAGTCTCGAAACCTTATGTAAAACGAAGTCCTCTTGGGAGAAGTCACCCGCTGGGATCCCTAGGCTCTAGTAGCTACTCATGTACATCAATCACGGGATGTGTTGGGACCTCCTGAAATTCTTAAAATACTTTTTAAATCTTTATGAAGGATCCTGATTTGGGAATGTTTGATTCTCTAACTGTACGATCAACAATCAAATCCGTCTACAAAATCTTACAGAATTCAAAAATTAATCCTACATGTAGACCAACATTTTCTAAATATTCTATGAATACACTTAAAAATAAAAAATAATGCACATGACTGGGATTTCGGATAAAAAAAAATAATAAGCTTTATAAATAATTATTACGACATAAGTAATTATGACAGTATTTATTCATTCGGAGAAAATTGAAATCAAACCTGTTGAAGAAGCAATGCGTGGTTAACCTCAGGACAATGTAAAGAGGTTTAGATTATGGGAGAAAATAACGAAAATTGAGTTCCCAAAATTTGGAACTTCCGATCTGAATCAGATATAATTTTAATGCGTCATAATTTAAAATAATATTTAATATTTACTTTCATTCGGAAGAGCTTGATGTTATCTATAGATTATAGTTGCTTAAAGAAAAATAGTTGCTTAGGGCGCTATAGTTAGGGATTATCCTAATCTACAAGTAATTCAATGGAAAAATATATTATTTCTGAAGTAAAATAAACCCTACGTAATCTTAAAGAAGAAAAACATATTTAAAAAACAAGAAATATAACCGTATTATATCATCGGGCAACTGGATATTTTTCATTGTTAGTTTGAAGTTATTTAGATTTTTATACATTATCACCTGATCAATGCATTGTAGAGAAATATTTGATGTTGAATAAACATGACATTTTAGTCAAAACTCTAAAGAACATTGAAATAGCTCGAACGAAAATCCTGTTTCATTAACAAAAATATATAAAAATGCTTAAATATGACCATTATCGTTACAAACCGTGGAGCTTGAAAATCATTTGTTTGTTTATTGGGGCGTAGTGTCCCAATGTACTCGGGCAGGAAGGACGGGTTACCCTAAAGGTTACCAAAATTCAAGCCAAACTGGTCTTCCATTCCTGGAGAATGGTCACCCATTACAGGCGGCCCGCCATCCAAATACTAACCACGCTCGACATTGTGCTAATTTTTGATTATCTACTACACCAGTCTTTCACCACTCGGCTATCCCTACAATAGTATATATATATATATATATATATATATATATATATATATATTTATATATAAGCTGTCGGCTCAGACCTAGATTTTACTAAATAGTCCAACTAAAGTGTAACATCGATTTTCACAACTTGCGTGTGAGGTTAGTATTATATTCGACTAATATTAATTACGTGCTTGGTAGACATTAACTGAACATAGAATCACCCATTTTAATTTTTTTCTGAAAACAACTCACAATGTTAGTAATAAAGTATACAATCGATTGCTTCCAGGAATAGAAAGTTCTTCATTTTTTTTTAAAGGTCTAAATAGTGAATAATAAATTTCCGTTGGTGAATGAACTCATTATTGAAACTTAAAAGGTGATTTCTGATTAATTGATTCCATATGAAAAGAAGCTAATTATTATAGAAGATTAGAATAAACATGCAATATAGGTTTTGTAGTTAAAATTACTTAAAAAATTGTCGAAAAATGTATATATTATGAAAAAATAGTTATTTACTAAAAACGGTGAAACTAGAGAGTTTCGGGTGTACCACGCTCACCAAATCATTAAAAGCAATGAACTTTTTTTAGGAACTGAACTGCTAGGGCTGAGCTTTTAAGAAATTTTATTTCTTTTATTGCAGCCGTGAATCGACTTTGGGTTCGGGAGACCTTCCTGGGGTACACTCAACCCTTAAAAAGTAGGTACACTTATATGTGGAAAACGTGGAGGTCGACCGTCGATGCTGATCACATCACCAGTTTCTACAACCGTTGGCCTCGTAACAATATATTTTGCTTTATAAGGCATATCACATTATTACATAACATTATTCAGTAAAATAACTTTAGTAGTAACTTGGAGGTAACGGAGGGTTGTGTAAAGTGGCCGGTGGGGGTAAAGAGACTATTGCCCTGTATTCACAGGGACTACATCAATTAGGTTCGCCGCTGATTTTGGTCATAATATATTTCGTGATAGTATATTCCACATTAAAAAAAATAAATTTATGCATGCAGATTTTTTTCTAAAAGAACAATGTCTTGCTATTCATAAGCCAACAATTCCTCAAGATAGGGCATCACCTAACTAGAGTCTATCAGTTCTTTCATTTTTAAATAAAATATGCCCCAACGATATTGTCCAGTTATTAACACAAGAAATTGCTCTTTGTGTTTTTTTTTTCTGGGAGTTTGTAAAGGATAAAGTCTTATTTCCGCCATTAGTGACTAAGCTAGATAACTTAAAACATCGAATAACAACAACGATCAATAGGTCCTGATATGCTTATGCTTCTTTGGAAAGAATTTTCACATCGTCTTGATGTCCGTGATGTATAACCTTTTTTTTCCATTTCACCTAATAAAATGGTTAATCATGGATTTGGTTCATTCTATGTGAATCACTTTTATTCACCCAGTTAAAGATCATTTTAACTTATAGTGAAGTACCTCCCAAGCACGGAAAAGGATTTCTCAATTCCAGATGAGCATTCTTCCGCAAAAATATTTTATATTTTGTCCTTCTTAAATTTTTTTTTTTTTTTTTTGGTTTTGCCGGTATTATTATATAAAAAAAATAAAGCTGGTATTGCAACTACCATTCCTAGAACAACTTGGGATGTACTTTTAACATTTTACATCCATTCCTTTCTCCTCTCCAAGAGTTAAAAAATAATATTTCAAAGTCTGTTACAAACTTATTGAACAATATTGATTTTTTTTCATATGAATCACCAATGTGTTTTCCCTTCTCTACATCGTTCTCCATACTACGATGGGTAATCTTTCAGGAGTATTCGTTTAATACGTCCGAACTCTGACAAAATGACAAACATTTGAATTTTTTCTCTCAATTATTCTCCTGAACTTCATTTCAGCAGATTTCTTTTACAGTGCTTGTAATGTAATGACCCATTTCTTTCGTAGACACTTTTTAATTGTGTTATTGGTTCTCTACACTAATTTGTATACAAATTAAATAATTCTTTTAACTGAATTTTCTTTTATTATATTCCCTAGTATATAAGAAAATTGTTCACATATATATTACCTCAGATATCAAGTGATACAACTTACTCTGACTAAAAAGATTGTGTTCTAAAAATTTATTATTATTTTAACACAACCTATTAATTATGTTTATTAGAGAATATTGGTCATTTTAAAATATTTAAACACGCTAACATAGATATAAAAATGACATTACTGAAATTAATTCGTGTAGGATTTACGTGCTTCACGAAATAAAATGTGTTTGCTTATTTTTTATTTGGGCTTAATGTTCTTATGCACTCCAACTAGTACCTATGCAACTAGTTCCTGTGCACTCCAACTGGTACTTATGCAACCAGTTCTTATGCACTCCAACTGGTTCTTATGCAACTAGTTTCTGTGCACTCCAACTGGTACTTATGCAACCAGTTCTTATGCACTCCAACTTTTTTTTTAATTTCTCAGCCAAGATGTTTTCTTCTTTTATTCTAAAATATGCATAACAAATCATAAATCGAATGTCCTAATGTTATAATAGAACTTGGAATTTGTACCATGATATATAAAAAAATAAAAATAAAATTTATATAGCTTTTTTCAGCCAAATTCATAATTTTTTCAACCAATTTCATAATTTTTTCAACCAAATTCATAATTTTTTCAACTAATTTCATAATTTTTTCAATCAAATTCATAATTTTTTCAACCAATTTCATAATATGTAAGATTTGTAATTTTGTGTCAAATCAAGTGTTCGAACCACGTCATTCGTAATTCCATTTCCCTCACATTGTGATTTTTTGAAGAAGGTAAGTTCAATTCTTGTTTCCTTTACGTTGAGGTATATGTTTCCCAAGTAGTTCAGAGCTCCATTTGTTTTTCTTTGTTTTTTATGCATTGTAATATATGCTGTGTATATATAATCTTAAATGAAACTCAAAAGTCCTATTCCCCTTATTTCTACTTCCCAATACAAAAAACGGTAAATAAAATAAGATAAAAATATTTTTTTAAATTAAATCTATAATTTATTCAACCAATTTCATAATTTTTTCTATCAAATTCATAATAATTGAATAATTTTTTTAATTTATTCGTTCAAGTTATATGTTTAAATATAAACGGCCTCAAAAAATCGTCAGATCCTGGCAGATCTGAAAAACAGTATCCTTAAACTGTTTTTCAGATTCGCTTGGATCTGACGATTTTTTGAGGCCTTTTATACTTAAACATATAACTTGAATTAAACTAACTTAAAAGTCATCCAGTTAAAATTTCTTAAAAATCTTTTCCTCTGGCCAAAAAGTGTTCCTAATTATATAGTTAGACTTGAGACTAGTCGACGCCCTCTGAAAATGATGGTCATGAAAAAAATAATTAACTTTTGGACAAGACTCTCTACGCTGCCAGAGAACAGGTATCCACGAATGTGCTTCAATAGACTAAGAAGAATGCAAGAAGTTGACATCGATTTTAACTGGGTCTTACAAGTTTATCATATAGCCACATCAACTAACACCCTCAATGAACTTAACGATATCTACAGATCGGAACTGCAATACAATAAGAATATCATAGAAAATCATTTCCTGTCTCTGGACATTAATAGAGCTTTAAATTCAAATACTAACCCCGTCTACAGAACTATCAGCCGTCTGGATTTTTCTCCAGAAGAGTATCTAACTTTTAATACCTGCATCCACAAAACACGAGTTGTCAGCCGTTTAAGAATTTTAAACCCACACGCTGTAAATATATATTTAAAAAATACATCCTACACTATTCAAGATGAAGAAATCTGCAGTGCCTGTAAGCAACATATATCTAATGGCCTACGTCATCTTCTTCTCCTGTGCCCGTCATCCACCGTATATAGGAAGAGATATCTGCAGCAATATATAACTGATTCACCTCCTTATGTAAATATAGAGAACATTCTCAATATAGACAGTATTGAAAAAGAAAATTATATTTACTTATTTTTATTATCAGTTGCTAAGATATACACTGTTCCCGAAATTACTAATTAACTAGTTACTTGCTCTGATGTTATTATTTAAGTATTATTTGCTTTATGGATGTGATATATCAGTATTACTATTTATTTAATCTTTGTTCATTTTATATATATATATATATATATATATATATATATATATATATATATATATATATATGTGTGTGTGTGTGTGTGTGTGTGTGTGTGTATATATATATATATATATATATATATATATATATATATATATATATATATATATATATATATATATATATATATATATATGTATATAAGTATACTAATTATTAATTTTTAATTATGTAAAATTATGCATTTATACCAGCATCTAATAATGTGTAGTATGTATATAGTAGGAGTAATATTTTATTTTATTCACAATGCAAACTTTACTAAGATGTGCGGTCAGCTACTCATAAGAAGTATGTACTAAATTGTTTATATTTTGAAATATTTGTACAAGATCTTTTTCTTTAACAAATAAAGTGATTATTATTATTATATTGTACATATAACTTGAAAGAATAAATTAAAAAAAAAAAAAAAGGACATTATAATATTTATTTAAACTTTGAAATCGAACATTAGAAGAACATAATGAATATTATATATAGTAGATTATTATAAATATATATGTATATATATTATATATTTATATATATTATATAAAATATATATATATATATATATATATATATATATATATATATATATATATATATATATAATATAAAGATTTATTTTTTTAAAATATTTTTATCTTATTTTATTTACCGTTTTTCGTATTGGGAAATATATAGAAATAAGGGGAATAGACTTTTGAGTTTCATTTAAGATTAACAATACAAAGCATATATTACAAAACAAAAAAACAAATGGAACTCTGAACTACTTGGGAAACATATACCTCAATGCAAAGGAAACAAGGATTGAACTTACATTCTTCGAAAAAACACAATGTGAGGGAAATAGAATTGCGAATGACGTGATTCGAACACTTGATTTGTCAAAAAATTACAAATCTTACAAATTATGAAACTGGTTGAAAAAATTATGAATTTGTTTGAAAAAATTATGAAATTGGTTGAAAAAATTATGAATTTGGCTGAAAAAAGCTATACTGTATTTGATTTAAACAGTCACATATTTATTTGACTTCTTTAAATAAATAAATATAACAAAAAAAATTAAATTAAAATTATAGAAATACAAATTCCTAATTCTTACATTTAATTTTTTTATGTTTCATTAATCAATTATTTTTAATAAGACTGAAAAGTTTAATTGACTTTTATTTTGTTGAAGAATTGAAAATTAAAATTTAGTTTGGAAAATAATGATTTTATTTTTTTTTATAAACTAGTTTAATATCAAATGCTGTACACATCCATCAGAAACATCTTTCCATACATAAAGTTTTAGTAAAATCAAAATATGTAACAATTTAATGCGCAATGTAAAGAATCAAAATGTATTTTAAAATATTGTATAGTTGACTAAAAAGAAGTACTGATTTAACAAAAGAGGTTGTACTGATTAAAAATACAGCAAGGAAAATGAGAAAGGAGTTTTCGGAGGAAGAGGCGTTTGAGATTGAAGATCGAGTCAAATAACAGATCTTGGGCCCAAGGGAACAATAGGAAAGAGTTATTCGAAAATAATGAAGTGAATTACATCTGTGAATTTATGACAGAGTGGGGAATGGTTGGTTGTACTAAGGAAAGTTGAAGTTTGTAAAATGCAAACTTTTTTTTTTTTTTTTTTTTATAGTCAATTGAGTAAAAAATACTTTTAATTATCAAATGGGTGTGTTACATATTTTTATTTGAAAACATTTATTTAAAGAAAGTATTACAATCTGCCTCGATGTGGGCAATAAGTAATATGGATGGCTTATGATCCATTCACACAATATTTACAAGAAATAAATACAAAGAAAAGATACAAAATAAAATATAATAAAATAAAATAAGTAAATAATCTCCATATAATATATAATACAATAGAAAAAAAAAAATAATAATAAAAAATAAAATTTAAATTTAAATTAAAAAAAAAAAAAAAAAAATTAAATTAAACCTTAAAAATACATTTGTACTTTATTTACAATATATACAAATCCGAGGGATCCCCCAACGAGACTTGTTCCTCCACTTATGGAGGGACAAGCCAGGTCCTGAGAGACCCCAGCGCTTCTCTCTCAGCTGCGTTACTGGTGTAGATAATACCAATGTAGGCTGAGTGAGAGCGCTATAGCACAGTCACTCTAAGCATGAGTGGAGAAGCTGGCCATTACCAGGACTCCATGTCGAATTTTATAATAGATCTCGAGGCCACTGCCTTTTTAACCTGCAAGGAGGATTATAGGGGTGAGTGGAGCTAGATAGGGATCGTGCTAGTGGATTAGGATGATGGGAAAGTTTTTGATGGAATTTTGAAAATTTGACAGGTATGGATTGTAGGACAAAAGGTATATTAAGATCGTTATGTAAGGTTTTGTTGGAGACATAGTAGGGGGCATTAGTTATGGTTCTCAGGAATTTGGATTGGAAGGATTGGATACGTTTGATGTTCGAGTGTTTTGCTGATCCCCAAATTTCTAGTCCGTAGGTCCAGATAGGCTTTAGGATAGTCTTGTAAATTAAAAGCTTGTTGTCTATTGAAAGTTTTGAAGTCTTGCATAGAATGGGGTATAGTTGGCCGAATCTTCTGTTAAGTTCTTGTCTTTTAAGTCTAGTATGTGGGTTCCAAGTGAGTCTTTTGTCTAAGGTGAAACCAAGATATCGCACTGTATCAGATTTGGGTAATGGGATCTTATTGAATAGGACAGTTGGGCAGGAACTACGGCGTAGAGTAAAAGTCATGTGGGTGCATTTAGATTCATTAACTTTTATTCTCCATTTGTTGCACCATAGTTCAATTTTTGAAAGGTGATGTTGTAGGTTAGAAGAGGCTGTTTTGGGATCATTATGGGAAGATAGTATCGCTGTATCGTCAGCGAAGGTTGCAAGGAACGTGTCGGGAGTGGTAGGAATATCAGCAGTGAAGAGGATGTAAAGGACAGGACCCAAAACGCTGCCTTGAGGAAACTCCGGCTCGGATAGGATAGCAGTCAGAAAATTCAGAGCCACATCGAACTCGGAAGGAGCGATTTGTAAGGTAGGAATGTAGGATGAGGTAGAGGGTTTGTGGTAGTATGCTCTTAAGTTTAAAAAGCAACCCGGTGTGCCAGATCCGGTCAAAAGCTTGAGCTATGTCCAGAAAGGCACCCGAGCAGTATTGCTTTCTTTCCAGAGCAGAGGACACATGGTCAACAAGGCGGAGGACTTGTTGGACTGTTGAGTGCATTGTGTGTTACATATAAATATAATTTTATGTTAGGGTTAAATATTTTGTTTTAACAATAGTTGTAATTTAATTTTTTATATATAACCCGGCGTGCGTTACTACGCGCTTAACTACCATATCTGATCTGGTGTCGCTTTATTGACAGTTTTCCTTTATTTTCTATTAAACAATAATTTATTTATTTGCTTTTTATTCCAATGAGGAGTTTATTATGTTTAAAATGCACAGTCTCATTAAGAGATTGTCATAATGTTTTATTAACACAAGTAACTGATTTGTATGCCAAATTAGAACACCATGTTTTTTCGGTTTCAAAAGTGAATTTCTCCATGAAATTGAAACAGAATCATTGTGTTTAACATATCATTCGAAAGCAAGTTTTTGTACGATTTGATGTTTTGTGAATAGTTTTTTCGAAAAACGGTGAGCGTTGAAGTAATATAAAACATTGTGACTTCCCCAAATAAGGTGAAGATCAAGCTGTTATTTAGATACCAAGTTTGTAATATTCCAGGTTACAAGCTATTGTAGAAAATTTAATGCTGAATCCGAAAATGTGGTCAAAATTTGAAAAATATTTAAACAAAATGGAGATATTACAGCTTTTATGGAAAAAAAACGTGGTTTCCTCAAAAAAGTCTGATTTATCGTTTATCTGTAACGGACTGGAATAGAAGGGTGAGGTCTGTGGCATTTTGCTACATTTTTGAACTAGTTTCAGCCAATTTTTTTTTTTTACACTAACAATAAGAGATTCTCACCCTGTATATAGAAGATAAAGTAATTTTGAAATTATTTTTTTATACATGCATATACAAGTTGTTTTTTTTAATTATCATCAATATACTTAATTAGTTCAAAAAACATCCCTCAGATATTTCTTGTACCAGCATAACAAAAATAATATTTTTTAGATATTCTGTCTAATTATTATTTACCATTTAATATTTAATTAATTTAAAATGTAGGTATACTATAACAATGCATAAAACAGTATTTTAATTATACATTTAATATATAATTTATTTAATATTTAATATACATTTATTCATATTAGTGGTGATTTAATTTCGTGATAAAAGAAATTAAATCTGACCTAACTTTAAAGTGCTGTCTTGGAGTCGATAGCGAAACTTTCTCACCGGAACTTGTTGAAGCTCACGCAAAGGCCGTCATCTCGTGAGTTTTTAAAGAAAAGTTCTGAAAACTATTTTGGGGGATCTCCTTTCTTAATAGGCTATAGTTAAAGTCTACTATTTCCAGTTTTAACTTCCCCATTTATTTTTAGCTAAATCAAGGGCATTTATTTAAAAATACTATGCTATGATTTCCTAATAAACAAACTTTTATAAGTATATATAAACAACATTTCTTCAAGATATAATCCTAATTGGTCTAGGTTATATGACTTCATGAACCCAAATTCCTTAATGCTGTTTTTTTTTTTCATTTAATTGTATAGTTACACATTTAAAATAATCTTATTTTGCTCTGCATGTCGTTTACATGCATACAAAAGAGCGAGACATTGCAGTGTCATATATCTTACGATGTCTGAAACAATCTAATGGATTAGAACTGGAATTTTGTAGCAGATTATGCAGATTATTTCAAATCTTTGAACTCACGAGAGAAAGATAAGAGGTCCTAGTGACAAATGTTAAATGACAAAAAGCATTCTGAATTAAATTTTTAACAAAGGAACTCTCGTCAAATTTTCGATCAGAGCAACACCAACACATCTAGAGCGTGTAAAATTTTACATTTTTGAATGTGAAAAAAACGTTACAGCTAAAAAGTATAGTATAGGTAACAACCAACTACCCTAAAGGTTCTTTAATACTGTAATTCCGCCGTGTTTTTATGCAAATGTATTGTATATATGCAATTGACCAAATGCTGCATAAATGTAGATCACCGCGGTCAACTTGGCTCTCTATGCTCCCTCATAAGACAATCTAATTTCTAAAGGTTCCTTCTCAGTGGAAGTCAAATAGTTATTCGAAACCTTTTAAAAATGAAACTTGGACTCACAATCAGTGTAGTACTAAGTTCGTTGTCGAAACATCATAAAATGAATATACTGATAATAAATATTATGATGTTAATAATAATCATAACGTTATTCAATTTAATAGCTTTTTCTGTAACATAATACTTGTTTGTAAGCAAATCTTGATATTTCTATTAACTTCTAAGCAAAGCGGGAGAACATACCGTGATTTCGATCAATTCCTGAAAGTACCAGAAAAGTAAAACAAATATATGTATATATTTTAATTCTTTAATATAATATTCTTATGTATAAATATTTTTTATCACTTATTCAATCTAAAGTAAGTAAAAGTAAATTATTTTTGTACCAAATTGACGAAGAAACTGTCAACATTTCTGCTTTTCCATTTGTTGCCAGCGGATCGCGTGAGACATTTTAAAGGGAGTGACGTTGGTCTAGATATAAAGTGAGATAAAGCTCAAGGTTACTGATAAATTGCGAACTAACTTTTTTTTTAATAATACTTTATTACTTACTATTGCAAATTAATGCAAATTTCAGTTTCTAGAATTGTTAATTGTTGACTAATTTAGTTCTAACAGCATTCTGTATTCGTCTCATGAATAAATATAGAATTAATGAATAATCAATATAAAGAAACTTAAATGTATAGTACACACATTGAAATATAAGTACCATTTGTACAGCACGAACGGGCGGAAATTCGCCTCGGTCTACTCCCACAAGTCGCCACGTAAATAGAGGGGAGAGAATTTTTCAGCCATGAATTTATTCGCCCCAAAATTGGTTCCGCTATTATTTTCGCATCGGTTTTAAAGATCCCAAGTTAGACCATGCTACTTACATCCATCTTGTTTATGATTGTTCTTGAAATTTTGTATAGTAGTCCATTGACCTTCATCACCCGATTTAGAACCTCCTGGTGTATTCTGTCATTCTTGCTTATGATTATTCCAACATACGTTTATGTATTAGCTATTTCCAGGGGTTTACCATTACATATAATTCTACAACCCCCCTTCCAACACACATGACCCTGATTTTATTTGGATTTATGCTCAGTTTTGGCAACAATTCTTTTTATCATTCAAACGAAGATAACTGTAGAGTCTCTTGGAAGACAGCTATCAGGACTATTTTAAGTTTGTTTGTTTATTTCGTTTAACGTCACTTTATGCTGCTATGGCTAATCGGACGATGCTACGGTGGGAGTCCTAAATTTTGCCTATCCAGGTATAATTAGGATAGGGATTTTTAACGAGTACCTGACATCGCACAGGGTCGGGACCCCCATTTTACGTTCCTTTCGAAGGACGGCATAGCTAAGGATTTTTTACTCCCTTTAAAAAATCCTAAGGTCATCTGCCGGGCTGCGAACCCGCGATCTTGGGTTTAGTAGGTTGCTATGCTAACCACTACACCACAGGTGACCCCACTATTTTAAGTTATAAATAAATAAAAAGTTTTCTTAATACATTTCGTAAGAACTATTAAAAGTGTACCGAAATGGTTTGAGTCATTACCAACAGGTGTTTTATTTTTTTTTTTAAACAGTTACATGCACCGCTTATCAAAGAAATCAGTATTTTAGTTATTTTTAGTCAAAAAAGTCTACAGTCTCAAATTGGTCTACTTAAAAATAAAGAAATTTGAGATAAGTGAGTAGAAGCGGGAAGTGTTTGGAGCTAATTCGGGGTATTTTTTTACACTTATAAGTAGAATTGTTATGCTATTTTACAAATGATTCAGTTGTGTCACATTAGAAATACATGCGAAACATGTTTGTTACAAGTGTATAAATAGTCCTTGTGATTCAATCTACAAATCCTTAGAAGATATTCGTAGGTCCTAAAAGAAGTTCTAACGAAATTATTACGAAATACTTCAAGTTGCTGATAAGTTAATTGGTTGCTCATTCTACATTGTTGAAGAACTTATCCCCAAGGAAGCCACAGTCGAATATACTTCATTACTTCACAGCGTGCTATATCTTTAAAAGCTTAATTCCATACAATTTCTAGAGCGACATCGATTTGAGAAGACCCAACCTATAATATTCTTGATTATATATCAGTTGGTGTACACGAGAAGATTTGATAACTAATTTCGTGAATACGTAAACTCACAATTTTTTCCGTTGTAAAATAAATTTTCAGTAATGCAATTTATGTGACTTGTAAATTGCCAGTTAATAATTGGCTGTACATTTGCAGGGTAAAACTGTACCTTATTCAGATCGCGCTGCCCTTATTCGTTGCATATATCTGATTTATATATAGTAAGTTATACCGCGGGGTCAAGAAGTGCGTGCTTCCATAGAAACCCCGATGGCAGTACACATAACGTGCGTGTCGCCCCAGCTTAGATGGAAATGTGCCCTTATTTTCAGCTACTCGATGGCCTTAGGCTCCTTCTCAGGTCATCCTCGGCCTTCTCAATATAATACCGATGCATAAAATACACTGAGAGTATTCTGAAAGAAATTTTTTAGGCTCTGTATTGTTACACTAATTGGATTTAATTTAAGTAGCACGTTAAACAAATCGTGAAGAGGGTCATGGGTGCATTTAAAAGGAGAAAAAAAAACATTTAGGTTATAACATTACCTTTATTAGTGTGCTGATGTTTTGACTGTATTACAGGTTTTCTCCAAGGCTAAGCATAATAAACGCAAAACATTTTTAAGTTTAGGCGGGGCGAAAAGTCAGCCCACAAACTAAGTTTTTTCTACAATAACCTTATTTTGTATTCTCTCCTTTTGACCGTATCTCTGACCAAGTTCTCTATAGTTCAATTCGACAGGTAGCGATATCATAATTAAATTTTAAAAAATTGTATTTTTATCATTAGACTGCCTGCAAAGAATATTTATATTATCTATAACCCTAACGTACCAGTTTCATCACGAAAATTTCTTCTATGTAATTTCAAATATAATGATTTAAATTGACTTTTTTTCAAAAAAATTTTAACCATTTTGCCTTGGTTTGGTAGGGGGTCTCTACTTTTTTGGAGCAACGTTTTTTTCAGTCAAAAATGTACTATTTTGTCAAACTCTAGTGTTGGTGTTGCTTGATACCAGAGGAATGGAAAACAGGAATAATATGCCCTATACTTTAGAAAATGGTGCCCTTGAGTGTAGCTATTATAGAACATCTATTATGTTACTTCCGACGGCGTACAAGATTTTCTCTAATACTTCAAGAAGGGCAAGTCCACCACTAACCAATTATTCTTTCTGAGACAAATCATAGAGAAGATGAATGAGTTTAACTCCCACATTCACATGCTATTCATAGATTTCAAGGCAGCATACGATAGTGTATACCGAGAAAGACTATATATAGCAATGGAAAAAAACTAGGTATCCCACCGAACCTGATACGACTTGTCAAGACGACTATGACCTACACTAGCTGCTGTGAAAGAGTGCAAGGAGATCTCTAAAGAGAATTTCAAACGAGGCTTAAAATAGGAGTACGCACTAGCCTGTACTCTGTTCAATTTAGCTGTAGAACAGGCAATAAGAAAAGAACTGATACAATCAGAGTGCATGATATATACAAACTGCGTACAGATATTAGGTTATGCATATGATATATGCGTTATACCAATGATACGCCAATGACAGACGGCAGACTGATCCGACCATCCAAGTTGGCAGTTCCAACTTCGAAAACGTTGATAGGTTCAAATACCTAGGCTTTATGGTAACTCCTAACAACAACTTAAAGGTGCATTCACACTACGCTGACGTGACGTGTTGACACTTCAGTTGACGTGTTACGAAAAAATATAAATCATTATTTAGAATGGAAGTGCTCACACTACGCTGACGTGTTGTGTTGTGTCGCTACACACTCTCTGACGCGTCAGCACCAAATATAAATTCCCATATCTCGTC
Source organism: Euschistus heros (assembly GCA_003667255.2). Lineage (NCBI taxonomy): Eukaryota > Metazoa > Arthropoda > Insecta > Hemiptera > Pentatomidae > Euschistus > Euschistus heros. Next base: position 6,550,088 of record RCWM02000004.1, read on the forward strand.
AGTAGGCATCAGCCCGTCAGCAATGAACATTGAGGAGCAGCTCATCGAGCATGTGAAGAAATATTCATTTCTTTTTCACCCGTTTGAGAAGGAGTATAGGAATAAAAAAAATACGAAACGAGGCATGGAAGGAAATAGGAGGAATGTTGGAAATATCAGGTAATAATTACATTTATTTATTAATTTATTGCAAAGTTGACCGTTTTATTTATTTAACAATATTTCAAACACTTTAAAAGCACGTTTATTAATTTAGTGATTCTCTAGAATTGCCATACCATAAAATTTGGTTTCTTTAACCAATGGTAGCAAGAGTTGGTTATTTATCTTGCAAAATATAAAAAATAACGAAGGAGTGATCCAACAAATTAAAAATAATTTATATATTATATATACAATTGTGGAAATTGCAATTGAATCAATTATTATAACCGTGAGAACATTGTTAATGACCTTCAATGGGTGGTAAAAAAAAAAAAAAAAATAATAATAATGTTTCATTTGTTCTATCATAAATTTGAAAGAAAAAAATACTACAATATTGTTGTAGTTTTACCTTATATTTAAATCAAATACAAATATAAACGGTTGACACGCGATCAACAGCACCAGTTCTAAATCTTAATCAGATAGAAACTTAATCAGAGCTAAAATTCAATCAAAATTTAATCATTACTATATGACAACTAATTTCCAGGACTTTAGCTAATTCAGGACTTCAAACATCTAACTTTAGCTATGTTTGAATTATGCCCAACTCTGCCGGTAGGGACAATAGTGTGTTTATATATTGTGAAATTAAAATTTGAATCGGTCTGCAACTATTTATAGGGTGCACCCATATTCTCCTTGAGTTGTGAGCGGCTATAAAAGCTGCTATCACAGTAATATACTCTCTCTCTTCATCTAAAGCATCTAAAATTCTCATATCCATTCCGCAACGATGTGCACCTTGTGAAAACTAAATAAAAACTGGCATGAATTCGTCACGACACGTCAGAACAGTGTGCACACAATGGCTGACGCTGACGTGTTAGCACGAGTCGTAGAGCGCTTGTCAACACGTCACGTCAGCGTAGTGTGAATGCACCTTAACACAAGAAGTGGCGTAGAGACTTACTGCAGCAAATAGATGCGACTATGGTTTATTAAAATACCTTCAAAGTCGTTCCCTACCTAGAAGCACCAAAATTCTCCTGTACAAGACTCTTGTAGGCCCAGTCCTGACATATGGGTCAGAAACATGGACAACAACGAAGGCCAAAGAAGGGAAATTACTGGTTTTTGAAAGAAAGGTTATAAGAAGGATCTATGGCCCTGTAAAGGAGAACGAAGAATGGAGATCTAGATATAGCCATGAACTAGCCAACAAAGAGCTGGATTAAGTAAGATACATACAGCTCGCAAGACTCCGGTCCCAAAGAAAATGTTCAAAGCCGAACCACTTGGTAAGAGGAGGGCGGGGAGACCAAGACAGAGATGGTCAGAAAATGTGAGCAGTGATGCCCGAACCCTGGGCATCAGAAACTGGTGGGCAGCTGCTCGGAATAGAGAAGAGTGGAGAGAGATTCAGTGATGCATTGTTGTGCTCAGGATGATGCTGATGAAATGAGTAGATATTCGAAGAACAAATGATTTTGAAGTTTTCAAATAAAATTGACATCATTATTGAAAATTCAAACAATGTACTAATGTGATATTCATTAAGTATTCTTCAATTAAAAATCATTATAAAATACATTTCGAAAATTATAAAAATGAGGGAAGGAAAGTAGCATCCAGTTAAACCCAGAAAATGGTGATCGGGCCAAATGTAGGATGGTGCCTGATTCTCAACATTACTCTATATATGGATTGAATGTACTCAGTAGTATATTTCAATCACTAGATTTTACTCCTCGTTAATATCCATAGCTTCATCAAATGCCGCGCAGATTACTCACTGTCAGAGAAGCCAAGGCTCATCTCGGACTGTAGCGGTAGGTAATTAACTAACTAATATCCATATTACTTTTAAAGTATCCTTCGCAAAATGGAATATTTGAACCGGAGCCATTCGGCATAGGGTTCTAGTACGCTCCATCTCATAGTTACGTTAATAATTTTATTCACAATCAAAAAAAAAAGAGATCCTGATTTCCGAAAGAAAATTCTTACGCCGAATTTTCGAAAGATTGGGAGAAAATGGAAGCTAACTAAACACTAACCAAGAGCTATACACGCCTTTGGAGAGACTTATGTGGTCGGAGAAATTAAGTTAGGGCGTTTGAGGTATGCAGGGCATATCGAAAGGATGGCAGGTGTAGAGATGCCAAGACATTGCTGATGAATCTAATGATGAAAGATGGAATGAGGAGAAGAGGAAGACCAAACCTAAGTTACTCATGTTGTGTAGCGGAGGATGCTAGTGTATATGTATGTATAATATGTATATGTACTATTTATATAATGGATAATTATTTCTTCTTCTTAATAAATAAATATAATTAGGTTGTGGTGTCATGTTATTTCTAATTTAATAATTTTTTAAAACAAGTTGTAGGATATTGTTGAAGCTAGTACTTAAGTTTTAATCTTTAGATGTGTTTTTAAAAACCATATATTTTTGATGCCATTATTATACATTTACATAGATTTTTATTACATAAAAAAATAAACTCAATTTCTCCTTCACTGGGAAAAACAATGAATCATTGGTATGTTTAATCTATTGCCTTTCCCAATCTACATTTTAGAATTATGACTATTCGTGATAAACTAAGTTGAGAGAAAATAGTTATTTCAAATGTAACTTTTTTCATTCAAAGCTATATAGCTCCTAAACAGTAAGTCCAATCGACGAAAGTTATATAACAAAAAATATTCTCCATTAATTTTCTAATCAGATATCTCATGATTTCGATCCAAGCAACACCAACAGAGCTAGAGCGTGCCAAAATAAAAGTAAAAAAAAAAACGTTACACCAACAAAGTGTTGACCCCCTGCCTAATTATCTTCAAAAATTGATAAAAGGAAATAATAACATTGGCTTTTAATAATTTCCATCCCGCACAAACTTTGGAGCATCGACCCTTGAGAACCGAAGGTTGAGCCGGTGGGGTACCGTGGGACCGGCTCTAGATACCATCGATACCATCTGTACACTGTACACAGCGCCAATTAGAGCAACTATATTCAACCTAATTAGATCAAACAATACCTTCGATGGTTCATGGCAGTTACTCCAGTCCGGAACTTTATCTTCTAATTTTGTGGTTCTTGTACTACCACTTATATCACAATGGTATTCATACTTCAAATAACGGCGTTCGAATCCAAACAAGTACTATAAGTTTTTTTATACTCTTTTCTTATGGAAATTTACAACTGTATTAATAAAAACACATTTAGTAAATATGCTGTATACAATACAAAATAATGGCATGATGATAACTTGTAGAGGTAGTACCCATTGGCGGTACTCTAATAAAATAATTACAAAAGAAGATCACGAGGCTATCTTCTTTTTAGACGCCTCGGAGGATTGCCAGGAATGGAATGGGAAGCAAGTTGTGCCACAAGTGGATTTGGATAAGGAGTAAGTTTATTATGAAAGGAAAGGTATCTGGTTCGTGCCAATTCGGCGACATGAGGGATATTAAGGTCATTGTGGATCAATTCATTTATGACAAAGTAAGGGGCATTAAGGATTTTTCGAAGGATTTTGGATCGGAGTGATTGGATGCGGGAAGAATTCGATGGTTTGGTGGATCCCCATAAATACTATGAGTTGTTTGTTTTTTTTATTTCGTTTAACGTCACTTTATGCTGCTATGGCTAATCGGACGATGCTACGGTGGGAGTCATAAATTTTCCCTATCCAGATATAATTAGGATAGGGATCTTTAACGAGTACCTGACATCGCACAGGCTCGGGACCCCCATTTTACGTCCCTTCCGAAGGACGGCATAGCTAAGGATTTTTTACTCCCTTTAAAAAATCCTAAGGTCATCTGCCGGGCTGCGAACCCGCGATCTTGGGTTTAGTAGATATAACTATAAGTTAAAATACAACCTGTGCTTTGAGATTTATTTCCATATCTCAATTTCTCACCGTCACTTTACTTTAATCTATGAATAATTTAATCTATTGGAATAAGCTTCAGTTTTGGATGGTTCAGATAACGAAAGTTATATAACTTTTCTGGATGAGTATTTTTAGGACATCTTAGAATTATATCTAATGCGGCTGTAAGGAAGTGTGCATTGAGGATTTCGCTATTTTCTAGGGTTTCCCAAAAACATTGTGTTTTTCATGTTTATTTTCAGATAAGTAACTATTTTATCAAAAATAAAATTTACTTGAATCGAATATTCATTTCTAAAAAAATATTTCACCTTATTCTCTCTTCCTTTTATCTTTTTGTCTATTTGGGAATGAGAGCACCCACATTATTATTATTTTTTTTTTTTTTTAATTGAGACACTTACTAACATTAAGACACCACCACTATCGTAACATCCAGAATTACAAAATGGGCAGTAAACCAACAGTGTTGACCACAATCCCAAGAAGAGTCCTCGAGGTCCAAGAATCGATGAAGGTAACAAGGTCAGGCATTAGGCCCCCTAACTAATGCAATTCTTATCTCGAGAGACCACGCAAAGTTCAGCCCGCAGGCTCAATTCTAGTATTTTTCCTTAGTCATGATATTAACCTGCCGGAGGGTGGTGGTTACCTTCCAACGGTAACAACAAAGAGGTCATCGTCAGTTAACTAAGTACAAGGGAACGCCGAAGAAAGGAGTTTATTGCTAGTAGATCTAACTGGGTCTGGAACCAACATTCCGTGTGTTCGGAAAAATAAACATAAAAAGTAGGACAAAATGGGCTGAAATAATCATTTTGCTAACTATCAAAGTATTATTTGGTAGTTTGACGGAGATTTCACATTTGAACAAGTAAAAGAATTCATTTATTAAGAAACTGAGGTGAACTCCGATAACAACATGCAGCAAGAAATAAATAAAAGATTAATAGATGCAAATAAGTGCTTTTTTTGGCTTCTAAAACACTTTAGAAGTAGAAACCTATTATGTAACACCAAATTACAAAAATATTCCATAAAACCCTAATATAAAAACGTATTATGGCCTATGCTTCTGAATGTTGAATAATTTCTAAAGCACGAGCAACCTTACTTCTGATGTTCGAGAGACGGACTCATAGAAGAATTTATGGACCAGTTTTCAGAGACAACACTTGAAAACTTATAACCAACTCAGAGCTTCCACAACTATATCAGAATGCAAATATTGTAAGATATATTAAAAATTGGAAGACTCCGATAAGCGAAGTATTTGGCGAGGATGAATTCAGATGAAGTCCCAAAAAACTTCTGGAGGAAAATATAAATGGTAAGAGGAGAGTTGGCAGACCAAGACTAACTGGGCGGATGGAGTGGCAGAGGATTCCCTGTCCATCTTAGGAGTGAGGAACTGGAGAGCAGCAGCAAGACACCGAGCTGACTGGCGGTCCATGCTACAGCAGTTCTTGGCTCACTATCAGTTGCAGCACAGATTTGTTTAAATGTAACGATCAAAGGGAATTCTAGAGTTTATGTAGCAGCAACTAAAAAATATGTTTGTTTTTTTTTGTTTTTTTTTTAGATGTTTCATTGCCTTACTTATCCATGTTAACAGACCTCAGAGACTTTGCTTACTATGATGCATTTAGTGAACGACTCATAAATGTAATTTTGAAGTTAGTAAATTTCAAAGTATTTTATAAATCTTAGGAGAAATTAATAATTTTTCAGCCAATAACATATCCTCTAATGGTTTGAAATCAGAGCTACTGTAAATGATTCTAATTTATGCAAATAATTAATTAGTTAATCAATTAGTTAGGGGGAAAATAAATATTTAATCGAGCTTAATTCACAAATACTGTGTATTAAACAATGAACACTCTATAGGAAATCCATCAATTCCTCTTTAACCATTTTTAGGTGTTGCATGACAAGAGTGAAGTAGCAATGCCTTGTATTGTAAGAGCCACTTGACATGTCCTTGCATTTTATCAGGGATCGAATGGGAAACAAGTTAAGAAACTAGCGGGTATGGAGTTTATTATGAATTAATGGGTTTGAGCCAAATCAGTGACATATGAAACATAAAGGCCATTATGGATAAGTTTACATATAATATAACAAGGAGCTTTTGATGGTTTTTACAAAAGATGCCAAAATTGGATACAATAGGAATTAGATAATCAATTGGATTGGATAAGGAGCCTTAAAATTTAACTACTTATATTTTAATTTGTATAGTTATAGTCAAGTAAATCGATCATTTGTAATTAACTATAAGTTTAGAGCGTTTATTTAATAATTCTGGAAATAGTACTAAACGATGATTAGTCTCTTGTTATAGCACTCTTATAAGAAGATCCCAAGAATGATTATTGTCTGTATTTAACAAGGCTCAATAAAAATTACGAAGTCAAGAAGAGGAAATGCTGGAGGAGGGAGGAGCTGTCTGGAGTGGGGATAACAGACCAAGGACCAAGTAAGCGGTCGAGTACATTGCCATGCCAAGCATACCAGGTATGCAAGTTTAAAATGTCGTTTTAATTCCAATAGAATGCGCTCTTAGCCTATTGAAGGATTTGCTTATCTCTAAACGCTATTTTGTTTGTTAGTCATTTGTTTACAAAAGTCAGTTGTTTTTAAGTCGTTTACGTGGACGTATCATACCTTTCTTTGGTGTTAAAAATGTCTAATTTTAAGCCAAATAAAGAGCATTTGCGGCATGTCATGATTTTCTTATTTAATCAAAAGAAAAAGGCATCTGAATGTCATCGAATTCTTGTTGAGACTTATGGCGATGTTGCTCCAACCGTCAGGACATGTGAACGTTGGTTTCAAAGTTTCAAACGTGGTGATTTTGATGTTACTGATCAAAAACGAGAAAATCGACCAAAAAAGTTTGAGGACTTCGAATTGCAATCTTTATTAGACGAGACAATACCCAAACCCAACAAATGATGGCAGAACAGTTGAATGTCACTAGGCAAGCCATTTCCGATCGCCTGAGAGCTATGGGAAAGATTCAAAAGGTTGGAAAATGGGTTCCACATGAATTGGACGAACGACAGATGGAAAAAAAAAAACGAAAAACTGTGTGCGAAATGCTGCTTTTACGCCACGAAAGAAAGGGTTTTTTTGCATCGAGTTGTAACTGGCGATGAAAAATGGATTTATTTTCAGAATCCCAAACGAAAAAAATCATGGGTAACGCCAGGACAACCATCCACATCGAGTGCAAGACCGGATCGTTTTGGGAAGAAGACAATGCTGTGTGTGTGGTGGGATCAGAAGGGAGTAGTCTACTACGAGCTTCTCAAACCCGGCGAAACAGTCAATACCGAGCGCTACCGACAACAAATGATCAATTTGAGTCACGCATTGATCGAAAAACGCCCAGAATGGGCTCACAGGCACGCCAAAGTCATTCTTCAGCATGATAACGCTCCTGCCTGCACATTCAGCCAGATTGACTAAGGAAACGATTTCTTCGCTTGGTTGGGAACTCCTACCCCACCCGCCGTATTCACCTGACCTGGCGCCTTCTGATTATCACCTCTTCTCATCGATGGGACACTCATTGGCGGAGCAACACTTCAACAATTTCGAAAACGTACGAAAATGGCTCGATGAATGGATTTCAAATAAAGATGAAGCATTCTTTTGGAATGGTATCCATATATTGCCCGAGAGATGGACAAAATGTGTAGAAAGCGAGGGTCAGTACTTTGAATAAAAATATATTATACTTTTTTTTAAATTACTGTGTATATATTTTAAGAAATAAACGACATTTTAAACTTGCATACCTGGTAGACTTCAACAATAAATATTAGTACACAAATATAAATAATCCGAAATAGGATTCAGAATGTAAATTTTGTGCTGACCACTAAGCAATTCATTTCATATTCATATTTTTTAATTTTACGGTATCCTTTGATAATATCCCACTCATTTATATTGAACAGACGTTGAGGGTCTAGCACTCCATCTGGACAAACAACTGCTGGATGTTTTTCATTAATTTAACATTTACTAGATAAGCATTCCCAAGATCCCAATCAATTACAAAAGGAGTTGAGCTTTGAGACTTCACTTATCCAATTCTTCTCGTAGCCAATCCTTGGTAAAATTTTCAATGCCCTTCATTATGTCACAAATGAACTTATTCATAATCATCTACATGTCCCATATGTTGCAGATTTGGCAGAAACAAGACACCTATCCTCACACGACAAGCTACAATCCAATAATCTCCTCCTAACTTGTTTCTCGTTCGGTTTTCGGTAACCCTCCGAGGCGCCTGAAAAGAAGATGGCCTAAGGCCTTTCCAATGAAGATCATTTATTGAAGTGCTACTAATAGATAGCTAGTTCTTAACAAGTTATAGACATGTCATTGTAATTATTTTACCGCACTTTCACTTATTGTACATATAGAATTGTAAATATCAATAAAGTATATATATTAAATTTGTCAATTATTCATTTCATACAGAAATTATATTATAATACTAATAAATAAAATATACTTTAAAATCACCATTAATTAATCATTCTTTGAATGGCACTATATAGAAATGAATTGGTAAACTCGATAGAATTAAGAAAATAAGTCCGATATATCAGATAGATCAGACACCAATGTGGCCAATAGTGTCACAAGGAACAAGCGACATTACCACAATAAGCTTTTAGTACGCAACCCCCTCCCCCCCCCCCCCCCAGCTCTGAAGGAACAGAGAAGGTTCTTAAAAATTTCTTGTGGTCATTTTCATTTGAAGTTTATAATAGAGACGTGATTAACTTCCAATGCGCTCACTAACTATTTATCATTTTATATCTTATATAAAAATAAAATATTTGTTCATAGACGATGGGAATAGACCGATTTTTTTTTTCGAAAAACTTAAAACTGGCCATTAACCCTGGAAAGTGGAGGCCATTACAAACGACTACGTCGCGTGCTCCTACACTTCAACCACTAAGTCTTACTGAAGAATAAATGATAAGCTTTTCGGTTCTGCTGATGGATGTTATCGTTGCACTCAAAGAAACCATACATCTACTCTTCACCTCCTCTTTTCTAAGTTACCGGCCAGCTACAGATAAAAAAAGAAGGTACATATTTAAAATTATTCAAATCAGTTGATGGTGTAAAATACGTAGACAATATTATTCACTTTTAAGTTTATCATTAAATAGAATAAATGAAAAGTAAGAAATAATGCTCATCTTGAAATAAGCTTTCAGGTTCTAACTGTATAAAGCCGAAAACCATAACTTATAAAACCATAACTTCTAGCGTACATTAAAGTAATGGAGGAAAACAGAAAATAAGTTTCAAACCATGATAAAAAAATTATATCACAACTCCTTGTGTCAGAAATCGGGGTATAGGCAGAATACCATTACTTTGCGAAACCCTTTCAAGCATAGTCTCTATGAATTCGGTACCTAGTCCTTAGATTGAAGAACAAGCTTGACAGTTAAGTTTAAATACTGCCCGCATAAGTTAATTTACTGTTTACGTCCTTGCTAATTATTGAACCAAAGATTCTTCATTAGTTGAAGTGGTAATATATCAGTAATGTACGTTATTTTTATCGAGATTAGACAGAAGAAATAATAGAAAGGAAAACAATAACTTTTGTCTCTCATTTTAACAGACAACTTTTCGATGGAACTATGTTCAAGCCTATGACTTACAAAGAGGGAACACTCAATCTGTCCCGGATCTTGTAGGCAATTTTTTTGGAGGTTCATCGTCAAAAAAATATTAGACACGTATTTTGACGTTCTGACGAATGAGCCCTAGAAACCCAGAAATAAATAATTAAATAATAAATAAATAGCATTAAACTAATTTATTTTACATCTCGAATTTAAAAAATGTTATCCACATGATTCTTGTACCAAAATTTTTAATTTTGAGAGCAGACTCAACGAAAAATAGATTTCATAGATTCAGTTCATAGATTTTTATTTAGGTTAATTGCATTCTAAAAAAAAATATTTTATTTTTACCTAAAAAATGACGTCAGATTCAAATTCAGCACCCTCAAAAGCACTGAAAAACGTTTATCCAATAAAAACTAAAAATATCATTTTTTCACCCACTTCAACTGGGATGAAATTTGAGTTATCGATTATTGGCAACTTTTCTTTAAATCACCATTACTTTGTTACACGCAAATCCAACTTGATTCGTATCGCCGAAAAGAGGAGAGCCTCAGCTTTCTTTTGATGTATATAGATGCGATACAAAATTCAAAAAAAAAAAAAAAAAATACGATGGACAAAAGGGGAAGAAAAACCAATTTGAATAGTTGGAAACTACAAAATACATTTTGAGCTGAAAACAGACATTTCAAGCGCATTACCACCCTATATTTTGGGTAGAAATATAAAATCCATACGTTTACCCGTCTAACCGTAATTCAAGTTTTAAGGTTTTTAAGTTAAAAAATTAATTTTTTTTTTAATTGCTTTCAGGCAGCAAAATTCGGTCAGGCAAATTTAAAAGTAACGATTTTTTATTTTTCTATTTGGATGAAATTTCGTATTTAAGGGTTCTTTTGAATGCTGAATTCTAATCTGATGTCATTTTTTGTGTAAAAAATCTATAAAGGTAGTTAGTTTAAATAACTAATCATTTTTGTTATAACATAATTAACTTATACCAAAATCAACGAAGCGTGTTAGGGATCAATAAACTTACCCAATTCATCTTTCTTTTTTAAATAAACTATATAATTATCAAAAAACGATAACGCAAAAACATTCTTCAACAGTTCAACAGTTCAAAAAAAACAATACACAAGTAGTTATAAATTCCACAACACAAACAAACAAATTAAGACACTGAAGATTTCTAACCAACTCTTTTTTCCTTTGTTACTTCAACAACATTTTTCCAACCGTGTTTGTAACCTTTCCACACTGTTATATAGATTAGCAACCTTTTATAGATTATTAAGAAATCGGCTATTTTTCCTTAAATCTATACTACTCGAAAATAAAATTTTGTAAGAATCACGTCGATATCATTTTTTAAACTCGAGATATAAAATAAATGAGTTAAATATTTGTTCATTTTTATTCATTTGTTTTACAATCGCAAAGAGAGTTTACATTTATTACCGCATAATATTTGTATATGCCTTATTTAAGCACTTCCCTTTTATATTTATTTGAATTGTTTGTATATTATTACAAACAAATTTAGTTATTAATATCAGTTTTAGTTTTTAGTCGGTAGTATAGTAAGGATTTTTAAAAAACTAAATTTTTAGATGTATAGCATTTATAGAAAACAAATCTATTTTTTAATTCAAGCATTAATTAAGTTATTATTAGTATGTCAAGTGAATCTACATGATTTGAGACTAAAACAAAAAAATAAAAAAATCTGAGCATGAGGAATTAGGTTATTAAACTTTTTATTAAGAAATCAGTGGCTTTTAAATCAATAATGGAATGTAAAATAAATGATGGCTGTGAATAATGGAGTGCATAGCACTGACCTCACTCACCTCGCCAGTCCAATATTATTTATCATTTATATCAAGCCACCGTAATTACTTCCATGAATCCATTCAGTATAAAGAGGTTCTTGTATTCAATGCACTGCAAGTGCACAAAGAGGTACAATGCAATACTGACGGATATAAAATTATTTGTCATGTAACACCAAAATAATCAGTGACATGCTCTTTTGAATTTAAATCCATTTTAAAAAATACTTGTGAATCAGATAAATTTTTAATTTTATAATGAGTTCTACAAGTTTACAGCAAGAAAAAAAAAAAAAATCTGAACGTGACTATTTTCATTCCAATCAATATAGCTCCTAAACGGTTGGTCCTAGCGATAAATGCTGTAAAACAAACAATATTCTCTATTAAATTTCTGAACAGGAAACAAAAGGCAAATTTTTGATCTGAGCGACACCAACAGAGCTAGAGCGTGTCAATATGTTACATTTTTGAAAGTGACAGCAAAAAAGCATAGACCCCCAACCAAAAGATATTATATCCATGTCAAAAAAACTTTTAATTAAGGAAAGTATATTCGAAATGTTTTTATTCGTATTTAGCCTAAATAGTTGTTCCTAATAAAATATCGATATAACAAAATATATCCTTCCTTAAATGATATAGACTCTGTGACGCCGTTCTTGATGGACAAGAACTGTGCCAAGGGCCACGACATTGCCTAGCCGTAGAGGCCTCCTGGAGGTGTACAATAGGTCGCCCTACCACCGCCTGTGTATCGATCTAGAACACACTGACTTTGAAGATCATGTCACCACTTGCGACTATTCTAAGGTAAAAAATATTATATGAATAACAGAGGGCACAAGGAGTATAAGTGACTTTTTCTGTAAACTGAGATATTTAATCATTAAGATTGTCATTGAATTCAGATAAAGTTGAGTAAATGTAAAAGGCAGCAGCAGTTAAATGTAGGAAATCAACGGCATGGATGGTTCCCTCATTCGTACTGGACCTAAAGCTGTGGGTTCAGTTTTTTCTTTTACTCACATCTATTCAAAAACGCTAATGATAATTTTAACGAATAATTAAAGTTTTATTTTTTATGGATAAAAATCTTGAATCGAAGAATGCAATTGAGCATTATTTCTTCGATGATATTTTCACGCATACCATTAATTTTTAATCTGGTTAAAATTGCGCTCATCATTTTTTAATTTTAATATATAACTTATAATCCAGACTGACAGAAACTACTAAGAAATCTTTGCTGACAATAGACTGCATTATCAGTGCTTATAACTAAAGGCTCATGGATCATTTTTTTACACACAACAACAAAAAAAAAGAAAAGGATCGATTTTTTTGATTTGGTAATAATTTTTATTCGGCTGAATTGATTTTATCGATTTTATCTGGTTAGTTTTTAATGTCTGACCTTAAAAGCTAATGACAGAGGGACGAACCTCGTTTCTATTTCTTAATACTGTACATTTAAATTATTATTATATATTAGAAAAAAAATGTAACTCCGTGGACTGAAATAAAATAAAGGCGGTTTAGAAACGGGAATTTTCGCATTGCAAAGTGGCAAAACTAGTGTTTCTTATATCATGGGTCGCATTTCAATTTTCTTACAGCGCACTAGAGCCCGGAAGGTCGTAAAAAACCTTCTTGTTGATTAGGAATGAGTAACTTCCATGTAAGTAAATTCGTATTTCATATCATATCAGTATATCATTAGGTTCTCTACTTATTACAAAAATTTATGAGCACGATACAACCTTTTGTGGAATGTAAAATTAATATCTTTTCTTTAACCGTTCGTGAAATAATGTATTCCCACGTGGTATTAGTAACTTCCGTGTCAGAAATCGTGTAACTGCTATATATCAATATTAGATTGAGTTTTTGTTAGATACTTCTCATTAAGCAGCAAAAACAAATTAGTAATGGTTACTTATATTATTGTTTGAAATTATAATAAATGTGAGATTGATTCTGATTAAAAAAAAAATTAAAAGTAATGCTTGTGTTTGTGATTAATATTTTATAACTATATTAAAGTGGTAAAAACAACGAAATTGTTCGTTTAATAATATTCTATTTCCATGATGATAATTCGGATGTTATTCGAGAAATCTAGTAGAAAATAAAAAATTCGGCTTAACCACTTATTCATCGGAAATACAAATTTATTTACTTTAAATAAATTGGCAAATCCGCTGTTCAAATCAATATTTACCTCCATTGGTTTGCAAAGAGTCTTATAGTTCTACCCATTACTTTCGAGGTACCTTATTCAAAAATAACAAATCTTGTTCTCTTGAGCTAATAGGAAGTGGATCTTTAGATCATCATTATGAAACCTTGAACGCGGTTATCGTTTATCGACTTTTCATTGAGATGTCCATGGAAAATAAACCTTGACTAAGTAGCAATCTAAAATAAATAAACATCTCTTTATAAATAAATGTTTACCTCAATTAACAACAATGGACTCGATGAATCGATGCCTAACTATGTAGCAACATACTAAGTGGTAGTGCCTATACAATTGTATATCACATTGTAAATTCAATGGCACTCATAATGTCGAGGAGTTGTTAATAAAATATATTAGGCTTTCCTCGCTACCTAAAATGTTATCATAGATAATAATTCAGCTTTACTCGTAAAACTCGAAAAGTAGTGGATGAATTTCCTTAAAATTTTCACAAAACGTTCCCTTTCATCATAGGATTGTTCTATATACTTTTTACCCTGTATTTCCCACGTGAACCGGAAATTCCACGCATTCAGAGAAGTTCAATTTAATATAATTATCTCTAACATATGGTAACTATAATAACTACATCTTATGCATATAAAAATTCAGCATTTGCATGGTTGTATCCGCAAAAATCGATATATAGCAGATGAAGTTTTTGGAAAACGTTCATTTTTTTTTTCTTTTTAAATTCTCTTTTATTTCTGTTGATTTAAGATAATAACGTAAATACAAAATATGAGTCCATCTTTTTTTTCTACACTTGGTGCATTTAAGGAAGTTATTTAAAAAGTAACAATTTGTAATTGTCTCCAAATGATATCCCTAGCAAAACTAGGTTCGTAACTGGATATCTGTATCGTAAATATCTAGTAAAGAATATCTTTCATTGAATTAATTACGAACATTGATACTTTCTTAAAGTCACACAACTAACATGATATCAACGAGGTAAATATACCGGAACAACGGAATTTCGGACATTCCTCGATAGCTGCTAACGTTCTGCAATAACGTTCCAGAACATTCCATGATAACGGCACCAGCGGCTACCATATCTCATGGCAGATCATTAGTATCGACTGGGGGCACTATTGTTTGGACTTCGGGTCAATCGATAGCTCGAAGCACCATGTTGCGTTACCTTATAATCGTTAAAAACCGCGTTGTGTTTTCTTATTCGTTAATGTGGTCATTGGACATGAATCCTCTCAACTTCCAGCAAGGACATGTCTTGACCTGTAAAAGTTCCTGGGGACGAGGCAGTTTTTTTTAAGAACGTTCTTTAAAATTAAAACTTATTCTTTTCTAAGATGTTATGTTAACTTTTTAAGTTCTCAAGAGACGATATGGAAATACTATCTCGTCACAATATATACGGCACAAGTATGAGTCCGTAGTAGTAACTAATATATACTTATCCTTAATGTGGAACTATTTACTCGAAGTATTCCATGTAGGAAAAATAAGAACATCATATAGGACCATTTGCTGCCTCAGAAGTCTAAACTCAGCCAAGACTAAACCTACCCCAAATGGTCCTTCACCCTCCAAATAAACTGATCTTGGAAAAAAATAATGAAACTATATAATTACGGAGCAGTAAATATTCCTAAGTCAAAGCCAAGCGATAAACCTTACAGGTAATATAATATAGTTCTAAATAAATCCATGAGGCACACTCTTATGCCTTAGCTAATGGCTAGGAGGATATGAAACGAAAATGGATCTCCTTAAAATAGGAACAGGTTCCATTGTTTGTTGAGCTCCATTAGTGTGTATCCAATTATCGTTGCAATATGAGAGGCAGGTAAGGATACGCATTATTCTTTTATAAACAATTTTTAAAATTTGTCATAATTCTTTAACAAATAATTTAGAAGTAATGCATTCTAATAAATATAATTTCAAGCTTCTGATTAAACCCGCTACTGAGTATAAAATTAAGCATATACATTATAAAAAAAAAAAAAAAAAATCAATAAATTTAAATTGAAAATTGCTAAACAATTACTTTGCATTAAATCTATATCTATACTAATATATAAAAGGACAAACCTTTTTTCGTTTGTCATCACTAACTACGAAAACTACTGAACCAATATCTACCAAATTTTAACATCATCCTTATAGTTGCAGGAAGGTTTAGCGATAGTAAAATATAATGATTTTCAATTAATTTGTTATTTAAAAAGCGATAATAGGTGGATAACAGTTAAGGTTGAATATTGACTTCATGAGAGGTTGCAAGGTACGGTTTTATATAGAGCTTGCAAATAACAATAAAATTTACTTATAATCAATTAAATTATTTTAAAAAATTTAAATATGTGGTGTGACATGTGGATCCCAGTGGTTAGAAAATCGACCAATATGTGGTTTGTTTGTTTATTTCGTTTAACGTCACTTTATGCTGCTATGGCTAATCGGACGATGCTACGGTGGGAGTCATAAATTTTGCCTATCCAGGTGTAATTAGGATAGGGATCTTTAACGAGTACCTGACATCGCACAGGCTAGGGACCCCCATTTTACGTCCCTTCCGAAGGACGGCATAGCTAAGGATTTTTTACTCCCTTTAAAAAATCCTAAGGTCATCTGCCGGGCTGCGAACCCGCGATCTTGGGTTTAGTAGGTTGCTATGCTAACCACTACACCACAGGTGACCCCTACCAATATGTGGTTAGCACAATTCCGCAATAGAGGTTACAATGGTAGAACTACAGAACCTATTTGTTGCAAATTTTAACTACATATTTAATTTTTATAGTTCTAAAGAGGTTTAGCAATAATAAAAATTATTTTTTTAGCGATAGTAAAAATTTAAATGTACCGAATAAAAATTATTATCAAATCAAGATGTCAATCCTTTCCTTTTGATGTTGTGTGTAAAAATATGATTCTCGGGTTTTTGGTTCTGAGTATTGATAATATAATTATAAAATAATAAAAAATACAATTATGAAATAATTAATTGTTGGTGATTAATATATTTTTTATTTTGAAGAGAAAAGATTTGCCCAGTCGGGATTCGAACCCGAGTCTCCACTTTCTAGCGTGGTGCCTTATCCACTAGGCCACCTGGTTCGGATGCGAGCTCGGTGGCCTAGTGGATAAGGCACCACGCTAGAAAGTGGAGACTCGGGTTCGAATCCCGACTGGGCAAATCTTTTCTCTTCAAAATAAAAAATATATTAATCAACAACAATTAATTATTTCATAATTATAATATATATATATGACGTATGTCAACAAGATCTAGTTAACAGTAATGTTCAAGGAACATTCATCCCCGATTTGTACATCGCAACTGCGAGTGCCCGGGGGTATGGATCAGTGAAGAGAAAAGATTTCCCTGGTTCGGATGCGAGCTCGGTGGCCTAGTGGATAAGGCACCACGCTAGAAAGTGGAGACTCGGGTTCGAATCCCGACTGGGCAAATCTTTTCTCTTCAAAATAAAAAATATATTAATCAACAACAATTAATTATTTCATAATTATATATATATATATATATGACGTATGTCAACAGATCCAGTTAACAGTAATGTTCAAGGAACATTCATCCCCGATTTGTACATCGCAACTGCGAGTGCCCGGGGGTATGGATCAGTGAAGAGAAAAGATTTCCCTGGTTCGGATGCGAGCTCGGTGGCCTAGTGGATAAGGCACCACGCTAGAAAGTGGAGACTCGGGTTCGAATCCCGACTGGGCAAATCTTTTCTCTTCAAAATAAAAAATAAAAAATACAGTTTATTATCCGCAAGAATTTTTTAAGTCTCTGTCCATCTTGATTGCCAACTCTTACATAAATGTAAATTGGATGTGTAATGATCCTTTTACTTAACCGTCAAGCACCTAATCAGTGAAATTTCACTAAATTAAAAATTACTGTTATGGATGATATCATTGAAGAAATAATGTTCAATTGTATACTTCAATACAAGATGTTTATTCAGAAACAAATAAAACTTCAATTATTAGTTAAAATTACCTTAGTACTTTACTTATGAGAGTGGGCGAAGCCGCGTGGGGGAATGCTATTACGAGTATAAATAATATCTTATCCTAGACAAAAGAATCAAGATTAACCAATAAAAGGTTAATGATTATATATATTATCCCAGTGAATAAGTGGTTGAGTTAAATTCCCTTAATTTTCAGGGCCCGACTTGAAAATTCTAGAATGCGCTAGACTTTGAAACCAGTACTGACCTACGGTTCGGTGTCATGGGTAGTCTCTCGATCGGACGAACGAAGCCTACAGGCAAGAAGAATTCTGAGGTGTCTTTATGGACCTATGATATTGGACAGGCATACCTCAGTGAACACTAATACACTAACCAAGAAGTGTATAACCTCCTAGGCGAGCCAAACACTTAAAGATAAAACTGGGAAGACTGAGGTGAGCCAAGGATGTTGCTTGAATGACAGACAATGATATCCCCAAAAGAATGATTGATGAGGATATACACAGAACCATAACTCGAGGAAGAACCCGTCTTAAATGGGTGGACAGCATAGCAGCGGATGCTAGGAGGATCCTGGGAGTCGAGGATTGGAGGAAAGCTGCCCAACGACGAGCAGACTGGCGGAAGCTATTGTAGAATGCCAGGGACCAGTTGAGTCAGTCTGTTGTGGAACTGGAAGAAGAAGAAGAAGAATAAAAGGTTAAAGTAAAAGTTATTGATAAAATTATTTTGAATAACGAACTACAAGAAAGCTTCTTTTATTCAGTAGGTTAATTTTGTATTTATTCATAGAAGGCTAACTAGAAACACTTATTTGTAGCATAAATTATTTCAAATGTCAACGATTATTTTATATATATTTACTTTATTTATTTATCCTTACCTGTCAAAAATACCCATAGACAATCACCGGAATGTTTGGCTTGATGTAAATATGAAAAAGTGGTAAGTCAGGGATGAGGAAGAATAATACCCGATTACACTGTTCTGCATCAAAATGCTCCCATCAACAAAAATGTTGTTTTATTATATTCTGAAGTGTCCTGAACACGAATCCAAAGTCATAATATCTCAATCAGATACCATTTTTTGTCAAATTTGTGTTTAAAGTCGCAAAATGAGGTATTTTTCGACATTTCGAGCATTTTGTTATCATTGAAAGCTTTAACAAAAAATAAAAAAAACCTAATTGATTTTGAAACTTTTATATTTTATTAAAAATTTTTTACCTGGATAAAAAAATGGAGAGCATAACTATTATGCTTTGTTGCATAAATGACACTGTTGAAGAATTGCTTTTATCATATAAGACCATGGGTTGCAGCATGTCCTCAAAAATTCATTTTTTGCATTCCCGTTTGAATTTATTCCCTCCCAACTTGGGAGCAGTTTTAGATGACACACGGAGAACGATTTCATCAAGAGATAGCCCAGATAGAAAAAAGATATAGCGTTAAATGCAATAAGAAGATGCTAGTCGACTACTGCTCGACTCTACAGCGGGAGACACATGATGTAGAGTACAAACGGAAAATATATACAAAAAGATTACGTTCACTATTTTATATTATCATCTATATATATAAAAATAAATGTGTGTCTGTCTGTACTCGATAGATTCAAAAAGCATACATCCAATCGCCGTGAAAATTTGGGAAATTATTAGGTATATCCCCGGGAAGGTTTTTGAAAAAAAAATTTAAAATCAGAGTTGGGGTTCCCGAAAAAATATCCCAAAAATATCAAAATAACCTTTATTTTTGATAAATACTACTTTAGTGCAGGTGTTTGTAAATAATTAGCAATAAAACATATGTTATAATTTAATCTATATCTATAACTATTATATAAAAGGACAAGCCATCGTTCGTTTGTGATCACTAACCGCAAAACCTACTGAACCAATCTTTACCAAATCTTAACTACAACATCATCATAGTTGAAGGAAGGTTTAGCAATAAGAAAATTTACATATTTTCTATGAAATTGTCCGTGAATAAATGAAAAAAAAAATATACACTTGACTGGTGATAAGTGAAATTGAAGCAACAGGAAACCGATTTAAGGTATTGCTTGAATATGTGGTACGCAGTAAATTTTGAAAATTGACCGATATGTGGTGAGTGCCATTTAAGAGAGGTTACAAAGGTACAGTGTTATATAGAGCTAGAAATTGATAATAAAATTTGCTTAGTTAAAATGAATTGTTACAAAAAAAGATATAAATATTGAGTGTGGAACCTAGGGATGTTTAGTAATCGAACGATATGTGGTTAGCGCCATTCTGCAACAGAGTTTGCAATGGTATAATTATTAAAATTTTAATGATTTCAAATTCATTTTGATGTTTCAGGTTTATTTAATAAATCGTACCATTGGTTGTGTGAAAGAGAAGTAATATTTAGAAGTAAATATTTAGTGTGACGTGTGGATCCTAGGGATATCGAAAGATATGCGTTTAGCGGCATTCTGCAACAGTTGGCAATGGTAAAATTATTAAACCCATCTGCACCAAATTTTAACTACAAAATCTTCATAGTTCTAGGAAGATTTTAAATAGTATAGTTTACTATAATAATAATTTAAATTCACAGTGTTAAGTGGCAGAAGTTTCTCACTCTGTCATTAACTTTTATAGTTAGATAGAAATTAAAATCCAACCAAATGAAATCAATAAAATTATTTTTGCCGCACTCAGCGAGGAGATATACAAATAGAGCAGTCACGAGTGGAGTGGGGGTGGGATTCGTTCCCCCTCCACTATACTACCCTAACCTCAAAAGTTACAACTAAAGTTACAAGTGTTTGCTTTTAATTTCTTATTGTTTACAAAAACCTATTCTCATTGAGTTTTTATTTTGTTTATAAATTCATTCCACATTAAGTATGCCTTTTTGTGCTGCAATTGGATGTAAGAACAACAAGACTGGGATTAAAAATGATAAGCAGCTTAGCTTTTATAGGTAAGTAACTAACGCAAAATTCTTTCATTGTACCTAGTCAAATAGTTCGCGATGGTGTTAAATGCAATTACTTTTTTAAAATAAACTCCACGTCAAAAGTATCACAATATTTTGAAATATTTGAATTTTTATTAGCAATTATAACTTTTATATTCAATAAAAATCCTTTTTATTCACAAAGTTTAAGTAAAAAATGATACACTGTGTTTGAAGGAATTTTATTACCTATACCTGCATCAGCAGCAATCTAAAATAATGTTGGTGAGTTGGGAACTGGGCTAACCCTGGGTAGCGTAGTGGTGGGGGAATACTAGTCCCACCAGCCTGTAGCCCCGCCCTATCTCAATAGCAGCTCTATTTGTATATCTCCTCGCTGGCCGCACTAAACATTATTGCCTTATCAAAATATCGATTACTTATTTTTTGATATTGTGTTTGAAAAATGGGCGACCTAACCTTAGTTTTTGATGAAGGTTTTAAGAAGACTAGAATTTCAATGAAAAGTAAATTGTGACTTAGAGAATATCTCTATTGATAGGATTGTTATCACTGATAATGCAGTCCATTGTCCGCCAGAGTTTCTTCCTAAAAAGTCTCTGTCGTTCTAAATTACCAACTCATGGATTAGAATCAATGATTGAATATCCAATAATGCATCCAAGTAAATTTTAACCAACTAATCATTGCAATAATACCGGGTTAAAAATTACAGCTTTGAGTGAAAATATATAGAATATTGTGAGAAAATAATTCTCAACTGCATGATAAGATTTTTATTGTTAAAAAATAAAACTTCTATTATTAGTTAAACCTATACACAATTTCTCAAGGGAGCAAATTTGTTTTGTTTTTTGGAGAACTGTGTAATTCAACGTAAATTTCCAAAACAAAAGAAAATTAAAAGGTTCTATCTCAAAAGTCCTAGTTATGAAGTAGAGCAGTATTTAACTGTAGAATGGGTAGACGACGCACAGTGGGGCGAGTGATAGGGTTTGACGGACATTCTTTAATAACTCCGTTTCTACTGGTCTTAGAGTACTGCTTCTGGTGTCATTTTAAAGCATATCGAATGTTCTATTGAACTACATCATCATCGATTTAATCAATTTAGCCAATTGCTGTATGACGGGTAGGATGCCTTTTAAATGTGTACAAACATATTATGTATCTCTTACTAAATAGATAATTGTGGTTTGTAATGATTTGTAAACAAATAATATCAACATATGTTTTGTAAATTTTTATTTTTTTAATAAATTGAAACGGAAAAAAGAAAACAAAAACTAAAACTATAAACAAAAATATATCTAAAAGTAAACATTAAAAAAATTCGATGTATTTAATTTAATAATGAGAATTTTTAGCTGGAAGAATATATATTTCAAAGATTTAAAGTGTTTTTTATTTTTCAATTATAAGTTCTTTTACTTCTGAAGACGTTGTTTTTAAACAATGCGTTGTTTGAATTTTTTTTAAAGAACGAAATTGAACACTTCATTAGAACAATTTCTGAAATCTAGGGTTCTTCTCCGTTTTTTTTTCTTTCTGACAAATGCTCGAATGATTCTGATCTAGTAGGAATAGTGGATGAAGACGGAAGTTCTTGAAAACATGCCTCTGGAAAAATTAGATCCCTTCTAAGCCATCCGTGATTATTCTCAAAAATGGTTCTAAAGATCTATTTGCAGCATTCCAGTCAAGTTGAAAATTATTGCACCATTCCTTAATTTCTCCAGCAAACCGTTTTTCGCACTACTTGTAATCGCAAAACCAAGTCAGTCCATTTTTTCTCATAGCCTTGTCGAAATCCTTAAAATTAATATTGTTGGATATAAAAAAATGAAATAAACCTTCATTTGTTTTAAATTCAATCGTGTCGAAGTGTGAGAACAAATCAGTCTCATTCCTAGTCCACTTTTAAAGAAGATAATCAAGTAATAATTAGAAGCAACGTCTAATGGAATTAAAATGTCAATAAAGGCGCTTGGATATTAAAATACTAAAAACAAAAAAATCTAATGAATAGGCAAATTAATGCAATATTTGACGACGCCATAAATAAGACAATGTACTCCTGAATGCGTTCCAAATGGTATTTTTTTCAGCAAATATCAACGATTTGCGAAAGCAATTAAATAGTATTATTTTCTGCTCCATGTAAAAAAAAAAAAAATTAGGGAAATTTTTAAAAACATTTTATGCCAGTTTTTGATTTATTATAACACCCTTATGGTGTACAGGAAGTAGCAATAATTTATAATTAAAATGAAACAACAGTTGAGAATCAATTTAATAAGCCAAGAGTTGTTTTGACATAGCAATTATAGCAAGGCTTTATGTAAAACCCAATGCAATAGTATGGGTAAAAACCAATCTGCTCAATTGAAAATGGTTTATTTGTTACTAACAATATAAAAAAAAATCCCAAATTAAAAGTTTTATTTTTCCCCTAATGTCCAACATTACTGTAGGATCGCCCCACTGTGCGACGTATCGTTTCAGAAATCACTCTGTTACCAGGAGGTGTTTTTATTTCCTTTTCAACCATAGCCGGAACCTCTCATGATAAGATCCACATATTTCTTGACGACTTCCCTTCACACTCTCTTTTGATATTATTAATAAAAATATAACCAACAGAGCGCCCTAACAAAGAGTAATTAATTACGTAGAATCAACAATGAAGACGACTTCTGTAGGAACTGGCTAACACAGCTGTTCCCACGGATAATTGCTGGCCATAGCACCAGAGTAGGTCTAATGTATGCCTACTTCTAAAAAGCACCAGAGCTTCGACCTTGGGAACATGCAAATGCAAATGCACTAGGTGCGAGTAGCGAGCTAGTCTATCTACCATCGCGGTGCAAATATATGGAAAGTCCTTTCCATGGAAATACAGCTATCGATCCTCGGGGAATTTTCGTGAAGATCAAGATGGCGATACAGATGATTAAGAAGTTGAACGTCCCCTTAAATGCTGTTCTGATTACAGGCTACCTTAATCGATTTATTTGTTTGTCAGAGTCTATTCTTAGTACTATCGGGCACATAAACAAAAACAGCCCATTACTAAATCATAAGTGGCATTTTATCAATCTGTATGCATTTTAGAAAGACTTATTAAAGAGATACTTACAATTAAATAATTTATCCTAATCATTTATCAAATTAGAGTATCTTAACTTAATATTTCTACGTGTCAGACTAGAAAAATTAAAAATAGAATGAAACAGAGGTTTTCTTGGTTATCTCTTGACATGCCGATTCTAGGTTATAGTTGTAAAAATATGTTGTAAACATGTTCAATGGAATGCCATAGGTGTTTTCCGGAATTCAATCAAAATTTCATATATAGGGTCTCATAGCAAATTTAATTAGGGACTTAGTGTTTTTTTAGTGTATACTTTATGTACTAACACCCTGCAAAAATTCAGCTTTCCCCTAATTAGTTGCGACAAAGGCTAATTTCTTGCTTTCATTGACTGGGCTAATTGTCTTAGCAACACCAACCATCCTACCGGTAATCCTGATACGCTCAGTCGACTCCATAACAGAGTATCCTTATTTGTTCCAATGAGCCACTAGTTACTTGAAGTTTTTTACTTAATTTTGTCATCATATCATAATATAGGTATAATCATACTTAATTTCTTACCGACCCTCCCGACTTTTTGTTTTGCAGGGTTTTATTCGTATTGGTCTTTAATTGACTGAGATCACTAGGAAGAATGGAGTCTAACAAATTTTTCAAGCTAGACCTATCGAGCTTAAGCAGAAAGAAAAAATGAAAGGGGCAACAAAGGACGAAGTGGGACGATAAGGTCAAGAAAACTTTCAAAAAAAAGGACTGGATTCTTCCAGTGGAGGACAAGTAGAGTTGGGGGATGCTCAATAGACTTCCATCTCAAACCTAATAAGCTTTTTAATAGGAAATTTATATGATGATGACATAGATACATTCCTACGCAATGCAATTAAGTAATAACTTTCATAAGATAAACGTTTGAATGATAAAAAAATCAATATAATTAAAAAAAAAAAAAAAAATGTTCAACAAGACCGTAAGATTGTTGTGTAGTAGAGAAGAAAGTAGAGCTTCTTGTTCATAATTGACATGCAGTTTATCCAATACAAGAAGATGAGGACCTCGATCTATGATGATGTTGAATCACCAAATTGTAACCCAACCTTTTGAAGAATCAGGCATCGACTCTATACAAGTTGCTTTTTGTTCACTGAGAGGAAATAAACTTTTCTGTCCTTGAGAGACCTGAAAACCTGGGCCTGAAAGTTACAAGTTCAACGCTTAACTTTCTTTTACCTATCATCATTCAGCCCTATACCTGTACCTTTTGGGAAAAACTAGATAAGTCGATTTTTGTCAAACGAGGTAAATAGTCAGGGCAACCCATATTGGTATCCTACACATCGTGTAAAAGTAGGTAAGCCGTAATGTCAATAATATCGCTTAAAAAAGCACTAGGCATTTTTAGATATATGTATGCATTCCAAGATAAAGTATAGAGAATTTGTAGAATGATGGTGGTTGGAAAATCATTTTTCAGATTAATTCGATTTACAACGAAATAATAAAATTTAAAAGGGCTGTCCAGAACACCTGTTTTTGAACTCGCTTACTTATTTATTATAGGCTATTTATGTTCAATATAAATAAATAAACCTAAACCTAGTCTCAATCAAAAGAAAAAAAAAAAAAAAAAAAGGATTGTTTCCCTGAAGTTTAAACGGTGTCAACTGCTTTTCAACCATGTGTAGATAGCTGAAGACATGTTTGAATTAAGTATCAAGGTAGCAATAATAGTATTACATCAAATTTATATAAATTTATACAAAATTAAAAAAATTTAGTCGACTGAAAAATACATCTACGACGGCCTGGAACTCTACACTTATTTTATTCTCTACATCCAACTCTTATAATTACTCTAGTAAGAATGATTGTTTTTACCATTCAAGTCAATAATTTCAACAATATTTTACCATCGAATTATTGTTTGTTTAGATAAAAGACTCATTTTTAAATGGGTGGATCTTGGATAATTATGAGGACGTAAAAATTGGATGTGAAGAGTTCTTTGCCTCAAAACCGAAGGATTGGTACCAGTGTCAAATCCAATTATTGTCAAAAAGATGGGCGAATGTAGTTAAAAACGATGTAATTTACTTTGAAATAATGTTTTAAATATGGAATCTGAACTTAAGCTATACACCAGGATTTCTGTAATAATATAGTAATATCATTTATTAATAATAAAAACATTAATATTCTCCTCATCTTGCGTATCGTACTCTTATTAATACTAATTGGGTCAGACATTGTTTTTGATATGAAGTAGGGAAAAAAACTTTCATAAAAAAATGTATAAGGGCCGATGCTCTCTTTGCACAGCTGTTGCTATAAGGGCCGATGCTCTATTTGCAGAGCTGTTGCTATAGAAAAACTAATGTTTTTTTTTAACATGGAACATAGTTTACCGGTGTCCTAGTTTGTCACAAGTGATGCGTTTTTGGGGAACTCGAAAGCGAAGTTTTATATCGTTTGATTTTAATAGAGTAGAAACAGGAGCTCAACTCTTCTTATACTGAACACTATCGTGACTAGGAGGCAGGTTTTAATGAGTGAGCTCCTTTTGACTGTTAATACTAATACGAAATAAAAACATTTAACCTGATTTAACCGATCTTGCTCGATCCCTGTTAGATCTTCAAAATTTTGGTTTGAAAAAAAAGACACGTTTGAAACCTCCATTTTTCGACACCGCCTAGCTCAGTTGGCGTTGCTCAGATAAAAAATTTGACGATATCCAAAATTTAATGAAGAATTTTTTTGTTGTGTAACATCTGACGCTAAAACCTACTGTTTAGAAGCTATATTGGTTTGAATAAAAATAATTCACATTTCAAACCTCTGTTTTTCCTCCAACTTTGTTTATTTCGAATGATCATTGATTGTTAATTTAATTTAAATAATTTAAAACCATACTGTAAGCGTCAAATCATAAAGAGCATTAGGGCTTAAACGGTCAGCAGGATTAAGCTATTTAATATTAAAATTTATCTCCTACTGAAAACTGAATCACACGTAGACAAAATAAAGATAACTTTAGCATTGACGGTGAGGGTATAATCCCTAAAACATGTTCCCTTGTTCTTCTTTCTTTAGCCGACAAGCTCAAGGGGACCAGTTTTTATTCATTATTTTTTCCCCATATTTATAATCCATATTTTATTATTTTCCTACTAACATTGATGTATACATTTGCAACGGAATGGCTAATCAGGCACTGGCCACTTGTGAAAAATATTATGGCTATTGAAAATATCATAATAATTAAAAACAAAAAAAAATAGATATTTTATTTATAGCAGTCAAGTCAACCTTCACAAAGGTTCTTTAAAACAAAGAATTTATCTACCATGATAAATACTGATTCCAGGTCTACTAAACCAGATATTTATCAAATTTCGCAAGGAGAATAATATGGGGCACCGGTATACCTTTCATCTTCTCGACCGCTTCATCTTTGACAGCGTTGGCTTCTTGGGCAGCATCCTTGGCCTTCTGCTTTGCACCATCGATGGCACCCTGGACAAGGGGAGCACTGCTGGCACACCCCATCGCTCGACTGGCTCCCTCCCCTGTCTGTGCCCACCGCGGCCCCCTCCACGCCTCCACTTCTTGCGCCGGCGATCTCTCACTTCATTTTCTTAGAAATGGCCGATTTCGAAATATTCATTCATTAATATCCAATGAAAAATAAATATCAACTTTCCATAAACAATGGCCGTTTCACTACTACACTTAAAACAACAAACGGTTCTGTGAGTAGCCAAAATAGTCAAAGTTTCATGCAAATCCTAATTACAAAATATTACTGCAATTGTTGAAAATCGAAATTAAAACAAAATTTATATCTATACTATAATATAAAAGGAAATTTTATATAATTTCCTATATCACTAACCATGAAAACTGTACTAAACAATCTGTACCAAATTTTAAACACATAGTCTTTATAGTTCCAAGAAGGTTTAGCAATAATAAAATCTACTGATTTTCAATTAATTTGATATGAAAAAAAAAAAAACGAAAATATGTAGATGACAGTGAAGAGGTTACAAAGGTGTTGTATACAGCTTGAAATTTATTATAAAACTAGCATCCCCGTCGCGACTTCGCCCACCCTCATAAGTAAAGATAATTTCAACTAAAAATTAAAGTTTTATTTGTTTATCGATAACATTCTTGTACTTCAGCATGTTGTTGAGCATTATTTTTTTCACGCATAGCAGTAATTATTAATCTAGTTATAATTGCACTGATTAGGTGGTTGAAGATTACGTAAAAGCACCATCAGACATAAAATTCTTAATTTTAATGTATGGATTGGCAATCAAGATGGATAAAGAGTATTTAGAAACTCTTGCGGAAAATAAACTGCATTATCAGTGCTTACGACAAAAGGCCCGTGGATCATATTTTTACACACAATATAAAAAAAAGCAAAGGTTCGACATTTTGATTTAGTAATAATTTGTATTCGGCAGAAATAACTGAATTGATTTCATCTGGTTGTATGTTCATTTCGAACTCTAGAAGTATATGACAGTGTGGCAAACCTCGGTCCTGCTTCTCAACATTGTACATTTAAATTTTAGTTATTGTAAATTTTACCATTGCAAAACCTTCCTAGAATTATAAAAAATATTTATTTAGGTGTCGGTACAGGTTGGTTCAGTTTACCATTAACTCTATTGTGGAATGGCGCTATACACAATCGGTCGATTTTCAAGCTTCACTGGGATCCACATATTGCACACCATATTTAAATCTTTTTTAATAATTTTCTTGATAGTTTAATAAGTAACTTTTATCATCGATTTCAAGCTCTTTTGTAACCTCTCGTGTAGAATGGCACTCGCCACCTATCGGTCAATTTTCAAACTTCACTGTTGTCCACATATTATCTTTTTTTAAAAAATAAATTAAAAATCAGTAGATTTTAATATTGCTAAACCTTCTTGGAACCATGAAGATGATGTAGTTAATATTTAGTACAGATTGGTTTAGTAGTATTCGCAGTTAGTGATCACAAACGAAAAATTGCTTGTCCTTTTATATAATAGTATAACCTTATATGTTAGAATCGTATAGAGCTAACTAAGCAGACATCCTGGTAAATTTAAGGATTTTTTTAGGATGTCGAAGACACTTTTTGATCGCTTGTTAGAACTTATGAACCACTAATAACAAAGAAGGACACTAATAACGAAGGGGGTTAGCTCTAAGTGCTAGGGAAAAATTGACAATTCCACTGAGATAAGTGAAACTGTTTTATTACTTCGAAATATTTGTAAAAATTGTCAAGTAGTATGTAACAATATGAAATATGTTGATAAAGAATGGTAATTTAAAGTGATAGAAAATCATTATAAAAAGGGGGAAGTCATTGTCCGTGAATAAATGAAAAAAATAAAATACACTTGACTGGTGATAAGTGAAACTGAAGCAACAGGAAACCGATTTAAGGAATTGCTTGAATATGTGGTACGCAGTAAATTTTGAAAAATGACTGATATGTGGCGAGTGCCATTTAAGAGAGGTTATAACGGTACAGTATTATATAGAGCTAGAAATTGATAATAAAATTGGCTTAATTCAAATAAATTGTTATAAAAAAAGCTATAAATTTTTAGTGTGATGTGTGGATCTTAAGGATGTTTAATAATCGAACGGTATGCGGTTAGCGGCATTCTGCAACAGTTGGCAATGGTAAAATTACGAGTATTAAACCCATCTGTACCAAATTTTAACTACAAAATCTTCATAGTTCTAGGAAGATTTTAAATAGTATAGTTTACTATAATAATAATTTAAATTCACAGTGTTAAGTGGCAGAAGTTTCTCACTCTGTCATTAACTTTTATAGTTAGATAGAAATTAAAATCCAACCAAATGAAATCAATGAAGTTATTTTTGCCGCACTAAACAGTATTGCCTTATCAAAATATCGATTTCTTATTTTTTGATATTGTGCGTAAAAAATGGGCGACCTAACCTTAGTTTTTGCAGGTTTTAATCAGACTAAAATTTCAATGATTTCAAATTCATTTCGATGTTTCAGGTTTATTTGATAAATCATAACATTGGTTGTGTAAAAGAGCAGTAATTTTACCTACTAATACTATAGCAGAGAATATTATTATATTAATAACATTATTATTGAAAAAGTAAATTGTGACATAGAGAATATTTCTATTGATAGGGTTGTTAGCACTGATAATGCAGTCCATTATGCGCCAGAGTTTCTTCCTAAAAAGTCTCTGTCCATCTGAATTACCAACTCATGGATTAGAATTAATGATTGAATATCCAATAATGCATCCAAGTAAATTTTAACCAACTAATCATTGCAATAATACCGGGTTAAAAATTACAGCTTTGAGTGAAAATATATAGAATATTGTGATAAAATAATTCTCACTGCATGATAAGATTTTTATTGTTAAAAAATAAAACTTCTATTATTAGTTAAACCTATCTAAGTTGTTTACTTATAAGAGCGGGCGAAGCCGCGACTGAGGATGCTAGTTTTTAATAATTGTCAAGTACTATGTAACAATTTAAAATACATATGTTGATAAAGGATGGTAATTTTAAGTTATGGAAAATCGCTATAAAAAGAGGAAAGTCATTGTAAGTAAATAAATTAAAAAAATAAAATACACTTGACTGATGATAAGTGAAACTGAAGCAACAGGAGACCGATTTAAGGAATTGCTTGAAACCCCGTTTCCTGTAATCAATGAAACTGGCGTTTTATGAAACGCTTGTTTCCTGAAATCAATGAAACTAGCGTTTCATGAAGCGCTGTATGCACCAACCTATGTTAATCTTATCTATCTGTTGCAAGCAGCTTCAGTTTACAGAAGCCAGTTTCTCCAGTGTGCACTACACCTAAGCCTCATAAATAGATTGCAGGTATTTCTTGGGTATAAGTATAAATTATTAACAAGGGTTTATCTTAGGTACTGTCTTATATTGTAGAACTTTCTTGTAAGTTATTTTTTCTCAGCCTGTCACTCGCGCAATTTGATTTCTGAGGGTTAAACTCTCCATGAGGGCTGAATTACCCATATTTCCAACCATTCCTTTAACGTATAAAGGTAGTATCGGAGGGTGGAGGAAGAAATCGAAGGAATATTCTGCGAGGATTGGATAGTTATGTCTTCGAAAAAAAGTGTATTAGCGAGGACAAGGAAGTTGTATTAGCGTGTAGAGTTTACCCCGCGATGAATGTATAGAGTAGAGAATAACGCAGACTACCCTGAGGAACGAGTGAAGAAAAAAATGAAATCTTTTCAATCGATATGCTCAATATTACACATCTTTATTAGCCATCGCTATCAAAGGAGTTTTAATATCGAACAAAATCATCAACTAAACGGTGGGATTGCTGTTCGGTGGAAAGGCAGGCTCTAAAATCAAATTAATAACCAAGAATTACTTCATGCTTTTCTAAATTTGGTTTTAGAAATATTTTTTTTCAAATTTATTTATCAGAACAGAAGACGGATTGTTATGAGGTTAAGGTGGTTTCATAATTAATTCTTCCAATTCAATTCAACTGCTTTGGTCATTTCGGATTTCTTCACTTCTCAGATACTATTTGAATACTGAATTTAGATTAACACTTCACTTGGATGATTAAGTGAAATGCGGTATCGTCGTTCTCAAAGATCGACAAAACATTCTTTGTGCAAAAAATCGATTAATCTTCTCTATTAATAAAGGTATGTCTGAGGTTCTTCGACACAACCCCTGAAAATAGTACATACAGCTTTTCACCTCCCATATCTCGTAACTCATCATATACATATCCGAGCCAATTTATGTTTTTCAGCCTCTCAACTTGTTAAATAACAGATACAGTAACTTATTTTTTCTGAAAAGTAGTTAATCGTTTTCTCGAATCAAGCCGAATTCTTGAAGCAAACATTTTCTTTCGAATCGATCAGCTTTTCTGCGCTAAACATAGCATAAAAAATTCACATGCATAGGCCACAACTGGTATGATGATGATCTTGTACAACCGTACATTAATGAAAATACTTTTCTAAAACTTTGAAATCGCAAAATAGGTTTAAGTAGCTAGTGCGATTTCAGGTCATACAGATTCTCCTCCAAAAGATCCCCGGGATAACTGGAAGTGTAAAATTTGTGGTAAACAGCTAGGTAAGATTAGTTTGGAAAAAACAATCCTGATTACCATGACTTTGGTCTTTAAACCTTCATTTTAAAACACTATTCCTCTGGCCGAAAGGAATAAGTAACTCCAAAAATTATCAAAATGAGTTACTGAGGTCAACTCCGAACATTCTTCATAACGTGAAAAAACGTTATAAGAATATCCTGTCAGTTATTCTTTCGGTTTAAATCCTATTGGTATCAATAGAAGTTTTTATATTAGCTGGATTCACAGGAACAAAATTAAAAATTGCTTCAACCAGAAAAGTTTCAATATCTTACTGAATAACTTATTCCATGTGATCACATATTTTTCTCACTTTTTAAGAGCTGTAGATTTTATTTATGTTTATAACAATAAAATGTAAATTTTTGTGTCTACTCCTTATATGCATTCTAAAATGTATACAATACCAATTATTATATTTATATTTTTATATTATTAATCAATAATAAAAATTTTAAAAAAATCAATGATTCATCTGAAGATAATAAAATATATCCAACAGATGTCAAACAAAACTGTAAATGCATTATAAATATAAAAAATTACCCGTTGGCATTCCTATCAAGACAATTATTATTTTATAAAGTGTTATTGTCTTTTCAAAAACTATTCTGTGCCGTTTAACCATACTCTGAAATTTTATATATCTCATTTTTGGTATATTTTTAAATTTCCTTACAGTAGTACTAAAGTAAATACAAATAAAAAAGAAATTCTTTGAACTTTTCAGCAACTTTTTTATGCAACAATAAGACAAAAAAATGAAAAACCATGGTCACACATCGATGTTTTGATTTTTTATTTCAAATTTTACAAATATAATTAAAAATTAGTGCAAAAGCATTATTACAATGAAAATCCTTCCGCCAACCAGTAAAACAAATCACAGAATTAGCAATGAATAAAAATTGTTGTTTATTAGACCCTCAACTATGGCTATACATCTTATTAAAGATTAGCGAGCAACATATTCCGGTATTAAGAAATATCGCAATTTATTACTTAGAAGAATTAAACTGAGTTTTTGATCACGTTTGTAATGGAGATACCTTCGCCCTCGAAATCCAGAAAAGGTAAGGTTCGTGCTTCTAATTCATAACCTGATATTAGTAAATAGAATGTGTAACCTTCCATTTAATATTAATTATAGTTAAACATAGTTTATAGTGTAGAAAGAAATGAATATTACGCATACTCGAAACCACTTGACAGCCAAACAATGTTTCATGATTATGTTCCGACATTATCTTTGCCTTCATCGTAGATCAATAGATGTGAGTATAAAATATAATCATGTAAATATTACAGGATCAAATAACAATATCGACAAAATTCACTGCCTTATTTGATAATAAGTAACATTTATATTAAACAAAATACCTGAAAGGTTATACCATCTCAATCATACCATTTTGGACAACAAATAAATCGAATGAGAAAAATAATCAGATAGAATGTTTTATAAAATGCATCTTATGTAAGCAATCGAAACTGAAGTCTATGTCATAATCCTACAAAGTATATTTACTAACCTTCTCATTCCTGGTACGAACATAAGGTTTTCCATTATATGAGCAATGGATGTTTTGTTGATATGATTTCATTAGAGAATTTTCAAATCTAACTTGACCCTATTGATGATAATACTTATGCGGCTTTGAAATACTACCATTTTTTAAACATCATATCATTTCTTTTATGTAACACTTCGTTTAATTCAGAACGTTTCTTTAGAAAAGCAATTTAACAACCCGAGTGAAAGAGAAGCTAAGCATAGAAAAAATAGATAAATACCAGTTTATCACTGGTATCATCAATTTATAAACTTGGTTCTGTAAACTGCGCATTATCGTTAATAATTAGATATTTACATAAATAAATGAAGGCAATTGAAGCCAGTTTAAGCTATGCAATAGTTCAAGTAAAGAAAACAGTCTTTCTTGAACGATAGTTTTTACTTCGAGGAGTAAGTAAAATTTTAAAAAATTGATTACAAAAAAAAAATGAAACCTATTAGTAAATTAATAATAATTAATATTTTAAGTTGCCAATCGCAATGAACGATACTTTTTTTTTTTTTTTACAACCGTTTTAAAAATAGCTTGACATTGTCACTCTGCCAATCACTGATCGAAATGAACAGTAAAACTCGCCTTGACTTTCTGTTCAGTTGCATAGGTTCCGTTTTGGGGATGTGTTATTTTGCTTTTTGTTTTAGTCTAGAGCTCGTATAAATGTCTGGTCATCAAGGAATCTCGTCGGAAGTATGAAACACCTATCAAGTAAAATTATCAGTGTGAGAATTAGTTTTTTTTTTCTTTTTTGTCAAAGTTATTTATTTTCAAGTATTGTTTCCATTGACGTAACAGGTTTAATAGTAAAGTTGAACCATCTTGGTAACGTTTTAGCATGAAGTACTATCGATTCAGCTCAGAATGCTGGGTATAAAAAAGAATAAATGTCTACAATAAATATAAGTACGAGAACCTTTTATCTGTGACTATGGACCCAAAGTAACCTCTCCCAAATCTTACCTTTTAGAAAATATTCCTGAAAATTGGAGGAAAAAAATCCATTTTTGTTGCCAATGTGAAAATAATACAGTAATTCTCTTATCAAAAATAAATCTGGACTTCAGGATTAAACTATTGCCACTGACATATGGAAAATTGGGCACTTGTGTAGTATACGGGCCCCCGTTATTTGATACCAGATAACAGTGATTTTATGAATATTTCTTTTAGCAAACATATGACTTAATCTTTAAATATAATAACCTTACTTCTCAGATACAAAAAGAATACAGATTATAAATATTGTTTAATATGTACAATATAAAGTGGATTTTTAGAACAATTAATAATGATGAAAGTGCAGTTAGATTTTTTCAGGAAAAGGACATTATTTCGAAAGAAAAAGTATGCAATAATGGACATTCTATAGCATTATATTATATAATATTATAATACAGATATATTATATTATTAAAACAAGAGGATCAATTTGATGAAATTTTAAAAGATATAAGAGATTTTTGGTTAGAACAAAATATTTAATTGCAAATAAACATATGTTTAAAGTTGTTAAGTTCTTTTTATATTATCACTGTTATCTGATATCAAATAGCGGTGGCCCGTATAGTACACAAGGACCGAAAATTGTTTAGTACATACATATGTTTATTACAGTTCTTTGGGTTACGCAGAATCTCTTTCTTTACGTTAAAAACATTTTTCATGGTTGTTCATCCTTAACAATAGTTAAACACTATAAGATGCTACTTCCTTTTTACAAATGAAAAGTATTTTATTTTTTGTATGTTGTCAATAGAAACGATAACCACTTCTAATTTATAAGAGGAGGACTATACATTCGATATATGAATCGAGCACTCTCAGATATATTACCGATTGGATAAGTATAATAATATAATTATGACATCCAAAACGAATATCGATATCATTGCAAAAAAAAACATGGTCATTGCTCATTTATCAACCATCATCTCAGCTGACTAGTAAATTTCTCAATTTACTCTTAAATATTTGCCAATTCTGATAATCCACTTAACTTAATGATCATTTCTAACGATATGGTTAGCCATAAAATAACAAAATTGTATTCAATATCTCATCATTTCTCTTTCCTTGTTTCCTCACCACTTGTTTGGGATAGGAATTTCTATTTCAAGGCGAATATTTCTTTTTGATGATTCGCTCTAACAAATATGCAACTTTATAATCATCATTTTGTAGCATGTGGGTCATTTTCAAACAAAATGGTTCATCCAATATTTCACTGTTGTCGATTTTATCTTGTTGAGTTCATTTGTTTAAATTAATGTAAGCCTTAGAATTTCTATTTCAAATGTCTGATAAACGAAAAATAATCTTTTTCTATTTAAAATTCGTAAAATTTGACAGTCGTTACCATTACGGTAACGTATATTACACTATTTTGGTTTTGGTACAATTTTATGGTAAAAAAACAACAGAATTATGCATAAAAGCCTTTTTTTTTTTCCTGATAATAATAATAAAGTTCTTTATTTATTCTGGGACCTTAAGTCCCTTAAGAATAAAGAATAATGTACAAACAAGGGCCTTCAGAGCCTTAAAATGAAATAATATTTTTATAACAAAGTAACAGATAATAATTATAAAAAAAGAAAAAAAAAAAAAAAAAAAAAAAAGAAATTACGAAAGAGTAACAGAAAATGTATCATCATTTTTTACAAAACCAAAAAGATTTCTTGAATATAAACTGTTCATATTTTAAAGAACTAAAAGGTGGCTATTAGCAGTTTTTGGAGGACAGGATCTGGGTGGATAGTGGGTTGTTAAAGAAGTGGTATTTGAAAGTGGAAAGGGTAATTGAATGACGAATGCTAAGAGGAATGGAGTTCCATAGAGAAGAGGATCGGATTACGAATGATCTGTCGAAAGTGGCTGAGCAATGAGCTGGAGTATGCAACTCTGACGGGAACGGGTTTGGCGATTAAGAATTGAGGATTTGAGTTGAAGGAGTTCCGAAATGTAAGGTGGATGATGGGATTGGACGGTTTGAAAAAGAAAGGATGCCAGGGAATACTTGTGACGGTAGGAAGGAATAAACCACTTTAACTCCATGAAACTGCGAACTGTGAGCGCTTCTCGGGATCCCGAAAATAAAACGGATAAAGCACAGTTAAATAGTCTTTTGATTCTGGCCTCGAGATACACAGCACAGCAATAGTCGAAGCAGGGGAAGATGAGAAAGGTAACTAGTAATCTGCGGGTTTCGAAAACGTAATTGAGACGTTTTAGTATAGGGATGGTGCGACGGGAAATTTCGGATACATGTTTTTTTCAAGATAGGGTTTCATTAAAAACGACTCTAAGATTTTTGACTGAGGAGTAGAATTTGATAGGATCACTGTTCACGAGAAGGGTGGAAATAGAGGATATGGTTTTTAAGAGGTAACTCGAACCTATAACTATCGCTATGGTCTTTTCAGCATTTAAATTTAGCTTGTTCGTCGACGCCCAGTTACAGATTCGATTCAGGTCTTTCTGCATCCTTTTAGTGGCTTGTAATAGGTTAGAGTTGGGAAAGGATAAATAGATTTGAAGACCATCGACGTAGAGATGATACCGACAATGATGGATGGAAAGCGGAAGGTCATTAATGTAGACAGAAACTAGCGTGGGTCATAGTTAAGATCCCTGAGGAACGCCACAAGATAGAGATTGGGTCTTGGACGGAGTTTTATTTGGAATAACTACATACTGTGATCGATCAGAAAGGAAGGACTTAAACCAGAGTAAGGCAGATGTGGATAAAGAAAGGTTTCGAAGTTTGGATAGGAGGATGTTGAGATCAACTTTATCGAATGCTTTGGAAAAATCTAAAAGGATAAGGTTAGTTAACTCTTGGCGATCTATTGCGGAAAATATTTCTTGTGATATTTTCAGAAGGGCAGATAGGGTAGAGTATCCGGTACGGAAACCGGATTGATAAGGATTAAGGAGGGTGCTTTCTAGGAAAACTGAAAGTTGTGGCTAAACGATGCGTTCCAGAGATTTCGATAGATAGGAGAGGAGGGAAATAGGACGGAAGTCACTTGTAGAGGAAGGATTAGGGATTTTGTTCAAGGGGCGGATCAGCGCTGTTTTCCAAGAAGAAAGAAATAACGATTTTTTAAGAGGAAAATTGTAAATGTGGTAAAGGAGAGGTATAAGTGTGGGAAGTCATGATTTTAAGTTTAACTGGGATATTATCGGGTCCATAATCATTTGTACGAGATTTCATAATGGTCAAAAGTATATCATCGTAGGACACATGGGATAAGAAAAAGTTGTCAGGATCAAAGCTAGGGTAAGGAAATTCAGTTTCGAGCGAAGGGTTTGGAGCTAGAGATATGAAATGTTGATTGAATTCATCTGGGGAAACAGGGAAGGAGTTACAGTTGGGTTCAGATAAGGTTAGATTTCTCAGTATTTTCCATTTGTATTTAGGATCAGGAGTGGAAGAAAGGGTACTATACATATACAGGTAGTAAAAAAAGGTCTGTGTACACCCATTATTGAAATACTTATTCATGTTTTGTTTTTTTTAAATCGAGTTGCTTAATTTTGAAAATTTATTGATGGATTTAATTACAATTTAATTGCCAACCCATACATATCAACCAAATCTTTTTTTTGTTGGCGTAATCACGGAATTGCAGTAATTTATTAAGAAAATGTATACCAAAAAAGTCTGTGTACACTATTCCTAATCAAAACATGTTAATCCCTGGAAAAATTGCTTGCAATGTATTCTTCCCAGCTATGTTTAGTTAAAAGCTATGGAAGTTAGTTAAAAATTATATTTTCTCTCAGTATGGAGATTTCTGTATAATTAAGAAAATTGGCAATAAATTCAAGAAAAGAAGGAAAATATTTGAGGGAAAAATGAAAAATAATTTTAAAAAATCACTCAACAGTCCAACAAATCATGACAGATATAAAGAAACTGGAAACTTTCAGAGTCGGCCAAGATCTGGACGTCCAGAAAAACATCAAAGGGTTCATATTAGAGAAATTTTTAAAATTATTTACAAAGACCACCTAAATCGCAGGTATATTAGAAAATTATTATAACATTATAGTAATAACTCAAATAGTCTAAAATATCATTTAAAAAAAATAAGGATATAACTCGCGGTATACTAGAAAGAAACCCTTTATAAGTAAAGTGAATAGGATGAAGCGACTAAATTTTACAAAAGAATTTGTTAACTTGCCAAATAGTTTCTGGGGAAATGTTTTATTCAGTGATTAGTGCAGATTTAACCTTTTTCTATCTGATGGAAAAGTTAAGATGTGACGGAAACCTAAAATAGCCCTGGTAACTAAAATGGTTTACCCTACTGTTAAACATGGAGTAGGAGGAATTATGGTCTGGGGGTGTATGAGTGCATCTAGGGTGGGAAAACTTAAGGTGATTGATGGAATTATGAATAAATATGTTTAAGTGGACATATTAGCGACAAAACTTGGTATTGGATCAACATTTGTCTTTCAGCAAGCCAATGATCCGAAACATCGAGTGAGAAAAGTCAAAGGATAACTCTTCTATAATGTACCAAGGCAATTAAAAATGCCACCACAATCTTCAGACATGAATCCTATCCAGCATTAGGGGACGAAATGAAAAGAAGTCTAAAGAAAAGGAGAATTAAAACTAAAACACAGCTAAAGGAAACATTATTCGAAGAGTGAGAAAATATTGAGCCTGAGGTAACAAAAAAATTAGTCACAGTAATGAACACCCGCCTAAGGGAAGTAATACAAAACAAGGAAGATCCTACAGACCATTAACCTTAATTTTTGTTTACTTTTACAGCTTAAATAATTAACTTCTGGAATATGATTCAGGTGTACACAGACTTTTTTGCATATGAAAATAAATGTTTTGTTGTTTATCGTTGTACAATTCACTTTTTTTTTTTTTATGTTGCAACCTTTTTTATATGTTCTTTAATATCAAAACTAAGCAAAATAGCCGTTTTTTTCCCCAATTATAGTGCTCTTTTAATAATTATTACACTAAAGTTATATACGAGTAGGGTGTACACAGACTTTTTTTACTACCTGTATTTTGATTTAGAAAGTCGGATAGCCGATTGGGTTTGGTTTCGTAAAAGTTTGAAAGAAATATAATCTGTTGGTAATCGGTTTAGATGGAATTTCCGTCTGGCTGCTTCTCTTTTTCTCATCATCTCTTTTATCTCAGGAGTCAACCATGAGGACAGCGCATCGTTAGTGTTTTTAGAGGAGCATGAGTATTTAGGATTTAAGGAAGGTTTGAAGTAAGGGTAGAAATCATTGGCTCGATCGATATATACACACATATATATTGTCGCCACTATGTAAGACTAACGAATATGAAAAAACCCTTCTTTTTTTATACCATTTACTGTTGTTTTCAACAAGGCCGTATAATAAAATTTCATGTAATTTTTAGCATTTCAGCACAGGCTGGCCTTGTAGAATTCAACCGTAAACGAACGAAATAAAAAATACATTTTTTCATATTAGTTAGTGGAAAATAATATTTCATTTTCATATTTCATTTTCATAATATGAAAATAATTTTTCATATTACAGTGGAAAATACTGTGATAACTAGAAATTAAAATTAGGTACAAGCATTTTGTAGCGTAATTGATGTCGCTTAGACTAAAAGCCATTTTCATTTTGAATCGTTGATTAATTTGGCTATTATAGGGGCTCACACCAACAAAAAATTATAATAAATAGATTTAATATTGTTTTTTGCAAGACATTTTCTAAAAATTAATTTTTCTACAAGTCTACATTAAGTATGAACATATTTTTGACATACGATACTAACAATTAAAAACAAATAAATTAATTGTTTAATAATAATTTTTTGGTAATGAAGGATTGTTGAAAGGATCTAGACATTCTTAACAGATGTTAACAACTTTTGGGAGAGGTGGCAACATTACTGCAATAGGTCCAAAGGTTAACATTTATATATTCAGTTTGTTTATTAGTAGTGCATAGTGGGCTCCTATTTTTTTGTGTATCTGTTTTGAAATTTACAGCTGTGTCCAAATTTTTTGTTATGAAGATGGATTCCAAAATTTTTCTTTTGTAACTGTTTCTTTCATAAAATAAAATGTTGGTTTTTTTTTTAAATTGAATTTGTGGTTATTGTTTATTGCATGTTGTGATAATGCTGTTTTATTGATATTTTTTATGTTTTTGGTGTCTGAATTATGCTGTTTGATTCTATTTTCAAGTTTTTGCTTGGTTTCCTCCGATATATATATATTATTACATGTATTACACTCTACTTTATATATTAAATTACTTTTTTGCATAGGGTCTATTATCTTATTTTTTTTAAATTTTGAGACCAGATAAAATAAACCTTATATTTTACCTTAACTGACAAACCATGGCCGTGGTAGATTGGTATTAATTGCTCAGACATTCAATTCATCGTCTCCCCCGAAGTGATTAGAAAAGCTCCGTGTTGCCAAAACGAATAGGAAGGGAGTGAAAAACTAAAATATTTTTATTCAAGCTTAAACGAATGACATTCCGATCCCGCTTCCCTTCGATTGTTATTACGATTTCTGCTATGAGAACTTTTTTGATTATTTCATTTAGTCGTAGAAAATAACTTAGTGATCGGAAATCGTTTAAGTCTAATCGAAGATGCGTTTTATTCGAAAACGAGATGACAGCGTCACGGTAATTCTTATTATTGGGGCTTTACGTCCTTATGTACTCCAACTAGGGCAGGAAGGACTGGCTATCCTGCAGGTTACCAACCTATTCCAGCCATTGTGGCAAGATCAAGGTTCATTCCGTGGGTTTGTCACGAAATACATTTTTACCCACCAGGTATGATTCGAATCCATGGACCTTCAGTACCTATAATCCTTATTAAACTTTTGAATCTTGAAAGCATGGTAACAGTAGAGGAATTTTTCCTCAACTAATTGTTTGTTGTTGAAATATAATTAGGACAAAAAGGATAGGTTATCCTTTATGGTAACCCTGGACAGGTTACTAACGTATTTTAGCCTGATCTAGGTTTATTCTGGATGGATGAATTCACAGCTAAACTTGAAAATGTTGTTGATGAAGGCTGGTTTATTTATTATAACTGAGAACAGATTCCCTGAGATTGTTAAGCAGTATAACTACGTAAGATTCAGATACTAAAACAACAGAGTTGTAGTTTATAATTATAAGAGAAAGGTGGGAGTGACCCACTTTACGATCAGAAGTCAGAGAGCCGAACGGAAGGAAAGAAGAAGGCATCTTTGATTGGAAGGAGACAGAGGAAGGAGGATAAGGCGTAGGCCTTCAGTACACACCCTCATACCATAGCATAAAATAACATATAAACTGGGCGACACAAGTGTCGCCCAGTTTCCATGACTGTCGCCCAGTGAACGTAGCAGGTACTGGCAAATTTTTACGGAAGCAAAAATTTCAATTTAAATACAGTTTTTTAAAACAATAAAAAAATGGCCTCGAGCAAATTATTTTGCTTTTAACCCGCCAATTCCCAACGGCACCCGCAGGTGCCACACTTTTAATCGTGTTTGTACTGTTTCCTGTTTATGTTTTTTGCGCTGCCTGCCACCATCTATGGAACCTAATTAAATTATTGGTTCAAGTAATGTAATAGTAGAGGTGCTCAATCGTTTTCAGTCCCCATTTTGTGTTTTGGTCAAGTTAGTGGTAACTTTCAAGTCTGTGCATTCTTTCCCCCCGTTTTTTACCAAAAATGGATAGAAAAATCGTAAGTAAATCTTATTTTTATGTTATGTATCAATGCATGATGAATTGATTTATGTTCGATTACGACTATGAGTAACGTTGAATAACACGTTAACGTTTTATTGATGTGTTTATAAGCTTACATTTTTATGAAACAAAAACAGCAAATTATTATAACTTATAAACGATACATTTTATTAAATTATTAAACATTAAAACTAGACTATTGAAATAGCTTTATTGTTTTGTCAAGTCATAAACATTAACTTTAAACTTGTATCACTATCTGAAATTAGCAATCATCCTTCTGGTAGTTGCTTTAAGAGTACTAGAGTGTTTATGAGAATGTTTACTGTTTAAATATGGCAAAGCTGTCACCCCCCCCTCCCCACTGAAGACAATCGTGCCGCAGTGAGTGGTGGGAGGGTTGATATTTTCTCCCTAAATCATAGAGTACCGTAACGTAAACAACAGTAGTTGCAAAAAATGAAAAATACAAAAATGTACTTCGAAAACTTTTTTAGAAAGTTTTATTTTCTATATTTTGACACAAAACAAATTAGGATCGGACAAAAATTATTCGAGACAGCAAAAATTTGAATTAACAAACACAAATAATGCTGTCACTTAACATACTTTTCTATGGATCTCGAGTAATTTTTGTCAGATCCAAATTTTTTTGGTGTCAAAAGATAGGAAATAAAAGTTTATACAAAATAGGGTTGTAAATTTTTGTATTTTTGACCGTTTTCCCGTTTTTCAGTTAAAGGAATTAAAATGGCCGCCAT
Organism: Euschistus heros; assembly: GCA_003667255.2. NCBI lineage: Eukaryota > Metazoa > Arthropoda > Insecta > Hemiptera > Pentatomidae > Euschistus > Euschistus heros. The sequence continues at coordinate 6,593,212 of RCWM02000004.1, forward strand.
TTTAAGAATTTTAATTCAATCAACTTCATTTTTAAAATGTTTTCTACCTTAATATACATACTATGTTTCATACAAATTTTTGAAAAACTTCGAAGAAAAAGCATATTTTGTAATAAAAACAAAAAAAAATAATGGAATGGCGGTATCTGGTAAACGACGCATTTTTGGAAAAAATTATATTTGACTTTTTCCTTATTTTTACCCATAGAAACATTTCCGGAAGTTTGTCGGTGTATTTCAGATACACCCTGTATATAGAAGGGTGGATTAAAAATAAACGAGATTATGTTTAAATTTTTTTTTTTTTCTGAAACGATATAATTTGAAAAGTTAGAAAAAACGATGTAGAACAATTACAATATTTTTTAATTATACAGGGTATTCGGAAGATCGTTGGCCAAAAAATTATCTCGGGTAGGGAGGTTCATTTTGAACTATTTAAGGTCACTTCACCTATATACAGTCTTACGGTTTTTTTTTATGAATTTTTTTGTAAAAAAAAAATGGCCAAATCCAAACATTTATGCTTTATAACTCCGTTGTTTACTGATATATCAACGCTTAAAAACATACTCGTTCCTTGAAAAAGTAAAACTTGGCAACAAGCGTTCTGGTGTAAAATGTGCTATTTGTAGTAAACATATTCAAGAAGCGCTTAAGTTCTCCAAAAATGGTACTTTGCCCATTGCTGAGGGTGTTCGATGTGATAGAAAAAAGGAGTTAGAAAGAATTATTGACCATATTAATAGCGAAGCTCACAAAGCAGCTTTTAATCTCGATGAAATGGAGAAAAAGTGGACGACAGAATCTGATATGCACCCTTGGGTAATAACTTTAAGGACTTATACAGCGGAAAAAGTAAAACTCCTCATTGAACTGGCCTTGGACGTGTATAATGACAGTCGTGTAATGACTCTATCTGCTCATTCATGGCCCTCGCGGTCTTTGACTAAGATTCACATTGACACCCAAACTTCTTCATATAAAGACAATGGCTTAGCTTCTGACTTTTCTCCACTCAACCCTTCTCCAGCTTTATTACAGTACAGGAATCCTGTAATGTATCGCGAAATGTTTGATGCTGTAGGGGAAGTAGTGATGGAAAATGTGGTTATTCAATTAAAAAACACAGAATGCTTTTCAATCCAGGTAGATGGTTCTGTGGATAAATATGGGGTGGATAACAAGTTCATAACAGCCCGATTTATTTCCAAAGATAATGAGATGAAATCTGTGTTCCTTGGTGAAAGTAAATCGCGTTTTCGAGGGGCAGAAGGTCTTATGAAATCTATTAAAATTGTTTTGGAAAATTTAGATTTGCTTGACACAGCTAAAGAGAAATTGACAGGACTGACAACAGATGGAGAAAGTGCTAACACAGGCAAACACAGCGGCTTGTGGGCTCGAATGAAAGAGAACTTGGGAAGAGATGTACTTTGCATTTGGTGTGTGGCTCATCGATCCGACCTTGCCATGTCAGACTTGGAATCAACAGTCATAGAAGTTCAGCACTGGAAGATAAATTTAAAAGCCTTGGCAACTTTTTATAGAGCTTCAGCTTTACGTTTTGAAGAGCTTGATAAATTGGCTGAGCTAAACAAAACAACTGCTTACCGCTTTCCAGCCTACTTTGAAGTAAGGTTTGAGGAGCACCTCAGTAATTTAACTATGGCAGTTTGGAAAAATCTGCCACTTATGCAAACACATTGGAGTGAAATTTTAGAAAACCCTGATGCTGCTAAAAGAGAAAAAGCATCTGCCCGTGGTTTTCTACGTTTGTGGGAAAAGGGCGGACAGCAGCAACTGCTTACTAGCCTCATGCTGGATCTTTTGAAGTGCATGATGAAACTACAAAAAGACTGTCAGAGATCATTCGTCACAATCCCTGATATCGAGGTATCTAAACAAATCTTTATTGGCTCATTAAATATGATGGGAGGAAACTGTTATCCTGGAGGATACGAAGAGGTGTTAAAAAGCGAAGGACGGAAAGATGGGCTTGAAAGTCATGAATCAGAATCAGACGATGTAGAATCCATCAGGAAAGTACGAAGACCTAATTCATTTGTGTCAACAAAAAGATGCTGGAAAGCAGTGAGAAACGAAATCATCTTGAGCTGCAAAGAATTTGTTACTCAGAGACTTCCCGATGACCAAAAAAATATTTCGTCCAGAATAAATGCGTTCCTAAATGCGAAATCACCTACACAGCTCGTGTCCGCAGTGCGCGAAGACATAGAAAATTTGTTCGGCAGAGACAAGGTCTCATCGTTCACGGGTGATGTAATTGGGCTGTTTGCTACAGATAAACTCCCTGCATCCTGCAGTATGACATCTTCTACGGCAAAACTGTACCACTATTTGAAGGTGTCTGAACACCAGACAGTATTTAGAAAGTTGGTTGAGTCGTATGCTTCTCTGACTCCACACAGCGCAGGCCCTGAAAGAGCTGTATCAGTCCATACCAATATAAAAACCATCAAGCAAACCTGCTTGTCACGTGGAGCTATAAATTCACGTATGTACATAGCTCTCAATGGTATTGGTACTGCTTATTTTGACCCAAGACCAGCGGTTGCAAAATTTCTTGAGAGGAAAGAAAGAAGAAGAAAATTCCTTGAGGTAGACTTATTTCAAGATCAGCAGTTTGTGAAAAGGTTTTTCGCCAAAGACTCAAAGCAGTAAATGACATATTGTTTCTATCATAACACCAGTTTATTCTTCATTCTATTATGTTTTGAAAACCAGAATGTATTAGTATGTATATGTATATATGTATTAGTATTAGTGAATTGAATTTTATTTATTATATTATTTTTTAAATGATATGTACATTAATTGTAATTTATAGCTAGGCTCTATTTGTATGGGGAAGCCCCCAAAGAAAAATAAAATATCTATCTATCTATCAATCTATCTATCTCAAAGCAGTAAATGCCTTACTTAAACATTTTTTTCTTAGATTATGTTAATGTTTTTTATATTTTCAATCTGAAATCTTATGACTAGTTTTGTAGATTAGTTATTCTTTGTTTAGAAACTATAGATATTTTTTTAAAAAATGAGGATTTTTTTTTTTTGTAACATACTAATTTTAAGATTTTGTATATGTTGTATTATACAGGGTGTCCCAGACATAGTGTAAAAAAAAAAAAATTGGGTAATACTGCATGCTAAACGGGGTAGAATGGCGCAGAAACTAGTTTCATATCTCAATCTGTTGAGGAGATAGAATTTTTTTGTTTTTATTTTTAAAATCTTTATTTTTTCTGAAAAATGGCAGTTTTCTCTACTTTGGTTTAGCGTAGAAACAAAAGCGATGATATTTTCTTAATCAGCATTAAATTTTCTAAGATATGACATAGGTCTAGTTATTTTAAATTTACTTTAAGAGGGCCTTTTGACGCTCAAAAAACAAAACATTTATTAAAACGTAAATTTTTAATATTTGTTGAAAATTTCTCACTCCCCTCTGGAGCACCCGAGAAGCAGTCAAATTTCACAAAAACTGCAGAATTTAGTGTGCTTTTTAGTGGTGTAACTCATGATACAATTGCACTTCACCTTTTGAGTCTAACAGAAGTTTTTCTAATGAAAAACACGCTAGAGAATAAATACTTGATTGCTTCACACCTACTAGATTGAATAAATGTATTAGTTATTTTATCTCTTGTCCATATATTTATGAGAGGTAAAGAGTTGTGAAGGTGGCAAGCCCTCCCTCCCCCTCCCCCCCCCAAAAAAAATCTTATTTATAGGGAGTTAGGGGGGATACCCAAATTCTTGCTGATTACCTAATGTTACTAAACGTACTTTTTTCTTTATTTTTTTTTAAATATAAAAAATAACAATTTAGGATTATTCGAAGAAATTAAATACACCAACAGAAAAATGACATTTCATAATGTGCCTGCTACTCATTAGCCCAGACAATGATATCACGTTCTGATTGGAATTAGTGGATTTATTTAGTTAAGCTATGTAAACAAATATAATCCCACTGTTTACAAAGGTCATAAGAAGTTGTCCTCTCATTTCATGACTGCATCAATTGCCATTGACTTGCAACATTAGGTAATCAGCAAGAATTTGGGTCCCCCCCCCCCCTTAACTCCCTATAAATAAGATTTTTTTTTGGGGGGGGGGGGGGGGAGGGGGAGGGAGGGCTTGCCACCTTCACAGCTCTTTACCCCTCATGCATATGGACAAGAGATAAAATAACTAATACATTTATTCAATCTAGTAGGTACGTGAAGCAATCAAGTATTTATTCTCTAGCGTGTTTTTCATCAGAAAAACTTCTGTTAGACTCAAAAGGTGACGTGCAATTGTATCATGAGTTACACCACTAAAAAGCCAACTAAATTCTGCAGTTTTTGTGAAATTTGACTGCTTCTCGGGTGCTCCAGTGGGGAGTGAGAAATTTTCAACAAATATTAAAAATTTAAGTTTTAATAAATGTTTTGTGTTTTTCGCGTTAAAAGGCCCTCTAAAAGTAAATTTAAAATAACTATACCTATGTCATATCTTAGAAAATTTAATGCTGATTAAGAAAATATCATCGCTTTTGTTTCTATGCTAAACCAAAGTAGAGAAAACTGCCATTTTTCAGAAAAAATAAAGATTTTAAAAATAAAAACAAAAAAATTCTATCTCCTCAACAGATTGAGATATGAAACTAGTTTCTGCGCCATTCTACCCCGTTTAGCACCCAATTTTTTTTTTTTTTACACTATGTCTGGGACACCCTGTATATTGTGCAATTATTTAACCTAGCAGATGGCGTTTGTTTCTTTCAATAAAATAGCTTACGTTTTCTTACAATTCAATTACTTACCATCTATCCAAATGTAAATTATAATATGGCCTAAACTAAAATGTAAAACAAGTAGCTTAAGCTTACATGGGCCTATTTCATAAAGCTACAAGTTGAACACCACAGCTGCAATTAAAAAAAAAACCTTGAAACCGACCAATGGGAGCACAAATGTCAAAGTTTTTTTGGAATTGTAGCTGCAGAGTTGTACTTCTATCTTTATGAAATAGACCCCTGGTGTCAATTTAAAAATGGGTTCATACGTCATAGAGTGGACCAAATTAACTGTCAAAGTAAACTACAAATATGATTTTACATTTTTGCAATTGCACAATTTCTTGCAAGATACCTTGTATTAAGGTAATAAGGTGTTTTTCCAGCAAACATTATGTGTACCGCAATTTATTGTTTACTTAAAATATTTTATTCTAGTAAAAATAAAATTAAACCTTATCGTAGTTAATTTATCGTAAAGATAAGTTAAAACAAATATTTGGTTTCCCAAGAAAATATTCTTATAAGTACATTAAGAAATTAAAATATATAAAAACTCGTAATCAAAATAAGGTTTTCAAAATACTACATTCTTCTAGGAAGAGCCTGGGATCAGCAATTGAAGTAGGGAGTTCCCGGTATTCAAAACCTCAAGGACCATGTTAATTAAGAGTTAAAACGGCCTAAAAAGGCGTCATTTGACACTTAATTTTGAAAATTTTGAAACAACCCTATCCCCCCACCCTACAACCCCCCCCATCCTACCATTCCCCCCCACCCCTACCCCCCTACTTTTGCAGTCCCGTATGTCGCCCAGTCAAAATTCATTAAAATATGCACTGCCTCATACATACCAGCCCGCGCCACAGACTACCATTTTATTGCCCCATATATAAAAATCCTAAAGATTTGTAAAATAAGAAAAATTAATAATAATTTTAAACAGTTTTAATTGGCAGCAGTGGCATAGGATAATCCCACAGCTGCCAGCATGTCTGTTCTGTTCCACAGGAAGACAAGGTGGTGAGATAAAAAAAAAAAAAGTTGTTATATACTGAGGCTAAACAATGGAAAATAAAATATAAATGTTTTTCAATTACACTTTGTCATTCTTAAAAAATGAAAAAAAGTTTTAATAAAGTGCAACTTGATAAATGAAGTGGCTTTCTTTCTTTATTTCTAGGAGGTAGTAACCAGTCAAAGTGCTAAAGCCAGAATCAAGGGTTCCTGGTGCTACCTGGAAATAATCAGGAGATAATAATCATTGAAGTCTGGTATATGTTTCTGAATTAGTCTGTACATTTCTTGGATACATTTAGCTATCTTGATAGTATATTGTAACTTTTTCTTTTTTTTTTTAAAGCACTAAAAGGAAATGCCTGGATATGAAAAGGATGCTAAATCTCTAACACATTGGGAATATGCAATTGCTGGTGGTGCATCTGGGGCAATGACACGTTTCCTTTGTCAGCCATTCGATGTCTTAAAAATCAGATTTCAGGTAATCTTAATGTAGCAATAAGTAGTAGTGTTGTGAATGTTTTTAATACTGTTGTTTATCTATTCCCATTATTACGACATTATATACGACTCGTACATTTCACCAGGAAAAACAACAAGAGTTTGCTGTCTTAAACATTCTATATATCTTAGTTCATTCCCCTAATACACCATTACTTTGAACTGGTTATGTTACAACTAATTAAGTTAGAGAACTGAAAATCTAATAGATTCACTAGCAAAGTTCTCCACTAGTCAGAAAAGCAGATTTGGATGGAGACAAGTAGAGCACCTTACTTGTTAAGAGCGTTACTTCCTACTTTTATAGAGTCGTATTAGAAAAAGGAGAGGAAGCTGAAATCTCTATTTAAAATATGCATAGCTTGAATCCAATGTTGCTAATAGCACCACATGGTCCTCCTTTTTCTTTCTTATGATTAAACTCTATTTTTTATGTTTATCATGACTATTTCATAGCTTTAAAGAGAGACAGTGTGAGGAGTGATAAGTCCTTTTATTACGAGTATTAGAATAATCTGGGATCATTCCTCTTATAATTCAGTTAGTGCTTGTTGTAATATACAGCTGTATAGGTATTTTCAATTCAATGTAAGTAAATTCAAAATGTCCATTTGGGTATCACTATTCAACAATGAGTTCCATTGCTTTTTTATTTATTATTATTTTTTTTTTGGAATCTAGGCTTGTTAACGCAACTCCTATATTGCCAGTTTGGCGCTATATAATTAAGTAATTATAAGGATTCATTAGTACAGGAATACCACATCAAAAAAATATAAAACAGGTCGGCTGCCATTATGGATATCATTTGTGCCTTCATTAGTTTTATTATAAGCCTTGTTATATGTCCCATGTCTTGGTATATTATATGAGTACTTTTATTTCTGATAAAATTTATTTAAATTGTGGGCCTTTTCCTTGGTCATAGTTCTTAAAAAATCAGATCTGTCGTGAACAGTCCGTGTACCCAGCACTCTTATCCTCTCATTCACAAATGTTTTGCAATTGAAAACTATGTGTCTTAGGTCTTCCGGGCATTGGCAATTAGGACACATACCTTTGCCATTCTTAGATCACGTTATATTTTACCATTACCAGGACCATTATTATCCATCCATTGATTCAGATGAGTGTATAAATCATAGGTAATCATCATAGCTAAAAGCAGTAAATTTGAACATCTAAAGAGCAGTGCTAAATATAGTAAAATATATAAAAAGTATAAATAACTAAAAAAAAAAATTATATTTAGTGACATTCCTTTTTAATTTTGATAATTATATTAGTTAACATAAAAAAAAAAAGTATAACTGTTAACACATATAACTTATATTTTTTAGTAACTTATATTTTTATGTTAAATTATTTTATGAAAAATTCTCTTACACCAGATTAAGTAATGTTTTTTTAAACTTTTCAGCTGCAAGTCGAGCCTATTAGTAAGAGCTCGTTATCCTCAAAGTATAATGCTATTTACCAGGCTTTAAAAACAATTTTAATAGAAGAAGGTATTACTGGTCTTTGGAAAGGGCACAATGCTGGGCAGCTGTTATCAATATCATACGGGCTCGTTCAGGTATTTCCATTAGATGTATCATTAGATCAACAATTGTTAAATTATTGGTCATATTTTCTTGTTTTATATCTATTCATTTAAAGTTGTATAGATTGCAATTAAATGTTTATACCATCTATTTAATAATTCTAACTAGGAGCTAGACTAAGAATATGGTTCATATTATTTTATTTTTTAACATTAAATTAATTTTAATATATTGCCAATGTTTCGGTCAATCATTAATGGCTATCATCAGAACTAAAACAAGATATTGTTGAATAAAGAATCATAGAAGAATTCTTTATTTGGAAAATTCTTGGTCTCCACATCCTACTCAATATAATTGATTTTTTGTCTATTTAACAATTTTTGACAGTATTAAATAAATACACTCTGAAATTATCAATAATACATTGAAAACTGTAGATTAATATTTTTGTTCATAGTTATTGATCATAGCCATCTTTTAAACATTACTTAATCTTAACTTAATCTCTTTCATTATATCTATTACAGTTTTTAAAACAAATTTAATTTTATATAACAATTTTCTAAGCCAATATTTTCTTTCATTTCAGTTCCAAACTTTTGAATGGTTTACACATACTTCTCATTCAGTTCTTAGCCTAGATTCTACCTCCTCAAACATTCATTTTATTTGTGGATCATTGTCTGGAGTGGCTGCAACTCTGGCATCTTTTCCATTTGATGTTGCTAAGACCCGATTTATAGCACAAGGCAATGAAAGAGTAATATAAATTAAATGTTCCATATTATAAAATAAATTTAAATTGTTTTATTTAATTGTATTTCAGTCATCCATGGTCTGAAATGATGAGAAGTGAAAAATACTTCATTTTTAAGGTAAATCATTATTTTTATTACAGTTATACAATTCAATGTTCCATGCATTTAAAACAATGCTGAAAGATGAAGGAATTGCTTCTTTATTCAGAGGTTTAACTCCTGGATTGCTCCTAATTGCACCACAGACAGGCGCTATGTTCACAGTTCACAATATTATAAAGAAACTTTTGAGAGACGCTAGTAGGTATTAATATTTTTCTTACTTGAATATACTATATATTTTTGTTTTAAGTTGATGATTTCTCCAGCATTATCAATTTCATTAAATTATTTGAGTGTAGCATTAATTATTCATATCCGTGATATAGATTATTTTATTGTGGTATAAAACTATGTGAATTTTTTTGATTTCTACAACTATAATGCATATATGTTATATACATCATCCCAGTGAATAAGTGGTTGAGTCAAAGTTGGACCAAAATGAGTTAAGTGACTAAAAAGAATGGTGAATAAATGTTTAAATAAGATGTTCAATGTATATTACAATGTTTTAAAATGAACGCCTAATTTAATCACTTATTCACCATGAAAAAAACTCCTCCACATTTCTTTTTAGTCGTGTAACTCATTTTGGTCAAACTTTGACTTAACCATTTGTTCCCTGGGATGACAGATATATCTCTTAGTAAAACTTTCATTGGGGAAAAGTAAGTAATCTTAGATTTTGTCTCTTACAATACAAGGTTTAGCATACTATCACGCATGTATTTCAAAATTGACACAACTCAAAAATCTGCATTAAAAAAACAAAAAATCACAGTCTTATATGAAATATCGAAAGTGTAACTAAATTATTTTTTGATCCCAAACGCAAGTGAGATATATCAGGTAGGATTTGAAGTTAAATTGATACATTTTTGACACTTCATAGAAGACTATTGAACTTGACTATGATCATTACTCAAAAATATAGATTTTTGAATTATGTCACTTTTGAAATACATGTGTGATATATTAATGAATAAGCAGATAAAGTTAGAGCTATTCATAAAAGTAATTATGTTATATAAACTTGTCTAGTTTATGTATACCTTTCTATGAAACCCAAACAAGAGCATAAAATCTTGCAATGCTGAATGATTATTTTTATGTGACTACAGTTCAAGAAAAATATGTATGTTAAGCAGATTTATTTACTGAAAAGATTCATTTTACACTTTTTCAACTTACTACCATCTGTGTAGTTCATGGTTTCTCAATGGTTAGAGTAATATATTAAACTTAATGTACATAATAATATAATTAGTATATAATATAATTTGTCACAAGAGCAACCTATAGGAGGTTATGTTATGTTAGCATGAAAATAATAAAGTATTATTATTGTGTAGTGGAAAGTTTTGCTTGTAATTGTTTTTTTCAATACTATATCTGGCGAGGAGGACCTCGAAAAAGAACTTTAACTTAGTTCCTACACCAAGGTCTAATGAAGAAAATGAAAATATCCAACGGAAAATTAGTTAATTTTCCTTTCACGCCTTCGATAGTGCACAGGTTAGTTGGCAGCATTCCTTAAGTCATTTCGAAAACTTTGTCGATTGAAGGGTTTCGGTAGAGAAGAGAATGAAAAAATCATGAAAAATATATTGGCCACTTATCTGAGTACTAATACATTAGCATCTATTCAAAATTATATCTTTCCAAGGGATTTAGACGAGGTCTCATATGACAATGTACTGTCTGGTTGTAGGGAAATATTTATACCAGCTAAGAATATTTTCGCAAATAGAATATCATTTGAAAAAGCAAATAGGAATACTTGAGAGACTTTTATATCATATGCAAATAGATTAAAAGAGCTAAGCATGCACTGTCCTTGTGGGTCTTGTCTGGACAAACGTCTTACAGATAGATTTAGATTGTCAAGCCAAGTTTGAGTTTGAGTCAAGTTTGGACTTGTGATGCAGCAAACAGCCGAACATTCCAATGAAGTCATTGTCGGTGGGCAGAGCTAGAGGAAGCATGCTGACCAGCTTTGAGCCAAGGTCGGTTCTGTCTAAGACCTTCCCTCCTACAGAGCATAACTTACAGGGAAGAAAGAAGTGTAATAAATTAGACTATAAGTTGTTATCACCATAGCCACCTATGGGAGGTAATGTTATGTTAGCATGTGAATAATAAAGTATTATTGTGTCTATAATAAGTAATTATTGTGTGTGAATAATAAGTAATATTGTGTGTATTATTTGTGTCGTGGAAAGTTTTGCTTTTAATTGTTTTTTTTAATAATCTTGTTACAACCAAAGCAAAGATGCATGAGTGTAGTTTTAGAAACTATGAATGTTTGGTTTGAAGAGGTTAAGTCTAGAATCGTAATGAGGTGGAGTACAGAAAGCTGAAATTAAAATACTCATAAATAGTAATAATAATATTTGCAACAAAATATATACCAATTTTTTTAATAAAAACTATACTGACTGGGATAATTGGATTTTAGATTTGATGCCTAACAATGTGCCAACGTTAGGGCAAAATTTGTTTATTGGTTCTATGGCTGGATTGGTATCAAAGACTTTAGTGTATCCATTGGATTTATCGAGAAAACGTCTACAACTGCAAGGTTTTCGTGGTAGAAAAGGTTTTGGGCAAGTAAGTAAACAAACTCAGGATTAGTTAAAATTATTTATTGAAAATGGAAAATCAGATCACCATTTGAACAACCTTGATTAACATAGAATTACTAAACAACTTCTATTTATGTATTTCTAGCATTAATTGATTATATGAAAATATTTAAAATAATATATAACATTTTATATAGTATAAAATATTTTAAATATTAACTATAAATAACAAATGAATATAAAGGCTGTCTATGGTGATAAGGAGTTGTTGGATAGTATTTTCCAGCCCATTTTGTCTGTTATGTCCAATGAGAAATTCAATGGGACCTTGGTGGACATACAGTGGTTGGGGATCATGGGTGAGGCAGCATCTGCCTTTCTTGGGAGTTTTATTTTGTTCCCCAAGTGTATTAGGGTATCAGATAATGGCAATGAAATTATTAAATAGATCAAAACTAAAATTGTATTTTCTATGAACTAATAATAAATTAGATGATTATTTTATATTAAAATATATCAGATACAATACAGATTCCTTTATGACATGTAATCATAAGGAATTTTAAGTTTTTAGAGCTCTGAATTTTGCACTAATTTTGGCCACAATGTTTCTAAGAAGAACCTCAGTTTCATTTCTCAAAGATTTTCCATTTTCACCTCCTTGTGAAATGAATCAATTCATTGTCCAAATTGCAAATAGTCACATTTCCATGCACAAAGCCTTAAAAATATCACATGCTACATTGCATCTGTTTAAAGATATTATCTCCCCATAATCAGTTCTAGAACTAAGAGCCTCTTCCCCTCCATTCTTTAAAGGAGATAGTTCATTACTAACCTACAGATCAGTAGAAAGAGGCTGCTCATTTAGAAGTATTCTGTAAATATGTGTGCCCATGGTCTGATGTACTCTGAAAATATTCCTATTTTATAGGAATATTTATTTTTTATTTTTATTTTTTTAACAAATCTAATCCATTTTACCAGCATTGATGAGGTGACAGATATGTCTAGTAAGACTCTACCAACTGCCTCAAGCCTTGTTTTGCAGAATTCATCATTGAAAAAAAAGTCGTAACGTAGACCTCCCTGCACTTTAGGGCCCTCACAGCTATCCCCATGAATGCAGGAAAGTAATGCTAGATTATCTCTTGAGATCTTCCTGGAAAATAAGCATGTTGGTATCAATAAAAGGTGGAATGGTGGCATCTTACTTAGATGTACAGCTATCAATGTCTAGATTGTCTTAAAGAAGAAGGACGGCAATAAAGTAAATTAGGTCTTCGAAGGATGGGAGGTAGAAATAAGACATAAGAAATGAAAGATTTAAATTGATCAAAATTGTCACTTACTTTTCTATTAAGTAATAATGAAATAAATATATTATTTTATATATAAACAAATTATATTAACGGATCTTATAATATGTATATGATCCATTAGAAAATATTTTTTTTGTTTTTTATGATCTTTTTTTTTTAGAATTTTAACTGTCGAGGAATGATACATTGTATAGTGCGCACTACAAAGCATGAAGGAATCAGAGGACTTTACAAAGGACTTGCACCGAGTATTGTTAAAGCTGGTATAACAACTGCCTTCCATTTCACTGGATATGACCTTGTTTGCCGTTTATTGTTGGCTACCCACAGTTGACTGTGATGAAATAAAACTTTTTATTATAAATTTGATCTTTTAAAGTGTTTATTGATTGCAGTAAAATTTGTTTTAAATTTAAATGTTAAACATTTTTTTATTAAATTATGTAATTTATCATCCTTATTAATTCTAATTTTCAGTAACTAGAATTAAAATTAAGTTGCCAGTTAAAAAAACATTTCATATTTTATCCTCCAAGAATATTTCATAATATTAACAGTTCTTTATTTATTCTGGGACTCTAAGAATAAAAAATAGAAAAGTTCCTTAAGAATAAAAAATAATATATACAGGGGCCTTTGGAGCTTTAAAATGAATAAGAAATAATAGTATTTAGAATAAAAGAACAAAAAAAAATAATAATAGCAATAAAACAAAAACAGGACAGATAACATTAATAAAAAGTAACAAACATGCTTGAATACATCTATGCTTGCATATTTATTTGTATATAAATATTCAAAAAATTCTTTGTGTGCGTGTGTGTGTGTGTGTGTGTGTGTGTGTGTGTGTGTGTGTGTGTGTGCGCGTGTGCGTGTGCGTGTGCGCGTGCGCGTGCGCGCGTGTGTGTGTGTGTGTGTGTGTGTATGATTAATTATAAGTATACATCATGATATAAATCATATAACAAATTACTTATTACTTGAACATTTCATTCATTAAATATATTAAAATGAATTGATCTTAAGATGTTGAAACATAATATAGACAGACAAACACCCCAGACTTTTCATCACATTCTATGTGATTGCCCTATATTTGACAACAATAAAGCACAGTGTATAAAATACATACTACTAAAAGGTGATGAAACTTTCAGAGAAGGATATTTTTTTTAAATATCTCAAGGAGATGGAAAAGTGAATTATTGAAAGTGATTTAGAACGGTCCGAAGAAGTAAAGAAGACAACCAACAATGGGGAGCCTAACTCATTTAGTTTTATTTTTATTTGTTTTGTGTTTACTTAGTTATGTTACATTAGATTTTCAATTATTTATGTTTTGTTTTTTTCTGATATTGTTTATTGTATCTATTCAAAATTCATCTTAAAAAATTAATTGTAAATTATTTCTAAATTTTACATATTTTATAAAATACAAAACATGTTAGATACATGTAATACCCTATATGTATGGAGCATATGCAAGTATTTAAATACACACCCCTCTTACAGGGTTGCTGTAAGAAGGAAAACAGGAATTATATTATTATTAATTTTTTTTCTACATTCTTCAGGAATAAATATTATTAAATCATTGATATATTGCTTACTTACCAATTACATTTCAATAAAATCCATTAAGACATTACTGTTTTGAACTCCAGTCTTCCAATATTATATAATATTTCTTATACTATACTATAACAACAGGTATAATGTAAAATCTGAAGAATAGAAATGTGAAATGAAGAACCTCACTTTAGTAGACCTCATTAAATCAAAGTTTTCGAATGACTCATCTGTCAAGAGCGGGTATTAAATAAAAATCAAATTAGAAAATAAAGAAATTATAATGTTGGTTGCAGGAAAATAAATACTTTAAAAATGGTTAGAGATTTAAATTAATATAAATGATTTTAACTTGTGTATAAGTTTTTTTTTTTTTTTTTTTTTTTTGTACAACTTTTCTCATATTTAGTGCATCAACTATTTTGAATGCCTCTCTCAGCATAATATTATCGAAAGAAAAAACTTACCATAAACTGGGACAACTTTGCCAGTTTTGAAAAAATGTTGTTTGCTGCTTTGTGAAGTTTCTGACCCATTATATAGAAGCGCTAGTGTTTTCATCACATAAAGGAGTATTTTTTTAAAAGAAACTTATGTTTTTAATCAGCTTTATCCAATGTTTATAGGTTTTATCAGTGTTTTTCTTTGCTTGTTTTGCAACTGTTGGTTTTGATACCCTTACAAAGTGTCTCGTCCTGCTCATACATTCAAAAGTAAGTAATAACTATTTATTTTGTCAAGCACATAATTTATTTATTTATATACACATATTTATTTAGAACAACTTGACAATGTCAATTCTATTTTTCCTTTAGGTTTATAGTATAACTTGGCAAACTTGCACTAGGAAGTAAGGTCAAGATAGGGCAACTTTGCCAACCTATAATTGTGTCTTTGTTTTTACATAAATATCTATATTGCAAAAATGCTGGCTCTTTCTCTCTTTTTATTTATTTTTTTCTTTTTATTTCGTTTGTTTCAGATGCCATAAGAGTTTCTTTCAAAAAATAACTCCTCTATGTGATAAAAACACTAGCACTTCTATATTATAATGGGTCAGAAACTTCACGAAGCACCAAACAACATATTTTTCAAAAACTGGCAAATTTGCACCACTTGGCAAAGTTGTCCTAGTTTACGGTATTTCAAGTTTTTTTAAAATGAATTTCATTGTTACGATGTTTTATTCTAAATACTGTAAAATCTAAATATATGTCATTTTCTCATTAAAGTGTTTTCATATTAGTTCAAACAATCCTTTCCTCTGTCGCTGTCTATATTTTTTTAGTGTTTTTTACATACTTGGCAAAGTTGCCCTATTGTAGGATAACTTTGCCAATGCTATTTTTTATTTTATTTTGTATTTAATTTAATGATTAAATTGTAATTATTGCAAATATTTGAAATCAAAAGATCTAGACTCATAGTTATAATAGGTTTGAAACAGATTTGAACGCTATTGGTTGAGGTAAAAGTTGTAAGGAAAAATTAAAACTGGGGAAGTTGCCTCAGTTTACAGTAATCATTCGTATTAAATCTTAAATTTTCTGTGACAACATTTATCACTAATTATTGTTAATTAAATTAGTGCTTATAAAATAAAATAAAAATATCATATAATAATATTATAAATGAATTATTAAAATAATTTATTATGAATGCAAGAATTTTGCTAAAAATATTAGTTCTGAAAATTAGAAACTTAATTGATTTTTTAATGTTATTTTGCAATTATACTTTACTGGTGAAAATTTTTTTTTTTTTTTTTTTTTTTTAATTTGATCTGATAGGATTTTTATGCAGGTTATTATGGAATACACTAAGAATACAGAAGGATTGAACTATTGTGGAAGTAATACATTATTTACCAATTTTGTATTTAGAAAACCAATTTCAAATGAAAACATTCATCTTCTTACTTAGAATTTTAATGCTTTAGAACTTAAGATGAATGTATAATATTTGAAACTATATTTCTATTATACCATAGAAGTGGTGAATCATTAATTAATCCCTTGTGATGTTAAATGATTTGTTTTTTTAATAAATTGTTTGCCATCACATCTAGTATGATATACTAACATATATATGATATACTAATATACTCTTGAATAAGAGTAGGATGAATAACACTCATCTTTTGTTGTTTTAGTTAATTAAATCAGGTTGCTATAAACATTTTAAAAAATAATAGCTGTAAGTTAAAAAAATATTTATTTAAAATTTAATTAAACTGAGAAATTTAGCTAAAGAAAGTTAACTTAGTAAGTAAGTCATTAAAACTTAATGGCATATACCTACAGTTTAAAGGATTTATGTAGGATAATAAAAGAAATTAAACAAAAAAACATATTGGCAAAAAATTAATTTAACAAAATAATAAATGAAATTTTCTAACGGAGTACCTAAATTTCTTAGAGGACCAAACATATATACAAATATGAAAAGTAATTTAATATTATTAAGATACAAAATTAAAAGTTATAATGAGAGAGCACTCTGGTGGTATTGGTCTAAAGCTGCCATATCAGTAAAGCGTTTCTATGTGGTTCACAGTTAGCGATGTTATCAATTGTTTGATAACTGTTGATTTCATCTGTCAATTCCCTGTTAGAAAACCGGCATTAGTTTATGGTTGTATTTCGTACTCTTCTTCACTGAAACTAAAAAGGTATTTTCATAACTTTTGGATGTCATCGGCTTATTACTAATATCTTTGTAATAAATTAAATACCTTTTTTTTAAATTATGTTTATTTTAACAAATCAAGAAATATGATTTTATACATTTTCTTCATATCCCCAATACTTGACATATAGTATAATATTTTCTTTGAAGATAATTTGATTTACTGAGGCAACCATATAAATCATTGACTTTGAGACAATCTGTTTTGCTCAACATTCTTCTCTGGCCCAACTTCGCTCCAGCATGTTTGGCAGTAATTGTGGGTTTTCCCTTCCCTTTGCTAAAATATAATTGTATAATTTTTTTTTAATACTTTCAATTTATTTTTTTTTTTTAATTGATAAAAATTCAAAGATCTTTGAGCTTACCTAAAAAAATTTCTTCCATAATGCATAATGCTATCATAGTCATATTCAAACTTGTATGTTGTGTTTTTTAAGCTTTGCTTGTCGAAATTGGACAGATATTCTGTAAAATAATGGCAAGATGAAATCAATAAGTTTAAATGAATACTTGAAAATTAGTTTTTTATGAAATTATATTTAAATATTTTGGTTGTAGAATATGTTTGGTCCTATATACTTATTTTCCAGATTGAAATAGTATTATTATTAAATTTGTGATCATCAAAACTAATAAAGCTTAAAGCCTTTTATTGAAACACCAGTAAAATATGAATGACTCAAGGAATAAATGTTTTTGTAAAAAAAATATCATTTAATTTATTATATTATTTTATATGGATAAATCTGTTCACAAAAAGTCTTAAATAAATTGTAAAAATATGAAGAGGCGAGCAATAACTAAATAACCAAAAGTGACTATTTAATAGCAGTTATTCAATAAACCCCCAAACAAGTAATAATATAACACATTTAATACCAACCATGTTATTATTATAATATTGTTATAAGCAGTATTAATAGGTATAAGTGAATTTGAATAATTAAATTCGCTTTGTGTTTATAAAATTGTAAGTTTAGAGGTGCACTCATTTTTATCGTTTATATAATGGCTATTAGCTTTGAATATTATATTCAATACTATAAATTAGCACATTACTATTATCATTGATGTTATAATTATAGATGGGCAGTCTATCCAAGGAATGATCAAAACAGGTTTTTTTTTAATGAATGAGTGATTTTAAGAGTAGTGGCTCTTTTCAGTTGACCATGATCTCTACTTTCCTTTCCTCTACCTCCTCCCATCCTCTTTGGTAATCAATGCTTCAGTGCTCTGCATCTCTTTTTTTTTTTTTTCTAATTGATCCTTCAAATATCTACTCTGTAACATTTTATAAAATGTTAACCAGTGATAATTCGTGAGCTCTCTACAAAACTCTCTACAAATGTATATTTTACAAAACTTTTAACGGTATAATTTCTGCTTTAGTGAAATGATTCTTTAATAAATAAATATAATTTATATTCTTTTTTTATTATGTTATGACAAGCTGTAAGTAATGGAGTCCTATAACTCATTTTGTAACTCGAACTTGGGAAAAATAAAGATAAATTTCCAGTCGGTTTGCAAAAACAAGAGTTTACTCCCTTTTATATGTCCTCTAAAATACATTATGATGATATTTAAATTTGAAATATTGAGACAGTGTTGTTTAGAATATGTTAATATGATTAAATTTAATCCCCTTATTCAAGTCATTTGTGGTAGGAATATTGTGTATCCTATGACAATTAGTATAACAAGATAAAAAAATTGTTACTAAAGGTATCGATAAAATGTGGTACCACTTATAGCTTGAGTATAACAGTGTTGCTCAAATATGCATACATTGCTAAGTTCTTATCCATACTTATTAATATCTTATCTATACTATGACTGTTTCTATAGGTCTACTTACGAGGTATAATGTTATCCTTGTGGATAGTTACAAATTTATCCCTATCATATCTTGACTGTTCATGGAAAATACCAAGAGCATGTAAAATTTCATGCATTGCTCGACCTTCATTTCCTAAGCAATTTGGTCCTTTTTCATCAGGTGCTTGAAGTGATAGTAACTGTGGGCCTCCGTATTTTCCAACATAAGACCAACATCTATGCAATCAAAAAAGAAAGTTTATTGAAATGTCTCTAGTTACATTTTTATTTCTAGGTTTAATAAACTTTTAGTATGAACTAAAATTTTGGATCTCCAATTGTTTCTCTAAAAAACTTGTACGAATTTCCCTCAATGATTCCCTATTGGGTCTAATTTGTAAGTAAAAATGAATGCAAACTAGTATTATTTATTTTATTTTTTTTTTTTTCCAATCTTGACATTCAAAAGTGGGACGGGTATTTTTATCGATTCTGATGGTTTAAGTATTTTTCAAGGATTCAAATTTGTTTTATCTTAAATTTTTTTTTTTCAATCTGCATATTTTGTTTTATTAAAAATAAAGTTAACTTTTTAAAAACTTGAATAATAATATTACTTTCAAACTCAATTGATTATTACTTTTATAAAAAAAACATGAGCTATTGATCATAACACACTTCAACTTTGTTATTAATATAATTCACAGAGAGTTTTTATAATGTATAATTCATTTTAGTTTTTAACCATATAATATAGCTTACCCTTTTGGAAATTTAATGGGCCAAATCAGTAAATAGTCTTTCTTTTTTCCATCCCAAGGCACAAGCTTTACGCATGTCATAAAATTTATTGTGGAAATTGCTCTGGAAATAGTTATGAATTCTGCTGGCTCTTGAAAACACAAAAATGATATTAAGTCCTAATATGAAATATATACTCATATATTAAGATAAAATTCATCTTTTCTGATTAAAATATTGAATCATTGTTTTTATTTGAATGTGAATCATCATTGTTTAAGTACATTGCCATTGAATATTTAACAGAATTAATGGAAACAAAATATAAAAAATTCTGCTCTGTCAAATATTTTATAATTTTATTGAAGTAGTTAAATGTTTCTTTAATGTTACTTACCATACAACGGGCTTATTACATATGGCACGGTCCCATTATCCCATTTCTTCTCAGGAAAAACATCCCATTTGAGACCGACTCTCCAGTAATTATATAGCTGATCAAAAATTATATAATTACAATAGAAAACATTGCTACTGCGAGAGATATATTATTCATATAAAGTTATTTTTGTAATTTGTAATCAAATCATTATTTATATTACAAACCTCATTATTCATTGCCATATCTCCTTGAAAAAGTCCTGGGCTCACCTCTGGATCATTTTCTTCATCATTAAAAATGTCAGATAAATCTTCTGACAAGGCTGGTAAAGCAGCTGAAAAGTTATAATACTTAAACAATATTTTTCATTTATTAAAAAAAAAAAAAAAATCTAGTTGATGTTTATAATTATTTTACTGATCTATTTGAATAATTAAATATGAATATGTTGTCTCTGATAGTCTTAAGTTGTGCGAAAGTACATTAGATTTTTAATATGATTTCCAACCTTTATAACATTACACACTTTGCTGGTAAATTTTAATTTTTATAATATTATATCTTGCAATTAAATTTTAATATCATACATCGACTTCCTTTGATATGTTCATTGAACCAAACATTCATTTTTTTCAATTATTTAACTTGAAACCCAGGGATCATTATCTTTAGATCGTACAGTGACTAAAATTGTTATTCATTTTCTGTAGATATTATGTTTGCTTGTATGATATGTTTTTTCTTTTAGTTATATTTTCGTTTTATTCCATTATTACATTTTTTTCATTTACAACCCCAATATATAATCACATCAAGTAAAAATGTATATTTTATTTAATGTTTGAGAAAATAAATTAATATTTTTTATAGAATAATAGTTTCATTGATTCTTTCACCTGATGTGCTTGTTACAATTTGTATTATTTTTATGTAACTTCATGTACAGATTCTGTTTTGAATTTAATAATAAACTGTCTAAAATTAATCTTTAAACTTCATCTATTGGAAACTTCCCAATACTAATTAAAGTATATATAATAATTTTTAATTTTTATAAAAAAGGCTTACAAAAAATTTATTATGATTGATAAATGCAATTAATTAAAAAAAATGTATATTTTACATAATAACGACTCAACTCGTCTAAATTTCTGTTTTATTTGAATTTAAATTTATTGTATTAAATATTTCTTTTTTCGATTGCTGTAATGTTATTTGAAATAAATTATCGACTATAGTGTTTTTGCTTAGTGTGCATTAATAAATCCACAAAATGGAAAAATCTTCATCTATTTTTTATATAATAGTGTATTTTTTCTCTCCTTTTTTTTTTTTTTTTTTTTTTTTTTTAATAAATAGTAAGATTGAATATATCATATTATCTTAATTTATATCTTCAATTATGAGCAACGCCTCTAAATTATTGTTTTTTTTTTATTATTATTTTATTATTCTGGGAGCCTTTAGTTTACCGTCATTGGGGATAGGTGGATGTACCACATCAGGTACTGTAGGTAAGTGAAGGCGGAAGCTCCTTAGCCACGCACTGTCAGGAAGAAGAAGAACCAGAGGTACAAGGATGGCCTTCATTACTGACCAGTGTCCAGTGGTAGCAGAAGTGCTGGTTTATGGTAGTGGGGAGATCAGGTTCCTAGTAGTGGGTCAATGACCCCCCACCAAGCATCTTAAGCAGGTATTGTCCTGGAATCTTGGACCTCTGGCCTGCCAAAATTACCCCTTCCTCTCCTTTGTGTGTGCTTAACCCATTTTGGCTTGTTTGAATGAACAAACACACCTTTGTTTGCTTGTGTCTAAAGGTGTACTTTCCCTCCTTCGAAACATAATGATCAGCTTTGATAAAAAAAGATGTATAATATACTAAAGATGTTATGACAACATTATATAATATAAAATTGAATCATTATAAAAATTTCTCCCTCATTCATTTTCACATCATCTTATTTTTTTTATAAATGTATGGAGTAATATTTATTAAAGTTTTTTGTTGTTATTCTTGTATTTCTCTCTTTTTAAGGCTTAAAAACTTTTCTCCCAGCATCTAACATAATTTATATTTCATGAGGTATTGATAAATTATTATAGCTTAGTTATTGTTTAATAAGCTCTATATGTTCTGATAATTTTAGTTATAAATAATCAATTATACTTTATAAATTTGCTGTAAAAATATACTAAAAAAAAAAAGGTATAAATAGAAAATATTATTAATAGAAAAACATAACCTATAATAATACAATAAGATTTATTATAATTTATTTTGTAATTTTAATTTATAAAATATGTTGTTTTAATTTTATTAGCTGGATAGCTCAATACAGCTAGTGAAAATTGGTAGGTGAAAAGGAAATGATTTAAATTGTTATGAATTGATTATTCACATTTATCACAGTGAATATTACTCCAATAAATATTCCTTTTAATGAGTACTTTGATTTAAAAAATATACATATTTCTCTCAAATAGGTGGTTTTAATTACATCAATTTTATCTTATTTTTTATAAGCTTGTTAAGAATTAATTCATCTCGAGCAGAAACAAAACATTTTAATAAATTAAGTGTGTTTGATGAACAAAAATGGCTATACATTTTTTTCCTCTGGGTTTTCCCCCTTTTAGTATTATCTTAATTTTATCAATATTAGATTTTTTTTTTTCATTAACTACCTACTTTAGGCTCTAAAGTATTAGAATTACCACTTTCATATTTTCAAAGTGCAGGTATTAAAACATTTGAATATTTTAATTTATTTTATTTTATTATTTATAGTTTTCAAGGTAAATTTTATAGTAAGTTGGCTTACTAATGTGAGATGTGTTCTGATCTCCATTGTTATAGTATGCATTGTATATTTGTCATTAAATATATTGTCATATTATTTTGTACCAGATTATTAGTGTATTATTTTTAACCAATAGTGCTTCTTATTCAACAATTTTAACATTCATACGACAGTAATTTTTTTTCTGATGTCTAAATTGGCAAAATTTAAAATAGTTATTAACTCTTCTTGAGCGGTTTCATTGTGATGTAATCCAATACAGCAAATAACATAGTTATAATTTAGGAAAACAAAAGCCCAGGAAAGAAAAAAATGATTTCTTTATAAAACCTTTAGTCATCCTAATAGCTGTTAATAACATAATTGTCAAAGTTTTGCTAATTTAGCTTTAATTATTATTTATTAATAATTTCAATTATTATAATATTGATAATTTAATTTTTATATTATATAAGTGGTTTTTCTATTTGTTCATAAGATTTATTTTATTTTTTTTAAGGTATATGATAAGTTATATATAATGCCAGGTTATGACAAAGAAAAACCTAATCTTTTATCATACCAGTATGCAGTCGCTGGTGCTGCATCAGGTATGGTTACACGCTTTCTGTCCCAGCCATTGGATGTTCTGAAAATAAGGTTTCAGGTATATAAGAATTTATCACTCTGATTTTGAATGTTGTTCTCTTTTAATTATTTCTAAAATAGACACTATATTTTACAGATTGGGAACAATTGAAATTTTGTAAACACTTGTATGCTAATAGGGTTAAAAAGAGTTGTCAATTTAATTGTTTTTTTGTTTTTTTTTTAAGGGGTATCAATAGTTAAGAATGTTGATAAACATGTCTCTTAAATACCTACTAATATGTTCATAGTGTTAAAAGATCCCTGAGTATTTTTATTTATTTATTTTGATAGGGAGAGCATGCATTAATACATTTAGAATGTCACAGTTAATTTTCATCGAATTTGATAATTAAGTTTCTTACCTATGTACAGTAGAGCGTTGATTATCCGAACTAATGTTGTCAGGGGTGGTTTGGATAATCGAAAATTCGGATGATTCAAATTCTTAAAAAAAAATTTAACAGCATCTTCCAACTGTTAACATTTCGCTTTTTTCAAAGTCTTACGACTCAAACTGCCTGTCTCACTGTAAAGATTATGGGGTACCTGATGAATGAATTAGAATTATTTTTTGGAGAAGAAGATAGTCAGGGATGCAGTCAAAGTAACACCACGTTAAAGAAGGAATTCTTTAATACGTGCCAACATTTCTGCAACGCAGGTCTTCTTCAGGGCTATAATGAACAAAATACCAGAGGTGACAAAAATAATAACAAACCGATAAACAGATGACAAATGGAATACAGAATTGCATAGATAAAAAACAATATACAGAAACCGCATAGAAAAGATCAGATGCATAAATAATTTTTTTTTTTTTCCTTTTTCATTTCTGTCTTGTCCTTATTCTTACCTTGCTGCTTTGTATTCTTAGTTATTTATGTATCTGATCTTTTCTAAGCGGTTTCTGTATATTGTTTTTTATCTATGCAATTCTGTATTCCATTTGTCATCTGTTTATCAGTCTGTTATTATTTTTGTCACCTTTGGTATTTTGTTCATTATAGCCCTGAAGAAGACCTGCGTTGCAGAAACGTTGGCACGTATTAAAGAATTCCTTCTTTAACGTGGTGTTACTTTGACTGCATCCCTGACTATCTTCTTCTCCAAAAAATAATTCTAATTCAGTCATCAGGTACCCCATAATCTTTACAGTGATACAGGCAGTTTGAGTCGTAAGACTTTGAAAGAAGCGAAATGTTAACTGTTGGAAGATGCTGTTAAATTTTTTTTTAAGAATTTGAATCATCCAAATTTTCGATTATCCAAACCACCCCTGACAACATTAGTTCGGATAATCAATGCTCTACTGTACATAGGTAAGAAACTTAATTATCAAATTCGATGAAAATTAACTGTGACATTCTAAATGTATTAATGAATGCTCTCCCTATCAAAATAAATAAATAAAAATACTCAGGGATCTGTTAACACTATGAACATATTAGTAGGTATTTAAGAGACATGTTTATCAACATTCTTAGCTATTGATACCCCTTAACCATCATCCAGTCTACTATACTTTTATCATTAAGAATTATTTTTTATTCCCATTATTGTTGATTTACCAATTTCGAAATCGATGTCTGTTCCGATTCACTTATTTAGCCACGCAATGATTTCCATTTTGTCTTTAAATGAAAAGAGCTCTCGTTTCCTTTTTATTGTTATGGATGATGGCATGTAATTTTTAAAACAAAAAGTGATCACATACATGTATACCTGACAAAGAACAATTTAAAACTTAAGGCGAGATCTATTACCATCCAAATGATTAGGAAGATATTGAAAGAAACAAATGAAATGGTCTAAATATACAGTTCTCAGTAAACAAAAATGTAGGTATGAATAAAAGTTAATTTTTTACAGTTTCTGAGAAATAGAGCTACCATTATACAGGGTGTCCCAAATTTAAATGGCAAAACTTCAGGAACTTATAGGGGGACCGAAAAACTAAGACAAAAAGTCCTTTAGAGATTTGCTCGTTTTTGCTTAGTTTTAGGGAAAATTGCAAAAAAAGAAACAAAACAAGTTTTCATTTTTATACTTATTTATTTACATTTATATTTATGTTATGTTCTTTTTAATGTAAATATTGCTCAAAATGTTGTCCTCTTGCACCAATGCAAGCATTACATCTAGCACTCACTTGATAAATTGCAGCTAAAACTTTGTTCTGATGATATTTGGTGCACTGCATCTATGATTCGGTCTCTTAATTGCTCTGTTGAGTTGATTGACACCAAATAAACTTTCTGCTTCAAGGTTCCCGATACGAAGAAATCTATGGGTGTCATATTAGGTGGTCTGGGTGGCCAAGGTGCTACTCCTCCACGTCCAATCCATCGTTGTGGATAATTTATATCCAGCCAAGCTCAAGCAACTCTGCTATAATGAGCTGGACATCCATCGAGTTGGAACCACATTTCAATCCGCTGCTGTAAGGGGATGTCATCTAAATAATTAGAAAAGTCGTTCTCCAAAAAATGTGTAAATGTGATATCATTCAATCTTCCTGGTAAAAAATATGTCCCACCTGTAATCCGTTCCAAATTTCAAGCCAAACGTTAATAGCAAATTCATGCTTAAACCTATTCTCTCTAATAGCTCTGGGATTTTCAAGAGCCCATACATGATAATTTCTTTGATTAACAATTCCTCCTCTTGTAAAGGTAGCTTCATCGGTCCTTATAATTTTTAATGGAAATAAATTATCATCGCGAATTTTTTCAAGAAACCAGTTACTAAAATTCAATCTCTTGACATAATCTTGAGGTAATAAATTCTGAACTTTTTGAAAATGGTATGGGTAGCGATTATCATCTTTCAAAGTTTGCCATATTGCTTGCCGCGATATTGCTAATGCAGCAGATGCTCTTCGGATGCTAGTCTCAGGATTGTTATCGAAGTGGCGTTGGACACAATTTCTTCTCTGATAATCTGCTGTTATTGCTGCCTGGAATTGGTCGCCTTCATTACGTATTAAGAATGACCCGGTCTCTTTTAGGCGTATATATATATATATATATATATATATATATATATATATATATATATATATATATATATATATATATATATATATATATATATATATATATATATATATATATATATATCCCATATAATATAATATCCCAGATGCCTAAAATCACTTACTTTTGTAAAATACATGTTTTTTTGGCACATTATTCACTATAACTCCGAAACCATTTGTCCGATCCAAAATTTAATATTGTTATCTAAAACCTGGTTAAATTTACTATTAGATCCTATATATGTAACTTATAATTAACACTGTGAAATACCCACACCAGTCTACTGAACATGTCATAATTTACATATTTTGCCAAAACATACACATTTAGCGTGCTAGCTTGGGTGGTTTACAGGATTTAATATAATTTACATGTATAGCATCTGATAGCGAATTTAATCAGCTTTGAGATAGAAAAAAGAAATTTGGGATCGAACAAATATTTGAGGAGTTAGAGCGACAAATGTGCCAAAAAACACTAGGATTTTACAACAGTACGTTTTTATTAGCGGGCTGGCATGTGCGTTGTACGTAGTTTGATTAAAACTTCATTTATAGATTCTTATAGTAAATTTAATCAACTTTAAGATGAAAAAAAGTAATGTTGTATCGGACAAATAGTTTCAGAGTTATAGCCAAAAGAGTACGACAAACGTGACAACAAACGTGTTTCCACAGAGCTGTGGGACTGACCACAAGTTGACCAATTTCTCCATTTTTTCCCAATAACGTAACTTCGTGAAAAATGGTCTGATTTCGGATTTCTTTTTTTCATTATGTAGGTACTAGTTCCAGCTACAATTAATATTTGAAGACTTTCTTCGATAAAAGCTTCGTTATGGTGTTATAGATAAAAAAACAAAAATAACGGGTTTTTTTGGCGGTTTTGAATATGAAGCTGATGGTTGCCGTAGTAGCAAACTTTGGATTCGGATTCAGCACCCCAAAAAACATAAAGATCTGTTGAGAATAAAAGTTCCACAGTTTTTTCTTCAAAGCAGGCCTTATTATACTGGACTATAACACCAAGTGAAAATAGCTCTTTTTTTTTTTTTCTTTTTTTTTTTTTTTTTTTTTTTTTTTCTTTTTTTTTTTATGGCTGAGCGGAGGAGGGGAGTATTTACCAGCACTTTAGTACCTATGACCAACAATTTTCATAAAATTGGTAAAGTTAAATACTAACTAACATTTCTAGAGGGTTAAAAAATATATGAATGTTTTTGTAGGGGCTTTGTATTAAAAGCCATGCATGAAAAATAGCAAATATATGTAAATACCATATATTTTAATATATTATTATAGCATATATTTGCTGTTTTTCACAAAGCCCCTACAATATTTATATGATTAAGAACCTGTTCCTTTTCTGAAATTAGTTATACTTATTAAGGTCCAAAAGTTTCCGGCCTGAGATAGATGAAAAGGTAAAAAAAAAAACTGTTCTTACTATTTTTCAATATATTCTCCTCTAAGTTCAGCACACTTAATACAATGCTTTGGCAACATTTCTATACCATGAAAAAAATAATTTTCTTCTTTGTTAAAAAATGTTCTTCCACTGCTGCTTGGAAAAAATGCGTAAAAGTTCATTGCACCAGCGAACTCGTTCCTGTTTTTGAGCAGCTGAAAGAATTTTTGGAACCCATCTTGCATTAACCTTGTTGATATGCAAATGTTCTTTGATGTTCCTCAAAACACTTGTTTTTGAAAGCCCCAACCTCGCTGCTATTTCCTTGGTTTTCAGTCGCAGCAGTCAGACATGAATTCAGATTCCACAAGTTGGATTGTCTCTGAAGTGAGAGCTTCCAATGGGTGACCGGGACGCAGGTCATCTTCTAGACGTTCTGTCCCTAATTTAATAATTTTGCCTATTCTTTAACTGTAAAATATGAGGGGGAGGTCTGCCCATATACACAATATAAGCGCTCTTTAATTTGCGGAGGAGTAAGACCCTCTTTACAAAAGAATTTAATAACCACACTGTACTCGAGTTTGAACATTGTAAAAATGGGGAGTTTCCTTCAAGGCTGGACACTGACTGACAGGACTGAGGAAGTGTGGGCGATGGGTATGGAGTGAGCGGGCATAGACTTGCATAGGCGAGCAGGTCCCGGCACCTTTGAAGGAGAGGAAGCAGGACAGGCCGGAAACTAATGGACCTTACAATGTATTCAACTGAAGATCGAAAAGTCAATGTTACATATATGTATTATCATCATTTAAAACCTACCCTAACTAGACAAAGATTGATTCGCAATCGAAATGATGCCAATAATATATTTAATATACTCATTAAATTACTTGATCAGATCAATACACTAGCAAATTGTGGGATATATATATATATATATTCTCCCCCCCCCTAAAACATGATATTTAGTTTGCACACAACTGATTGCTAAATTATGATTATTCCAGTTGCAAGTTGAACCAATTAGTAAAAATTACTTGGGATCTAAATATCAAGCCCTTTATCAGGCTACTAGAACAATCTTTGTTGAAGAAGGTGTGTTTGGACTCTGGAAAGGACATAATGCAGGGCAGTTACTATCAATATCATATGGTCTGATTCAGGTACTTAAAATTATAACTTATTATTTATATAACTTTATATTTATATAACTTATTATTTTATATTTTACTTTTTTTTATTGCTTCTATTCATGCACTATTTTTTATGCGTTATAACTTTGTTTCTTCCTCACTGTTGGTAGTCTCTAAACCTTGCAAGTATTTTTGTTAATCTTAATGATGTTATTTTCCATATTCTTGTAATAATGATGTATACAGGATAAGTATCTCTTAGTCTAAAAAAAAAAAAAATTGGGTGAAACTAGATCAAAAATGTAGCAAAATACCGCAGAACTTACCTTTCTATTCCAATCTGTTGCAGATATATGATATATCAAAGACTTTTTTGAGGAAACCACTTTTATTTCCATAAAAGCTGTAATATCTCAATTTTGTTTAAATATTTTTCAAACTTTGACCACATTTTCGGATTTAGCATTAAATTTTCTATAATAGATGAGTACCTGTAACCTTGAATTTTACAAACTTGATATCTAAAGAACAGCTTGATCTTCACCTTATTTAGGGAAGTCACAATGTCTTGTATTACTTCAACGCTCACAGTTTTTCGAAAAAACTATCCACAAAACGTCAAATCTCACAAAAACTTGCAAATTTAATCAGCTTTCGAATGATTTGTTAGACATAATTTAATTGACCTCAGAAAGTGGTATACTTCAACATCTGCATTCAGAAGCTAACGGCCAAATTGAGGTCTGTGTTCGTTATCATTGGGTTTTAAACCTTATATTGAAAATCAAATAAAATAAATCCTAAATAATAATAATAAATAAATAAATATAATAACATAAACTCCTTTGATCTGGTGGTGCTTTATTGACAGTTTTCCTTTATTTTCTATCAAACACCATGTTTTTCCTGTTTTGAAAGTAAATTTCTCTATGAATTCTATATAAATCATTAATTTGATCATACCATACGATAGCTGGTTAAATTTTCAAGTTTTTGTGAGATTTGCAGTTTTGTGGATAGTTTTAAAAAAAAACAGTAAACATTGAAGTATTAGGACATTGTAACTTCCCTACATAAGGTGAAGATCAAGCTGTTCTTTAAGTCCCAAGTTTGTAAAATTCAAGATTACATGTATTCTGCTCTCATAGGAAATTTAATGTTAAATTCGAAAATCTGGTCAAAATTTGAAATATATTTAAACAAAATGGAGATATTACATATTTTATGGTAAAAAATGTGTTTTCCTCAAAAAAGTCATTGAATCATTATATATCTGCAACGGATTGGAATAGAAAGCAATAGAGGAATAGAAAGCCGCATTATTCTCCATTTTTGATCTAGTTTCACCTAATTAAGTTTGTTTTTATTTTTTAACTCCCATTGGCATTCCAAGCTACTATAATAAGGTTAGCCATTATTTCCCCTTGGATTTAGCCCTGGTTTGGGCTTATTTTCAATTTTGGTCAGCCTTTGTTTCATATCTTTGTATTGGTCATTAATTTGTTATAATGAATTTTGAAATTCATTTGTTTCTTTTAAAAGCTGTTGTAAGATATTTTCATTTGTCACATCAATATTTGTATTTTGTTCAGTTTTTGTAATTGGTGATATTTCCTTATGGTTATTGATTTTCTCTTCTATTTTTTCTTGTACTATTTTCACATGCTGTTTTTGCTCTTGCTGCGATTGGATATTTTTTCTATTTATTTTATATCTAATTGTTTGCAGTTCTTTTGCAATAATACAACCCCAATAGCTAGCTGGATGTTCACCATCACAGTTTACGCATTTTGGTGGGCTTTCTTTTGGTTTGTTACATTCTGCTGTTATGTGCACATTTCACGCATCTAGGTTTTTCCCACAAAAGTTCCTTATATGGCCAAACTCTTGGCAATTTTTACATTGTGGTATGAGTTTTGTACCATTTAATCAGTCTACTTCATCTAATAAGCCTAGATTTTTTTGTATTAATGCATTAATTTCAGATATTGAACACATAGCTATATATTACTGAATAAGTGGAACTTATTAAAAGTTGCAAATATTAGCTTACGTGTCAATAAAGTTTTACAGGTAAATAATCAGTGCTGAGCTGTGGCACTGACCTTGCTGTAGGGCCCGCTGCAGCTAGCTCCTGGTGATGCCAAAAATTTGGCGATTTCCTCAGCTCTCGCCACAGCAGTGTTCATCTTCAGATTTCCACCAAACTTTGTAAAAATATTCCACAACACTATATTTCTGTCTGTGTCAACTCATGTATCGATACGGCGTGAAAAAACCAATCTAATTGACGATTGATGCAGAGACGATGTCATTTGGCCTACGACCCGAGTCGGACTCATTGTCAAGATGAATGGCAGAAAGCAATAATTATCAACTTGATATTGTGTTTGAAACTTTATCAAAAATTACAGAGTTTCAATGCTTAAGAACCAATCTGAAGGATGATTTATATAAAGCAATAGACCACTTAGGTGAGTACGTAAATGTTACTCCATCACACTTAAATCCATCTCAAAAAACTGAGGCTAAATGACAAGTTAACCTAATCCCATCATATTCTCAAATGGTAAAACCAAAGCGAAAATCTTTATGTAATAGCTTTTTTAACCTAATTGTTAAAAGTAAAACTAAAGACTCCGAAGAATTAAAGAAAGATTTCAAAACTATCGCTAAGCCTAAATATTTAAAAATTGGAATTAACAAAGTCACATCCAAAAAAGAATCTATCCTAGTTGAAACCGATTCAGAGAAGGAAAGAGACGTACTTTGAGGAAAACTGGAAAGCAATCAAGATTCGATTGTCTGGCAGAAAACCAACAAGAAGAAAATCTAGGCTGGTCTTCAAAGATATTGACGAATAATTCACTATGGAAAACGTAGTAGAACATCTTGTCAACCAGAACCAGCTTTGTAAATAGTAAATTTTTTATTAATAATACAAAATTCTACATGATTTTTCAACATACGAGGTCTGTTCAAAAGAAAAGGTGAATTTTGAATTTTCGTGGGCTGTGTACATTCGATTATTGAAATTTTTTTTTGTTATGTTGGTACACATGTGTTAGTCATATGTTGATATTATCAGCCAATTTGGATTAGTAGTTTCTTGTTGACAACTGAAAAGGTTAGTCACGTTTGTGTGTGTTCTCCGATTTTTGTATTTCGTACGTTTAATAAGGAATACTACAAGGAAGTTATGCAACGTTTGCGTGAAGCAATACGGTTCAAACGATCGGAATTGTGGAAAAAAAATCATGGATTCTGCATCACGATAATGCACCAGCTCACACATCCAATGCTTGTTCATGATTTTTTGGCCAAAAACAACACCCTAATCATGCCTCAACCACCTTATTCACCATATTTGGCTCCCTGCGACTTTTTCCTATTCCCAAAACTGAAAAGACCAATAAAAGGAAAGTGTTTTGCCACAATTGATGAGATAAAGTCAGAATCGAAGAACACACACAAATATGACTAACCTTTTCAGTTGTCAACAACAATCTACTAATCCGAATTGGCTAATAATGCCAACATATGGCTAATATATGTGAACCAACTTAACAAAAAAAAAAATTTCGATAATCGAATGTATACAGCCCGCGAAAATTCAAAATTCACCATATATAATTTCCCTTTATGTAGTTTTAATGTTTTAGATAAATTCAAAATAGTTTGGTCTAAATTGATAAAAATAAAAAATGTATATTGTCCCCACTTAAGCTGAGTGTACGGGTAAAATAGGGTACCGCTTTAGGTAAATTGGAGTAGTAACCCTACAACGTTATTCAGATGCATAATTATAACTTTATAGCTCTAAGCTTTCATAATTAGGGTTTATAAACTTTACTCTTCTTATATTAGAATGTTGGGGTTTGCTAAGCCCCCCATTCGGGTTTGCTAAGCCTTTTATTTATTTAATGTAACAATTAATTCTAAAAAAAATAATTTTATTGAATGAAAACTAAACATTGGATGAACATTGGATAATTTCTATTTATTTTCATTTTAGATTTTTTTTATCTGATTAGGATAGAATATGGGCATTTTAACATTTTTGTTTGCTTTTGATAGGAGTTAAAGTCAATATCATGAAGGCAACAATCATAGTTCGGTCAAATGACAATTTCAGTTGGTTAAAGTGGGGATGTTCCCACAAAACCCACCTATTAACGTCCTCACTTTAGCCAATTGGAAACAATAGAAAAAGCTGGTGTCGTTTGGTCTGTAAGAAGGATATTAACGTAGTAACATTGGGGAATGCACACGAAAAGAAGTTGTATTCTGCCATATTATTAAACGAAACCTTCATTCCAGGGATATGTCACTGAATAATACCGTTCTAAAGTTAGTCAAAACATTGATGAAATAGTTCTCAAAATATGTATTTATTTTTTCTTGTGTGATCAGAGAAGCTTTAATAATGAGATCACTTGAGATACTAAACTCCTAACTTCTGGAAACATATACACTATTCAAACGATACCTAGTGCTAGTAGACATTTATAAACGATAGGTACCCCACTTTATCCAAGACACCACTTTAGCCTACTCTCCCCTAATATTGATTGGCTGCATTTAATTTAAAGAGACACCATAATATATATAAAAATAGAGACTTGTAAGTTTAAAAATTAGAAAACATATTTTGGAATATAGATATATCACACCTCCAGTGCAATAGCGGGATATCTCAAAATTTCAGTCTGTCTTAATATCAGAGGTCCCTCTGTTGCACAGGAAAGGGGTCCCCCACTTCACTAGAGCAACAAAGACGAATACTCCCCACACAGTCTTTATCGCAAATCCTTGTTACTACAGGAGCGTAGAGGACTCCTACAACATTTATGCATGATAACTCGAAATGTTAAAATACCGCAAAACCCAATGACAATGCTGTGACATGGCGAGTAAGTGCTGCCATTAAATATGCACTGCCCTGTATTGCCTTATACAGTTTAGGAGGGGATTCTAAAGGCTAGGAGAGAAAACTTCAAACAAATCAAGAGTAGCATGGGCTCTTCAAGCTGTGGTGAAAGCAAACATGCTAGAGGACAGAGCCTCGAAAACAAAGCCCTGGCCCTCCAGGTTGGGGGTTGAGCGTGGGGTTAACGCCCCCACCTTGTAAAAATAATTACTGTTCACAAAATAAACAACAAGAATACATCGGATTGCACTAAAGGTAAACGGAAACGGAAATTGGACTTAAAAAAATAAAAAAAGAAGAAGATGGCTGCAAGATGTTGAAGGAGACCTCCAGACCCTTGGTGTAAGGAACTGGAAATTGAGGGCTTTGTGTAGAGAGACTGGTGTAGTATTGTCAGAAAAGCCAAGGTCCACCCAGGACTATAGAGCTACAGAAGTAAGTAACTCGAAATGTGAAATTTTCAAGATGTCCCACCACCACACTGAGGGTATGATATATAAACACAGAAAAACAAACAGGAACACAAATCACTTGAGGTACGCATGATGGTATAGAAGGATCAATACAATTAGGATTGATGAATTAAATGCCACTTCTATTGAGATTATTTTATTTGAAAACTAGTTTCCTGCCCTTAACTTAACCTACCTGCCCCCCTTTTACTTCTCACAATTTCAGTGTTTTAGTTACCTCGAAGGTGAGTGCCTATGCTTGATTTCTTGTCTTATCTTTTTTAAAAAATTTTAGTATATATAATCTATGTAACATAGTACTGATGTGTTGAAAAAATTTGTGTATGTTTTAGAACTGAAGATGAATGTTTAGCATTCGAAACTAGTTTTCAAATAAAATAATCTCAATAGAAGTGGCATTTAATTCATCAATCCTAATTGTAAGGAACACGAATGCCTGAGAAAAGAAAAATATTTTTTAAAAATAAATTAAGTAATTAATGAAAAAAGAGAGTTAAAAAAAATTAAACTAAAATTTTGTTATCTTTGTTGAAAAATACAAAATTAATAATAACTAGTAGAGGCGCGGTAGCTCAGTGGGTAAGGCACTTGACTACCATGCTCCCGGGCCCGAGTTCGAGTCCGACTGAAGGCAGAAAATTTATTTTCTGTTATTTCGGCCGTGGATCGAATTCGAGGTCGGGAGACCCTCCTGGGGCACACCCAGCCTCCTAAAAAGTGGGTACCCTTAATTGGGGAAAAACCTGGCGGCTGAGCGTGATTCTGGCCAAACCACCTCCTTTCACAACCGTTGGCTTAGAAACAGTACAGCCTACCTAAGTACTGAACCCGAGACCCTTCATGGGTTGTAAGTGGTACAGGTTTTTTTTTTTTTTAATAATAACTAGTGCATTAAAGAAAAGGAAAATAATTAAATAAAGAAATTTTTTTCAATAGACTGTTAATTATCAAACCAGTTACATGTCCTTTTTTTATGGATAAATATAATAATTTGAAGGGAAAAAAATCCCTTTCCCATTTTATTACAGCTGTGGCATTGTTCTTCTCTGAGGAACGATTCAGCAACTACTTAAAAAACTAGGTTATTTCGTTTGAAAAGTCTTATCTGTTTTCAATTTTTTTAGAGAATTACAGTTTTGCAAGTTTTTTTCATTACGGGGTTCTTATCTGAGACTTACGAATTGTAATATTCACTGACAAGCAAACAAGTAAAAAAAAAAAATATGTCACTCATTAATTAATTAATAATTGAAATAATAATCTCTAATTAACAATCTTTATTAATTATCTGACAAATTGGTCCAACACAAGGGATGCCATTCTTAATGCTATGTCCCGGCTCTCTGTCGAGTCTGGATCAGCATTAATCTAAAGGGATGCCAGTCAAGTCTTAATTGCCTGACAAATTCTAAATAATTAATTAATTAAATATATCATTTTTCTCTAGAGGTTAGCGGGGGGGCCTAATAATTAAGGTATTTTAATTTTAAACAAAAATAATCAAAAGGAATTCATTGGATGAGTGATATGCAACTTGGTAATAAATTATACTGTTGTTAAATTAAAAACAAGAAGTATATTCAAGAAAAGCGTTGACATATAAAATTACAAGAAGAAATAAAGATCATAATTAAATTTAAACACTTAAATCGTAACAAAACAAATTTAATCTACACTTAGCTTTATGGGAGAGATGCTAGGATGTGGGTAAGGCATTTTCGATGGAAGTCATGGTCTCAGATCGGTGAGGTGTCATCAGGGGACGACGAAATCTACTCAGCTACAAGGTGGGAACAGCTAGATAGACCTTCTTAAAATGAACAGACCAAATCAAAGCTGAAGAATAAGACCCCGGAAATATTTTTTCGGCCCTTTTTAAAGCATAGTCCCCACTCACAGGACTTTACTAAAACTCTTACTGGTTTTTCGGTAGTTGAAGGGATGTTTTGGAAAAGTACCTGAGGATATAATGTTTACCCCAAATATTATAAAGTAAGGAGAAGGTAGAAAAACTGTCCTTTGTTGAACAACCCAGCTGTGTCTCTATTTCCTAGAAGGGTAGCCAATTCCCCTACCTCCCGTAGGGCTGTAAAGAGATAGCTTATTGCATATCTTGAAAATATTCTAGTATAATTTAAAATTTGTAACCCTGATATATATCGAAGTAATTTTGAATAAGTTCTTTAGGAATATGCTTCCCCCCTCCATCTAATATGAATCTACAATTATTATATTAATTTCAAAATTCGTAAATAAAAGAAGAAAAAGACAGAGGACAAGAATTTCAGGAGATTGTAGATGAAATAATTATAAATGATGTGGTATAGGAGGTATTTAGGAATTATTTTCCACATATGGAGGGATAAATCCAAATATTGTACTAAATTTTGTATTAATATCTTATTTTTATTATTTGGTTTCTGAACTAGGAATGAATGAAAAACTATTTTTAAAAATTTTAACAATCTCATGATGTTTGTATACTAAAGGAGCTCTGATATGTATGAACCATTTATTTATCATTATGTTCTAATGCAAAATGACTTTTTAGCATATGCAGTTATTTAATTCATTCCTTGTAGTTTCAGGTTTTTGAATATTTAACAAAAGCTACTGACAAATACCTGAATATAAATGCAAAATCACCTGGTGTCCATTTCATATGTGGCTCTATTGCTGGTACAGTCAGTACAATAGGATCTTTTCCATTTGATGTGGTCCGGACTAGATTTATTGCACAAGGGAAAGATAGAGTAATATGAATTTTTAAATATTTATCATATTTAGTATTATTTAAGATGTATCAGAAAGTAATAATTTCTAAGAGTTTATTCTAATTTCTAAGTCAGTAATATGAAAATATATAGGTACTGTTTTCCTCTGCATTGTGATTTTTTCTTCTTTAAACTCAGAATAAAATTAAATTTTGACCCTTTTATTTATTTTTTGTTTTTGTCATTTTTAATTGGATATTTGTGCTTATTGTATGAACTTGTATAAGATGTAATTTTTAAAAAATAAAATGAATGTTATTTAAAAACAAAAATTTGTCCCTGATTTATGATAAATATATATATATATATATTTATATTATAGTGCTCAAAACGAAGAAACTTATTGTAATTGACTAATCAAGGAAAATATCCAAAGCTCTTTTTTGTTTATTTAACACCTTCAGTGCTGAGGACGCATATGGGGTTGTCATTTCAAGTGTCTCCCACCTGGCTGAGGACGTACACGGGCTGTCCGACATAATTTTTACTAAAGAGGGGTGAGGTGGTCATGTGTTTCTGTTTACTAGGGTTTAGACCAACAGATCCCTTCCAGCACTGTTTCAGAAAGATTGGCTACTGCTCAGTTTGACCAGATCACCATTTTGAAGCATCCGAATCAGAGCTGCTATTTTTTGAATTGTGAAGTAAGTTGGATTTATTTCCATTTATTTTACTATTATATATATATATATATATATATATATATATATATATATATATATATATATATATATATATATATATTTATAAAAATAAAATTCTTCTTATACTAATATCTACACAAATAAAACTACTGTTCTCTATATACACTACTTCTACTTTATATACATGCTAAAAATAATAGAAAAAAAAATTACATTCTTTGAACAAACAAAATTCTTATTCTCCATTTCTCTGGTACAAAACAACTAATAAAAATAAAACAATAAAAATTTATTTATATATATATAAAAGTTAAATTAAATGGAAAATAAAACTTTAAAAAAAAGAAATAAAAGGGTCAATAAAGACACGCAATGACTGTTGGATAACAACTAACTTTATTGCTCTTATGCGGCTGCTTATATACAGTTTTACATTGTTTATATATCCTACTTGGGATTAACAGTAATACTGTGTTGCTTCGGACCTTGAGTGCCCCTCCCCAGTTTATGACTACTTCTCATAAACTTTATACAATATGTCGCCAAATACCAATTAGGTATTAAGGAGTTCATAGTCTAATTCCCACTTGGTCAAAGGCCGAAGCAAACAGAAAACACTTAATAAACACTATAATCCTACCCTAGTACAAGATTCACTAATCCTATTTGGTACGAAGTACAACAGATAAACCTAAAAACAAACTTTTACACTAATTCCTAATCCTATAAAATGACCTTTATACAATAAATTCTAAAATTAATACTACTTCTTAAACCTAACTTACAACTAAGATACACACACATAAAAATAAAATAAAATCCTTTTTACAATAAAATAGCACACACTTACAAAATTAAAAAAAATAAAACTCTCCTTATACTAATATATACACAAATAAAACTACTGTTCTCTATATACACTACTTCTACTTTATATACACACTAAAAATAATAGAAAAAAAATTACATTCTTTGAACAAACAAAATTCTTATTCTCCATTTCTCTGGTACAAAACAACTAATAAAAAATAAAACAATAAAAAAATTTTTTTTTTAACAAAAATCAAAAACAAAAAAAAACAATTTTCTTTTCCATTGTTCACAACTGAGCACAATAACAACTAACTTTATTGCT
Organism: Euschistus heros; assembly: GCA_003667255.2. NCBI lineage: Eukaryota > Metazoa > Arthropoda > Insecta > Hemiptera > Pentatomidae > Euschistus > Euschistus heros. Next base: position 6,632,029 of record RCWM02000004.1, read on the forward strand.
CTTATGCGGCTGCTTATATTCAGCTTGGGACTCATTTCCCTCTTCTTGGGGCTCATCGCGTTCTTCATGGGGCTTATTATCTGTGCTCTGCGTATCCTCGCCACCTTCACCCTCCGGAGTCCATTCTCTTAGAAACTGCCAGATATCCCCTGACGGCCTCGGCTCATTCTCCTCTACTGCATTCACCATAACCGCACGGGACAGCCAAGCGGCCACAAAATTTTCCTTCCCTGGTTTGTAAACCACCTCGAGATTTTACTGGCTGAGGAACTCCTTCCACCTTGTCACTCTCGCAGAGGTTTCTTTTAGCTTCCCTATCCACTGTAGGGGTCTATGATCAGTGTGCACTCGAAACCTTCTCCCCAAAACGTACGGCCGGAAGTGATCCACAGCCCACACAATCCCGAGTAGCTCACGCTCCAATGTGCTGTACCTTGATTCGGCGTCGGTCAACCGTCTGCTAGCATACGCTACCGGCCTATCTCCCTTCTCGCCCTCTTGCGACAGAACTGCCCCTAGCGCGTATTCACTGGCGTTGGTTGTTATGGTAAACATCTTTTCAAAATCCGGAAACACGAGTATTGGCTCCTTCTGTAATTCTTCCATGCACTTACGAATATTATTCTCTATCTCTAGAGAAATAAAAATTTTTGGAGAAAAAAAAGATATTTTTCATCTCTCGTATTCTCGTTTAGCTTGCGGTAATCAATAACAACACGATATTTCTCTTCCCCGGATACACTCTTCTTCTTTACGGTCCATAGCGGACTATTATATCGAGAAGTGCTGTCCACTACTATCCCCTGTTCCCGAATACTCCTAATTTCTTCCCGGATGTGTGTCCTCAGTGCTTGCGGGTATCTCCTCTCCTTCATGTAAGACACGCGTTCCTCCTTTAATGGTATTTCATGGACCGTCCTTCCGGTAACCCCTAACTTATCCCCTTCTTAGAAGATAATATCCCTAAATTCCTTCATTATAGCCCCTTTCCAATCCTTCTGTCTACTCACTACCCTGATTTGATCGCTACAACCCTTTTATATTGTGCAGCCCTATATTTCTTCCACCCAATTTTAACCGTCCAACTACCGTTATCATTTTGGATCCTTCCCCCTACTCTTTCCAGCAAATCACATCCCAAGATCCCATCGTACGATTTGGACATGCCCTCCATGATGTGCTCGCTTAACTCCCCAGAGAGAACAGAGGTTTATGTTAAGAGTACATGATTGGTTCTTTTGTGCATGTATCTTTTGAGGGAAATTTTGTCATAATTACCAATTTCTTTGACTAGTGAATTTTCTGAATTTGTTTATTTTGCAAAGTATGCTTTGGTTTGTTCAAAGACGTGCTGTTTTAAAGGGAGTAAGTTTAGGTCATGGAGCATGGTTGATATTTTAGTATAACGAGGATTATCATTGATGATCCTCATGCAAATATTTTGAACCCTTTCCAATTTATTATAGTTAATGGAACAAGTTGAGCTCCACACCGGAGAAGCATATGTGATTTGTGCTCGGATTACTGTGTCGGAGTAACAGAATGAGTTTATTTTTAGGGCTCAATTTCGATTTTTTATTGAAGTAGGGGAACATTTTGAATAGAAGTTTTTTAGCTTTATCTGTTTTGTTGTTAATATGTTCAGTGTATGTTAATGATTTGTCCAGTGTTAAACCTAAGTATTTTATTGTTTTAGACCAAGGGATTTCTTCTGAGTTTAAATTGATATGCTGGTCTATGAGTGGTCAACGTTTTGTGAAGATGATTGCCTCCGATTTGCTTGTATTCACTTTCAGTTTCCATCTCTGGCAATATTTATTAATTTTTTTATAACTTTGTTGCAACCGATTTACAATAGTGTCGATACGGTAAGAAGCTGAGTATAGTGCAGTGTCATCTGCGTACAGGGATATTATCACGTTAGGGTGTTTTGGGAAGTCTGATAGGAACAGGTTGAACAGAGTTGGGGATAGGCAGGAACCTTGTGGTAGACCAGCGGGAAGGGTAAGAACTTTGGAGGAGAAGGAGTTTATTTGTGTATAAAATTGTCTATTGGAGAGAAATGAATGAATAATATGAATTAAGTAAGGGGGAAATTTGTATACTATCAGTTTGTGAATGAGCTCAGTCCAGTATGCCAAACTGTATCGAATGCTTTTTATAAGTCTAACAAGATCATTCCTGTGTGTTTTTTCTCATTAAAGGCTTTAGTAATGAAGTCAGTGAGATGTGCCAGTTGATCAACAGTAGAATGGTGCGGCCTAAAGTCGAATTGTTCTTCTAAAATTAGTTTATGCTGTTTAATGTGATTTTGGATGCGGTTTAAGAGTAATCGTTCAAGAATTTTTGATATAATATTTAACAAACTAATAGGTCTGTAATTTGAGACATCTTTAGGATCTTTGTTTGGTTTCGGAATTGCTATTGTTTTTGAAGTTTTCCATGGGCTAGGGAAGTAATGGTACCTAAGTATTGAATTAAATATTTTGGTTAAATGAAAAATGGCTTTTTTTCTTAGTTTTTTTATAACTATTGTGGGAATACCATTGTCACCTGAGGCTTTTTTGGTTTCTAAATGTCTAATGATTTTGCCAGTCTCTTTTGGAGAGATAGAAGAAAAATTACCATCAAAAGGAACATTTAAATAATCACGTACTGATTTTGTGATTTTTCTGTTATGGTGGTTTGAGCCAAATTTTGAAGTAGTAAGATGGCAAGAGTGAAAGTGTGTGGCTAGAAGGTCGGCTTTATCTTTATCTAGGTAGGCGTAATTGTTATTTTGTTTTAATGGAGGAATTTTAGAAGAAGGATTAGTAAAAGTTCTGTCTATTTCCCAAATTTTGTTGTCACCTGGTGTAAAGGAATTTAATGTGGTTGACCAATTTTCGTTTTTCTAACTATTTAGGCGGGATCGAACATAATTATTGAATTTATAGAACATTGTCTTTAATGTAGGGCATTTTTTGTGTTAATATTTTTTTCTAAGTCTGTTTTTAATCTTAATGAGTGCTATTAATATGAGAGGTTTATTATAACGACGGAGAGAAGGTAGCGAATGTTGCGGGATAGATGCTGTCATAGAGTGTTTAATATGCATATTTAGTTTGTTAATGTGATGGTCAATATCTTGGGGGTTGTTGATTATTGGATTAATACTTATTTGTGAGTCTAAAGTTTCTCGAAATTGTGGCCAGTCTGCTTCTTTGAAAGAAAATTTTTTAGTTTTGGCGTTAATGTCTAGTGCTGACCCTATACGGAAAATCACGGGGTTGTGGTCCGAGTTAAGACAAGGTAAGGTGATGAGCGAGGATAAATTATGTACATTTTTCGTAAGAACTAAGTCAATTGTACTTGGTTTGTAAGTTTTTTGAGAAGGTATATGGGTTGGTTCGAAGGGGCTGTGTAGTTGAATTTGATTATTTGCAACATAGTTTAATAAAATTAGGATTGATGAATTAAATGCCACTTCTATTGAGATTATTTTATTTGAAAACTAGTTTCGAATGCTAAACATTCATCTTCAGTTCTAAAACATACAATAAAATTTTCAACACATCAGTACTATGTTACATAGATAAATATACTAAGGTTTTTAAAAAGATAAGACAAGAAATCAAGCATAGGCACTCACCTTCGAGGTAACTAAAACACTGAATTTGTGAGAAGTAAAAGGGGGGGGGGCAGGTAGGTTAAGTTTTAGATTTACAACGGGGTTTCCCTTATGACTCATTGGGTTTTTTCGTTCCTATGGGAAATAAATTTAAAATGGGGCTATTGGATATGTTAATCTGATCATTTAAACAAAAATCTGGATCGGTTTTAAACGATTTTATTATTTCTAGTGATTCAAAAGTATTTAATTTTAGGCTATTTTCTACTTGATGTAATATTTTTACTCCCGAGTCTTTATTAAATTTGTGGTTATTTTCATTTAGATGGATAGCGAAATTGGAATTTTGGGTCTTATTAGTGTATGCTCTTATATGTTCATTTACTCTTTGATTTACTGATCGTCCGGTTTTTCCCGTGTATTTTGCTTCACAGTCATTACATTTTAATTCGTATACGCCGCTTTTTTGGAAAGGGTCTATTTTGTCCTTCGGTGAAGGGAAGTATGATGACAATGGCTTATCTATTTTAAATGCAGGGTTTAAACCTAATTTTTTTAATTCTTTCCCGACTTTAACGGATATTGGGCCGTAGTATGGTATCAAAATATATTTTTTAGGGGTAGCTTTATCCTCTGGGGGTGTTTTGTATATATTATTCATAGTTTTTTTTATGTATTTGTTTTCTTAAAATATTATCGATTGTGGTTTTACTGTATCCGTTGTTGTTAGCTATAGTGTGAATCGTTTGTATTTCTTTGTTAAAATTTCGTTCATTTAGCGGTATATTTAAAAGCCGGTATATCATGCTATGAAATGCTGCGAGTTTGTGTGTTAGTGGTCTCCTGGCATTGTTGTCTATAACTACATCTGTGTGTGTGGGTTTCCTGTATATATTAAATTCGTGTTGTTTATTGTTTATGGAGATTTCTATGTCTAAAAAATTTAAAGTTTTATTGTTCTCTAACTCCAGTGTGAATTTAATTGAAGGGTGGATTTCGTTTATTTTGTTTAAGAAACTATTGATTTGTCTGGTCGTCCCAGACCATAGGCAAATTATGTCATCAACATACCGATACCAGTATATGATGTGTTGAGCTAATTTTGAATGAAGGACTTTCCGTTCTAATTTATCCATAAAAAGATCTGCCAGAAGGGGTGAAAGAGGGGACCCCATTGGTAATCCTTCTTCCTGTTTATAGAATGTATTGTTAAATTGAAAATAATTATGTTTTATGCAGACTGACATTAAATTGTAAAAGTCTAATTTTTCTAGTGGTTGAAGATTAGACCGGAAGATTAGTTTTTCTAAAATTTCTATTGTTTCTGAAGGTGGGATACTGGTAAACAGATTTGTGACATCGAATGATATTAACTTTGCATTGTCTGGAACATTTACGTTTTTAATTTTGTTGACTAATTCTATTGAGTTTTTTTATTGTATTTCGTGGGGAAAAAGAAATTTTCGTTTTGAACATGTTGTTTAAATAATGAGCAAGTTTGTATATGGAGCTATTAATGTAGGTAACTACTGGTCTTATTGGAATGTCTGCTTTATGTATTTTGGGTAGGCCGTAGAGACGGGGCGGCAAGGGATTCATTTCAATCAAGTTGTATTTTATATTATCAGGTATTAAAATACTATTATTTATTAACTCCCGAACTTGACTGTTAAATTTTTTAGCGGGGTTTTTTATGGTGGGGAAGCTGTTTTTTTGGATGAAGTCATAGATTTTATTTTTGTATAACTCTTTTTCTATAATTACTGCGGTGTTCCCTTTGTCCGCTTTTATGATTGTAAGGTCGTTTTTTAATATTTTAGTTGATAAAGCGCGTGCTATCTTGTATTCGGATGATGTCTTTATGCTTAGTTCAAATACGAATTTCTAAAATATTTTAGAAAAATACGACAAAGACCCACTTTCTATATGCGCAAACATAAAAACGGAAATAGACATCAGAACTATAAGAATCATCCGAATACAAGATAGCACGCGCTTTATCAACTAAAATATTATTAAAAAAACGACCTTACAATCATAAAAGCGGACAAAGGGAACACCGCAGTAATTATAGAAAAAGAGTTATACAAAAATAAAATCTATGACTTCATCCAAAAAAAAACAGCTTCCCCACCATAAAAAACCCCGCTAAAAAATTTAACAGTCAAGTTCGGGAGTTAATAAATAATAGTATTTTAATACCTGATAATATAAAATACAACTTGATTGAAATGAATCCCTTGCCGCCCCGTCTCTACGGCCTACCCAAAATACATAAAGCAGACATTCCAATAAGACCAGTAGTTACCTACATTAATAGCTCCATATACAAACTTGCTCATTATTTAAACAACATGTTCAAAACGAAAATTTCTTTTTCCCCACGAAATACAATAAAAAAACTCAATAGAATTAGTCAACAAAATTAAAAACGTAAATGTTCCAGACAATGCAAAGTTAATATCATTCGATGTCACAAATCTGTTTACCAGTATCCCACCTTCAGAAACAATAGAAATTTTAGAAAAACTAATCTTCCGGTCTAATCTTCAACCACTAGAAAAATTAGACTTTTACAATTTAATGTCAGTCTGCATAAAACATAATTATTTTCAATTTAACAATACATTCTATAAACAGGAAGAAGGATTACCAATGGGGTCCCCTCTTTCACCCCTTCTGGCAGATCTTTTTATGGATAAATTAGAACGGAAAGTCCTTCATTCAAAATTAGCTCAACACATCATATACTGGTATCGGTATGTTGATGACATAATTTGCCTATGGTCTGGGACGACCAGACAAATCAATAGTTTCTTAAACGAAATAAACGAAATCCACCCTTCAATTAAATTCACACTGGAGTTAGAGAACAATAAAACTTTAAATTTTTTAGACATAGAAATCTCCATAAACAATAAACAACACGAATTTAATATATACAGGAAACCCACACACACAGATGTAGTTATAGACAACAATGCCAGGAGACCACTAACACACAAACTCGCAGCATTTCATAGCATGATATACCGGCTTTTAAATATACCGCTAAATGAACGAAATTTTAACAAAGAAATACAAACGATTCACACTATAGCTAACAACAACGGATACAGTAAAACCACAATCGATAATATTTTAAGAAAACAAATACATAAAAAAACTATGAATAATATATACAAAACACCCCCAGAGGATAAAGCTACCCCTAAAAAATATATTTTGATACCATACTACGGCCCAATATCCGTTAAAGTCGGGAAAGAATTAAAAAAATTAGGTTTAAACCCTGCATTTAAAATAGATAAGCCATTGTCATCATACTTCCCTTCACCGAAGGACAAAATAGACCCTTTCCAAAAAAGCGGCGTATACGAATTAAAATGTAATGACTGTGAAGCAAAATACACGGGAAAAACCGGACGATCAGTAAATCAAAGAGTAAATGAACATATAAGAGCATACACTAATAAGACCCAAAATTCCAATTTCGCTATCCATCTAAATGAAAATAACCACAAATTTAATAAAGACTCGGGAGTAAAAATATTACATCAAGTAGAAAATAGCCTAAAATTAAATACTTTTGAATCACTAGAAATAATAAAATCGTTTAAAACCGATCCAGATTTTTGTTTAAATGATCAGATTAACATATCCAATAGCCCCATTTTAAATTTATTTCCCATAGGAACGAAAAAACCCAATGAGTCATAAGGGAAACCCCGTTGTAAATCTAAAACTTAACCTACCTGCCCCCCCCCCCTTTTACTTCTCACAAATTCAGTGTTTTAGTTACCTCGAAGGTGAGTGCCTATGCTTGATTTCTTGTCTTATCTTTTTAAAAACCTTAGTATATTTAATCTATGTAACATAGTACTGATGTGTTGAAAATTTTATTGTATGTTTTAGAACTGAAGATGAATGTTTAGCATTCGAAACTAGTTTTCAAATAAAATAATCTCAATAGAAGTGGCATTTAATTCATCAATCCTAATTGTATTGATCTTTCTATATCATCATGCGTACCTCAAGTGATAGTTTAATAATAATTTTCCATTTTTATTTGTGTTATGGCAGTTCCATTGTGTATGTTTTGAGTTAAAGTCACCAAGGATTATTATATGTTTGTTTGAACGAAATAGTTTAGACATGTCATCAATATTTATTTTATTTGGCGGAATATAGACAGTTTTATATTTAGGTTTATATATAGTTTTTTTATTGTTAATTAGTGTGTTGATAGCGACTGCTTCAGTAAATGTTAATTCGGGAACGTGCTGATAATGGTGATGAACATCGGAACAAACTAATATCAAAAAGCCGCTGCCAGCTCTGTTATGATCGTTTCTATAAATTTCATAACCCGGAACTGTGAATCTGTCTTCTTTAGAAAGCCTGGTTTCACACACTGATATAATATGAGGTTCGTTTTGCTGTAAAAATAATTTGAATTCTACATCGTTACCTCGAATTGTTTGCGCATTCCACATTATGAATTTTATTTTTTATTTTTTTTATTTACCTAGCAACCTTATTTATTTTTTTATTTACCATTTATAATGGTTAAAAGTGTGACTGATAATGAGAAATGTGAGGGTAATAAATAAAAATAAAATAGTTGTAGAAACAAGAGAAAATATATATGTGTTTGTTTGGTATTTATGTTTATAGTAAGCCGGATCTGTAATCTGTTTGTTTTGCCCGAGATATACTTCAGTGGCTCTTTAATGTTTGTAAGGTGAAGGTCGTGAGAGTTTGTGGGGTGAAAATATACATTTTGAAGTACCAGTACGTAGATGTAGTGAATTGACAAAATATTATTGTGAGTTTGGGTTATGAAGGAGGTATTCAGGAAGGCGAAGGTTGTAAGTAGTTTGATAGCATTAGTTGTTGAAACATATTTGAGCTTGTAATGATTATGCAGTTTATACAAAAAATACAGATTTAACAAATACGATGGAGTGAGTAAACGAAAATGAGTGGTTAAATATTTAAATTTGAAGTGATTGTATATATTCGTGTGTGTAAATCGGTGGATCTCTATGGAATTGTAATAGTATCTGTCGAATAAATACCAACAATAAATACAGTCAAAACTACAAGATTTAAAGAATTTAAATACCATGTGCAGTAAATTCCTTAGTGGAAAACACAAGCAGAGTTGATTTACATAATAAATACCTAAATTGATATTGTTAAAGTTGCACATTAGTCAACTAAGCTCAGTAAGCCTTCAACTATTATAAATACTTTAGACATACTGTCTTCTGCTGTTTTCATTTCTGAAATTATGTTTTTAAATTTACTAAAAATATTTTTGAAATTAAATAGACTGGAGAACTGTTTTATGTCACTAAAAACATCTTTAATTGAAGGTTCATTTTTGGCAGAAGGGTTTTCCTTAGGATTATCATTTTTAAATTTTTTTTCTATCCAAGTAGAATTCGTCTTTGGTAATACGGGAAACTCATTATGTTTTGGTTTGAAAATACTGCGTTCCGAGGGCTTGATAGATGATCTCTGTTTACTTAATTGGATTTGTTGGTTCCTGATATATTTCGGGCAGTTTTTATGGTTTGAAAAGTGTTCTTCTTGGCAGTTACAACATTTTGGTACAAAACCATCTGTTAGTATATTTGGGCAATCACGTGATAGATGATCTCCAGCACATTTAAGGCATTTTGGGGTTTTATTACAGTTCCGTGCCACGTGGTTGAATTCTTGGCATAAAAAACACTGAGTCAAAGTTTTTTTACTATTATATTTTTCCCATTTAATTACAACACTGTTGCAGTACCTGATATGATTTAATTTTATTAATTGTTCTTTATTTTTGAGGATCACTACCGCAAGAGGTAGTTTTGTTTCAGTGTTATCAGTTTTTTTAATCATTTGAAAAATTTTGAAAATTTGTAGTCCTTGGCCTTTTAAGTCATTTAAAATATCTTCTATCGGAAAGTCTGGAGGCATGCCTTTTAGCACTACTTTTGGCTTTATTTCATGTTTCGGAGCGTATGTGTGAAATTGAAACTGAAGTTGTTTCAATTCAGTCTTAAGATTGACGAAATCCTCTCCTGTTTGTACATAAAATATTGTCTTGTTGCCACTATATTTCACATTCAAATCTTTTATTTTTGACTTTAATTTAGTTAAAATATCTTTAAGATTATTAAATGACCCACTAACTACTATGGGGGGATATTTAAGTTATGTGGTGTTTTCTCCTGGATTGGAGTCGGAATCTTCGTCATCTTGGTCAGAAAATACCGAAAAACTATTGTTTATTGGGATGTTATATTGAGTTGACTCACCTCTTCTTCATTTTTGCGTTGTACTTGAATTTTCATTTTTTGAAGTACTAGGTCTTGGTTCTTCCATAGATTCTATTTTACCCCAAGGGGCATAGTTTTTTACACTGTTATTTTTGCTAATGACACTGATAAAATAATATAGTAGATAAAAATAAACGAACGAAACTGGGTTGAAAATAAGAAAACAGAACTTAGACGAGAGTTAATGCTTAGACTGCGGCTGCTAGTGCTAGACTGTCTCCCTTCGGAAATCTCCGATGTATGTAGGGGCACTGCCTTGCTATGTGCCCCTCGTTCCCGCACTCAAAACATTTGGTGCAGGGACAATTTGCCATGAGGTGTCCTGGTTTGCCACATCCATGGCAACGCCGGTCCTCTTGCTGGAGTTAGGCGCTGCTCTCCTTGGACCTCGCCCTCTCCGCTCTGCCGGCCTTGGCCATTGCTCCATCTCCCTTCTTCTCCATGGCGCACCACCAGGTCTCCTGTATTCTACCTTGGTCTTGGTCCAGCCTCCCGTGTCTTCCTTCTCAGCACGGAATTCCTCCTCTTGGGCGCTCAAGTCCATTTGCTCCTGAGCACACTCGATGAAGCTCTTTTCTCGGGAAAAGTTTTCCTTTTTTCCCGTTTCTCTGGCCAGCTGTATCTTTAGGATCGCGCCGACGAACGCCATTTTGGCCTCTACTTCCGCTGCGCTCGCTGTTTCACGTAGCTTGTCCGTGACCCTGTTGAATTTTGCTAACAGCTCCCCTGCATATTTGCCGCTGCTCTGGTGTGGATGCTTCATCTCCCTGAAAAGCTGAAACAAGTCCTCTTCAGGAGTCCATCTGCCGCCACCATATGCTTTCTTAAGCAGCTCCTTTATTACCTCCCAAGGTGTCTCCTCGTCCGCCTGAATTAAATTCAGGATGCTCCTCTTCACCCTGCAGATAAGGTCTGCCCGCAGCGATTCCGCGTAGTGGCCGTCCAACAGGTCTTCCGCCCTCTTGGCCTCTATCCTAGCCAACACTTTTAATGAAATGGTTGAGCTCACCTGTTTCCCCGGTGAACCTCTCTTGGTCGAAGACCGCTTTCCTGAGGTCCTGAGCAGTGGCTGTCCTGACCTTTAACCAGGCGAGCGTATTGGCATGAGCCTCCGCCATCGTCTCTCTTGGAAGTGGTGGTAATCCGTTCTTCACTTGCAGAATGGGTGGTCTCAGAATACTGTTTTCTTCCATCTGCCCTCTTCCGACCAGAAAAGAAGAAAAAGAAAAAATTCTCCTACCTCGTTCCTCTGCTCCTCGTAGTCCCGGGTTTCGGCACCAGTTAAATTAAATGGAAAATAAAACTTTAAAAAAAAGAAATAAAAGGCTCAATAAAGACACGCAATGACTGTTGGATAACAACTAACTTTATTGCTCTTATGCGGCTGCTTATATACAGTTTTACATTGTTTATATATCCTACTTGGGATTAACAGTAATACTGTGTTGCTTCGGACCTTGACTTATATGTATATTATATAATTGTTTTGGTCATAAAAACATTTATTTAGCTTTTATTGTTTCCATTTGAAAACAAAATATATAAAAAAAAAAAATTAAAATACACATTTGAAACATCCCCAACTGGCACCCAATCTCTTTCAAACAAGCTGATAATGATTCTTGTGTAGTAGCCCATGAATTCCAATAATTAAAAAACAAATTTACGTAAAATTCCTTAATTCCTCATTTTTAATTTTTTAACCTGTGGCAGGTATTCATTATATTTTAATTATTCTATCATATAGAAAAAGATACAAAATGTGATTATTTTAAATAATTTTTATTTTATTTTATTTTTTTCCCCTTAGGAGCGAATCTAAACAAAACAAAAAGATGGCTGAAAAAAATACTGCGTCCTCTTCAAGAATTGGTGATAAGAAAAGATATTATGGTGACTAGTAATTACTTCAAATTCTTATGGATTTAGATTACGAAGATCGTGATGTCGATGAGGAACAATTGGATTTATTTTTGGATTTGCTGTATATAATGGGAAACATAAAAGCACCATTAATTCATTATTATTAACATAAAATAATTTATATAATCTTCCGGTTTTTTCACATACCATGGCAAGGGACAAATTTATGAACATTTTGCCCCGAATCCTGCTCCGGATGACCCATCCCCAGACCCTCTTTATAAAATTCGGCCTCTAATCGATCTCTTCCATAATGCAGTGAGAAATGTTTACTCACCAAAAAAAGAGATAAGCTTGGATGAGTCAATGTTAATGTGGAAGGGGAGACTATTTTTATGACAGTATATACAAAATAAAAAACATAAATATGGAGTGAAGTTTTACATGGTGACCAGCCAAATGGGCTTATATTGCGAATTTTAATTTATTGTGGATCGAGAGACCCAAATGTTGGAGGGTTGGGTCATACTGTAAAAGTGGTTAGGTATTTACTGCATTTTTATGATTTAGGGCACATTGTATATTATGACAACTTTTACTCAAGCCTCCATTTAGTTGATGAGTTGTTAAAAAAAAAAAAACTTTCTCCACTGGGACCCTTCGGAGCAATAGAAAGGGAAACCCCATAGAAGTTATAAAGGCGAAATTGGGTAAAGGTGAGGTGGTCACTCGGTATACCCCAGGTGGAATCTGAGTACTAAAGTGGTTCGATAAAAGGGATGTGATTGTTATATCTTCAGAATTTTCTGGTGATTTACAAGATTTCACCTCCAAATCGGGAAATACCGGAAAAAAACCAGAAACCATCTTGAAGTACAACACTTTTATGAGTGGGGTTGACAGTGCTGATCAATTGATGGCGTATTATCCGTGTGAAAGGAAGTCAGTTCAATGGTACATGAAAGTTGTTGTGCACATTTTTCACACAATTATGAACGATTCTTATTTTTTATTTTAAACAAAAAACTGGCAAGAAAATTTCAATGATGCATTATCGCGATAGTGTTATTAGGTCACTTATATTCAAGCATAGGCCACCTGTTGAATCTAGGGCTTCAACATCAACTGACGTTATTCATATGTCTCAAATGTCTAAAAAAAACGATGTAGGAGGCAAAAAAAGAAAAAGGTGCCGAGTTTGCTCATCAAATGGAGTGAGGAGGATATTCTGCACAATATGCACAGGGAAATCATGCCCTGGAGTTTGTTTTAAAACATTCCATATTTATTTGTGATTTTTGTTATTCAAATATTTTGATTTTTGTTCTCATATTTGGTCAGTTTTAATAGTAGGCAAAATTGATAGTTTTTGAAACAGAATATCTAACAATAACATATACCTCTGTAAGTTTTTACAAAAAAGAAGCAAAATCAGGACACTATTATGGAAAATTTGTATACATTATAATTGTAGTTTTAATGTTTGTTTTTTTGTTTGTTTTTTATATTTGTTTTTTATTTTGTTTGTAGTTGAAAAATATTTTAAAATTTTATATGTAAATTTTGATAAAAGGGAAACCAGGACTCTACATTATTTTTTGTATTCCTATTTTTTTGTAATGAAATTAAAAAGTTTTTATGCGCACAGTGCTTTTTTGTTTGTTTGTAAAAACATAGTTTTATATAAAACGTAATAAGAATAATAAATTTAATATGTTAATGATTAAGTTTTTTTTTTTAATTATCCTGACATGACGAAACAATTCAAGAACATACAGATACTCGCACATTTGTAGGTAATTAAAAAGTGTCATGTTCTCGCAAGTAAAGCTCTTTCTTGGTAGTATCAATTTAAAATAAAAAAAAAAAATAATAATTTAAAACTAAAAAATACACAAAAGTAGTCTGTACTAAAGTTCCTGTCAAAACAATAAAAATCATATTATGGAGGACAACCCCAAGTGCATCCTAAATGAGATAGCTCACATTGCATTAATTCCTAAAACTGAAAGTTTGAGTAAAATGGGACTTGTGCACTTGACTCTTTTTTCAGAGGTGGAAGTTCAATTTTCGAGTTCTCACTGAAAATTCACAAAGAAATATTCATATTTGTAATAGCCGCTTACCCTAGCCACAAATAAGGAGATATAGGCACAAATAAGGAGATAAAAATTAGCTGTCTGGAGATACCCATAATCCAAATGTCACAAAATTGCACTTAGCATACTATTCACAAGATATATTCTCTGTTTGAAAATGAAGAGAAATGATGATAATTTCTGAATGCCAAAGCTGAAGCAGTTATGAAATAAATGTAGCCAGACAATAGCACCATTTTGTTATACATTTCTTTATGGATTTTGTTATACCAGAATAAACATTATTTTTCATTTCATTACATGTTCACACTGGTCCCCAAACCCTCATACACTATTAGAATAATATGCAGAGGAATATTAGTGCATCCTCCCTTCTATAGTGTTCAGTGAAAGGTTTTAGTGACATTGGTGTTTCCTTAAGTAGTAAATAAAACCTTTGGAATATTTATCTTAAATTATATAAAATTAGTTCTTTTTAGTACATTTTCTGAATAATTAATTTATGTGTTATATTTTGTAGATAATTAATGTTGTTTACTAATTTATTTGTCTAATAATGATTGTATTTTTAATCTAGTTGTTAGGTTTGCTTTATAAGCTCTCATATGAATTCACTTCTGTAATATCAATTTATTTTAAAACCCAGGTATCGGTATCCAGAATTGGGAATCAATTCTTTGGTATAGTTACCTGTATAGATAATCGAAAAAGTTTGGTACTGATAGATCACTACTAGCTACCTTTATTATCCTGTGTTTGTGGTAGTGGGCTGCTGAACCTACATGTATAATATTGATTGCATTTTACTTCAATTTCATATTAAAATCAATAGATTATATTTAATCTTTAAATAATTAATAAATTATTTTTAGTTATTCATTAAAGATTTTTTTACAACAATATGTCGTATATCTTCACCAAAAGTAAGTTGGTTCCATTATTGTCTGTCCGACCAGTCTCCCTTACACATTCCTCACACATCAAAAAAAAATAACCGAGACTATAAGGATAAATTATTATAATATAAATAATAATTAATATACTTTTGCTTTACAGATGTATCTATCTATGCCACATGCTTTTAAAGTCATGCTGATTAATGAAGGACCTATTGCTTATTTTAGAGGGTTGACACCATCACTACTTCTTGTTGCGCCTCAAACTGGAGCAACATTCACTGCCCATAATATTCTAGTGTCATTATTTGTTCATTTTAGTAGGTATAACATAAAGTTTCTGCTTATTAACTTGAGAATTTTTTTTTGTTTAATTATGGTATACTTATATCATTAAAGTTAGGCAATCAAATATTATTATAATTATATTATGTTCTTAATATTCTAATACCAATTATTCTGAAGAATTATTTATCAACAAAGAAGATATTTGTATATAAACATATAAACACACTGAAAAAATATTAATTAACATTAGAATTTTCTAATGTTAATTTTATTGTTCTTTTTGTGTGTGTACAATTTTTTTTTTTTTTTTTTTTTTTTTTTTTTTTTTTTTTTTTTTTTTTTTTTTTTTTGTACAACAAAACAGTTTGTTTGTTTGTTCGGGCTCTAAGGTGTAAAACCTCCAGGGTCATCAACACCTGACAAAAATTAAATAGTTTTAACTAGTATATAATTCTAATCTAACATTGAATGTTTTGTTTTTTATTTTCTAAGATGTAATACTGATTCATGTTATTGATGAGTGATCAATTTGATAAAATTTTGTTTAATAGAGTGGATTGGGCCAGACCGAAAACCAAGTATTGTTCAAAATCTTATTATTGGTTCCCTTGCTGGAACTATAGCTAAGACCTTAGTTTACCCAATGGATTTATCTAGAAAACGGATGCAGCTTCAAGGTTTTCATGAAGGTCGGAAAGGTTTTGGAAAGGTAATTATCTATAAATTATTGAGTTAAGGTTTTATAATTATTATAATGGGATTATATCTTATTATTATAAAATATATATATCTATACTATCATATAAAAGGACAAGCCATTTTTCATTAGTGAACACTAACCGCGATAACAACTAAACCAATGTGTACTAAATTTTAACCACATAGTCTTCATTGTTCAAGGAAGGTTTAGGAATAATAAAATTTACATATTTTAATTAAATTATTGTTAAAAAAGGGATAAATATTTGGTGCACAGTGAAGTTAGAAAATTAAATGATAGGTGGCGATTGCTATTTAAGAGAGGTTACAAAGATATGGTGTTATAAAGGGCTAAAATTTGATAACAAAACTCGCTTAATGCAATTAAATTGTTATCAAAAGTACTATAAATATGTTGTGCGTCATATACATCCCAGTGAAGTTAAAGGTTAGTGCCATGCTGCCACAGAGTTCGCAATTGTAAAAGTATTGGACCCATCTGTACCAAATTTAACTGCATTATTTTCATAGTTTTAGGAAGGGTTCCAGCAGTGAAGTTTACATTAATAAAGATTTAAATGTACAGTGTTGAATGACAGAAACAAGGTTTGCCACACAGTCCTAAACTTTTATGGTTTGAAATTAATAATCCAAACAGATGAAATCAATAAAATTATTTCTGCCGAATAAAAATTATTACCAAATAAAAATGTTGTTCCTTGGCTTTTTGATATTAGGTGTCAAAATATGATTGATTCATGGGCCTTTTTTTGTAAGCACTGTTATCAATTGCAGCATTATCTACAAGTTTTTTAATAGTCTCTGTCCATCTGGATTAGCAACTGATATGTGGAAATTAAAAATAGGATGTTAAATTATGCTTTTACATTATCTTAAACACCTAATTAGTGCAATTTTAACCAGGTTAAAAATTACTGCTATGCATGAGAATATCATTGAGAAAATAATACATATTAATTCCGTGCTACAACACAAGATTTTATCGATTAATAAATAAAACTTTAATTATTAGTTAAAATTGTTTCAAGTTCTTGAATCATGAGAGGGGGTGAAGCCGCAATGGGAGATCCTAGTTATAATTATTGATAAGATAATTCAATTAATTTGTTTTTATTTATTTAGACATGTTATCAGTTCATCTAATTTAGTTTAGTGACTATGAATATGACAAGTATGTTCAAAATCTTATCAAACCATATTATGTTCCGATTACAAACAGTTGGATGCCTTGTTATAAACAGTGTTCAGAATCTAATGACTGATAGAAGAAATGTATGGTTTATAGTTTATCATTGGGTGATAAACTATAAACCATACATTTAAAAAATTTCCAGGCCTTTGTTTTTAAAAAGCTATTAAACAGTAGCATTTTTTTCTTTTTGTGCCCAGAATTTGATGTACCAATCAAGATAAATTAAGACTTGTTAGTGATTTATTTTGTTATTTTGGTTATACCTGATGCATGTATTTTTATGAGAATATTGTTATATTTCTCATGACCTCACTACAATGGTGTATTTAAGAAGAGGTACTGTTATAAAATGTTATTGCTTATAGCACTGCTAGTACTACTGCTGATACTTAGCTGACCACTTAGTATAGCACTTTTATAAACAAGCTTATATTAATTTATATTGATGGGGTATTTGTTGTTGACTGTGAAGTTATTAAATATGTAGGTTGTTGGGGTATATGACTAATAGTTTTTAATGGTTAAATGATGACAGGCCTCAGTTTCCGATTGCCTACTACTTCTACTATCTACTGTATAATTAAAATTTATTTTTAATTGCTTTGTATCTATGACTATGTATGTATGTATCTATGACTGCATACCCCCAAAGTAGCCCAGGGGATAGGGCACTAGACTCCTCGCTCCTGGTGTCAAAGGACCGACCTTCCTGGGGTACACCCAGCCTGATTAAGTGTGTATTATTAATTGGGAGAAATCTGACAGTCAAGTGTGTTCATGGCTAAATTTCCCCTTTTCTCAACCATTAGCCAAGAAATAGCATAATCTTACTTTTTTTCCTAGGGTCAAACCATTGAATATTTTTAGTATAATTGTTAAGATGAAGTGAAGAACGTCAAAATACAGTTCTAGTCATGTATGATAGCTGCTGTATATGCAACGGCTTACTGAGGATCCTAACCAATTTTATCTAGCATAGTGAATGTCCAGACATAATTTTTACTAACTTTTTTGAACATGAAACATTCTACGAGTTCTGACAAACGAAAAACTCCACCCAACTGATTTTTCATTTGCTTGACTTAAAAAAATGTTCTGCCCTTAATTAGTTTCAATCTTTTTATCAGTGTTATATGTTTAAAAAAACAGAATACCAAGTAAGAGGTGAGCATGCTTAATTCTTGTACACAATAATAGTCCAATAAGAATTATGGATTCATTAATGTTTACTTCTTATGAAATTTAACCTGTTTATTTATTCAGTCTTATTTCAATTCTGTAACAATAGATTGTTAAGTTTTCTCCTTTGAATTATGGATTGTTCGCGCCAATCGGCACTTATGTGAGGGGGGGAACGGAGAAAAGATCTAGTATATCGTATATTGACGCACTCTATCGATCTCTAGGTAACTAGCCCTTATCTGCGTTAATCCCTACTAGAATATTCCTCTTTTTTCTAGCATCTGTGCTCCAGTACGCACCTATTAAAATTGCCCAAGACCTCATGGTCTTCCATCGCTTTTATGACCAAGGTGAAATTGCCTTCCAGGACCCTATTCCTCTTTTAAAAGTGATCTTATTTCCTGTGACGTTCATTAAAGAGTTAGTTCTTCCCCTAATGAGTGGTGACATAAGAGGAGGAGAGCCTAGACAAATATTGCAGCTTAGGAGAAGCATTTGCCAGACCGTAAGGATTCCGGGGGCCCCCGGACAGACCGTCGGCGGCAGTAATAAGGTAAGAAGTTTCTTATGTACTATTTGTTTATGCTACCTTCTAAATAAAATCTCCCCACAGGTGCAAAACCTCGTTTTCATATTTTCCCATACAGTCCATTTTCTAGAGGCCGAGGCGAGTTTTTCGTTTCGGACATTATCATTCTTTTCCTATACATTAATGTCAATTTGAAATTTGAAAATACCTCTTAGTGCTGAGAATGCTGCTTTTGGCTTGGCACTTTCCATTAGATTTGCGACTAATTTTATCTGAGTTCCCTACAAAACTCTGCGAGATGCCTGAGACGTTTTCATAAAGCTGGATCTTACCATAGAAAACCCAGTTATGGACCCTCTTAGATAACTGAACCATCGAATAACCATTTTTTGGTTTCAAGAATTTTAATAATTTGGCACCTTACTGTTTTAAAGCAATTCATGAGCTTAAGAAAATTTGAGATGTACCAATTTTTGAAAACACTGCTTGGAAAAGATTAAATTAGTATGGAATAATGGCTTTTCGCCCAGAAAGAGGACCAGAAGTGACCATAACACGCAGAGTTACTTGAGAAAACATCCATATGTCTGCTGTACTTCTTACAAATGAATCTAAATTTGCTCTGCTATTTCCAGAAGGATGTGAAAGGGTGTGGAGAAGAAAAATGGGAGTTATGCAGCTAGTAACTTCACCCAGAGCCAAACTTTTCAACGAAGTTCAGTGATGGTGTGGGTGGTAATGTCAATGGAATGGTTGTTGTTCATGGAGGGAGGGTCTTTGATGACTGTTTGTTGTTTGTATTGCCAAGTTAGGGAGATTCCCATTCTGATGTGGAGATGTATTCAAGCTGTAATTAAGGCAAGAGGAAGAAATTCACAGTGTTGAAATTATGGGACATCCTCAGAAGACAAATAAGAGAATGGATAGGTGCACTGCAAGATACTCTCCAGGATCTCGAAAGGGCTCTTCTTGAAGACTGGCCTAACCTTCATTTGACGCTGGTCCAGTTTTCATATAATTCACCCAATAGACCCTTTCTTTCATTTCTTTCATTTTTATTTTTTTATTTTCCTCAGTACTTTTAAAAAAACAAATACTCAATCATTAAATAAAAAAAATTCAATATTCAATATAATATACAAATTAAATTAAATCATAAGTGAGCGGAAGTTTTATAATGTGGGTGAAATGTTTTGCCTGTCAGTGTATATTTTACAACTTCTTCGATGATGTGATAATGAAATTAATTAATTTTTTTTTCTCCGGACACTGGGTACCATCTATAACAACTTCAGTTATAACGACGAATCGGCTATAGTAAAAATTTTCAGATCCATTGAACTTGCTATCTCTTATCACTTGCATTTTGAAATGGATATAACATATCAGTCATAGTGACCTATTTTTGTTGATCTCGAGAGTAAAGTCATTAGTTATAATGCTGATGTGGCTGAAAATGGAATCAGCTCAAAATAAACAAACTTAGTAAACATTGCGACATTTTGTTGTTTTCTTCTCCCTTCCACTATTATAATCTACTCCCTCCTACCCCTACACACTAACCCCTTTCATGTTTTCTTCAGTGGACAGTGTTCCATTTGACAAATTTCCATTTCAGATGCTATCCTAATAGTAAACAAAGCTTAGGATGAAATTCCGTCTAAAACCATAGCAAGTTGCTTTTGTCACGCTGGACTGTCTATAGCTGAGGTACAATAGGATGGTAATGATTTGACTCTTGCCGGATGGACACAAAATCTTCCTATCCCTGTAACATCAGACGTTGAGGAATATATCAGGATTGACCACAAGTTAAGATCTCTCAGTGAAAGTATCTATACATTCATATTCATCTGTTTTAAACAAAAATGAGTGAGTAGAAGAGGAGCAGCAGCAGGAAAATGATGAGCAGCCATCATCAATGGAACATGCTTTGGACTCCTTAAATCGTACACTCTAAAAGTTTTTATTCATGAATGGTGAACTTCAGAGCGATTTAATAAAAAGCAGTATTGAGGCTAAAATATCTTACCAATATTATATTAATAAATGTTCTAAGCAGGCCAGAATAACTGATCATTTTAAACAAGTTTAATTGTTTATTCTATGTTTGTACAATATGTATAATTAATAAATAATAAATTATTCTTAAATGAAAGTATGTGGATGTGATTGATTTTACAAAGTTCCTATTTCACATTTATGTTCTTGATGTAGGTAGTATGGATTGGATATAACGACGATTGGTTATAGTGATCAAATATACCTGAGGTCGCTATGAACAATATCCATTGTAATAGGATAGTCTGAGAAGTTTCTGATTTATTTATAAATGCATTCTATTCAAAAACTGAGTAGTAAAGAAAGGGATACTTAAAGAAAAGTTGGTGCTGAATTTAAAATAAGTGAACAGTTTAAAATTTTATTCATTAATGTTAGCCCCATTTTCAGATAGAAAGAAACATTGTTTTTATGTTTATGATGTTATTATTAATAATGAATTTTGTTTTTAGAACTTCTATTGTAGAGGGATGATTAACTCCATTTATTTGACTGTTAAAAATGAAGGATTTGCTGCGCTATATAAAGGACTCACTCCTAGCATAGTAAAGGCTGCAATTACTACAGCTCTTCATTTCACTACATATGATGTTGTGTGCCAGTTTTTTACTGTGATAAATAGCAGAGAGTAATTGATAAATCTCATCTATTAAATATTATATTGTTTTTGAATAAATTTTAAAATAATCTTGTTACTAAGACTGATGAAGTATTGTTTGTATCCCAGAGGCAAATATTAAAAACCAAAAAGGTTTGCTTGAAATTTTTGTGTGAAATCAGTGTCATACCAATATTTTCCATAAATGAATGTTTTTATATATATGTAATATTTGTGTATATTTATTTAGTCTTTTGAAGCTTTAAATTATTATTTAATCTGGTTATATTTGTAACTAGCCTATTATAAAAATGTTTTCATCCAAGAAATAACAAAATGGCTTGCTTTGTTTAAATGATTTGAACTTTCATGTACTGTAGAATCTCTCTTAACCATAAATGGATGTATGTAATCTTTGTTCAGTCCTAATTTTATTGGTGATCTTTGTATGTTGAGAGTGTAAAGGTTAAGTATTGTGATATCTCTATCAAAAACCTCAAAATATTAGTAAATATAAAATTAATTGTTGCTGTTCCGCTGAAAAGCTTAAAACAATTGAATTATTGTATGTAGAATTATCAATGAAGTGTTTAGTAAATGAATATATGTTACAAGAAATCATTATAATCATTAAAATTTAAAATTATGTTTATACCCTTTTTTTTTTTAATTCATTCTTATTTATTAACTAAGCACAAAACTGTGTTGTTCTCTTTTGTTATAATATTTTGTATTCTGTTATTATGCTTATAGAAATAAATATTTGATTAATTACTAATAATGTTCAAAGTTCTGAATTGTGTTCAATTATTATAACCTTCCGTGTCTGTAGGAGTTAGTGATTGTCTACTAAACACTCATTTTGTTCCAAAATACAATTGAAATTTTGTTTATGAAAAGACAAAGCTTTGTTTTAAATGTTTGTGGCATATTGTTTATTTGCATTTATGTTAAAGAATAGAATATTAGGAGAAACAATGTATACAACTGTTTGGTTTATACGTGGATTAAGTTTAGTTCTAGTGTTTAAAATCGTGTAACTCTCACAGATGACAGTTTCTATGCAGTTTGTGATGTAATGGAAGATAGATGGCTGTTGATTGTTGATGAAATCACTTCAGAGGTGGGCATCAGCCAGGGAAGAAACTTGTACATCCTAAAGAACAGATTCGGTCCTTGATAATAACTTTGTACCTTTAAAAGAAACATTGGGAAGAATGTAATTTGAGAAGTAAGAAGTTGCAAAGTTGAAACTTAAGCTCAAAATTTCTTTGAACTAAGACCTAAAGGATTCCAAAATGGTAGACAAAATCTATTGAGTCAGAAAAAGATAATATTGAATATTTTTTTATTATGCAAGTGTTGATTCTCGATTTTACTGATTCTAGAGAAAAGTATCGGTATCGAGAATCGATGACTAAAGTCGATTCCTAGGGACCGATCGATACTGTTGGAGATAGTTTGGTAATACATAATTATTTAATTATTATACATATAAAAATTCTTCTTAACTATAAAAAAATTTAGAGATGTAGATAGTGTAAGCAGTCATAGATACACAACAGTTAAAAATAATTTAATTTATAATATTTATTAAAAATAATAAATAATTTAATTTATAATGATGACGTTTCAACTTGCATTGCAAGCCTTCATCATGGTTTCAGAGAGAGAGTGGTAATCAGAAACTGTTTCTGTTAACAGGTATTTTTCAGAGTTTTACAGTTCTTTTAAAAGAATATATAGGAAATAAGTGGTCTAACAATGAAGTTTTAAAATTGATTGAAAATAACCATGCATCTTATTGTTTGTGGGATGTTACGAGGCCCGGCTACTAAAACGGGATAAAAAGAAAAGTGGCCCTTGAATCTCTGGCTGCATAGCAAAATGTGACATTAGAGTTGATGGGGGGAAAACCTATAATTAGCACTAAGCAGGAACTCATTCCACACAAAACTATATCCTCTATGGTGGACTATGGAGATGAACTGAGTAATTCACACCATAGTGTGAACGCCAGACAGGACAAAGAACATTGTCTATAGACCAGCTCTAGACCGCCTACAGACAAATTGTGGTGCTACTACATGGTTTACTAGTGTACAACTTCTGCTGTTGATTAGGAATGGCATATCACAATCAACAAATACTTGCATGTAACTTTTAACCTCAGCTACAAATCCTCCTGACTCATCTCTTTCAGTTATACTCCTCTACACTTATCTAGTACTTCACATGTTTATTTATATTTATGTACTGTATTTAGTACCTACACTGATTTAGTACCATATCTTGGCTCCTTCCTTGATAAAAGATTAACATGGAGCCCTCACATCAGATTCAAAAGACTAGACTTTTCAGCCAATTGTATTGATTACTTAATAAGCCAAACCACTTTTAAGGATTACGAACTTCTAATATACAAGATTCTGAAATTGGTTTTGATCCATTTGGACTTGGACTGTGAGGGATATTGAAACATTATATAAAATTTAATTAATTTTCAAATCTTTCAAACTATTATAGATGCTCCATACTACAAAAATGGATGAAATATTTTTGTGAGATTAGAATCTATTTTTGGGGTCTAAATTTAGAAGGCAATTGCTCCCAGGGTTTTTCCTTTCGGAAATTCACTTTTTACTAACCAAAATTGTTATTTATTCTATAATCCTGAATTAAAATGATTATTCAGATATTGCTTGTTTAGTTATTAGAAATGATACCAATAAAATTAAAATTAATTATTATTGGTAAATTATATTAAATAACTTTTTAAATTGTAAAAGTTTCTTAAGATTTCTATACATATTTTAAGATAGTTATTTCAAAAGAAGAAATAGTGTGGCCATCATGAGTGACATAAATTTTATTTTTGTAATTTATTTCCTTTTTGTTTATTGTAAATTTTTCTTATTTTATTGTAACCCATCACATTTTTTTATTCATTATATTGTTAATTATTTAATTTGTTCTCTTCAGATTGAATAACCTATTTAACATTTAATGTTAAATTAAAATTTAATAACATATTTTATAATTTAATATTAAATATTTGATATGTCTAAATAAACTAAATATCAACTTATTTTTCAAGATATTATGACATGGTCAGCATACATGACACGTGTTATCGTATCATCGTGTTGTAGATTGTACTTATTGTGCTGACTTCTCATTTAATTTATATTACTTTCACCACACTCTCTAGATTTAAATAATAGAAATAAAATAGCTCTCATCAATTGACCCATGTATCACCATAATGCCAGGGACAAGTATCACCATTCCCATATTCTTTGGACATATAACTTGCACTTTCGAACATTAAATATACCTAAATATTAATGCTATCTAACTAATAGGATAATAGCATATTCGTATTTATATATTATTAATACAATTTATTGCATCAATTTTACTACTCGGTTTGGAGTATTCTTTAATGAACATAGCTAAAATGTTAACAGTGATGTATGGGCATTGAGTAGTAATAATGATGACTCCCTACCTCAAGAGAAGTAAATCAATTCGCTATAATAAAACTAAATTATGGATAGGATTAATTGCCTTAATTTACAGGGTTTTTTTTTTTTTTTTGCTACCATTGTTATATTTTAAACATAAAACTTATAATGCAGATGTTATTTGAAATGTTACATAACCTAGAAATATAGTATAACTATGATGTTTATTTAACTGTATTATAAATATATACTGAATATGTTTTAAAATAATAATAGTTTTCTCAAAGATTTACTTTTTCCCTTCTAAAGAAAGTTTAAAGATAGATTTTGAGAGGTAACAGTAATAAAATCTACTACACCAGCATTTTTTAAGGCTGAATTTTAAATTATATGTTAATATATGGGTACTGTTTTCCCTGTAATAGATGAAAAGCCCAAAAGGTTAAATGAATGAGATTGTATTAAATTAATTTCACTATACTGACAGTATTATTACCTTATATAAAACGATTAATAAACCAGTAGTTGTAGGTATACAATACAATTAGCTTAGTTCTGGAAAAAGGTATTCTTTCTATTAAATTTGATCAAGCTCAAATTTTCTTTGTCATATAAAAATAAGCAGTATTAATTAAGTGTAAATT
Organism: Euschistus heros; assembly: GCA_003667255.2. Classification (NCBI taxonomy): domain Eukaryota; kingdom Metazoa; phylum Arthropoda; class Insecta; order Hemiptera; family Pentatomidae; genus Euschistus; species Euschistus heros. The sequence goes on from RCWM02000004.1 coordinate 6,657,516, forward strand.
ACAATGCTTTTTAATTGTTAAGTATCAGAAGTGGATGAAAACCAAACACATATAGGAACTCCTTTCAAACATTTTGACTAACTTGGAGAGGGTATTGTTCTTTGCCAGTCTTTAATACACTAAAAAAAAAGAAAAAAGTTCATGAATATATTTTATTATAGTGACAATAAATTAAAGATAAGCTTGGATACACATATTTGATAACACAATATTAGTGTCATTGTTATACTGTTTTTAATGTTACCCATTCCCACACAGTCTAATGAACGGATTTGTTGAAGTAGTACTTCATATACTTTAAATGATGAATTATCACTTTAAACCATGTCTTTAAGTTAGCATTCACGATATTGTTATTGCATTAATTAATTCAAATATCCCGCTCTTAAAGGACCATTTTAATTGGATTCCAACTAATAATTATTTCATAAACTTAACATTCTATCTGATTCAAATTAGATAATACATTTTTTTCAACATATTTTAAACATTTTAAAGTATAAATAAGAACATAAAAATAAAATCGATAACGAAATACAGTATTTTATACTTGTGCTGCACTCTATGGTCACTGGCCGAACGGAGTAGTTTACTGCATTAACTCTCTCCCTCTACTCTTTGTTGTGTCTTGTAAATTGAAATTTTTCCTTGTTGACTATTTTGTTTTTGTCTTGTGAATTATTAATTTCGATATGACTTCCGCCGTAAAGAAAAGGGTTTGCTACTATTATGACAGTAAGTAAATTAATTTTATTCGTGATATTTACTCTAAATTTAAATTAATAGACCTGTGAGAGAAATAGTATGTCATGTTATATGATAAGAATATATTGTTATCGGTGTTTATCGTTGTTCAAACGTTAGTTTTGGTATTTTTTTATAATAATCCTTGATTCGTGATGAAACTTAATCCTGAAATGTTATACGATATTATGTTTGTATTGTTTTCGGAGCTACCGGGCACAGACCTCGTCGGCCATCCCACAGGCCACCGTAACTTGACATGTTATTTATGAGTTGTAAGTTTACGATATAACAGTTGAATTTACTCTCTTAAAGTCTTGATGTTATCACATTTAAACGTTTCTTTGTAGTTCTTTCATCTTATGAACCAATTTATTCATGATTTGTTTACATATGAATTTGAACTTAAATACAGATTCATGTAGTACGGTGGCCTGTAGAATCAAACATTGTGGTTGATGGTGGTCTGTTCTATTATCTAACTCAAAAGTGTGTTATTTGGTATCCTTTTTGTCTTTATGTTTTTAAATTATTTTTCTTTATTAATAGGTGACATTGGTAATTATTACTATGGACAAGGCCATCCAATGAAACCCCACAGAATACGAATGACACATAATTTACTTTTGAATTATGGGCTTTACAGAAAGATGGAAATTTATGTAAGTTATAAAAGCTAAACATATTTCGTAATGAACTTATATGCATTCTATATTATTTTTCTATTTTTTAATTCATCATTTTAGAGACCTCACAAGGCAACTGCTGAGGAAATGACTAAATTTCATAGTGATGAATATATAAGATTTTTACGAAGTATACGCCCTGACAATATGTCGGAATACAACAAACAGATGCAGAGGTGTAAGTAATTGAACTTTTAATTCTAATAATGATGGATAGGGCATTTTTTATGTAATTGAAAATTACTGTCTAATCTATTCTTAAATATATGAATATTATAATGATTCTTGTTATCATAGATTATTCACTACTACTTTAGTTTATTTCAAAAATAATTTTCATATGCATTCCTTTACATTATCAGGCTTTGGTAGTTATTGATATATTTATAAACATTTACTCACATCTTAAGTTGGTAGAGGATAATGTAAATAATTTTATTGTTCTTATTTTTTTATATTTGATAAATTTCCATTTACAGTGATGACATGAAATCAACAAGTTCTATGTTGGATGAGATGGTTTGTACAATAGTGTATTTTTTTCCCTTAAGATAATTACATATTAATTTCAGGAGGTGGTGGAGATTTCAAATACAATTAATTAAATTAATTTGTTTTCTCTTAAAAAATCTTGATTAAGTATTCTCTTACATTCTTTTCAACTATCGTGAGAAATTCTACATAAAATTCATCAATTTTTTGAAATATTATTTTTCTTTTATCTTCTCAATATTTTCTTAAGGATCTGATTTCAAATTTGGTTTTGTTTTTTAAATTGTGATTGTTCATAATCACAAACATTTTTCGAAGCTTCAATGTGTTTAGTCATAAAATGTGGTTAGTAAAGTAGGTACAGTGATTTTATATGAATAGGTAACTTCATAAAGTGTTTTATTTAACTAATATTTCCTTTTTAAGTTTGACTTGTAGCTACAAATTTTGTACTTATGACTGAAAAAATGCATTTTTGTTGTTTATGGTATGTTCACTATTTTATGTTTACTTCATTTCATTAGATTGTGTAATTTACATTAGCTTACTACTTCTCAGCTCTGTCTCATTAATTTGAATCATAACTCTTTTTCATTATTATGCACCAAGAAATAGCAAAAATCCTGATTCATTTGTGATAATTTTAAACCTCAACCTCAAGCTTGTATTAAATATAAACAAAGAAATGAGCCCCAGTTTTAATTAATTTTCTATATATTTTTTTTCTTGATTTATTTATAAATATATTAAATTATTATATTTCATTTTGGTTTATTGCTTCTCACCATTTTAATTTCTTTTTCAAATTATCTTCTATAATGGAAGGATATAAAAAAATTAATGCTGCTTAAGGTTATGTGAATAATAACCCTTTGAAATCCAGCATAAAATTTAATTGAATTACATTATGAATTTTGCCATTTTTAATTATGTTTTTCTACATCATTTTACAGTGATTGGTTGATATAGTGATGAAGTTTCAGCCCTATTTAAAGCCTATTTATGACTTTTAAAACCGTATAGGCTCTTTACATTGTCTTAGATCAATTAAAAAAAAAAAATTATTTACTTAAGTATTTCTTATACTTAATCTTTAGCAGATATGTGGGTGATGGGAAAGGAGTTATAATTATATATTATATTATAATTATAAATAATAATATTATTATAATTTCTATAATGTCAGTGCTAAAGTCTTAGATCATGCTGCTGTAGAAATGTTCACTCAATACAAGTTGGCTGATTTTAAGAAAAAACACAAATAAATCTATTAAAGGATCCATCACAAGTAAACATTAAAAAATGTCTACCTGTTATTAGTAAATCATGATTGCCCAGAAGTTTTTATTATATTTTATGTAATTATTTTTACTTTAAATCTTGATATTTATTTTTTAACCTGTTGGTGTTGTTTTTTTATGACATAAAATATAAGTAAATGAATTTTCTTGTCATTCAATTGAGATAGGATTGAATGATTTTTCTCAATTTAGAAGATTTATCAGAAGGAAATTATTTTATACAGGGTGAGTACCTCTTATTGTAAATAAAAATTAGGTGAAACTAGTTAAAAAATGAAGAAAAATGTCGCAGGCCTTACCTTTCTATTCCAATCCATTGCAGATGTACGATAATTCAAAGACTTTCTTAAGAAAAGAACACGTTTTTCACCATAAAAGCTGTAATATAGTCACTTTTTTTTAATATTTTTTAAATTTTGACCACATTTTCGGGTTTAGCATTAAATTCCCAGATTGCATGTAACCTTGAATTTTACAAACTTAAGACCTAAAGAACAGCTTGATCTTCAGCTTATTTAGGGAAGCTACAATCTCTTACAATACTTTAACTCTCACAGTTTTTCGAAAAAAACTATCCACAAAACTGCAAATCTCACAAAAACTGGCAAATTTAACCAGCTTTTATATGGTATGATAAATATATTATTATATATTTATAGATATGAAAAAATATTTAAACAAAGTGAAGTTATTAGAGCTTTTATGGTGAAAAACTTTTCTTTCTTTTTTTTTTTTTTTTTTTTTTTTTTTTTTTTTCCTTTTTTTTTTTACAGTAAAATGTTCTCACCCTTTATAACAAAATATGTTTGCTTTTTACAAATTACAGAAATAATTGGGTTAAGGGTGTAAGAGAACGATGTATAAATAGAGAGATCTGAGATAGTAAGTTCTTAATAAATTTCATATCACCTGAGACGATGGCCACATTTTTAAAAAAATAAATTGAAGTTTAAAAATTATATTTTCATCATTGTAATTTAAAAAATTTAACAAGACTTTCACAACCAAAAAAAAATCTCTGAGGTCTTAACTACTTAACCCTTTAACAGGCAATGTATCCTGGAGGATACACATATTGAATGCCTTTCGCTCAATAATTGACCTAGTGTCCGATGCATTATCCTACTCATTATCATCTAATATCCTTTATTCAACCTTGAGTTTCATTTAATATGTGTGGGGGTAGCGTGGCTCTAGCCATTCAAAGGCAAAAAAAAGAAATTGAATTCTAAAATTTCCGGCCTACCCGTTAAAGGGTTAAGAGTGAGGATATAAACCGGTTTCTTTTGGAAAATGTGAATTAAATAACTTTAAAAATAAAATTTTTATGTCCTCCAGTTCTTTTCAAGAAATACCTTCTTCAACCTTTGTTTTCATCAACAAAAATTTAGCCGGATATAGAAAACCTTTTTTTAAGAACAATAATAATGTAAATAATCAATTAGTTCAAGCGGTAACCAAATGCAGTTTAAAGAATTGGAAGAATGGATGTCATAAATTATCTAAAAACTCAAAAAAAAAAAAAAAAAAAAAAAAAATTTCTGTTGAGAAAATAATGAATGCTTACCAGAAATGCAGATATGGTGGACTTATAACAATTAAATTTCTAAGGAGTAAAGAAAGATGCAGGAATTTTACTATACTAAGTCAAGTAGAAACAAGTTGAACTATTTTTAACATAATATAAACACTGAAATGCTGAGACAGTTTTCAAAAATCTTTGAATGATAAAAAAAAGTGTGGGGAATTATTTATTCATGATACCTGATGGCACAAGCTCTTTTTAATGAAAATCATTTTTTGAAGGGTGTCCCGCTCTAACTGCTTATTGTCTCAGTTCTATTAACCAGAAAGATTAATAAGGGTTTGTACTTTAACGAAAGCTTGCAAAAATGTCGGGATTAGTATTATTTGTGACAAAATTTCTCAAGAGATATAATAATATGAGTCTAATCTAGATTAATAATATTGTTACTCCATAAAATATTCTATGGACCTTGAAAGTTCTTTCTCAATCATGATATTCCGTTGAAAGTTAGGATTGTTTTGTATCATTTAATTTGTTTTCTTAATTTGATCTCTCTTTAATAGCTTTCTAGTTCTCTATGAAAGAGAAAATCATTCCTCTTTATATTTTCAGTTAATGTTGGTGAGGATTGTCCTGTTTTTGATGGGTTATATGAATTCTGCCAATTATCAGGAGGTGGTTCAGTGGCTGCTGCAGTCAAGTTGAATAAACAAGCTGCTGATATTTGTATAAATTGGGGAGGTGGCCTTCATCATGCTAAAAAATCAGAAGCTTCCGGTTTCTGCTATGTAAATGATATAGTTCTAGGTAACTGCATTGCTTTATAAAATATTTAAATACCAATTGAATCAAATTACGATATTACTTTTTTTTTTTACTAAATTTTAAATAGGTACTTTATTTTAATTTATTTGTGTTAATGTTCTAATTTTGGATCATATGAGCATTTGAGAAAAAAAATACGATTATAGGTATTCTGGAACTTTTAAAGTATCATCAACGTGTTTTATACATTGATATTGACGTTCACCATGGAGATGGGGTCGAAGAAGCTTTTTATACTACTGATAGAGTTATGACAGTTTCCTTCCATAAATATGGCGAATACTTCCCAGGCACTGGGGATTTGAGGGTAGGTTGAAAAATAATATTTTTTATAGAAAAATTATTAATTATGTTTCAGGATGTTATTATTATTAATATAAATAATTTTTTTTTTTAGGATATTGGTGCTGGGAAAGGCAAATACTACGCTGTTAATATCCCATTACGTGATGGTATGGATGATGAAAGCTATGAATCAATTTTTGTTCCCATAATTACTAAGGTCATGGAAACATTTCAACCTTCAGCTGTCGTCCTGCAATGTGGTGCTGATTCACTTACTGGTGACAGACTTGGATGCTTCAATCTTACTGTCAGGGGTATGTTTTAAAACATGTTCTCTTGTATTGATGTTGATTTAGAACATTATTAAATTATGAAATTTTTTGACAGGGCACGGAAAATGTGTAGAGTTCGTCAAGAAATACAATCTACCATTTTTGATGGTTGGTGGTGGTGGATACACAATTCGTAATGTATCACGTTGTTGGACTTACGAAACATCAGTTGCTCTTGGAACTGAAATAGCTAATGAATTGCCTTATAATGATTATTTCGAATACTTTGGTCCAGATTTCAAGCTCCACATTTCACCATCCAATATGGCGAATCAAAACACACCTGAATATCTAGAAAAAATTAAGTAAGTCAGTAATTGCCTTGTACTTTATGTTTTATACCTAAGATTTTTGTTTTAAAAGTTGTGCAAAGAAAATTTTTTGTAAAAAATGTATATATATACTTAGACAGTAGTTATATTATATCATCTTATTTCTGTTATGGCATATTATGTTTAAGTAACGTGTTTTTGATGAGTTTATATAATCTATTTTTCAGGACAAGGCTGTTTGAAAATTTAAGAATGCTTCCACATGCCCCAGGAGTTCAAGTGCAAAGTCAGTATCATTGTGTATTTTTTTGAGTGAGCTGCTTTTGTATTATAATATTTCTCAAACTATATCATCCATTGAATTGATATGTTAGGTATACCTGAAGATGGTGTTGCTGAAGAGTCTGAAGACGAAGAGAAACACAATCCTGATGAAAGAGTTCCTCAAGCAGTAGCTGATAAGAGAGTCACTGGGGACAACGAGTTTTCTGAAAGTGACGATGAGGGTGGCCGCCGTGACCAAAGAAGTTTCAAGAGGAAGAGGCCTCGTTTAGAAGCAGGTGTTCCAATGGAAGCTGACACAGCCTCCTCACCCCAACCTAAAGGTTAGTATTGTTCTTTGTGTCTCTATATGTTTATTATCATGTATTACTAAAACAAGAATGTAATTAGTTTATCTACAAACCTCCTAATTTACTTGTGTAGGTTTCGTTTCTTCATAAAAGCTTGAAGTTCTATACAAAATGAATTAATGAGAAGCATTTTTATTTGTGTTTTAAATTAAATTCTCATTCTAAATCCTATTTTAAGATTTTATAAAATAGTCAAAAATTGTTAAAATAAAAAAAAGTGCAAATCGATTAGTGATTCATCTGTTAGAGATTATCGTCATAATCCATTCCTCCCAGTACTGTGTAGTGGGAGGTTCTGTAAGAGTCGCTTCCAAGTGCTTCTGTCCACTATTAATTTATGTCACTTATTCCAATGTATGTCTCTTCTCTAAGTAAGAGGCCTCTGTTAGCTCCGTCCTCCCAACTATGCCTTGCTCTTCCTTAAACTCTCCTACATGTTAAACATTTAAGTACAAAAGTAAATCATTTTGTATGATTTTAATTTTGTTCTGATAATGCCTATGTACATAACTTTTTGTTTAGCAATGTATTTGAAAACAGGATTACCTATGGCATTAGTAGGATTAAAACTTGTTAATTTTACAATAGTCAATGGAGTATTAGTTCATATAATTTCTCAGTTGTTTTCTTGGATTCGAATAAAATGCCTCGACCGTGCAAGAAAAAGCTGAGATGGTAGAATTCCTGGAGTGTCTACAACAATATCGGCCAGCAGTAGCTCTCTATCACCATCGATTTCCAGAACAATGCCACCCAAGCCATCAAACACTGATTAGAGTTGTGAGGCAGTTCAGCAGACTGGTAGTGTTGCACGAGTTGGACGACTTAGGAGGGCTGTACCAGCCAATTTTGACATTGAGCTCGAAGGACTGCTCTGGTTTGTGGAAAATCCCCAAAATTTGCTTCGTCAAGCCAGTAGGATCTTAGAGTTGAGTAAACCAAGCCAGTCCCAAGTCTGGTTCAGAAAGGAAGGGAAAAGTGAAAATCTAACCATCACTCCCCAATTATTTCAAAAAATCGTATCTCGGAAAGTTCTTGACAAAATTCATTAAAAAAATTTGGCTTTCAGTTTGTGTAGGGAAAACAATATGGTCTCATTAAAAAAAAAGAAAGTTGAATCCAGTATTTTGTATTTGCACATAAAAAAAACAAAAAAAAAAACGGTTTTTTGTTACCATAAGATGCCTTACAAAAAATAAAGGGGGTTACCATATAACTTGGGACACCCTGTAAATATATATTTCAGGCCTTGAACACCAAAAACATGAGTGAACAAAATATCCTTAAGAATATCCCCAATTATTGACATCTTTTATTTGCTGTTGTGAATAGAACCTATCTATAACAGAGTCCTTGCAACTAGGAATGTGGCAGTGCCGATGTACTGAAACGAGTTACCTAATCTTCTGTCTTAACAGTTAACAGTCAAGGCCTCTTCCTCCTCCAACATAGTCCTCCATCTGTCTCTATTTTGCACTGCCGTTTTTCAATTTGTTACACCCTGAAGGGACTTTGCATCATTTAATTCTCCTCTTCAGACATCCTAGCAATACCCCCCATGGCCCGCCCACCAACTTTTATATGCCGAACAACATCTTCATCCTTATAAAGCTGAGCTAATTAATTGTTTGACCTTTGTCCCCATATTTCTCTATTTAGGAGGAGGGCCGAAAAGTTTCCTTAAAATTTTTCTTTCTCTTCTTATGAGACAGCTCATCAGCTTTGGTCATTGGCTAGCATTCTGAGGCATAGGTTAAAACTGGCCTTATAAGGGTCTTATAAACTTCCCGTCAAAAGTATCGCAACACTTTAAAATATTTGAATTTTATAAAAAACGTATTGAAGTATCACCCTATATCCTATTACATAGAATTATCTTTATTAACTTTACCTTTTTATTTTATTTTTTAAACCATCTGCTTAGGGGGTATGTTAGATAAATTATTCTGAAAAAGATGATAGGTGGGATCAGTCAGAAAAAAGTTTAGGCAATGTTCGATAAAAAAATATGTAAATAAAAAATTTGAAATGTAGATAAATTATACAATGATTAAGAAAATAAAAATATAATGATGTATTTATATTACTCTTTACATTTTAATTTTTTGTATGTAAAGAGTTGACATTAAGAATAAGTTTTAATAGAATACAGTTAAAATAAATAAGATGTAAGTTTATTAAAGCATAATAAAGTACAAAACCCCGCAAGGGATAATTGTTGTATGCAATTATCGGGGCCTAACGAACCCCCGGGCTCCAGAGTTTGGTACACCTCACACACTCACCAGAACAATATACTAATCACCTTCCCGTACATAAGGTCACCTACAGTACACACCCTAGGGCCACCTTCCCTAGGAAGCCACCCTGGATAGGGAAGTAAGTCAGGATGCTTAAAGGAGGCTGCCCCTCCACCTGACTCAAGGGTAGAAGGCTGATAACCTTCTCCCTTTAAAAAATATTATCCATAGAGCTCAACAAAGATTAGCCGGACTCTGTAGCCTATTGGAATGTTTTATCTCTATACCAACCAGGAGCACTACAAACGCTTCTTAATACTCTGACCAGTTATTCCATAGATATTGCCACCATCCAAGAGATCAGGTGGACTGGACAGGGCAGCATAAAAAAAAGGACAGTTTAGTATAGTATCTATTATAGCTGCGAAGATCACCTCCATAATTTTGGGACAGGATTCGTGATAGAACCGAAATTCACTCAATTGGTAATAGGGTTTAAACCGATAAGCTAAAGACTATGCGTCCTACGATTAAAGGGAGTATTTCAAAATTACAGCCTCATATGTGTTCATGCCCCAATGGGGATGTCGAAAGATGATGAAAAGGATCTTTTCTATGATATGCTTGAGAAGTGATTTGATGAATGCCCAAAATACGACGTCAAGTTAGTGGTAGGATACTAAAATGCCCAAGAAGGTAAGGAAGCAATATATCAAACAACTACTGGCAAGTTTAGTCTACAAGAATCGACGAACAACAATGGTCAAAGGATGGTTAACTTTGCTGCATCTAAAGGTTTAATAGTTGGAAGCACCTGCTTCCCTCATAAAAATATCCACCTCGCCACTTGGCAAGTTACCATGTCACAAATAGACCATAAACTTATTAGTAGCAGATACAGGTCCTCGTTGCTGGATGTACGATCTTATTGTGGAGCTAATGTGGATTCTGATCACTACCTAACAATAGTGAAGATCAGAGCAAGAATATCACTAGTGAAAGGAAGACGTCTGAACTCACAACCTAAATTTGATGTAGATCAGCTAAATAATATTGAATTGAGTGAATGTTTTTCCCAAGTCATCAGCTCGCAGTTAAGGAGTATAGACCAGGAAACAAGCCTCGATTTAAGATGGCAATCATGCCAAACTGTGTTAACTGAGACAGCAGAGGAAGTTCTGGGTCTCAAGGGCAAACAGAAAAAAGGACCATGGTTTGATGAGGAATGCCTTTCTGTAACAGATAGAAAGGACAAGGCCTATAAAAACATGATTCAACACAAGAAGTTCAGTGGAGGAATATAAAGCCAAAAGGAGATGCGAGAAACACGTTCATTAAAAAAAGAAGAAAAGATGGCAGAATAAGCAGATGGAGGATATGAAAAAATCTTTCAAAGAAAAAAATACGAGGAATTTCTCCCAGGACTCCCACATGTAAAGCAAAAGATGGCTCGCTAATCATGAAGAAGCAAAAAATATTAGGTAGATGGACTGACTATTTTCAAGCTCTTTTAAACAGATGTGAGCAAGATACCATCATTGCAGAGGGTCTGGCTAGAGAAATAGAGATTGAACCACCAGACGAAGAAGAAATTGTAGAAGCCATCGAAAAACTAAAGAATAATAAAGCTCCAGGTATTGATAATATACCAGCGGTATTGATAATATACATTGTGGCCCTTAACTGAACACTTTCCTGCAGGATCTATTTATTGATATTTGGAGAAAGGAATGCCTTCCTGTGGAGTGGAAAAAAGTGATTATACGCCCAATTCATATGAAAGGGAATTCTTTGAATTGTAACAACTATAGAGGTATATCGCTGCTTCTATGTGTTTACAATATTCTCTCCAGTATATTATACAAGAGATTGATTCCATATGCAGAGAAAGAAATTGAAAAATATCATTGTGGCTTCGTTAAGGTTAAATCAACTATCGACCAAATTTTTACCCTCAGGGTGATCCTAGAAAAGACAAGAAGGTACTGTATTAATACCCATCATGTTTTTATTGATTTTAAGCAGGCTTAAAACTCGATTGATAGAGAGGAAGCATATATGGCCATGACAGAAATTAATATACCCAAGAAGTCAGTCAGACTGGTGAGAATGACAATGGAAGGCAATAAATGCTTTGTAAGAATGCATGGGGCATTGTCAAGAGGTTTTGACACGACAGCAGGTGTGAGACAAGAAGATAGTCTGGCTTGCCTTATATTTAATCTCTCTTTTGAAAAAGCCATAAGAGATTCTGGAATCCAAACAGGAGGCACCGTTCTAAACAAAAGTGTACAAATTCTTGGATATGCCAATGACATAGATCTAATTGGAAGATCATTAGAAGCCGTACAACACGCATTTGCTGCAATTGAAAATTCGGTGAAGAGACTAGGACCATCCATCAACAGAGACAAAACCAAGTACATGTGTATTGAGCCTACTAGTCCATCATCTGGTGGATATGTAAGGTTTGGACAGCATGACATCGAAGTCAGCATCTTGTCTCGGAATGCTAAACTAAGAATTTATAAAACACTAGTAAGACCTGTTCTCATATATGGATCTGAATGTTGTGCGACATCAAAGAACAATGAGTCGTTGCTCTTGAGTTTTGAAAGAAAAGTCCTTCGGAGAATCTTTAGCAGTGTATACTCAGAAGCAACCTGGAGAAGAAGATCCAATGCAGACCTACAAATTCTGTACAAAGATATATCTGCAAGTTTACTAAGCTCTCCCGGCAACGATGGGTAGGTCATGTTGCCAAAATGAGACTGGAGGATATACCCGCGAAAGCTTTTACAAACAAATGTTTGGTACGAGGCGTATCAGAAGACCTAAACTGTGATGGAAAGATGGTATTGCTGCTGACACATTACTCTACTTGTTGTATAAAACTGGAAGGCAGCAGCACTCAATCGTGAGGACTGGCAATCAATGCTTCAGCAAGCCAAGTCTCTACTATGAAATGAATGAAATGAAAATAAATTTTATTCTGGGGCCATTGCCCCTTAAGAATAATTATAATGAACAATTATTGGCGGCCTAGCTGCCGTATGTATAATTTAGAAATATAATAAAGACAAGGAAATACAATTTAAATTAAATTAAGGAATTGAAAAAAAACTTAAATTACAACATAAAGTAATAAGATTAATAATACATGTTTTAAAATATCACACGAAAAACAAATTAAATCTTAAGGTTCGAAATTGAAAATAAGCTACAAAAACAAATTAGGAAAAAATAAAAAAATATTCAACAAAAGAATGCGGTAGACAAAGCTAAGAAATATAAATTATACGGAAAAATAATGTATCTTGTCTGATAAATAATATAATTATGCTGAAACCAATTATACAAATTTAGTGCAATGGTACTAAAGTAATTCTGTACAAATCAATATTATGCTTTGAATATTCATACTTCATTTTAAAACATATTTTCTTCATTGATGTGACTATTAGATTGAGTTTCTAATAAGTAAACGAAAAGACGTGATTTGAAGCTATTATAAGTGGAGGAATGGCGAATGATGGAAGGGAGGGAGTTCCAGAAGTTCGAAGCTCTAGAAATAAAGGAGCGTTTGAAGGATGTTGTGTTAAAGGAAGTTAGGTAGAGGTCTGAGGAACGGGATCTGGTTTTGCGGGAACTCACTGATGATTTTAATGTTAATGCTTTCAGGATATAGGGAGGTGACTGAGAGGAAAGTGATTTGTAAAGGAACGAACCCAGGAAGTATTGTCTTCGGAAGGAGGGAAATAACCATTTTAATCTTGTGTAGTGGTGAGATACATGGTCATAACGTGATATCCCTAGAACGAATCTCAGGCAACAGTTCATGAGCTTCTTCAATCTTGCGTCTTGAGATGCAGAGAGGCCTCCGTACACCACACTACCAAAATCAAAATGGGGGAATATGAGGGAGGTAATTAATAGTTGACGAGTTGATTGAGGGAGGAATTTACGGGAGCGGTTTAGGAGTCGAAGAGTGGAAATTGTTCGGCGGATAATTATGGAAACATGGTCTTTCCAGGAAAGGGTTTGGTCAAAGACAATGCCGAGGTTCGTAACGGAGTTGTGGAAGTTTATGGGATTGGAGTCTATAGAGAAATTAGGGATTCCAGGTAAGGAGTTGAGAAGGACCCTGGAGCCCAACACAATAGCCTTGGATTTGCTAGCATTCAGTTTCAATTTATTAGCAAAGGCCCAAGAGGATATTGTGTCAAGATCAGCTTGCATCTTTGCGATAGCTTCCTGCAGTTCACTAGGGAAAAAGGAAAGGTAAATTTGTGAGTCGTCCGCGTAAAAATGAGAGGAACAATGTTTTATGAGGGGATAAACGTCATTAATGTAGGAACTAAATAGAGAAGGTGATATTGAGGAGCCCTGAACCACACCAGAGGTGATTGGGAGGGGAGAGGAAGGGGGAAGGTTAGGAATTTGGACTATCTGGGTGCGGTCAGAAATAAAGGATTGGATCCATCTGGTCGCACTATGAGAAAAGGAAAAGTTATTAGCTAGTTTGGAAAGGAGTAGGTTGTGATCAATGGTATCAAAGGCTTTGCTGAAGTCAAGGAGGATGAGGATGGTGATTTTATGATGGTCCATAGCTTGGTGGATGTCTGAGGTGATTTTTGCAAGAGCTGATTGTGTGGAAAAGCCAGTTCTAAAGCCTGACTGAAAAGGATTAAGATGCTGTTCAAGGAATGAGGATATCTGGTCTTGAGCTATTCTCTCTAGAGGTTTAGAAAGATTGGAAAGATGTGAGATGGGTCGGTAGTCATTTTCGGATGCTGGATTAGGAACTTTATTTAGGGGAAGGACAGTAGCTTTTTTCCAGGCGGATGGAAAGATTGAGTTCTGGAGAGAAAAGTTATAAATATGGAGTAGAGGTGCTAGGATTAATGGGAGGCAAAGTTTAATAAATCGTGCTGGAATCCCATCTGGTCCAAATGATTTGGAACGTGATTTCATCACAGCCTCTATTAGCTGGGAGGGTTCGATATAAGAAAAGAAGAATTTATCGGAATCAAAATCTGTATTATTTGGGTTGTGAACTGGGATTGAGGAAGGTGAACCGGATGAGGTAAAATACTTATTGAGTTCATCTGGCGTGGCATGGTACGAAGGACAAGATTTAAATTGTAAGGAGGGGATTTGGCGGAGGAGTTTCCATTTTTGGCGGGAATGGGAATGCGTGGATAATGCTTTATGGTAATATTGGAATTTGGAACGACGGAAGGCTGATTGGGTTCGGTTACGGAGGTTTTTAAAGGTGATTAAATCTTCAGGGTGTTTTGTCCGGATATATTTCCTTCTGGCTGCATCTCTGGTTCTCATCATCTCTTTGATATCTTGAGTTATCCAAGGTGCTGGAGGACGGTGCGTTTTCACTTTTTTTTGAGGAGCATGATTATTTAGAATGGATAAAAGGTTGGAAGTTAGGAATTCGATCTTAGCATCTAAGGATGGTGTGGAGTAAAAAGCGTTCCAATCTATGGATTCTAGGTCGGCTTGAACCATTGGAAAAGTTAAAGAGTCAATATTGCGGTACGTAATAATTCGAGGAGTGAAGGAAGGAACAGGAAAGTCATAAGAAATCGATATTAAATCATGTGCAGAAAGAGAGGGTATAGGATGTTGGGAGTGGGATACCAAATTTGTGGGAGAGTCGATTACATGTAAATCAAGCCAGGTATCCGATTGGGAAATTACTATCAGAGATGTAGTGCTAGGTTAATAATAATAATAATAATAAAGTACAAACAAAGACATAACGGATGGAATATTGGGGGGGGGGGAATCAACTAAAGGACTTAAATTAACATAATGAAATTCTGTCATGAAATGAAAAGAAGTGAGGCAAGTAAACAACAATGAGTTAAAAAGAGGAGTGGGAGGTTAACGACTTTTGATAGTTTTTTACTTGGTGAAACAAAGAAGATAAATTATTAAACAAAGAGGGAGGAAAGAACAGTAGGGTAATAGATGTTATTAAGAAATGGGAATGATGATGATAGAGAAAAGGGGAGAAAGAAGAAGAGAGAGACATTAAAAGAAAATTAAAATAAATAACTAAAATTAGATAAAGTAAAAAGTTTACTTTTTTAAACATGAAATATATTGGAATAGGATGATGAAATAGATTCTTTACCTATTTTTTGATTTACAGGATTGGGATCTAAATGCATGGACCATTCAATTTTTTTAAAATTCCTCTCTCTTTCTCTCCGTGTCCCCCCCCCTTCATTCCCGTTTCTTAATAACATCTATTACCGCACTGTTTCTCCCTAACAGTTTGTTTAATAATTTACCTTCTTTGATTAATTCATATTAAAGGCATAAGTCCTATTTATCTTTTATTTTCTTCTACATGTTTCGGAGTACCTTTGCTCTATCTTCAGGATCTACAATTCATATTATATTCTATTTACAATCCTATCCGTTATACAGTCCAATACTTCAATTATGTTTAAATTTTTACCTACATCTGTGATTTTCTCACATAATTGAAGTATTGGATTGTATAATGGATAGGATTGTAAATAGAATATAATATGAATTGTAGATCCTGAAGATGGAGCAAAGGTACTCGGAGACATGTAGAAGAAAATAAAAGATAAATAGGAGTTATGCCTTTAATATGAATTAATTAAAAATAATCTCCTTCAATAAAATATTTGATAGATTATCTTCTTTGTTTTATCTAGAAAAAAAAACTGTTAAAAATCATTAATCCCCCACTCCCCTCTTTAACCCATTGTTGTTTATTTTATTTTATTTAACCTCTTTATAATGTCAACAATTTGCATGCAAAAATCCATATTGTTTATTAACCCTATTATATATCATTTTCTTTTTATTTTGATCCTTGTATAATTAATTTACATTTTTTCAGATCACTTCCAATTTTTTTTTATTTATATACTCTATTATTTTTTATTTCTTTATTAAAACATTTCTTTGTTTTAGACCTGATCAATGATTTGGATAAAATGTTGACAAATAAAATAAAATATGTTTGTTAACTTTCAAACACCTAAACTTTTTTCTAAATTATACCACCCAAAATCTCTTTCAATATATTCATTCAGTCACTCAAAATAGCTCTTATATCAATTATTTTCTACATTCTCTTGCTGTCCTCTAAATAAATAATATATTTTCTTTTTTTTTTTCCAGTAAAAGAAGAAGAGAAGATAGAGGAGGTAAAAAGTTCCGGAGCAACACCTTGATCGAACCCAAAGCCACGGGGGTCAAGCCCCTCAGAGACTTAAAAAATTTCTGTGATCACAATTAATTGAAGGATGAGAGCTCTTTCCATTCATATCTGTACCTATACTGACATCATATCAGTCATAGTAGGCTTATCATTGATCTCTAGTTTACAATATATCATTCTTTAGCTCTCTGTTAATACTTTGACTGTAATCACTCGCATGTGTCAGTATTAGTCGATTGTTTTTTAAAAATTTATTTATTTATATACATATATATATATATATATATATATATATATATATATATATATATATATATATATATATGATTAGATTGATTTCCAGATTGATAGTTATAATATACATGTATATACTTTAGTATATACATGTATATATATATATATATATATATATATATATATATATATATATATAAAGAAACAAAAAAAACAATATGTATTTTTTACTTAAATTGATGTATTTAGTCAGAATATAATGGTTATTTGTCACCATTTTTATTCAGCCGACTTATTGTTTTGTTTTACTCAAATCAACTTTCTCAGACCGAGTTTGAAAAAAATTGATAAAGAGAAGCTCAAATCATTCCTTACAATACACTTACAATACAATGAGGTATTTGTTTTAAGTTAGGGAAGAGCTCAATTATTTTTATGTTTAGTTAATTTATTTATTATGCAACTTATATTTTCCTTTTTATTTTTCTGCCATTTTATTACATTTTAAAAATAATGGGCAAATAATAATAGGGAATTTCATTTCTCTATTTACCTACATTATTGTACATTTTTTTTTTTTAATTTTTTTTTTATTAATATTATTGGTTCTTATGTACATGTTAGCTATAGATTGTGTAAAAGTAAGATATTTCCTATATTATATGTTTTGGTTAAATTTTAATCTTGTTAGAATATTGTAATTGAGTAAGTTAGTTTTTTATATAAATCTTCTTATGAATTGATTCTTATATATTTATCAAAACTGGTTAAAAAAAACAACAAAAATGCGAGAAAATAAATTGATAACTGGACAAGAAATTAAATAGTTCAAATACAAAAAAGTCTTTTGTACCAATGTTTGTTTGTGACCACCTTGGTTCAAGACTTTTTTCTAAGAATGTTGGTATTCTCAAGGTTGTTCTTCTATATACATATGTCTATTTTTTTGTTTCATTTCTTTTATTTATTTACGATTTTTTTATATGTTTTAAGACAACTTGATTGAAAACCTAACAAGTGTACAAAACTGCTGTTACCATTCGAAAGTTGTCTGGGAACAGATCATTATTATTAAAAAAATATTAATAAATGACTGATTTTCATTTATATACCTATTACTTTTTTTTTTATAATAAAAAAAATTAGATAAGGCTGAAAGTTGTTTTGAAAAATATTTGTTCTGATGCATAAATATTCAGTATGATGATGTATATGTTTATCCATATTTAATAACTGTTAGAAGTAATAGGCATTTAACACTCTTATACATGGATTGATTAAAACTCCAGTTAATCTGGGCACAAGATAATTGGTAATGTTCTGTTGAACAGGAATCTTGATTATTAAATTTTACAAAATAATTTTGTCTTTTTGTTAACCAATAATTTATGAGGGTTAAGGAGTGCACAATGTTCGATTTTTCATAGCTAATAAAAACTGACTGAAAAGAAATTTCTTGGAAAGAAATTAGATACTGCTTTTTGAATGAAGGTTTCTTTTATTCGTGATTTTTAAATAGATTCTTAAATAGTAACATAAGTCTTTTTTCTGTATTCACTTAATTCACAACTATAAAAATATATTTATAACCTGTAAAAGTAATGGTAAAAAAAAAATATGATAAAATGTTATTAACCCTCTAACAGGCGTTGTATCCTGGAGGATTCTTATATTTAATGCCTTTCGCTCGATAAATGATGTAATGTCCGACGGATTTTCCTTCTTATTATTGTCTAATATCCTTTATTCAACCTTGAATTTCATGATACATGAGTGGGGCTTAGCATGGCTATAGCCATTCAAAGGAAAAAAAAAAGTAATGTATTCAAAAATTCCTGGCCTACCCGTTAAAGGAAATCCATTATTACTGGTTTAGAGAAAATCACAATTTTGGGATTAGTTATGGAGGCACCTTTTCCAGCTTCTTTATAGAGGTTATTGTTGTGTTGGTACGTTTTATTCAAATGTTTGCAGAATACATGAAGCCTGTTCAGGATCCATATGGCTAACAGCTATGTCATTGGTTTATGCTGCTGTGAGTATATGTTCTATTAAGGGCAAATTGAGGGTTTATGCTATGTATAACAAAGGGCGAACATGGAGCTCTATGGAATTACTGCTTCTTGATAGTATATGCTATATAATGAAGTTCTAAAATATTATTACATCTTCAAGCAAACTACCTTAATAGATTTTTTTTTACTCAAAAAATGAACTCAGATTTTAATCAACACCCTCAAAAACATTGAAAAACGATCATTCAATAAAGACAATTTAATTTTTTCACCCTCTTCAAGGGGGATAAAATTTTCATATAGATTATTAGTAACTTTCCTTTAAATTACTTTGTTATGGAATTAACACGATTCATATTACTGGAAAGAGGAAAGCCTCAGCTTTTTTTGATGTATATTAATGCAAAATTCTATGAACAAAAACCTATTTGAAAAGTTGGAAAATCCTAAATACATTTTGATTTTTAACTTGAGTTTGAAACCAGATAGGATGATCAAACCAAAGACATTTCAAGCATATTACCACCCTATATTTGGGATATAAATATTAAATTGATAGGTTTAACCCTCAAACCATAATTCAAGTTTTGGTCCATTTAAAAAAAATTGCTTAGCATTCATTGGTAAGGCAAATTTTGAATGTTACTATTATTTTTTATTTACCTATTTAAAAAAATAGGATAGCTTGAAAAATCAAAGCTTATTAAATTTTCTACCGAATAGCAGATTTATATTTATATATAGCACAAGGAATTTGGTGGAGGGAATGGAAAGGTTGAGAATGAAAGCCATGATAGTTACCCAACATTAAATGTGACTGAATCCAACTTTGATTCTGTTTGAAATCTCACAGAGGTTAATCAATACATATTTGTGCAATTCAAATTGTGTGATATTGTGAGATATGAGCCAGCAAAAATGGAAATTTCTCAACAACAAATTGTAGCACCTCCCTTATAAGCTCTTTCGGCTTTTTTGCCTTCCATTTTACAAAAAAAACATGAAAAAAGTTGTAAAATATTAAATTTTTTTTAGTAATATAATCTTGCATATTTACCCTGAAGCATTTTGGAGTTTAAAAAAATCAAGCAAACAGGTGTTAAAATTTGTTTAAACAATTTCCAGTTTTCAAAGACATCATAATATACTTTTTAGAAATAAAAAATACTATTTTGTTAGAAATCAGGGCCATAAACTGTTAATAGTGATCTTTGGCCTCCCCCAATCCAACTCGCCCAGCCTAATCTAAAATCGTCGTAGCTTTATTTGGCGATAGGGGTCTTTCTCCACAAATTTTTGAAGATATAGCACAAGAAACCTTTCGGAGTGGGAATATTGTAGGAGCCACACTAAGATTGTGGTAAAAGGCTAAATCCTGTTACGACTTTATTCTTTAATACGAAACCTTCCAAAAAATAAAAACTCTAAAATTATTACTAGAAGAGATTCTCTCAATATTAAGCGCCGATAGTAGTACACCCTGGATTAAGGAAAACAATACCCGAAGAACCAGTTGAGGACATAGATGATTGCATAGTATGGGATGGACTAGAATAAGAGCTGGACAACATGAAGTTACGAAAGGCAGCAAGATGCGTTAGCCTTTGGATGAGAGGAATTGGAAAGGGCCCTACAGATGGTTAGAAAAAACATTTATTTATATGTATAAATATATGTGATGAAAATTGAATTTCTAAAGAATGGGAATATTATATTATCCCGATCTACAATAAAGGTAATTAGAGTCAGTGCGACAATTATCGGCCTATCTGTATCTCACATGTTGCTTATGAGCTGTTTTGATGAGTTCTTGAAAGAAGACTACGCCATATAATTGAAGACGGCCTTGAACAGGAATATGCTGCTTTCGGACTTAAAAGACAGACCATGGAACATATCATTTCATTGAATAATCGTGGAGAAGGCTAGAAACTGCGTTTTGATACATTTTCAAACCAGAAGATAACAAAAAAGTTTTTGCAGAGCACAAGAAAAAAGAGAAAGGAGATTATTTTTGAAATAAAAAAAGAATTTCTCAGATTTTATTTTGCTGCTCTCTTGTTCCATTTATTATGCAATAATAAGAAAATATCCTTTACAATTGACAACCCGTAACAGTATGATTACCAACCTTTGTAATTAGTATTACAAAGTTAGCTAGATAAATACTAAATAGTATATTATTTAAAAGGAAATATCCTGTGAGCTTATTTTTTTTTAATTCAACTTACGTTACTGATAAGTGTCTCTACTAAGAAGCACGGCTTTAACAACAGTATCTAGAATTATTATTAATAGTCGAATAAAGATCAGAGAGAAATGAATTGTTTCCGTAGATTAGTTATGAGCTGATTGTGATAATTAAAGATCAAAGATATTAAATTTCACATAGTGTAAACATATTAAGATGTCAGTCTTTAACTAAAGAGAATAACTGATTCCTTTAACTATCGAGTAATTTAAACGAATCGTTAATGTCTGCCTGTAATCCTCAGGCACACTTCTCTCAACTTTTCATTGCTTAGCCATGGTTTCTTCACTTTTGCATTTCAGTTTCTTGATTGACTATTTTTATTTAAATCATATTCACAGTGTTCATTTATTAACCTGTTTTGAAGATGGTAAGTTACAAAACACTTAAGTTTAACTGTTACAAAATACAACAAATAATCTGACAGTATTGGTTATAAAACTATGTAACTTCAGACTATAAACGATATTTTCAAAATCTATCTTTAATCCCCCCGAGAAAAAAATAATGCACCATTATTTAAAATGACTAATCAAAAGCAAGATAGTAAAGTTATTTTAAAATATTACAACCTTGTATAGATAGATATATTATTATTATTAGATTGGCAAAAACAAATATATATTCTCTGCCAATTAGTAGTCTAAATTATAATAATGACACCATTGCATTATATTTACTAATAGAATGTGTTAATTATTGGTTTTTATTAGTCTATATAGCATATTTGACTCATCCCAGGACTTAAGCTCTCTGATATTTTCTGATAATTTTATACTTTACTAATAAATAAAGTAATCTTAATTATAAAACTTTCTTTATTTAAAAAATGATTTCATAATTACTCCGTTTAAGTTAACCCTTACAGCTAAACATTGGTCTGTGAGATCTACAGTTTTTAGAATTCGTCTCAGGGTTATTTTTTAATTGGATCGCCAATTTTACTTAACTTCTACAATTGGTTTCTGCACTACTAATATGTGTTAATAGACGAACTTCATTAAATATAGGCGATAACAAATTAAATTTCGATTTTCAATCGGTAAGACGGGCTAGTGTTTCAAGAAATGTTACTTTTTCAGTCTATCAGAGTTATGCTGCTGAATATATATACACACATGTATATTTATCAAGTATGAAGAAGCTTTCCATGTTTGAACTGAATTATGATTACTAGGAAATGACTGTCATACTTTATAAATAATAATTTTTCCTGTTATGCGGTAAGGCTCTTGATTACCATGCTCCCGGGCCCGAGTTCGAGTCCGACTGAAGGCAGAGAATTTATATTTAGTCATTTCAGCCGTGGATCGACTTCGAAGTAGGGAGACCCTACTGGGACATATCCAGATTCTTAAAAAGTGATACATTTAATTAAGGAAAAACCTGGCAATTAAGCGTGAATTTTGTGAACCGTTGACCCAATAACAGTACATCCTTACCGAAGCACTTCATGGTTGTAGTGTTACAGTATTTTTTTTTTTTTAATTTAAGTTAATTTCTGGTTATCCGCAACCATAATTGACGATTGTGTGTTTGAAAATTGATAAAGTTTCGATAAATGTAGTTTTTATGAATGTATAGTCCGTAATGTTCCTACATTTGCCAGGGTTAATTCATAATTATAAAAACACTTTTATAATCTAAATCTGATAGATTTAAAGATCCATCAGGTTCAATAAAAACAATATAATGTTATTCCATTGAATGGTTAAGATCGTTTCAAGAGCTTCAAAGCAAATATATACGTGAATAAAAATTATTTAATACTGAAACGGACGCATTGAGCACTGATCAGTTGTGTGTGACAATTTAAACAAATCTTGGTCTTCCCAAATTAGAATTTTTACAATTTACAGACAAAATTAAATAAATAAATAAAACTGAATTTGATCTATTTCACAGAAATAAAAATCAAGTTGTTGCAGTCGATGTCCAATAAAGGACTCTCAAGTTCATTTTCTTATCCATTTTCATTGGAAATGTCAGATCATCGAAGAGGTGCATTTCTGGACATTACTTGCAATAACAGCTCTTCACTTCTAGCATCTGTAAGAACTAGGAATGATATATATTTCTTTATTACCCTAGTTTATGATCTAAAATGTAATAAAAATAACATTTCAGCTGACTAAAGAAAAGGCATTTGGGGCCCATACGGAATGGCTTCTGATGGATAAGTCTAACTCTAGTACACGATTCTTGGACAACGAACACGTCCGATTGCTATCAGGTGCTTATGCATTGCCTTGTAGTTCTGTGGTTCTCGCCCGAATCTTCGAAAACAAAGCCCTTGTCGAGTACTACGATGTATACCGTACGTCTATGTACACAGACCTGAAGTTTTTATTCCTTTCTCGCCAACCTCTTTCAAGATTTACATTGCTAAACAAGTCAAAAAGAAAGGATTTCGATGGTGTTACCTTCAGAGCTGCTGCTGCTGTGCGTGAACTTTGCTTAATATTTATTCTTATAATCCATCAATATGAGATTCATAAATGAAAAGGAACATAATTATTAAACACACTTCCAAGTCTATTCCAAATCTACCAGTAACATTGGCATGATTATGAGAACAATATAGTCTCGAAACGTCGCCAAAATAGTTGTTTTTCTTTATTGACTGAACCTCAAGAACCTTAATAAACATTGAGAGTAACAGTCAAGAAATTTATCCATATATATATATATATATATATATATATATATATATATATATATATATATATATATATATATATATATATATATATATAATAGAGATTACATAGCTACATTTAATCTTACGAGGGGAGGACACTCTCAGTCTCTCACGGATCTTTCTATTTTTTTGGAGGTTCCTGGTCAAAAAATATTAGACATGTATTTTGCCGTTCCGACCAATGGGCCTTAGAAGCCGAGAAAAAAAAAAATAAAATAGCATTAAACTAATTTATTTGATATCTCGAGTTTAAAAAATGATATCGACATGATTCTTACACCAAGATATTTATTTTTGATTGCGGATTTAAGGAAAAATACAGCCACTCCATAGATTTTGGTTTAGGTTAATTGAATTCTAAAAAAATTATTAGATTTTCAACTACCTCTAAAGATTTTTCGACACAAAAATTTATGTCAGATTCTAATTCAGCATCCTAAAAAACATTGAAAAACGCTTATTCAACAAAATAAAAAAATATCATTTTTTTCACGTTCTTCGAGGAAAATGAAATTTTTAAACCGATTATTGGTTACATTACTTTGTCACACAATTCACTGGTTGGTATCGCTGGAAAGAGGAGACCCTCAGCTTTCTTTTGATGTGTATAAATGTAAAATTCGATAAACATAAACCTATTAAAAAAATTGGAAAATCCGAAAAACATTTTGATTTTTAGCTTGAGTTTGAAACCAGATAGGATGATGAAACGAAAGACGTTTCAAGCGTATTACCACCCTATATTTCTTGTAAAAAAATAAAGTTGATACGTTTAACCGTCTAAACGTATTTCATGTTTTTGTCAATTAAAACAAAAGTTGCCTACCATTTGGTCAGGCAAATTTTGAAGCTTACGAATTTTTATTTTTTTATTTGGATGAAACTTCGTATATAAGGGTTCTTTGGAATGCTGAATTCGAATCCGATGTCGGTTCTTTGGAAAAAAATATATTGAATGCACTTCACTTGAAAAATTTTAGCTTTTACACTGTAAAATGTGATAGAAAATTGTTTTAGCCCTAAAATTCCATTTCAGCACCCTCAAAACTTGGGGTGGGTATATATAGATATCAATAAAACAAATATATAGGAAAAAAGAATTTACTCCAGGAACCTCAAAAAAAATTGCCAACAAGATCAGTGAGAGACTGAGTGTGTCCTCCCCTTGTTAGTTTAGTAATTACATTTGGCACAAAAAGTATTTGCACACCCAGCGATTTGAGGTTTTATGCATAATAGATTTTTTTTTTTTTAACCTGCTTGATATACCTTTAATTAGTCAAGAGCAGACAATTAACATGATAAATATAATATAGAAAAAAAAAAAATATATTGAATAAACACCAAAATGTAGTTTTTCACCGCCCAAAAAGTATTGGCACACTTGGAATTACTGAGAAGTTGACTTCTTATACCTGAGAAAGGAATTAGTTACCTATGACACTCACTAATGCTGTAACTGCTTCTTATCTCCAGTGATATTGTACTTCAACCATATTCAGTTTCTAATGGCCCGCAAAATTAGGGAAATACCATTGTCTATAAGAGAGATGATTATATCATTATCGTCTTTAGGTAAAAGTTACCCTGAGATTGCTAAACAAGTGAAATTGTCATTCTCTATAGTGCAGTATATTATTTTTTTAAAAAAAAGAACTGGATCGACTGAAAATCCGCCTCGGAGAGGTCGTCCAAGGGCCCTTACAGTGCGAGGAAGAAGATAGGTAGTTAAAGAAGCTTTAAGAAAACCCAGTAAAAGTGCTCAAAATCTTGCCGATGGCCTAGCATCATCTAGTGGAAAGTATGTTGCACTACAAACAATCCGAAACGTCCTTTATAGTGAAGGCATTCGTGGCAGAAGACCTCTATAAAAACCTTTCATAAGAGAAGTAAATAGGAAAAAGAGAATTGAGTTCGCGAAAAAATACGTAAATGAACCACCAGCTTTTGGAAGAAAGTTATATCTTCGGATGAAAGCGAATTCAAAGTTTTTAAACCGGCTAACATTATGACAATTTGGCCAAAAATAAAACAGCTTTAAATACAAGAAATATATTGAAAACTGAAATATATTGGTGAAGTATGGAGGTGGAAATATTATGGTTTGGGGCTGTAAGGCGTACTTAGGCGTTGGAAATTTAGAAATTATTGAAGGTATTATAAAAGCTCGTTCATATGTGGAGGTGTTGCGATGCAACGTAAAAAGTAGTGCCATTAAATTAGACCTGGATAACGAATACTGCTTCCAGGATGATAATGATCCAAAGCACACAGCCAACTTAACCAAGGAGTGGCTTCTATATAATGCTCCCAGAAGATAGCTGACACCACCTCAGTCACCTGACTTCAATCCTACAGAGAACCTATGGCCCATTTTGGAAAGAAAGGTAAGACAGACAAACCTTACTAGCAAGGAACACTTAAAACAAGTAATAAAATAATCTTGGAACAATTTATCATTAGAAATATTAAATAATTTAGTAGAATTCATGCCAAGATGCCAGCAGGCAGCTATTAACGCCAATGGTATGTTTTCAAAATATTTAAATAATTTATGTGCCTTTGGCTCTAATATTATATTATTAATTAAGGTGTGTTAATACTTTTTGGGCGGTGAAAAATTGGTTTTTTTTTTATTTATGCCCAACTTGTTAAATTTTTTTTCTATATTATGTATGAGATGTTAAATGTTTATTGTTTGCAAGTTTAATATATAACAAAAAGACTTTTAAAAAATTGCTCACATGCATAAATCCTCAAATCCTTGAGTGTGACAATACTTTTTGTGCCAATGTATATTCTATTTTCTCTCTGTACACGCTACCTTATCTTACCGTCCTCGCAATATCGCTATTTTATCTATTTCTCAGGGAATAGAGTGTATTACAATATTGTAGCATGATTATTTTTAGGTATTATATCCAAGTATGTTTGAGGGGTTTTCAGAAGGATATTTAAACCATCCTGAGACCGATGCCTATGCAAAAGTTGGATATGCTATCGAACGGAACATTGGTCAACAATTCAACTTCAGGTAATTTTATTACCAAGACATAATAAATTTTTTTTTTTATAATGTTCATGAAATTACAAGTGGTGTTGTTTAAAATAATTAAGATTACTAGATCATGCAACCCAATGGAAAGACGTGACTGCGAAATTGGGCAAAAATAAATACGCCAAGAAGGTTTCAGAGACTTTAACACAACGGCATACCACATTGTAGCTTTCTTCTGGTCTGGGGAAGGGTAGTTACGACTTTGTTAAAATGTCAAGTTATTCTATCCAAATTTTGGAAAAACAACGCTTCATTTCATGAAACGCAGTTTTATAGTTGCGTCCTTGTTCTATTGAATGAGTGATATCATGGCAAAATGTATTTAGATCCATAGTTTTTATTCTAAATATTTTTAAAACATGATCCTACTTCGTAACCTCAAGGCATTTAGACTAGTATATTTTACAACTACTATTGGAATAAGTCGGAAAAAAATTACCATTTTATAATTAAATATCAAGATTTATTTTTCTACTACTTTTTTTTTTTTTTTTTTTTTTTTTTTTCAGTTTCACTCTCAAAATGTTTTTCAATAGTTACGGCTACTTAAAAAACGGCAATTTTACACATTTGATGGGTATGCTGGTAAAGGAGGAACTTGACTTCGCAGCTGGTCTGATGATGCGAGAAGATCGAATGGATTATATAGATTTTGCTGGAAACACATTTTTGATTTCGTAATCTTTTCCAGAATTCCAATACAATAACAAACTACAAAATATTTATGAAATAAAAAAGAATAGCGATTGTAGCATATATAGTTCCATATATCTGTGACACCTGTGCATAGTGAGACATGGGCTAAGTGCGAAAATTGCGATTTTAGGAAAACTGAATTGAAAGTTGGGGAATTTTTCCTAAATCGTACAGGTAAAAAAATTCAAATTTGTGGGGCTTAAACTCTTGATAGTACATTTCTATTTATGTTGGTGAGGTATCTTTCAGTTCTTGCCAATATTCTAATATTTAATAATAATCATTCCAAAAAAATCGAACTCTTATAATCGATTTTGTGTGAAATGGGCTAAGTGATTAATTTTAACGTGATTGACTTCTGAAAGCCAAGTGCTTAACGAATTTTCAGAGTTAAGAAAAATTAAGTACACATTAAATAATATTTTTCTTTTTTCAAAAATTTATTTTTGGCATTATTTATATTTTTTTTACATTATAGAAATAACATAAACAGCATGCCTAAAGAAAAAATAATTATTTTTTTGGTAGTTTTTAAAACTCTGAAAAAAAAAAAAATCACCTATAATTTTCTTTCATTTGTCTCTTTCACCTAAATCTCGGTACAGATCCTGCTTAGATGTAGGTTTCAGCTCTTCATAGAATCGTCTAAATGCCTAAATGTAGGGAAAAAGATCTAACAGATCTTTCTTCTTTTCTGCCACTACCGGAAGTGATTCAACATATCTGTTTGCTGGCTCTAATTTTTGGAGCCTGCCCTTTTTCAAAAAACTTACTGTTTTAAAATTAACATTTATATCGAGAGTCGACTTGTAGTAGAGAGCACCACAGCACCACAGTGTGATAGTTAAGCCATCTTACCTTCCCCCAATGCATAGTGCCCTTTTCATTATTTTTTTTTTCTATTAGTATGTGGCTGTCCCTTTTGTGCAAAAGGGGTTTCGTAAACTTGACTCGCTTTTCACAAGTAAAAGTTCAAGATTGGAGTATCAGCCCACGATTCACAAAGGAATATCCTTCATTGCAATGGACGGAACACTTAGCCTATTAGATATAAGAAAAGAGAAAAAAATTACGATTCTGGTGATGTAGATAGCTCAAAATACGCAAAATTCGACTTAGCCCACTATGCACAGGTGCCACAGATATACATATAGATATATATATATATATATATATATATATATATATTTTTAACCCTATAAAACCAGATTAATTCACACTAATGTTACACCCTGGGACATCACTATAGAGAAGGGGGAAGGAGATTTCACCGTCTCTACTCAGTAATTTGAAAAACCATGAAGTTGGGAGCGTTGAGATTTGAGAACCTATTTCAAATTTACAAAATTGTGGCAAAATATTTTATCTGGAGAGGTACTAAAATTTAAAACCTAAACCCATACCTTTTAATTTAAGATATTGAGATTTTCTTCACTTATGAATGCCTTTCAAGATTAATTGGGAAATCCGGGAACCATTGAAAGGAAATTATAGATTGTGATCTCCCTCCTCCCCCAATAAATTGTTGTAGCAACGTCTCTGATTATATCTTCCTTAAAAGTAACAATGTTAAGTAATTTTCAGTTAACACATTTCTGAAAACAACATATAATGTGAATTTTGGTTTGTTAAATATTGAGAAAAAGAATTGGCAAGAAAAACTAACTAGACTTAAGAAATCGAAATTATTTAATAATCATTTTATGTTAAGATTAATTTTTTTTTTTTTTATTTTATTCATTTTTTTTTAATTTGTGAAAACTAACAAGGGGACGTTTGGAGTTGTAACTCACAGATTTGAATTCCGATTTGTGTGTGGGTAGTAGGGACCTATAATAGTGCAAAAATAGAGTTATAGCCGAGAAAAAAAATGAAGTATGAAAATCACGTTTTATTTTTTTCTCAGCTCTCAATGAAAAGAAAGAAATGATTCTTTCATGTTTAATTGCAGTTATGTATCCTATTTCATATAAAAATACTTCCTTTATGCCCAAGACACCACCTGGCTTTAGGGTGCTCAAAAACTCTCAAAAAATGACAAAATTCCAATTAAATCCGCTGTAAATCAGTGGAATTTTTTTTTTCATGGACAACTGACCTCAAATCTCGATTTAACGCACCATAAAACCCTTATATGTGAAATTTTACCAAAATCAAAAAATAATTATATTAGTTTTTAGTTTAAACATTTTAATTGTTTTCTCGGCTCCCAATGCTCATTGCTGGCTATAACTCTAGTTTTGTACTATTATAGGTTCCTACTACCCTCACAAAAATCGGCATTCAAATCTGTGAGTAACAACTCAAAACATTACCTAGTATGTTCTTTTCTTATGAGAGCGGGAGAAGCGGTGACAGGGGTTGCTGGTTTTGATTTTTTACTCTTTTCGAGAAGGTGTAAAATTTTGAAGTTGAGATTTCATCAACGATTTCTAACGGCCATAACAACTGCTGCGTTCAGCCGATTACAAAAGTAATAACATAAATAGAATCAGCATACATTCTGCTTTATATTCATGTATAAAACATTGGGATTACTTCAGATTTTAGTGGACAAAAACTTATGTGAATGAAAAAATCCGAGGTCAGCTATAACTTAAGATATCTCAATAATGGGAAATCCTACGACCTCCGGATATGGGATAAACTATGCAGTTTTACGGCTTCTAGATGACCTTAAAATTTGGTTTTAATCGGTGGCGAAATGTGAGAGATAGCGCAAATCATTTACATTTTTGCAGAAATTTACAGCATCTTGCCTCCTAAAATCATACACAATTTTAAAGGTAAAAAAAACAACTTATTTTTGATTTCGACAAAATTTAGTTTCTACATGTTTTTTGAGATGAGGAATCTGTAAATAATATAAGTTTTTAGTTTAAAATTTTCCTCACCCATATTTTTATTTCCAGTAGCATTGAAACCCTTAGATTGATGAATAATTAAAATTAATATCAGATTTTGGTTTTAAAAAAAACTCCCCTTACCTATATTTTTTTTAAAATGGTCTTATTTGAAATTTATTGTGCAAAAATTAAAATAATAATGGAAATAGATCATTTTAAAACGTCATATTTATATAATACTAGCATCCCCGTCGCGACTTCGTCCGTCATGAGTAAAGATAATTTTAACTAAAAATTAATGTTTTATTTGTTTATCGATAAGATTCTTGTATTTTAGCATGTGGTTCAGCATTATTTCTTCAATGATTTTTTCACGCATAGCAGTAATTATTAATCTAGTTATAATCGCACTGATTAATAATTGTTCCATTTAATTGCTGTTTACCATTTCAGAAGTCCACTGATTTTCAAGCAACCTTCGTTGTCATCAGTATCAAACATATTCGTATTGCCTTTCCAAACACAAGTTTGGGTAGCCACTGGCGTATTAATATTCGCCAGCACTATGATACTCTTCATTGAAATATTGATCACTTCCCGATTATTGCTTTGGACTAGATACACTTTCCTGGAAGTCTTCATGGGAATTTTGGAAGAAGCCTTTCAACAAGGTATTACATTGTCTAAAAATGCTTTCTTGGCATATTGCTGCGGTGGTATGGTAAAAGTTATGTCCAAAACGTGATAATTTTTTTCTGTTTCCTTATTAAATTGTGAACAAACCCCAAAGCTCTCAAATCATATACATTTTTCTTATTTTTAACTGTTTTATTTTTACAACACAAATATCAGCCATCACCAAAAAATAGAGCTACTAAAAAACATACCAAGAAAAACATTTGATCAAATTTAGGACGTACTTCAGACCAAAGCAACGCATTAATTGGTCAGTCTTTGAACGCATCTTTTATGACACATTTATTTGACATTATCATTATATGAATAACGGTTGACTGGCCATGGAAATAGAAGTGAGTGGAAATTTAGCCATGGATTATTTATTTTCCAGCCTGAACTAAATCAGTGAGTTTAATCAAAAGTGAAGCTAAATAACCGCCTCCCAGAAAAAAATAAATAAAGCGGTGATCCCGAACGCGAAGTTCCTTTAAGGACAATAATTTTAAATAAATGATGTAATTTTAAAAAATAACTTTCTAAATAAACAGCTGATTAAATGCAATACTTCAGAAGAATGGATAATTCTTGAGGAGTAGACAACACACGCAGGCTCGGGTATAGGGTGAATAGCGCCCTGGGCTGCAAACAGCTCCATTTCGAGCCTGGCTGAACCAAAAAACATTGTAATTTGTGATATCATTGTAAAATTATTTGTAATAAAGAACACTATGAGCTTTATAAAAAATAATTATTATTGCAACCTTGTGTTAGATTTTTAAAAGTACTCCACGAATTAATTTTTTCTATTGTGGCTCCAATAATGTTTTTACCTTTCCATAAGTGTTAAATAATTTTTTAAAAAAATCCAATTTCAGGTTGAGTATCTATAACATCCAATCGAATAGAAGCTGGCTTTGAATATCAGTCCACTTCATATCTTAAAGAATGATATTGGCAGTGGAATGCTGAGGGCTTCCATAAGATATTATGGTTTTACTTTTTCTTAAATTTAAAAATATTGAAAGTAAAGTGTTGAAGTTGAGGAGGGGAAGGGGATCTTCCAGCTAAAAGAATCCTCGAAAAATGGGATAAACGCGGAACTGTAATGGGGTTCAGTAAAAGGAGGTGTATAAAAAACGGTACTGCCACAAGATTTATAAGTGGCAACAATCCTGCCAAAAGGGGTTTTTGGGACAATCTGATATTATTTTGATTTAAAATAATTACAATACAAATCCAATTTCTTTTTCTAGGTTCTACTCTTCAATTTGAATCTGCTGCAGCTAAACTAACTTCTCTCTTATTCTCTATTGTTTCATACTTCCTATTTATCGCATATTCAGCTAAGATAGTCGCCCTTCTACAGCTGTCCACATCCACCATTTCTTCCTTGTCACAATTGACCAACAGCCATATGTCAATTGGTATCCAAGATGTCATTTATAACAGAGTGTATTTTCAGGTAGATTATACATAATTGATTTATATAATTTACATTATTGGATGTAGAGAAAATAAAGTTATAGTAATGTAATGTCGATTTATAACTATGGTTTCATGATAAATATTATATTAAACTGGTGAGTGCGTAGGA
Organism: Euschistus heros; assembly: GCA_003667255.2. Lineage (NCBI taxonomy): Eukaryota > Metazoa > Arthropoda > Insecta > Hemiptera > Pentatomidae > Euschistus > Euschistus heros. The sequence goes on from RCWM02000004.1 coordinate 6,690,148, forward strand.
AATATTTGCCATATTCAACTGAAAATAGCTTGTGCCTTCATCACACTTCCTGTTTTATTTACACATTCATATTTTCCCTTTTTTGTTTTCAACCACTAACACAGATTCTATAGCTTCACCTAAGTAAGAAGGGATAAAATATGATTTACATCAATACGGCCTTAATTAACCCCATTAAATATTAGTCAATAATATTTAATTATTATTATTTAACAATGAATTATTAGTAAATATTACAAGAGAAAAATTACTGAATCTTCACCATGATCAACTAAACCATACAACTGGTAAAAACATTCTGTTTCTACTGTTAATTTATCTTTTTAAAAGCATTGCATTTCTTCAGTCCTGGTGAAGACTGATAATCCAAGCAACGAACACCAAAAAAGGCCGAATAGGGGACACAATTCATGTAGAAGCCAATTTTGACACAGTTGTAGGGGAGGTGTCCTTAACAACATACTAAAAGTATTGGGGGTGTAGGGGGTGCTCTAAAGATCGTTTTTTTCAGTTTTTCGTTAATAACTCGAAAACTCTTGCCTCTAGCGAAAATATGTTTATTTACTAATTTAATTTACATAAAAGTTTTTACAAAAAAGGTTCTATACATTTTTTTTCTGGGATCAATGCTTAAGAAGATATAGTGGGGGGGATATGGAAAATGTAAACAAATATTTTTATTGTTAAAATTATATATTTATTGTTAAAATTCCAATGTTTATTGTTACAAATGAATCGTTTATTATTATTAATTGAATGCTTATTGCTAAAAATAAAATTATAGTCGTTAAGCCTAATATGCTTATTATAGTGTTTGCGTTTAGTCGCACTTTTCCTCAAAAATACGTTTGTCGGTACTCTTTTTGGCTATAACTTCGAAACTATTTGTCAAATCTCGAATTTATTTTTTTCATCTTAAAGCTGGTTAAATTTATTATCAGATACCACATATTTAGGTACATATCCCTGATTATCTTCTCCATTCATCATACCAGACAACCATACTTTTATCCCCATATATTTATTATTATTATTATTATTATTGTCTCTCCTATACTCGGTTTTTTCCGGAAAAATAGCACCTACCCGGATCAAAGTCAAGGGTTAGGCACGGAATTTATTTATTTTTTTATGTTTAAAAATTTTCTGATGATACTGGCTGTTCCCAGAAGGACTGCCTTCTGCGAATCTTGTAGAATTTTATTCGTGAGATCCAGTTCTTTGATTGAGTTGACTGTGATCTCCGGGATCAAGCCATTACTAGAAATGATCAATGGAAACACCCTCACATTTTCAAGACGGTACAGGTGTTTCAGCTCTTCGCCAAGATCCAAATATTTCCTCATTTTCTCAGCAGCCGTGCGATGAACATTATCATCCGTTGGCACTCCTATTTCTATTATAGCTGCTGATTTATTATCTTTGTTAACAAGTAAAATATCGGGTCTGTTGTGAGGGATAGTGTGATCTGTCAAAATAGCTTGGTCCCAATATAGTTTTATATGCTTTGTTTCAATTATAGGCTTTGGGTTATACCTGTAATAAGGTACTTCCGCTTTTTCCAAAATCCCGTATTTATTGGCCACAGCTTGGTGAACTATTTTGGCAAAGCAGTTATGCCTCAGCAAATATTCTTTACCTGCTAGAGCCTGACAGCCAGAGGATATATGCTGGATCGATTCCGCTGCAGCTTTGCACAACCGGCATAGTTCATTAATTTGTTCGCCACATATTCGACGTCTATAAACGTTTGTAGCAATCACCTGGTCCTGGATCGCTAATAGGAATCCTTCAGTCTCTGGAAATAGGGTTCCCTTACGCAGCCACATAAGAGAGGCATCAACGTCAGTTCCAGTGGTTGTAATGGAGTGGTAGAACCTTCCATGTAATTCTTTAGTTTTCCAAGAATCTAGAAGATTTTCTTGGGTTGGTACAAGAGGGTTTTCTGTTGATGCCAAATTCAAAGCAGTAAATTTTTTATCTAATTCTACAATGGTGGAGGCAACTCTGGAAACCTTAGATTTGAAGTAACCGCGGAGATTTTCTTCTTGCTCGCGGCATGCCTTAAAAATGCTGGTTAGACCTCGACCTCCAATTTTTCTGGGAAGATACAATCTCGCCACGGAGGATTTAGGATGGCGTTATTATTATTATTATTATTATAATTATTATTATTATATTTAGTTTTAATTGCGTTCCGTGAAATATCCTTTCCACCTGGCGTGGGTGTTTCACGGACTTTAATCAAAATTTGATATATAGGATCTAATAGCACATTTAACCAACTATGAGATGGTTAAAAAAAGAAAAAGAAATTCGGAATCGAACAAATATTTTTCGAGTTATAACGAGAAATGTTCCGAAAAAATAAGGATTTCACAACAGTACGCGGAATTCAGCGAGGTGGAATGGATATTTCAAGGATCTTAATTAAAACTAAATGTAAGGTATCTGATAATAAATTTAAGCAGGTTTATGATGAAAAAAATAAATTCGAGATTAGACAAATAGTTTCGGAGTTATACCCAAAAGAGTACCGATAAACGTGTTTTTGAGGAAAAGTGCGACTTACGCAAGAACTATAATAAGCATATTAGGCTTAACGACAATAATTTTATTTTTAGCAATAAGCATTCAATTAATAATAATAAACTATTCATTTGTAACAATAAACATTGGAATTTTAACAATAAATATATAATTTTAACAATAAAAACGTGTTTGTTTACATTTTTCATATCCCCCCACTATATCTTCTTAAGCATTGATCCCAGAAAAAAAATGTATAGAACCTTTTTTTGTAAGCAATTTTATGTAAATTAATTTAGTACATAAACATATTTTTGCTAGAGGCAAGAGTTTTCGAGTTTTTAACGAAAAACTGAAAAAAAAACGATCTTTAGAGCCCCCCCTACACCCTTATAGTACTTTTAGTATGTTGTTAAGGATACCTCCCCCTACAACTGTGCCAAAATTGGCTTCTACATGAATTAACTCCTCTAAAAATCCTTTGTTGCCTGGACTATGAATTGCCAAAATGTCAACAGCTAAGTTATAACAGACATTTTGAGACACTTATGGTTTTTGTGATGTCATTGCCCAATAATAACACAATAACTTTTGCCTATTTTTAAGTTTCCATTTTCATTATTTCAATCAATCACGAATCTAATGATTGGACTATATTCCATTAATTTCAAAACAATACATTTCATTTGGGTTGTATGCAGGGAAGGAGTAAAATTCTTCTTTAATATACTTCTCCAAAATATAATTTACTTTTTTCACATATGAAAAGAAGACAATTTACTTTCAGGAAACTGAAGACCCACATTTAAAAGAATTTTACCTCAAAAAAATATATTCTCTAGGAGAAAAAGCATATCTTCCGCCAAAAGATGGCATTATGAAGATAAGATCAGGATTTTATGCTTACAAGGTATAAGTAAATTCTAAATACTTACTAACTATAGGTCTAGTAGAAAACTATTTTTCCTACTACGAATTAGCACACTGAACAATCATTATTCACAGCTGCTTTCCTTTGAATATTAATATTCTTTTGTTTTTAAATTAAACTTTATTAATTGTTAATACCTATATCATTTCCAGCATTTTAGTTTTCAATAAAATTGTTAATATCAAAGAATATGCATAACTGAAACATATGAATAAGATAAAAAAAAGGAATGTGTAATTCAAAGCAATTTTTTAATCAAAAAATTTAGAAATATAATAATAAAAATTTAATATGATATTAAGACCTTTATATCATCAAAACCTTTGATGAAGTGGAAAAGTATCCTATATCCTAACTTAAAGTTACAATTATCTTTTACTTGTTAAGAAATCTTAATTTATATTATTTAACTTAATAGGAAATAATATAGAGTTAAAATGTATTCATCATCCATTAATATGATACTAATTGTAAAACTGAGTTTCATTTATTTATAACTCTCTTATTTACAGCTGGAAACTAATTGGGCTTATAAACTAATTGGAGACACTTTTAATGAAAATGAAAAATGTGGACTAACAGAAATGAGTATTTTTGTTCTACCAATGATTGCTCTTGGTTTTCCAAAAAAGTCAGGTCTGAGAGAGCATTTTTCAAGAAGGTATTGTAACCACTTCATGAAAATTTCAAATGTGATTAATGAAAAAAACATAAGTGCAATAAAATCAGTGACAAAATATGTGTTTACATTTTAATTATAAATAATTAAATTAAATTAAGACAGACCAAATAGATTAATAAATTAATCAAATTTAGAGATTGTCAGTAAGTTTAAAATTAGTTGTTATTTCAGTGTCATATGGCAGCAAGAGACAGGTATCTTCCAGAGAATAATGAAAATATTCTCTTCACAGAAGCCTAGATGCAATATAAATGCTGTTGGCTACACTAAAGTTCACCTAATGGATTTTGAACCTGCGCTTCTGATGTTATTTTATGGAATTTTAGGAAGCAGCCTAGTTTTTATTCTTGAAGTCATCACAAGTTTAAAATCATCCATTTTTTCAAAAAAATGTATATTTGTTAAATGTTTGAAGTAGAGCAGAACAATGTTATGAAAGCAGCAACATATTTTTAATAAAAGTGTGATTTTAAATATTGAGGATTGTATAATTTAAATTGAGTAAATCATAGTTGGGAAATATGTATTTAAAAAATAAAATACCTTATATGTACAAAGTACAATTAATAAAAAAAATTATTGAAATACTTATTCATATTTTTTTTTTTTCAAGTTGCCTAATTTGGAAAAGTTATTTATGGGCATAATTCAAATGCATGTGCCAACTCATACAAATCAAACAAATTTTTATTGCTGGCATAGTTTCAGAATTATAGTAATTCAATAAAAAATGTGTGGTAAAAAAGTCTGTTTAGGCTAGTGATAGACACCCAATAGAAAACTTAAAAATGATCTGTAGGATTACTGGCATTATACCCTTCTAAGCTATTTTTAGTCTTCTAATATATTTTGTTCGGCAAGGAAGTAAATAAAAAATGATATTTGTTCTCATTTTGGAGAAAAAGGCAAAATAATTTTCGGAAATCACTCTACAGGCCTACAGGCTAGAAAAACATTATTAGGTTAGACAATATTTAGATGTTTTTCCCAATTCACTTTACTTATAAAGGGTTATTTCCAAGCTGTCTGCGAATTATAACCCTCTGTTTGAGGTGTAACTTTAATGTAATGATCATTTCCTAGCATAACCGTGACGGAGGTGGCACAGTTTATTGGGTTTTTGTGAATAGTTTTCAAAATGTCTCACAAATGTACCCACCCTTTAAAGTTTTTCTGGATGTCCAGACCTTAGCTGACTGAGAAAGTTTATTTAGAATCTATATTTCAACATTCACCAACAAGTTTAAGATCAAATATTATTGTAAGTAGGGAGTGACGAGTTTTTGACTGTAGTTAAATGTTGGAAATGTAGATTTTAGAGGATTCAGTAAATATAAATAGAATAATTGCATTTATAATATAAATAAAATAATATAACAATACTTTATTTAGGTGCTGACATTTTGGCCGAAACAATGATCGCCATCATCAGAGATACAAAACAGGTTTGCATGATAAAAATAGGAAAACATAAAAAAGAATGAATTCAGAAAGTAATCAGGAATAAATACAATTTATAGAAACTAAGGTTAAGGAAATTGAGATAGAATATAGTACATAATGATAGGATATGTAGTAATGAAAACAAAATTAATAAAGTACAGGTCAAAGAAATACAAAAAATTAATGAAAATGAATAATTAAACTGTAATGACAACTAGAAAAAAATAATAAATAGATAGGTTATCTGAGAATAAAGCATAGAGGTGAGGTATGTAAAAGTAAAACAGAATGTAAATAATTGGATGCGTTGTATAAGCAATGATTATATTACACTCATTTGTATTTAAATTCCTTCCACAAAAATCTGTAAAAAATACAAAATCGAAGAACTTTTACAAGTTAAATAAATATATTAATTACTTAAATTCTTATATGAAATGAAATGAAAATAACTTTTTGCTATGCAACTAAATAATATAAACAATTAAACAACAAATAAATACTTTTTGCACTAGCCTTCCTCTAAGAGGAGTAAAGGTGAGGAGCCACTGTGAACGGACTTGACTTGACTTAAGCAGACCTGACCGGCACAGACTTGAGTGGGGGTGCGCCACCAAAACCTGACTTGACTTGAGTATCGGAGCAGATAAACCCCTTTTTTTAGTATTGTCGAGAGAGAAGCCAATATGGAAACACACCTATTGGACATTGATTCCGAATCCTCTGATTCCGATTAGGAATATTTTATTACAAGTGCAATAAATTATCAAATGAAGTGGTTATCTCCATACATAAAAGATCGAGTGAAGCACGGTGAATTTCACACGTTGTTTACAAAGCTTTCGAACAAACAATTTCAAAATTATTTTCACTTTTCTTCTATGTCTATGATTTACGAACTTCACAGGGACACTGCCACGTGCCATGCATCCCCAGACGAGGGTTTGTTTATGAAATAAGGGGAAGGAAGTAGGAGTGGAGGAACCGGAATCCTGTGCCGACCCAACATAAACGGATCACCTGCCGAGTCAGGAAGCGGGCTCAAGTCAAGTTCTCGGTCCCGGTGTCGCCGTTCCGTATTAAAATCACAGTGTGGGTCCAGTCTGGTACTCCAGTCAAGTCATGTTTAAGTGGCCCCTCATCTTAATGGTCTTATATAAAATTCATTAAATAAAAGATTAAATTAATGCATTGTTTTCAATGATCAATTAGGTCTGTAAATTTCATTTATATGTGTGTGTGTCTATCAGAATGTATTCACTTGTTACACAAAAGTTTTTAACACTAAAACTACTGAAAATTCATGTATAATTTTTTCTAAATGAAATGAAATGAAAAATAATCTTTATTCTGAGACACCTTTTCCCCTAAGTACAACATGAAAGTACAATCAAAAGGTATTATTGTCTGGCTGTGTACATATCAGACAGCAACTTAACTTATATAGAATATAAATTATATACATATAAATATATAAGGTGGAATTTTAGATTTAAAAACAAATGTTCGGGTTTATATGAAAAAAAAAATTGCATCAAAAAAAAAAGAAAAAGAACATTTTTACACTAATCTATTATTACATAATTTCGGAAGATTGATAATTGAGGAGGTGGATGAATAAATTATGTTTCAAAGAAGTGAGAGAAGGAGCATTGCGGATCGAAATGGGTATGGAATTCTAAAATAAAGCTGCATGATTAACGAAGGATTTTTCAAAGGAAGCAACTCGATGAGAAGGGATATACAAATCAATATCTACCACAATTTCTCGGTAAACAACAACAATAAGAGAAGAGTGGATATTGAAAAATACTTTTGATATTTTTTCTAATAAAAGCAGTGAAGTCAAAGAGCAAAGTAATGAATGCTGTTTCCAAGAACTTCTGCCAAAAATTCCATAAATGGACATTTGACCCATCATGGTAGTTAATAAATATTACAAATAAAAAAGTATCTTTTAAAGCTATATTCAATATAAATTATAAAATGTTGATAATCAATAAATTAAAATAAAACTGAACTGCCAATGACCCTAAGGGGTTAAGACAAATGAAGATAAAAAATAAAATAAATAATAATAACATAATGAATTCATTTAATAGAAAGTTGAGTAATTAGTTGAGAGTTGTGAGCTGGACGGGTATGCATTGCAATCTTGGTAAATATAACTTCCAATGCAGCTGCTATCACAACTGAAATTTTTTTTGTTCATATTTTCAACCTCTGAACTAAAGTTGTGATCTAAGCCCATGTATCTGAAAAAAATTAATAAACAGCTGAAGCTCTTTCATATAAATTTTAAATAATTAATTTCATTTATATGGAAGTTTTAATATAAAAACATATACAAGAATGTTTTACAATTTTTCTTCCTTCGAAATATAAAAAGTTCTTTGAGCCTTACCACCTCTAAAGCCAAGAATAATTTTTTTAAAATAATTATAAATTTAAGATAAAAAAAAATTTGCTTCAGGAGAATAAAATAATAATCATAAAACTAGGAATAATTATTATAAAAAATTGAAGTTTATTAAAAATTTATGATTTAATTTTTTATAACTTACTTGGAAGGTGAGAAATATGGATAGAAAGTTGAGCCAATATCTTTCTCAGCAGACTCAATTGCTGCTTCAACGAGAAGGCTAGCGCTATAAAATTTTTTAGAGATTAAACAACTAAATAGGGATATCTTTACATTAACTATTTGGATAGAATTTACTTGAATTGAAATTAATGTTTCCAAATTAGCAATATTCTTTACCTTGGAAAAACTTTTGGTCCTTCTATTCTTTCCTTGGATTCCTAAAGTTGATTTTGATAGTATCAATTGAAAAAAAAAAAAAAATTAAATGCCTCCATTAAATTGTATATAATGAATATTAATGTTAGTAAAAAGTAAATAAAGATGCCTTTTTACCTCTTTGGATAAATGACCCATCCATTTCCTACTCCCTTTGCTCACAATCGGTGTTTCAAGCACATAAACAGGTACTTCTGATATTTGATCTTCAACTACTTTCAGTTCCATAGGTGCTAAAATAAAATAGACATTTTGTTAAATACGAGTGAAAAAACTGGTGAAGGCTACTTGTTGAGGCCAGGACCCAGCGATGAGTTGTAGCCACAGAATACAGAATATGATAGAACACCAGTACGTTTCAAACATACACAGTTTAGTGTTTTAATAAATTGAGAAACAAACCTTCCTTCCCTTTCACCAGAGTAAAAATATGTTTATCTTGAAGCTGTTTTAATTTTATTTTGTTAAACTCCCCTATATTAATGATAGTAGGTATTGTAAACACAGAATACAGAATATTCTGTATATTCAATTAGGATTGATGAATTAATTGCCACATCTATTGAAATTATTTTTATTTGAAAACTAGTTTCGAATGTTAAACTATATTATACTATAAAATAATTTCAATAGAAATGGCAATTAATTCATCAATCCTAATTGTATTGATCCTTCTATATCATTATGTGTACAAGTTATTCTGTATTCTGTGATTGAAGCAATGTCCTCTATTGTAGCAATAGAACAATATAACAATAGAGGAGTTTCTATTTCTGTATGCCATTTACCACTAAAAATATGTTTAAAATTAAATAACATTTTATGCTGAAGGAGATTTAATCAATTATTTAAGTCTTTTTTGGCATAACTCCTATTATATTTCAATATATGTTGCTACATGTTTCGGAACATTGTCCCATCTTTTAGCTTCTATTTGTGATTATTTTCATATTGTCTCTTCATCTATGTCCATATTACCAGCCATTTTTTTATTTTAGTAAAATAATTATGCCAAAAACGACTTAAATATTTAAAATTCAAAAAAATTAACAATCAAACAAATGTTCCCTAAAACCAAAAGACAATAGCAGTTTTACAATAGTAATTGTTTTAGATTTGAATAAATCTTTAAAACGTTAACAGTTCAAATTTTAATTTTCTCCTTAGCTCCCCTTCAGTTGAAGGGGAATGAAATAAGTGGATTCAAGCCCTCTCCACATTTTTTATAAGATGACTCTCATTACTCATTATTAATCAGATCAATCGGAATGATACTTTTAAGTCCGAATCCACCATTTTTTGAAAAATATTGGAAAATAAAATAAGATCGACAAGTAATAAATTAGTAATTTTTAATGGCCAGTAATAAACAAATAATTTGGAAAATAAAGTTTTTCTGTGTTTTTTGTTTTTTATTTCAATAAACAAATTTTCTTTTGGTAATATTTTGTTTTATTTTCATGCCCAAAGCTACCTATGCATGAATGTGATAAATTTCTGAACAATTAGATGGAATCCAATAAAATTCGTAAAAATTGAATCCTAAATATTAGATGATAAACTTGTAAATAAGTCTGAGGTGGAACTACCCCGGGGAGAAGGTGGTGGGAGGAGAGCCGACTGAACTGGAGCCAGGGGAAGCTTACGGCATTAGTGCCTCTGCCCATTTTATTATATTCTGTATTCTGAGGTTGTAGCACTGTTTGATTATGAAAGAGGATATCATAAGGGAGGGAGCAAAACATCATTAGCCCCTTTCATAAGAAGGAAAGCCAAGTCATCAAGTAACCATAGCAGAAATTAAATACCAAAAGGGGCTGTAACAGATACAACAGCACATGCATAAATGTAGGAATCGGATGTAAGACCTTCAGAAGCACCAGATAAAATGGTATAAACATCTTTGTAGTATGAGAGATGACCGAAAAGCTTGTTGCTGATGGAAGTAAATCTTATAGAAAAGTGCGCTTCTTTCAGGCCCTTAACTAAACTACCTATAATAATAATATTGACAGGCTCTTAAAGAAACAGCATTGATCAATAGATCAACTTTGAAGAATAGCTCTGGATAGGAATATCTACAACAGAGGTGGGCATATTTATATTTGTAAATACGAATATTCACACAGCTCTTATTATCTATGAATATGAATACGAATATATTTATATTCACTTGTGTGAATATGAATAGTTGTATTTACATGCATACATTTGTGAATACAGTTGTTAATACGTGTACAAATTACATGTATAAATTGTAAATACAATTGTATTTTCATGTCTGAATTTAAATACAATAGTATTTACATGTTAAATCTCTTGAGCAAATCAAACAACCATGGTGTGGAGATATGGAGCATAAATTAACTGAAATAACTAATTGCTTATCATAGTTAAATTAAGTATGTAAATTTGAAAAATTAGCATTTTTAGCACAATTTATACATGTGAATACAAGTTGTATGTAATTTATACATGTAAAAACAGCTGTATTCACAATTTATATTTGTATTCATATTCATAGAAAATAATCTGTGTGAATATATTCATATCCATATTAATGATTATAAATATGGCCATATTTGATCTACAAGAGATGGACTGAAGCTACTTCATAACTAACAGAATTAAATAGATGGTGGAAAAAAAAAATTATCTGTATTAAACAACGAGGACTTTAAATATAAAGCTTCATCTATATCTTTATTTCTATTACATTTATTCTAGTTTATTACCTGTATCATCACTATTTGAACCTTCTCCAGAATAGGCATCAAAAGTATATTCCACTGAGCGTTCTATTTGAGGCAATTCACATTCTGATAAACCATGGACTTTTTTATAGTGAAACTGAAGACATTGCTTGGTGGTGAATGCAGAACTACAGTTTTCTTCTCGACATCTGTGAATTCAATATATATTATTATATATTAAAACTATGAAATTTTTTAATTAAATGAAATAGAACTTCCTAATTTATAACAAGGATTTACATTATTGATTTGTAAAAGCTTCCACGTCCTGCTCCCTTTTATAAAGCACCATTAATCTCTCATTTCAATAAGTCAACCATGAAAAGGCTACTATAATTCTATAATAAAAACAAGTAAGGAGCTGCGGTCAGTATCCATACTCAACTACCAGGATTTACCACCAATCATGGGTACTCACTTTATAGAGGCCCCCCTTTCCCTAGCTTCCAGATCCCTCTTGGTCTAGAGGTCAAACTTATTTGTCCTCTACTGTTTCGTTGTGTCAGTGTTTTTTTTTTTAAAGAGCTTTTCTTTGTTTTTCTCGTAGACTATTTAATTATTGTGTATAATAAAAACTATATTATGTCTATGAGCAATTTCAACGAATACACCAATGTGCAGATTGCCTATCCGCACTAACATCTGTTGACGAACAAGGGTTTTTAAATTCTATGAATTTAGTTATAATTAAAAACCGTGAAGGTTTGTTGAGGCCATCTTCAGATGTAACAAGTTTATGTGCCAAAAGTGAAAAGCTGTTTTTAAGTATCTCTTCAAGAAATAATAAAATTGTCAGTGATATTAATTTAATTTGTAAGAAATTTGATAGCTCATTGTTATGAGATGAATTTTTTTATCTTCTCATCACATTTTGGTCAAGATATTGAAAATAGACCACATGTTTTGGCTAATTGAATCAATTGTGAAATCATATTGTAGTATAAGAATTAAAAAAGTAATTAACTTTGAAATTTATTATTAATTATATTATATGATATTAGTTATTATTTAATGCCTTTTATTGCTCCTTTTAAAGCCTAAACCCTTTATTTATTACTCCCACCCTGCCTCCACCGCCAGCTTGTCGGCTCTATGATATTCAGTACTCTATGGATAGGAGTCCAGTGCCTTTACCCACTGAGCAACCACACTCATACTAAATAATTGTATTATTGACTCAAAAACAGAACATTTCTAAGACATAATTTAATAAAATTTATTTAATACTTTTTATTAGGGTTTGAAATCAATAATTAAAAAAAATCATATACTGATTATTAATTTTGAATTAAATTTTTACAATTAACAATAATAATAATATTCAACTAATACTTTTTTAAATAAGAAACATATATTTTTTACATTATCTCTATATTTTGAGTCAGCAGTAGTACGTGAGTGGAGAATATATCAATGATTAGGAACAGGAAATCTTTGTTTCCCAAAGGCATTAGTAATTTTGGATTAGACAAAATAAATATAAATCGTATCCTACCTTACCGTTTCACCCACTCTCATAAGTAAAGAACTTACACAATTTTAACTAATATTTGAATTTTTATTTGTTTATAGAAAAAAATCTTGTAGTGAACTATGTAATTGAGCATTATTTCTTCAATGATATTTACACGCATAGCAGTCATTTTTAACCTGGTTACAATTGTACTGATTAGGTGATTGAAGATTATGTAATAACATAATTAGACATCCAATTTTAAATTTTAATGTATGATTTGGTAACCTGAACGGATTATTGTTGCTAAACTTTCCTAGAACTACGAAGAAGGTATAGTTAAAATTTGGTAAAGATTGATTCCATAGTTTTGCCATTGAAAACTCAATTGCAGAATGGTGCCAACCACATATCGGCCAATTTTCAAACTTCACTGGGATCCACATGTCACACCACATATTTAAATCTTCCTTTATATAATAGTATAGATAAACAATGTATACTTTAGTAGACCCATATATTAATAAATTAATTTGCTAGTAACAGGTGATTTTTATTTTCTCATCAATATTTTTTTTAGAATTCCAAAACCAGATAAGTCCATCTTTTAAAAAATTTCACAGCTGATCAATAAAGGTAAAAGTCAGACTGGATTAGGAAGGGGAATTATTTTTTGGATGGTTGTTTTATGTCATTTAACTACTTTTTTGGGAAAACCTTTCCCTTAAAAATAGGCTAGTAGAACAACTTTTAATAAAAAAATAAAATCTGGAAATAGGACTTATCTAGTTTTGGAATTCCATGCCTCATGTATGCAATACTCTATCACTCAGTGAGTGATCATTATTTTTAATGCATCAATCAATAAACATCAAAGATTGATTTAAATTTTTATGTATAAATCAAGCATGATTTTTGAGTTACAAATCAAAAATAATAATTGATATATATATATGATTTTTAGAAAAAATAATTATTGATTTTAAACCCTGCTTTTTATTAGTAGTAAAAAATAAAATAAATGTTAAAGGTATCAGGTACGTTTAGTCTATTAATATGAAAGAGAAAAAGGTTTTCTTTGACCCGATTTGAAATTTGGTTTTCATACTAAATTTTTTTTAGGATAACACTCAATAGTCTTTAATAGACCTTGAGAGCTACGGATCGCTAGACACTTTTGGATCAATTCAACCCTATATGATAAGTTTATATTTATCAGAAGATAAATAAGATGGTTAGAACTCTGTGCTAGGATACACTCTTCAAGAATACAGTTATTCTTTAAAATAATTAATTGTGAATCTCAGTTTTTGTTTGTTTCTCAAAGAAATAATATAGTACCTGTAAGGTTTCACTCCAGAATGGGTCAACATGTGAATTTTAAGGTTTGAAGTATTTTGAAATTCTTTCCTGCAGCGAGGACAGGGAAGTCCTGGCAGTTTTTTATGAACTTCTTTCGAGTGCCGTTGGAGAGCAGCATAAGACCCAAGCAGTTTCATACAAGAACTACATTGGAACTCTCTCAAAGTTTCTGATGTTTCTACAGAACAATAATGTAAAAAATAATTAATATTAATAGATAATAGCTAATTAAATCTAAATTTTGTATAACAACTGAAAACATCAAATTATTTTATTTATGCATATATTATATGCAAAATATAAAACAAAAATACTCACAAAATAAAATTCTGCAATAAACAATAATGAAAGATGATGAAAAAACAAAAACCTACAAAACAAAAATATTAATGAAAAAAAAAGATAGTATTAATATATTTTATTAACAGTGGAAATATATATATATATATATATATATATATATATATATATATATATATATATATATATATATATATATTTGTATTTGGTAGAATTAAAATATATTAACTTTTTGTAGGTTGGGCATCATATATACATTTGAAATAAATCAAATAATGTTCTTTGCCCAATTATTTATTTCAAATCATGCAAAATATAAAAAATTATCACTGAGTCGACATCTTTACTAATATTTATTTTATTTTTTCAAAATTTAAGACTATATAAAATAAAGTGAGATTCATTTAAGTATGTACTATCTCACCACTATGCATTCTCTTAATGTGAACTTTCAGCTTCTGAGGTTGACAAAACTTCCTACCACAGTGGTGACATAATGGCCTAGATCTGTGCGGGTTCAATGGACAGCCATAGTTACGATGCATTTCCAAATAGTTCAAGCGTAGGAAAAACTAAAGTGAAAGGATTTAGCTTTGTTTGGTAATATTTATTATTCATTAACTTTATAGTTTAAATAAAACAAATGGTGAAAAATTACAAGTACCTTAGAACAGAATTGACACTGGTATGCTCCTTTTCCACCATGTGCACTTGCTGCATGACTAATGATATTTTGTTTCCCAAGAATAGGTTCAGCACATACTTTACAGTGGTATTTCCTGACAGTGAGGGACAGAGCGGGGTCATGGAAAATACTACAGTGAAGTCTATAGCCCATAGGACTTCCAAATTTCAAATTGCAACCACCACAGTCTAAAACAAAACTAAATGAGTATCTATTGCGGATACTTAAATTTTTTAAAATCAACAACTAAATGATTAATATACAACCAAAAGTATTACAAAATGAGTCATGATTTTAATAATAATTTTATAATTTTTATAAGCAAACATATAAAACAATATAAAACAAGAGCAATGTTGCTCTACCACAGAGACTGGATTTATGAAACATCTACACATAAAAGTAAAATGAAAATTCAGAATGAATATACGTACTAGTTTTTTCCATATTTTTAGATGACCATGGAGAAGAAGGTTCAGCCCAATATAGAAGTTCATCTCCAATATCAAGCTCCTTTAAAGTAACAAAATAAAGAGACCCATTTTTATTTAGTGTAACAAGATTTCGTTGGTTTCTTGTTGGTGCAGGCCGAACCCATCGCATCCAATTAGACTGACTTAAATCTTCTGTGCTAACATACTTCCCTTCTGAAATCTGATAGAGAAAAGAAAATATTAAGAAATGTTAATCACTAAAACTACTGATATTTTATGTATACTTTTTTCAACCATAATTTCTCAGTAAAAAACAGCAATAAGAGAGGAGGGGATATTGAAAAACACTTGATATATTTTTTAATAAAAGTAGTAAAGTCAAAAAGCAAAGTAATGAACATTGCTTCCAAGAACTGCTAAAAATTCCGAAAAGGGTCATTTGACCTATCATAGTATAGTAGTAGACCTATCATAGGGTTAAATTATCTACAAAATGATATTGCATATAATATTAAGTTAAATATACCAGTATATTTATTATTTACAACTGTAAAAATAATAATTAAAAAGGTAATTTAGCAGCATTGTGAATTTAATGACTTATAAAGCAAATAGACATTGGTTGCACTTCATAAAGGAAAAATAAGTCAATTTGATTGATCCTTGAATAAATATTATTCAAATATATATGATGTTTTATTGAATAATTTATTATATTAAATTTCAAAAATTTGCAAGTGAAATTTAATAAAAATTGAAATAACTATAAAGGTAAAAATAGAAGATATCACAGTAGATCTAGCTGTATGATTCCCCTTAAAAAGACAAAAGGTGAAATGTTAGTAATAACTCATGCTGTATCATAAGAAGAAGTGTAGATTGCATATTTAACCTTATCGGCGGTGTACACTTGCATTAGGAAAGTACAACTTATATCGGTGTTGCATACAAAAAGGTTAGGATTCTTTTTCAGCTAGATCCACCTCTATTTGGCCAGATTCAAGGCAGTGCATTTTTTACTTGAGGTACGCATGAAGATATAGAAGGATTAATACAATTAGGATTGATGAATTAATTTCCACTTCTATTGCGATTATTATATTGGAAAACTAGTTTCGAATACTAAACATTCATCTTCAGTTCTAAAACATACAAAATTTTCAACAAAACAACACTATGTTACATGGATTATATATACTAAAGTTTTCAAAAATGTAAGACAAGAAATCAAATATTGGTATTCACCTGAAATAGATAAGGGGAAATAGATAAACCATCTATTTTAAATTCTGCATTTAAATCAAGTAGAAGATAGCCTAAAATTAAATATTAATGAATCATTAGAAATAATAAAATCATTTAAAACCGATCCTGATTTTTGTTTAAATGACCAGATAAACATTTCCAATAGGCCATTTTTAAATGTAATAGTCTTACATTTTTGAAAACTTTAGTATATATAATCCATGTAACACAGTGCTAATTTGTTGAAAATTTTGTATGTTTTCGAACTGAAGATGAATGTTTAGCATCCGAAACTAGTTTTCCAATAAAATAATTCCAATAGAAGTGGCAATTAATTAATCAATCCTAAGTGTATTTTTCAATGATGCTGCTTTGCTTATAACCATGTACCGATGTTCATTAAACTGTAATTTAGGACCAATCCACACCAACATATCTAATGTATGATTGGGAGGAGATGTTCAACTATCAAATAGTCAGGCTAATGGCCTCCCTTATTTTCCTGCTGGTGAATAGTTCTGCTAGTTTGAGTGCTCAGGCTCTCTAAGTTAAAAGAAATCATCAATATGGACACTGTGGATGATCAAGCTATTGTCAGAAATCTGGCAGAGATAGCTTACAATGTGAGCATACCTCTTGCCACCAAAAACCAATGTCTTTCATTGGTAGTTTTCAAGTACGTTGATCTGAGGAAGAACTTGTCTGGAAATGAAGGGAGACAATGAGCCTGAGATTTGAAGTTTCATATTTCCTTCCAGTGCAGTTTAGATTGAGATCAGACTAGTTTGTTGAATATCTGCTCATAGTCAGCAGCTAGGAACGTGCTTGTTCAAATTCATAGTACAAATAGCTAAAAATAATAAACAGCATCCAGAAAAACAAAAGCACATAAGAATCTGTAAAATTTGTTTACCTCCCATATATGTTCCATACTAGAATCATCAGAAATATCTACTTCTCTTATAGATACACCCACCAGAGGCCCAAATTGAGTGTTAAAAGGAATTGGTACAAGAGTAAATATTTTGTCATCTTTAAGCTTCAAGTCACTTGGAATGGACGCTATTGCAAACCCTTCCCCTAGAATTTGTTACATTAACTGAATATTAAAATGTACAAAAAGTACTACTAAGTTATTAGAAAAAGAAAAATTCAAAATACATAAATAATGAGATTAATATAATAATTGATCAATATTAAAAAGAATACAGAAGTACTCCAGAAAATGAGTTCAAAAGAGCACATTAAACATGCAAATAAAATTGCTTAAGAAAGAAAGCTTTCAAAACTATAGGAGTTAGAATACTTAGAATTTGGTAACTGGTAAAATCTCTGGTTTCATAGTTAGCAATTTTGATTAAAATAAATTATAATAAAGTCAATTCTCATACCTTGAAGAATCGTAACCAAATAACATAATTTAGAAATAGTGCTTATCAAAGGTGTGAACTCCCAAGTATTTATAATTATTGATTAATTATTTTAATAATGAAACAAACATTTGTAAACTGGTACCTGCTACTGAATGTAGTATAAATCTTCATGTTCAATATAAATCTTCAATGTTCACTTTATGACCGACCACCATATTTCACTACTAGACCATTACAAATATCCTTGTGCATGAATGAAACACTAAATTCCCTACCTCGTAATAAAAAAGAATGTTTATGTTTGCCCTATTTATGTTTATGTTCACTTTTACTAATCCTTTAATTCCTTGGGACTTGAGCAGGCTTTATGCGGTCATTTAAATTTTTAAAATGTATGTGCAATATGAGAAGAAAAAAGGTCAAGGCACAAAGACAGCTGCTGAAGAAATTTGTGACATAAAAGGAGAGTCAGTTATTCATTGAAATTCAATTGCAATTAATTTCATATTGGTTGCTTTAGGGAAAAATGATGCTTTGTGTTTGGGGAAACTTCGAAGGTAATTGCATTTTGAACTTGATCCAAATGGTCAAGCAGTGGGTTTAAACTTTTTCTGAGAACAGGTAGACAGAGTTTAGAGAGTTTTGAGTGGAAATTACCCCAATTTGGTTTACAGGAACTAAGCCACTTTGCAACATGACAATGTCCTTGCTCATAGTTCTCCTTTGACCAAAGAAAACCTATTGGAACTGCAAGGAGTAACTTTGTAGTCTCATCTTCTTCGTATAGCCCAGAAATTGCACCATCAGATTATGGTTTGTTTAAATCAATCGCTCATTTTTTAAAAGGTTAGGACTTTCCTGGATTACGAGGTGAAAATTTGATTTGAAAGAATTCTTTGATTCAAAACCAAAGGAGTGGTACTCACATATAATCTACATACTGGCAGAAAGATGGGTGAATGTAGTAAAAAACAATGGGCTTTACTTTAACAGCAATGATCAGTATCCAACAATGATATAATAATATGTTATCTCAAAAAAAGCTATATTTATGCAAAAGGACTATTGCAATCACCTAGTACATACCAACTGAAATAGAGGTAACAAAACCATTTTTTAAGATTGCAAGATTAATTATCTTAGAGCCTTCAAAGAAAAAAGAAATTTATTTATATTAGTAACAGATAAAATATACAAAATTATTAACTTTATAATGGAGATATAATAAAATTCATATGAGCTCACACAAGTACTCATTGAAACCTAAATCATCATAACATATAAAAACCTCAGTACAATATTGGCATTCCAAATATCACAACAGTTAATGATAAAGATAAATTTTATTACACAATACAGGAGCATTAAAGTTAACTGTACCTCCTTTCCAATCCTTGAGTGAAATGCTGTTAAATTTGAATTTTGAGGAGAAGTTCACAGGACAGGTAAGATGATCATGAGACCCATCACAGTACTTACAAAGTTTCTTTCCAATACATGTTTTGAGCACTGACACGCTGTTTGAAGCACTTTGCAAGAGACAATTGCTGAAATTGAGGTTCAGTTGCAATAAGTAAAATAATCTTAAAGAGATAAAGGTAACACTTAGTCATATGATACACATATTTGAAAAAAATTGGTATGAAGGATTTGAGGAGTAAAAGATATTAACAGTGATATTATACTGATGATATTAAATTTACTGATGGTTTGGATTTCAATTTGATAATTCATATGACAGCCAACCTAAAGATATCAGAATATCATGGTTAAAGAATTATCAATAAAAATAAACACTATTTGTGGTGATATAAAGATATCATAGACCACAAAAATATTTCAAACTATATTGTTTGTTTCTATTAATCATACCCTTAACATTATTTCCTTGACACAACCCACGGAATACAAATTAATGAAAATTGAAATAAACATAAATGAATGAAAATTGACGGGCAGTAATAATAAGCGAGGTTTAACAGTATACCAAATGGATCATTTCAGATTTTAATAAGAATTGTAGGGAATGATCCTAATGAGCAAAAAAAAATTTAATATTATTACTTTATTTATCAAAAAAACATTATTATTTTTATATTCTTCAATGAAGGAGTTACATATGTTGATAAATAATTGTGTAATACAAAGCATTTACTCCTCTTTATTAATAGTAAAAACATATGACATGTTCCGGGAAACAAGGTCCCATCATCAGACTGAAACAGTATTTACAAATTACTATAATCTCACTACATTTTCAAACAACATCAAAACAATACAATTCTAATTTCGATCAACTACATCTCATTATAAATTTACCTTTAAAACAACCTCTTGGTGTTAACACACCGTGTCAGTTTCATTTACATTGTCAATAGAATAACTCTTCTACTTTATGGGTACAAGGGTCAATCCTAATCTTAACTATTGTTATTAGTACTAAGTTGGCCAATCTTATATTATTAATTTATTAATTATACCAGCATATATAGATCCTATTTTATCTGTGTCCGTTTTATAGTTTATAGCATTATTGATTGTTTTATTAATGTATATGGCTTCTTTTATTTTTCTATTATGTGTTTTGATTTCATGTTGCAAGATTTTAACGTTATCAAAATTGAATTTGTGGTTTAGTTTTTGTGTGTGTTCTAATAGGGCTGTTTTATTACTGTTTGATTTGCTTATTTTTTTAGTGTCATATTTATGCTGATTAATTCTTTTATATAAATTCTGCTTAGTTTCTCCAATATAATGTTTATTACAATCTAAGCAGTCAATCTTATATATGACATCTTTCTTATTCATATGTTCTATTTCGTTCTGTGTTATTATATTTTTTATTTTATTTGTGTTATATAATGCAATGTATATTTTAAAATTTTCATTTTTTAATTTCTTGATTACTTTTTGAGTTAATTCTGGTATATATTTTAATCTTTTATATTTCTTAATATATATTGTATTGTTTATATTTTTTGTTATTTTTTCATTATTTTTATCACTTTGATCTATTTCTTCTATTTTATTTTCATTATTCCTTGTATTACCATAAGATTCAGTTATTTTCTTTTGTTCTATTACTCTAGTGTTTTTATTATTATCTGTGTTTGTTTTTAGTATATTATTATTCTTTATTTCATTTCTTAATATTTGTTTATTATTATTTCCATTGGTTTCATTATTTTTTTGCATTATTTATATTTATATTCTTATGTCACATTTTATTAATTATTTTAGTAGGCACCATATAATCTTTTAAATCTTTAATAATCTCTCTTTTCATTTTGTTAGTATACATTTTATCTGTTAATATTAAAGTAGTTTTTATATAGTTCTCTATAGTATTTAGTTTTTGGTGGAGGGGGTGGTGGCTGTAAAAGTTTAATAATCTATTATTCGATACTTCTTTTTTTTATCCATCTTGTGGAGATTATTAAAGATTTAAAAGATAATATGGTGCCTACTAAAATAATTAATAAAATGTGACATAAGAATATAAATATAAATAATGCAAAAAAATAATGAAACCAATGGAAATAATAATAAACAAATATTAAGAAATGAAATAAAGAATAATAATATACTAAAAACAAACACAGATAATAATAAAAACACTAGAGTAATAGAACAAAAGAAAATAACTGAATCTTATGGTAATACAAGGAATAATGAAAAAAAAATAGAAGAAATAGATCAAAGTGATAAAAATAATGAAAAAATAACAAAAAAATATAAACAATACAATATATATTAAGAAATATAAAAGATTAAAATATATACCAGAATTAACTCAAAAAGTAATCAAGAAATTAAAAAATGAAAATTTTAAAATATACATTGCATTATATAACACAAATAAAATAAAAAATATAATAACACAGAACGAAATAGAACATATGAATAAGAAAGATGTCATATATAAGATTGACTGCTTAGATTGTAATAAACATTATATTGGAGAAACTAAGCAGAATTTATATAAAAGAATTAATCAGCATAAATATGACACTAAAAAAATAAGCAAATCAAACAGTAATAAAACAGCCCTATTAGAACACACACAAAAACTAAACCACAAATTCAATTTTGATAACGTTAAAATCTTGCAACATGAAATCAAAACACATAATAGAAAAATAAAATAATGTAATATTCAAAGCTATAACCATAACTGACATAGAATATATCAAAGAAATTAAAACAAATATTTATAAAATCTTAGAAGATAATTTCATACCTAAACTTATAATTAACAAATATTGGTACAAAAATTTAAATGCAAAAAGTAACAATAAAGATAAAATACATATAAACCAATTAGTCACACAATCCAGTAACAAAATAAAAGAAAATAAACAAAAAAAAGATATAAACACTCAAAAGAAAATAACCGATTTTTACATCAACAATAATAACAAAAATGTAATAGAGCATGCAAAGAATAATACAGATGCAATAGACAATATAAATAACACAACAATAATGAGAAATAATATAAATAATCCAAAAATGTTCCATAGAATAACATATATACCAGGACTCACCAATAAAATAATTCATAAACTCAAAAAATTTGATTTTAAAAAAAAAACAGCCCCAATAAATAAAAACAAAATCATTAACATAATAAACAAGAAAAATAAGATAATAGACCCGATGCAAAAAAGTAATTTAATATATAAAATAGAGTGTAATACATGTAATAATATATATATCGGAGAAACCAAGCAAAAACTTGAAAATAGAATCAAACAGCATAATGCAGACACCAAAAACATAAAAAATATCAATAAAACAGCATTATCACAACATGCAATAAACAATAACCACAAATTCAATTTTAAAAAAACCAACATTTTATTTTATGAAAGAAACAGTTACAAAAGAAAAAATTTGGAATCCATCTTCATAACAAAAAAAATTTGGACACAGCTGTTAATTTCAAAACAGATACACAAAAAATAGGAGCCCACTATGCACTACTAATAAACAAACTGAATATACAAATGTTAGCCTTTGGACCTATTGCAGTAATGGACAGTGATAATGAAGGTGGAAATATGAGCAAAAATTTTAGTTCAAATAGAGTTTTTATTTTTTCGTCATTTTGAGGTAATTATATCAATTAACAATAGCTATACGATAATAGTAAATTTTGCAAAATCATAGATGTGCAGTTGAACATTGTACTTTTTTCATATTTTATTTATTACGATTTTTTGTATTTATATTGTTTTTATTTGTTATTCATTAAGTTTTAATGTATGTAGATTTGACATGATACCAGTGACAAGACATTTAGTCGATTAAAGATTATTGTGGAAATGGATCTTGTATTTTTGGACATTTGTAAGGTAATTCATTAGTTATATAAAGTACATGGTCGAATATAGATGCACATAATATACCTTATTCGCAATTTGCCATGCATGTGTGTTTTTGCATGTTTCAGAGCTTGATAATGTGGCAATGACCATGAAACGTCGCAAATAATGAAATAAAATATTATTATTGGACAATCATGTAACATCATATGATTTTTAATAAATAAATATGGGAGAATTATTGCTTTTGTAATTACACCTTAATATTAATTTCTCCTTGGTAATTGATATATTGTATAGGAGTAAATGCTTTGTATTACACAATTATTATTTTTCTTTCTTTCTTTCTCTTCCTCCTTAGTGCCTTTCAGCGGTGCCTCTGTCCAGGCAAACCAATCCTCCCTATCCCGAGGCAGCGCCCTCATGGCATTCCAGTCTTTGCCTCTCTTCTCTCCCACCTTGGAGATGTAGTCCTTCCATTGAGTTCTGGGTCTCTCTCTGGGACGTTTTTCTGTTGGTCTGGCCTCAAAGTACTTTCTCGGGTCTTGGTCCTCATTCATCCAGCAGAGATGTCCGAACCATCTAAGTTGCCTCTTTTCAAGGGTATCCTTTAGAGAGACAAGCCCTAGATCCTCTCTCGTTCTATCGTTCCTGATCCGATCCCTTCTGGTTCGGCCCGCTACTTTCCGAAGGTACCTTAGAGTAGGCAGGTAAACAGCTTTGAAGGTATGTAACTTAACATTTTTCTCCACCTCCCTTTTCCCTATAACCGTGTTGCAGAGGTGGTAGTAGATTGAGTTTGCCTTCTTTATTCTGTTGGATATCTCCTAGTCTACCTTTCCATTCCTGCTTATCACTGTTTCCAGGTAAGTGTAGTCGTCTACCATTTCCAATGCTTCACACTTGCAAAATACCTCAACGTATTCTTGTTCCCGACCAATTTGCATTATTTTACTCTTCTTGACATTAATGGTCATTCCCTTCCCCTTCCTTTCAAGCTCGGCCTCCCATTCAATTACAGCTTGCTGTAGGCTCTCTTTGGTATCAGCTATAAGGACAATGTCATCCGCAAATACCATTACTTGAGCAAGGATTGTCCTCATATTCCACTTTCCAATAGTAGTATGGGCTGCTCTACGTTTGCACATTTTCAAAATCTCATTCATGTATATAATGAACAGGAGGGGGCTCAAACTATCTCCTTGTTTTATACCTTTATTAATTGTAAACGTATCGGATTCTCTTCCATTAATCCTCACTACTCCTTTGGAATCATGATAGGTTGACTTAATAGCTTTTCTCAATCCTTGCGGGATGTTCTTTCTTGAAAGAGCGTTCCACAGATCCTGCCTAGGAACCGAATCAAAGGCAGCCTTCAAATCTATAAATGCCAAGTAAATACTCTTTCCCCGGTCCCATGACTTATCTATTAATGTTCTGAGAGAGAAGATATGGTCCTGAGTCTGGCGTTGAGGCCTGAAAGCAGCCTGCTCCTCTTCCAAGTTGTTCTCCACTAGCTCTCTCAGCTTCTTTTCTAACATTGATGTATAGAGCTTGTACACAACCTGGGATAGACAAATAGGTCTATAGTTCTCACATTTGCTAGCATTGCCCTTTTTGTGAATCGGAACAATGATGTTGTATTCCCATTGCTTAGGGATTGCTTTTTCAGTAAGTAACTTCTGAAAAAGACACTGTAATGATTTCATTAGTTCTGACCCAGCAAATTTGATGAATTCAGGGGTGATGCCATCTCTTCCTGGTGCCTTCCCGAGTCTTAATCTCTCCACCACTGCTTCCACTTCCTCTTCCCATATCACCTCATCCTATTCTCTCCCTAAATCCTCTCTAGGCACTCTCTCCTTAGCATCTCCAAAAAACACTTCTTTGTAGAGGCGTCTCCATCTTTCCAAAATACCTTGGTCCCCAGTAATCAATCTGCCTCCCTCATCTTTTACATTGGGTATTGCGTATTATTATTTTTAAATGTTTTATTTTTTAATTTTCAAACCTTAAATTATTCATAATCTCTATAAAAAGAGGAGTCAATAAATGCCTAAGGTTTGTTGTTGAATCTGAGAAACTCAAAATTAAAAAGGTAAGGGAAAACCAAAAAATTATGATGTAAAGGAAAATTATACAAAACTCAATAAAATGTAATACAAAACTCAAGAAATTTCATTGTTTCAGCTTATTCTAATTGTAATAGCAAATTGATTGATTCAGGCAAAATGTGTCATAAAATTAAGATATCTATAAAAATTATAATGGAATGTATTTTTCATCAAAAAAGTGACTAAAAACTGAATCAGAAAAAATATGTTAGCCAGCACTATGGGGCTAATTTAAATAAAAATAATAATACTACAAAAAAATTAAAATTATGGTGAAAGTAATCAGGGGTACAGCGAGGAGAGTAGAAAAAACATGCTCAGATTGGGAAGCAAACGTTATTGGGGAATCGATGTTTCAGCCTTCAAAATATGTGATTACTTTCTCCATAATATACTACAATCAACTATATCTCTGAAATTTAATATTAAAGGAACAGTAAAAAATGTAGATAAAAATATTTACTCAGCGCTTTCAATGGTATACTCAATGACATTTCCTTCACCGCGCTTTCCTGCTTTATTGATTTTAAGAGTTTCATAAACTTCACAACTAGTTTCTTTATTACTAAAGTTGGTGTCATACTTATCAGCAATTTTAATAACACTGGTTTTCTTTTCATTCACATTATCTACAGTGGTTGACACATGTGCTAAATCCATTGAAATCATATCAGGGAGGTTTTCCTCTGTTTTTGGTAAAGTAATTTTAAGATTCTCACAGATACTTTTGGAACTGAAAGTTGTAAACAATAGTTTTCATGAGCAACTCAATCTAAAAGCAAAAGTTATGTACTTAAAAAAAATAAGGATTACAATACCTGAGACATTTTAAAGTTATCATAAGCAAATATTCTACAAATTCTCGGTCATGCCTATAATTTAGCTTATTTTTCAATTTATTCCAGTTGGTTATATTCTTCATGCCAATATTTATAAAATGTCTACAGTTTTCCTTGGCACCTTTTCTCAATATTTTTGTTCTACCTTGTTTATCTCTTCTCTTAGGCATTTTCAACTAGCTAGGGCATAAAAATGTCACTTAAGTTCAGTAACGTATTATTGATTTGACATATTAGATATAGAGGGGGGTTTATTAGTTACACCCCCTTATGAATTTTACATTTTATGAATTATATTTATCTTATCTTAATACCAACAAACTTTTTATTTTTTCTGTTACTGCCATAATCAGAGATACTATCCCTTTCAATTACGAAATCTTTAACATTAATCATAACTAAATTGTTGAAATATACCTAATTTAACTATTTCAGAACATTTTCGAAAGAAATATATAATTTTCAAAACAATGATTATTGAAATATTAATTATTAATGTTTTCTTGTGTAAATTTAAATCCTTGCTTAATGCAACACTGTTATAATAAGAATCAGCTGAATTTTCTTCAGCAAGGTCAGCTGACTGATCTCTTCAGAATTCGTCGTTTGTACTTTCTCATATATACTAATTTTATTAATCAAAATGTCTTCTAAACGAATTGCTAGTTCTGCAATTGATTGGGCTAAGATTGCTGAAAGAGTACCTGAAGCTCAAAAACCTAGGTTTTTACAATTTAAAGCCAGATCGGAGGGATATTTGAGAAGGTTAGTCCTCTTATCATTCAGACATTCTTGGTATATTAAATTAATTACTAATTTATTAAATCTTATCATTCAGGATGATGGCAAACCCCGAAAACCCGCCAAAAATAGATTGGGCATTTTACAAATCCAAAGTTCCTGTTCCAGGAATGGTTGATACCTTTCAGAAGAAGTATGAAACTATGCAAATACCTTATCCTCAAGATTCTGTTAGCCCTTTGATTGATGCTCAGGAAAAAGAAGTGGTATGTGCTTCATTTTATTATAACAAATATCTTGAGTTGTTCTTTAAATCTGTTTCCTACTATTATCAGTTGGTATTTGAATTAATCTATTATGAAAATAAAAGCATCCCTTTACTTTACTAGCTCTGCCCCTGCTCCGAATTGAAATACCTTAGAATGAAGTTCTAACCTTGCCTCAATGTTTTTGACACAAATCTTAAAAGTTGAATTTGGTATTTGTTCAAAGTTGAAAATAGATATTATACCCATTATTGTAACTATAAAGTGAAGAACGAGTGATCAGTAATACACTATTTATTTTATCCTAATTTTAGCATTATAATATGAATGAAATATCGGAACATTCAAATGAGCTTAATGGGTGTGTATTTTATATCATGTAATTTGAAGTAAAACGTTTTTTAATAACTCAGTCTGTCTCTTTTCTAAGTTGATAATTTTACTCCTCAGAGAAGTGGAAATGAGAAAATATCAAAATAAAACACTTAATCAGTTATTATGGTAATGTTGTTCACTTCTGATAAACTTACATTAGGTAAATTGAATAATAAATTATCTATGTATAAAATGCTAATTGCAAGTTGAAAGTAATGTTAACTTCAGTTACACTTTCTCAATTATTAGAAGAGGAAGTTATAAATATCAATATAACATTCTAAATAATGCAAGCTAATTTGAAACTAAAGAAATTGAAATTTACAATTGGACCATACTTGCTTTCCCACAGGAGAGGGAAGGGATAATGGATCAATATTGAAATAGATTATTAATGTGTAAATTGGTAAGATAGGGTAACAATATCCTAAGGTGGCTCTGCTCATGCCCTAAATACTTTTATCACTAATGACAAACTGCCATTGGTTTTTTCAATGTGTTTGCCACTTCTTTTAGAGGAGTAAGGTTAGTATAGCCACATAATAGAAATGTACTTGTACTTTAATTTATCCAAATTTATATCTCTTGCTGTTTGCCACTGCTATGAACTATTCTTGTGGGTTGTTTATCAAATCAAAGAGTTTAAAATTAATTTATTACTCCTTAACATTTAATTAAATCAGGTTGGCCGAGCGGTCTAAGATGCCAGATTTCAGCTCTGGTTCCTGATAGGAGTGTGGATTTGAAACCCCTCACCTGAAAGAAATCTTTCTAGTCCGACTTTGAGGTCAGGAAACCCGTCTGGGGTACACCCATCTTCTATAAAGTGGGTACCCTTAATTGGGGAAAAAACTGCTGGCGATTAAGCATGATTGTGGCCAAATCTCCTTTCACGACCGTTGACCCAGTAACAGTACATCCTTACCAAAGCACTGAACACAAGACCCTTCATGGGTTGTAGTGGTACAGGTTTTTTTAATTTATAAATGCATCAAATTTATTTGTGAATGTTGGAATTCTGCTGAACTCTTTTTAAAATTTGCTCCTATAAATAGAAATATTTCATTTCCAAATATTTATTATATTCATCCCACCAATCAAAATGACCCTCTGCATTTTTACTGTTATTATAATTGAAGATAATATTATTTGCTAATCCTTATCACTTTTTCTATTATTTATTTAACTTGAAATAAATTGCATCAAAATATTATATTTATATCTTGTTTGTCCTGCCAATCTTAATAATTATCCCCTGTAATTTTTAGTATCATTTATGTTTTACATGTTACCACTTGTTTATTTAAAAACCTTAATTATATAATAAAGTCATTTAATATCATGAGTTTATTATATAATTAAGGTTTTAAGGTTATTTAATTAATGTGAAGTCATTGTGTCCTCAACCCTAGCAATGCGGTTGGCGACACGTGACCACAAGATTTGTATTATTTTAGTTAAATTGATTGGTAAGGTAAGGGGAAGAGCATATCGCTATATCTGAAACTTGAAATCAAGATGTGTCAATATGAAATGCATTGCTGGTCCGACCATGTGAGGAAAGTTGCCATAACTAACTAGAATAGAGATAAAACGTCTATGAAGTTATCTCACTTCTTTTTAAATTGAACGCCTCTTGAATGGCCAAGTTCAGGACCGAGATCCTGTCCATTTAAGCAAAGGTTATCATTAAAAAAAAAAAAAATGAATTGAAAATTTTTTAATTTCTTTACAGTTCATAATAAAATACTTTAGCTGGCTTATTGACTAAAACTTCAATTTTTTTATTTTCTGTTTATAGCTTTATTTTAATCTTTAAGAAACTACTTTTTGTTTCAGAAAAATGAGGTAGCAGCTTTTAAGGAAGCTTCTAGCCAACGGATAAAACAATATCAAGCTGAAATAGAGCACATTAAGAGTTTACTTCCTTATGAGCAAATGACATTAGAAGATTATGCCTATGCACATCCCGAATTGGCTCTTGATCCACTTAACAAACCAACATTCTGGCCTCACACCCCTGAAGAACAATTGGATTATAAGGGAGATGAATCTACAAAAGAATCATCTCATTAGTTGTTTATCATTTATGTCTTGATGAATTTTGAACTTGTAGTCAGCTCAATATAATTGAAATGTATTGTAAGTAAATATAAATTAAAAGAACAACTTTTCTCTTCTATATTTATTCTTTGTCATTATCATCATCATAATCTGTCCCTCTCTACCGCTTTGCAGTGTGGTGATTCCCTCTATAGAGCTTGACCCAAGTGTCCCTTTGTTGAACCAATTCTCTCCTCCTGCTTCAGTCCAGCCCTCGCTTCCTGAACGCCTCCCGCACGCCTTCCTCCCAGGTGATCCGTGGTCTTCCTCTTGGTCTTCTTCCTTCTACTCTCGCCTCATACGTTATCCTGGCCGTTCTCTCCGTGCTAATCCTCAGGAGGTGCCCAAACCATCTTAGTTTATTTTCTTCAAGAGTGGTTTTTACCACCTGGACCTTGAGGTTCGATCTTATTGTAGAGTTACGGATCCTATCTCTCCTGGTCCTTCCTTCAACTTTTCTTAGGTATCTCATTTCCATTGTCTGTTGTCCAGCCCTGCTGATTTACCCAGCTTCATCTTCGAGATAGCCTCCTCCAGTTCCTCCTCGCTGATGAAATCGTCTTCTTCTGCATAATCCAACTCCGCATTATTAGTCTCATCTGGACTAACATCTCTCTCCTCCAGCAGCTCCTTGAAGTACTCTCTCCATCTCTCCATTATATCTTTTTGCTGCCATAAAATCCTTCCTTGTCCTTAATTCCTTTGAGCGAATCAGATCTTTCCTTCCTCATTCCTTTGATGACTTTTTAGAAGATCTTTTGGTTCTCTTTTGCATTTTTCTCCATTTTGTGACCAAAATCTTCCCATGATTTTTGTTTGGCTTGAAGAACTGCCATCTTGGAATCCTTCCTTTTTTCCTTGTACCTTTCATAGGCTGCATGTGTTCTCTGGCTGAGGAAGTCCCTCCATGCTTTCTTCTTTTCTTGATCCATTGTCTGTCGATGACTATTTATTCTTTGTATCAAATAAAATAGAAGCATTAATTTTGATAGATAAGTAATATATTACATATAAAAAGTGATTCTTATTATTATAGTAACTGATAAGTATCACTTGTATTCTGTATAATACATACAATACTACAGGAATTAAATAACTGATTAGTTTCTTTAGAAGCTGATAATGGTTATCATGCATTTCCAGTTATAACAGCCTCCTTGATTTTTTTTTTAAGGTTGCGCTTAATTTGATAATAAATTAAGCAAAATAAAACATCTGAAAAAATATAATAATTATAAAAGACTATTTAATATAATTTCAACAAAAGGCCTAAATGATGTTAAATATAAAATAAAACTATTAAAAGTTAAGCGAAATTTCATTTATTAAAACAATGAATGGTGAAAAGGACTTCTTGGAAAAAAATTCTAAACTTGAATAATTAGTAGCACCTAAAAGGTGCATTTCTCATTCGTTGTTAAAAAAATAAAATGAGAGGTTTGTTACCGTATTAAATACAGTTAATAGAAAAAAGGATTATTATTAAAAGCCTTAATTGCAGGACTGATGTCACAGGCCTCCCCATACTGGTGGTATTAGTCTACCCTTCCCACTGTGACCAGTCCTGCTGGTAAAGGAGCGGGCGGCTATCTACCAGTAACCAACTATTCTTAACATCCATGGTGAAGTAGGGAACCTTTTCAACTAGATCATCTCTCAAAGGCGTCAACCAACATCAGGGCAGATTTGAACCACCGCCTCTCTGGACCCCAGCTCCAGATTCTAACCACTGAACCACTGTTTGGCCCAAGAAAAGGATACTGTGGACCAAAAGAAAATTTATGCAGATAAAGTGATCTAAAATGAATGTACAAATCATTGGAGCAAAATACACTGGTTCAAAGGTTTTGGGAAACTGTTTCATAAGAATAATAAAAGGGTACTTTAATTGTCATTTGTTAAACTCTGCTGAAGCGCTCCACATAAGTTCAGATCAGTTAAGTATTTTTAAAGCTTGGGGCCCACAATACATTCTGGTACAGAAACCTATTTAATCTGCATTGACCAATGTATAATCCTCTCAGACCTAAGATATTTTTGTCCAAAGTTGTTTTTTTCTCCATGGACATTCAAAAGTAAGTTCTCTCATTACATCAGAGATGTTGGATATCATACAGTTTCTTCTTGATTTTAATGTGTTTTTAGCATAATTTAAGATTATTTTCTTGTATGAAATCTTAGGTAGGGATTACATTCAGAGCCAGTTTTTAATCTGTCCCACTATGTGCCTTTTTATTCCTGAATGACAAGCCACTCATCCCAAAAGTATAAGTTGAAATTGTTGAGCAATATTAAAATGTGTTATTAATATGTTTAAAAAAAAAAGAAAAAACTACTTTCACGAGGTACTTAATTTTTTCCTATTAACCCTTTAACGGGCAAGCTGGGGATTTGCAAAAAGCAAATTTTTTTTAATACCCTTTGAAAGGCTATAGCCATGCTAACCTCCACTCATGTATCTTGAAGTTCAAAGTTGAATAAAGGATATTAGTCGTTAATGCATAAGAGATTACATCAATAATTAAGCAAACCGCTTGAAATATGAGTATCCTCCAGGATACATCGCCTGTTCACTGCTGGCCCAGTAGACGATTTTATTAACTAATGGCAGGTGACTAATGCTTTTTCAGATTCACCCACCCTCGATTGGAAAGGAGTGACGTGAGCGTTCACGTCATCTGCAGTCAATGAGTTAAAGGGTTTATTCCAGTACTACAAAATAAACAAAAATAAGCTGAGTTTCAAACATATTAATCTCTCTAACATAAAATACTTCTTCATTAGGGATAGGTATCAAAAGAAAAATATCTATGGTTTTTTGAGCTCTTAATATATCCATTTCTTCAACAAATTTGCCTAACCTGCATAACTTACAGATCAATTCTGATGCTTTGCTTTGAGTTTCACATATATTATCAATAGCTAATATTGAAGCCTAAAACTTCACCTATAGTTTTATTTTATACCTCATTTCTCTAATTTTAAGTTGGATTGTATTGTTTAGTGTGTAATACTGATATTTTATTTAGTTTTTTTTCAAATATAAGATGTAACAGAAGTTGACTTATTTAGAAATTTGTGTTTTATAAATTGATATTTTGTTGATATATTACTTACCTGATATAAGAGATGGAGCAGTTGTTCGATTTCAGTACCTTGATCTATTTTACAACTTGAAGAGGAACATATTTAAAATTTTAGTAGTTTGTTATGAAGTAAATAGAAGGCAGTCAAATTTAATGTTAGCAATTAAACTCCCACCTATCGTCATCAGTTGATTGGAAGAAAAGTAACTATCCCAAAATTAGTCCACTTAATTCATTCCTTGTGGGTGATATGGTTCGTATAACCCTGGAAAATAATGCTCTGTTGGTACTGAAGAGGAAACAGTAGCAACATATTTCTTAGCTGACCAACATAAAATTGGAAAAATCGCATTAAACACTTTCTCTTATTTAAACCAATTTTATAAGATTTTGTCACTTGTTTTAAAATAAATATTGTATCTCCTCCATGAATATAACTGCAATAAATGCACATTAGAGATTGAGAAAATTCACTATGTAACTATCTGAGAAATATTTAATGAGCATATTCCAGTTTTCTTTGCTCCTGATTTAATTTGATTTTGACTTTTACCTCCAAGTAGACGATTATATATATATATAATATATATATATATATATATATATATATATATATATATATATATTTTTTTTTTTTTTTTATTTATTTCCCTTCCATAGTAACCCTATGGAAGGGGCGTGTATTTCTTATATTTTTTATAAGTTCCATGCAAATTAGTACACTACCTGTAATTAGCAGGTGTAATTTTTTTTTTCAAATAAGATAAATTACAAAAATATCAAAGTTCTTAATTGAAGTTAAAATAAACACATAGAGAAAAGAAAAAGAAAAAAGATAACAATAATTTAAAGACCAAAAGGCAGTAATTCCATAATTAAACAAAAAGAAATTAGAATAAAATCAAATAACATAAAAATCCAATAGAAAAAGAAAATAAATTGATAAAAGAAATAGAAATTTAACATGCAGACAAGTTGATCTTTTTTTCAGTCAACAGAGGTAAAAAAAAAAATTGGGTCTCTATTGTTCATCTTGTTTTTGATGCGGGGTGGTCTTCTTTCTTGATCGGATTTATATTTCCAGTTGCTAATGTGAATTCTGCCAACTGCTTTTTCTTGTAAGTTTTGCTTCGGTGGAAGGCCAAGTGTCCCCATTCATCAGTACTACTTTTTTTATTAGTTTTGATCTTTTGTGTTCATAAAGAATGCAGTCATATAGTAAGTGATGAAATGTTTGTGGAGTCTGTCCGTCACATTCGCATGTATCTGTATTTGTCAAATGAAACCGTTTCAAGTAGTGGTTAGTCTGTCCATGTTCCGTAAGCAGTTGTGTAAGTTTGTGATGAGTACTTTTGGGTGTACCGTGATTTTGTATTGTGATGTTTTGGATGTATTTGTGCAAGGGTCGTCCCGTGATTTTGTATTGTGATGTTTTGGATGTATGGATTTTGTCGAGTTGTTCCAAAGTTTGTCCCATTCAGTAAGTGAGTCTGTTTTGATACATTTTTTAATAAATGAAATGGGAACGCGGGTGTATTCTAAAGTAAGTTCTAAATCATGAGCAGCCGTTTCTGCAAGTAGAGATCTGCTCGCTCGTTACCTTCGATGCCACTATGACCTTTGATCCAAGTTAGTTTTGTTGGTATTCCGCGTTCTAATGTTTAAATTTGAAGTAATTCGTTTCTTGCTAAATATTATGTATTTTGACTTGTCAGTGTTAAATTCAAGTTTATTATTTTTAGCCCATTTTTCCAAAATATCGATATGCATAATACCTATTCTTCAGTGTTATAATTAATTGAATATCATTTATTGAACATATATTTTTCCCTATTAAATATTTCTGTCAAAATCCACTACAAGGTCTCCCCGAAGAGAAACCATTGGTGGAATGCAATAAGTGATAATATTATACAGTTACTACAGTAATTTTAAAACAATATGAAAAGTCTTAATCTAAATGAAATAAGTTGAAAGAAAATATAACATACTCCAATTTTTATTTAAATTACATATTTACTTCTTCTTTTTTTTTTTTTTGTAACATCTTTTGATTACCTTTAATGGTACTAAATTATGCAAATAAATTAAACCAAGGACAAGGTTTAAATTATTTTCTCAATCATTTAAACTACAAAACCAAAATCAACTCAATTTATTTAGGACAGATTGAATATAAATCCCTCTTAACAGTATCATCACAGTTATATAAAACAAATTTAGAGTGTAAAAAAATTACAATGGAGAAAGAAAAGATAAAGAAATGATAAATTTCATGGACAATTAAGACAAAAAGGGGGTATAAGATTTGACAGTTGATATGAATTAATTACCTTTGCTATTCTGAAATTAATGTTTAAAAAAAATTATTTACATTTACAATTTCTCATATGGTATGTAACTATATCGAAATCTAATAAAAAAGAGTATTAATATTGAAAATAAATAGTAATGAAGGAAAATAATAAAAATGAAAGTACAATTAGAGGAACAAGTAAAGCTTATACATAATTAAATACAGATTATATTTAATCAAATCAAATACTTACCCATCATTGTATTAAAAAAAAAATAAAATAAAAAAAAAAAAGGGAAAATAACTTATTAAAATAAATGTTTGTCATATATTTTAATGTTCTAGTTAAATAAATTAAAAACAAAATCGAAGGAAACAAAAGTATCTCATTAGCTAAAATTATAAAATCACAATAAACTTGTTAAATTATTCAGTGCAACACATCCAATAGAATCACAAATGTTTATACACATACAATATGTATAATTATATAAAAAAAATTATATATATAATCGAATGATATTTAAGCTTATATGGAATGAAACTCTTCCATTATTTCGGAAGTGGTGGTTGCTGTTGATAGGTTTGCTGCTGTTGAGCCTGCTGTTGCTGGTACCCGTTCATTTGATGCTGGTACATTTGCTGATACATCATGTAGTTTTGTTGCTGATACATGTGTTGAGGGTACTGCATCATGTTAGTAGGTTGCTATAGAAAATTAAATTGACATTATTTACAGCATTTAATCAGTCATATAATAGTTACAAATAGAAAGTTGTTTTTTTTGCAGTAAAACATCTAAAAATTCGAAACAAGGATTGAGTGGTAATGAAATATAAATTAAAAAACAATAGTGATATTATGTAATAAAAAACAAAACAAAAACTAGTAAAATAATAAAAGTTCTTTTCAAATACTAAAATAATACATGTGAATATAAATTAGAACTTTTAAATAATGCTAAAAGCCAGATTGCTTTTACTATTGTTAGTGTGTAGTTAAGAAATTCACTACCCACATTTTGAGAAAAAACTTAAGGTAGTAAATTTAAAAAAAAAAATATATAGCAATCTTTATAAAAATTATTAAATAAATAAAAAAATATATATTCTACAGAGCAAAAGGTTTCAAAAACAAAAGCTGTGATTTACTAACTATTTTCAAAATTAACTAAAGCCTTTTAACTGGTATATAACTAAAAATTATAATTATTTATAATACAACTGGCAATAAGTTAAAACGGAGGATAAACTGTATCTTAAAATAATTGACAAGGGAGGTGATGCATATTCTAAAATTATTTTGATTACTTACATATTTTTGGTCCTTTCTCTGTAGCAAAATAGAAAAAGGGGAAATTATAGAGAACATAAAAATAAAACAATAATTGAAAAAAGAAATCATTTTATAACAGCAGCTATTGTAATCATTCATTACTGAATGTATAATCTTGATAGTCCAACATTTGTTATTTCAAAACGTTTAGTAATAAAACAAGCCTTATACATCTAACTTGCTAAAACAGTTCTAAGTGGATAAAGTGAGGAAACCACAAAGTAAGATTTCAGATGTTTTCAAAAAGGTTGGCACTAAAAATGAGATAATGGTTACAGTTAAGATCAAGTACCAACTTCCAACACAGTTAAATCATGGAAAAATGTTTAGCAAGATATTGTGGTAAATGTAACCACTTCAGGATGGAAAAAAAAAATGTACCACAGCAACCCATGAAGTTTCACGCCACTGCATGAAGGTTCAGTACTTATTAGGGATGTACTGTTTCTGAGAGAGAGAGTGAGAGGGGAGGGAGGGAGAGAGAGAGAGAGAGAATGAGAGAGAGAGAGAGAGAGAGAGAGAGAATTGTATTTTTTAAATAAATATATTAGAAATAACTCCTCTTTAAACAATCAATCTTCACAGAATGTGACATGTTTCAGGATATTCCATCTCATCATCAGACTTTCAATTCTTCTGGTGTTATCTCACCAAGTCAATTTAACTGTTACGATTACTGAGCCATTTGAAATAGGAACAACAAAAAAAAAATTAATTTTACCTTAATCGCTTGTCTTTTGTTTTAAATTTACATAAAAAATGGTTTTTAACTTTTCCAATTAACTTTCAAAATAAATGTTTCTAGTTGAAAAGTTTTAAATTAAGGTTATTTATTTTTTGTTAATAAAAAAAGTATCAATAAAACAAGCTTGGCCTTGCATTCTTTTGACACTAGTTCCTTATTTAGCATTATTTGAATCCGACCCTCATGAGTGCAGAATATTTAAAAATCCAACAACTTGGCCTCTTATTTGTCAGATTATCAAGATTGTACCAAATAACTTAGTTGGGAAGTAATAATAGGATAGATAGATTAGTAGTTGGATGGAAGCTAATTAGGGGAAGGGAACTATGTTTGTGAGGTTCTTGCTTTCTGATTGGAGAGGTGCGACCCCAGTTAAAGAGTGCTGAAATGAGGGGTGTAGAGTGCATGACATATGAGATAACTTTTGACTTCACAGCTTTGTTAGGAGTAGTTAGAAGGTAAACATATTTAAAGTCCCCGCCCCTGGAGGGTGAGCTAAGGGTGGGGGGGAGGGGAGAATGTCCCATTTTTGTTTTTCGTTAATATCTCGAAAACGGTGGACTCTAGAAAAATATGCTACAAATCAAAATTAAAGCTCATTAAATTTCCTATAAAATTAATTATATACATATTCGTCGAAATTCCAACAGTTTTTGAGATATACGTTATTAAAAATTGATAATTTAAGAAATAAACAAAATGTTTACCTCACTTTTTATTAAACACTTGCTTCTAATGCCAGAACGTATATATGAAATTAGAGTAAATTTAATGCTCTACAATTTTGATTCTGACGTTTTTTTCTGAGAAACGATTGTGGAAGGTACTAGAAACACAAGTTCTATTTCTATCGATTTCTATCTAAAATCACTGATTTTCAATAACGAATAACACGTAAACGATTAGAATTCCGACAAATTTATATATTATCAATTTTATAGGAAATTTAATTAGCTTTATGTTTATTTGAAACATATTTTTCTAGAGTCAACTGTTTTTGAGTTATTATCGAAAAAAACAAAAAAATTGAATTTCTCCCCTCCCCCCACTGTTAGCTCACCCCCCAGGGGCGGGGACTTTTAGTATGTTTACCTTCTAACTATTCCTAACGATGCTATGAAGTAAAAAATTATCGCATATTCCATGCACTCTACAATGTGTTTATTGACTGGACTACCAGCCAAACCTCAAGTTACAGATAAAACTATAAGCTAGTTATCATATAGTTAAAGGATTCATTAAATAGTTATGGATTCATTAATTTAATTTTTTTCTTCTTATAATCGCAGTATTTTAAAAGAGAAAAAGAAAAATGGCAAAATAATAGCAGCTGATTCAACCTAACTAATTTAGAAATATATTGCTAATATTAACCTGATTCTTTGGAATAAAACATACTCATCAAGATCAAAATCAAATCAAGAAAAATTTTGATGAGTTGGACCTTTTACTATAGAACTAATAGGCTTAGCAAGAGACAGGGAAGTCTGGATTCTGGAGGACTTGGCTGAGTGCACCCCCACGCTGAAAGGCACTATGGAGGAAAGCGAAGAATTTTTTCATTTACCTTGACTTACTAAAAATATTTAGTTCCTTGCATCTGAAATGAGGTTAAATAGTGCTGAGGACCAAGTAGGGATTTGATAATTAAGGGATAATTAATTAATATATTTACATATATGTACTATAGTATAGATGAGGCTGTAGGAGAAGAACTAAGGTCTCTTAGAAAAATAGAAAAAAAAAAAGAAAAAAATATTTAGTTTAAACGATTTGGTGAAATTGGTATGGGCTACATCCGTGCATGTTGTATGACAGGGAAGACTTTCAACAGGTTGTCTTCTTCTATTGATTTACAATTTTGTCAATGTAAGGAGGAAATTTTATAATAAAATTCAGAGGAAGGTGATATTTTTCTTTTGTTCTCATTCACAATAAGGAGAAAAATGAAATAGCAACTAAAATAAAAAATAGATGACCAAATAATCCAATTTAAAAAGAGCATAAGAAAACTCCTAAAATCCTGAAATAAAAAAATATTTCTATAGTTTTTTTATTTGTTTCTCTGTTTTTTCTTAAAAATACTTATCTGGTTTCTTGTTCTATTTATTTAAAAACTATATTTATCTAATTACTTATCCATCTTACTCAACCAATCTGAGCTAATGAATTTACACAATGTCTACTCTAGCTATACCAGGTATGCAAGTTTAAAATGTCGTTTTAATTCCAATAGAATGCGCTCTTAGCCTATTGAAGGATTTGCTTATCTCTAAACGCTATTTTGTTTGTTAATCATTTGTTTACAAAAGTCAGTTGTTTTTAAGTCGTTTACGTGGACGTATCATACCTTTCTTTGGTGTTAAAAATGTCTAATTTTAAGCCAAATAAAGAGCATTTGCGGCATGTCATGATTTCCTTATTTAATCAAAAGAAAAAGGCATCTGAATGTCATCGAATTCTTGTTGAGACTTATGGCGATGTTGCTCCAACCGTCAGGACATGTGAACGTTGGTTTCAAAGTTTCAAACGTGGTGATTTTGATGTTACTGATCAAAAACGAGAAAATCGACCAAAAAAGTTTGAGGACTTCGAATTGCAATCTTTATTAGACGAAGACAATACCCAAACCCAACAAATGATGGCAGAACAGTTGAATGTCACTAGGCAAGCCATTTCCGATCGCCTGAGAGCTATGGGAAAGATTCAAAAGGTTGGAAAATGGGTTCCACATGAATTGGACGAACGACAGATGGAAAAACGAAAAACTGTGTGCGAAATGCTGCTTTTACGCCACGAAAGAAAGGGTTTTTTGCATCGAGTTGTAACTGGCGATGAAAAATGGATTTATTTTCAGAATCCCAAACGAAAAAAATCATGGGTAACGCCAGGACAACCATCCACATCGAGTGCAAGACCGGATCGTTTTGGGAAGAAGACAATGCTGTGTGTGTGGTGGGATCAGAAGGGAGTAGTCTACTACGAGCTTCTCGAACCCGGCGAAACAGTCAATACCGAGCGCTACCGACAACAAATGATCAATTTGAGTCGCATTGATCGAAAAAAACGCCCAGAATGGGCTCACAGGCATGCCAAAGTCATTCTTCAGCATGATAACGCTCCTGCACATTCAGCCAGATTGACTAAGGAAACGATTTCTTCGCTTGGTTGGGAACTCCTACCCCACCCGCCGTATTCACCTGACCTGGCGCCTTCTGATTATCACCTCTTCTCATCGATGGGACACTCATTGGCGGAGCAACACTTCAACAATTTCGAAAACGTACAAAAATGGCTCGATGAATGGATTTCAAATAAAGATGAAGCATTCTTTTGGAATGGTATCCATATATTGCCCGAGAGATGGACAAAATGTGTAGAAAGCGAGGGTCAGTACTTTGAATAAAATATATTATACTTTTTTTTAAATTACTGTGTATATATTTTAAGAAATAAACGACATTTTAAACTTGCATACCTGGTAGTAGATTATGAAATATGGAGAAAATTCACAAAAAAAAAAAAAAATAAATAAAAATAAATAAATAATAATAAAAATAAAAGAGAAATAAATATTAATTCTTTCTTATATAATTTTACACCTTCCTAAAGTTTAAAAAAAATATAAAACCCACATTTCCCATCGATGGATTCCTGTTTATGTAGTGAATATGGAAAGTGAGTATTTCACTTTATATGTTGTTGTTTTTTTAGATTTTGATTATTATCAATTAGACAATAAAAACCACTTTGCTTACTGAATCGAAAAAAAAAAAAAAAAAAAATCAAAGGTAACATATTGAATTACCTGCTGAGTTGCCTGATAAGCTTGGGCAGGTTGAGGAACAGCTGTATGATAGTTGGGGGGTGGTTTGCTGTAGTTAGGTGGAGGCTGACTGAAATTGGTTGGCATTTGAGCTGACTTAGTTGAAACAACATTAGTACTCATCAGAGGGGGTGGTGGTGGAGCAGCAGCAGCGGCAGGAGCAGGAGGAGGAGCAGTGGTTGAAGTATTGTCAGAAAATCTAGATCTATAAAAAAAATAAAAAAAATAAAAAAATAAAAAAAGTAGGATACAAGAAATTCTTTAGTTTTATTAAATTACCTTTTTTCTGGCACAGGGTTTTCTGAAGTCCAGTCAGATCTTCGATCACTTCGCCGGTCATATCCAAGATTGCTGCTATTTGTCTGCCTAGTTTCATAGCCTCCAGATCCTCCACCTAAAATTAAAATTTTTATTTTACTAATTTTTTAATTACTCAATAGGTAGTTTACATTGAAACTCATTGGTGAGCTTTTTTCATTTATTTTATCATTAAAAGCTGAATCTTATAATACAAAATCATAAATCCAATCCAACAAACAGACATAATTCAATTTTTTTATTTTATTTTTTTAAATTGGTTTAATCATTTTTATTATTACATTACTGTATTACTTGAATGCTATGAAAAATAAGAATGCAA
Source organism: Euschistus heros (assembly GCA_003667255.2). Lineage (NCBI taxonomy): Eukaryota > Metazoa > Arthropoda > Insecta > Hemiptera > Pentatomidae > Euschistus > Euschistus heros. The sequence goes on from RCWM02000004.1 coordinate 6,731,831, forward strand.
TAACAAATAACTTACTAGGAAGTCTGTCCTGTCCATAAGTTCCCCGGGAAGATTGAGCTGGGCCTGAGTTATAATTATTTCTGCTGCTCGTTGATGGTGGTCCTCCCCTTCCAGTAGAACCTGCAGGAGCGCCCCTACCACCTCTGTCCAGCCCACCACCTCCTCTTCCTCCTCTTGGAGGAGCTCCGCTCCCACTGCTTCCACCACTCATTCCTCTAGACATACCACCCCTACCTCCAGCTCCACTACCTCCACCCCTTCCCCCTATTCTCGAGTTACTTGAATCCCTTCCTCTTCCAAAGCTATCATCACTATCTCCACCAAATCCTCCTCTGCTACCATCTCCACCAAATCCTCCTCTACTCTCCCCACCAAATCCTCTTCTACCATTTTCAGTGGCAAAACCTCCTCGACTGTTATCACCACCAAACCCTCTTCCACCACCAGTATCTCCTCCAAAACCCCTACCACTATCACTGCCAAACCCACCTTCTGAATAATTTCCACCTCTAGGACCGTTTCTCTCACCAAAACCTGTTCTACTACTGACATCATTACCAAAACTGCTATTCCTTTGAGGTTCTCTTTCTCCAAAGCCACCTCCACTGGAGCCTAAAGCATTTCGGCCGCCACTATCAAATCCTCCACCAGAACCCATTCTATTTCCAAATCCACCACCTCGACCTGATGGTGGTGCCGAATCTCTTCCCCATCTGTCACTACTTCCTCCACCTCTTCTTTCTGAACTACGATCCCCTCTACCACCACCACTACGATCACTCCCTCTTCTTTCTGATCCACTAGGTCCTCTTCTTTCAGGTCGTCCTCTCCTTTCACTGCCTCCTCTACCACCTCTCCCTCCTCTTCCACCTTTACTCCCTCTTTCTTTACCAGCAAATCTTGTGCTTCTGGCTAAAAAAAAATTAAATAGGGTTGGTTATTGATTTAAGGATAGTGTCTTTAAAAATAATAAATATAGAAAATTCAATGAATCTGTAATTAATGGCAATTCATTCAACGTATAAAGTAACTTGAAATTCATTAAAACAATAGACATATATTAAGAAAAGTTAAAATAAGTTTGATATAAGCAGGCATTTTGTTCATCTTAAACATCAGCCCTTAGCAATTATACAATGCAACTCTTAAAGACCTAATCAACTGACAGCACCCTTTACCTATCTGGTCTTTCATTTATATCAATGGTCAATTTCATCAACCAAATTAAAAATAATTCAAAGATGTTTAAATTGAATAATTATAACAAAAAAAATTACGTTTTCCAAAAACTCCACATTTCGCCATTTCACAAAGCTCTAAAAGACGAGGGTTTAAAGTTTGCTTGGCCTCTTGCAAAACTGAAATAAGATCTTTTGCTTGGCGAGCATTCCCAGTAGTAAAAAATGTATACGATGTTCCAGTTCTCTGAGATCTTCCTGTGCGGCCTATTCGATGGACATAATCCTCTGACGAAGAAGGATAGTCATAATTGACAACAAATTTTACATCTTCAACATCTGTTTACAAAAGAAATATTAATTTAGTAAAAGTTATTTAAAATATTAGCAATTACATTTAAACCAAAAGGTAGCCTTTTACCAAAGTTTTCCTAAATAAATGCAATATAGTTCTGATTTATAGTACACACACAAGGACATATATGTTTCAGTGATTACAATTTTGTTTTAAATGGGTCATAAACATTTAGGAAAAAAAAAATAAATTGTTTCAGATTGAAGCCCTAGCTAAAAGTAAGTTTTAATAAAGATGAATGGAATTCTAATTGGAACAAATAATCAATAAAATATGTATATAATTAAATCAGGAAAACTTTAGTGTCTACTAAATCTAGAAAATAAAAATTTAGAAAAAAACAAAAAAAAATTTTGTTCTTCACCACATAGTCTACACTTCACTTGCAATTTATTAAAATTATAATCTAATTTCAACATCTAGAAATAACCCAGATTCATTTAATATTTTAACTATCTAAATAAACAAAGGGAATGGCTGATAACTTGGGTATATTGATAAGAGAAAAAGAGGCACGAAGAAAACAAAGGAAAAACATCTGATAAAAACCAAAAATCCGATAGTTCACAACAGCAAATGGCTTAAACTTACTTGAAAGAAACATAATTATACTTTGAATTAGTAAATATTTAAAAACAAAATAGATTTCATGGCTAATTCTTAACAAAAAATATGTAATCATGAATTACAAAATGTACATAAAATTAATCTTCGACTTAAATAATAGGCAGGCCTCCAACATTTCATGGGTGCTATGATGTCCATGGGTACAGATCTAAGGACTGTATGAATGTATTGATTGAAGGAATGTATTGATCTCGTAATAGGTGATAATTGCATAACGCAAATTAAGTTGCTTGGAATCCAAATAACCACCTCGGATGTTTTCAATACAGTGCAATTATTAAACACTCATGAAGTGAAATGAGGAGTCATTGCTATATGATTGCCTCATGGTTACAATTAATGGCGGCCAGCTCAGGCAAAGACGTTTAATTAATAAACTATTAGCAAAAGAGAAAAACCAAGATCACAACTCAATGGCCTTCTAGTTATTGAGTTATAGTCAGTGCTATGCTATCTAGGACTGTCATACTGCCATTTTCCTAAATTGATTCACCTACCAGGGATGAGGGGAGGGAGAATGATTTAACATATCACAGTACTAGGAAAGTTACCCAGAGGGGCATTCTAAGAGTGTTTTAAGACTGGAAATTATGTTAACCTTAACCTTAACACCAACAAGTGAAGAAAAGACTATATTATTTTTTTATCTTTTTACCTTCATAATGTTACCTGCACAACAATCCTCAACTTCTTTGGGGTTGGTTTGTTAGCCATTATATTTAATCAAATTTTAAAAATATATTACAAAAAACATTTAATAAAGACAGATATAACTATAAAATCAGAGGGGGGATTTGATTGTATGTCTACATTGCTATAAACAATAGAGTTAACTATAAATAGTTATAAGTTATAACAAAGTAAATTAAAAAACAAAAGGAATGAAAACTAAAATGAAATCAAGAGACCGTGTCTCACCGTTTTTCTTTTGAGGCACCTCAGAGTTTCACTTAAACACATCTCAGATGGATGGGTGCCTCTGAAAAAAACAGAACGAGCCACTCATTAGATTGACAAAAATAAAAATGATTGATGCCCACTATAACATTGGAATAACTTGCTTTTTAAAAAACCCTCAAATGATCAGCCTCTGAGTTAATGTTGATTACCTTATGTTTGGTATGCAAGTGCTGACTTAAGTACCATCCATAAACCCATTTTTATTGCAAATAAAATTTGATTACTCATCTACATTCTAGTTGGTCCAGTTTTTCATTGGCTTTCACAATAGATTTCATCTTATTAAGGCATATTAATTATAAAACTAAATATTATACATATGATAGGCAATAGATTAAGACATGAGTGCACAACTGAGTATACATATAGTTGTTACAAGCCTGCAGGTCATATTCCAAAAGTTACAGGAAAAAAACAAAATACGCTTAACTTTATTTATAAGTGCAATCTACAAGATGAAGATATCTTGTTATAAAAATCCATTACTCATTTTATCTCCTGGTTTCTCCTTATTATCCTGGCAATATATAAGTATATATAATAATTCCAGGAAGACTACCAGGCAATACTTACTGTTAGGATGGTGGTAAACCCAGAGCAAAATGTATAATAAGCATTATATCAATCATACACTGAGCTGCAGAAAAGGCTTTAAACATCTGAGTTATTAACATTTATTTAATATTCTGATTATTTCATTACATATATATAAAAAACAATGCTAGACATAAATCAAATGTTTAGAGCATGAAAACATATAATACACATACATACATGTATATTCATGAAAACTGGATAAAATGATGTAAACAACGTGACTGCATTTAGTGATTTCAATTGAAGAATCACTCAAAAACAATCAACATAACAAAATCTATTCACATATTAACAAACAAACAATAACATAATAGTTTTATCATTGCAGACAAAATCAGTCAGTGAGTTGCCAACTGAAACTTTATTAGGACCAAAAATTTGTTTCTAAAAATTATTGTTTTGTTTTTTTTTTGGCGGAAAATATGTTTTCAATGTGAAAAATATAACTAAAAATATATATAAATGTTGTGTATTTGTAAATGATTTGAATAATTGTATAGTAAATTTCCATCATCCATTTGGAAACCGAAAAGCCAGCACATTAGCTCCCAATAAGGTTCATGATACCAACAGAATGGGCTGAAGAAAGGACACAGCTTGGGCATCATTTCTCCTCTTATTGTTGTCAACCTGCTTGTCTCAACACACATAGAGACTATACGTTCCCTCCCACAGCTACCATGCCTTCTTCTAGCTAATACACTTCATTAACACCAACCATTAGCACCCTTATTTTACTGAAAATTGCAGGCAGTAGATGAAACAGAACAGTAAACTGCTGCTATTTATTTTATTTTATCTTTTTGTAGGAAGAACAAAATATATATTACATTTCTTATTCTTAAGTTTAATCACAGGAAAACCTCTTTAATTTCTTTAAAATAATGTATCACTTTACCAATGATTTTACAGAAAAAAAAAGAGAAGAAAAGATACTGCAGTATCCATAAAAACCAATGTCACAGCATTTCTTAAAACAATATCTTTTTTGCAGAAAGAAAATGATACATGCTGCAAAAACAACTCCATCATTGTATACTAAAATGACATATAAACGTAAGTCAATATTCATACAAACAGGAGTCAAGTATCACGTAAAATTTTTTTAAATATAAGTCAACTAATTTGTTTCCTTTGAATAAAAGAAAACAAATAGAGAAACTATACAAAACATATATAGTAAATTTTGTCCCTCTACAAAAGGACATTGAAATATTTTTTGCCTACAGATCAGTTCTAAAATCAATATTAATTGTATTGTAGATATGACATAATATATATCAACCTATCTTTAAGCAATAAAATCTTGTATTTTTCATCTTTCAAATCCATTATAGTAAAAATGTGAATTTCAGTTTAAGTTTGGAAAAAATATGATCTTCTTAAGATATAATTTGAGAAAGGCTAATTGTAAGTTAAACATGCATGAATACAACATTAATTAAAATAACCATAAAACGTATAGTTGATCATGACAATAGTTGATGGGATAGTATTGAGTATTACTAAACCTCAAAACAATGAATGTATGAAATTCCAAAAGATATTTACATTTATGACAAAATTAAGCATCATATACATATGAGACTGATAATTAGTTATAGCATTACATATTATATCACAATACCATATTAAACAGATTCAAAGAACATTTTAGGCTTGCCCCCCTCCAACCAGAAAATAAAAAATAAAGGAAGCAAATAAAAAATTATAATAAACACATAAAAATTAAATAAAGAAGATCTATTACCATAAAAATAAGCAAAACCAAAAAAAATAACCAAATAACGTATCTACAATATTGTTTTGACTTTATCAACAAATGATCCATTACAAACAAAAAAATAATAATAAAAAAAGATGAAATATGCACAAACAAGAGGCAAGCATACATCAGCTAACAAGGAAAACGCATTTTAAAATACATTCAACACAATGATATAATGAAGATACAATACCTTAACTCAGAAAAGTATCTTGAGGCAGTAAATAATCCAATAAATATAGTAAAACCAAGAAATAATAATTGATAAGATTAAATAAATTCATTTTAATAGCTTCTATATATTTCAAATTAATATAACTGCTAACTGCCAAGCCAAGTATTAATTTTTAACAATAAATTTTACAGTTACAATTGATTGCAGTAAATAGAATTAAAGAGGGGAAATAATGTATCATTACTAAGTTTGAACAGATATACTGTTCGCATGCTTTTATTCCTAACTTTGTTTTATTTTTTTATTTTGACACTATTGATTAATTTATAATTATTACAGCTTAAGGTATATCACTGGCATGAATTAAACAAACAACACCTTAATCATATAATAACATGCATCATATAGATCAGGATTCCTGTCATTGATTTGTCGATAGTCAATAAATTGTTATTTATGATAGCTGTAAGGCTTTATTTAATCATAGATAATTTGGATATTAAAATATAACTAAGCTTTGCGAAAAAATAAAAATTTGAAATTTCATAATTTTAACAAAATTCTTAATCAGTGTATAATATTCAGTGATAATGTCAATAAAATTATCATCTTGGTCACCTTACCAAAATATTTTAAAATTCTAAAGATGGATTTTCAGCAATAATCGGTTTCTGACAATAACCTTTCCTATTAATTTTAAATGTCTTTATATATAAATGGTGAATAAATTTTAATACTCTCACCAAGGGCAGAATGGGAGAAGATAACCATTTACTTTTTGCCAAAGTAAATGAGGTAGTGGTGGAAAAAAAAGGGAACATAAACAATTGTCTAAATAATTGAGATATTAAAATTTCTAGTAAAAAATATCATCAATCTCCAACTTGTCATAGGCCAAAACATATCTTAATAACCTAAAAATATCATCTAATTTAAATATTTAGTAAATCCTAAAGAAGTGCTTCAGTATTTAATTATTATAATTACATATTAATTTTAAAAAACTCCAATTAATTACAAATAATCACTGTAGTTAACTATTGTACTGATTCCATTTGAAAAATTTGGAGTTGAAAAGGATCCCACGATGCTGAAGGCAATATACAAGTCAAATAGCTGAATATGTACAGGTACGAAACACAATACTCAAGACCTCCTCCAAGTAGTGGAAAATGACATTATCATTTTTTTCACAACTAATCCTTGCAGCTTGCTGCAATTTTTATCAAGTTATCATTTTTCAATTTTTTTTTTTTTTTTATCCAACAAACACCCCAATTCATTATCTGTTAAAGTACCCCTTCAGCAACTTCTCACTGCACAAAACTGAGAGGACTGTATCTTAGCAATAGAAGTAGCTGCGCTGAAGCTACTTGCTGTATAAGTTACTGTCACCTTGTTTCAACCAACTCTTCCATTACTTGTTTGTATGGAATTAATTCAGAGAGAATTATACAGCGCTGGCATTACATATTGCAGGCAGCGTGTAATCCCATGCTAATGAATCTATACATATCACATGGGGGGGTTGCTGGCAGTATTTCCAGAGAAACCTTATGGCATAGCATTCAATCAAAATTTTATAATTCATAGATAAAACTATTTCATATATTTTTTCAGAGCAAATTACACATATATATTTTTATAATAAAAAAAAAAACTGCTAATCATTTATTTGACTTCTTAATTACTTTCCATTAATTTAATGACAAAAAATAACTATTTACATAGAGGCTTTTTTTTTAAAAGAAAGTTTCATTATTTTTCTTTATTCATCATTAAGAACTATCTCAATAATAAGCAAGTAATGAAAAGGAGAAATTATTTAACAGTGTAATGTAACATTACTTACAGTAATGTTAGTTTGCAATAAAAGGAGAAATTATTTAACAGTGTAATGCAACATTACTTACAGTAATGTTAGTTAGCAATAAGAAGATAAAATGAAAGAAGAAAAGGATAGAACTGTTCACAGCCAAAAAATCAGCTAGAAGAGATTATATATATAGATATATATATATATATATATATATATATATATATATATATATATATATATATATATATATATATATATATATATATATATTTAATTCAGAATACTTGGATTCTTAATTATTATATTTTTACTCTCCAAAATTAGTTAATGATTAATGCAGATAAACGAAACAATTAAAAATTATGTAATCCAATTTAGAACCCTTGAAATTTGAAGAGATTGGAGCTGAGCAATAAATTTAGAAAATCAACAGTAGAAATACAAAATCATCCTTTACTACGCTATCCCTATGCGATATGATTAACAATACATCACACACCAGTTCTTAAGAAGAGAAAAGTGTATTCATTTCTTACAATACTGCAGTTGATTACTTTTTTCTTTTTTGAAAATAATAAACTTTCTCAATTATTGAAATATGTATTTGCTCCCACCCCAACATCAAATATTTTACAATTTATTTCAAATTCTCAGGGTTTAATAATATTTTGGACTAATTAATCTAAAATACATTCCTGATTTGAATAATAATGTCTTTAGAACCGTGGATTCCCATTACAACAGAGGGCTAATTATTTCTCATTCCAATTTTTTTTTATTTAGGTTTTTTAGATGAGTTTCATTTTTATAGAACACGGAAAAAAACAAAACAAATATGAACATATATGATTCAATCAAGATGAATAATTGTGCAATGATGAAATATCACATTAAGATTTCATATTAACTGGAAAACTGAGTCAGGCTAAAAATCATCAGAGCCTTCAGATAAAAATTACAGTTCATTCAAAGAACCACCTATATCTCTGTGCTAACAAATTCCTTTGTATCTTCTGAAATTTTATAATCTAAGAAAAAAATTATCTCTTTACTATATGAACATTTATACAAAGGTTTCGCAAGAGATTTAGATATAAAATTATAACTTTTGAAAAATATCCAAAAAAATTTGAAATAAATGATTCATCGGAAGATTTTTGAACAACAGATACTTAGTAAAGGAGTCTGTCCAGAAATTGAATAAACAACCTGATTTAGACAGACGACAAAATAATCGAGGATGTTATAAGCAGGGAAGACCTTCATACACAGAGAAAAAAAAAGTCCCTGCAGTGATATTTTTTGTTTGAAATGAAAGAAGCCCAAGAGGAACTGTCCAACATTTCATACAAGGTCGAAAAACAGAAGAAAAGTTATAATATTTTCAACATTAAATGGAATAGGTCTACCACAGTGTAATAAAAGGTTATGTTTAAATTTTATTGTTCCCACTATGTTTTTAAGGCTTCATAATACTTTCTCTAAGAATTTTAAATACAGTTGCGAACTAATGAGTAACATATTTTTTGTCTTTTTAAAAAAATTATGTTTGTATTTAATTAAACATATTGCCTCTACAACTGCAAAGTATCGAATGTGAAAAAACATATTTTTTGTATTACTTTATCAATTGCTTTAGGACTGTTATACGCTTTAGCGAATTCTAAAATCTGAATTCCCTCTGTAGAGAGGAGGAATAACCCTGACAAAGGGTGGATTATACAAACTATTTGATTAAGCCAAATCAACATAAAGATCGAATGCAAAAACCGTTATTTTCACATTCGATACTTAGCAGTTGTAGGGATATTACTTGAACACTTAAATTTTATTATTTTTCATACAGTAATCCAGTGTTTTCACTAATCCAGTACTACTCCAATGTGATATCTCCTAGTTTAGTAAGAGTCTACATTAAGCAACACAACTACCCAACATAACATAACCATAATAAAAAGCCTATTTTAAGAAAATGGACAGAGATCAATACTAAAGATTTTAGTATCTAGGGAACAACCAACTAAAGATGACAGAAGAATGGATAATGAATTTAAATTCACACCTACCTAAACAAAGGGAATCACAAATAACTGATTTGGAAAATATCAAATCAAATATAGTGGAACTTCTCTTAAATGGACATCATAAGGTAGTGATAATTTACCAGGTTATGAGAATTTCTTTTTTTTTTTAAATATGAAACAGACAAAAATCTAAAAGAGCACAGCTATGAATAAAATGGGAGATGAACTTGGAATATAATGAAATACATAAGTAAAAATATTGTAAGTAGTTTAATTTTTTTAGAATTTAAGCGTATACACCTAACATCTGTACAATGAACATCTACATACATATTTGTATATATGTGGGTTCAACACTGATTATTCTTAAGAGATTTGTAATTTCAAATCCAACAGCTTAAAATTTTGACTATATGATATGATATATAAATATGTGTACATTTATATGTGTATAATCTAAACATAAAGTTTTAGAATTTTTCAAAACAAAAGTTGCCCATAGTTTAGGAATCACCCCATAAAGCTACAAAAAGACGAAAGCGTGGCACGCCTTCGTTTTCTCGTTCGTGGTGCTTGCCTGAAGTGGGGGAGAAAAGTGAACTAGCCGAGAGTCATGGACAGTTCACACGGCCACGATTCAGATTGCCCCTTGAAACCTACCATGGAGAAGTTGTGCAGTTTTGAGTTCAGTTTTTAGTGATATGTTGGCGAAAAGATTGAGAGAGTTACGTGGACATATAAAAAAACGGAAGAAAAAGTGTTATTGGTCAGGAACTGGATACTCGCAAGAAAAATCATCGAATATTAATAAAACAGTATCCTTAAGGACAACAATGGCGGAATATCCTTCCACCATATTACAATCGGTAAATATTAAAAATATTTTAAAACAGTATCCTTCAGGATAACAATGGCTGAATATCCTTTGGATACTTAAAAACCGTTAAATATTTTAATATTAATAAAACAGTATCCTTATAAGGACAACAATGGCGGAGTATCGTTAGGGATCCTGGAATATTTCAACATATTATCCATTTTTGTTCAAAATAAACCACTTGTTAACTCTCTCGACTGGCGTGGTCCACGCCTGAAAATCAAACAGGTTTGATACCGAGCGTGAGCAGGGAGTGGACTCCCCTCTCTCTAGATGACGTCAGAGGCAAACTCACGCCACCTCGTTCAGACGGAGGATATTCCACGAATGCGTTGATCACACTAGCATGCCATGCCCCGTGAGAATGTAGCTTAAGACAGGGGAGGAAACAGAAAAAGTTTCTTTGTCAAACTAAAATTCTAAGAAATCACTTTTAACAAGCTGCATTAGCAATAACTATTTGCCATTCAAAGAAATTATGTTTTAATTTTTCCATTCTAACCCCTAAAGAGAGATTTTCTAAACATAACTGTATCTGTGTCCATTCGTTAAAAAATTGTGTTAACAAAAGTTGAAAACAAGTGAATGGTAAGATGAAGAGAAAATTAAAACAGCCCAGTTATTAAAGATATTAGTATGTTATGGGTGTCCATTTATGGAAGTTCCACTGTGTCATGAAGCTGAGGATAAATGCCATAAAATAACTAACACGATTCTGAAATATGAGTTAAATCAACTAAAAAAAAAAAAAAAAAAAAAATCCTGGAATTCAAATTTAAACCACATTCTTTCATCTGGTACACCCTTCTGTTTTTTTTTTTTTGTTTTTTTAAACATGCCGACAAGTAACTGATCGAACTATCATTTTATTATAGGTAGATTTAATAGCCTCAAATGATACTTTTTAATAACCATAGATAATACTTTTTAGACATTCCTGTAGCTTGCTCTCAGTTGTCACTGACCCATGTTAAAACAGTGGGTCCACTGTATTTAGTGTTAACTTATTCCTTTATTCTAGTAACACTGGACTGTTTTAATTAGAAAAATATAAAGTTAATTGTGCCAATATTGTTCTTATTTTAAAAAAACAAAACTATTTTGATAATTAATTCAATAAAACTCTTACAAAGTTATACCATCACAGTAGAATCCATAAAAATAATTCAACTGCTATAATACAGTACCTTATTAATGATACTAATCTTATTACTATGCTATCAGGCAATAAGTCAAAACAAAAACGACCATTTTAAATTTCAAAAGAGGATAACAGTAAATAAATTATTGATATGTGGGATTGGTTGTCATATACATCAAGAGAGTATATTTTTGCAAGGACAATTCTCAAAGATATCAAAATCCAATCAAATTCATCAATAAAATATACCTGAAAAAAAAAAAAAATTGAATTCCCTTAAATGTTGATAAGGATATAATCGGCAGCAAGTCCATCAGCAGTAATTCAAACTGAGGACAGCCTCATCTTTATTAAGGAGGAAACCATTTTATAATTTACCTAAGGTTGAAGGAAATGTAAAAGAAAAATTAAATTACATCATGCTGTGAGTAAATATGAAGAGGTTCTCTCAGAATTAATAAGGTTTTCCTGTTAGTCGTTCCTCAAACATGGTATAGCCTCTATAGTGTGTCCCCCCTCTCAAGTTTTAAGTATTTTTTCCAACAATTTCATATTGTTATACATCAGTTCCATACTTACCCAAACCTCGGGCAGCAACATCTGTTGCTACGAGGATGTTTACTCTGCCAGTACGGAAATCTGAAAAATAAAAAAAACAACATTTAAGAAATGGAAAAGAATAAATAAGATATTACCACTAGTCGAAAGAATAAGTAACAAAAATGAGACAACCATTACTTCTATTTATATGGATTAGGGAAACCTACAACCGAAATGTAGGTGCCTCGAGCAGGCTTAAGTACAGCACGATATAGAGCTGATAATGCCATCTGGTGTACCACAATTTTCTAGTGAGAAGCAAAATGAGGTCTGCATGAGCCTCAAGGGAGACAAAGCACCAGGTTTCAAATATAGCACTCAAAGTGGCGATGACAACAAGACCAGACTTGTTCCTAGAGGTATTTAATTCATACTTGCTTAAAGGTTCCTTTCCTTGGAAATGGAAAAGACAGCCCCAGACACTATCGGATCTTTTGGCCTATAGATCACTGTTTCTTCAAAAATATTATCAGAACAAAGTTGCAAGAGACAACATAAGGTATAGGAGACATATCTACAACCCAATACGGCTTTAGGAAAGTGAGGTTAGATCAGGAAAGGCAGTAGAAGCAATCAATCTAGTTGCAGAAACAGGACTTTAGGAACACAAAAACATACATCTATCCAACCTTTGCTTTCCCTTGTTATTTTAGCCCTTACATAATATTCTAAAGTCTGATTCACGCTACCCATAATGAACAGGCATCTTATCTGATTCCATAGCATGCATGAATACCTGAGGTGCATAATTTAAAAAAGAAGTTACTAACCGTTTAAAACCATATCACGGTCTTGTTGTGATTTATCACCATGGATTCCACTTGCTTTCCAGCTAAAAAAAAAAAAAATTGTTTTAAAAAATAATTAATAATGAAAATACTTAAATCATTTTTACCAATAATTTCCAATATTCAATAGAACCAGTAACGACAAATATAATTCCATTAAAAAATAAATGATTTATGAATATGCCAAAGGTATAAAGTTTAATTAGTTTAAACCACAGATGGATGTTACAAAACTTATTTTTTAGAAAATAAGTATAATTTATTTTAAAACAAGTAAATAGTGGTTCCACTACAAAATCAAATTTACCATCTGCTTTTTCAAATTGTTCTTAATTTTCCTAATTGGTGTAATTTATAGGTGGCAGTGATGATTAGCCTGTCCCTTTTGAAGAGACACTTGAGAAAAAAAAGCAAAATAAAATTAAGTCAATGGTTAGGCATAATAGAAAATAGGCAGCGAGATATACGATTATTTATTGAATTCATTCCTATTTTCTTATTGTGTTCTTCTACTGGTAGCACCCCAACAATCCTACCCATGATATAATCTATGCTTAGCTATTTTTATTTAATAAAAATAAAGATTATCCAACATTGTCATATTCATAACCAATAACAGGAGTGGCTACAAAAATGAGAAGAAAATGTCATCTCATAGAGTTTATTATTGCCATGATGGAAATTTTTTTTAAAATTTGAATTTCGGAGAGAAAAATGGGGTACATGAATAGCTATACATCTGAAAAATATCAAAGGCAGCTGAAGAAAGAGATAAAAAAGTCTTTCCAAAACAGAAACATACCCCCTTCGATTTATTGTCCGAACGATTTCATCAACACTTCGCTTAGTCTCAGTGAAAATGATAGTTTTGGATTCTGATTCCCTACATATATCAGTCAAGAGATCACAGAGCCTGAAAACAAAATAAATAAATAAAAGAAACTGAATAACAATTAAAACAATAAATTTAATACATTAATAAAAAAGTAAATACATTAAAACAATAGATCTAATATATAAATAAAAAAGTAAATAAACTCATTAAACAACAAAGTGAAAAAAAAAAATCAATCATTTGTTTTCCTGTAAAATTATTTCTCATTTTAGCCACATTTTCAATATTTAGCTGATGTGGAACTACATTTGGCGTAGTGATGTGGCGGCCCCATCACCCGGTCAAGTACCGCAGATAGCCACTGGCCCTCCAGGTTGGGGGAACAGTACAGTACTGACGCTCACACAGTACACAACACTCACCCCCACATTACTCACCCAAGGGTCACCTCCCCTAGGTAGTCTCCCCGGATGGGGGAGCGAGTCAGGAAGCTCAGAAGAGGCAGCCCCTCCACCTGACTCGGGGACAGTGGGCTAATAACCCGCTTCCCTTAAATCCAACTATTATGAAACCTCAAAGAGATAATGCCGGACTGACGATTGGTAACAAACCTGGAAACAGCCTCAAGGACATAAAAATAGCACATTGGAACATTTTAACGTTATATAGACCCAGAGGACTTCAGTGCCTCCTGAAGCAAATAGACAGTAACAAACTTGACATCACCGCACTCCAAGAAATTAGATGGACAGGCACAGGAATCCTCGAAAAACATTTCCTTACCGTATATTACAGCTGTCACAATATCCACATACTGGGGATGGATTTATTGTGAGAGGACGCATGAGGAGAAATATTATCAGCTTTGTTCCAGAACATGTGATATTAAAATACTGATGGGGGACTTTAATGCTAAGGTTAGCCAAGAAGAGATATTCCGTCCCACCATATGGAGATACAGTGTTCACGACGAGAGCAATGATAATGGCCAACAACTCATCCATTTTGCTGCCTCACGGAACCTGACCATTGGAAATACACTGTTTCCTGGGAAGAAGATTCATAGAGTAACCTGGAGGTCTCCTGACGGGCGTACTTTTAATCAAATAGACCATCTCCTAATCTCCTCCCGACACAAGTCTAACCTGATGAGTAGCGGGACATTCTGGGGTGCTAATATGGACTCGGACCACTTTTTGTTGATATCCAAGATCAGAGCAAAGATCTCCAGCAGCCATGAAGCAAGAAGAGAGAGAAGCAGGAGAATGGACACTGACAAACTCAAGGTTTCAGAGGTACATCTGAGATATCGGTTGTTGGAAGAAGGATCGAGTGTTGATGAGGAATGGTTAGCCTTAAAGGAAGCAATTAAGATAGCAGCCAAAGAAGTGGTGGGAGAGAAGGAGAAAGAGACTAGAGAGGGATGGTTCGATGAAGAATGCAAGAAGGTCACAGGAATAAAAAATCAAGCTTATAGGAAAATGGTACAGAGGAGGTACACCAGGCAGGCTACAGAGGAATACAGAAGATGTAGAAGGGAGGAGAAAAAAGTGCACCGAGGAAGGAAAAAGAATTGGGAGAGGATGAAGTTGAAGAAGATTGAAGAAATGAAAAACACGCACGAAAGCCGGCTGTTTTTCCAGAGGCTCAACCTAGAGAGATCCTGGAAAGATGGGCTGGTCGAAGCACTTCTAAATGAGGGAAACGGAACAGACTTAGAGGAAAGAAGACAGACTGGGAGGAAAAGGTAGATAGTCTTGAAGCTCCCCCAGATCCAGAAGAGGTGATTGAGGCTGTTGGCCTCAATGGATGGATATATATGAAATATCTGCGGAAGTATGGCAGGGAAGAACTTCGTAAGGAGCTGTACAACCTGATTCTCCGAATATGAATGATGAGGAGCTGCCAGGGGAGTGGAAGAAGGGGACGATATGTCCAATCCACAAGAAAGGGGACCGCATGTTCAAATTATATATGTGTATATGTTCAAATTAACATGATGTTTCTAGTGACAATGGGATACGGTTAGCAGACTTCGCGAATTCTAGGGGTATGAGAGTGAGCAGCACCTTTTTCCCTCACAAGAATATACATAAGGAGACATGGATTTCACCAGATGGAAATACCCGAAATCAAATAGACCATGTATTGGTGGACAGTAGGCATGCGACGGATATTGAAGATGTGCGCAGTTTTAGAGGCGCTAGCTGTGAGTCCGATCATTTCTTGGTCAGGGTAAGGTATAAAATGAAATTAGCATCGTATCCAAGAGTTATTAGAGGAGAAAATATAATATACAACAAAGAAAAACTACAGACCGAGGAGGTTAGAAAAGAATTCAGCAGGAAATTGGAAGAAAATCTGGAGGCCTCGGAAGGAATGGAATCTATAGAAGAAAGTTGGAATAAACTTAAAGAAGCACTAAAACGCACAGCTGAAGAAGTATTAGGGAAAAAAAAAAGAACAGAGAAGAAGAAACGATTGGTATGATGAGGAATGTGAAAAAGCTGTCAAAGATAGAGATGAAGCGAGAATGAAATGTCTACAAAGAAATACCAGAGCCACAGCGGAAGACTACAAAAGGAAAAGAGCATTAACACGAAAAATATGTAGAAAAAAAAGAAGAGAGCTAAGGAATATGAGAAATTACAGCAGATACAAGAGGATTTTGAGAAGAGGAACAGTAGGAAATTCTATGGCGGAATCAGGGAAGTGAAAACAGGTTATGAGCCACGACCTGTATTCTACAAGGATGAAAATGGAAAACTACTAGGAAGTGGTCAGGAAGTGTTGAGTAGATGGAGGAGATATTTTCAGACCCTACTGAATGGCACGGGAATAGAGGATAAAACTGACAGAGATAGCCGCCTGGAAGAATGGAACGCTGAGGAGGATGACGAAGAAGAGATCCCACCCGATCAAGAGGAGATAATGGAAATAATTGCTTCATTGAAAAACTATAAGACTCCAGGCATCGATGGAATACCAGCAGAATTCATCAAATATGGGGGAGAAGCACTGACCACTAAAATATATAATCTAATATGGGACATATGGACACAAGAAAGCATACCTAGTGAATGGAGTAAAGCTATTCTTTGCCCCATCTACAAGAAGGGAGATAAAAGGGTATGCGAGAATTACCGGGGAATTGCGCTCGTATCAACCACATATAAGGTACTCTCTAGTGCAATCAATAACAGACTAGCGGGATGGGCTGAAAAGGTACTTGGGGATTACCAGTGCGGATTTAGAAAGGGAAGGTCCACAACTGACCTAATCTTCTCCTTGAGACAACTTCTAGAAAAGAGTTATGAATATAATGTGAGCCTGAATCATCTTTTTATAGATTTCAAGCAAGCGTATGACTCTATAAAAAGGGAGGAGGTTGCCAGGGACATGAGATCTTTAGGAATACCACAGAAGTTAGTAAGACTGGTAGAAATGACATGGAAAGAAACTAAATTCCAGGTAAGAATTGGTGGACTCCTCTCAGAAGAGTTTGAGGTTAGAAGGGGACTACGCCAAGGTGACCCACTTTCACCCATAATATTTAACCTAGCTCTCGAAAAAGTGATAAGGGCCATAAGAACGAGCCCTGGTGGAAATATCTACAACAGGATGACTCAACATATGGCATATGCTGACGATGTGGTCATCACAGCACGTACTTTACCAGCCCTTTCTGGAGTACTAGAAGAGTTTGAAGCCGCGGCGATGAATAGAGGACTGAAGCTGAATCAGAGCAAAACGGAATTTATGATTACAGCAAGAAATCAACCTCGCAGAGAAGAGGAGGTGCATATCAATGAACATAAGTTCCGTTGGTGCTATAGCTTTAAGTACCTAGGTTCCCTAATAACGGAAAATCTTAATATATATAAATTACGTGTCGCCGCCTAGGGGCCGGCTAACACCTAAACTACTGAACCGATTTTAATCAAATTTGCATACCGTGTGCAGTTTGATCCAACAAAAAAGATAGGATACCTTATATCTTAATTTATAGTCACAATATTATTTGTATATTATCTGTAAGTCACAATTATCTGTTAGCTCTATACGATTCTAACATATGGCGGTATAAGGTTATACTATTATATAAAAGGACAAGCAATTTTTCGTTTGTGTTCACTAACCGCCAAAAACTACTGAACCAATCTCTACCAAATTTTGACTACATCATCTTTATAGGATGGTTTAGAAATAGTAAAATCTAATGATTTTCAACTAATTCTTTATTGAAAAGTGAATAATAAGTGGATAACAGTGAAGTTCAAAAATGGCGGCAATTGCCATCTACATGAAAGGTTAAAAGGTACAGTGTTACATAGAGGTGAACATTGATAATAAAATTTACTTATTTTCAATTAAATTGTTATAAAAACAGCTATATGGAGTTAACTACATCATGTTCATAGTTCTAGGTTTAGCAACAATGAAAATTTAAATGTACAATGTTGAGTGTTAGAAACGGGTTTTGCCACACTACCACATACTTTTATGGTTAGAAATTAAAATCCAACCAGATCAAATCAATAAAATTATTTCTGTCGAATGAAAATTATTAAAAATCAAAATGCCGATCCTCAGCTGTTTAATATTGTGTGTAAAAATATGAACTTTGAACCTTTAGTTGTGAGCACTGATAATGCAGTTTCGTAATAGTCTCTGTCCATCTGAATTACCAACTCATATATTAAAATTGAAAATTGGATGTCTAATTATGCTTTATGTTATCTTCAAACACCTAATCAATCTAAATTTAACCCAGTTAATAATGGCTACTATGCGTGAAAATATCATCAAAAATAAAATTTTCAATTCTTCACTTTAATACAAGATTTTTATCGATAAATATTTTTAAAAAATTAATTATTAGTTAAAATTATCTAAGATCTTCACTTAAGAGAGCGGGCGAAGCCTCGACGGGGGATGATGAAGTTATATATAAAAGGACAAGCCATTTTCGTTCGTTATCACTAACCGCGAAAACTATAGAACTATTCTGTACCAAATATAACTATATCATCTTCATAGTTCAGGGAAGGTTTAGCAATAATAAAATTTATATATTTTCTATTAAATAACTGTTTAAAAAGCGATAAATATGTGGAGTGCAGTAAAGCGAGCGCCATTTAAGAGAGGTTACAATGATCCGGTGTTAAATATAGCTAGAAATTGATAATAAATTTACTTAATTCAATTAAATTGTTATCCAAAAAGCTATAAATATGTGGCAAGCGACAATAGCGTTTTAGTAAAACTAATGAACCTATCTGAACCAAATTTTAACTACATCATCTTCATAGTTCTTGAAAGATTTAAAATTAGAAAGTTTACCATAATAATAACTTATACAATTATATAAAAGGACAAGCCATTTTACGTTTGTGATCACTAACCACGAATACTACTGAACCAATCTGTGCTAAATATTAACTACATCATCTTCATAGTTCCAAGAAGGTTTAGCAATATTAAAATCTACTGATTTTTCATTTATTTTTTATTAAAAAAAGAAAATATGTGGACAACAGTGAAGTTTGAAAATTGACCGATAGGTGGAGAGGTTCTACGCGAGAGGTTACAAAAGAGCTTGAAATCGATGATAAAATTTACTTATTAAACTATAAAGAAAATTATTAAAAAAGATTTAAATATGGTGTGCGATATGTGGATCCCAGTGAAGCTTGAAAATCGAACGATTGTGTATAGCACCATCCCACAATAGAGTTAACAATGGTAAACTGAACCTATCTGTACCGACATCTAAATAAATAATTTTTATAATTCTAGGAAGGTTTTGCAATGGTAAAATTTACAATAACTAAAATTTAAATGTACAATGTTGAGAGGCAGGACTGAGGTTTGCCACACTGTCATATACTTTTATAGTTCGAAATCAACATCCAACCAGATGAAATCAATAAAGTTATTTCAGCCGAATACAAATTATTACTAAATCAAAATGTCGATCCTTTACTTTTTTATATTGTGTGTAAAAATATGATCCACGGGCCTTCTGTCGTAAGCACTGATAATGCAGTTTATTTTCCGCAAAAGTTTCTTAGTCTTTATCCAACTTGATTACCAATTCATACATTAAAATTAAAATTTTTATGTCTAATGGTGCTTTTACGTAATCTCCAACTGCCAAATCAGTGCGATTATAACTAGATTAATAATTACTGCTATGCGTGAAAAAATCATTGAAGAAATAATGCTGAACCACATGCTAAAATACAAGAATCTTATCGATAAACAAATAAAACATTAATTTTTAGTTGAAATTAGCTTTACTTATGGAGGGCGGGCGAAGCCGCGACAGGGATGCTAGTAATGATATAAGAACGGAAATTAAAGCCAGAATTACAGCAGGTAGCAGATGCCTGTACGCTCTTAATAAAATATTGAAGTTTCGAGCATTATCACGAGCTGCAAAAGTAGTCCTGTATAAAACAGTCATAAGGCCTGTGGTAATGTATGGAAGTGAGTGCTGGACATTAACAAAAGGGAACGAAACAATACTTAAAGTGTGGGAAAGGAAAGTACTCAGACAAATTTTCGGCCCAGTAAACGACCATGGGAACTGGAGAATAAGGAAGAACAAGGAATTGGAAGAGCTATTCGGGGAACCGAATATAGTGGCGGTCATCAAGGAAGGAAGGTTGCGGTGGCTGGGACATGTCCAACGGATGCCGGACGAGAGGCTGCCGAAGAGGATGATGAGTGACAGACCGGATGGTAGCAGATTGAGAGGAAGGCCTAGAATAAGGTGGCAGGATAATGTGGAGGCGGACCTGAAAAATCTGGGAGTGAGAGGATGGCGAAGAAAAGCTATGGATAAACTCCAATGGTCATCTCTTCTGCGTGAGGCCAAGGCCCATCTAGGGCTGTAGAGCCAACCAATAAAATAAAAAAAAAAAATATGTTCAAATTATCACGGGATTTCCCTCCTCCCTAGCGCATAGATTCCTTTCTGTCATTCTACACGACAGATTATACCCCTATGCTGAACGAATGGTTGGGGAGTATCAGATAGGCTTCAGGAAGGGAAGGTCCACTATTGACCAAGTGTTCAATTAAAGAATGACAATGGAGAAATGAATCGAGCACAGATTGCCAACCCACCATTTATTCCTGGACTTCAGAAATGCATTTGACAGTGTCAACCGATCGAAACTGTATGAAGCCATGGTTGACCTGGGGATCCCTTAAAAGCTGACCAGACTGGTTAAGATGACCATGGAAGGAATTTGCAGCACAGTCAGAGTTCAAGGAAATCATTCAAGGGAGTTTCGGAGAGGAAAAGGTTTACGCCAAGGTGATGGATTGGCATGCCTGCTGTTTATACTGGCCCTAGAGAAGGCAGTTCGAGATTCAGTGATACAAATCTCGGGAACCATCATTCATCGTAGTGTGCAACTATTGGCCTTCGCAGACGATGCAGATATGGTGGAGGTCAAGGAAAGCTATGGAGGAAGCCTTTCTTGCCCTTCAGTCGGCTGCACTGAAACTTGGTCTAGTGGTTAACGAAACCTAAACCAAATACATGCTGGCCAATGGTGAACATAACCAAGTGGACGCCCCAGCTCTCAGAATAGGAAATATCTTCTTCGAAAGGGTCTCAAATATTGTGTATCTGGGAACGCTTGTCACCTCCTCCAACTACATGTCCCTCGAAATCAGTCGGCGGATTACGGCAGCCAACCGGTGCTACTTTGGGCTTACAAGGCAGATGAAGAGCCGCCTACTCACCAGAGGAACAAAGGCACCGCTGTAAAAGACACTGATGAAGGCCAATTCTTACCTACGCTTCTCAAACCTGGACTCTAACTAAGGCAGATGAAAGGGGTCTGCTAATTTTTGAAAGAAAAATATCAAGAAGAATATACGGACCTGTTAGAGAGGGTGAAGTGTGGAGAAGAAGGAAGAACCAGGAACTCTACCGCTAGTACAGAGACATCGATGTAATACAGTTCATCAAGGTGGGTAGGCTCAGCTGGGCAGGACATGTGGTGTGCATGGCTGAGGAAAGAATACCAAGAAAAGTTATGGAGGGGGTGCTGGACAGAACAAGGAGAAAAGGAAGACCCAGATTGAGATGGATCGACGGTGTGGACGAAGACGCAAGGACAATAATCAAACAACGGAACTGGAAGGCGGCGGCAAGAGAGCGAGCTGGATGGCGGAGGTTCTTAGAGGAGGCCAAGAACCACCCTGCGTTGTATAAGCCATGGAAGCAAGCAAGCAAGTGGAACTACATACATAATAAAATTCAGATACATTCATTCTATGAAAAAAAATATATATCAATAAATTAAAAAATACAAAAACTTGTTATTTTATTATTATATCAGCATGTTTTAGGAAATAAAAGAATTTAAAATATTGACTCTTGAGTTACAATACACCCTAACAAGCAATCCATATGGTGAATTTTTTACCACTTCTATAGTTAGTTTATAAGAAGACAATTTAAAATGTTTACCATTCATCCTCAGTTCTAGAAAGATTCAAAACATTAGCAATTTGGTTAACAGATTCCATAAAAAATAATAAACTTAATATCATAGAAGTGACAAATACTTCATCATTCCCCAATTCGTTTTGATCATTGTATTCCATCATGCATGCCTCAACCAATCTATATGGATTACTGATAGTAGCACTGGTAATGGTAGAGAGAGGGGAGAACTATTCAGGCAAGTAGGTCTAGTGGTCCTTTTTGCCACTACCTGCCAGGAGGTAGGTGCTCAGTCCTAGACAGAGTGGGAATGTGTCAAGATTCATTTCTTTCTTTAATTGAAATTTTTGGCAGCTGAATTTAAACATGGCCATAAGAGCTTGGGAGACGATGAACGTTAGGGACGTCCTAAAACTGCAACTACTGACAAAAACATTGCCAAACTTCACCAAATGATGCTAGAAGACTGCCAAATTAAAGTGAGAGAGATAGCAGAGGTTATGAACATGTTAAGAGAAGTGTTTGTCACAAATAAATCAACATTTAAGAATGAGAAAGCTGTTTGCGCGTTGAGTGCTGCGTGTGCTCAAACGAGTGGCGCAGTTTAAGCGCCAATTTATTACTGTTGATGAAACTTGGATACACCATTATACATCCGAAACAAAAATACAGTCCAAAAAGTGGACTGCAAAGAGGGAACTGGCTCCAAAAAAAGCAAAAACTGTTTTTTGGGATAGTCATGGAGTTATTTTAATCAAATATCTTCAAAAAGGAAAAACTATTACAGGAGCATACTACGCATCAATACTTGACAAGCTGAAGACAGAACTTGCAGAAAAACAGCCAAATTTGCAGAAAAATAAAATCCTGTTTAACCAAGACAATGCAACTTCTCACACCTCAGCGGTTGCCATTGCAAAAATCCACAAATTAAGGTTTGAATTGCTTGACCGCAGATCTCACCAGATCTAGCACTAAGCAACTTTTGTTATTCCCTCATCTAAAAATTCCACTTGGAGGACAGAGATTTTCGTAAAATGAAGAGACAATCACCTTTGTAAACAATTATTTTGCAGAGATGGGAGCATCACTTGGAGAAGTGTGTAGAGTTACAAGGAGACTATGTTGAAAAAAAAAAAAAAAATTCAGAAAAAATGTCTTTTATTTTTGTTAGGTTGGAAACTTTTCAGACCACCTCGTATGAGGTCATCAAAAAGAAAAATAAATTAAATTACTTTTTATTTTGAAGAGAAAAGATTTGCCCGGTCGGGATTCGAACCCGAGTCCCCACTTTTCTAGCGTGGTGCCTTAGGCCACTAGTGCCTAAGGTGCCACTAGGCCACCGAGCTCGTATCCGAACCAAGTAAATCTTTTCTCTTCACTGATCCATACCCCCGGGCACTCGCAGTTGCGATGTACAAATCGGGGATGAATGTTCATTGAACATTACTGTTAACTGGATCTTGTTGACATACGTCAAATGTATTATAATTATGAGATAATTATTTGTTGTACAAATAAATACTACAAATAATTATCTCATAATTAAATTAAATTACGGATAAAAAAAAAAATTATAGTACAAGAACTACTTTAAACTACATTAACTTATCATATTTAGGTGGAGGAAGAATACATAGAACAATAATACTCACTTGTCAGGTTTTTCATATTCATCACAAATATCAACATACTGTTGGATATTGTGATTGGCAGATAACTCTAATGATCCAATATTTAACTGGATGTAATTGTGAAGAAATTCTTCAGCTAAATTACGAACTTCCTTCGGCCAGGTAGCAGACCACATCAATACTTGTCGATCGGGCTATCAAAGGATAATTCAAATTAAATTATCAATGAAATAAACATAAATAATGATATTATAAAATTAAATGTATACTTACACGTATTTGTTCTATTATTTTTCTAATTTGAGGTTCAAAACCCATGTCTAACATTCTATCTGCTTCATCTAATACTAAATACGTACATCTTTTCAGATTTGTTGTATTTTTTTCAAGAAAGTCTATAAGCCTTCCAGGAGTTGCAATTACAATTTCAACACCTCTTTCCAAATCTCTTGCCTTTCAAATGAAAAAAAAATAATATATATATATGAATGCCTGAGTTACCAATCAAATACATAAATAACTCAATATCGTTTGCTTATTACTATTTTTTCATACATCAGATAACGTATTAAATTAAACAGTTTTATCAATAGCCTGAATAAACTAACTTGAAATGTATTATGGGTACGCAGTATAAAGTTGTATTAATAATTAATAATAAAATGGCAAGATCAAAGAAGTATGGAGTATGAAGAGTTAAGCCCTAAATCCGTCTAGCGGGGTCCGAACCAGGCAGAATTAGGCAAACCTTTGGAATGGCCGCTGCCGATACTTAATAATATTTTGTCGACAAAAGTTTCCGACAGAGAAATCCTAAAGTGAGATTGTAGGGATAAGACTGTTTCATAGACGATTGGAGGTGAGCGAGTTGTTGCAGAGCAGATCTTAAGATAGACCGATAGTAAGGTTATTCTCAAGTTCTAGATATAGAATCGAAATATCAAAGAATGTATTATTACATTGATGGTAATAATTATTCCTTACCTTATTAATGCCACTAAATATAACAGAATTGGTTTACACGAGTTTGCTTAAAATCCAATAAAGGTAATAAGTGAGACATTATTTGATGGAGCTATGACAACATCAGGGATATATTTAATATTAATATAATATATGTTTTAAATACCCCAATAGCAACATAGCATTTATGACATCCCTTGAGTAAGATGTACTTTCAATTCATTAATTAAACAGTTCTCAGTAAAAAGTTTTTTTGTTGTCTCGTAAATTTTGTAATGAGTGGCATTACGATAATTATATTATACAAATTTAGTTTCTGATTTTCTAAATTATGGTTTTCTCTAATTTTTTTTTCTTTTTAATTTCAATAAGTTTGTGTTGTGTATCTTAGATTCAATAATGCTCTTGTGTTGGATAGCTTTTCGTGTACCAGTAATTTTTTTTTTTTTTTTTTTATTGATAAGTGCAGTATTTTTATTTTTCTAAAAATCCAAAATGGAGATGAACGAAGTATTTTTCAAACTGTTGCAATCACACCTTCAACAAATTAGTGATATGTACTAGTCAGATGATGAGAACCAGAGAAAACAGTTTTATAGAATAGAAAATAAATATTAAAGGTATGTAAGTTCGGATAGAAAGACAGAAACAGAAGATCTAGAAAAAAAAAAAAAAAAAAATACGAACAACTAGAAAATGAAATAGAAATCGCTACAGATGAATCTGAAAAAACTATATTTCCTATCACCTCAAAGGGTGTGAAGAAATTTCCAAAGACCCAGATCTCAATAGTAATATTAATCACAAATTAGGTGAACTTGAAGAAAACATAGTTGATAAAAGGGCTCAGGAAGAAACAATAAAAAACGATTCTCTCGTAGATGTAACAGTGCTTCATATCGAAGCAAAAAAAAAATATGAGATTTCAAGTAGAAAAGAATCATACAACTACATTGAATGCAAGCAATCTATAAAGCTACGTTCTCACAGGGCGTGGCACACTAGTGTGATCCACGCATTCGTGGAATTTCCTCTGTCTGAACGAGGTGGTGTGAGCTTGCCTCTGACGTCATCTAGAGAGAGGGAAGTCCACGACCGCTCACACTCGGTATCAAACCTGTTTCAATTTCAGGCGTGGACCACGCCAGTCGAGAGAGTTAGCAAGTGGTTTATTTAGAACAAAAATGGATAATATGTTGAAATATTCCAGGATCCGAACGATATTCCGCCATTGTTGTCCTAATAAGGATAGTGTTTTATTAATATTAAAATATTAAATGGTTTTTAAGTTATCTGATGGATATTCAGCCATTGTTGTCCTTAAGTATCCAGTTTCTGACCCAACAACGCTTTTTCTTCTGTTTTTTTATATGTGCACATGACTCTCTCAATCTTTTTGCCAACATATCGATAAAAACTGCACAACTTTCCACGAAAAGCTCCTCCATGGTTAGGTTTCAAGGGGCAAACTGAATCGTGGTCGTGTGAACGGTCCACGACTCTCGGCTAGTTCACTCTTCTTTCCCACTCCAGGCAAGCACCACGACCGAGAAAATGAAGGCGTGCCACGCTTTCGTCTTTTTGCCCCATGAGAACGTAGCTTTAGGGAAGAATTTAGTTTCAATGAAAATCCAAATAGTAATTTTATTGAAGAATTAGATTTCCAAGAGAAAGGGTGTGAAAATCCTGAAAATTATATACGATGTATTCAAATAGAAATGATGAAAAATATTCCTCTCATTGATGATATAGATATAACATAAGTGCCTCAGATTAAAGATAAGAAATATTTTTTAAAAGTTGTAAGCAAAATTTAAAGGTTTATTATAGGCTGGATTTATCAACTAGAGAACTTACATAATAGGAATTAGCCGAACATCACCATAAGTTACCTTATTTTACAAACAATGTTAATATTTTTCAAAAATTACAAACAAGAAGAAAGGGAATTGGAGTGAAGACAGAGAGTCTACTGAAATTATTTGTTCAATACACTATATGTAATCTGAAAATTAAACAATAATTGCCAAAGGAAATTAAATTAGTCAGGTACCTACCTGCCCTCCTTTTGGTGCACCACCAAAAATACAAGTATTTCGAACTGAAGTATGAGATCCAAAATCATTAGCAACTTGTTGAATTTGCTGAGCCAGCTCACGTGTGGGAGCTAAAATAAGAGCAATAGGACCATCCCTTGGCCTCAACCTTGGTTGATTATTGATATGAACTATAGCTGGAAGAATATACTGGAAAAATAAAGAATAAAATTAACATTAAACTCTTGCATGCCAACAGTAACCAAAAAAATTCACTGAACTCACAGCCAAAGTTTTACCAGAACCAGTCTGAGCAATTCCAACCATATCCCTCCCGCTTAGTGCTATTGGCCAACCTTGGGCTTGAATTGGTGTAGGTTCATCATAACCCTGTTTTCTAAAATCACAAAAAGTAGACGTAATTAAAAAATATGGTACACAAAAGATAAAGAATAAATAATAAAAGATAATGTTCTTTATTTTATCAATGACAATGGATTAAATGTTCATATAAACTTACCAGAACTGAACAACCAGGCTAAAGTTAACTTAAATGGACTTTAAAAGATTGGTATTAATGTTTTTTTTAACTAATGAATAAATTATAATGGGCTCCATGAAATGGACAGCTAAAAGTCCTAAATAGCATTTATAGCTATTAAGACAATTATCTCTACATTATTGAGGCAAAAATATATATTATACTAATATTATGTAAAAAAGCAATGGTGTGCTCATTTTATTGCATGAATAAATGATTTGGAGGAAATTCATACTAGGTTAACTGAACAGCAACATAGGTTTTTAAGAAAAAAAAGATGGGTAAAGTAAGATTGCAAGAATATTTTCAGTTGTTTAAAAAAAATTTAGAACTATTTATTTAATGATGTATATCTTAAATAAAACATGAAGAATATATGAGAACTAAGGATTTGATAAAAAGGCTGATTCAGATATGATTATTAAGAAATGGCCTGTAAATATGGCAAGATTTGAAAAGAGGAGTATTTACCAATTGCTCTATAAAAACACCATGGAAAGCAAGATAGACGTGGAATGAAATGACAAGATGATATAACAGATCTTAAGTTGTCTGGTTATATTAGTATATCTGCTAATGAACTAAATAGTTTTCGATAAATCTTCAAAAGAGAAACAGGCAGCATATTGAGGTATTGGAGGAGAACTATTTGTGGTTGAAGCATGATAATTGTATCAATAAGTCAGAAAACTTTAATTAAAAAAACAAGACGAATAAAACCAAATACTTAGTAACAAGAATATACCAACAGAAATATTATATCATATACATTATACAGCAAAAGGACTAATTAAAAATTGCTTACTTCACTTCATTCATAACATAGTCGGGAAAATTTACATCTTCAAATCGCATTATTGGTGGTGGGATTCTATCCCCCTTGATAGTAATTGATTTGCTTTCTCTAAATTTTTCAATATCATCTTCTGTTCTGTGATGTCGAAAAAAAAAAAAAATATTATTAACACAAAATTAAAATAATTGAAAGGTTGGGTGGATGAAGGGGTAATGTAACAAAATACAATTAATGTCTATAATTTTTTTTTTTTTTTTTTTTTTTTTACATTTTCCTTAAGAAGGAAAATGTTACACAGCCCCTTCATCTTTTTCTAGTTGTTTTGAAATATTCAGATTTTGCTACCTAATACTTCTGCACATAAATCCTTTATCCACCAAACCCTTCCAAATATTAGAGCACTATAATTGGTACATAAAAGTAATATAAAGGAACTGTCTTGAATTAAAACATCTTTGATAATAAGAATGAATTATTTATAAAATGAACATATTGCAATTTAATTCAAATACAATAAAAAATAAAATTATAAATAAAAAATACTTAGGTTTAACAGTGGACAAATAATTGACACACACTGAATATATTAACAAGAAAACAGATAAAGCTAAAAAACTTTTATACAAAATGTTCCCCGACTTCAATAAAAAATCTAAATTAAGCCCTAAAAATAAGCTTAGTCTATATAAAACAGTAATCCAAGCACAAATCATATGCTTTACTGGTATGGAGCTCAATTTGTTCCACTAACTATAATAAATTGGAAAGGGTCCAAAACATTTACATGAGGATCGTCAATGATTATCTTCGTTATACTAAAATATCAATAATGCTCCATGACCTAAATTTACTCCCTCTAAAAAAAAAAAAAAAAAAAAAACAAATTCAGAAAATTCCCTAGTAAAAGAAATTGGTAATTATGATAAAAAATTCCTCAAAAGATAAACGCACTCAACACCACACTAACTTCAGCCATAACCAAGTGTTATGAGTCAAATAACGCAAGATGTGATGTTGAGAATACTAGAAGCACCAAATGGTGGAACAAAGATCTTAGCAATCAAAGGAAAGCTCTGAGAAAGAAATTCAACATTGCTAAGAGAACTGGCAGATGGGAAGAGTACAGAGCACAATTGACAACCTACCATAAATCTGTCAGAAAAACGAAAAGACAGGCTTGGATCAAGTTTTGTCAAGAAGTTGAATCCACTGCAGAAGCAAGTAGGATCAACAAAATATTGTCCCAACAAACGCAGAAGGATAAGTTGGGCACTCTGTGGGACGGAGAGAGGTATACCATGAATAGCATGGAGACACTCGAAGTCCTAGCAAGGGCGCACTTTCCTGGTTGCGATGTAAAGCATAACCAAAGCTCATTCCCGGGTAATAACGAAACCCCTGATAGGGTGAGTTGGGATAGAGCAAATGAGATAATAACCGGCAATAGAATTGCATGGGCAATAAACAGCTTCTTACCATATAAAGCAGCTGGAGTAGATGGCATCTTCCCAGCATTGCTGCAGAAAGGGCTATCTGTACTCAAACCATACCTCCTAGAACTACTAAGAGGAAGCCTGGCACTTGGACACATACCAAACAAATGGAAGTTGGCCAAGGTCATTTATATACCTAAACCTGGGAAAGAGAATTATATCAATCCCAAAGCTTTTAGGCCCATATGTCTGACATCCTTCCTGATGAAAACCATGGAGAAGGTAGTGGACAGGCACATTAGGGACAATACGCTACTGCTGAGACCATTGCACCACTCGCAGTATGCTTACCAGGCAGGTAAATCCTGTGAGGTGGCCCTTCAACACCTAACATCCAAGATTGAAAAATCATTGGACCAAAAGGAAATAATGGCGGGCATCTTCATTGATATAGAAGGAGCCTTCGACAGAACCCCCCACTTGACAATAAAGAGAGCCCTGGAGGAGAAAAAGATTGACCCAATCATCCGCCAGTGGATATGCTCAATGTTGAAGGGGAGGATAATGTACTCCGAATTAGGAGATAATAAACTGTAGGCAAAGCCCACTGGTGGATGCCCACAAGGGGGGGTCCTATCGCCATTACTCTGGTGCATGGTGGTAGACTCCCTATTGAATAACATTAACAAAGCAGGGTTCTACACACAGGGATATGCGGACGATGTCGCTATCCTGGTGGGTGGCAAGCATCAGGCTGCCATATCGGACCTGCTTATTACATGCATGGGGATACTGACGGATTGGTGTGACAACAGGGGTCTGAACATCAATCCGAATAAAGCAGAACTATGCATCTTTACAAATCGCAAGAAGGTGGTCGTTAGACCACTGAAACTAAATGAAATCCAGATTAAGATTAGCACACAGGTTAAGCACCTGGGAGTCTATCTGGATAACAAACTAAAATGGGACAGACACATAGAATATGTGTCGTCCAAAACCTTAAGGAGTCTATGGGCCTGCAAAAGGGCAGTAGGCAAATCGTGGGGTATGAAATCAAAGGTAGTCCACTGGATTTACACTATGGTAATCAGACCCTCAATATTGTATGCCACTATGGTATGGTGGCACAAAGCGGGGCTGGAGAGATCTATAGCCCAACTAAACAAAGTACAGAGACTGGCATGTCTCCTAATCACAGGAGCCATAAGAACCACTCCAACTGCGGCAATGGAGGTTATACTAAACCTCAGGTCACTACAATTGGAGGTAGAAGCAAGAGCTATGCTCTCTATGTATAAACTTGTTAAGCAAGGATTGCTCTTTGAACCATCTAGAAGAGATGGGCATAAGAAGCTATTAAACAAAATGGAGGGAATAGAGGTGCTCAAAATGAACTCAGACCTCCAGATAAAGAAACACATTGAAATTACCTTCAATGTGGAAATAGCCATCGGGAAGCAACACCAAAAATGCAATGGCATCAACTGCTATACCGATGGCTCCCTAACCAAGAAAGGTTCAGGAGCAGGAATTTGGAGAGCAAGCGACAATAAGAGCACTTCTCTCCCCCTGGAGAAGTATACCTCGGTATTCCAGGCTGAGGTAATGGCAATCTGTTGCTGTGCACAACAACTAATAGAAGATAGAACACAGAACAGAACCATTAAGATTTACTCAGACAGTCAAGCTGCCCTGGGGGCTCTGAGGAATACTATAACCAGATCCAAGCTTGTCGAGGACTGCAAATTATACCTCAAAAGGCTAGCTGTTGAAAACAGAATCTGGATAGAATGGGTGAAAGGACACTTGAACATAACAGGTAATGAGAAGGCTGATGAACTGGCCAGACAAGGTTTGGACAGTATTCCTACTGCTCCCGAGCCTGTCTGTGGCATAGCCTGGAGCCTTGCGAAAAGTGAAATTGCAAGGCTCTATGACAGAATCGCCTCTCAAAACTGGCAAACAGAACAACTGAGACAGTCAAAACTGTTTCTGGGAGGGCACTGCAAGAAAAGAAGCACACAACTTCTTAATCTTGACAGAGCCAAGCTCAAATACCTGACAGAAATGTATACAGGGCATTGGAGATTAAATAAACATCTCTGCATAATGAAAATCAAGACCTCACCGATTTGCAGATTCTGCAATAGGGAGGATGAGACGCCTTACCACATTATATGCAAATGCGATATGCTGGCAAGGAGAAGATTTCTTCACTTTGGGGAAGAAATCATCCTAGATCCGAGTGTGGACAGACCCTAGACCCTATTAGCATTATAGGGTACATGAAAACACTAGGACTGTACTAACAATGGTACAGGATAAACGGCATAGGCACAATGAGCCATAGGGCTGAGGTGCCACTAAAGCCGGAAAAAAAAAAAAAAAAAAAAAAACGCACAAAAGAACTAAACTCTTACCATAAACTATACTCTTAAGATAAATCTCCCAACAAATCATTAATTAGAACTGCTATATATATATATATATATATATATATATATATATATATATATATATATATATATATATATATATATATATATATATATATATATATATATATATATATATATATATATATATATATATATGGTCATTATTATTGTTTTGTATTTAACTACTAATTTGTATTTAATTCTTATTCTATATTTTATTTTATTATGCATTTATTTTATTTTTTTTCCCCCCTTATTTTTCCTACTGTTCACAGATAAACTTTAAAGAGTAAAACTATTTACTAAACTATAAAACTATGTTAATCTTGTAGAGGACTTTAGACTGGCACATGTATACTAAATATTTTGTAATTGTAAATTGTCAATTAAGCCTTATTATTATTATTAAAAAAAAAAAAATTATAAAACATATAATAGCAAAATTATTTCATGGATATAAATATTTGTACTAGTTGTAATACAATTTTTATTATTAATTATCTATAATCTAGGCTTGAAAATGTGGCATAAGCCAAGAAACATAGCCCATTTGTAATGTTTTGGATAAAATAAATTATATTCAGGAGATAATTTTGCTAATACATTTCTTATTTCATAAATCTCCTTGTCATTCGATATATCAGAAAGAAAAATATTTAATAGACAATTATATTAAATAAATTACAAATAACAATGCTTTAAAATGAAATGTAAGCTAAACAAGATTATCTTTGGAGACAGTAAAAAGTTCCATTAACGTTGACCAGGTTATTCCAAAATGTTGTGCCACACCCTCCCCTCCCTCAATTCATTATTGAAATGCAGCTGAGCAATGAACCAGAAGTAAATTTATTCTTTTATTCTTTTAACTGCAATGGACATAAATTCTACTGAACTATCAACGACTAAGTTGAACAATTGAGATTAGATGAATTATTAATTGCATGGATGTAGACATGCAGAAAAACAGTTTAAATAATAGACTGAAACTTCAGTAGAAACTCAATAAATAGATTGGCCAAATGGTGTGGAAAAGGAATCTGCATTGATTGAATTGATTAAGCAGAAATATATTAATTATTTAATATTTAAAAATAATCCTTGGAGACTCAATAGATGAGCGAGGGTAGCAGCACGCTGAGTACTGCAGGTCATGGGTTCAAATCCCACTTGGGCAGGTAAAAACTTTTTTCCTTGCTGAACCACAAAATGAATGAACAAACCTTCCCACCCTGACTAGTATAGGATAGTAGGCAGTAGAATAACCCTTTCTTCCTGCCCTAGTTGGTGTACATAAGGATGTTAATTCCCAATAAACTACAAAACAATTCCAATGCTACCAGTGGGTTGTTACCTTACAAGTCAGGGCAATTACTCAGTTTCACAAATTTATCAGTAATGACATATAATAAATTAATACTAAATGAAGCACAGAGGATTATTATAAACAGTGGAAGAAATAAGACATGAGTGTAACAAACCTTGGGAAATAGGTTGAAACATATGTTTCAACTTTTAGAAATAAAAATAAATGATAATGAGTGATAAATCAATATTATCTTCTCAATAATAATAATAATGACTAGAGGGGATTACTAATAACAGAGGTGGAATAAGTAAGATATAAGTGTAAAATTGCAATGGACGCATATCCACTGAAAAGAACCCTTAGAAAATTGTAAACTTCTAGACCGAGCTTATTTCTAAAGCTGAAATCTGCCTCAAGCAGCAAAGAATCCATTGCTTACATAACATATATATTACACAGTCGAACCTGGATAAGTGGTACAAAACTCTTGTTCCCATAATTTTTTCCTTAAATACTCTTTTAGCTGGAATGCTTTTACCTCTATAAGTGTAATCAATTTTTGTGAAAATTGCCTCTGTAAATAGGATAATTTTTGTAATAACCTCTATAAATGGAATTCGCATTATTACTAAGACTACGTGAAGGGTTAGATGGGTTTCTTTCGTTTTTATTGCTCCCTAAATTGTTAAGATTAAGCACATTGATATTCCACTCTAACTTACTGTTGCTAAACTTTGTTTTCCCCCGGCCAGTTGATGAGTTAAGCCCATCCTGTCAACATATCGCGGAATCAAAAATCTTTTTCAATTAGAAAATTACGTTTTGTTTGTGAATTTGAAAGTAGAAAGTCAAGGAATGAGATCGCAAAAAAGTTTGGTGTGCTGAAATCAACATTGTGCCGGATTTTGAAATTTAAAAATGTCTCCTAACTGTGGCATTGCCTAAGTAAAAATACACCAATTGGTGGGACGTTCATAAAACAAATGCCCAGTATTTTGCAAAAATAATAGTTTTTACAATTATAACTATTACAAGTTGTTCGAAAACCTCTTTTAGTGGTACATGCAACCTAAATGACCTGGATAAGTGAAACCTTGTTTAAGTTGAATACTTCTTTGAGTGGAATTGAAATCTTGTCACCAAGAGATTCCACTTATCCAGGTTCAACTGTATATCCGATTAACATTGAAACCAATAAAACATAAGTAACAATTGTTTAATCTCGAAAACAAAGACAATGAGGTCTACCTGACAATGACTGAAAATTGTGTTTTACAAATAAATCAATATATTTAGTAGGATTATTGAAGATATTCAATTTTGGGTCATCGATTCTCAATATTGATTCTTTTCTCAAGGATCAGTGGAATCGAGAATTGACACATCACTGATATAAATCCAATGACTTTTTCATATTCTTTAATGGGAATAAACCCAGTACCAGTATCTTATCCCGATCTCTACTAGAAATACCTTTTTCTCAATAATCCCCTAGATTTATTTTGTTTTCATAACTCCTTTTGGAGAAGTAAAGTTTGTCTCCTAAATTCCAATAAACATAATGGTACTCTCATGGCTAATAACAAAATTAAGGAGGCAATTAGAGCATAGAAGCAGAGGTTACACAAGAATTTGACCAAGTAGAAACATACAGAGATAGATGGACTATGTTAGTAAATAAAAGAAATCTTGTAATAAAAACTGAAGAAAATGAGAAAACTAATAATTCAATTAGTTCTGAATCTGTTTCTGCTGCAGGTTATAAGTATTATAAGTACCCAAAATTAAAGTTTGTTTCTTTTAACGGTGACATAAAGCAATGGCTTAATTTTTGGTCTCAATTTAAAAAGATTCATGAAAATCTTGATATGGATTCAGATTTAAAATTCCATTATTTAGTTCAAGCAACAGTCGAAGGCTCACCTGCTAGGGCGCTAATCTCTAGTTTTCCAGTGTGGAGAAAATTATAACGCCATAGAACTGATGAAACAAAGATTTGGTAGGGATGACCTGCTAATTGAGATGTACGTCAGGGAGTTATTATCTTTAGTTTTACAAAACACTTCCTGTAAGGTCAATTCGTTAAGTTC
Organism: Euschistus heros; assembly: GCA_003667255.2. Classification (NCBI taxonomy): domain Eukaryota; kingdom Metazoa; phylum Arthropoda; class Insecta; order Hemiptera; family Pentatomidae; genus Euschistus; species Euschistus heros. Next base: position 6,767,285 of record RCWM02000004.1, read on the forward strand.
ACTCTACAACCGGTTGCAAACACAGTTGAGAGCTCTGTCTACCCTAGGTATGACAACTGATAAGTACGCATGCATGTTACTTCCTTTGGTCGAATCTTCACTTCCAGAAGATATTTTGAGAGAGTGGGAAAGAAAGAGAGTTAGGGGTAATGCTGAAGAACCTATGAATGAGTTGTTGGAATTTCTACGAAAAGAGGTAGAAAGTGAAGAAAGGATAACTTTGGCTAAAACTGGTTTAACCAGTGAAATTAAACCTGCCTCTAAAGAGAAGAAGAAAAATCTGATAGAAGAAAATAAACCTTATATAGCGACTGCGACTGACCTAATAAACGTAAAGTCTCAGCCGAAAAAGTGTTGCATATTCTGTGAAGGCAGGCAACATATGAGTGAAAATTGTTTCAAGGCACAAGCACTTAGTCTGCCCGAATTACAAGAAAGTGTTAAATCAAAGGGCCATTGTTTCAGGTGCCTCAGAAAAGGACATTTAGCCGCAAAATGTAAAGCTGTACTGAGATACATCATTTGCGGAAGTAAACATTTACCACTATTATGTCCGAATTGTAACAAAACTGTAAGGAACTCTTTAAATAATGAAGGCGTAGAACGAGTTGATCACATTAAACAAAATTTAGCTAACACTAACTTTACTAGTGTTTTAATGCAAACCCTTTGTGTAACATTGATAGGCAATGTTGAAAAAAATGTTTGAGTTCTGATAGATACCGGGTCTCAACAGTCTTATATTACAAAGAATATGGCTAGGAAATTGGGGTACCCAGAAATTCGACAAGAAACTCTTGTGCATGCATTATTTGGTGGCGTTAGTTCTGAAAATAAAAAGCATTCTTGCTATAAAGTTAGAGTTTGGAGGACTGATAAAAATTATGGTTGTAATTTTGAGGTATTAGACTCAGAAGTAATTTGCAATTCTGTTCCTGTAGCACATAGTGGTCCCTGGGTTCAAGAATTAAAAAATAAGGGAATTATACTATCGGATGTGTCTGAAGGGCCAATTGATCTGTTAATCGGAGCCGATATAGCAGGCAAAATTATAACAGGGAGAAAAGTAGAATTACAATCCGGTTTAGTTGCGATTGAGACAAAACTAGGCTGGACTATCATCGGTAAAACCTCAGAATATGACAACAAATTAGTTAAAAATAGTGTTTTCAATGTAACTAATAATTTATTTTGCAGTGATGAGTCTGTCACTTAACTATTGGGGTTAGATACTATTGGTTTAAGTGATCCAGCCCAATCAAAAACTATCGAAGAAGTACCCACAGAAAACTGGGATGTTGGCCATTATTTACCGCTTCGTCCGGTATTTGAGGAAAATAGCTCAACCAAAATCCGTCCAGTGTTTGACGCTTCGGCTTATGAAAAAGGTGGGCCCTCATTGAACCAATGTGTAGAAAAGGGTCAAAACTTAATCGAATTAATACCATCCATTCTTCTTCGTTTCAGGCTACAAAAAATAGGAGTAATAGCAGACATCAAGAAGGCGTTCTTGCAGATATCCGTTCGTAAAGAAAAAAGGGATTTCTTGTGTTTTTTTCATATTGCCCCAGATGGAAAAACATTAATATATCGACACACACGATTCATATTTGTTGTTTCAAGTAGCCCATTTCTCCTAAAGGCAGTAATGGATTTTCATCTGGAGCAGTGTGAGGAAAGAGTAAGAAACGGAACTGCATGCTATCAGGAAAACATCGTAAGTCAATTACGAAGATCTTTCTACGTTGACAATTGTGTAACGTCCATTGTTGACGAACAGAAGTTACAACAATCCACATCTATTCTTAAAGAAACTAGATTTGAGTTAAGAGGGTGGGAGTGGACAGACCCATTATCCACCTGTATTGATAACAACGCAGGAGTACTTGGGCTAATTTGGGATCACAAGAGGGACAGATTGAAATTAAATACTAATTCGATAAAAGTTCCAGATCGTGTGACTCGGAGGAATTTCCTCTCCGCAGCACAATAATTATTTGATCCAATAGGATTCTGCTTACCTGCAGCGTTGATACCTAAATTACTAATACAGAAGACCTGGGTAAAAGGTGGAGGCTGGGATGAAGAAATCAAGAAAAAGTTTTTGAAATGGATGGAAGAAGTACAGTTTTTGAACTTTAATGTTAGTTTATATTTGGATAAAGGGTTGAGAAATATTCTCCGCATCTTTCTCAAGGTGGGAGTATGTTGTGTATTTTCGATGTGAAATCGATTATTTTGTAAATCACTATTGTGTTTATCGATGACAGGTTACATCTGTAACATCTCTGTTTTTTTTAAGTGCTGTAATTAATCACATGTTATACTACATAGTAAAACTTGTTCTGTGACTAAAAGGCCTTTGTTAATTTATTGTATAGTTTTAAATTTATTTAATTCATTTCCTTCTCCCCGTTAATTTAACAAAACAGCCTTGTCTTAAAAATTACTTCTTGTTGTTTTGACTATTATCATAAAGATAATTATTTCTTACCCATAATTTAAGGATATGAAATAAACATACTATTTTACAATTTCAGGAAATGAAATAAACAAGCTATTTCATAATTTCAGGATATGAATAAACAAACTATTATCATAACATAAGGGGAAGGTTGTGGTAAAGATATAAAATGGATGTGAAACTCAGAAGTGAAGGTGCAAATTGATTTCATAGAGCTTTGCAGGTCTGATGAAGTCGGCCTTGAATAATAGTACCACATAGCCCAACTGATTTTGATTGGAATACCTGATTTCTTATTACTGAATAATAAAATTTTAATTCAATGTGTCATATAGTCTTGCATGCGAGAGAAACTTGGAATAATTTAGAATATTTTAAAAGCTAATCAAATGTTACAACTAATTCCAAAATTAGCTCATTATAATAATATGTCGGTTAACTCACAAAACAATTATATTGTCATAAACGTAAGACAGAATAAGGTTTCAGTATCTTAGAATTGAAAATAAATGTTTTTTTTTTTAAACTAGATCAATTTAGCACCTTTTGAGTTTCTAATATTTCACTCACAATATAATCGTATAATCAAGATATATATTGAAATAGTCATCATTCATATTCTGGTTATCATTTTATAATTAAAATGACTGGGACTTAAGTATTGTATGTGTGCAAGGTTAGAACTTCCTGATAAGGTATTTCGCAGAGGCAGAACTACTAAAGTAAAGGGGTACCCTAGGGTTGTTTTATTCTAAAACTGAATGCATTTAAACAATTAGTTAAGGAAAATATAACCTGTTTAAGACATTTGGATGAGGAACATAAAAATCTTTCTTGAATGGCTCCAAATTAGCCATGTTCCAACTAGGTTTTCTTAGCCGACCACCAGGTTGTTTGCCCTTTAGACTTCCAAAACCATCTCTGCGATCAAATCCACCACGTCCAAAATCTCTGCCTCCGCGGCCTCCACTTCCAGCGCCTCTTCCACCCCGGCCTCCTCTGGCACCACCTCTTCTACCATCTCGTCCACCCATTTCAGACTAAAGGAATCTAGAAACAATTATATGCATATCAACAATCTAAAATACCGCAATCAACTCAGGGCAGCATATGGGTTTATTGATCAACACTAAATCCTCCGAACTAATAAATTCATCGAAGCTGGAAAACTTTTTAAAGTACAGTGTTTACCTTAATACTGAAAAGTACGAGAACGAAAATATCCTGATATTCTTTCAGTCCGGCAATTTTCTTAACGTTAAAGTACTGCTAAGACTTAACACGAAAAACAACTCAAGTTAACAAGTAAGGGAAAATGGCGTTAAAAAGAGATCAAATTTAATAACAGTCTCTTACAGATGGCAGCACTAGATACCCTGATAAATATTGGTTTTAATTTTCATTTCAGGAAATAGTATTAACTGAATTTTTACATTTAATGAAATTATATGATTTTATATCATTCTCATAAAATTTTAAAAATAATGGAGGCTAGTCTTTTATTTCTATTTCTATTCAATGTTCATAACCAGTTCCAATGAAGCCGATATAAACGAGGAGCGTCTCCATTTTCTCACTCTGTGAGTAAAGGGCTCCTCGAGTTGAAGATATCATTTTCGACTCGAAATCTTCCCCATATTGTACGAAAAGGTAAGAAAATCGTGGAAGTTTGATTATAATCGGCCCAAGTGCAAATTCGTGAGTTTTAATACTGTGTTTAGTGTGAGGGTTAGGGAAGTCATAATGTTTCATTGTCTAGTTTTTACAGGTATGAAGACTCCGGTATTCCATTGTTATTGTGTAGTGATTAAAAGTATTTTAAAAACCACTAGTAAAAGTTTTGTTTAGTAAACCCGCGAGTTCTCATTATGCCGAGTCGTGGCAGTTTGAAAAAAGTTAAGTGTAAATTCCGAATGTGGAATGTGGTGTTAATCTGTTTTCAACTTTTACTGCGAGTTTAAGGTAAGGAACCGTTGAAAACATACGAAACACATTTATGTGACATCAACCGTACCCCCAAATTAATTATTTTTTTTTTATTGGTGATATTGGGGAGTATTTAATTTTCTGTTAAATTTATATTCACTTCATAACTTATTTGTTTCAATGCCTTAACTTTTAAATCTTTCACATCTTAATCAATTTTTACTGTGGATTAATTTTTAATTTTTTTTTAGTGTATTTTAATTCAATTGTTTTCAGGTAACAAACCGAGACCAAATGGACTCGGACAGTTCTCAAGATGGTGATGACCGCCAAAATGGTTGTAGGAGAAGGGATTGGGAGAACCGTCAAAATAGTGATGTTTCTGATGATGAAAATTTTTCTCGTGGAGCGAAATCTATTGATTCACCTCCTGAATCTCCACCTAGAGGTGGAGGGAATTTAGATTCACCACCTGCATCCCCTGCACAAGGAGTGGAATCACCTCATTCTGTGTATTCTGGTAGTAGGAGTGGAGGTAGTAGTGGTGAGGGTACGCCAGACTATCCACAAAGCCCAGATTCACCTCCTCCTAAATCTCCTGCTAGTCCAGAGAGAACAGACAGTAGAAGCCGACTTACTGAAAGAGATGACAGCACCAGCCCTGATAGAGGTAACAGTAGAATTAGTGAAAGAGAGGAAAGTTCAAGCCCTGTTCCTGGCAGTGGTCGCTCTGGAGTGAGGAATGAAAGTCCAAGTTCTGACAGAGGTAACAGTCAGGGATCATACCGTGAAAGAAGTGATAGTCCTGATAAACACAATGTTAGATCAAGGGACAGGGATGTAAGCCTTAGCCCAGAAAAAGATAATAGGCACTCTATAGAAAGAGATGACAGTCAGAGCCCAGAAAGGAGAATTAGACATTCAAGTGGTAGAGGAAGAAGTGTTAGTCCTAATAGAGATTACAGTAGAAATCCTAGTAGTAAAACAAAAGAATCTGTTGAAAAATATGGTGAACGGAGTTTCAGTCAAAGCCCTAATGGTACTTATTCATCTCTCAGAAGTGCTAGGTTTGCCAGTCCTGAGAGTGGTGATAGCCCAAGAAGAGTGTATCATCAAAAAGATAGTCATCGTAGTAGTGTTAAGAATCGAAATCGTAGTCAAGAGCCCGATATAAAATACAGTTCTAGTCCATCAAGACAAGATAATCACGACAAAAAAAGTAAAAGTGTTAAATCAAAAAGTCCTGATAGTCACACTACCTCATATAGAAATGAAAACTCTCAGGAATGGCCAGCAAGTCCTCCAACAGCAGATTCAACGAGCAACAAAGGAAGTCCCAACAGGAATAAAATTGCAAGTCCTAGTAGTGTTGGTAGCTCAAGCCCAGTAGCTAAGAAAAGTAAGTATGAATCAAGAGATGACAGTCCAGGCAGCCATGCTCTGAGCATAAGTAGCCGTGACAGTAGTCCTGCAAATGAAGATAGGAACTTTCATAGTATTAGAAATCATGTTAGAAATAAAAGCTCAGTAGATAGAAGCAATATATCCTCTCCAGAAAGGAACCTGAAGAAAGGTCGTCTTCATAAAGATCTTAGTGTTAGAAGTAAGCACAACCGTGACAAACGCAGAAGTCCAAATTATAAACATGTTAGTCCTAAAAGACATTCTGATTCTGATGGTAGAAGTAATATCTCTTCTGACTCTTCTATTGGTTCACCTTCTCCTAAATCTAGGAGTCCCGAGCCCAAGCGTGGGAATAAGACTGATAAAATAGAGATCAAAAGTCATGGGGAAGATCTTTCTGATGTATCAGATATTGAGAGTATTGGTTCTGATGATGAGCAGAAAGCTAAGGAAGTGAAAAAGGTAAGGGATATTTATTATTATAGTTTAATTTTAGTAAACATTGTTCATTTTTATGCACATCTGGATATTAGTAATTACTTTTTATTTACTAGTTACTCTCATATTATGTGGAGAAGTTAAATTTTATAATTACAGAAAAAATATTTTTACCTTTTACCTTTAAAGAAAATATTTATGTATTTCTCTGGTGGTTAGGAAAAAGTTTAAAATCCTGAATTAGGCCTCTGAATTTATTTCTCACTAGTAGCATCATCATAAAAAATATTGTGGATTCTCCTTACTTAGATTAGTACACATCAATAAGGGAAATCATTCTAGTGTTATCCACTTTTAAAATTATTTTGAATTAGCACAGCGGAGCTTAACACAATCTCTGAGCTATAAAATATACCTATTCTCCTAAACTTATTTAGAAGGTACCAGGTTTTGATGTTTTATTTTTTTTTATTCTCTCCATTTTAGTGGTCTTATTGGAATTTGTATCTATAATTGATACACTCCTCACTTTTCAGTTCATTCATTAAAATAATTTGTATGTCCTAAGAGTAGGGGGTAATTGTACTTATTTTCTGGTACCTTTTCGCAGCGTAGTTATGATGATTTGAAAGCAATGTAGAAATGTTTGTTAATTTATCCATTAAGTTTTCTTTTATGAATATGAAGATTTATGAATTTATTATTTATGACAACTTAAAAAGGGTCTTGAAGAAAGGGAAAACAAAAATCATCTAAGTTATTAATTTAATGTATCTAAATCAATCTGTTTTTTTGTTTTTTTTTGTTTTTTTTGTCATTTAATGATGATTCACTCAAATAAAAGAAAAAGAAAATGAATGAAAATTGAACTGTAATGGATTTCAAATAATAATTTTTTTAAATCCCCCAAAAAACATTTAAAAGAGATACCTAATGTCAAGTGCAGCATTTAAATTATATCAGACATTTCTCTCCTTTTCTGTTTTTATTGTTCTTGTTTTCCCTTTAGCTCAGATTTATTACGAAAAAGAAATATTAATGAACTAAGTGTTTAATAATAAGGCAAAAACAACATAAAAGTGGAAAGTACGATTTATTATTATTTTAAAAGTTATTCTATTAATATTCCTTTGTTTTACCTTAAGTATTAAAAATATATAAACATGTGATAATAATCAGCGTCCTTCATCTTTAAATTATTTTAAGATGCTTTTGAATCTGACTATTAATATGTAATTAAGAGGCTCGAATACATTTCCTCTTATGATATTTCTATAGAGGTTCATATCTGGAATTTCTTGAGCATGTTTAACATGCTTAGCTCAATCTTTTGCAGTTATCATTTCTTTTTCTTCCTCTGTCAGTCATTCTGACATTCTGAAATTATTTTCCTTATCAGCTTGATGGGATTGTAGTGAAAGTGATAGGGAAGTAACCAACCATATAACTTCATGCCTGTTTAGTCATTCTATCTCTTCAAGCTTATAATCTTGTTTATTTTTAAACATCCAAAAAGAGGCGAGTAGTTCAACAATTGTTAGGTTAAATTAAACTGAATATTTCTATGTTGTAGATATACCAGTTAAAACATGAAACTTTTTCAAGTAACATACAATAGTATGGCTAAGTGCCTATTATTTCATTTCATTTACCTTGTATGTCGTATTATATTAAGACCCATTAGCTTTAAAGTACCCATTTTTCTGCACATGTACCCATTTCCCCATTTTTCTGTAAAATCTCATTATTTGATTGTATTTTCAGATTAATATCTTATTAGTATATCTTAATTTTTAATATTTTTTTTAATTAATGTATACACATATTAAACTTTAAAATTTGCTGTTAAATAAATATGTAGATATAAGTAAATTAAGGACCAATAAGAGACGATTATCAGTTTTGTGAGAACAATACACACTAAACTTCCAATGAATTCATTGTTAGCGACAATGCTCGAAGTAGTGGTTTCGGCACAAGCATTGATTGCACTGGCAGCAGTGGTGGAAGAGTTGGTTTGTGTTTGTTACATAAACAATGATGGTGAAGAATATTTTTCTTTTCGAAAACTTTTCCATTTAGCTGATCATCAGCTGTTTATAATTTAAGTACAAAAAAAAAAGAAATTAATTTATATTATAAAATTTAATCCTGAACACTCATATCGTAAACTTTGGAATTGTTTACCTCTGTTTGTTACTGTGAACTATATGAATCGAATATTGAATGTTACTATTTATTCTCTTGTTAGTTCAAAATATAAACAAGATCTTGGCATCATTAACATTATGGTAAAGTGTTGGCAATATAATACAAACTTCATCTCCTTGGTTAGCAGCATTGATATTGCAAAATAAATTGAATATTGCTTAAATCTTTAACCAGTTTTATACCAACCATTTTTTCTGCAATCATTGGTATTATGGTGATTGTCTTTGATTATTATTGATAGCAACATATAATGGAGCATTGCAGCTATGATGTAGGTTTCTTACTGCTAAATTAATCTTATTGTAATTCACAATAATTTTATAAGGATGTAATATATTTATTATCTCATTAGATTGAAAAAGAGAAAGAAGAAAAAGAGAAAAAAAATGGTATAAATCTTGAAGAAGCTGAACAGCTTGACTTCGAAGCAGAAGAAAGTGATTCCCCATCAAAGAAGAAAGACAAGGATGCAGAAACAGAAGAAGGTGAAGTCAAGGAACTAGAAGAAGGAGAATTGTCTGACGAAGGAGAAGTTAGGCCAGAAGAAACTGAGCCTAGGCCAGTTTGTCGTTTTTTTTCCCGAGGGCAGTGCACGTGGGGCTCAAGCTGCAGGTATGTATATAATAAATTCATATTTTATCAATTAACTGCTTTTATTTAATCTGCTGTAGAAAATGTACATAAATGTGAGCGTATAAATGGTTTATATTTATATACCCTTATATATACTTAAAAACAAAATATCATATTTTGTAAATGTTTTAATGTGCAGTAGAATAATAACTTCTTGAGCTTGTGCATGATATATCTTAACAGCTTTTTATTTCCATTTACTAATCAAGTTTTGCATTTAGCATCTTGCTTTGCTTATTCCTTGCAGTGGAAAAAAGAATTTTCTTTCCATGTTAATTTTTCTTAAAGTGGCATCATTACATCGATTAATTATTTTTTAAGGATTTGTTAATATTTAAATTATGCCACTTGAAATTATAAAAGAAAAAATTTATTTACTTTTCTGTGATGTACAGACCTAGACCCACGCATTATTAATAAAGAAATCCTAGGCTTGAGTGTCAATGAAAAATATCAAAAAATTGCTTCTGTCCTTAGTGTAAGTTGCTATTACAATTATTAATGAAATGGCTATCATTTATTGCATAATTACTAATAATTTTATTCAATAATTATTTATTTATCTCGTAAAATTCTTTATTCTAAAAGTTATTACGGTGTTTTAATAATTTATAATTGGGGTTATACATTTCTATAGTCATTGAATAATGTAGATGAAAGAAAATTTACATACAACATTTAAGAGGATTTAAATGTTTTGAATTTATTGCTTTCTCTGAAATTACAAAAAATATTTACATTTTTACTCCTGTTGCTTTTGCATTTCGTCTATATGCTGCAAGATGGGTAGGATAACTTTTCGGTTCAATATCATCTAGTATCAATTTTGGAAATAGTGACTTTCAAAATTAAAACTTTTTTTTTTTTCTTTTACTGAGCAAGTTAGTACCAACTCAAGCTCTCCAGTGCTAATCAAATTAAAAACTCGGGGAAAAAAAAGGGGACTCACATATTTTTTTAAAAAATTTTAATCATAATATTAATTATAATAAGTATTTATTTTTATGTAAACCAAATTGAACGATATTAAAAATTTGAAGGATGTATTAAATTATTTAAATGAGATGTAATAAAAATCAACCAAACATTACAAAATCGTTTAATTAAAATTTATTAATTATTTCTAGGTTTAACCCTTTAATTACCTCCTGGCATCATCCCCTTGCTAGAGACTGTCTAATTAAATGAACCAATCATATTTTTTTTGTATTAAATCCATTGTTAATCTTTCCACTTAGTTGTTATAAAAGGTAAACAAATAGTGTATAAGAGTGTCCAGTTCTTGGTCCTTTTATTTTTATTCTTTTTTGTCCTTCAATATATTATGAATGTAAATGTATGAATTAAAGTACATAAAAACAATAAGTGATAGCCTATTTTATGCATATTTGTAAAAATTTATGCTGTTTGAATATTATATAATAAGCACCTCCATTTTGTGTTTGCGCAGTGGGTCTAGTTCTTTACAGTAAGAAAGAGAATCGCCAAGCTAGGTAGATAGAAAAAGGTGTTTGTTGCATGTGCCAGCTTTCGACACCCGGAAGCATTGCTTCCTCCTATACGGCCAAGGTTTCCTAGACCTTTCCTCAGTATCCGTGGCCGGGGTCATCATTTTCCTTTCCGGACCTTCAATCCCAGGTAAGGTTTTTTTTAAATTTATTTATTTTATTTGTTTTATTGAAACATAAGCAAATAATGATGTGAAACATCATCTAGGTAATAAAGTTTTCTGTTTCTCTATCTGTTCGGGTGTGGTGGATTTGAAGATACCTTGATTGAAAATGACAGCCTTTTTACTAATTTTTTTTTAAATTTTTTATTTGTAATACCCTTTTACTAATCAGTAATATGAGGTACATTTAGGGGAAAAAAAACATGAAAGAATTTCCATATATATAGAAAGGAATAACTTCTTTCTCACAGTTTGAGGTTATAACTATATGTTACTCAAACCTTCAAAATCTTAATTGCTAAGGGATAGCATGTAGAGTAATTATAAGAATCTACACCGATTGTCTAGCTTTAAGTCAGTGCTTTGAGCAGTTGTACTATTCTCAAAATGGTGAAAGATTGGAAAATGCCCTTGATAGTCTTTCTATACTTCACTATGTTTCTGTTAAATGAGTTGCTTGGTAAGCAAATACCATTTAAAACAAATGGCAGTAAACAAACCGTCCAAAGATACAAAAAAAAAAAAGTCCTCTTGATTTAGAGTTCTTTGAAAAAAATTAGCCTTAGTTATGCTTAGGTGATCAAATTTATGTTTCTTTCTTAAAAAAAATAATAAAAAGTTTTATCCATTCAGACCCTGTCGAATATTTGGAAAAACAATTTTCTGTTTTTACCCTATAACTTCTTTTCTTAGTATTTTGCGAAGAAGCTTATTCTTATATTTTTTGTAAAATGTCTACATTTTAAGGGGAAAATAACACTTAAGTGTTAAATAGTTAACAGGAGATAGTGCTTTGAAGTAATAGTCATGTAACTTGGTGGTTGTTTCTTCTGAAAGCTAAAAAATTTAATAGTAAAATCTTTAGAGTTTATAGAATAGTTAAAGATATCAATTAGCTTAGATAATCAAAATAGTAGAAAATTTTATATTTTAGAAAGAAGATAAGAATACACATCTTCACATAAGGTAGAAGATTAAAGTTAAAGAACGAGAACCTAAAAAAAGTTTAAAAATTTATATTTTAACTACTGACCATTTGTATCATACTCTAGAATTTCACAAAGTTTCGACCTTTTATTAGGTTGAGTACTTCATGTAGAAGTACTTTCTGTCTAGACTTTGTTCTTTAGTGAAGTTATGTTTACTCTTAAGTAATACAATCTCATTAAACATTATTACATATACTTCTCCTGATACTATTAATCAAAGAGTTATTAAAATGTGAAGCTTAGTGAATGAAGATGAAACATCAGAAAAAATTAACAAAAATTTATTGATCCAAGAACCACCTGGGTGGAAGATTTTACTCAAATCATTTAATTCCCTCTAATATCAGTTAATTATCAACTTTATGACATTTAATTCCCTCTAATATCAGTTAATTATCAACTTTATGACAGGTCGTTTTATCAGGGCTACAAAGCAAAAAATCTTTTGTATATTTGGTTTGATTTTAGCAATAGAGGTGAAATGTGCTGCTGCTGTTTGTTTAATCTTAATTAATATGGTTTTATGATTTACTGGCCTTATAATGCCTTGGCTGGATTCTCATGTTTAAGTAAGTCATTTAATTCTATTTCAGAGACTGCTCTGTCGCTGTTTTTTTATTTATTTTTTATGCCTGATTCCGAAATGACTTTGCATGAAAAACCAATGTTTATCTTTTTACATTAATCTTAAACTTTTTTGAGGTTGAGGTTTTGAATTTTATTTTTATATTTGTATTAATTTGAACCGAAAACTTACTAATATTTTATGTATATGCTGAAATTTTGTTGATGTTGATTTTGGTGCTTTTGTGTTTTTTAAAGCATGCTTTGTATTTGTGTATTTTTCTTGTTTAAAATATAGACATTAATTAATTATAAAAAATTAACATATCTTATAGTTTCCTAAGAAATAATTCATTGATAATAGGTGTTTCACGCCTAAACTTTATGGCTTTAGCAATTTTAAAATTAATTATGACTCACTGATCTATTTTTTGTTGCTCCTGTTTAAATTTTTTATGAATCAAGAAATGAGAGAGGCACATCTTTATTCTTTCATCTTTCATTATATCTGTGAAAAACATTTTTCCGTTCTATGAGTATTACTTGTTTAGGTTTGTGCATCCTGGAGTGACAGATAAAGGAAACTACACAATGTTTGACATGGTGCGACCTCTTGTGCCTATGAATAGCGGGCCTCCTCCTCCACACATATATCCTCCTATTGATTGCTACAGGCCTCCTATAGAAAGACCTCCGATAGTAAATGTAAATAACCATTTATTTATTTTAAAATTATAACTAAGCAGTCTCCTAATTGGTTAAAATCTATAAATCTTGTAAAAAAAAATTGTATTGCTTATTTTTATTCATATGTATTATTCTATTAGCATAATTAATCTTTCTCTTTTTTTTTTTATGGTGTTAATTTTGTAGCAATGGTGAACAAAAAAAATTATCCTGATGTTTAAATTTTAATGGTACAATACACACAATTGAAATACATTCTTCTCATATCTTTTCAATGCTTTACTAGTGCCTCTGTTGTTATATAATAATGAGTTCTCACTATATTTTTTATATAAAACTTAAACTATATACAGTGTACATAACTATCTTTAGAACTAGTACAGTCCCACAGACTTGTCGTGATGTGGACCGGAAGGATGATGAGTTTGTAAAATGATGGTTTATCGAGAATAAGGACCAAAAATAATAACTAAGACATACTATACATAGTGCATTTTTTCTTTTGTTGCTCATATATTTATTAGTCCAAGCAACGAAGGATTTTTAGAGGATTTAATTCATGTAGAAGCCAATTTTGGCACGGTTGTAAGGGAAGGTGTCCTTAACAACATACTAAAAGTACTGGGGGGGGGGGTGGCTCTAAAGGTCAGTTCTTTCAGTTTTTCGTTAACAACTCGAAAATTCTTGCCTCAAGTGAAAATATGTTTATGTACTCAATTAATTTACAAAAAAGGTTCAATACATTTTTGTACTGGGATCAATGCTTAAGAAGATATAGTGGGGGGGGGGATATGGAAAATGTAAAAAAAAAACATGTTTTTATTGTTAAAATTCCAATGTTTATTGTAACAAATGAATAGTTTATTATAATTAATTGAATGATTATTGGTAAAAATAAAATTATTGTCGTTAAGCCTAATATGCTTATTATAGTACTTGCGGTAAGTCGCACTTTACCTCAAAAACACGTTTGTTGTTACTCTTTTGGCTCTTAACTCCGAAACTATTTGTCTAATCTGGAATTTCTTTTTTTCATCTTAAAGCTGGTTAAATTTATTATCAGATACCACAAATTTTATTTTAGATACGTTCTGTGAAATATCCATTCCGCCTCGCTGAATTCTGCGCACCGTTGTGAAATCCTTATTTTTTCGGATAGTTTCTCATTATAACTCTAAAAATATTTGTTCGATTCTGAATTTCTTTTTTCCATCTCATAGCTGGTTAAATTTGCTATTAGATCCTATATATCAAATTTTGATTAAAGTCCGTGAAACACCACTTAGCATATCAAAAATGTCATGTTTTGCCAAAACATACACATTTAGTGTGCTAGCATGGGTATTACACGGAATATAATTAAAAGTCCTAGATACCACCTGATAGATAATTTAGGTAACTTTAAAATGAAATATAGCAATTCAGGTTCGAACAAATTGTTTAGGAGTTTTAGAGAAAATATGCCAAAAATAAATATAATTTTACAACAGTTCACAATTGTTAGCGTGCTGGCAAGGGTGTTACACGGAATTTTATCAAAATTTGATATATAGGATCTAACAGCAAATTTAATCAGCTATGAGATGGAAAAAAGAAATTCAGAATTGAACAAATATTTTTAGTTATAACGAGAAATGTTCCAAAAAAAAATAAGGATTTCACAACGGTACCCGGAATTCAGCGAGGTGGAATGGATATTTCATGGAACGTATTTAAAATTAAATATGTGGTATCTGATAATAAATTTAACCAGCTTTAAGATGTAAAAATGAAATTCAAGATTAGACAAATAGTTTCGGAGTTAGAGCCAAAAGATTGCCAACAAACGTGTTTTTGAGGAAAAGTGCGACTTACCGCAAGTACTATAATAAGCATATTAGGCTTAACGACAATAATTTTATTTTTAGAAATAAACATTCAATTAATTATAATAAACTATTCATTTGTAACAATAAACATTGGAATTTTAACAATAAATCTATAAATTTTAACAATAAAAACGTGTTTTTTTTTTTTACATTTTCCATATTCCCCCCACTATATGTTCTTAAGCATTGATCCCAGAAAAAAAATGTATAGAACCTATTTTGTAAACAATTTTACATAAATTAATTTAGTACATAAACATATTTTCGCTAGAGGCAAGATTTTTTGAGTCATTAACGAAAAACTGAAAAAACCGACCTTTAGAGCGCCTCCACCCTTAGCTCCACCCCCACCCCCCAGTACTTTTAGTATGTTGTTAAAGACACCTCCACCTACAACTGTGCCAAAATTGGCTTCTACATGAATTATGTCCCCTATTTGGCCTTTTTTTGTCTTCGTTGCTTGGACTATATAATAAATTTATAACACCATAATATTGAAATGGGAAGAAGAGTATATCCATCAGTCAAGCTCTTAGATGAAAATTATTTCCGTTTTAAAGAATTCATTATTTTCACAGGGTCGCCTGGAAATCCAGACTGCTTAGTTATCGGGTACTGAGTTTGCAATACTGTACTGTATAATAAAAAAAAACATTGTTTGACTGAATTTAGTCATTAGTAGTGTATATAATCTAGTATTATATAATATTATAATTTTAATTATTGTAAACTGATAATATTTTAGATGGGTCCTCCTCCTTATCAGCAACCAATACTGCGGAGGGAAGAACCTCCAGGTGAATCAGCTTGGGAAAGAGGTCTCCGACAAGCTAAAGAGGTTTGTTGAAATGACTTACTTATTTTATTTTTAAAAAATATTAAAATTGAAATTTCTGCCTTACCAACAATTTATCTAAATAAAATGCAACAAGTATAGCTATTAAGCATTATATGCTGCTGCATATCTTAGTATATATATTTACTTATGATTTTTTTTACATAACTATAAGTTGGGGTCTTCCTCGACCATAATTTATTGCTGTATCATGATTTCTATTCAGCGTGCCTAACATCCTGTGGCATTCCAAATGATATTTGTGACTAGAACTAAATAAATCAAATTGCCTCAACAGTTAAAATCTTGTATTAGGGATATAGAAATCTGTTGTCAAATGATAGGTGGTTTAATTATAAATGTCATTTAATGTTAACAGTGTTTTGTAAAACTTGCGCTTTTTTGTTAAGTTAGTAGTGTTTTGAATGTTTTTATATCTGCAGATGAATGTATACCATTTGAACCTCATCATAGAAGTAACATGCCATTTTTCGATTCTTAAACATTTTTTTTTTATATGTATCTAATTGATATGCTCAAAAACTGATTTTCTAACTATATTAAATAGTTAAGAGGTACTACTGGCTATTGTTAATTTTACAGCACATGATCCACAGTAAGTGTGATGGTCGCTCCTTACCTGAAATAATTGTGCTATATTAAATTATAGTAGCTAGTCATACTCAAATTGAGCTTTTGATCTCAATTTGTAGTAGCAGCTCCTATGACAAAAACTATTTTTCCTATGACAAAAACTATAGTTAAGTGTCAAAATAAATCTTTTTTTATAGAGAAGTTCTTCACAAATGTGTATTTCACAAATAAACATTTTTATTGAATGAAACTTATACATAAAATAATATAAATAATTTTTTTTTTTTTTCAAACTCATCAACTTTATCAATCAAAGTACTCTTTTACTGGTTTAACTTTCAAGAAAAAATGAGTGAAAACCTGTACAGGAATTTTTCACTTTTTGATAACTTTTCTCAATCTTTATTTTTATATGAATCATATGTTCTGTGGATAGATTAGCTGTAATAATATTATAATAGTTTATCTTAATGCTTTTCATTAAAAAAATGTTTGTAAATTGATACATATTTTTATCAAAATTTAGGTTAAGTATCAAAATAAAATAAAATAAAATTGATTGTAGTTAAGATTATTTTTTTAATTTGGTTTCTATCATGTTATTTCATTCCTTTTGTTAATTATATTTAAAGTATGTTACCTTATTTCTTGCTAAAAACTTAGTGAGTTTGTCAAGATCAGAACTGTGTTAGAAAGCTGATTATAGAGCTTATTCCAGTTTTTAATGTTTTCATTGCTTTAAGTTCAGTTTGAAATGAGTAGTGTAGTTATTGATTACTAGCATCCCCCATCATGGTTTCGCCCGCTCTTGATAAGTAAAGAAATTAAGTAATTTTTACTAATAATAATTTTATTTACAAATATATTAATGCAAATCTGATACTGTAGAAAGCATGCAAAACAGAAAAAAATAAATTCATAAGACTTCCGAATAAACACCATTTCGAGTTTTGTCAACCAATATTATGAGTATGATTTGATTTTTTCCAGTTCTGAATAGTTAACTGGAAAATATAATCATTTGGGCTGAAATGGTAGATTAGTAAGAATCATTGGGGAAATAGGAATAAATCTGATTTCTCCAGTCACTGTTCCAGTGAGAATGATAGCCACAATGATATTTCCACTTTAATTTTCAACCTGGTACCATGGTTCAGTGGTTGAAGGTCACATTAAAAACATAATCTGACATCCAATCTTTAAGTTAAGTTTATGAGTAGGTAATCCAGCAGGACAGAGAATATTTACTATATTATTAGTGATGTATGCATGTTAATCGAATTTTGGACTTCACTGGGATCAACATATCACACCACATTCTTATATCTTTTTTATTAATTTAATTGAAAATGTGTAAATTATATAATCAATTCAAGCTCTATGTAATAAGGTACCATTGTAACCTCTCATATACATTGGCACTTGCCTCATATCGGTCAATTATCAAACTTCACAATTATCCCCATATTATCGCTTTTTTAATAAAAAAAATAATTGATAATAAGTTATTTTATTATTACTAAACTTTCCTAGAACTATAAAGATGATGTGGTTAAAATTTGGTACAGATTGATTTTAGAAGTTTTCATGGTTAGTGATCACAAACGAAAAATGGCTTTTCCTTTTATATAATGGTGTAGATTACTGCAAACTTTTACTATATTGTGATTTTTAGACTGGCATACATATTTGACTATAGATGCATCATTTTTTTAGCCTCCATGATGTATATTTATGTAGCAGTATGAAAAATTAAAAATGAAAATTCAATCATTCGGTTATCAAATTTACTAATTAAATTTCAAGGGGTTTAATAGCAGAAATGAGTAGTCAAACAAGAACATCAGATTTTCTTTTTAATGTTAACTCCAGGTAGATATTACTTTTATGGCTTGGTCATTCAGTATTTTATGTTGGATGATTAATCCATTGTGTTGAAATTCATGTCTTTGATGTCTTCTACATATTTCCATTAGATCCCCAATACTTTTTTAAATTCTGATGCAATACTGTAAATTTGTTATCTTTTGCATTAGATCTTCGATTCCTTTGGTAAAATGTAACTCTACACAGTCATCAGGTTTTCATTTATTTTTAATTTTGGGTATTGCAAATGTAATTAAAAAAAGAGAATGGTAACTGTTAAAATAAAAAGTTTTACTTTAATAGATAAAACTAAAGTAAAATTTCTGTAAACATTTTTTTTTTTTTTTTTTTTTTTTTTTTTTTTTTTTTTTTTTTTTTTTTTTTTTTTTTTTTTTTTTTTTTTTTTTTTTTTTTTTTTTTATTGAGGCAGCATTAATAAATTAATGCACCAATGGTAGTAGATGGTATAATATGTTTTAGAAAAAAAATAATTTCATTAAAATCTAGAAATCCTTCAGTTCAAACTTTTGAGTATAACTATTTTTGTTGTTTCTTAACTTTTTTTTTTTTTTTTTTTATTAGATGTTGCGCAGATCAACCAAACGAAAAGAAACTGATGCTGATTTTGAAGAGAAGAAGATGACTTTAGGAATATCAGGGCAAGAGGAATATGACAAAGAAAATGACTATTACCCTCGGCCATCCAGTCCAGTTTATGATGATTATCATGAAAGGTACATATCACTAGTAAATCTCTTTCTTAGGGGTGAGAGGTTAATACCTAGAATATGATTGATTGATTTTTTTTAAAATGTTAATAGAACTTGATTTCACTGTCCATGCGGGTACAGTTTACAAACTCTATTCTTGCCTTTTCATTTTATGCATGTATTAAGTAACCCAAAATTTTCTAGTTATCACTTCCTAATATTGGTTTCTTTCTCTTAAAGAGGATTTAATTTTTTTAAAAAATGAAATTACTTTGAGAACAGGATATGCCTAGTAGAAAAAACTTCAGAAACGACTTAACTTTTCTATTATTGTGTTTAGATTGTTCACCATACCTTGATGGTTTCACCATAGTCCAGTCAATCTAGACCAAAAATGGACAATCATAGAAACTAAAAATACTAGTTCCAATTTTTTCAGGAAAGTGTAGGGGAGGATCCCCTGAACAAGAAAAAATAGAGTCCTTCCAAAGTCTGGTGCTGCTGGAGGGGAGGGGGTTTTAAATGTTCCATTTTTAAGTTTTTCGCTTATAACTTGAAAATGGTGCATTGCATTGAAGTAAAGAAAAAATCTTGATTTCCCAATTAAATTTTTCTGTTCCGTTCAACGGAAACATAAACAGCTGAAATTTATACAACAGCTAAATTATACTCACAAGGGGAGGACACACTCAGTCTCTCACGGATCTTGTTGGCAATTTTTTTGGAGGTTCCTGGTCAAAAAATATTAGACATGTATTTTGCCGTTCCGACCAATGGGCCCTAGAAGCCGAGAAAAAAAAATAAAATAGCATTAAACTAATTTATTTTATATCTCGAGTTTAAAAAATGATATCGACATGATTCTTGCTCCAAGATGTTTAGTTTTGATTGCGGATTTAAGGAAAAATACAGCCGCTCCATAGATTTTGGTTTAGGTTAATTAAATTATGAAAAAATGATTAGATTTTCAAGCAAACTACCTCTAGATTTTTTCACACAAAAATTGACGTCATTTAAACATTATCATTTAAACAATGATAGACAACTTTTGTTTAAATTGAAAAAACATGAATTACGTTTAGACAGTTAAACTTATCAACTTTATTTTTTTACTCGAAATATAGGGTGGTAATACGCTTGGAATGTCTTTGGTTTCATCATCCTATCTGGTTTCAAATTCAAGCTAAAAATCAAAATGTTTTTCGGATTTTCCAATTTTTTTAATTGTTCATCGAATTTTACATTTATATACATCAAAAGAAAGCTGAGGCTCTCCTCTTTCCAGCGATACCAACCAATGAATTGTGTGACAAAGTAATGGCGGTTTAAAGGTATGTAACCAATAATTGGTTTAAAAATTTTATTTTCCTCGAAGAGCATGAAGAAAATGATATTTTTTGATTTTGTTGAATAAGCGTTTTTCAATGTTTTTTAGGATGCTGAATAAGAATCTGATGTCAATTTTTGTGTGAAAAAATCTAGAGGTAGTTTGCTTGAAATTTAATAATTTTTTCATAATTTAATTAACCTAAACCAAAATCTATGGAGTGGCTGTATTTTTCCTTAAATCCGCTATCAAAACTAAACATCTTGGAGCAAGAATCATGTCGATATCATTTTTTAAACTCGAGATATAAAATAAATTAGTTTAATGTTATTTTATTTTTTTTTCTCGGCTTCTAGGGCCCATTGGTCGGAATGGCAAAATACGTGTCTAATATTTTTTGGCCAGGAACCTTCAAAAAAATTGCCAACAAGATACGTGAGAGACTGAGTGTGTCCTCCCCTTGTCAGTAGGTCATAAGTAGAGACCGGATTTTTGTGCAGTAAAGAATCAAAAAATGTGCAGTAAAAAACTCAAAACATGCAAAATCGTGCAGTAAAAATCTGAAACTTACAAAAACATGCATTTAAAAACTACATGCAGCAATCCATTTATTTACACAAACATGCGAAACAAAACCGACCTTAAATAAACTGAAGCACATTTCGACAAACGTTCCGTTTTAGTATTAATTCAATCTGAAATACTTTTTGAATCAAAAACTTGGGGGGGAAAAAGGTATATGATCAACTTTTTTCATTGAAAAAAATATAAAGATACTTATTATAATTTCCTTTTACATGGAAACAAAATATAATAAAATGTTTTTTTTTAATAAATTAATTTTTAAAACTTTCATGAAAATGTATGAATTATACATTTAAAAATTTTCGGGTTCAACAAAGTTGATTGATCTTGCCAAAATAATTTTTTATAAATTCAAAAAATTACTCAGGTTAAAATTACCTAATTTGCAATGTGCTTCTATTTGCGATTTCCTTTCGTGGCCTATTGTTTTCAAACAGCAAGAACAAAACACCACCTTCCCATCAATTTTCAATTCTGGCTATTTATTTGTTCATTGTTTCAATTTTGTAAAAACACTCGTGGCCGTTTTTGGGATTTTCAAAATTGATAGTTTAAAATCTTTTTAACAACTGACCCTTTGTGCTAAATCAGAAGTGAGGAATAAAATGGGAAGCGGGGAGTAAAATTTTCTGAGGAAATGTCTTAGTTCTAGGAAGTAGGTCGATCCTTAATACAATGGTTACCTAAATCCTCAAAGATCCTAATTCAATACTATCATTTAAAATTAGTATGTCACAAATACGACTTTTTACTTTCAATTTGAAACTATTTAACCTATTTAATATCAAGATATTAAACAAGTCTTATAATAGGTAATAAAGTTGTAAAAATAAATGATTAAATGAATAAAATTAGATGAATTTGGTTCAATTGTGCAATTTCGTGCAGTAAAACTTGAATTCGTGCAATTTAGCTCAAAAAGTCAAAATTGTGCAATTTTGTGCAAAATAAAATTTAAGAATAAGAATCCTTAGGTCATGAATGAGATAACTACATGGGTTAGAGAGCGCTAAACCACAGCAAACTAAATGTGCAATAACACAAAGATCCGGTCTCTAGTCATAAGCATTAACGAAAAAATATGTAATCGGGTGCGTTTTCAAAACTGATGCGCTGAAACACTTCTTCAAGCATTTCTCCATGAAAACTCACACAACTCCGAAACTATTAGTTCAATCCATAACTTCTTTTTTCTATCTGAAAGCTGGTTAAATTTACTATTACACCCTATACATGAAATTTATAAAATATCCATGCCAGCTCGTTAAAAAAGGTGTACTGTTGTGAAATCCAAGTTTTTTTGCCACATTTTTTGCTATAACTATGAAACAACTAGTTCAATCCATAATTTCATTTTTCCAGCTGAAAGCTGGTCAATTTTACTATATGACCCTATATATGAAATTCTGATTCAATCTCGTAAAATACCCATTCCAGCCTGCTCAATGTGTATATTTTGCAAAACATGAAAAAATTTATGATCAGTGGGTATTTCACGGGATGTAATCCAAATTTTACACAGTGCAATCTTGATAATCCGACAGTTCATTAGTCCAGCACGTTCAGTAATCCGATGCCTTCCGGGAAACGCAATTGCATGTTCACCGCGAGATGTAAACAGCAAAAGTTCATGGTACTACTGAATCTGAAAAAATGAATGAGAAAAAATTTTCAAAAGACCAAAACTTGCCTGCTAAAGCTAAGCTACTTGTGGATAACGCACCTGGACACCCTAAAGAAGAGGATCTACACTCCGAAGATGAGCAAATTCAAGCCTTCTACATGCCTCTAAACACGACACCACTCTTGCAACTTATAGACCAAAATGTAATCTAGCAGATAAAAATTAATTACAAAAAATCGCTCCTTTGTGATATAATAAAACAAACGGACGGAATAAAATAAAAAAAAAAAAAAAAAAAAAAAAAAAAAAAAAAAGAACGTTAAAGATGTCATTTTTAATCTAGCTCACAACTGGAATAAAGTTAAAAGTACCACAATCCAGTGTTCGTGGAAAAGATTTGGCCAACGCACCCTGCTTTCAAATCACAAGTGATCATCCAAAAAAATTTAACTTGACTTACGAATTGACTTCCCAATTGGTGCAAGAGCTTTTCGAGAAATTTAAGGCAAGTGTTACCCTGATAAACGAGGATATCACTGATTGGCTTCAAGGAACAAGCAAGAAATATTTTCACTGTCTGATGAAGAAATCCTCGACCAAATTCAATCCCCGGAAGACGAATCTGATGATGACTTCGTGGGTTTGAATCGGCGAACTGTCTCCAACAGCAAATCATTCAACGCTCCTAATGTGTGCACTAAATGGGCCATAATCTGTAATTCTTTGGTAATCCGACGGTTGCGTGGTCCTATATGTGTCGGATTATCAAGATATAGAAGTATAGAAGGTCTGATAGTAAATTTAAGTAGCTTTGAGATGGAAAAAAGAAATTATGGATCAGAAAAGTAGTTTTGGAGTTGTACTGAAAAATGTGCCAAAAAAACCAGGAGTTCACAACAGTATGCTATTTTAATCGTGCTGGAATGGGTATTTTACAGGATTTAACTAGAAATTTATTTATAAATATAAATAAAAGGTGTAAATAAAGGTATAGTATTATAGTAAAATTAACCAGCTTTTAGATGTAAAAAAGAAATTATGGATCGGACAAATAGTTTCAGAGTTTTAGCGAAAAATGTGCCAATAAAATTTGGATTTTATCGTGCTGGTATGGGTATTTTAACTTGATCAAAATTTCATCTATGGGTTCTAATAATAAATTTAACCAAGTTTTCAGATGAAAAGAAGAAGTTATGGATCGAACTAATAGTTACGGGTTTTAGCACTGAAATGCTTAATGAAGTGATTGAGCTTTACTCCAAAAAATGAAACTTGCTATTTACATTCAATAAAAGATGATGTGGTACCCCTACTTATGCATGCAACATTTATAGATTAGCCATAAAGACGATAACATTTTTCTCTTTTGATCAAGAATTAATTTTTAATTTGCAGGTCTAAAGAAGGGGAAAAAAGGTACCGTAGTGTATCAGATAGGTTTGGGGACTACCCCCCTCCAAGCGGATATTATCGGGAAGGTGGATGGTATGATGATCGTTCTCGCTATCACCACTCCTCAAGGCATCATTCATCGGTAAGCTTCTGTTTTTTTAAAATTCTTAATAGTTGTTTACAAGAAACTGTTTTCATTTCAGTTAATAAAAAAAAAAAAAAAAAACAGTGAATATTCTATTCACCCTCTGGGAGCAGATATTAAATTTTGTTGAGATGGAAAATCTTACAAGTGTTACTTTATCAGGATTATTCATTTATTATTATTGATGACATCTTAGATTCAGAATAAATTTCCTTTGTGTCCCTTATGTTGAAAAATATTGCTGATAAAGGCTGTGAGGATAAAGGAGATGTTTAATTCCTAAAAACATGGGTCAACTGGTAATTAATATTTATGTTTGTCGTCGATTATTGTGCTCTTCATAATCTTTATTGTACTGGTATTTATTGATTTTATCCTAACTAGTTGCTGAGTTAAAACTAGACAGCTCATGTTGCTAACTCCCTTATTTAATTGGTGGTGTTAAATACTCTGAAGATGGTCTTGGTCGGTTGGTTGGTTGCTTATTTTTTCTGGCATTTTGTTTTGTACAAAATTTAATTTTAGAATAGTAAATTGGCTTGAAGTAGTTAGGCTATTAGTGTTATTGTCTAGTTTATCGTCCTATTATGTTTTGTCTCTTAATGACAACTACTAATTAAACATATTTAGCTATTTCTGAATGTAAGATAATTTTATACTGGAGAATTCTATTTCAACACTTTCTGCCATCTCAACAAAATTGCATTTTTCAAAATTTTCAAATCTATTTAAATTATGATTTTGGTATAGTAATTCACATACCGTTTGATTACTACCTTATAAAAATACACCTAGTCCTTCTTAATAATATTAATATATTCATTTACCAGGGTAAGGAAGATTCCCCACATGTAATGAAAAATAGCGAAGCAAAATTACACAAAGGACAGGTATAAATAAATAATTTTTTGATTAACTGTTGTTCTTGATCAGTGATCCAACCCAATGTTGACCCGCATCACGCCTTAATTACTTATTGTATCTGCTGGGTATCTTACCCATTGATAACTTATTGTTCTTTGCCCGTGGGTCATTTTGGGCTTGGTTACTGCCATGCCTACTTGTATTTGTTTATCATTGTTCAATTATAGTAACATGGTATGATTTAATGTTTATTTAAAAGAAACTTACATGTTTTTTTGTTTTTGTTTTTTCATTGATATAGATGTTTGAAACTGAAAATTTTATTAATAGTATTAATAGGGTTGTTAAAAAAGTATTCATAGAACTCGATGTATTTAGGAAGCTACATGGTAATGAGGGTTATGTTCTTACCATACCTATGTGTCATATTGTTGTATCATTCGATTTTCAGTACTAAAGTAATTAATAATTATGTAGTGGGAACAAATTAAGCAGGTATAAAAAACTTGTTTATTTTTAAACAATTTAAAATTCATATGAAAGCGGTAATATATTAATGGCAATATTAACTTTAAGGAAATGACAAATTCATGAATTTAATTTTCATGGACTAACTTTCAATAAAATAAGAATATTTGTCATAAACACAAGGAGAATATTACTGAGAAAACTAGTTTATTAAAAACTATGGAATGCTGCTTATTTCATATAAAATTAAAATTTAATAAATTATCGTAATTGAGTTGGTGAGGATAATAATGATGATAATAATACAGCTCATGGTAATTGTTTTCTGTTCAAAGATTTAATTAAGAATATAATACTAAGCGATGTGGCTTGCTAAAAATCAAGGAAATAAGTACCTAGAACAATTTCCTGTTTAAAATATTATTTTTACCAGTATTCTCTTTGGAGTGGAAAGCTGCACTGATCTGGATTAAAATGCTAGTATTGTTATGTACTAAGTACTGCATAAAGTACACTGGGTTATTTTCAAATAAAATGACAATTTAGCTTTCCAAAAAACTCGTGCAACCTTAAAAAAAAAGTTTCTTATCCATGTTCTTTGGTGTACTAGGATGTTGCCACACTGTTTAAGAATATATACCTGAGTGGGTTTGTCAAATTTCCGCTTCGTTGATTTTTAACTGAATTTTAAGAGAAAAAACTTTTAATAACTTAACGTTTGTTACCAGGTTTTTAACTTGTCAGAATTATGGTTTTTATTACATTATATTTTTTTACCATACATTTTACTAATTACACCACAAATTAAATGTACGTTACCAAATTTCATCATAGTTACCTTTAAGGTAAAGGTCAATAGTAACGTATGTCAAATTTGATGAACTGTAATTAGAAAAATAATGCTTCTACAATTTTTTTCAAATATGATGGAATTGAAACATTGGTAGATCTTAAAACTACCAACTGTGAAGACTTGGATTGAAAGGAGTGGAATAAATGTGAGAAAACAATAGAATAGAAAATAAACTTTATTCTGGGACGATGTCCCCTAAGAATAATATAATGTACATAAATAAATACAATGAGTCTAGCTTTCATAAGATGAAATAAAATAAATTAACAATCTGGTTAACTATTTACAATTTTACAAATAAAGAACAAAAATAGAAATAAAAATTACAAAAATCCAATAATTGCAGGAGAAAAAATAAAAACCTATTTACATCTACTGAATGCGCTTCTTTTTTTTTTTTTTTTTAGTGAAGTTTTGCTAGTCAGTATCATTCTGGAGGGAAAGGAGGTATTGAAAGAGAAGGGATTTAAATGTGGACAGAGATGGAGCATTACGGATATTACAGGGTAGTGAATTCCACAAGGAAGTAGCACGGGAAATGAAGGAGTGGTCAAATGATGTACTCTTATGGGAAGAAGTATACAGGTCAGAGGAGCGAGATCTTGTAGTGCGGGAGGAGACCGAGGATCTGAACTGGAAGATGTTATAGATGTAGGAAGGATTCCGAGAATTGATGGTTTGATAGAGGAAGGAGGCTAGGAAGTAATTTATGCGGGATGAAGGATAAAGCCATTTTAACTCTGTATTTAGATGTGATGTGTGGGAGGCTTTTGGAACCCTAAAGATAAACCTAATGAAACAGTTCATTAGTCTCCTTAGTTTACTCTCGAGTTCCGCCGTCAAGCCACCATATGAAACACAGCTGTAGTCAAAATGGGATAGGATAAGGGAAGAAACCAAGAGTTGACGAGTAGGTTTCGGAAAGGAGTCCTGGGAAGAATGGAATAGCTTAAGGATGGATATAACCCGTCTAGAAATTTGGGAGATATGAGGTTTTCATGAAAGGGTTTGGTCAAAGGTAATACCAAGGTTTTTGACTGTGGGGTGGAATTGAATAAGTTGGGAGTTCATAGACAGGATCGGGAGGTGGGGAAGGGATCTCAGATGGGTATTAGAACCTTGATAATAGCCTGCGTTTTTTCTACATTTAATTTTAATTTGTTATCAGAGGCCCACTTGCAAATGCTATTAAGGTCTTCTTGGATAAGGGAGAATGATTTAATTAAATCAGAGGGATGGAAGGATAGATATATCTGGAAATCATCCGCGTATAGATGGTAGGAACAATGGTGAATGGAATTTGGTAGATCATTTATGTAGGCACAAAAAAGAGTAGGAGAGACACTGGAACCTTGGGCTACCCCTGATGTCAATGAAAGGGAAGAGGAAAGTGGCTGGTTTGGTATGGATACTATTTGAGTTCTACTATAGAGGAAGGAATGAAACCAGAGGAGAGAGCTTGAGGAAAAAGATAGGGCTTTTAGTTTCGTGAGGAGAATAGAATGGTCTAGGGTGTCAAAGGCTTTGGTAAAATCTAGAAGGATAAGGACAGTTACTTTTCGTTCGTCAAGAGCAGTATTTATGTCATTAGTAATTTTTGTTAAGGCTGTCTGAGTTGAATAACCAGGTCGGAACCCAGATTGGAACGGATTAAGGAGAGAGATTTTTCTAGGAAATTGGAGATTTGTGATTGAACTAGTCTTTCAAGGGGTTTGGACAGATTGGAAAGTATTGATATGGGACGGAAATCATTAAGTGAAGATACAATAGTAACGTATGTCAAATTGAATTGAATACCCTCCATGTTTTGAGAGTCGAGATCATCTTATGTCAGTTAACTCGGCGGGATGGACTTTTGGTTGCTTATAATTACAATACGTGACCACTGGTTACAATATGACACCATTCCCACACCACAGCCGGTCATGAACATCAAATGAATACATTTGGAAATTCGCAGGCACAAAGAAGATCATGTCTCAAGCCTCCAAAATTTCATATTTTTAGAAAAAAAGTACTATTTTTATTTAATATACTCATAAGAAGAAATAACAGAGGGAATAAAAATAAAAAATAAAAAATTCTATACTTTTTGTGAAAGTTTAGAAGATGGTAACTTGACCTGTGTCTATATCAAACATTTGAAATTGAAATCTGAAGCCTGCATTAATTTAAACAAATGAACTCGACAAGATAAAATCAACAACAGTAAAATATTAGATGTAATTTCTATTTTACAGTCATTCAAAGTGTTGGGACAGCAAATTGCCGTTTTATTTGAAAATGATCCATATATGTGTGTATAAGAGGAAAAAAAAGGCTTTTATTGCATAATTCTGTTGTTTTTTACCATAAATTTAACAAAGCGGACCACAAATTTAACGTATGTTACCAAAATTGGAACAAAACCAAAATAGTTTAACACACGTTACCGTAATGGTAACATATGTAAAATTTTAGGAATGTTAATTAGAAAAAGATTATTTAACTAGAATTTAATTCAAATATAATAGGATAAAAACATTCGCAATGTTGAAAACTACAAACTGTTAAGACTTAGATTGGAAGTGGTGAAATCAATGTGAGAAAACAATGGTGTAACGTAAGTCAAACTGAATTAAGGCACTCACTATGTTTTGAGAATCAAGGTCGCCTTACATCTGTTAATACAGCGACCTGTGTCTTTGGTTGCGAATGGTTACAATACATAGTCTGGAGGATGTTAAGACGCTATCCGGACTCCCCAAGCTCCAGAACCCACTCTTCTTCACCCGATCATGTACATCAAATCAATAATAACGGAAATTCTCGGACATGAAGAAAATCTTTTCTCAAGCCCCTAAAACTTCGTATTTAAAAAAAAAAAAGGGCTATTTTCATTTAATATACATCTAATTGAACAAGAAATAACAGAGAGAGTAAAATGAAAAAAAATCCTATGCTTTTTGTAAAGGTTAGTAGATGGCAACTTGACCTGTGGATAGTAACATTTAATTTTTTAATACATTTTGAGTTTTATCCTTCTTATGTATTGTTCAGTTATAATTATTTAAAACGCAAAATAATTCGATTAGGTAGCAGAGATTTTCTAATGCCTCTTTTTTGAGGGTCAGGTTAGTTATAGAAGGCACAGGTTGAGCAGTGAGCCGGTATACTATTACTATTTTACAAAAGTTGACCTGAAATGCCATTCTAGAAACATTTATGCTACACACACCTCTGCAAATTTTTAAAATTTGCAGATTTTTTTCTTCCTAATAAAGATTTAATAAGAAATGAGTAGTACACTCTCTCGCCTTCTAAAGGCACTTGTACTTTATTTTGTTTTTCAGCTCTAAATGAATTTTATTTTCATATAATGTATCTTTTTTTATCCAAAACAATGCTATTTTTTATTTATTTTTTTTATGATTTAACTTTTCAGGAAAATTATATAAAGATCCTTTCAGCTTAAAAAAATAAAAAACTTTTTCAATCACTAAAAAATATTTTCCTGGTTAAATACATGTACCTATCGTATTAATGTTCTGCGAAATTATCTAAAAATAATTTTAATTGAATAAAGAAACAATGAATCGTGACCACAAAATTAGCTTATCGAAAATATCCCTTTGTTGTTGTTTTTTATGCTGTTATTTTAACATTTTGGCTACAAACGTTTCTTAGTAATAGCTGTGTATATATAGCTTGAATGTTCTTTTTACACACCATACTAATCCTCTTAATGCCACAATTTTGAAAATCTGTATCCACTACTAAAAATAGACCTGATTTCAAATACAAGTTGTATCGCTTTGGTAAAGGTGATTTAAATCAAGAAGCATTTATATAAAACTTATATTTGAAGAAATATCAAAGTTCATTGTTAACAAAAATTTAAACAAATTATTTGAGAACTGATATAATCGTATCTAGGAAATGAAAATTTCATAATAATGCTTAAACTTTATATAATACTTCGACAGTATATAGTATGATGATCCACTTAAGATTAACTGAAGAATTAGAGCTATTATCATATCTGATCATACAATCATTAGGATATTAATTGCACTTAAGTGAGTCTTTTTAATAAGCTAGAATATATTTAGAAACAAAGTATTTTATTGGAACTCTTGTAATATTAACTTATTACTTATACAAATTAATAATTATAATATTCATGAATTTTATAGTATGCATGAATAAACCAGATTTTCATATAAGTATTTTCTAACTAAAACCCATTGTAGTACCTCTTACTCAGATTAGGATGATAACCTTATTAGGTCTTCCATACTTAATTTAATTGTCAAAAGTTAAGTAAGTTCCCACTATTCCTTTTTATCCCATGTGTTATCTGTTTCAATTGTCTAATTTTGGTATATAGCTCTTATATTTAACTCATACTAATGCAAGATTAAATGTTTAATTAATTATTTTATTATTTTTATGTTTTTGTATGTGTTGCTTAATAGAAATAGTGTTATTAGTCCTAGTATAGTTTATTGCTTTTCTGAGATTTTTTAAAAAAATTTTGTAGAGTGGTTATGGAAGTCGCAGTGTACCTGAAGATTATTATGAATCAAGGAAGAAGAAATATTCTTCGAGGGAAGTAGTGGTTCAAAGAGGAGAGAAAGGATCCTGGAAAGAAAACAGGTCTCACTGAAATATATTAGTTGATTATATTTTTTTTAAAATATGAATATGAATTTTTACTTTAATATTATATTATTGTTGAAAGATTGTTCAATTTTGTTTATGTTAATTATTTCATTCACTGTTAGCCCTCCATCCGTGAGGAGTCGGAGTGGAAGAGGTGATGAATGGTCTGATCCTTGGATGAGATCTAAATCACCATCAAGAAAGGGTGCCTCAAGAAAGAAATCCTATTCATCTAGATCTCGTTCATCTTCTTATTCATCATCTTCGTGAGTTTTTTTTTTGTTTTTTTTAAGAAATACATGGAAATTTATTTATATGTTTGATATTTTGCTGAACTCTTTTTAAAAGGAAAAATAAATAAAACACTTCATAAAAAACAATAGATGGTAATTCACTGTTTATTTCCAAAACATACATAAGGTATTGTTGCCTTGATAATATAAAAATATCCCTCTCATGATTATGGAATTTTTACATTTTGAATTATTACCATCTTATTTTTTTCTAGAAAGCATACAATTTCAGAAATTGTAAAACAAAACAAAAAATTAACACCACAAAATGTTTTCTTGATATTAAAAAAAAAAAAATGCTTTTTGAGGCTTTAATTGTATGCCCCTGTTATTTTACATGTTATAGGTAAATAAAAAAATCTTAAAGATTGATTCTTTTCATGAAGTGAAAAACTTTATTTTTATCTATTCCTTTCATATAATTAGAATAATTGTTGTTAATAGGATTTGGAATAAGTATTTTAATTATTTCAGGTCCAGATCTAGCTCGAGTTATTCCTCATACAGTCATTCAAGATCTCAATCTTCAATTTCAAGATCGGGGTCTTCTAGGTCGAGGTCGAGGTCTTCATTTTCTAGGAAAAAACTTTCTCCACTTTCAAGGAGAGCTAAATCGCCATTTTCACGGGGTAATGTTATTTTTTAAATCATTCGGTTTTATTTATCTAATAAGTGATGTGTTACTTGGTTTTAAGTTTAACTCCATAGTTCATTTAATAGCTTGTTAACTCACTACCCAAGACAGAGGAAGTAAGGTTTTGCATGAAAAGTGTTTTTTAAGATATCACTTATTTAAAATGTTTTCTATTTTCTTGGGTCCAAATAGTGATACATGTCCTTTTTGTAACTACCACCTCATGCTCTTACTTATCTTCAACTACTGAGCTATTTTTGATGAAATATGTATATATTGGTTTATTCTTATGTTAGGAAACTAGACAAGCCTAATTGCCTAAACTATTAATTTTAAAACATCAATTTTTTTTTAATTTTTGTAGTATTGGTCCATAAGTAGATTCTTTCTCACTCTGCAAAAATGTTGAATAATAAATATGCTTCTATTGAATACAGTAATATTTACACTTGTAATTAATTGATTTATTCTTATCATGAGAAACTTAAGAAGCCTAATTGCCTGAACTATTAATTTTAAAACATTAATCTTTTTTTTTTAATTTTTTGAATATTGGTCATAAGTACAGTGGAGCATCGATTATCCGAATGTTTGATTAACACAACCGTTTTTTATTTATTTATTTTTTTTAACAAACAGACTTCTATACCTGCATATCTGCATACTGATAACTTATTAATTCATTTGGATGATTATAGATAGTTCATCTTCAATTTTAAATCATTCTTTGTGAGGTATACATCGCATTTGTGCTCACTTTAGTTTTTAAATTACAGCACATCGACAAAAAGAAAACGAGTGGTACTTTCATTAAAAGACAAAATGGAATTATATATGTATATATAAAATTTTAATATATATAAAACTTTTATATGCATAAACCTATACAGGGTGTATCGCAAGTAAATGAGAATAAGCAAGATAGAGAAACTAGATAAAAAATGTAGTTAAAAAAAGGAAACCGCATGTTTCTATTTCATTCCGTTCCAGAGATATGCCGTTCCAAAGATTATTTCGAGAAAACCGTGGTTTTTATAGGAAAACCTCAATTTTCTCTGCTTTCATACATTTTTTATCAACATTCCATCACAGTTTTGAAATCAGCATTAAATTTTCTTTAAGTCTTATACACTTCCAATGTTCACAAGTATATTTTTAAACCGCAATACTATATTAAAAAATAAAAATTTTAAAAACGTTTTGTTAGTGACAAACTTTTGAGGATCACTACACTTCGGGAAAAAAAAGAGTGCAAGCTACCGAATCTTACAAAAGTTGTGAAATTCAATTACCTTTCTAATGGTGTACTCAGAACTGCAATTATCTCTTAATTTCATATTGCGATTGGAATGGGAAG
Organism: Euschistus heros; assembly: GCA_003667255.2. Lineage (NCBI taxonomy): Eukaryota > Metazoa > Arthropoda > Insecta > Hemiptera > Pentatomidae > Euschistus > Euschistus heros. The sequence goes on from RCWM02000004.1 coordinate 6,800,332, forward strand.
GGAAAAATAACTGATGTCGTGGTTATTTTGTGTGGTCTTATCTTCAATAAATTCAATTTATTTTTTATGTAAATTACAAAGAAACCTACTTGGGGAGAGGTGAAACCTAAAAGAACGTGAGGAGCGTCTGACATGAGGTAAGTTCTTGTTTATTTCTGATGGATTATGTCCGCATTATGGTTTGTTTACTTTATCTCCCTCATTCTTAGTCTGCCTTCTTCGCATAGTAAATAACAATAATTGCCAGTATCTTGCGTCTGACAAGGTAAGTTCTTGTTTATTTCTGATGGATTCAGGCTATTAACTTTATTGTTTTTAGTTCTTCTTCGCAAAAGTACAATGCCAGTATCTTATACACAGCTGAAGAGTACGCCAAATTTTGAAGAGTACGTTGATATGATTTTCGCGTATGGGGCTGCGAGAGGCTCTTTTCTAAGACAACCTGTTATGTTTGCGGGCCGAGCTCGCATGGAGGTTGACGACATTTTGAATATTTTTGTTAATGATCCATTAACAAGTACCCTTCGAATCAACTGAGAATATCTCACTCTATAGTCTTCAGAGCTAACAAGGAAGACAATAGATATCCTTATCACCTGACTACTGCCCAGGAGTTGCTACCCCGAGATATGGAGCTATGGATTGTGTTTGGGCGATGGTATGTTCAACAGTGCCACGAGAGGCCTAACATTCCTGGTCGCATAATTAGGACAGACGAGGCAATATTTACACGCAATATTCACACTCAACTCTCGCCTCATCATAATCCACGTGGCACTAGGGAGCACCACTTCCAACATCAGTTCAGTACGAACGTGTGGTTAGGAGTCTGTAGGCAGCATATGACACAGCCTGTTTTTTTACCTAGTCGGTTGAATTCAAATGCTTTTTATGATATACTTCAGAATGATGAAGTGCCGTATGAAAGTACGGCACTCCTTGAAGCAGTACCACTATGGTGGCAAATAGACGGGTGGCCAGCGCATAATGGACAAGCTATAACAAATTGGCTCAATCAATATTACCCAGGAAGATAGATTGAGGAAGTGAGATATGGACCTGTGCATTGGCCCGCCCGAATCCCTGATTTGACGCCACTTGATTTTTATATTTGGGGTAGGCTTAAATTGGAAATGTAGAGAGTACCCATTCAGGACATTAACCACCTCATCACAAGAATTCGCGAATCATGTGTAGCAATGAGAGCTGACCATGTATAGATTCGAAGAGCTACATCAGCGGTGTTGACCAGACGTCGTCAGTGTATACTGCGAGGAGGCCAGTTCCAGCAACTTTTATAATTTTCAGACATTTCCTTTACTATTTAACTTTAATGTAAGAATTAATTTAATTTTTCTTTGTAATTTACATAAAAATAAATTAAGTTTATTGAAGATAAGACCACACAAAATAACCATGACATCAGTTATTTTTCCCTTCCCATTCCAATTGCAATACGAAATTAAGAGATAATTGCAGTTCTGAGTACACCATTAGAAAGGTAATTGAATTTCACAACTTTTGTAAGATTCGGCAGCTTGCACTCTTGTTTTTTCTGAAGTGTAGTGATCCTCAAAAGTTTGTCACTAACAAAACGTTTTTAAAATTTTTATTTTTTAATATAGTATTGCGGTTTAAAAATATACTTGTGAACATTGGAAGTGTATAAGACTTAAAGAAAATTTAATGCTGATTTCAAAACTGTGATGGAACGTTGATAAAAAATGTATGAAAGCAGAGAAAATTGAGGTTTTCCTATTAAAACCACGGTTTTCTCGAAATAATCTTTGGAACGGCATATCTCTGGAACGGAATGAGATAGAAACATGCGGTTTGCGTTGTTTAACTACATTTTTTATCTAGTTTCTCTATCTTGCTTATTCTCATCTACTTGCGATACACCCTGTATATAGAATATATGAGGGTGAATCAAATATAAACGGTAATTTTCAAAATTATATTTATTGAATAATATTATACAGAAACTATACCTTCAACATTTTTCAATGTAGTCTCCTGCATTATCTACACACTTCTGCCACCGATTTGGAAGCTTGAATATTCCCTGTTCATAAAAAGACTGAGGGCGAGTTTTTAACCATTCGCGCACGTGCTTTTCGACGTCTTCATTGTTTTCAAATCGTTTCCTCCAAGATTTTTTGAGGCGCATCGTCACATGTGATGAGACGTGGGTCCATCATTACACCCCCGAATCGAAAATGGCAAGTAAGGAGTGGTGAAGGAAGGATGAAGGCTGCCCAGTGAAAGCCAAAACTCGTCTCTCAGCCAGAAAAGTTCTTGCAACAATTTTTTTTGACTCAAGGGGAGTTCTACTCATTGATTTTTCTTCACGATCAACGAACAGTGAATGCGGCTTACTACTGCCAGGTGCTACAGTCAGCAAAAAACCAGTTACCGGAACAAAAGACGAGGTGTGCCCATTAGAGATGTCATCCTTCTCCATGACAACGCAAGGCCTCACACCGCATTGTTGACAAGGGATAAATTGGAAGAAATGGGCTGGGAAACTCTCGAACACCCTCCTTACAGTCCAGACCTGTCCCCTTGTGACTATTTTTTGTTGCACCCCTGAAAGAATCATTTGGAGGAAAACGATTTGAAAGCAATGAAGACGTCGAAAAGCACGTGCGCGAATGGTTAAAAACTCGCTCTCAGTCTTTTTATGAACAGGGAATATTCAAGCTTCCAAATCGGTGGCAGAAGTGTGTAGATAATGCAGGAGACTACATTGAAAAATGTTGAAGGTATAGTTTCTGTATAATATTATTCAATAAATATAATTTTGAAAATTACCGTTTATATTTGATTCACCCTCGTATATAAAACTTTTTTTAAGCGAATTTCAATTATCCGAACCACCCCTGACAACATTAGTTTGGATAGTCGATGCTTTACTGTAAATTCTTTGTCACTCTGCTGAAATGTTAAATAAATATGCTTGTATTAAATACAGCAATTTTTATCCAAATAAAGTATGTCGGTTTCATTTGCGACACAGCTATGTAAACCTGATGAAGGCTTACATTGTTGGCCGAAATGTCTGCACAATAAATTAAAATTTATGTTTAATAGTGTTTCCATGACTACACTCCCCAAAAACCTACATCTTTATTAGTTCCACAATCAACAAATACCTCCTCAAGATAAAATAGGTTTAATTAAAATTAAAATCCTAAAAAGTTTTTAGGAAATATATGTATGAGATAGAATGTAAAAGTTTTACTCTTTAAAGTTGAAATGATGCCTGCTTTGTTGACTTTTTTTATTGGATTCATTAATATAGTTTGTAATATAAATTCTGCCGGATTAAAAACAAAAATTCTAATAGAAATATATCAACATGAGAATCAATGGGTTGTTAATTAATAAATTTAAAAGGGCCATAATAAATTTCATAGGGTTAAAGTATTTATATTTATTAATAATAAGTTCATAGGGCCATCTTACTTCTACTTTAAAATAGAAAATTTATCATTTATTTATTGATAGCTAAAATATAATTTTTTAAGTTTTAGTTATTTTAATTTTAAATAAGTGAAACATAGGCCATTTTATTTATGTTTATGGAAATCATTTGGTCATCAGCTAAGAGTTTTAAATCTTATTATTGAATAAAGGTATTATAATTTTAATTGTAACAAAAACATGTGATCATTATATATTTTTTTTTTTTTTTTTAATTTTTACTGTTTTATTTGTTTGTTTCAACAGAAAGAAGGGTTGGTGAAGGGGACAGAGGCCTTCACATGAACCCACCTCCACCAAGCCCTAGAGGAGCGTCCCCTAGGCGAAATCCTACTCCTCCCCCCCAAGCAGACCGGTTAGTTTATGTTTATATTAACTTATTTTGTTTTAGACAAGATTTGGCAAAATGAATAAAAATAAAAAAATTGAAAACAACATTAATACAAATCAATATTAATTTCTATAACTAATAATATTATTTGTATTGTTTATTTTAGTATTTCTACAAAAGTTAGAATTAGCTTTCTTTGTAAATACATCTGCTGTTCCAATGGACCAAAACATCAAAGTACATTTTATTTTTTTTCCTCCTTATATTGCCAATAAATAGAATTATCTAATGGAGTAATAGATCTGATCCCTATCTACTATTCGATAAAATGTGTAAAATTCTGAAACTTGACAATATTTTCCTAAATTTAGGACCAATTGAGGAGGCATTTAAAAATTGTTATGATTTGCCCTTCATTATTATTTAATAAACTAAATTAAAATTAATTGAAGGATTAAGGGGAAGAAGTCATGGTCTATTTTTGCCAGCTTGGTTGAGATTGCATTGTGAATAGAGATAGTTTTTGTGAAAGAACACAGTTCCTTACAAGTTAGAGTACAAGTTAGTAATGGGTAAATATACAGGATATCTGCCGAGACAATCACAGAAAGTTAAATCCAAAATTTTGATGTCAGCGAAGAATGTGTCATTGATCATTCAGTTATTTGTTTTGTTTTTCATTCATCTGACTGAGTTCAGATGAATGGGAAAAAAAAAATTGTGTAATTTTTGACAATGACTCCTTTTGAATTAATTTTTTAAAGTATGACTCACTGTTTTAATAATTTTCATTATTCAGACTCTTATTTTAACTTATATACTATATTAGGCCATGGACACACATGGCAACAAATTGGGAGAGTAGCCCACATGCTTGTTGCTGGAATGTGACACTAGCTGGCACACTTAAAGATACATTTGCTAGTAATTGGCATGCATGCAGCTAGCTTGAGGAGCAGATGTGCCAGCTTCTGGCATGCCAAGCCTCTCTTGTTTAGAGAGTGAAACACTGTGTGCTCAACAAAAAGTGATTTGTTTTAACATTCTAAATTCTTTTCCAATAAAATTACAATTCGGGCGAATCATAGAAAGCATTCGAAGTGAATTGAATAACATATTTTTGTTTCTTACAACAGAATATGTTGATAAATTTATGCAACCCAAAACAAACAGAAAAAGAAGAAAACTTTAGGTGAAAGATTGAATTAGAAGAAGAGAAAACTATAGAGCTAGTAATTTTTTGCTTAGAGAATTGAGACTAGATATAGAAAGAAATAGAAACCATTTAAGCTTGCTTCCTGAAAAATTTGATGAATTGTTAGTAAAAATTGTGAACAAAATTAAAACAAAAGATATACATATGCGAAATTTAATACCAGCTAGAACTAAATTGGAAATAACTCTACGATTTTTATCAACCGGTGATTCATACAAATCTCTGGAGGCATTGTTTAGAGTGGGTTAGCAACCTAACCCTATTGCTAATTTCACTTAGTTTCTCGGCGTTAAACACTGGTTTTACATGGGAAAGAAAGACAAACTCGACAAGGAAATCGTACCAGCTTGTACTGCAATGCCATAGAAACATTTTTAAAAAATTTCTTTTTTCAAGTTCGAGTTCGCCCTTTGTATCCGGACCGCCTCATATATTAGATGATGTATCTACTCCCTGAGAATCAGCTACAGTGAAGACTTTACAGGAAACAAATATACCATTCTCGTGGTAACATTGTCTTAATCAGGGTCAAGTTAATGTTTGGTGTAGTGCTGAATTTTTATTCCATTTCTCCACGTAATGATACTTCAGTACCAAGTATATTTTACTGTATGAACTCTTATTGCAGACCTTGGAACAGAAATCGACTTTGTGACTACCTTTCTCTCATAAAAGATGATTTTTCCAGTAAGCTACTGAATTATTCGTTTGTAATTATTAAAAAATCATTCATCTTGTCTCAGTCTTTGTTCATTTTTGGTTTTTAAATGATATCGGTCTGATATCATCTTCCTCTTGAATCCTTCACTCAATTATTCAAACCATTTATTTTGAAAATGGTGTGACTACTTTTTTGTTTTCACCAAGTATAAAGTTTGCATTCTAATCAATTTAAAAATGTTGTAAACCTAAGATTGACATTTTTTTATTCTGTATTTTGTGGCATAAGATCTAAGCTTTTTCTCCAATGGTGTTCAATATGTCTATAAAAAAGTTTCATTTAATTAAAAAATATTTGCTCTATTATTTTTCCTTGATACTACAGGACTAGCCGGAACATTTCTGCTAGGCTGTTAGCTGCTGCAATGAGGGATAGGTCAGTATCATCTAGGTCTAGCTCTGGCTCGGAATCTTCGGGTTCAAGCTCTGACAGTTCAACTGATTCTGGCTCTAGCTCTAGTTCTAGTAGCTCCACGAGGCGCAAACATAGTAAGTATAAGTAGTAATTATCTTTGAATAATTAAAAATTTTATGATTATAACTGGTTATTACCTGATATTAAGTACCAGGGGAAACAAGTCTCATTGATTATTACTTTCTTCAAATTATTCATTTTTATAAAAAAATTAAGATATTCATAGCTAAATCAGTAAATATTTAGTTACCTGACCTTTTTAATTATTTTTTACAAAAATTTAATTTATCCAATGTGTGCAATTGGAGTTCAGAAACCAATTAACTAAAAATATAAATTATGGTTTTACGCCTCTATCTGTGTTACATAAAATAATTTATTAATTATTTATGTTTTATCAAAAAGCTTTTCATTAATTTTTTGACACATTTCTTTTTATATATATATTTAGACCGAAAGAAAATTGAACTGGATGAGAAATTAGCTCAAGCTGTGAAAGCAAAGGCAAAAGCAATGGATGCTTTGAAGTTGTCTGGACAAAAGCAGCAGATTAAGCTGACCTTGAAGGGCACTGGTTCTTCTATTTCTGGTACGCATTATGAATTATTATTTTATTTTTTTACATGAGTTATTGAAAATTGTTCAGGTTGTTGTAGATGTACTTGTTCACATCTGCATTTAAAAATTAAAAATAAATAAAAAATTGTAATGGAGGATCATAATAAGCCCTTCGTAAAAGAGCTAACTGACATATAATGTTTGAGATAAACAGTGAGAGCATTTTCGTATACTACCAGTTAATAGTTTAAATAAACTGAAATTAGCTGGTTGTATATGTTGAAAGTATCATGTTATATAAGATAAAAATGTCTAATTTTTTTTAGATTCTCTTGAATAGAACGTAAATGTTTGGAATCTAATTTTGTTATGTACTATATATATATATATATATATATATATTTTTTTTTTTTTTTTTTTTTTTTTTTTTTTTTTTTTTTTTTTTTTTTTTTTTCCTCTTATGGTAACCCCATAAAAGGACCGTTTATTAATGTTTTTTTACATGTTCCATGCCGTTACAGGCATACTACATGTATGATATGTGTTACATTATATTATTTTACTTATCAGTGATTGTACTTAACCAACAGTTTATTTGCGTGTTGTTACAATAATGTAATGAAATTTGAAATTTTATGAACTTTGTGTGGTTCTAAAAAAAAAAAAATGTGTATGTAAACATATAATCGTTGGTTGGTTGGAGGAAAAAAAAAAATCATAACATTAAAAAATAAATAAATAAATAATAATTTAAAGAGCAAATAAACAATTAATATTTAAACAAAAAATAATATCGAAAAATAAATTAAACTTAATAAGCATATAGGTTCGTCAGCAAATCAAATCAAAATCGATATCTTTGATGAATTTGATTAAATCATTTCTGTATTTAGTAAAAAGTATATGTTCTGTCTCAGGCCACGAACCATTTTTTAAAATTAGACTTTGTATTAATTTGTACCTTTGTCTGTCAAATAATTTAGAATCATAAAGAATATGCCTAAAATTTTGGATTTGACCGTCATCGTCACATGTGTCAGTTAGTATGATATTAAAGCGTTTTAGGTAGGATTTGGTGTTGCCGTGTTCTGTGAGAAATTGTGTCAATTTATAATTGTTACTATGTAGCTGTTTGTAATTATTTAGTGTTATTTTTGGAATGTATTTCTGAAGGCTTGGTGATTTGCTTGAGTTTTGCCATGAAATGTTCCATTTATTCACCAAATCTTTAATAATCAGCGCTCTGAGATGTGAGATCGGAGCCTTGCTGTAAGAAGGCGGTAGCTGACTCCTTGCTGCCTCTTTGGCTAATCGGTCAGCTCTTTCGTTGCCCTCGTCACCAGCATGCCCTTTCACCCATTTTAGCCTAACAGATTCTTTTAAGGTCATTAGTTTGAGAATATTTTTCCTGATTTCCTCCGTCAGTGGGTCATGTATGTTTATGTTACCTAAAGAGTGTAGAACGTTCATGTTGTCTGTGTGAATGATTATGTTAGAGAGAGAATGTGAGGGGTTTGCTAACAGATATTCAAGCGATTTTGATACAGCTAGTTTCTCGGCTTGATTGTTTGAACACCACGGAGCAAGTTTGTATTGCTCTTCCATTATGTTCCCTTGCCTATCAATATAGGACCAAGCGCAGCCTACGTTATCTTCATCCTTGCTACCGTCCGTGTATATGTCTGTGATGTCTATGTTGTTTGTTTTCTTTTGGTATTGGATATGTACATATGAACAGGGGTGAAGCCATAATTTAGAGTTAATAGGAAGTTCAATATCGTTATGTGTTAGATGTCTGAAGTCAGTTTGTAGTTTTTTAATGTTAAACAATTCTATTTTTTCCTTTATTTTTAAATTGATTGGTAATAGTCCAGCAAGAAGGATAGCTGCCTCAAAGGAGAGCGTTTTATACCCTTTACATATTTTTATGGCTATGAGTCTTTGCAGCCTTTTAATTTTGTTCAGGTTTCTTTTCTTGTTCATAGCCTCATGCCAAACGTGGATTCCATATAATAATTTGGGGACTAATGCAGCATCATATATTACTTTTAGGACTTCTGATCTGAGACCCCATGTGGCTCTTGCTGCAATGGTGAGTTTGTTGATAGTTTGCAGTGAGTAATTATAGACATTGTCAATATGTCGGTTCCAGTTAAGTTTCCTGTCAAACGTTATACCAAGATATCGAATAGTGTCTTGTTGAATTAATATCATAGAGTTTAATTTTATTTCCAATGCCGGGATTTCTCTTTTTCGCGAAAAGACTATATATTTTGACTTTTCAATATTAAACATTAATTTGTTGCTTCTAGCCCATCGCCCAAGCCGTATTAATATAGTATTTGTAGTAGACTGTAATTCTTCAAAATGTCTATGTTTAACTAGAATTAATATGTCATCAGCGTAGGCAATAATATTCGAATCTGTTGGTAATTTAATATCAAAAACGGTATTTAATAAAATATTCCATAGTATAGGGGACAGGCAGGATCCTTGAGGAGTACCTAACGTTAGTTTTTTATTGATTTTAAAAGCATTTGTTTGAATAGTTAGAGATCTGTTGTCGAGATAGTTTTTGATAATGATATAGAGATTTTGGGGACATTTATAATTTTTAAGGTTTGTTAAAATAGCAGGCCACCAGGCATTGTCAAATGCTGCCTTGATATCTAAACTTACGACTAAAAGATTATTTTAGACTAAAGTTTTAAATTCCTGAACTGTTTCTTTGGAATTTGTAGCTCCACAGGGTTTTATAACAGCTTTATAGGAGGGTCGGCGTTGGACTTTAGTGACTGTTCTCCTAGTTATCTCTGAATATGATTTATGAATGATAGCTGTTCTGTTGCTTTTAATATTATTGGTGTTAGTGATTAAGGAAATATTTTCGGTGTTATTTATATAATTTTCAACTAGCTCAATTGAAGCGCTAATATTACTGCGTAGATCTCTTCTAAGGGTCTTGTAGGTTAAGACATCTTGCAATGTAGTCAGAACAAACTGTAAGTCGCTCAGATGACTTGGCATATTGAAGGGATTCTTCGTTTCTTGGTGAGATATGTTGTTTTAAACCCTTCAAAGCTATAATTTTGAATTTTCAATTAAATTATATAACCTTTTTTATTTTTGACACTTTTTAATGATAGCTTGAATCATATGATGATATATATATATATATATATATATATATATAATATATATATATATATATATATATATATATATATATATATATACTTGTAGCTCTTTGGCTCTTACATATTTTTTCCAATAAAAAATTGTTTCTTTGTTAAAAACTCGTGGTTTTGGAGGCTGTTAAAGGACGGTTTAGTTTTAAGGATGACAAGATTATATATCTTGATAATGCAGGAACATTAAGATTATGAGCCCTATATTTCAAAGATTCTTAAACATTGCAATTGCATTAGTTCTGAGCTCATTAGATTGCAGAATGTCATAAAACTAAACAGACAGAAGTTTTGTAAGGACAAAAATCTTCTGATAGTTGTGGCTCAACAAAACTCCTCAGTTGCGAACCCAACATTCACCCTAGCCTAATTTAGTTACATTTCTCTACCTTGTAAATTAGTAAACAATTAATAATAATTGCTAATTCTTTTTGCTTTTGTACTTTTTTTTTGTAAAAATATATTTTGGTTTTCTATAATCACTTTATCTCTTACAGAAAGGTTAGCTGCTCCTCTTACAAGAAAGAGGCCAGCTCCTGACTCTCCTAATTCAGGTGAAGACGACAGCTCCCCAAATGTAAGTAATGTTTTATTTTTAATTAGACCTTAGATGATATCGCACCTTTCATAGAAACTACTGTACTGTAACATCTCTAAAATCTCAACATATATAGAAATAGAGTTTTTACTTTTTTCATTTTTCCTACTTTGATTATTGTTTTTTTATAATCGTAGGTTGTTGTTGTTTTTTACTGGTCCAGATGCAGCCAAAGCAATATTTACGATGTACTGATAGACAGCTTGTGATTTGTCACAAGTCTTTCCCGAACAGCTTTTGTTAATTTCCTCACTTTCGAAATATATCTTCTGTCTCTCCTCGGCCAACTGGACAACTAAACTTAATACACTTTATACCACATAAAGATAACGTAATTTTCAATGATTTGGAGTAAAAAAACTCAAAATTGAATTTTTCAAAGATGTATAGTATGTATTCATGGAAGGTACGATATGTACAAATCAATATATCAAGTAATTCACTTAATTTGTTTTAAAATTGCAGGTTGCGAAGAAAAAGAGTGCTCCTTCAAGAAGGGAAGAACTTTTGAAGCAATTAAAAGCTGTGGAAGATGCTATTGCAAGAAAAAGGTCCAAAATTTAATTCAGGAGGATACTTAATTGAGGGCAGTTTGTTTGCCTTACTTTCCTTTATTCTTAAAATTATTTTTTTACATACCTCTAGTAGAAGCTGCTCCTGAATTAAAGGAACATCAGTTTTTGACCAAGTTGTTTTTGAACTTTTTTAATTAAAAATATTTTTATTTTGTACAAATTGTCTCCTTATAGCCTTTTTGAAGGCAATATGTATATTAGCTTGAAAACTTTATCAAATGAGATGTGTATAAAAAAAAGAGAAAAGCTATGTAAAATGATTGTCATTTTTGATGAAAATAATTTATAACAAAAACATTTTGTAGATTTTAGTTTTGAACAAATAAACCATGATCAGTATTTATAGCTATGATTTTTTTTTTCCTTTTATTATTTACCTCCGATCAGGATCAGTTTCAGCTATGGTTGAATACCTTTTAACCAATCTTGTTAGCACCAAAGCTCTGACTAGTTAAACATATAGAGGGTTAATCCAAAGTTTCTGTGAAAATTTGATTTTCATTCGAATAGAGCTTCATTATCTGAAACTAACAATCAATAATAAGTGCAAAAGAAAAAAGAAAAAAAAAATTAAGCATTATGGATTTTCATAAGAATTGAAAATAATGTAAATTGGATTGATTTTCAACCTCTGACCACATTACATATGCGTAACTTTTCTGTATAATTTAACAAAATCAAGAGAAATCATTTCGTGAAGAACACTGGCCAACATAAACATGACATCTGCATTTAAGCATTTTTGAAGCTAGCCTCAGCTAGTGTTGGTTTGAATTTCACCTGGGCAGGTTGAAATTTATATTGGAGCAGACCCACATAATCAACCACCTCCATCCGATGCTGGTTAGAATAGGTTGGTAACCTGTATTATTCCCTGTCCTTCCTGCCCTAACTGGAGTGCATGAGGACTTTAAGCTGCAACAAAATAACGTCCTTATGTTGTCTTCATGTTTTCCTACAGAGATTAGTTGGTCAGAATATCTGAGTAAAATTTCTGGGGGAATTAAACTTACGAATTTCCTCCTCACCTTTATTTGTTTGTCATAAGACAAATTCATTTCTATTAGAATTGATAAATTATTTTCCACTTATATTGCATTTTTTTTTATTCCAAGACAGTAAAATCAAGGTTAACAACATTTAAAAAAAATAAAGCTGCAAAAAACTATTAATGATATATGCCTAAAATAATAATAAAGCTTTATTGACATCATATTTATGACAAAAGCCTCTCCCTTAGGAGGTAAAATGGAGTTCAGCTCCAAAATAATTTTACAGAATAGAAACTGGCTAGTAAAAATACAAAATAAAATATACAATATTCTTTGTAAAGCACTAAACCAAAAACAAAACAAAACTTTTTTTTTTTTTTTTTTTTTTCTTTTGTTCCTATAGATTATTCATAATTTTCAACCAACAGTCTCTGTCCCTGGCCACTTTCATCCAATTGGTTCCTACTCTTCGGGTAATTTCATCCCTCCACCTCATGTACTGCCTTCCCCTGCTTCTCACTTGGCCGATCGGTGTCCACTCGGTGCTGCTTTTCGACCATCTTTCATCCTTGACTCTCGCTAGGTGTCCAGCCCACCTCCATTTCAGTTTTTGGGCTTCCTTGCTGAGACTTTTAACTTTTACACGAGTTAGGATATCTCGGTTCTTAATCTTCTCACTTCTTCGGATTCCCGCCATACTCCTTAAAAGTTTCATTTGGATGGTGCCTAGTTTCGCCCGTTCCTTTTTTGTTATTGACCAAGTCTGAGCGCCATACAGGATTGAGGGGTAAATACAAGACTGCAGGACTTTTGCTTTTAGTTCTATAGTGAAATTACCCTTAAAGATTTTTTTTAAGGACCAGTATTTATGCCATTCTATTTTTATCCTTCTGTCCAGTTCTTTGCTGTATTTTTTTTCTAAAGAAATTTCCTGTCCTAGATATATGAATTGATTTGAGTATTCTGTTATTTGTTCTCCTATTGTTATATGTTGTTCTTCCGTATTTGTAATTACTTTCGATTTTTGGTAATTGATTTGTAAACCATATTTTTTACTCTTATCAATTAGATCATTGATCATTTTAAGCAAATCATTTTTTCTAGGAGCTAATAAACAAATGTCATCTGCAAACCTTAAATTATTTAAGCACCTGCCATTTATTTGAATGCCTCTTCCTTCCCATTCAAATTCCTTAAACAGTTTATTAATGAGGCAGTTGAAGAGAATTGGTGATAGAGGGCATCCTTGTTTCACTCCTCTTTTAATACTAAACTTCTTGTCTTCTCTATCAACAGCTACAAAAGCCTTCCCCTTTCTGTATATTTCTTTGATTATTTCTATATATAGGAAATCTATTCCTGCTTCTGCTAGAGCTTCCCATATATACTGTTGATTAATAGAGTCGAATGCTTTCATGAAATCGATAAAGTAAATATACAGCGGTATGTTGTATTCAGTGGATTTTTCAATAATTTGATTGATACATTGTAGGTTGTCTATTGTGCTGAATGATGGGCGGAAACCGACTTGCTCTATGTCATGATCTTCATAAATCTTGTTAATAATCCTGTTTTTTATTATACTGCAGAATATTTTATGCCTAAAATGTTTATCTCTAAATACAAAAATTAAACATAACCACACAGTGATTAAACTAGCAATGATATGCCAGTAAAACCTTGTCACCTAACAGGAAAATGATATGGAAAATCTAAAAAAAAAAAAGAAGGAAAATTCTAGGACCAAGATATAGATAACAGAAAAAGTCTAAAACTGTAGAATATTCTAACATAGAGACAGACATAAGGAAAAGAGGTCTTAAAATTCTATGGCCGCATAATGAGGCTTCCCTGATCACAGACCTACAAAAATAATAGTAAAATAGGTAGCATCTCTTGTTAATGGAGGATACTGGATCCAAAAATGTTAAAAAGACTTGGAATCAGCCAGAATTACTAATGAAGAAATAGACAAAAGAAACAATCTCAGAAGAAAAGCTGAAAAATGGGAGGTTAAACCAGAGACAAAAGCTCCAAGAACTGGAACCAAATGAAAGAAAAGGTGAATTCTGCCAAAAAATGTAAAACTGGTGGACAAATAAAAAGAACAAGAAGCCAAATTGCTGATTTCTTCAATATTTTTTTAACAGATGAATGTTTAAGATTCAAAACTAGTCTTTAAAGATAAAAATTCCAATAGAAGTGGTAAATAATTAATCACTCCTAATTGTATGAACCTACCATCATATCTACATCAAGTCACTGATTCATTACTCATCTAACTTACATTAATCCATCCTTTAAAGAACCCATAAGTTCTCATACTGCTATTCAATTTTTTTTCTCACTTCTTTTTCAAATATTCAAATATTTCTACTACCAAGTAGAAAGTTTGATTTTAGTATTCATCTAAAACTTGATTGCAAATCTTAATTTTCTGACAACTGGGATTTATTTAGCAGATGATCAGCTTTATTGTTCACATATAAGTAGACATTGAAATTTCCTTCATGATCAGTATACTGTTATTGGTACTGTTGGAGTGAACCGGTCCCATAAGTGGGCCTATAATGGCAGACTTTTTAAAAAAAAACACATTTTAGTGATCAAAAAGTACCTCACAAAAAAAAAAAGTATATATATATATATATATATATATATAATAATATATATATATATATATATATATATATATATATATATATCTTGAATAAAATTTCTCTGGAAAAGAATCTGGAAGACAATGAAAACTTTGTTATACTAAGTGTGTGTTAGGTTGACTTCTGAAAACAACTATAAAAGTATTTTTGAGTTATTTCTTAATTGTGTGTTATAACTTTCCCTATACTCATAGCTCAACCATTAATGAAGGTCAGGGTCAATATGGAAAATCCTTTGAATTGAAATAGTGAAGGCAACACAAAGTTTAAAAGCAAATTTTAAATATTTTTATCTTTGGTAAACATGTATTGGGTTATTTTATACTTATGGATTGTCCAGCTGTTTAAAAAAAGCTGATAATTAACTGCTCTTTAAAGACAGGCAATCTGTAAAGATCAGTGAATAGGGTCTCAGTAGCTATTAAGTCATCACTGGTTCAGATTGCAGTATGGAACAAGTTTCATACAATCACATGTAGTCCAGGACCATCCCCCTGATGGTACCAAGTGCCTGAATAACAAACAACTGTTCCACCAGGTAACATTAAAATTTGTTTCTATTATTAGCCTTTTTAAAACAGCTGATAACTTTAAGTGAAATGCTCGATTTTTTTGTAAATCAAATCATAGTATCATTTAATTTACAATTAAGTTTATCATATTTAGTTATGTTCATGGTCATCTACTACTCGTTTATGAAAGCAATCTTGGTATCTATTTTAAATTGCTTATTTTTCTTTTGTGTATAAACTAATATAGCTGGATTGAATATAATTATTCTGTTTCATTTAGCGTGACCTGAGAACCTTTAAACAATAATGTTTATTTGTTTTTAAGTATGGACATCGTTTATTTATTTTTAATAATCATGTTTGATTACACTTTTACATTTTCTGTTTTCGGAACTCAGCTTTTTTTAAATTTATAGTAACCAGCTTGTAAACAGATTGATCAAACAAAGATAGACCACAAACCATCCTTACATTTGATTTTCCGGGCAGTTAAATTTTGTTGTTGTTCATCATATATTCTAATCTATTTTCTAAGAGATATTTTTCCATTTTTGTTGCCCTTTAGCTTCCGCCGTTAACTATTTTCACTACTTATTTTAATTGTTAAACATCAATTTGTGAGTTGCTACTCATTCAAAATACTAAAGGATATGCTTGAGTAAGTCCATACATAGTTTGAAAAACAAAAAGAGACAATTGTCTGAAGCAGGGAATTTATTTTGAAAGGAAAGAATGTAAGCAAAATCAATTAATTATTTAATAATTTAAAAACATATTTGTCTATGATTATTAACGTCATAACAAAAACCATTTGAAAATTTCAGTCCTTTCAAAAATCTAAAGTTGTGAACTTAATTTAAATGAAGAATAATGGGGTATTTAAAAGATTGGTGACAAACTTAGTTATTTCGAAGATTAAAAACTGTAAATATTAAATTATTGAGACTGGGGCAATCAAGATGAAACTATTTTTCTATTGTCTACTAATTTACAGTAAATAGTTGATAGGTGGATGAACCTCCTCTGCCAAAAGACAGCCAAACAACTAACTCCTTTACACCGCTTAAGCAATGTTTGAAAACTTTGAGTTTTTAAAAATTGATAAAATATGCTTCATAATAAACTTTTGATATTCGAAGGGTTTGCCACAAGACAGCCAAACAACTAACTCCTTTACACTGCTTAAGCAATGTTTGAAAACTTTGAGTTTTTAAAAATTGATAAAATATGCTTCATAATAAACTTTTGATATTCGAAGGGTTTGGTGAACAAAGGGGTTATGTAACAAAACAATTTTGAGTAGTTTATGTTTAAAGTTTTTTTGTTTTTTTTACATTTCCTTTAAAGGAAAATGTAATATAGCTCCTACTTCTTCATTTATCTTTTTCTAATGGTTTTGAAATATTCAGATTTTGCTACCTAACATTTCTGCACATAAATTCTTCATCCAATGAACTAGATTTTACTTTAAAAAAAATATATGACATAACCCCATCATCTACCAAACCCTTCATTTCATATAATGAAGACATTTTTATAATCTTTATAAGTGACTTTCAATTTCATTTAAAATTGTTTACGGCCTTTTTTAGGTTCACAGAGATACATCTTTTCCCTTAACAAACTTTTATTGTTTGAAAAAATATTACTTGTTGATTGCTTTGGAAAGACATGTTTCAATATGTAAGGTAATCATAGAATCAGTCCCCCCCAAAACGCTTTTTTTTAAACAGTTTTTTCGGCCTTTTCATCATTAAGTAAATGAAAGATAACAAAATAAATAAATTACTACTTATGTTTTTATTTTGTCATAAATAATGAACTGAGTTATATTTAACATCACAATGGTCAGTCACTAAACACATTATTGAGAAACTTGTTTAAAGAGAGACTGAACCAAACATCTAGTCGAGATATGAAACAGTACATACGAAAAAATCACAGTAAAACAGAAAACATAAAAAAAAAAAAAAAAAATATATATATATAAATATATACAGGTAAAGCATGTTTAACTCTATTTCTTACACAGAGGATTTATTTACACATAATGATTTCAACGAAAAGTTAACCATATATTTTTGATTTATCTGAATCATTCAAAGAGAAATAATGTAAAAACTCAGATGACTAAAAACTATACATTGATTTCTTTAGTCATCAGTCACAAAGACATATATACATACATATGAATGTGTGCTTGTTTATACATACACACATAAATAAATGTATATATATGCATATGCACTATATCTTTAAAAACAAATTTAAAATATGATATGGGAATCTTTAATAAATCATTAAAATGGAGGGGAATAATACATTAGAGTAAACTGCTATTTATTTTTCACACTTTTCTCAGCAGCCTTCTTAGCTTTAACCATTTCTACAAGGTCTTTGTATCTCTTCATGCAATCCTTCTTGCTTCTCGATGGAACACATTCAGCTATCCTATCCCACCTTTCTGGTGTGCTGGTTGGATAAGTTTTCAAAGCTTGTTCTAATAATCTCTGCTCTTCAGCAGTCCAAGCTTGTTGTTCTGGGCCATCAAATCTATGAACATTTCAGAGAAGTTATAAACATTTATATACTTAATTAGCAATAACTTATAATAATCACATCTTTTATTTTTATTAAATGAGAAATTAGTTTACATTTCTCAGTTACTGAGACAATTATATATTCTATTTATGTTTATAGGAGCTAACTAAAAATCAAATATCACAACAAGAAACTTATTGCACCCATACCCAAAAGTTAAAGTAACAAATTAAAATCAATGAACAGTGTATAAACAAAGAAAAGAAGTAATAAACAATAAAGACAAACTTAAGAGGACTATATAATCAAGGTTATCTTGATAATGAAACGGTGGGACAAATAATTGTTTAAAAAAGCACTCAAGAGTGCAGTATACAAAAGAGTAAAGTTTCTAAAAGTTTACAGTCAGATTCAAAAGTATTAATACACTAGTATCAGTTTCATTTTCTTTTGTTTAATTATGTATTTATTACATTTTTATTTAATTTAGACATATATAATATTTCATTAATGACTATAGAATAGATTTAATATTTTTAATAAGAAAATTGACTAAATTTAGCTTAATATCTTATACATTATAGTAAGATGCACTCATTGTTATGAGTCAAAAGTATTCGTACACTAGACTTCAACTTTTGTTTTCATTCCTTATCTTAATACATAGTTTGGGGATTACTTCCAATCAATCTTTATTTATACGATTGAAGAGGAAAGACAAATTATTGTGCACCTACATGAGTTAAAGTTGCTTAGAAAAGTGAACAGACCTCACTCAACAATCCAAGATAGTATAGTATTATGAGGTATGGAATTAAAAAAACTTTTGAATATAAAGAGAGAACAGGACAACAAAGAAAAATTTACACCAAACATGAAAGACATATCACAAGAAAAGTTAAAAGAAAACCAAGAATTAGTGCCCCGAAATTAGTGGATCAATAAATAAGTAGATCAAACATATGGATCCTGTACAACACACCAAAGATGGTCAATCCTCCTCAACCACCGGACATTAACCCTATTGAGCATTTGTGGAAGTACCTAGAAGATCAAGTTGGGAAAAGGTGCCTCTAAAAATCAAAATATAAAGTACTTTATTATTACAAAATTACAGTGTCTTTTACTCAAAGTGCATATTAAAAGCCAAAGATGGCCCTACTTTAATATTAATTGTTATTGAATGTCAATATTAAATAGAAATTTTATTAAGTGTACGAATACTTTTGATTCATGTTATTGTTCTTTTTCAATTATTCTTTTTGTGCTAATTTGTAAAATGTTCTATAAATTCCAAAATATATTTATTAATAATAGTGTTGTATTAATTAAATGGTTTTATTATTTAAAATCAACCCTACATATTTAATAATGCTAATATTTGTTCTTTCTTTCGATTTATAGCAGGTGTACGAATACTTTTGACTTTGACTGTACATCTAGCATACTTTTATTATCTGTGGGAATACTTTTAACAGATCTCTACTTAAGCATTTTTTTTTTTTTTTTTTTTTTTTTGTAAATCAAAAAAAAAAAATTCATAAGTACTGTAATATATAAAGTTTGCCATTCTTGCAATCCCTCTCATTAATTATAACACTTTGATATTCACCTAAGGGGGCAAAATGAAAGGGATTCTAAAAGACATCGGGACCTAGAATAGACTGAGTGTAAGGAGATGAATGGAGGAGTTAGGTAGTAAGGTAAATACATTTTGATCCCTACATTTATTACTCCGGTAAATGGAGCAGTCCCTTAGGTTTTCCCCATGATTCTAGGTTTTTTGTTCCTACTGAACATAAAATTAAAATGAGACTATTGGAAATATTTATCTAACCAATTAAACAAAAATTTCGATCAGTTTTAAACGATAATATTATTTCTAATGATTTGTAAATATTTAATGTTAGACTATATACAATGTGATCTATTAGATTCACTCCTGAGTCTGTTGAATTTATGTTTATTTTTATTTAAATGGATAGCGAAGTTGGAATTCTGCATCTTAATATTGTATGCCCTTAAATTTTCATTTAATTATTATTAGAATCATTGGAAATAATATAATTGCTCATAACCAATCAAGATTTTTGTTTTAGAAGCCCTTATATTTACCCTCTATCAACATGTTTGATTTCTGGTCGAACATTTTTAAAACTTACTAGCAACTAGTCTTCAAAATTTCAGAAGCAGTAAATAATTCATAAATCCTAATAATCTTTTTCTTCTAAAATTTCCTACAATAGGTACATAGAAGCCTTCTGGCATTTAGGAATGATGAATACTTTATAATTAACCTAGAAATGTGAAAATTCAAGAGGAATTTTTTTAAAATAGGGTTTCTATGTAACAAAAAATAATCATAAACTTTTATGCAAGATATTATTGGAACAATTTTATATATTTCATCCAGTAACCACCGACAAAGCAGTATTTGTCACCAAAATATGTTTCATTATTTTTTAAATATAAAAGTAAACAGTCAAATTTGTCTTTTTTAATTATTAATATCTTTAAATTAAGATCATAAAAGTATGTGCCTCCAGGCCATTCTCCTCGTCAAAGATATCACTATAATCTGATAACTTTTTTATTACAACACTGTTGCTAGTTGTCATTAAATTTTGACAGTTGTAAATATAATCTATTAAGAAAAAAAAAATACTAGCTATAAGGACTGGAAAAAAACAACAAAAAAACAAGCGATCCTCTAATACATCACAATCCTCATCAATAGCTATTAAAATAAATATAACTTAAAAATTACCTTTGCGAAGTTTCAACTTCAACATTAGTTGCCTTCTTGCGTTTTTCAAGATTGTCAAAAGCTTTCTGATTAGCTGCAGCTTTGACACTATCATCAAGTGACTGCAACTCCTTAGCTTTGGAGAGAACTTCTCTAGCAGAGACCGTATTTTCCTTTCTTTTGCCATGCTGATTCATAAAATTTGCCACTACTTCCCATCGCTGATTTGTTCCAGCAGGGAAAAGATTTACTGCCTTTATGAGAAGATTTATATCAGCCTGAGTCCAACAAAAACTGGAGTTATTAGTTTGACCATTCATTTGCTTGTTGTTGACAGTTTTTAGATGATTTTCCCTTTCTGACTGCAGCTCTTTCTCCAATTGTTCTATTTTAGAAAGAAAAACATCACGACCTCCATCTTTCATTTCTGAATTAAGAGTTTCAAGTTCTTTCTGACTTAAAAGTTCACACAACTTCTCTGTATATTCCATATGTTTAACTAAATCATTCTGAGTTTCAATAAAATAGTTGTTAGCTTTGCAAGTATCCCGCAAAATTTTTCTTTCTTTTTTTAAAGCTCTTTTTTGTGCCTCTCTTTCAGCTTTCAAAGCATTTTGCTTGGCTTTTTCTGCAGCCTCTTGCTCTTCTTTTTCCTTTCTCAATTTATCTTCAAGTTCTTTCTGTACCCTTTCAATTTCTTCTTGTTTAGCTCTCGCAGCCTCTATTTTAGCTCTCTTTTGAGCTTCTTTTTTATCTTTATCTTCCTGTTTAAATTTCACTATTCGAGGATCATTGTTGTAAGCTAGATCGACAAGACTGCGAATTCTTGCCATTTCTTCCTTCTTCCTTTTAGCTCTCACAGCTCGGTTTTGCTTTTCGATCCACCTCCTTTCGTCTCTATCCTGACCACTTTCTTTAGCTTCTTCATCTTCATAGGAATATTCTCTCCATGATTCAAAATTATACCAAAAATTATAAAAGCGATCTACATTTTCCCTTGATTCGTCTGGACCTCCAAGCTGAGGAATGGGACTTTTCTCTGACCACTGGGAATTTAATTCAAAATACTTATTAAAAACAGAATAAAAGTCACCTTTACTAATTTCAGAACTTGTAGGAATATTGTCATCAAAATATGGATCTACAGAATCATAAGATCTTCTTTTGGTTTTGTCTCCCAAAATTTCCCATGCTTTGGTAATACATGTAAAATAATCATCATCCCGATTCACTATTTCACCATTAGCTTTTCTTTTATCAGGATGGTGCTTTAATACTTTTTGCCTGTATGCTGACTTCACAATTGAATTAGAGGCTTTAAAACGTAATTCACCAAGTCCTAAAACAGCATAATGGTCTTGCTTTTTCCATTCCTTGGGATCCAAACTTCTCAGATAATCGTCATCATTATCATCTGGGATAAAAACTAAGTCTTCTGACTGATCTGAGGGAGAATTTATTTCTAAGGTCACATTATTATCACAAGCCAAATTTCTGATGTATTCTACATAGTAAGGCCCAACACATTCTACTAATTTATATTCTAATGTCAAACCATTAGTAGTCTCTTTTGTAAGATCCACAACCATTATATATTTTTAATTTCAAAATACCTATAGTCCAATTAAATAATAGAACCTTATAATAACAACGAAATCTTTATTTTAAAACTAAATAACTTGTGTACAACATCGAAATATTATACCCAAATAATAAGCATGTGTATAACTATAACCTCCTTAATTAGTGATATAACCTTTACATACTACAACCGCATAAACGAAGATAGCAAAACATTACAATCATTTGTGCTTGTATTAGAAAAAATTGGCAAAA
This sequence comes from Euschistus heros, assembly GCA_003667255.2. NCBI lineage: Eukaryota > Metazoa > Arthropoda > Insecta > Hemiptera > Pentatomidae > Euschistus > Euschistus heros. Next base: position 6,822,706 of record RCWM02000004.1, read on the forward strand.
ATAAAATTAAAAATTCCGATTCATTAAATAGAAAAATCATATTCAGTCTATAAATTAATCATATATCCATTCCTGCACCTTGAATGTATAACAATTTTATATTGATACTTTTATTAAATTTTAATTGAGAAACTTATAATCTAATATTATCTAAATTTACAAAATACCAATGATTTTTCAAGAAATCCATATAATTTTTTATTAAAATTAGGTACTTCAATGTTACTGAAAGAAGACGCTGTAGTCGCCATATTGCGTATTTTATTGTCGTGGCAGGTGTATTTTTGTCCTAATTTGTGTTTAAAATTTAGTTATTTATAGTGTAATATATGAGTAGGTCGTCTCGAAGTGATAAATTAAAAGGAGGTCACAGCATGAAAAGAAGAAGTACGAGTAGAGATTCTCCTCCTATTAGAAGCAAGCGGTCTCGGTCTAGTATCGGAAGATATGATGACAGTTCAGATGAAAGACTATCTCCTGATCGTCTCAGACGCCGGAGTAGGGTAAGATCTCCCCCTAGCCCTCGTAGGTATCCATCACCTAGTTCACATAGGAGTGATTACAGGTCTAGAGAATTGGACCGATCATACCCTAGTTATAAAGTTTTGTGTGTTAGTGCGTTACATCCCAAGGCAAGTGATGAAGTTATAAAAGACACGTTATATCGAGAATATAAAAAGTTTGGTGAACTTAGTATCCGTATTTCTCATGACTTAGACGAAAGAGTAGCCTATGTTTGCTTCAGAAATTCAGAAGATGCCAGAGATGCCAAGAGAAGTAAGCCAAGAATCATTTTGTTTGATAAAGTTGCCTTAGTGGAACCAGTTTATGAAAGTAGAAGTTCTTCCGATCCATATAGACCCAGGAGTAGACCAAGATCTAGAAGTTTGACACCTGATCATGACCGATATTATCGCAGCCCTGAACATAGAGCTCCTGACAGAAGTGTTGAACGTATGTATGGGCCTCCTCCAGTAATGCAATACAGAGAATATCGTCATGATGTTTTATCAATGCATCACCCAGATTTTATTCGAGGACCTCCTATGCACCATGGGATACCACCTCACATTCCTCCTGTCCCACCTCATCATTATGGTCCTCCTCGTCACATGATCCATGGATTCCGCCCACCTCCACCTCACTTTGAACATAAAGTAGAAAATAAAAAAGATAAATTCCCAAATTATTTGCATCATGTCCCCCCTGAAGATGATCCCCTTGCTACTCGAACTTTATTTGCTGGTAATTTAGAAGTAAATATATCTGATGAGGAACTTAGGCGTATCTTCGGTCGTTATGGTGTAGTTGAAGATATTGATATTAAACGTCCATTGCCTGGAACTGGTAATGCTTATGCTTTTGTTCGTTATCAGAATTTAGATATGGCTCATAGGTCTAAAGTAGAATTATCAGGGCAGTATATAGGTAAGTTTCAATGCAAAATAGGTTATGGTAAAGCTACACCCACAACTCGAATATGGGTTGGAGGCTTAGGTTCTTGGACATCCCTTTCCCAATTAGAAAGAGAATTTGATAGATTTGGGGCAATTAAAAAAATTGATTATATTAAAGGTGATACTCAAGCCTACATTCTGTATGACTCTATAGATGCAGCCACTGCAGCAGTTAAGGAAATGAGAGGTTTTCCATTAGGTGGTCCAGAGCATAAATTACGTGTTGATTTTGCAGATGTTAATCCTGTGCCACCTATGAAACCTAAACCATTACCTGGTGAAGAAATCGGTGCTGGAGATTTCAGAGCTCGGGATGCTTTTCCCTATCCAGATCCTCATTATGAAGCCTGGGGTGAAGGTGATTATTATGGTGGTTCCAGAAATTTCAGGGGTCGTGGAGGCAATGGTGGGTGGTCAGATAGGAGGAGTAGTAGGTATCGCTATGGTGAAGAAGAATGGAGAAGGTCTGAAGAATATGATCGGTATAAAAGATCTGGATCTCGAGAGAGATCACAGCCTAGATCTGAGGGAAGTGATGGCCATAATGGTCTTCTAGGTTCTGTTAGGACTTTGTCAGAACTCGCCAAAAAATGTGTTACATCATGGAATGGTGCACTGATTTTGAAAAACTCATTATTTCCTGCTAAATGTCATCTAACTGATGGTGATGGTGATATTATAGACAGTTTGATGAAGGATGAAGACAACAAGCCTTTATTACGAATCACTCAAAGGCTTCGTCTTGATCAGCCTAAACTTGAAGATGTATCCAAAAGAATATCAAGTTCAAGCAGCCATGCTATCTTTCTTGGTCTCTCAAATTCTAGTTCAACAAGTGTATCAAGTAATGATGTTTCAGTTCAAACAAGACCACTCAGAAATCTTGTGTCTTATCTTAAACAGAAGGATGCTGCTGGTGTAATCTCTCTTGTTAATAAAGACACTGAAGCCACAGGAGTGCTCTATGCTTTTCCTCCTTGTAATTTTTCTGCTGATCTCCTTAAACGTACTGCCCAAAGCTTAACAGCTGATGCATTGAAAGAAGATCATTTGGTTATTGTTGTTGTTAGAGGAGGCACAGCATGATTATAATTACCTTTAATTTTTAATTGTAAATTACTTATAAAATTACTATTGTATTTTAATCAATTATATCAGTTCTTTGTAATGTTACTGTGACTTAAAACTGTGAAAATGATATTAGATTTCAACTAGTGAACTTTGGTTGAGAACTTAATTTTGTTCATTCTTTTATACATGAAAGTTTTGTTATTAGAACTAACTGATCTTTTATGTTGACTGCTATGAAATAACTTTAGTGTTAAAAGGAATCTGTTAGTGATTGAGGTTTACGCATAATAACCATTTGTGTAATTTGTGATGATTCCAGAAAAAAAAATATTAGTTTTGTGTTTTGTCAGTGAAGTGATCACTGTGTAATTAATTTTAATATTCTGAAAAGTGATGTTTTGTTTTTCTTTTCATTTTAAAAAGAAATTGAATCAGTATGCTTTATTTTTTATTTTGTGACCGGTTTTTATTGATAGTGATGTGAAGTGTATTTTCTTGTGAAAAAAATAGATGGTTTACACTCCATTGTGTAATTTTACTAACTCCCATCATATCTGTGTGAAAAGTGGTTTCAGTTGGGTGTATAAGTACTCGTTACTTAGGGGAAATGAATTCATCTAAATTAAACAACGATTTGTGAAGTAAGTGTAGTGAATGTAAATTTTTTATCTATAATGGTTTGTTTTTTTTTCTTTCCTAGTGGAGTTTTTAGTGATGTTTCTTGTGTAATTTTGTGAAAACTGTTGTATGCAGTTTTGAGTAAATGTGATCCAGGTTTTAATGAAATCTTGATGTGTCTTTCCCTTAAAAGAAATGGATATTCATAGAACAGGGGAAGACTGAAATAGTATTTATTTTTTCAGATATAATCGATACGGTAAGCTCTACCTTTATTTATTTTCAATGATCAATAAATTTATTTTTAATAGATACAATTTTTTCTTTTCAAAGATATTGCCCATCTTACAAAGTAAGCAATTGAAGTCAGCATAACTTTTGATATACATAATGAAAGCTAAAAGTATAAATTCTAAGAAATATTTGTTTTTTGACTGTTTTATGGTTTTAATAAAAATACAGCTAAGTAACCAATGAAAATTAATTGGTTTTTTTTTCTTTTTTTATGTATTTATTTTCAATTAAAAATTTATTAATGGTAGTAGATATAAGGTAAGGTAGACATTTTGATCATATTCTGAATGAATAGCATTACATAATAGTTTAAAATAGGATAACGTTAACATAGGTTCTTAATCACCAGTGTTTTTTTTTTTTTAATTAGAAATAAAATATTTGGTGATCATGTTAGTGAGACACAGTTACTTGAGATTAAATTTTTGTCCAGTGAATTTCTTTAAAATAAGATTATTTTGTATGTGTCGTTATGTTGAAGAAACTGGAACAGTTAAATACACATCACCCATGCTATTCTAAATTGACACAAGCCAAACATTTTAAGTCATTATCATGATAAAATTGTATTGAGATTTTTTTCTTTATAAAATATCAGGAGTATACTGAATCAGCTTTTAATTCCACCTGCTACTTCTAGAAGCGCCATGCATTAAAGTATTTCTACTTAGACATGGTGCTTCTCTTTGACTGCATCCCTGATTATCTTCTTCCCCATTCATCTTAACAGTTACCCATACTTTTATCATTATATGCTGTGCGTAGGAAACAAGTAATAAATTCATTCTTTAAAAACTCGTTTTTATTTGTAATTAAAATGTTTTTTTCTCTCGGTAAACAAAATAAGACATTTTTCTTTTTTGAAAATCCCTTAGAAGAAACTTGTCCTTGAAAATATAGAGCATAAACATGACAATATCATTTGACAATGATTAATTGACATTCGGTTTGATAAATAGATTTTAAGCTTCTATATCTTTAAAGTTGAAAAATCTCATCAGCACCCAGCATTCTTTTTTTTTTTTGTCCTCTCTGATACATATAGTCAGAGTAGAATTGTCTTTCTTTTTTTTTTTAAATACAATTTTATTTAAAAAAGAAAAAAAAATTAATCCAAACATATTTAATGTATTCAGTGTACTGCTTATGAAAAGCATAAATGTGGATTTGATACAATCAAGTTTCAGAAACAAACTTTTTATTATTTTATTTTTTAAATTAAATGTATTAGCCATAAATTCACAAGTATATATCCATTTTATGATTTTTAATGAAAGATACCTCTCTTTCAAGGTATTTAGCTGCACATTTCTAGTTATTAATTTTTTAGTGTGGAGTTCCCAGTAACTTTTGCTTGATCAGAGAAAATACATTACCTTAATTATCAATGAGGATTTTATACTTATATGCATACCTCAAACAAAGTAGTGGTATTAGCTATAATTTTTTTGAATCTTTGTTTTGATGAAAGATTAACATTTTTGTAGTTAATTTTTATTATCTGATCTAGTAGTCATTTTATACAATTAATTTTATTCCTTAAAGTAATTGCAAAAGCTTCACAATTTTCGTTATAATCCAACAATTAGTTTTCAATCTGCCAATTTCTGTTTTAATTCAAGAAAAAATGATTCACAACAGCTGAGCTATTCATTCATCATTCACCACTGATAATAAAAACTGGAAGAGAGAGAAAACCATCTTCTTATCAACAGTTATGATTGTTTATTATGATTTTTTTGACTTTTGATAAACAGTAACTAGCTTATTTTCATGAAATTTTTAACTTTTCTTGCTTATTTGGTTAAATAAGGTAAGTAGAAATTCATTTAATATAATGGAAATGTATAAATCCATAAATTTCTTATGTCTGATGTTAGTTCTTGTGAATGAATACAAGTGAAATGAACTAATCATGACCAAAAAATTAAGTCTTGACATACTTTTTTCATGATCCTGACTATTAACTATTTGAATCTTCACTCTTTTCTAATTCACTTGTGTGTTAGTGCCCAACTCAGTTAGTCATAAAATAGTTAGTTATGAGTTAAAATTATTTCAACTAGGTAAAAGTTATTTAAAATTATATATTCTATACACCACATTCCAGTTTACTTTAATTTTTATTGCAAAATCCTCCTAGTTATGAGTTATAATTTGTTTTATATAGCTAGTGAATGGCTGATTAAATAAAATAATATCTAGTTTCCATTATAAGTTCATTTTCACAAATTTTCAGCTCATGTTTAAAATCTGAAATTATTAATTAAATAAAAGTAGTTTATTACTTCTGTGCAAACCTTTAAGATTAAATCAGTTTCTCTATATCTTTTAACTAGTATGTAGTTAAAAAAAAAAAAAATTCTAGAGTATTTATTAATTTTTAAATACCCATTACAAAGTTACAAACCTTTAAGATTAAATCAGTTTCTCTATATCTTTTAACTAGTACGTAGTTAAAAAAAAAATTCTAGAGTATTTATTAATTTTTAAATACTCATTACAAAGTTGCTCAGTGAATCTACTTGTAATATATCTTATAATTAGTTGCAACAATGTAATGATCTGGACATCAGTTTCCCACTACCTGACCCTGTTTTAAGCCTATTATGTAGCTCGATGCATTTTTAATTTTGGATACAAGTCTTTACATCAGAATTTAAGTCATATCTTGTACATATTTATTTTTAGGTTGATATAGTATTAGTCTAAATTTTGTGTGGAAATTTACAGTATTCCTGATCTTAGTTCAATTTCTGGTTTCAAAAAATATAGTGTTTGTGGAATAGGTAGATTATTTATACAGGTACATGGAACAGATTTATTGTTATCATCTATCATCAACAGTTTTAATCTCTCTTGTACCTAATCATTATTTATTATCAGCAAGAAAATCAGCCATCTTTAAGGTGTAGACTAATTTATAAAATTAAAGTAAGAAGGGATCACCTTCATAAAACCAATGATCTCAAAATGTATAATTTATTTAAACGTTTCGCCCCAAACTGGCATCATCAGTAATTCTAACCTACAGATTAATTTCAATCACAATCAATATTACAGTAACTTCAAAAAATTAGGGATTTAGGACAATTATATTTTGTATATATTTTTACTACTATAAACAATATGTATATATTTTTAGCTATTTTTGACTAATATTTATAAGTATTTACTAATAAATTATTTTAGTCATTAAAATAATTTTATTTTAGCATAATTTATTGTTTACAATATATATGTGTGTGTGTGTATATATGTATAGTAAGGTACTTGAGGTTCAGTCAATAAATAAAAACAACTATTTAGCAACGTTTCAAGACTATATTGTTCTCATAATCATGTTCTACAGTGAAAAAACAGGTTACAATAAAATTATATAAGTTTTTATTTATTGAAAGAACCTCGGGAACCTTACTAAACATATAATATATATATTTTTATATATATATATATATATATAATTCTTAGCCATGAAAAACCAGTAACATCTTATATAGTTACATGGACATTCATAAAGGTTTTAAATAACATATAAACCAGTAACAAATTATAACTTCGCATCACTTACTTAATTTCAACCGTATCTGAAGGAATATGAAATAAAATATGTCTGCGGGTGTTTTAGATGGCACTATTTGTCATTTTAGGTTTAAAATGATACATAGTGGCCATCATATTTTCAAACTGAAACCTTTCTTTCCACCCACCACCATGCATAGCATAATTTACAAGCAACACCAGAATCCTGATACAAAAACCAAGGTCAAAAACTAATAATAAATAAAACTAAAATAATAGCATCACCTTCATAAAGTCAATGGTCTCAAAATGTATAATTTATTTAAAAATTTCACCCCAAACAGGCATCATCAGTAGTTCTAACCTACAATTTCAGTCACAATCAGTTTAACATTAACTTTACAAAAATAGGAATTAGGACAATAATATTTTGTAATATTAAAAATACATACAAAATATAACTGTCCTAAATTCTGTAGTTGATTGTGATCTGTGGGTTAGAACTACTGATGATGCCTGTTTCTCAGTATATATGCCTGTTTCTGTATTCTGTTGTTGCTTGTAATTATGTTATGTATGGTGGTGAGTATGTATTTTAGGTTTAAAATGATACATAGTGGCCATCATATTTTCAAACTGAAACCTTTCTTTCCACCCACCACCATGCATAGCATAATTTACAAGCAACACCAGAATCCTGATACAAAAACCAAGGTCAAAAACTAATAATAAATAAAACTAAAATAATAGCATCACCTTCATAAAGTCAATGGTCTCAAAATGTATAATTTATTTAAAAATTTCACCCCAAACAGGCATCATCAGTAGTTCTAACCTACAATTTCAGTCACAATCAGTTTAACATTAACTTTACAAAAATAGGAATTTAGGACAATAATATTTTGTAATATTAAAAATACATACAAAATATAACTGTCCTAAATTCTGTAGTTGATTGTGATCTGTGGGTTAGAACTACTGATGATGCCTGTTTCTCAGTATATATGCCTGTTTCTGTATTCTGTTGTTGCTTGTAATTATGTTATGTATGGTGGTGAGTGGAAAGAAAGGTTTCATTTTGATAAAATGTTTGCCACTATGTCTCATTTTACCTAAAATGACTAATAGTGCCACCTAAAAAACACTTGCAGACATATTTTATGTCATATTCCTTCAGATTATGGTTGAAATTAAATAAGTTATGCAAATTTATAATTTGTTACTGGATTATATGTTATTTAAAACGTTTATAAATGTCCATTTAACTTTTTATAGTTTTCAGTTAAAATGATTAATTTTATTAGATTATTGTCATTTTTAGTATAGAGTATTAAAGATACAAAATAGATTTAATTGATTTTTTTTTTGCCTTTCTCACTCTTACCTTTTATATTCAAAAACAAAAAAATATACCTTTTTTTTATACCATTCTTGACTTAAAAATTGTTATTATTCTATAAATTTAACTTCATTTATCATTACATCTTGTTATATACAGTTGATTCAGTCTTTAAATCTCCTACCAACGACTATGGGTAGAATCAAATGTCTGTAAAAATAATAAAACTCTAACTTCTTGTTGTCTTACCTGCCCTTGCCCACATATATTTCTCCTTACAAAGCTCCATTTTCCCTACAGCTTGAAAAAAAATTCTTGTCCGTCTATTGAATGAAGCACCTTCTACTTCTCCAGTTTCCCACTTTAGACCTATATCAATTTTATCAAATTTATGTAAACCATTAGAAAGATTAGCACATTCCAAACTCGCCTCTTTCCTTGAATTTAAAGCCCTCCATAATCCTTTCCTAGCCCAGTCAAATATGGATTTTACTTCGGAAATGAACCAATGAAGCTGAATTTTTGCGAATACCTTTATTTTGGTCTTTTAAATAAGTGTAAAGAGTCACCGACCTCAGCAAGTTAGCTTCATTAGATATTTAAGGTCAAAGGTCACGAAAATCAGTTTTTTTTTTGTTTTTTTTTCCAATATCTCGATTTCTATCTGTTGGCCGTCAATCAAAATGGTTACAAAACTTGTAGATAATAAAATTCTCTACAATTTTGGTATTTTTTATTTTTGTATTGACTGTTTTTAAGATGTAGCGCGGGGAAGGAGAAGAGGGCACTAGTTCGGACAAACACTTGCTTTCAGTTCCTTCCAGGATCGTTTCACAGAAATATTGTCAGAAACAAAGTTGTATAGCATTCAATTTACTTTAATTTCATATATACGTTTCTGGCACTTGAATCAGGCAAGTCCACCGAAAATGTCAAATTTTGCTAGAACATACATATTTAGCGTTCTGGCTTGGTTGTATTAGGGGATTTAATCAAAGTTTCATATATAGGGCCTCATAGTAAACCTTATCAGATTTCAGATAAAACAATTATATTTTAGTTCGGACAAGTAGTTTGGAACTTACATTGAAAAATGTGCCAAAATAACTTTGATTTCAAAACAGTAAGTGATTTTTAGCGTGTTGACGTTGGTATTTTACGGGACTTCATGAAAATTTAATTATAGGGTCTTATAGTAAATTTAACCAGCTTTCGGATCAAAAAAATGAAGTTTGGATCTAACAATTAGGTTCGGAATTATAGCCAACAGAGTACCGGAAAACGTGTTTTCGCGGAAAAGTTTAACCCCTGTCAGAGTGTTGACATGAGGTGTGTGAGGACATAAAATATACAAATATTTTTGACTTCACAGCTTCTTTAGTAGTAGTTAAAAGGTTAACACACTAAAAGTTCCGGTCCCTGGGGGATACGGGGAAAAGGTCCCAAGTTTGGGGGGTTTCTATTATAATTCCAAAACGGTGGACTCAAGAAAAATAAACTATGGATCAAAATTAAAGCTAATTAAATTTCCTATAAAATTGTTTCTATACATATTTGTCCAACTCCCAACGGTATTCGAGATAGGGTAAATGACTAGTTATGGACACCCCACCAGTAATGAACACCCTTAATTTAAAATGCCAAAAATAAGGAACACGTAATCCTGGAACTGATAATTTTGGTTGATTGTTGTGGCTCATTGTTGCCCCCTACCACAACTACCCGCTCCTCCTTTTTTACTTCCAGTCTCAGCTCAGTAAAGTGACAGATGCTCAAAAAGTGAACATTGTTGGGTGAAGACAGAGGAGTTTGCCTTTTTTACTTTCATTTCTTAAGAGTATTGCTCTTGGAAGGTTGTTTATTTTACAAATTGGAAGGTATGTACACTTTCTATATACTTTTTTACAATTAGTTCACAGTTAATTATTTTTGTTTAAAAGGTTTTTATTTAATTTAAATTAACATGTCCATTACTAGTTGAAGAAAATTTGGTGTAACTAGTTATGGACACCCATTTCCATTGGTATTTATTATTTTTACTCAAAGATTTACTTTGGAAAATATTGCATTTTTCTAGCTGATTATCTTACAATATTCCAAATTTTAATAAGTTACTGATTACCAGTTATGGTCAGGGGTGTTCTAATTAGAAACAACCGTATCTTAACTAGTTATGGACATACATTAAATTGATAAATAAGTCGTATTGATAAATTCTTAGTAAACTATTCAATGATTATAAAATGCTATAAGAATACATATGCATATAAAATGAAAAATAATTATATTTAATTGATTCAGTTTTTGTTCTAGAAACCGTGCCGCGTAAATCAAATACTTATAATGAAGAACAAGTTGCTTTGGCGATTGAGGATGTCAGTGAAATCAGTTGCACTCAAATATCGGATTCCTAGACCAACCCTGATTAGGAGATTACAAGGAACAGGAAGAACAAGATGTGGTCCGGATACAATTCTGACAACTGAAGAAGAGGCAATACTCGTAAACTGGCACCTGGAATGTGCAAGAAAAGGATTCCCGAGGCGTAAGATAGACTTACTACTGAGTGCTAAAGAGGTAATAATACAAACAAATGGAACTACAAAATTTAAAAATAATATGCCTGGAGAAGGATGGTATCGCGGATTTCTCAAGAGACATCCAGTAATTTCACAGCGAACATCTGAGCCCGTGACTGTAGCTAGTGCCTGTGTAAGTGAAAAAGATATAAAGGGGTGGTTCACAAATATCGAAGAGGTTTTAAGAGAAGATGGCATGTTTGACGTTATTTCTGACCCCTTCCGAGTTTTTAATGGGTATGAAAGCGGGTTTTTATTGAATCCAGGCAGTAGCAACGCCGTTCTGGCTCAAAAAACGTGTATGAAGTTGACTGTGGGCTAGCGAAAAGTTCATTAACGGTAATTTTTTCATTTTCCGCAAGTGGAGCTGTTGTTCCACCAATGATCATATTTCCATATAAAAGGATTCCGTCAGAAATTGTACAAACAGTTCCCCATAATTGGGGTATTGGCAGAAGCAAGAGTGGATGGATGAAAGCAGAGGTGTTCTATGAAAACATTTGTAATATTTTCATTCCGTAATATTTTCATTCGAAAATCAAAAAAAGTGGATACAAGTGCTATCTTTGTGACAGTCTATAGCACAAAAAGTGCATACCCACAAATTATACAAAAAATCTACTTGATACTGATGATGAAAGTGAATTCGTATGCCCGTCTTGCTTTCAGCTTGATGATGATAGTATTTTTGCAGCTAGTTAAAAACTACTTAAAACAACAGAAATTGTCAAATGAATGTTTTATTTCTTTATCCGTATATTTTTATGTAAATAAAATGTATTATTGTTTATTTTTAATTATTTATTTGATTTAACAAACCAGAATTTGGTTTAAAGGGATATGAAGTTAAATAAAGGGGTGTCCATAACTCATCAAGCTGACCAACCATAAATTTAAAAATATAGAACTTTTCTTTGTGGTTGGAAAAGGATGTATAATTATTCTGTAAGCCAAGAAGAACACAAATATATCAACAAATCATTTGAAAAATGACCAAAAACTTGTTAATTGCTGATCGAAAAAAAAAAAAAAAATGGTCTTAAAGGTGTCCATAACTGGTCATTCACCCTATACGTCATTAAAAATCGATAGTTATAGAGAAAAAATATTTTTACCCCTTTTTTTTCAAACATTTGAATTAAGTGCCAGAAACGTATATATGAAATTGAAGCAAATTTAATGCTCTACAATTTTGATTCTGACAATATTTCTGTGAAACGATCCTGGAAGGCACTAGAAGCTAGTGTTTTTCCGAACTGGTGCCCGCTTCTCCTCCGCGCTATATCTCGAAAACGGTTAATCAAAAAATAAAATTGAATGGAACCAAAATTGTAGAGAATTTTATTATCCACAAGTTTTGTAACCACTTTGATTGACGGCTGATGGATAGAAATCGAGATATTTAAAAAAACTGATTTTCGCGACCTTTGGACTTAAATATCTAATTATGCTAACACGCTGAGGTCGGTGACTTTGCACCACTTATTTAGAAGTCCAAATTAAAGGTATATGCAAAATTTCAGCTTCATTTCCGAGATTTGCTGTATAAAACTCCTTATTTGAGTGGGCTATCCCGGATACTCCATGCAATCTGCTTTGGTAAAAATTTCCCAAGACATTTATTCCTCCTTAGGCCCACAGAACATTATGATCCTGATTCTCTTTGATTTTTCAAAAGCTTTTGATTCTGTTGACCATACAATCCTCCTTTCTAAACAACATAACCTCTCAAAATCAAACTGTGCGTTAAGCTGGCTTTCACTCGTGAGGAGTCTCCCAGGAATCTTTCCTTTCACCTACCCAATTTTCTATTTATATTAATGACTTGCCGAATTGCTTCCATTACTCCCAATATCATCTTTATGCTGACGACTTTCAGATATATTTATCCTTCAGAAATGCTAGAGGCGATTCGTAAGCTTCAGAAATACATCGATAGGATTAACTTATGGGCAGTAGAGAATAGGTTGAGTTTGAATCCAGAGAAAACAAAGGCGATCATCATTGGGTCAAAATCTCACCTAAAAGCCCTTCCCTGCTAGCTACTGCTTTACCTCAAAAACCGACCAACTCATTTTTAAAATCTGGGTGTAACTTTTAGTCAAGTTTTTTTCTTGGAATAATTATATTTCCCAAATCACGAGGAAATCTATTTTTATTCTTAAACAACTTTTGGTATCATCTCTCGTTTTTCTTTACCTTGACTACGGATACATAGTATATGGTGGACTGTCTAGTGAGCTTGAAATGAGATGTAAAAGACTAATGAGCTGATTTATTTTTGGGATTTCTATACGTTCTCGCATATCTCACAGGTATTCTGGATTCGGATTCCTTTACCCCAGTTTCCGACGTCAATACTTCCTAGGTGCACTCATATTTCAATCCCTGGAATTCAAAAAACCCACCTATATTCATGACCTTACTCTGCGGTCCTCCACCCACCCTTTAAATACTAAAACCCAACCCATCAACCTTTTTTTTTTTTTTCTTTTTTTTCCCCCCTTGCCTTTTCTGGCATACGGGGCTTCAACCTGTACACTCCTGCGCATCGAACTTCATCCTTAGAAAAGTCCTTTATTATCCGCTCTTCCTCTTTATGGATTCATTGCCAGGGTCCCCTAACTCTCCCCATCCTTCCAAAGTTGTCCAAAAAATACAATATATTTGTTTACTAATAAACTACAATATTTGAATAATTTATATAAGGTAACATTTCTAAGACGTCACCTTAGCACGGGCCTTGGGGATTTTCCCCCCTCCCTCTCAGCGGCCCTGTTCATTGCCCATTTCAATTCGAAAAAGCTCCACTCTTACTTCCTTTAAACGATTTCTTTACCTCCTAGATTTTTAATCTTCCGAGCTAATATAAAACAATGAATATTTATTTTATATACATTATAATAGTATACATGTATCCTTTTACAAGATTTCTCATTTATTTTGTAACTCATAATTAAATATTAATCAATTTTTGTTATAATTAAATATCATAGCCAGACGATTGTCTTATGTCTTGTACTGATTTATTATTCTTAGGGGACAAGTTGTCCCAGAATAAAGTTAATTTTCTTCTTCAATACCTTTGAATATATATACATACATACATATATATATATATATATATATATATATATATATATATATATATATATATATATATATATATATATATATATATATATATATATATATATATATATATATATATGGATAAATTTCTTGACTGTTACTATTAAATGTTTTGTAATATTCTTGAGGTTCAGTCAATAAATAAAAACGAATATTTTGGCGTCGTTTATATTGTTCTCATAATCATGCCAATATTACTAGTGGATATGGAATGATATACTCGTATCCACTAGTAATATTGGCATGATTATGAGAACAATATAGCCTCGAAACGTCGCCAAAATAGTTGTTTTTATTTATTGACTGAACCTCAAGAACCTTACTAAACACACACACATATATATATATATGTTCTTGAGGTTCAGTCAATAAATAAAAAACAGCTATTTTGGCGACGTATCGAGACTATATTGTTCTTACATAACATATGCGGCGCAACAATTCATTGCTGAATCAGGGCTCTCTCCAAAAGTTATATATTAGTTGTATAGTTAGATATTTCTTTCAAACTTACTAACATTTTGAAATGATGTTAACAGTTTTTCAATTGTTGGGGAAAGAGTTGGCTATATTTATACCTTAAGAACGGCTGGACCGATTTTATACGATGAAATTTAATAATTAGTGGAGAAGAAGATGATCAGGGATGCAGTCAAAGAGTAACACCTCGAATGTCATCGTTCGTCTCTTCACAAGTGTGGCCCTAAAGATGAACTGCAAGGCATCATAACAGCCAACTATACTTTTATCAATTTAATAATTATATTTCTTTCATACTTGCTAACATTTTTTTTTAACGTTTGGGGGAGGAGGTTGGCTAAATTAATACTTTAAGAACGTCTTGGCTGATTTTAGTGAAATTTGATAAGTATGTTTCTTTTATACTTACTAATAGTTTTAAATGGTGTCAACAATTTTTTTTAACTATTGGGGGGAGGGGGTTGGCTAAATTTATACTTTCAACCCTTTAACAGGCCATGTATCCTGGAGGATACACATATTTAATGCCTTTTGCTCAATAAATGACGTAATACCCGACCCATTATCCTACTCATTATCGTCTAATACCCTTTATTCAACATTAAATTTCATGATACATGAGTGGGGGTTATCGTGGCTATAGCCAATCAAAGGAAAAAATTAGAAGAAATGAATTCGAAAATTCCCGGCCTACCCGTTAAAGGGTTAAGAACGTCTTGGCTGATTTTAATGAAATTTAATAAGTATGTTTCTTTTATACTTAATAACATTTTAAAATGGTGTTAACAGTTTTTTTTTACTATTGGGGGAGGGGGGGGGGGCTTAATATATACTTTCAGTACGGCTCATCAAAGTATCAAAATACGAATTTAGCCACCCTCCCCCGATAGTTAAAAAAAAAAAACAGTTAACACCTTTTAAAAACTTTAGTAAGTATGAAAGAAACATAATTATCAAATTTCATTAAAATCGGCCGAGCCGAATGAAATTTATTATATTTTTTTACTTTTATCTGAAATGGCATTAGTAAAAGTTTAACTTTTATATAAAAGAGTTGGAAATGAAAGTTATTTTTGGAACTTGTACTCTTGTAGCTAGAATTTATTCAATAAAGAAACATCAGTATCTAATTTCAATAAAATCAGAATAATGTTTAGCACCTTTTGGAAATGTTAGTAGGGTCATTCTCAAAAAAATTCTCGTTTTGGGTTTAGAGATATAGTAAAAAAGTCGAAAAATGAACTTCATTTTTCTTGAACGAGTATATTTGTATCATTTCTTAAGTATATTACATTTTTGAAAAATACTTTGCAATCATGAGTTTTTTTATTTATTTTATGTAAACAGAATTGATTTTTATGTCATGGGTGTCACCTAAATTAAATAATTTCTTAAAGACTATAATTTTGTTTAAATTTTCTCTGGACTGCAATAAAATTATATCATAGGACACCTAATTTTGCTTAGAATTGGTTATTGGGTTAGTAATTAAATTATTTCTAAGGTTGGTAAATTATAACTTTTAGTCAGGAATGTTACCAACTTTTCTATAATTTAGTTTCCATTTTCAAAAATGAGGTCTCATTTCACTCATAAGAAAAAAGTTTCTATATTCAACATAAAAATCTTCAACCTCACTGTAGAATGGCGTCCTTGAGATAACACTCCTGACATTCACCTCATTTTTCCATGCTGATGAAATTTTAGATACTTTTTTACCAATAAACAACTAAACAAACCAGAGTAGGCTCTTTGATAATATAATTGTTATTTGTAGATGTAATAAAAATTGAGTCAAAGACATTTTATAGTGGCAACACTCCTGACCTGGAAATACTCCTGACATTGAATAAAAATACCATTATTTTCGAAACTAATTAACCTCTCTCCTCAAGAAACCGGAAGTTCCCCTACCCGTTAGGAATCAGTTTTTTGGATATCATGGTCAGAAAGAACAGTAACACTTCAGACCAACATTTTAGTAAGACCGTGGGGACAGCATTATAATTTTTTTGATTGTTTGTATATTCTATTTTTATTGAAAAAAATACTTGGATATTATTTTTCAGGATATGCACTTTTAATTTATATCAATAAAAAAAATAAAATATTGTTTTTTGTAAACAAAATAGCTTATTTTTGTTGTCTTATTGAGCTGGTGACATTAACACTCCTGACATTTGTAGTAGTTTTCAAAACATTTTTCCATTCTCCTACTTCAGAAATATACTCTAGAGAAGAAATTTCCTATAAAAATTACAAAAGATGAAGTAGAGTAATAAAAAGAATCAAAAGCAAGAAAACGTGACCATCTGTCACTAAGCTAACAAGGGGAGGACACACTCAGTCTCTCACGGATCTTGTTGGCAATTTTTTTGCAGGTTCCTGGTCAAAAAATATTAGACACATATTTTGCCGTTCCGACCAATGGGCCCTAGAAGCCGAGAAAAAAAAAATAAAATAGCATTAAACTAATTTATTTTTTATCTCGAGTTTAAAAAATGATATCGACATGATTCTTACACCATAATTTTCAGTTTTGATTGCGAATTAAAGGAAAAATACAGTCGTTCCATAGATTTTGGTTTAGATTTATTAAATTCTAAAAAAAATGATTAGTTTTTCAAGCAAACAACCTCTATTGATTTTTTCACACAAAAATTGAGGTCAGATTCTAATTCAGCACCCTCTAAAACATTAAAAAACGGTTATTCAACAAAATCAAAAAATATCATTTTTTTTCACCCTCTTCCAGGAAAATGAAATTTTAAAACCGATTATTGGTTACATACCTTTAAATCGTCATTACTTTGTCATGCAATTCACTGGTTGGTATCGCTGGAAAGAGGAGGGTCTCAGCTTTCTTTTGATGTATATAAATGTAAAATTCGATGAACAAAAACCTATTAAAAAAATTGGAAAATCCGAAAAACATTTTGATTTTTAACTTGAGTTTGAAACCAGATAGGATGATGAAACCAAATACATTTCAAGCGTATTACCACCCTATATTTTGTGTAAAAAAATAAAGTTGATATGTAAAACCGTCTAAGCGTAATTCACGTTTTTATCAATTTAAACTAAAGTTGCCTACTATTATTTGGTCAGGCAAACTTTGAAGCTTACAAACTTTTATTTTTCTATTTGGATGAAAATTCGTATTTAAGGATTCTCTTGAATGCTGAATTCGAATCCGATATCGGATCTTGTGAAACAATTATATTGAATATACTTCACTTGATAAATGTTAGCTTTTACACTGTAAAATGTGATAGAAAATTCTTTTAGCCCTAGAATTCCATCTCAACACCCTCAAAACTCAGGAAATATATATATATATATATATATATATATATATATATATATATATATATATATATATAGATATCAATTAAAAAAAAAAAATATATATATATATATAATATATATATATATATATATATATATATATATATTGGGAGAAATAATTTGTTACTTTAATTATTATTAAAAATAATTATAATTATTAATTATTTATTGTAATGATAACTTATTACAAATTAATATTTACATTATATACAGACAGAACCACATATTAGATTTGATTGTTAAGTATTTACAATTTTTATTTTATTCTTCAAACCCAGAACACATCTCTAACCCGTTATGTAATCTTTGTTTACTGGGTTCTAATAACTGAAGCTTATTACATGACAATTTCATTTTCATTATATTTAACAAAATCCTGTCAGCAACAGAAGTGAGGCAGTTATTGCTATAATGTTTTTATGTCAACTATCACAATCATATTTTAACATGTTCAATTCAGCCCTAGAATTCCATCTCAGCACCCTCAAAACTCAGGAAACGTATGTGTATATATAGATATCAATAAAATTATAAAAAAAAAAAAAAAAAAAAAAAAAAATGTATATATGTAAAAAAAAAATTTTCTATTGATATCTATATATACACATACGTTTCCTGAGTTTTGAGGGTGTTGAGATGGAATTCTAGGGCTAAAAGAATTTTCTATCACATTTTACAGTGTAAAAGCTAAAATTTTTCAAGTGAAGTATATTCAATATAATTGTTTCACAAGAACCGATATCGGATTCGAATTCAGCATTCAAGAGAATCCTTAAATACGAAATTTCATCCAAATAGAAAAATAAAAGTTTGTAAGCTTCAAAGTTTGCCTGACCAAATGGTAGGCAACTTTTGTTTAAATTGATAAAACATGAATTACGCTTAGGCGGTTAACGTATCAACTTTATTTTTTTACACAAAATATAGGGTGGTAATACGCTTGAAATGTATTTGGTTTCATCATCCCATCTGGTTTCAAACTCAAGTTAAAAATCAAAATGTTTTTCGGATTTTCCAATTTTTTTAATAGGTTTTTGTTCATCGAATTTTACATTTATATACATCAAAAGAAAGCTGAGACCCTCCTCTTTCCGGCGATACCAACCAGTGAATTGCATGACAAAGTAATGACGATTTAAAGGTATGTAACCAATAATCGGTTTTAAAATTTCATTTTCCTGGAAGAGGGTGAAAAAAAATGATATTTTTTGATTTTGTTGAATAACCGTTTTTTTTTTAATGTTTTAGAGGGTGCTGAATTAGAATCTGACCTCAATTTTTGTGTGAAAAAATCAATAGAGGTTGTTTGCTTGAAAAACTAATCATTTTTTTTAGAATTTAATAAATCTAAACCAAAATCTATGGAACGACTGTATTTTTCCTTTAATTCGCAATCAAAACTGAAAATTATGGTGTAAGAATCATGTCGATATCATTTTTTAAACTCGAGATAAAAAATAAATTAGTTTAATGCTATTTTATTTTTTTTCTGGGCTTCTAGGGCCCATTGGTCGGAACGGCAAAATACGTGTCTAATTTTTTTTGACCAGGAACCTCCAAAAAAATTGCCAACAAGATCCGTGAGAGACTGAGTGTGTCCTCCCCTTGTAAGTATGAGTGACAGTTTTTTTTCCGAAAGCGGCAATTTTTTTAAAAATGACCCAGTAAGCATGTAGGGATTCGACATTCAAGTTTATGTAAATCGGTTGGTTTCTTTTTTTTACTTAATACATTTTAAGATCATCATCGTTTTCTATTATTAATGTAATATAATTTATTTTTTTATTAATATAGACGTAAATCCAAAATACTTTTTTATTAGAACTTATTTACGTAAATGGTTTACAAATGTTTTTAAAAAAATTTTATTCAAAGGAGGTTGAAAAAGTTATGAAATAACAGTTAAATCAAAGTTCTAGCGATAAAAGTGTAAGTTCCAAAAATAACTTTTATTGGTCTACACTTTTATATAAAAGTTGAACTTCTACTTTTATCGATAAAGATTAACTGTTATTTTTTCGATCCTTGATTATAACATTACTCATCTTATATGGGTTTGTAATAATTTAGCTTTAAATAACCTTTGTGGGTAAGACAATGTACAAAATATAACAAATACATTACTTAGACAATTCAAAATAAATCACAATGGTAACATTGTTATTAATTATAATAAGCTATAATTATATAAATTAATAAGTTTTATATATATATATATATATATATATATATATATATATATATATATATATATATATATATATAAATAACATCACTTTCTCAACTTAATCTGTTAAAGTATATTTTCTTGCATTTCTGGAATCAGATTCAGATTCAGTTCTTGCATAATTAAGATTTCACTTGATATAAATTTTACTTACCCTGAACATAACATTTAGGTACCTCTATTGTACATACAACTCTAAACATTGTGCCAAAAGATTTTATTTTTGTATTTCATCTTATTTGTAGTGTTCATTTATTTTCCTTTCTTTATATTTAACTATCTTCTATGTATATATATGTATATATATATATATATATATATATATATATATATATATATATATATATATATATATATATATATATAAATATTTTCTAAACTAATATTTTCTAAATTAAAAGACAAAACCTTCAAAGAGAAACTGTCAAACGTAATCTATAAAATAAATTGTAAGAATTGTGAGGGAAAATACGTGGGTCAGACCTCCCAATACCTCCACAGACGGATGTATAGCCACAAATATAGCATAGAAAGTGGTAAAGAGGACACAGCTCTAGCGATACACGCTATCAAAAATAATCACGTGTTTGATTTTGAGAGGGTGAGGATGCTAGATGTGGAAAAGAATCAACAAAAAAGGCTCATCCTCGAAATGATGCACATAAAAAAAGATATTAACAGCATCAACACGAGAAATGATTGTTCCAAATTAAATCAGGCCTACCACAATATTCTAAAGGCTATAAGCTCAAAATTAGATGGGCTGTTCTAAAATATTCATGTTTGGTCTACTTTTATCTAATTGCCAGTTTTATTGTTTGTAAAATGATGGATATAAAATTGTGAAAATGTTTTTTTAGGTTATATTAATTGTTATATTATAAGTTTAAAATAGATTGTTAAGTTTTAAATATTTAATTTGGGTATTGTTTTAGCATAATGGTTTTATTGTATTTTAACGAAGGGAAATATCCCCTATAGATTTGTGTGTATTGTCATATGGGTGTGTGTGTGAATGTTTATATATTGTTTTTCTTTAGTTATAGATTTTAAATTTTAGTTAAAAAAAAGAAAAAATTATGTAATTGGACCTCGGACTCTTTGGCCGGGTAGTCCGCCGAGCAGCTCAGTACCCTGGTGTCTGAGCTGGCAAGCACTTGCTGCAGGAGTCGGTGGGCTTACTGGCCTGGAGTTTCGGGGTACCCAGTTTTTGGTGTGTATTTGTCAAATTTTGTATTATTAATGACTAGAGGTGTGCCAATGTCGGGAAAGATGTTTAAGAATGGTATTGTTTTTCCAGTTCTGATGAGGACCCCATTAAATAAGGGGTCGAAACGTCAAAAGGAAAGGAAAGAGGAGAAGGAAGAAATAAAATATGTATATGGATAATTAATATTTATTGTTAAATATAAAGGACCAAAAACCCGATTATTGTTAAACAGTTAATTATATAGTTTCTAAGGGTCGACAAAATATAATTTTGATATATATATATATATATATATATATATATATATATATATATATATATATATATATATATATATAAAATCATTATATTTTCATTTTATTATGTCTGATCAGAAGTAACATTTTTATTTCTGTTCTTAGTTTTTATTCTTAAGGGACCTTGTCTCAGAATAAAATTATTTTTCAATCATATTCTTTCACAACTTATTTTTTATCAGAAAATACTTTTTATCTTAAGAACGAGTCACTGTTTCAAATAAGTATGAAATTGATTCCTGAGTAGCATTCAGCATGTTAGACTGAGAGATACTTGATTTCCGCGGGGTATTATCAGAACAGAACAGGAAAATATTCTGATACGTGCTATCTGTTAGAAGAGTAGCTCTTTCCCTGGAATTAAGAATTAATATAAATGATCTATATCATGTACTAAATTATTGTTACATGTACTGTATTACTAACTTTTAAACAAATAAATTATAGAAAGATGTAGTTAGTTAGGGTAGATACACAGCAATTAAAAATAAATTTAAATCAAATTAAAATTTATTTTTCATTGCTGTGTATATATGACTGCATACCACAACTACCAACATCTTTAAATACTCTCAGTCAACAAATACCCCATCAAAATACACTATAGTCTTCTAAAGATAAAACTATCATTATCATTCTCTTAGAACAACAATGTATTTCTAATTTTTTTTAAGTAAGTGGATTACCACAGATAATTCAAAAATAGATATTAGGATCCCTACCTGCTTCCCTTGCAGGAGTTAAGGCATTTTTCTAGATCTTTGCCCTTCATGGATTCATCCATCGTGTATGCGCATTTGTAGTTTGTTATTGAGCGTGCGGAGCACCAAGCGACTACTGAGAAGACGAAGAGGAAACTGGTAGTAGACATACTGGAAGTGAAGGAAACGTGGACTGGCTGGCTGAAGGCCGGGCTGGGGAATATGTAGAGGGCCGGAGGAGGAGGGGAAGCTGATGAGTCACTGCCTTAGGATAGATCTCATCTCTATCAGTCCTTCAATAACATGCAGGATTACAAGTATATAATTAACACATTACAAGTATATAATTATCATAATTACAAGTATCTGGCTAGTTCCATAAGTATAATGTCATTATAGGAGGATCGTTTATAGTTTTTATATGGTCAAGGTTATTAATATGATCATTTATGCATTAAAATGGTGCGTCAAAAACGGTAAAAAATAATTTGTTTCCTATTTTAGTTTTATAGAGATGATGAGTGTCTCAGTCAACTTTTACCTTATCAATATTTTAGTTTTTATTCACAGGTGTCACCAAAACAGTGAATTTGCTAAATATTTACATTACCTGACTAATTAGACGTGTTGAAGAGCCAAAGTTAAATTGTGTGTTTTATTTTCTTTTTATTACTATAGATACAACTATAAGCGCTCTCACTCAGCCTCCATTGGTATTATCTACACCATTGACGCAGCTGAGATGCGCGGGGGTCTCTCAGGACTTGGCTTGTCCCTCCATAAGTGGAGGGACAAGTCTCGTTGGGGGATCCCTCGGATGTGTATATATTGTAAATAAAGTATGAATGTATTTTTAGAGATTTAATTTAATTTTTAATTTTTTAATTTTTACTTATATATTTTTTTATTTTTTTATTTTTGTATTGTATTATATATTATAAGGAGATTCTTTACTTATTTTATTTTATTTTTTATCTCTTCTTTGTATTTATTTCTTATTGTACATATTGTGTGAATGGATCATAAGCCATCCATATTACTTATTGCCCACATCGAGGCAGATTGTTATACTTTCTTTAAATAAATGTTTTACAAATCAGATACCACTATAGACGAGGGCGGTCCAGTCCTTTTACGCTCTCAGAATACCTAACCGATTCTAACCTTGTTCCGATTGGTTTTCTTCGAAACTAGTGCCCAGTGGGACTTTTTCTCGTCTGCGAGTGTTATTGTTAAGGATCAGGATTCCCGTGCTATTGAACGCTTTGGGGATTACTGCACAAATTTGCACATTTTAGGTAATCGAAAGCGCACTTTTTGATATTTCATTAAAAAAAAATTTACATTTTTTTTATTTAACATTTTGAGAAAAGTTTATTTTGAAATAATCAACAATAATATTTACCTACATAATTTTCCAAGAAAGAAAGAAAAACCAATTATTTCTTTGGACTCGTTATAGAAATGATATAATGTTGGGAAACGTCTTCTTTGTTTTAGCATTCTTAGAATTTCTAATTTGATTTATCTCCACATTTCAACCTATTCTTTTACTTTCATTTCAAACATGTACAAGTAATAGTGAAAATGCCTAAAGTGACAGCCAGCCAATTTCCAAGAATTAACATTTGAATGGAAATATTTCCAGAAATGAAATCCGACGGGAAAACATTTGTTTTGCTGATCCAATAAATCAATTGGTTCCAATCGAAAATCTCAAGTGGGTGATCTTTGCAACTCAAGCAAATACATCTTTTCATAAGTAACACACGATAGCATTTGACTGTTCCCAATATCTTTTTATTTTAATTGGTGGGTACACCCAGTTAACTGCAGCACTAAAATCCAAGCGAGCTCCAGTTCAACAGTTACAGAAAGCAGCACACTACAGACCCCAGGGGACTTATTAAAATCAGTAGAAGGTTGAATTTCATTTGTGTCATTGTGGGTTTTTATTGCACGTTTGGCTAATTTTGATTGCATATTTCTAAAAATTTTACTGCTCGAAATCCGGCCTTTAGTCATTGTTATATTTTTCATTCAAAGGCTAGTGGTTTATTTAGTAAAATGTTAGTAGTCTGTAGAATGTTACACCACTCTAGGTTACTTGAGGAAATGGCATTAGCTATGCATCTAATGAAAGGTGACTCGTTATTCATTATGAATTTTTTTTTTCAATGTTGCAGGACTTTTTTTTATTTTTTTTTTTGAGTTTCCGACCAATTTAGAAATAACAATCCATATAATAGAACGTCTGTTCACTGGAATGGGTTCATTTGTTTACATGTTTTCGAGAACAATTACCAGCTTTATTATTTTCAGTTGTTTATTTATTTTTATTCAATTACTTATATTTTTCTTTTTTTTTCTAGAAAATATTTTCCAAAGTCAGCCTTTGAATGATGAATTGAACCCCGTTGGCAATATTAAAAGTAATTTCAGTGAGCAACAATAGTAAACAATTTGAAGATGGTAAAGTAATTCATCATGATGGTCTGGAAAATATCGTATTTCACTACTGCATAGAATAGGATCCCAACTCGACAGAATATTGAGAAAACAATATTGTGATACATTGCCGTATAGTTTCTAGTTCCTCGTGTAATTTGACTAAATCTTTTATTTGCCCATAGTATTGTTTGAGATTTAGTTTAAGCTCTTTCTAATTCGATATTTCATTTATATTTAATTCATTAATGACATTGCTTGATAATTGGCTAACGACATAGAGGAAGAGTTGATAGATTTGATTTAGTTGGGCTAGTAAAGATGCACTTACAATTAGCGATAAATGTACTTAAATCAGTTCTGTTCCCATTATAAAGCTTAATGAATTTGAAAAGAAGAGATAGTGGAACATGATTAGAAGTAGGATTAGAGTTAGAGTTACATTCATATGTTGGAGGAAATTCGTTGGATGATGTGGATTCAATGTTTAAAGGATGGTTTAGAGGGAGTGACATCTTGATGAAAAGAAAAAGGTCGGGTACTTAGTCGGTGAGTTGACGCAGGATGCAGGAGTCCTTGCTTCTTGAAGTGTGATCACATTCTTATGATTAGGATTCTTACTAGAAGCTGCGGAGCGGTTTGAGGAGACATCGATAGCCACGGTGCCAGGTATAAACTAAATTAGATTAGCTGGTATTTAATCTACTGCAGTCACAACAAAGGGTGGCCCGAAACTTATGGTTATGAAAAATCTCAACTATAGACAAGAAATTGCTTACAGGTCAGCGAAAGATAATCAGTTAGAGGTATGGTATAATAGACCAAGACCAACGATTTTCCAGATGATCGCAATGGAAAATAATAATAGAAAAAAAAAAAAAAAGATATTTGAAATTATTATTAAAATATAATAGGAAGTGTATTGAAACAATTTTCATCATTCAAATATTTTTTATTATAATTGAATTTTCATTTCAATATTTATGTATTGTATAATCGTTGGACTGTTATACCTTACAGCTATATTTTGTTATAAAAATAATGAATGTGAAATTATTTTTTATTATTTGAATGGTGGTTCTTGTTTGATACATATTGACTTTTTTTCTCCCTTCTGCAACCTCTCAGTTGGTTCAGTGGTTATATTCATGGAAGGTATTGTCACGCGGTGGCCTGAACTGGAACAATGTTTGTTTCTTGTGTTAATGAATTTTAGATTTGTTCTTTTTATGGTGGTGCGTGATGACCTGAATCTGCAAGGAAGTTCTTCAAATCATTAAAGTTAGTTTAATATTGGTTTACAAACATAAAAAAGATGAAGCCTGAAGTTGCATTAATCAATGAAGTGGTTTTACCTGGACAGATTCTTAAAGAAATTAATGCTGCTAGCAATAAAAAAATTACGTTAGGTCCTGGACTTAAAAGAGTTGCAAATAATATAATAATATGCAAATGTGGTATTTTAAGGAAGAAGGGTTCTAACTTTTTTTGGGTAGATAGTCTCCAAAAAAGGTATGTTCCAGCTAAGGATGAGACTGTTGTAGGAACTGTAGTAAAAAAAGCTGGAGATTATTACAGAGTTGATATAGGAGCTTCAGACCATGCCTTATTACACTACTTATCTTTTGAAGGAGCTACCAAGAAATATAAGCCTGATATACAAGTGGGAGATGTTATTTTTGGAAGGTTAGTGGTATCTTGCTCAGATATGGAGCCAGAATTGTTTTGTACAGATTTAACAACTGGTAAAAAAGATCGATATGGAAAACTGAGTAATGATGGTTTCTTATTTAGTTGTAGTTTACATCTTATCAGGAAAATTTTAAATCCTAAGTGTCCTTTCTTAAGTAGCTTAGGCAAAGCTTTTACCTTTGAAAGTGCAATTGGAATGAACGGAAAGGTGTGGGTGAAAGGGGATGATGTTATGACTACAATAGCTGTGGCTAATGCCATATTAACTGCTGAAGTTATGAATCAAGATGAACTAAAAGAATTTTATTCAAAGTTTGGTCAAAACTAGCATTAAGTTGACAAAACTGCATCAACTAAGTTTATATACATATATAAATAACTCAAATATTCTTTTGTGTCCTGTTTTTATATAAATGTTTTTTCATCCTTTAATTACCTCAATGAAAAAAAGTTGGAAATAAAACCTTTTTGCATGTAAATATTTTACCTCATGGATTTTTAATAAATTTTATTCTGTGATGAGCTTAATTTATGAACGAACCTATATTATATTGGTTTTTGTAATATACTGTACTTTTTTTTTTTTTTTTTTTTTTTTTTTTTTAAGTTTTCCACATTCCTTTAATATTTATGTGAGTGGAAAATTTCAATATTTATTATGTGTGATTGTTTATCATAATTATAAAAAGTTTGAATTTGATCCACATTCCTTAGCCATACATTGTTAGAATGCTGGAATAGAGCTGACTTCGAATATTCAGTAGAATCAGCGTGGTAATCAGCATGTTTTGACTCAATTAAACTAAAAAAGACATAATATATTGCCTGTTCAGGAATGTTAAAATGTTGAAGAATAATCATACTTTTATTTAAGAGTTGTCTAATCTTACTTTTCCAATAATTTCTCTCCTTGGTTTTCTTTTTCCATCTACTTCTGCCTCAGTTTCCCTTCATGTACAGAAGTATCCACTCATTTATCTTCTTTGCTCAGCTTTCATCCTCTTTCCTTGTAATGTGCCCAGCCCACTGCCATTTTATCTTTTTGATTTAACTAACAGCATTTTACTTTTGTAATAGTGGTTTTCTTTATTGACCGACCGTTGAGCTTATAATGCCTGTATAAGCATATTATGACCAATGCTGCATCATTCAGTTTGATTGTTTTTGGACAATGGACAGATCATGCGGCAGCAAATTGCTTTAAACTAAAGAAAATTAGTGATTTTTTCTAGCCAAAACATTTTTATTTATATATGTAATATGTTATTTTTGCATATCATTATTCAAGACATAATTAATATTATTTTGTTATTAAATAGGTTTATATATTACCTCAATTGTCCTATGTTATTTTAAATTATCCCTTACTTTTCTGGGGTCTCTATTGACTGATGATTTGGTTTTCCAAGCCTATCTTGGTTCTAACTATATCGCTTAATCGCATCCCAAACATATTCAAATCTAATCTACTACTACTACTTGTATGTTGTATGATAAAATTTACAATTGATTTAAAATATCGCATATGTATTTCTAAAGTGACAACTCAAAAATCTGTATTTTTGATTTAGCATCATGTTTCAGTTTAATACTCTTCTATGAAAAGTCAAAAATGTAATGAATCAACTTCAAATCACACCTGAAATCTCACTTGTGGTTAGGAATAATCAAGATACACTTTTGACACTTCACACAGAAGACTTTAAAAATTGTACATTTTTTTAATTCAGGTTTTTGAGTTGTGTCATTTTTGAACTACGTGTGATTTTTTTTTTTTTTTACAATCCTCCATTTAATTTATTTATAAACATAAAATAACTAGCTTATACGATCTTATATTACCTGTTGGCATTTGAAGATTGGTTTCTTCGGCTGTTTATGGGTCCTCTGTACACCGATGGTCTTGTTTCTTCTATGATGAGCGAGAAGTCAAAAAAAAAAAAAATCACATGTGTGATATGTTTAATTAATGTAATTACAGAATAACAAGAAATTAGAATAAGTGAGACTTTAAAAAAAAAAAAAAAAAAAAAAACCCACTATAAATATAAATTAAATTCATTCTCTATAAAATTTTAAAAATACATTGGAAGAAAATAAAAAAGAATATATTAATAAAAATAAATTATTTGAAAAAAATTTTATTAATCAAAATATTCTATAACTCTGAATACATTTCTGTGAACAAGTCAATAACTTTTGTATGCATTGTGAATAGAGACTTGGAGTCTTTGTTATTAACAAATTTTAATTAAAAGCACGTGCAATTTATATTGAATTTCGATTATAATATTCTTTTTCTTTTAAAAAGAGATCCAGGTGTCTTAAAAAATTGGTGAGAGGTCTGGAGAGTAGGGTGGATGAGGCAGACAGGGTGGCAATCTCATGACCAAGATTGAACAATTTTCATGAGGTCATATGTGAGACGTTGGCTGTCAGGTAATGCACAAAACCTATGTTTCAAGCTTTTTAATCTTTTCGATTTTCTTGAGAAGGTCAACAACATTCAATTTGCTGAAAGAGATTCTTTCAAGTTCTCTAACAGTTTTTCTGGTATTTTCATTGACAAAATTTCTGAGAACATCATCAAAGGGTGGAGTCCTTCCATGAACTCCCTTGTCTTCAGAGCTAAAATCTGCAATCACTGTTGGGTGGTTTTAGAAGTGTAGGTTACAAGTCTTTTTATGGCATAACTCCTATTTTATTCTTATGAATGTTGCTACCTACATTTTAATTAAATGTAGGTTACAGTTGATCATCTGGAAAGGCGATTTAATCAAAACTGCATTAATTTCCAGACAACCCAATACACCAAAATAAATTTCTGTACATCAACTGGCTGGAATAAATCATCTTTTCTTTTTATTGAGGGTGTTTGAGATCTAGAATACAAAATATTGATAAATTTCATATAACTTGTTAAATATTTCACTCACACAAATACTTTAAAACTAAGTTTCATGACAAGCCTTAGAATATAGGAAAGCCTAAAGTTTATTGAAGATTCCCTGCCTATTATTTGTATAATATCATTGCTAATGTTAGAAATAAAACTTTCGAATTTTATGGACACACAATTTGAATAGCTATTAACAGTATGCTTGATTAAAAACTCTCATTGAAGATATAAAAGGCTTCTGTTCATGGCATTATTCAATAGAAGAGAGTGTTTATTCAGCAGGAGCTGCTATCCATCACCTCTAAAAATTAACTTTCTTCAGTAATCTTCCTATCATGCAAATGTTGCCAAAGGTACATGGGAAGATGCCGGAAAGGAGGACTGAAATGTGCAAATTTTGTCAGAGTTGCTACAGTCCCAGAATTGACAATTGATATGGAAGAGTAAGATGAGATTGCCGAAGTCTTAAGTGTCTTAGAGATGACTAAGGGTCTATAGTTGATCTGTAAGTACCAATAGACCCACAACTTATCCTGTTCCTTCAAGAAATAAAAAAATGATGCTAAATTTCCTTCTGTTACTTTGATTTATTTAGTAAAATACATAAGTTACATTACATAAGTAGCTAAGATTATAAGCTGGTCAGGTAAACCAGACCAATTAGCCATTTGATGCTGCCAACAGAAGAACTACTTAAAGAAAAAGAAACTTGATTAGTAATCAATCTCAATTAGAGTGTAAGACTGCCATGGTCAGAGGGGGTGGTTTGGAATCAAGAAATAGAGGAAGAACATTTCTTTAATCTTTTAGTTTCTCTTTTTAGTCTGTTTTCATTAACAGATTATTACTAAATTTTTTATTGATGTGCAGTCAAGGAAACACAAATAAAAATATTAATTTATTGTGCCGACATTTCAGCTAACAATGTGATGTGAGCCTTCGTCAGGGTTTCTGTGCGATGGCGCTTGTGAAACAAGGTTTTTATTTTACAAATGCCATTGCACAGAAACAGGCTTACATTTTAGGCCAAAACATAAATAAATGAATTAATATTAAAGTACAAAATATTTTTATATGGAGGAACCTTGGTGTTGGAAACAGGATAATGAGAAACAATATTTTATATTATAAATAGATTTAAGGATAGATTGCTTATAAAAATCTTTTAATAAGTATAGGTAGGAAAAAAATAAAATAAAAAGCAGCATACATAATAGTGTATTATGCATTAAAAATAATTCACATAATGAATATGAATATATATAATGTATGATGTAAATTTTGGTTCACTAAAGTATAAGCATAAATTCATAATGAGAAGTATTTATTTTTATTATTTATATTAAAGTGTTTTCTATTCGAATGATAAAAACAACTGGACAGCAGTAAGTAATACAACTAACAATAAAACAGAAGCCAAATAATGATTTATCCTTATTATAGAATAATTAATATCATCTACTAAACCATTCTACACCATTAGATATTAACTTTTGCTCTATATCTCATGGTAAATATAACCACTACTTATTGAATTTTATGAAATGTGTTATACTAAAAAGATTAAAAGCGGAAAAATATAATTGTTTTCTGGGTATTTCTCCATTTTGGAAAGGTTTGTACTAAGTGTATGTAATAATTACCACATCTTTATAATGCATTATAGAATAAGACATAGAATAAGAAATGCCCAAGGCATTCTCCCACAAACATATTGTTTAAGTATGTCACCCCTCGGAAAAAAGGAAAAAAAAAAAGAAAAGACCTCTTTTTGAGTGCTGAAAAAAGCAATTTTAAAATCACATCCATTTTTAAAAAATTGCAAGAATGACAATCGATACGTGAGCTAGTACAACAATATCTTAATATTTATTTACAACAACTAGGATAAGATAAATGTTTATAAAATTAAGACAACACTATTTTGAAATATCACTTTGCACATTCCAACTAAATTAACGAACATATACAAATAATTTATTTTAGCAGTAAGTATATAAATTACACATTACAATAAAACATTTATTAAATTTAAATCAAAAAAATAATAAATCTGAAACCAGTTCATTTGAAAAAAAAAAAAAATCTCATTTGTTACAGAGGCTGCAAGCTATAATGGATTATTTATGACACATTTAAATTTGTAATTATTAAAATCTCAGACAAACTGGTTTACAGCTTTCAAAAACATCTGCATAAGGGAGATCACACTTTAGACCCGAAATATTTATTAATTCAAAAATAATCCACTCAATATTTAAATCATGTTTCACAATTAAATATTTTTATGGATAAATTGAAATTTCAAGCAAAGTAATCCCAAACAAAACATGATCCAAGTTTAGTTGGGTATTGTACAAATTTCCTCAATGATGTGTAGTGACCACTCTGCCAGGGTAATGGTTGCTAGGCAACTTTTTAAAATTGATGAAAAAAACATAAAATTGTTTATGAATTTCCAAACAAACCACTGAGGAAGATTTGTTTTGAACTCCAGAGCATTAAAATTGATTAGGATATAATCATTCTTAAAATGATAA
Organism: Euschistus heros; assembly: GCA_003667255.2. Taxonomy (NCBI): domain Eukaryota; kingdom Metazoa; phylum Arthropoda; class Insecta; order Hemiptera; family Pentatomidae; genus Euschistus; species Euschistus heros. Next base: position 6,854,559 of record RCWM02000004.1, read on the forward strand.
GAGGTGAAAATTGCAAAAACGTGCTCAGAGCTTTGGACTAGTTTAAAAAGTGGCTCCCAGTGGCAGAGTGGGCTGGCATCTTTCGAACTAATCTTAACGGCATTCCCACACTTTCACAGTCTGGTCCACACTTCCAGAGGCAACAAATGGATGAGTCTTGTGGAAATCTAAAACACCATTAATTTAAGTTAGTATCTTAGAGAAAAAAAAAAATTAAGAATAGACTAGTTATTGATAGACAAAATGTAAGAGCAAGAAGTTAATTTGAACATAGATATAAAATCTGTAATAGGTTTGGAACTGGTTTAATAACCCAAAATTGAGTTGAGAATGTTATTATCCATATCCAATTTCAAAACAAACTTATTCCATATTACAACCTTTAATTGAAAGATTCTTTTCAATTTAATATAATTACAGCTACAATATCAGGTGATTTTGTAATTAAGAAAATGCTTTTCTATGATTCACCACAATTACCAGATATATAATATTTTTTTTTTTTTTTTTTTTTTTTTTTTTTGCATACTTTTATTTTTGAAATCCAAACCTGTCAAATATATAATTGACAATTAGCGGATGTGCTGAATAAGAATATAAACAAAAAATGGCATGTTAAGCATGAGGAGAGATAGTGCCCAGTGGCACTCCTTCCTTATCTTTGATTTACTTTTATGCAAGTAGGTCTCTCATCCAGTTTTTTCCAGTCTCCTGGTAATCTCTGGCATCAGAGTGTGGCCATAACATCGATGAGTTTGTTTGGGTGTCCATCTAATTTTTCATGAAACAGTTTGTAGTGTGTCTGTATGTGTGTGTTCATTGACTGTTGGTATGCGTAGATCAGTGTGCATAGTTCTATTGTTAACGTACTATATTAGTCAAAATTAATGAAATTGAATATGAAATGGTAAATAATAATTAGATAGCTTATTAAAAAAATATATATTATTGCTATGTTGGTAAAAGAAATATCTGAGGGATGTTTTTGGACTAATTACATATATTGATTATAAATTTTTAAAAAAACTTGTATATCCAGTGTATAAAAATATTTCAAAATTACTTTATTTTATATAAAAAATTAAAACATCAGAAAACAATACATCTTTGCACAAATTGAATGTATTGAAAAGATTGAATTAAAACCATATGTAACACTAAAACAAAATTATATTTATAGGTAACACATTCATCTGATAATTAAAAGTTTTTGTAATTTTTAGTTCATGAACAAAAAAAAAATTTACATATTTTTTTTTTCATTGTACAACCTTTAAATTTTATTCTTTTCTTTGAACAACCAGAAATACGTTGCTCTGCTATAAAATCACAGATGTAATTTTCCTTCATTATTCCTGAATAACTTCTTTTTAATGTTACCTTGGGCCCAAAATATACTCATAATAATACATGATGAATACAAACAACACGGCAATATTACCTTACCATGCAGTCAGATTTTGTTTAGTATTCTAATTTGAAAACGATTTTTGATGCATATTCATATATTCCAATTGACAAAGAAATTGATTACTTACCGAGTGATGTGCAGAAATGAGGATGAGCATCGAGTCGTTTGGCACATCTCCTATTCCTGGTATCCCAAACCCTGATTGTCTTGTCATCGGAAGCGGAAACAATGTATTTTCCATGAGGATGGAAAACAACTCCTCTTACCCAGTTGTCGTGACCTTCCAATGTTACTAAGCATATGCCTCGACCAACATCCCATATCTGAAAAAAATGATGTACCATAATTGACTGAAGAACCAGTATAAATACTAAAACAACAGGTAGATATTGAAATAAATGATAGGTATAAATGATAGGTAGATCATTGAAATAAATGAGTTCCCTTCATGACTGGGTGGTGCTATGATCATCCATCTTTTTTAGTTTATTTTGAAATTACGTCTGTCCTGATAATGGCCAAAACAAAATTGGCAAATTAAAAATATGTAAATTCAACATTGCTTATTTATTAATCCCATTGGCTGATCTCTTAGAACAACTTACTTTATAAACCTGATATTGTTATATAAAAAAAACTTTAATTATATTTTTTCTAAAACAAATAGAAATAATGAATCAAAGATTAGTTATAAATTTATGTTTCACTTAGCCTAAGCTTCATAAAGCAAAATAAATAAATCCACTCCTTGATACCAAGCCCTCATATTAGAAAAAACAAAAATAAGGCTAGCAAAAATAATTTCAAACCTTCAATGTCTTATCTCTAGATCCAGAAACAAGGAAAGGTCCCTCATATGCACCCTTTTTGTTATCTGCACCAGCGGCTTCGTTGACAGCGGAGAAGGCAGACTCTGGAGCCCAGGCAATACACTCGACAACGTGGTCATGTCCACGTAATTCAACCTATAAAAATGGCAATGGTATCCTTTTATACAATTGATATTACAACTTTCCAACTTATACATGATGAGTAGGACTCCAATATGGGTTACTCAAAATATTTTTCTTATCGTGAACAAAAATTCACTTATCTAGTTTTTCCCAAATGGTACAGAATAGTATAGATTATAGATTTTTTTAGTATAGAGTCTAATTTTGAAGTTTCAATGACTAAAAAATGAATAAAAGCTTGCTTTGTAGTTAATTACAATAGAACTCCTGTAATGTGGGGTAAAGACGGGTATGGAGATTCAGGGATAATCAAATTAATTTTTATTGACTTAATATAATAGATAAGAAGGTTGATTTAAACAAAACAAAACTGCAGAAAATCGCTTTGTCATATACATTTATTAAATTATAATAAGCACAACTGCGTAAATAATTTTGTTAGAAGGTGAACAGGCCAGTAGAAATTTCATAGAAAGAGTGGAAAACTGTTCCTGGAATATGATTGGATTACTATATAGTTACCGGATATATCTGGACGCCAGCTTAAGTGTTTTTCTATTCATAATTTTTAAGAACAATAAATAATTAACAATTATATAATCCTATGAAATTATCTTATGCATTCATTTTTTAAATAAATATTATAGATATCAAATAAATGCCCCCTGGGACCCTAGTTATTTGCAATCCCGGATAATGGAGGTCCTACTGTATTTGAATTATACTTTATTTTACACTCTCTCTGGACCAAATTTAAGGGTCAAGGGTTAAGCTTATGTTATGTTTAGCTGTTTTAACATAATTTAATACAAGCTGTTTCTTATAATTTCTAAAGAAAATTATAAACAAAAAAAGTTAGCTTGTAAATAGTTAATTTAAAATGCCTCCTTAAAAATGTTTAGTCTGAGCACAATCTATTGACTCTATGCAGCATTGATACCACATTCTCAATAATTTACATTAAAAATAGTTATCACTAGAGACCGGATTTCTGTGTTATTGCACATTTAGTTCGCTTTGATTTAGCGCTCTCTAACCCAAGTAGTTATCTCATTCATAACCTAAGGATTCTTATTCTTAAATTTTATTTTGCACAAATTTGACTTTTTGAGCTTAATTGCACGAAATTCATCTAATTTTATTCACTTAACCATTTATATTTTGAAAATTTTACTTTCGATTATTATAACATTTATTTATATTAAGAAGGTCAATTAGTTTTAAATTGAAAGTAAAAAGTCACTTAAATCAAATGCATTTATGACCTACTACTTTTAAATAATTGTATTGAATTAGGAGCTTTGAGGATTTAGGCAAAAGTTGAGGATCGACTTACTTCCTAGAACTAAGACGTTTCCTCAGAAAATTTTACTCCCCGCTTCCCATTGTATTCCCCACTTCTGATTTAGCATTAAGGCTCATTTGTTAACAAGATTTTAAACTATCAACTTTGGAAATGCCAAAAACAGCCGTGAGAGTTTCTACAAAATTGAAACGATGGACGAATGAATATCCAGAGCTGATATTTGATGGGAAGGTGGTGGTTATGTATGTACCGTACATGGCTAAAGGCATTACTATTTTTGGCTGATAACTTCCAAAGTTTTAAAATTTTATGAATAAATAAGAAGGATACGAGATAAAATCTGAAAATTAAAAAAAAAAAATAAATCCACTATCATATCCGATTTAACGTCGCACCTGCCAACCGCTATGATACGATTGGAATCCCGAAATCAATCCCCAAATCGAAATAATTGAAACTCTTGATGAAAGCTTAAAACAAATTAAAAATGAAAAGGGAAAATGTTTGTTTTTAAAATTTGAGTCACTCCTTGAGAAAAACTACGGCTACATTCGTTAAAAAAAATTAAATTATCGTATCAACGGAAAGGAAATAATCTGGATCCATCCACAATCGCATGCTACAAAAATTGTTTTATTACATCCTTAAATGTAGAACATTGCTTTTCTTTGCTAAAGAACATTTTAAGTGACAGGTGGCATAATTTTACTGAGAAATATTTTGAAATCTATGATGTCGTACATTTTCATGAAAGTTTTAAAAGCTAATTTATTTTTCAAGAACATTTAATTATATTTTGTTTCCACGTAAAAGGAAATTTTAATTAAAATATTTATATTTTTTTTAATGAACAATTTTTTTCATCTCCTTTTTTTCTCAAATTTTAAAGTATTGAATTAACACTAAAATGAAACGATTGTCGAAATGTCCTTAAGTTTATTTAAGGCTGTTTAAGTGCTGCATATTTGTGTAAATAAATGGATTGCTGCATGTATTAAGTTTTTAAATGCACGTTTTGAGTTTTTTACTGCACGATTTTGCATATTTTGTGTTTTTAACTGCATGATTTTGCATATTTTTACTGCACAAAAATCCGGTCTCTAGTTATACACAAAGCAAGATCAATTAAAAAACATATTACTTTTGAAATTATTCAAAATTACAAAATCTTCATATGCTTGGTTATTTGTTAACAAAAATTAATCATGGAAAGGGGAGTATGATAGAGTGCACTAATGAGAAAATAAATTATAATCTAAGTACAATAAATTATATTAAATTTAAATTATAATCTAACAAACGGAGTACACACTTCAGTCTCTCACGGATCTTGATGGCAATTTTTTTGGGTGTTCTGGTAAAAAATATTAGACACATATTTTGCCCTTCTTATTTTTGGGCCCTAGAAGCCGAGAAAAAAATGAAACAGTATTAAACTAATATATTTTAGATCTCGAGTTAAAAAAATGATATCGACATGATTCTTGCACCAACATTTTTATTTTCAAAGATTTTGGTTTAAAACCAAATATTAATATTTTTTTTTACCAGGAACCCCGAAAAAATTGCCAATAAGATCCGTGAAAGACTGAGTTTGTCCTCCCCTTGTAAGTAAAATTAATAAATTTCTTCTCCATTCATCATACCAATCAACTATACTTTTATCATTAAAATTAAAAATATTTATTTTTTAAAGAGAAAAACATTATAGGATTACCTTGCATTCTTTAGTTGCGATGACCCAAACCCTTATAGTGTGGTCATTGGAGCAAGACGCTACAAGGGTTCCATCTGGAGAAACTTTTACTTGCCTTACCCACTCCCTGTGTCCAGTAAATGTCTTTACGCAATATCTTCAAAAAAAAAAAAAAAAAAAAAAAAATGAACATGCAGTTATTTATTAAAATTGGAAATTTCGATTAATTTTTTAAAAAACAATTTCAATTATAAAGAAAAATGTTTTTTCTCTTGCCACCCATAGTTCGAATTTCATATAATGGATGAGGTTTAAGATAAACAAATATGCTTGGGAGTAACAATAAACTTGACAAAAGTGGATAAACAAATATGCTTGGGAGTAACAATAAACTTGACAAAAGTGGTTTACTTTAATTACTCAATTTACCAAATAAACTGAAGATCCTGAGTCCAGCTGATGTAGGTGGTATTAATTTCCTTTTGATAATTATTAATTTATATTTGATTTCTTGTCTCATATTTTTAAAAACTTTAATATGTATAATCTACATAACAAAGAGCTAATATTTTAGAACTGTTAATTAATAAAAATAAAATAAAATAATTGTAATAGAAGTGGCAATTAATTCACCAATCCCAATTGAATTAATTCCCTGCCCTCCCCAGCCTCCCAGACAAACAGAAAAAAAAATTATCCTTGTTGCTATAATGGCAAGAAGGGAAGAACGAAAAAAATATCCAACTTTATTTTTAATAATTTCTATTTTTTTGAATTAGTTGAAGTAATGATCTAAATGCGAATTCAATAATTCATTGCATTGAATAAATAAATGATTAAGCATAACAGATTAATAAAAAATTGAATGATTCAAAAAATATTTGTATATAAAGTTTCCAATTCTCAATATCTTATTTTATAAGGTTTTTTTTTTTTAAAAATGATACTTAAAAGGATATCATTTTAAGTTAGAAATACTTTTTACTTAATTTTGAGTTTTAAGAGTTTAACTAAATTCAAATTTATTTATATTGAAATAGATATTAATTACACATAAAAATTAATAGAATGAGCTTAAAAAATAGAGAGAGAGAGAGAGAGAGAGAGAGAGAGAGAGAGAGAGAGAGAGAGAGAGAGAGAGAGAGAGAGAGAGAGAGAGAGAGAGAGAGAGAGAGAGTGAGTGAGTAAGTGAGGAGAGAGTGAGTGAGAGAGAGAGAGACTTTTTTTTTGTTTGTAAAAATAAATCAGTAATGAAAAAGCTTAACTAACATTGATTTTAATGCTAAACTAATTAAATAAACATTTTTTTAAAGCTATCTTGAAACTTTATAGACAATTACACAGTTTTAAGGTTTTTACTAAACTACAATTCTGATTTTGCCTGAGAAAAAACCTACTTTAAGATATAATAACCAATATAGATCAATTACTTTCTTCTGAAAATGACTTAATAATGGTTAAAACTTAAAAGATTAATTATAATATTTATGATAAACTTACCCAGTAGAAACTTCCCACATTTTAAGTGTTCTGTCCCGAGAAGCTGACATGATATAATCTCCTGATGGCAGAAAGGTTACCCCTGATACGTTGTGCTCATGACCATGCAAAGTTTTCAAGCATTGGTAACTCTGTGTGAAGTCCCATAGCTTAATTGACATGTCAGCACTGCAGGATGCTGAAAAAATAAATAAATAAAATAAAAATAACAGAACATAAAAGTCTCAGTTATTTTGAAATATAAACTTGCTTCAGATCGGTTATGGTATGCTCGCGTTATAATTTTTTTTTTGTCCATGCTGTCATAATTGTGTTGGTACTTAAGCTGATTAATTATGTACCTGAGAACAATTAATAATTCAGGTGAGTTTAACTATTTTTATTTGAAACTGGGATCAATTCAAGAAGACCTGAAAAACTCATCTAACAACCATTATAGATCATATTATGATGTTAATAGAAAACTATTGATATGGATTCAATTTAGGGGAGAAAAAACTAATCTTTTAAATCTCATGGTTTGTAAATGAAATATTAACTGTTTTAGTTCAGTATTATTTTATTTTATACCTTTCTCAATAGAAGTAACTTAATTCTTAATTTATTATATATTTATGCAGATGAAAAAGGGTGGAAATAAATTATGGGGCTCCATAAAGTTATTTCATTTAACTTGTATAAAATGAAATCTTTTTAAAATCATTAATGTTTTTTACAAAGCAATAAAATCATTTTAAAAAGGTTTATGACCAAACTTTGAAGACTGAGCCAAAAAAAGTAGATTGGCATACTTTAACTATAAACTTTATATCCGAATGAATTCTATAGTTTAAATGCTGATTCCTAACCAGTTATAATCATTCTCCAATGCATCCAATTCCAGGTCCAGAAATTTAAAATATACGTTATTCACTCAGCCTTGTGAAGATAAATGATGCATGGCTGACCACATACCACTTCTACAACTATTTCCATAATGGCAACCAATTCAACAAGAATTAACTCTTTTTTTGAGAGATGAAAAGCTATAGTTTGCCACTCTTCCATAATAAAGAAAAATAAAGTGCTGTGAAATCTCGAAAACCATGGTCAATGACTTAATAATGGAGAGATGAGCATACGCAAAATAAATAATTACAAACCTAGTATTTTTCCAGTAGCATCAAGAGCTATATCTTGAACAGAATCTGTATGACCCTTTAAGGATCTTTCGTATTCTCCTGTTTCAAAGTCCCAGACTTTAATCGTTGCATCTTCGCTCGCAGATACAGCTAGGCTGAATACCGGATGAAATATGACCTAAAACACATTTTAATTTTTCATATATTTTAGTTAAGAAACCTATAAAAGTTTTTGAATAAGAAACTTGTTCATGAAAATATTTTATAAAAATGAGGAGTTATCTTTCAAAACTGAATATGTCCACTTTCGGTCAATTTTTTTTTTTTTTTTTTTTTTTTGAGATAGCCTTGCGAGATGCACACATTATTATACTTTATTCCTTTAGTAGACATCTATAAAGGATTTAAATAATATGATTGTTTAGGATTTAACAGCAGGAGGACTCGAGTAGATTTTTTGCTCTTTTTTAAACATTTTCTGCAATGAACGAGTTTATTTTTAGAAGATAACTACTTAAATATTAGTGACATTACATAACTAATACCTTATGATGGTATAGAAGGATCAATACAATTAGGATTGATGAATTAACTGCCATTTCTATTGAAATTATTTTATTTGAAAAATAGTTTCGAATGTTTAACAGTCATAATCTACTTTAAAACATACAACACATTTTCAAAACATCAGCACTTTGTTAGATAGATTATATATATATATATATATAATTTTTTTTTTTTAATGTAAGACAAGAAATCAAATATATTGGATACAGCAGAGTCAAATGCCATACACCATAAAAAAAAGAAGACAATGGGTAAGATTTGAAATTAATCATTGGTACTCACAAGGGGAGGGAGGACACACTCAGTCTCTCACGGATCTTGTTGGCAATTTTTTTGGAGGTTCCTGGTCAAAAAATATTAGACACATATTTTGCCGTTCCGACCAATGGGCCCTAGAAGCCGAGAAAAAAAAATAAAATAGCATTAAACTAATTCATTTTTTATCTCGAGTTTAAAAAATGATATCGACATGATTCTTACACCAAGATTTTCAGTTTTGATTGCGAATTAAAAGGAAAAATACAGTCGCTCCATAGATTTTTTCACAGAAAAATTGAGGTCAGATTCTAATTCAGCACCCTCAAAAACATTACAAAACGGTTATTCAACAAAATCAAAAAATATCATTTTTTTCACCCTCTTCCAGGAAAATGAAATTTTAAAACCGATTATTGGTTACATACCTTTAAATCGTCATTACTTTGTCATGCAATTCACTGGTTGGTATCGCTGGAAAGAGGAGGGTCTCAGCTTTTTTTTGATGTATATAAATGTAAAATTCGATGAACAAAAACTATTAAAAAAATTGGAAAATCCGAAAAACATTTTGATTTTTAACTTGAGTTTGAAACCAGATAGGATGATGAAACCAAATACATTTCAAGCGTATTACCACCCTATATTTTGTGTAAAAAAAATAAAGTTGATACGTAAAACCGTCTAAGCGTAATTCACGTTTTTATCAATTTAAACAAAAGTTGCCTACCATTATTTGGTCAGGCAAACTTTGAAGCTTACAAACTTTTATTTTTCTATTTGGATGAAATTTCGTATTTAAGGGTTCTCTTGATGCTGAATTCGAATCCGATATCGGTTCTTTTGAAAAAATTATATTGAATATACTTCACTTGAAAAAATTTTAGCTTTTACACTGTAAAATGTTATATATATATATATATATATATATATATATATATATATAGTAAATATTATAATTTTAGCCCTAAGAACAAATTAATATTTACATTATATATAGACAGAACCACATATTAGATTTGATTGTTAAGTATTTACCAATCATGTTAAAATATGATTGTGATAGTTCAAAAACATTAACAATAACTGCCTCACCCTCAGGATTTTGTTAAATAAATGAAAATGAAATTGTAATGTAAAAGCTTCGTTATTAGAACCCATGATTACATAATATGTGTTCTGGGTTTGAAGAATAAAATAAAAATTGTACTTATCAAATCTAATATGTGGTTCTGTCTGTAATAGTAAATATTAAAAAAAAAAAAATTAATATATAATTATTTTAATAATAATTAAAGTAACAAATTATTTCTCCCATATATATATATATATATATATATATATATATATTTTTTTTTAATTGATATCTATCGGATTCGAATTCAGCATTCAAGAGAATCCTTAAATACGAATTTTCATCCAAATAGAAAAATAAAAGTTTGTAAGACGCCTTGTAGGCAACTTTTGTTTAATAAAAACGTGAATTACGCTTAGACGGTTTTACATATCAACTTTATTTTTTTACACAAAATATAGGGTGGTAATACGCTTGAAATGTATTTGGTTTCATCATCCTATCTGGTTTCAAACTCAAGTTAAAAATCAAAATGTTTTTTCGGATTTTCCAATTTTTTTAATAGGTTTTTATTCATCGAATTTTACATTTATATACATCAAAAAAAGCTGAGACCCTCCTCTTTCCAGCGATACCAACCAGTGAATTGCATGACAAAGTAATGACGATTTAAAGGTATGTAATCAATGATCGGTTTTAAAATTTCATTTTCCTGGAAGAGGGTGAAAAAAATGATATTTTTTGATTTTGTTGAATAACCGTTTTTTAATGTTTTTGAGGGTGCTGAATTAGAATCTGACCTCAATTTTTCTGTGAAAAAATCTATAGAGGTAGTTTGCTTGAAAAACTAATCATTTTTTTAGAATTTAATTAACCTAAACCAAAATCTATGGAGCGACTGTATTTTTCCTTTTAATTCACAATCAAAACTGAAAATCTTGGTGCAAGAATCATGTCGTTATCATTTTTTAAACTTGAGATAAAAAATAAATTAGTTTAATGCTATTTTTTTTTTTTTTCTCGGCTTCTAGGGCCCATTGGTCGGAACGGCAAAATATGTGTCTAATATTTTTTGACCAGGAACCTCCAAAAAAATTGCCAACAAGATCCGTGAGAGACTGAGTGTGTCCTCCCCTTGTCAGTAAAGGATAGCTTAAAATTATATCTTTATGTCCTCAATAATAAATTAACTTCTGTTATATGAAAATAACCATAAATAAAGACTCGGGAGCGAAATTAATTCACCAAGTAGAAAATAGCCTAAAATTAAGTATTTAAGAATCATTAGAAATAATAAAATCGTGCAAAACCAATACAGATTTTTGTTAAATATTAATATGATAAATAATCCCAATAGTCCCATTTTAAATTTGTCAACAATAAGAATGGAAAAAAACTCAACCAGTTACAGGGAAAACCTAACACTTTACCAGACCATTTACCCTATTTAAACCAACTATAGGTCCTGTAATCTTTCAGAAGTCGGTTTGCCTCCTCAGGTGAGTACTGATTTATTTGATTTCTTTTCTTACATTTTTGTAAAAATTGAATGTATATAATCTATCTATCTTGAAAATGTTTGAATGTTTTAAAATTGATGATGTATATTTAACATTTGAAATTAGTTAAAAAAAAAATATATATATATAATAGAAGTGACAACTCATTTATAAATTTTGGTTGAGCAATAAAAGTTTTCAGCAACTAAATTAAATGTGAAGCTCAACTACTCATGATGTTAGTTGCTTTAGCTAAGACTCAAGAGAGAAAATCAATAGCAAGAATATTTCAAGCAAACAAGGAATTGCTTTGAACTAATATTAGTGCTAAAGCTAATAACACATAATTCAAGAGTATTACGACTATGGACTGATAGTAGAATGGACAAGCGTTACCTTTGTGACGGGTGCTCGGTGCCCATTCAAACAAAATTTTTCTGGTGGTCTAGGGATCCAGTCTGCTGGTGATCGTTTGGCTCTAGTGGGTGCCCCTTCGATGAACTCTTTCTCAGCTTCAGAGAGCTTCGACTCCAGCTCCATTACCTGTTAAAATATTTAATAGTTTGATGTCTACATGAAATTAAGTAAAAATATATTTTATTAAATTAACATCAGAATGCTAAATAAACAATTTTTTTTTTCTTAGTTGATTGATATTTAAATCATGTATTATTGATTGTTTTTATTAGAGATTTTAAAAACAAAATTATAGCTAAAAGATACAGTTGAATTAATAAGTGATAAGCTAGGCTACTTATTATCATTATCGTTATTTATTTATTTTTTTTTTCAAGATTAAGATTTATTTAATACCAATAAAAAATAATATCTCCAGAGAACTAAGTAATCTAAGCACAAACTAACCAGGTAAGCAAAGCAATGTGTAAAAATTTGATTTTGTAATTTATGAATATAAAACAAGACTTATTTAGTTGACCCCTACGAATGTTCAAACATATTTTTTATATACCAATTTATGTATTTTTATTTGTAAAAAATCAAATACCCTACTACTATAAAAAATGTGTTTGTACATAAAGACAAAAAGTTATCTATTGACATAAAAAGTAATATGTAATGCTAATAAAAATAATAATCTAAAACATGAAATGTTGATATTGATAAAAAATGGATAATTAATGTTAATAAAGAAAAACCTTTTTCTGGAGCCTGATAACCGAAGTCCATTTCTTTTCAAGAAGACCTCCATACTTCCTTTCTACTTCTCCAGGCATATCTGCATCTTTCTTAAGGCCTTCCAGAGCTGTAAGGTAACCATTACTGCTGAGGTAGTCGGCTACAGCTTTATTTCTGTAAAAAAAAAAAAAAATAATTCTTTAGCAATAAAAGTGAGAATTTAATGGTCCAGTCTCCAAATCAAAAGAAAGAACAATTAAACAAAACCAATGATATTGGCCCTTAAAATCATATTTGTAACTGACAGCTCAAGGTTGCAGGTCCCAAAAATATTAGTTTCCAAGATTGAGACTTTTAACCCTTTAATTGGCAGGCCGGAAATTTTTGAATACATTTCTTCTTTTTTTCCCCTTTGAATGGCTATAGCCACGCGAACCCCCACACATGTACCATGAAATTTAAGGTTGAATAAACGATATTAGAGGATAATGAGTAGGATAATACGTCAGATATTACGTCATTTATTGAGCAAAAGGCATTAAATATGTGTATCCTCCAGGATGCATTGCCTGTTAAAGGGTTAATTCTAATGTATAATAATTTTAATCAACATGATTATTTGTTCTATAATGAAGCGTATTCACCACAAAGAAACATAATAAAAATATACTGGCAAATAAAAATTTTCAACTTAAATATCTTGTGATTTAACTGAATTTTGTAACCTTGTCTCCTATCATTATAAACAGTGGTGCATTGAATTCCTTTACCTTGGTTTTAAAATGAATTCATGAAATTGAGATTTTTAAATTAAAAGTCTCCCCATCATTGTTCAATGTCCATATTGCAATTAAAGTTACTAACTGACAATTTTGGAGATTTTTTAAAAATGATAATAATAGAGTATGCATTTAATTTATCATTTATTTTTTAATGAATAATTCATATTTATAGATATATCAAGATAAATAATTGTATTGTATTGGGGTTCTGACATCTTGACAAATAAGCAGCCATCCGATAATACAAAGCAATCAGCTGGTGAAATAAGTGCAGAGTCACTAGAACCTTGTTAATAATCAGCTGATGACTAATGGACAATACCACACCGCTCTCAAGGGCAGTCAGCGCCATCAAACATAAGAGCCATTTTCCTCTGGTATGAAGGGACTTTAATTACTTACAAGGCTTTATAAATTTAAAAGTTGTTATTTTAATTTATAAAAGCGCTTTGATACAATTAAATAATACTTAAAACAATACGTTTATCAATATAATATTATCAAAACGCAAGTTGCTAGATAGGGCTAACAAGTTATCGTAACACAACGGATTATAGACTTAAGTAGTATTATCGCTTTGGACGATTCCATAACAAATAAGCATTCAATTAAGTTGAAATCATGCTTTTTTCTTTTTTCGGTAGTTGATGTCTGAAGTGCTAATATTCTTCCAAATGCATAAATACAGTAGTTAAATTGACAACATAAAAAGAAATAAATTTTTGAACATATTTAATCTTAAGTTGCTTTTATTATTTGAATTTAATTCAATTCATAATTTAACAAACGAAGAAGTTGAATAATACTTGACCACGAACTGACGGCGCAGGGAGGACGTAACAGTTACCTAACAGCTGGGATGTTACACAGGCATCCCACATAAAAATAATGTGATCATTGGGGAAGATAGCCCTAAGGTGGTAGGGTATCCTCATCCTATCATATCCATTCTCGAATATACTACTTTCGCCGGCCCGATATTTTAGACTGGTTCAGATCGGCTACTTCAAGCACAACTTTCCATTTTCAGCCCAGAGGACCTGCTAGAAAGTCCAATGACTCAGTTCGTTCAGGAATGAGGGAAACAAATGGAGACGGTCCGCGCCTCCTATGTGTCAAATTATGAACAGAACTGGAAGATGGTTTATCAATTATTATATCTAAATAACATCTATCGAGGTTCAAAGTGGACCTGTCGAGGATAAAAGTTTAACTGAATCAATAAAAAAAATAAAATAAAAAATAATCCTTATTTACAAATGAGCAATGCATAAGAAAAAAACGTAAATTATAATAGTTCAGCCCAGTCTAATCATTTTTCATTAATATAAGAGCCTAGATAAGGTATTCTTAAAGTATGTAGGCTTAATATTCATGATTAGGAGTCAGTAAGCAACACTGAAACACGTTGAGCCAAGTAGTACAGGTCTTGCAAACAACCGACTGCAGGCTTAAATATGACTAGATTCCATTTGCCTCGGGGTGAACTTGTTCTGAGTTCACTTTATTTGAGCACAGCCCGATTCCTGACCATTAATTTTTATTTCACATTAATAACAGGTTCCGAAAAATAATAACAGGTACAGACAGTACAACCATGACAGTTATAATGTAAAGAAGCTCTTTGCGGTTTTAAGTAGAATGATTAAATGTTAATGATGTCTCTTTTTGTGGCAATCTGAGTGTGTAGATATACAGCATTAAGAACGACCCCTTAAACGATAAGCAGTTTCTCTTCAAAAACACCATTATAAAAATGAGACTTAATAAATTAACATAATGACAGAATGCAATCGTCCTTTAACGATAGCAGACGGGATCGCTAAGATATTCAGCTTTGATATCCCGGACCATTACAACCAACATCCACGGCGACCCAGGGGAGAGGAGATGCTTTCACGTAGCCCGGTATAGGCACGTAATGAACGGAGGTACGTGGCTGTACCTCTTCCGTAATCGGCACCGTACCATCGGGGTACATGTTGCAGGCTAATGCCAGGCCATTAGGGATAAATAATAAACTTATATTGCCGGTAATTGAGGCCTTGGACCAAGAGAGAACACCTCTTCGTGCAATGATTATAACACTCCATATAAACAAAAATCTTTTGTGGACTTTTCGACAGATCAAAAAGTAATTTAATTTAGTCAATCAAATATAGTCATTTCTTTCTCACAATCTTCAAATTTTTAAGTTTAAACTTCAAAAAATAGATCTGTCATTAATAGCTTAAAGGCATATCACGCACACATTTTAATCAAAGAGATGTTATCTTATTTATTTCAAATTGAGTTTGCATAAAGACACCTTAAAAAAATTGATCTATTTCAATACGTAACAAGAAAACTAAATTGACAGAATATGTAATGAGTTTTAAATTAAATTTCAAAGTAAAATTAACACCTCTTTTTTTATCTGCAAATTAACTATATTCTATGGAGATTAAAATTATGTATTTAGTCTAACTTGATATAAAAAAAATAAAATAATTCGAACTCATTATAGAAGTATTGTCCGCCTTGTGTGTTAATCATTTCTACTAATGAATTTGGAGGCATACTCTGAGGAACTGTCAACTGACCTCAAACTGAATCAAATAACTTATTATGACTATTGTGGCGGCAACTTATTCGGGAAGCTATCTGTATTGAAGAAGATCTTGATAAACCAACAGGTTTAATTTTGGAAAAGAAAATAAGATCTATTAATATTTATTTTCGCTAGCTTTAAACTGCAAATCATTCATATAATTTTGTTTGTTAGATTCAAACATTTTCCTTCGAATCAATATGAAATATTCGCGGAGAAAGTAAAACGAAATTAGGGGTAGAAGGTGCCGCCGAGGTGAATAGCAACTAAAAGTTATGGAACATCTCTCCAGCCTCCACTGGGCCTCGACCCAATGCGCCATAAACACTTATCATGTACTAAGGATACTGAACAGGATGATTCCTCTTTTTTATGAGAAATGATCCAGCGTGTTCAGAATAGAAGACAGTTCTATGTGATTCCAAAGCGGACCATGAAGGATGTCACGAAGTAGCATCTGAAGGCTTTATGGAGTACGCAAAACATACACTCGAAATGAGAAACCATCAAAACAAAAGAGAATTAGGATTGATGAATTATTTGACACTTCATTTCTATTGGAATTATGGAAACCACTTCAATTTTAAGAAAACAAAATAGGTTTACATTAAAGTTTGATATTAAGTTTCAATGATAAAATTATTCCATTCGTTATTGACAACTACCTTCTGAATGCTGGTGGATAAGATATTGCTCAAATTCACTAGCAGTTTGTAGTATCGTCTTTTTAGACCGTGTTTCCCCAGAAAATCACCTTAAATGTGTATTACGACATGTAATACTCAACAATAGAGAGATAAGAAGACATGACCAAGGTCAGTCATTACTTCGCTACAGTATCTTCCTAACGTACCCTTCACCAGTCCATCCTTTATTTTCTTCATCGACCACAATATCCTATTATCTTCCTCTGGAAAAGAGGTGGTCTTTTAAAACAATAGAAGCCTTTTCACTGAGGAGAAATGGGAAACGAAGTAATTTTACCTTTAAATTAAAAAGGTTTCATTAAAAAGACGCGATAAAATATAAATCACAGTAGTCCTTTCACTACTTAAAAAATCTATAAAATATACCAAGTGTAAAACAGTATTGCGGTGAACAAGTTGAATGACGCATAACTAACAGCAGTCGAGTAACATGACATACCGAGGGGAAAAAAAATATAATCAAAGATGCAAAAGGTTGACTAGTTATTGAATCATAAGTGTTACGTCATCATTCCGTAAACTATTCCTCTGGAAGGTCTTGAAACAACAATAGAGGAAATTGAGTATCGAAAACTGAAAGAAAAAGTTTGGTGATTAGGGAAGATCTAGATTTCTATCACAATGACAAATAAGTACAGTTTGGTATAAAATAATTACATTTCAAATGTTGGTTCTCAAAATGCCTGAGGACTCATTGATAAAGGATTGAATGCGATTATCAGATGGTCTATTAAATAAATTATAAATAAAAAGTCAGTATGAATAAACGATGGAAAATAATATATGATGTTTAATGGAATTAACACTTCTATAATTCAATTAGATTAGGAAACACGAGATTCATCCATGGATATGTCAAGAAATGAATTTCAATCCTCCAAGGCCGGATTCGAAGGGTTGAAAATTGCGAGTTGAGGTTGCGAGAATGCTCAAGTGCCTGACACTCCAAAACCCTGAACCAAAAACGACCTCTTTATTTAGAGTTCTCAATGAAATAAAATAAACTCTACGTTTACTTTCATGCCCAAAATCATTATGCTACAGCGCTATGATAATCTAGCGAATGGATCGTGTGTTTAGTATTTCATATAACCATCGTTATAATGTTTTAAAATTCTTACAAAAGATAATGATAAAAAAATTCCGGAAGTAAAGTGGAGAAAACAATCTCTGACTACGACCCAGCGTGACTCCACGGATAATCCTCTATAGCGAAACATTGTTATTTCTTTAAAATACTTGCATTTACGTTTCGGTCTGTACATCGGACATTTATTACTCTTTTAATTATTTATTCGATGTTTTTCTCAACTATTTTCTTCGCAAATTTTAGTCACCTCGAAGCTATTACTTCCATAAATTATATTTATAGGTTGTGTGGACCACGAAAGGTCGGGTTTGCGTTAAACGTTAATTTTCCTGTCGCCCTTTTTCGGATCAAATATTGTATGCAACGATTTGTTTGTAAAAGCTGAAGGTGTTTTTTTTTTTTTTCTAAAGATGAGAAATGTATTATAACTAATACATGGTTTGGACAGCAGACGCGATTGGAGAATCATGCGACGCAAAAATAACAACCATTTCCCGCCTTAAATATAGCCTTTGGAATTAGATTCTTTCAGATAGAGTAGAACCTAAATACTTTGAAATTTACGTATTTCTTCCAATAAGTTGTTCCTCATAACCACCGCCGCGGCGCTTCATTCAAAACTTTCATCTTACTCGTTGTTGTTTTTTTTGTTTTTTTTTTAGTCTTCTTTTTCAATGAAATCCGACACTTTAGATTGATTTAACGATAGATAATTTAGTGTCTATATCTTCAACCAACAAGACCGAATGGTGAATATAAGTAGCAAGGGGGTAAAATTAATATCCATACTAAAATATTGTGATATGGATCACGTTTCTATTATCGGAATCCAGTAGTTTTATTTAAAATATCCTAAAATAAATATAATAAATAATAAAATGTAACAGTTAATAAAAAATATTACGCTATTTATGTTCAGTACTTGGCTCGTGTAGTAAGGTTTGTACAGCATTACTATTCACATATTTTGAATGTATATACTCGGTGCTCTATAACGGGAGATGATCCGCTATATAGGTAGCATTGCAGGGGATCCCGGAGAGGATACCACTGCGCCACGGCCTGCTCAATCAACTATGAAAAGTTTTTCTCTGCCCAGTCACGGATGGTCGAGTTCCCTAGGCGGGGCGGGCAGCACGAACACTACAGCACCCTCAACTGGTTGTCTTCTTCAACTTCGTGTCAATTAATTGGGGAGAGATGACTAAGAACAACCGGGCTCAACAGTTGAAAAAAAAGGACTTCATCACAGCTAAATAACGTCGCTAACAGTATGATTTGGTGGCATTTAAATTTCATCTTTATAAAAATATGAACAGCCAACAAAATGACTTAGATATTCTATTTAACATAGAAACTTTGAAAAAAGTATTGTTTTCGATAAATCATTAATATTTTTTTTTTCAAAATCTTAGTGAGTGAGATTTAAAGCATAATTGATCCTGCCAGCATTTATTACCATGTTTACGCTATATATCCAGTTTTCCATTCAATCCAGTTCTGTAAGATCAAATTTAAAACAATAAGCCCTAAAATCAACACATTTGGATGCAATAAAATGTATCATGCAGAAGAGGTATACTATCGATAGTTTCGGAAAAACTGCAGTAAAAAATGTTTTAATTTTTCCAGAAAACCCATTTTACAATAACTGTCACTAATGATATCTCATTTCATAAGATATGTACGTTTCACAGGAAAGGTTATTCCAGTAAAACAACTTCGTGAAATCAAAACATTTTCATTCAAAATATTTATCCTCATTTTCTATACATTTTTCATAACGTGTTATCAATTTTTCAATTCTAGAACTGAAAAATTCATTTTGTGAAGAAAATGCGTTTTTGAAGTCTGGCAATGAGCTCATTCAGTTTCTTCACTGTCGTGAAACATGAAGTAGGTCTGACGTTGCCGTTTAGGAGATTCCTTCCGATCAAACAATGCAGGTTTTTTTTGATGCATTAGTTAAATATTACTTCAGTACGATATGGAAGTGATGGTTTCACCTCTGGGTAATTAGGAGAAATAAATTGTTTCTACCATTGACCACCACGCAGAAACCTATAACTTTTTTGGAAGCAAATTTGCTTTTGCCATGTGCTTGAACGCCGTGGTAATATTTCTTGCAGCTTGGGCTGCCGAGTATCCAAGTTAAATTCAAAACAAAATTGCGTATTCCCATTGTCATACATATTTAATGAAAAACTAAACAATGTAAAATTAAATGGAGTGATAGTAAATATAATAAAAAAAGAGTGGATTGATAACAGTCCACAACAATCTGTAAACATAAACGCAGTAAACAACATAGGTCCACTATTCCACTTTTAATTTCTGAAATAATAAAACCGGAAATTTCATGTGAAAAGGTCCAATATAAGAATCAGGTAATTAAATATAGTTCTTTCAAATATAATAAAATATTTCTTTTATCAAATATAATTGAGATACTTATATAAAAATAATTTCATGAAATACATTATATACAAATATATGTATAAAGAAATCTTACAAGACTCATTACTCAATCAATGAATAAAGCGTTGCTCTGGTAAAATACTGCAGTACAAAACAAAGGGAAGGTTTTTTTAGCTAGTGTCGAGCGAGCTATTATCGCTTCAACATCAACGGACATTAAGGTTGAGAGAGAACGCTAATCAATAATAAAAATTAAAATTAAATGCAGATAACACTTTTGGTACAATGTCTATAAAAAGTAATTGTCAGGTATGCTTATTTTTCACTTATATAAAAAATGTCTACCAATTCTTCGGAATTATTTAAGAAAAACCAGAAGAGAAATTTCACAGAAAAAAAAAAAAAATACATTTTTTCAAATTCAAGAATTCAGAAGAATAAAATATAACAGTCATTAAATAATAATAGTAAATTATTACAGAATAATAGAAACATTTTTTCAAACCAGAATACAATGTAACCGTAGAGATTTCTATTGGTGCGAAAATAATTGCTAGCATGGCGGCCAGACCACAGCTAAAACAGCAACGGGCAGTTTTAGTTCTGAGAACAACATTTAACGGTATCACTGACATCAGCACAAATATCCTCAGTCCTTCTTGGATGACATTCTCACGCTATTGTGGGAAATATCGGGTATACTACTTGAGAATGTAAAGCGATGGCTTCGGGTACCCCCCCCCCCCCCCCCCCAATCATCGCCCATATCCTAGATCCTAGGCATGGTAGCAGTGAACAACTGTTATTACACGGGCTGAGAATTATATGCAATAAAAACTGTGGAAAAATGTGGAAATATATTGGGTAAAATTTGCAACCAAATACCGAAAAAATGCAACTATCTACATTATTTAGAAAAATAAAAAAAATCGAATGCATACCTACACATAAGTACAAACTCATGTTGAAGTAATTAATTGTGTTGAAAAGGGAAACAATAGGAAGAAGGCTATTAAAAAAATTAATAGAAGATATTCACCTCTTTCTTTCTTAAAAATGAAAACACGTTATAAAACGTATAGTGGCCTTATTTATGGAAGGGTGCGTCAGCTCGAACTTAAGTACAACATAAATCGATATCGAAACCAGAGATTTGACATCCTGAGTTTGTGTAACAATAGTTTTTCTTTCAAAATTTGACTTCTTAACATTCCTTTATTTGTGCTTAACTGTTTTTATCTGAGACTTGTAAGCCGGCCTAATAAATTGATATACTTTGATTGTATTTTTAAATGATCACTCATCCCAATCATCATCTTTAAAAATTGTTATAAATTAAAAAGGCTAATAAAAAACCAATTAAAATTAAGGCCTGTTATAAAATATAAACTTTTGTTAGAAGCGGATTCGTATTTAAATTACAGGAGATGTATTGAAAAACACAAAAATAAAAATAAAACCACAGCTACGTCACAAGTTCTAAAGCAGATGAGGGAAGCCTTTTAAAGGAACAGTTCCATAAATCTCTACCTCATTTACGTAGCAATGAGGTTTCCTTTTAAAATATTATTCGCATGCTTTCGTTAGTAAATGTGATGCCGGGAAGGTGATGTAACCTTCTTCTTTTAGATTTTCACTGATAGTTAAAGGCATAAAACAAAAAAAGAAAGTAGTTCACATACGATACAAACAGCCGGCGTAAAGAGTAAGCGCAATGAATTGAGTAATTAATTCTTTAAAAGTAAAAGTATATTACATAATAATAATAATTAAAGATGTTGTAAAAAAGAGCTATTAGTGTTTAATTTTTTTTAATACGTTTTCTTCTGATTATGAATCGGTAAAGAAGGAACTACATAAAAAAGAAATACTATCACCATCTTAAAAATGAATAAGGTACCAAAACTTCTTATAGGATAAATATACTCCACTAAACCATCCAGTTCGTAACCAATCCTTACAATTCTAAATTTTTAGAAAAATCTTTAATACTCCTTACATTGTCACAAACAAACTCATCCACAAAGATCTTAATGTTCCTTATGACAGCTCAAACCGGATATCTATCATTTTATAGTAAACTCCGTAGCCATTTAAATCATCTAGTATCTCAAATCGCTTCCCACTCTATCCAGATATCACTCCGAGGCGTCTGAAAAGAAGATGGCCTCGGGACCTTCTAATATAGAACTTATTGAAGTAATACCAATGGTTAGTTGCTTTACAAGCAATTGAAATGTTATAACGAGAATTATAATTACATTTACTATAGATATATATTTTTTATTTATTTGTACATTTGTAAATTTCAATAAATATCTAAAATATAAAACAATTATTATTTATCATTAGACATTAATTAATTATTACTTAATATTTTTTTAATGGCATAAACTCAGCTCTATTATTTAATAGCGACAAGTATCATATTGTTTATATATTCTTAATATAATACAAACAAAAAAATAAAGCAAACATACGTTTTACTCATAGCAGAATAGTCTAAGGTTACGATTAAATGAAATGAATGGTCATTATTTAATAGATACTGCTAGTATATAATATCTCACGATCCGGACACTCCTACGATAATACTTTTTGTTTAAGTTAGAGTCGACCAATTTTCAATTAGAATTAATCCTTACCCGAGAAAAATTTATGTTCTCCAATGAAGACTAAAAATAATAGTAATTAACAAAAAACTTGAACGGCCTCTATACTACTCGCGAAGTTGAACTAAGTTGACCGTGAGTAGTGTAGAGGGGGTACTTCGATTCACAACAAGCGACTTCCGATAGCTGAGTCAAAGGAATTTGAGATATTTTCCTAAGTTACACGAAGCTTGTCACAGTGGATAGACATATCAAATTATCAATTGTCGGTTGGGGATGATTTGTATAAAGAAATTATTGTCATGTGAACCTACCCCTAGTCCCCTACCCTAGGCTTTTCATGAGCTATTACGGGAATGATTGATTTAGTATCAGTTCATCGTACTACTTTGAATCGAATCCAGGAAAATGTTAAGAATTTAATTAGAAACATCTGTATTGCCAACTGGGTCTTATTTCAGGTTTAAATCTTCAATGTATCTATTTGTGGAGCTACTTCATGATAACTTTACAATACCCAAGTATTGTATAACCTATGAGGATGTGATTATTGCACTTATATATGTCTTTTATTATATCCAGAAGTAATGTAACTGCAATCACCTTAAAAATAAAGCCACGTTGCCTTCTTAAAGGTTTACAACAAAAACAATATAAATTCCTGTACTGTTTCTGCTTTAGTATTCCAGAACTATTTAGAAGGATCTTCCGGTGATTTGCTCCTGGATCTATAAAATATACGATATAAAATCACCAAACCGTATCTATAATAAAACGACACCATGAACATTTCCTTTATTCATATCGCGAAAGTTTTACCCACGATGAATGACTTTCGGAAACTTTCGTTCAAGGCGGCAGTATATCAATCATCCCTTGGGACCGTAAGGGGCCATTCTCAAAATGGCACCGACAGGGAAGAATGAGTAATTATCCCGAGGCGTTTTCACCGAATAAATCTCAGCAGAAGTGGTCCTTCGGAAAACTGCCTGTAATCCCGAAACACCAAGATCATCTTGATAGGAGAATAAATTGAAATCCTAAAATTAATTGGGCATTTTATTTCCAGTAATTACATGAGAACAATCAGATCATTCAACGGTCTTTCAAACCGACAATTATATTTTCTATTTGAAAATTATTGATTATTTTACTTTATTTATTTTCTTTCCCGTGTTTTGAATATGGAAGAGTAAGCATATCATACATACTCATAATCAAATGTCAGTGTCTAAATTCCTGTTTACATCAACAGATCTTTCCCAAAGCAGAACCTTTCTCTCTAGTATTCCATTTCTAACATCATTCACCGCTCCATTAGCCTTCAAGTTTATGTAATCCTTTTCTTTAAATGACAAAATTGATTTCATGAAATTACTTTTTCTATCTTTAAATTCGTGGCTCATTTTTTGGTAATTATGATATGTTTAAGGAAATGTGTACGACATTTTAAAAGAAACATAAGAATCTTGATTAGTTAACTTTTTATGGAAGTTGGAAAAAAAATTTCACTGGAATCTATGAATTGGTATAAATATAAGAGAAGAAACAACAGTTAGCTCAGTTCCCTTAAACAAGTTTTGAGGTAATACAAGACAACGTGGAGAAAATAGCGTTCAAGAAGAATTAAAAAAAAAAAAAATGTTTGATTGAATAAATATTAGAATCTGCCTCTGGCAATGAGTGATATGAATGACAAAGAATTCATTCATACAATATGTACAATTAAATTAGAAGAAAAAAAAAAATAAATAGGAACTATACAAGTGGGGGACAGGCTAGGTCTGGGGTTTCCCTGGGATGTCTATGAACATTGAAGAAGATTTAGAATAATAAAAAAAAATGTAGTTGAATAGCAAGAGAAGATATATTTCCTATTTATTTCAATAGGAAAGGAGAATATGTTGGATGTTGGTGACTTGAATATTACGTATAATAGCCACTTCTTTTCCAAGCGTCAGATGTCTTCCAGGCAGAATATTTATTTTCTGTTGTTTCAGATGTGGATCGACTTCGAGGTCGAGAGATCCTACTAGGGCTAACCCAAATGTGGGTAACCTTAATTGGAGAAAAACCTGGCGGTCGAGCTTGATTCCAGTCAAATCTTCCTATTTCACAACCCTTGTCTATAAAAAAAAAAAAAAAAAAAAAAAAAAAAAAAAAAAAAAAAAAAAAAAAAAAAAAAATCCATTACCAAGGATTCAGAATCGATAGTGCTATTAAAAATATCGCCGGCCAGGTATCGATTAAATTCGCTTCGTTACCTCCAAACTGACATAAACATATTCACTATATGAGGTACAATTTAAAAAACACATAATATCCATCTATGAAGTGGTCAGTCAATTCACCAGGTGAGCTGCAGCCAATTTTTTTTTAGGGATTGAGCAAGGTGGGCCATTGGGTTTTCGCAGTTGGGCGCAGGCCAGGGAGTTGCGGATCCCACCCACATTGATGGGGATCAACCAACGCTACCAAATGACCGTCGTTAGCAAAGAAAATTGAGGATCGCAAAAAGATAACAGAGGAAGGGAAAGTGATCCACGTAACTAATGAGGGCTATGAGGAAATAATGGAGTTAGAGAGGGATATATGCATCTATCCCTCTTACCGAATCTCTTTTTTATAATTAAAAAAATATATATGTAAATTTATAGTTTTAATGCATTTTATTCATGTTCTGGAATGTAATCGAATCGAGAAAAATAAAGGTGAAATAATATTGGAACGTTTAATCTCGATTATTATGGCATCGAACACTTCAAGTTAAAACGGATGGGCAAGAGGGAGTTGATTTTTAAATAAAATAAAACTGTTCTTAGCAGAGGAACTATATTAAATTAGTTTTGCCAGAATTTGATGGAGATTGAAAAGAAGTTTAAAAATTCATAAAAAATATAATAAAAATAATTTGTAAAAAATATGTAAATCGAAACAATGATACAAAATAAAAGAATGATACAGCTCAATTCATTTACATTAAAAAAATAAAATAAAATTATTAAAGGTAGCACAGTATTTATAGTTTTTTTTTGCTTCTTTATTAACTAATAAATAACCAAGTTATTTCTTTATTAAGATGATGAAATGGTATTTCTTTATTAATTCATTAAAATTTGTAATAAGGGATAATGTTTCCCGTTGAGGTACGATCAAAATGAAACATAATATATTTTTTTTATTAAATTAAATTTTAGTCCTATCTCATTTCGCTGCTTATTATTCAAAATAATATTATTTCTATCCATTATACTCAACTGTATACTTATACGTATACATTTGTAATTTATGCATTCCATTATATTACCTTATTCTTGAAATCCAACTAATTATTAAAAGCCTCTTATTATTGATTATTCTCCATGAATAAAATTTATTTCGTAACTAACTTCCTCCCTATTTCTTGTAATACAAATCCAAGATACTATTTTTTGTTTATACTTTAAAATAAAATCATTATGTTTTTATTGTTATTACTAAGTTCTTGGTGATACAATAGTCCTTCTATTGATATCTAATTGATTTGACTTCTATATACCGTTTTAACCAATTCTATTTTATGTGACATTTAGGGTATTGTCGAATAATGATGATTAATAAGTATTTTTTACTTAATAATATAAGTTAAACAATACAAATCTAAGACCGACCACACACTATCAGGTACACCTAACAGGTACGCCTGAACAGTCCGCCAGTTCAGGTGTACCTGATAGTGTGTGACGGGAATAACTAGCCTCTCAGGCGACCTGACACTTGATGAAAATTCGATCAGTTCTGCCTGACAGGGGATTAGACTTTATGTGTGTGTTGCAGGAAACCCAACAGGTCTCAGTTTCTACAGTCCAGATGTGGTTTGTTGACTGTTTCTTTTTTTTTTTTTTAGATTTGTTCTATACCAAATAAAAGAATCAACAAACAGCCAAAAAATTGGAAAATCTTGCAACGAAATAATGAAGTTGTTGGTAATTTCATTGAAATTTATAAAAGTAAACCTCGCTTGTGGAAAGTGGAAAGACAATGACTACCGTGATGGAGACAAGAGAGATGATGCATACAGATGGTCCATGTCTTTATTCATTAAGGAGATTGATATGGGTTAAATTTTTTTTTTCTCTGCAACCATTCCTCACACCATTGCTTGCGTTTCTTCCGTCTGTTTTTATGTTTCGCAAAAATTACTCAAAATAAGGAGA
The DNA here is from genome assembly GCA_003667255.2 of Euschistus heros. Taxonomy (NCBI): domain Eukaryota; kingdom Metazoa; phylum Arthropoda; class Insecta; order Hemiptera; family Pentatomidae; genus Euschistus; species Euschistus heros. The sequence goes on from RCWM02000004.1 coordinate 6,881,474, forward strand.
GAAAGAGCAGATCATCTTCTGGAGAATCCATGGTGAACTAATAAACTTGACTGTGTATACATGAAGAGTGTGTGTTCTCCTCATGTATTAGGTACACCTGAATAGGCGAACAGTTCAGGCGTACCTCTCAGGTGTACCTGATAGTGTGTGACTGGCCAAAGGATTATATTACACTTGATTTACTCATGCGTCCACACACAATTCACTTCGATAAATTTATTCATGGTTTCTTACAGGACTATTCGTCCCTCCGGCATCCACTTCCATTCCAAGACCATATAAGCACACCTCTTCCTATTTTCCAGACCATCTTATATAGAGGTATACACCTTTCATCTGATCTTTGAATTCTTTTCTCGAATTTTAAATCCTTGTATGAATGCTTTTTTCAGGGAATTCTTTCAGTGGTACCTTGCTAACGAAGGACCTTAGCAGGCCGAGTTTGCACAAGTACAGAGATTATACTTTAATTCATTCCTTACCTGCACTAAGGGTACCGATACCTCTTACACACCTTTCCTATATATTAGTAAGTTTTAATATTATTTCTTATTTTGCTATAAGTTAAATGTATTGCACAATGCAGTTACACAGCAGAATATAGTGATCTCTAATAATTGTTAAATACTGGCCACAATACAACCTCATTATTTCATCATTAAAGTTATACTTTTTTTTTAACATATCTTAATTTTCAACTATGTTTATTTGGTTCAAATACATCTAATTTAAAAAAAAAATACTAATGAGAGTTATATATGATGATACAATACACCCAGAAAATGATGGGCTTCAAATGTTCTCAATTTGTCGTATGTTGGCAGTATTACTAAACTCGAGTGGACTAAGAACGGTCGGCTTAATCTCGATCGAAGATTGAATCTTGTTTACTTGAATGGATTCTTCATAAAAACCAGAAATACTGATCTAATATTAACAGTTCATATTAAACAATACACCTTAGGCCAGTCATTGTGAAGTCACGGAGATGCACCGAAGAAAGACGTTACACCGCGAAGGTGATCCGCCCGGGTCCTTGAGCAGGTTTTACGGAGCACCTGCACTATCCACGCCGCCGGCCCTCAGTTTCTCAATATTTCAGAGGACGTTTTTTAATTTACTATTTGAAAATTTTGTGGTACATTAGTTTAAAAACCATATATATTAGGAGAGCTTAAAAGTAAGAATTGGAAATGGTATGTCTAAAAAAAAACATTGATTGTACCAATGCAAATGAGAAACATCAAGATCATATTCAAACGTGACACATTTAAATTAAATAAGTAAAAAATAAATAAAATAAAATTTTTATTGAACAGTTTTATAGACGCAAAATAAACACATTAACCTGTTTACAACGTTATTTTAAAATTCTTAAAAAAATTCCGATCTAAAATAAAAAAACAAATTAAAAAAAAATTCGAAAACTAATTATTCATTGGATTATAAAAAAAAATTATAATTGAAAAATTCTGTAAATTAGTAGCTAGTAATTAAGCAAAACTGTATTTAAAAAAAACAATATTAAATAGTAATAGTGAAAGTCTCAGGCGCTCGACATTCCACCAGGAAGACTTAGTATCTCGTATCAGATAAATTGAGCACACCATGATACTTAAGTCTTGTATATGATTTAAAGCAAATTCATTTTATCATACATTCTACCTGTAGGGCGAGGGATTAAGAGATATAAGTTATATCAACTTCGTCAAACTGGTCCGAACTTTCACTCTACGATTATAAATTTGCACCCACTGCCACAATAATTTATGATAGACCCTCCTGGATAAAGAAATAAACATATATGTTAGAACGATAATAAAATTTGTTGGAATGTTGTCAGACTATAAACATCTTACATAAATAGGTAGAGCGGTAATCCACGACAAATCCTAACAATAATTATTAAAAAGTTATAACAGAGGCTTTAATAGATATTAACAAAAATACATTTAATAATTCGGCTAGATATAGCATCGATTAAAATTTGTTTATATACATATTAGATTTTTTGCTTTACAGATATCTACTTTTACTATGAGAAACATCTCCGATGAGTGTCCTCGGTACAGAGATAAGAAAAAATATTTTCTATTTTGTCAGCTGTGCAGGGCCTTGGGTAACTGAAAATTTGAAAGCAGACATAAGTTTGACATTCAATTTTTCCAGATTTAAGGACAGTAATTACCAGTGTTTTATATTTACTGTAAGTTAAAAATAACAGAAATAGAACACATAATTGGTTCACAGAAGAAACCACCTGCATAATATTAATTCCTATTTTTATCCAATCTGCCGGTGTTCATCAAGAGAGTATCTTAGGTCCCATCCTCTATTCGAAGTATACAGCTGATATCAAACCTTTGCCCTTCGTCATAAACCTACGACTTCTTGTCATACAGTATCTTTTAATAATATTCCATTAATCCCTGTTGGACAGATCCGCTACCTAGGACACCCCATCTGGGCAAACGACTTACTTGAAATCCACATACTGGACTAAAACGGCAAGAAACTGACAATCATTTTCGACTTCTTTAACATTTACAAGTCAAAGTTCAAACCTGTTGATTAATAACAAGAGACACATTAACATAACAGTAATTATACCGACTTAGACATAAGTGGTTGAGCTTTGAGGCTCCACTAAACCATCCAATTCGTTTTGTATCCAATCCTCATAAAATCGTTAATACTCCTTACTTTTTGAAAAACAAACTTATTCATTACAATATTAATTTAGCACAAACCAGATGTCATTGTGAGCATTATCTTTACATTTATTAGATGTATTTTTAAACTTACAGTTGAATAAAAAAAGAAAATTTTTACCTTGGTACCAACGTAAAGTAAAATTATACTGTTCTTTTTATTTAACCTTTGGAATCGATATTATAAAAAAAGTATATTTTCTTAAAAACATGTTTCTAACTAAGATAATTTAATTCAAACCCCATGCAAGAATTACCATATAAAACTAACTCAGCTGCTGATTCCAAGAGTTAATGTAATCTTGGATTTAATTTAACATTGCTTCTAATTATTCCTACAGGACTTTACTTTCTGAGACTAAAACAGCATTTGCCTCCCTCCCCCAGTAAAATATGCCTAGCTTCGTTTAATTCCATTGGACCAGCTTGGTCACGTAGTGCAGGCTTTCTAAAATTTATCCGAAAAGTAATTTCCGATGTTACTACTCCAGCATGAATTTAAAACGATACGTTAAAGAATTATTTCAACGGATTACCAGCTAATCAGAGCCAGAAGAAAATGTGACGTAACAGCTCTACGTAGCGACATTACATCATATAGCACAGTTTTCAAATTACTTTTAATCATATACAGGCCTAATTACATTGATGTGAAAATGCTGACCTGAATTTTGACGTATTATGTTAACATTAATGCTAATAAGGTCTGCAAAGGAATTTATTAGGGAGAGAAGCCAGACAAAAAGAAATATATATATATCTTAAAGAATTCTGACAACTTTCAATATCTTAATTTCAGATTAATTCTAAAACGGCCAGAATTCAGTTTTCTCCCCATTCACTTAAATTTTAACTACTCAAAAACTAATTGTTCCAAGTGAAAACACTCCTGCACCATATAAATGGTGATTTACAGCGGAGATGGAAATCCGATTACGGAAGAATTGCAACCGGACCGGTATTTCCCCTGTTGGCAAGAACGCAGTATATTGATTGATCTGCAGATAAAGAATTCATTATGCTTTCCCGAATGAGACCAACCTCTGATATAACTTATACAGTTACAGATAGGAATGTTTGATTTTAATTCATTGCCATATGATTGGCAAATTATGTTTGGTCATAAGGGACGCATTTCACGATTTTTACAGAGAAGATGATAGGATGGGCTTGGTCATAAGTGAAAAAAAAAATACTAAGTACATGCACGCTAATCCCCACATACAGACTGCCTCTAACAGGTTTGAGAAAGTCGAAGAATTTATTTATTTGGTATCACAAATAAATACAAAAAATACATGGTCCTTAAACTCATCGTAGAATAATGTAAGTAATAGTAGCAGTTAGTACTACTTTGGGCTTATATAGAATATGAAGAGAAGTAAACGTTTCCAGATCCACAAAATCAATTCGGGAAGACGTGATGATAAAGAGCTCTTTAAAATATATAATGAAGCTTCACCTCTATTTAAGGCTTCATGGTCCTTAAACTCATCGTAGAATAATGTAAGTAATAGTACCAGTTAGTACTACTTTGGGCTTATATAGAATATGAAGAGTAGTAAACGTTTCCAGATCCACAAAATCAATTCGGGAAGACGTGATGTGGGCGCTTCAGTGGGCGGGATATCTTGCAAGAATATCCCAGAAAAAACAGATCCCCAGGTTACTAAAAGAAAAACACAATGTATGTAAGAAAATTGGAAGATCGAAACTGCGCTATGCAGTTGATGTGACTGATGATGTTCGGTCAGTGCTGGGAATCAGAAATGGTAGAGCAAGCAGCAAGAACGCAGCGGCCTTAAATATAAAGGACTGGTGCTCATTGTAGAAAACGGCCTCATCCCTCGCTGATTGAAGAATCAACAAAAAAGAAGATAAAAGATAGACCTGGAGATTAAGGAAAAAACAATATACTAATTGCATAAGAAAGCTGATGAGTTATAGTATGGGATATTTGGATAAGGATATTGAGGTGGGCGGAGAATGTAGATAGAATAAAGTATGCTTTAATATCCAGAATGCTACAAATAGCAAGATGCCAATAAGCCACAAACTACGTTCAACAAATTTGTTCATTATACGTTCACAAACGCGTCGTTAAAAAAGAGTGTTCAAATCTAAAAGGCTAATTGAAAAAAAAAAAAAAAAAAAAAAAAAAAAAAATGAATTACTTCTTAATGTACAGACGCTTATCTGTAGCCAGTTCTTTTAGACCATAATAAAATATGTTAATAAGAAGGAAGGTATGGAATAAATTTCTTTTAACTTTCTACTCCTTGTAGCTCCTTAACATACGCACAGAGCTAGAGGCTTTCGTCAGTCTCATCCTCTCGAAAAAAATCAGGACCTATCCGCCCTTAGGGGGTGTCTGGGAAAGTAAAAGTCAATTATACTTGCGAGGAGTTTGGTTCTGATATTCAACTGCTTATCTTTAAATAATAAATAGTTCCAGTCACGAACTAAAAGGGCCAATTCAAGATTAGCTTGGTCCATATCCAACTCATTAAAAATAAATATCCATCTTCCAACTTGTTAGGTCCAACAGTGATTTAAGTCCCATTTTAAATTTGTTTTCAGGAGGAACAGAAAAACAGACATGTCATGGGAAAACCTATTAATTTTTTGTATGTTCTTACGACTGATGAAGAATGTTAAGCATTCGAAACTAGTCTTCAAATGATATAAGTCCAATATAAGTTGCAAATAATTCATCAAACCTGATAGTATTGATCCTACCATCATGCGTACCTCAAGTAATAAAGTTCCAAAAGTATTATAACTTTAACTTATTTAAGTTCCTAACAAACGTTTTCTTAAATATCAATTAAGAAAAAATATATATATCAAAGAAAATCGTTTGAGAAACATGACAATGTGATGTACACAATAAAACAGTGTAACCTGAAGATGGAAAGAATTTCCAGAAACGTGTAGTTTAAAGGATAAAATGCTGAACAAGCGAAATAAAAAATAAAAATAACCTCCTTTGACATAATCATTATTATTTATGTTATAGGTGTTCACCTTTACATAGTTTATTTACCCAATGAAGACCCATGACATTATGGTTTAATATTCATAATGGTTCAAATATTCTGATTAAAAAAAAAAAAAAAAAAATGTAATAATTACCACGATTATTTAACATAGTTTTCTTCTTCTGTAATTATACTTACTTATTAATTTAATTATAGTAATAAACGTCAGGAATGAAGAGTAGGCTCACTCAACTGACTGAACCTATCCTCTTATAAGTAAGCCTTTGCAATGCTGTTTTTTAGCCTCAAGCGAACTCACTTGTTTGAGTCATGGAGGATAAATTGTACAGAGGCAGATTTTATTATTTTAAGTAACAACTATTTGAATCCAAACTACCAATGCCAATCAATGGTCTTAATAATTATGTAATGGGAATTCCTCCAAGTCACAGTTACAAATACTTCGGCATTGTGAGACTGCTTTATGCTATGAGAAAAACCCGGCTCGTTTAGTCATGCTTAAGTATCAAAAACATAGTGTCCTAGTAGTATGTACTTTATATTCTAATAATGGAATGTTCTTCCAATCATGATAAGTTTGTAGAATAGGGACAATAAATAGACTACACTGTAGTAAAATCGGAAAGTAATAGAATTCATGATGTTAATAAAAAGTTTTAAATTAGTCAGTAAGTCCAATTTGGAAGCTAATCCGATAGTCAATTTTTGGATATAATTTTTTTTCTCTTTAAAAATATCACAACCATTCAACATCATGGTTTTCAAGTTCATTAAAAAAGAGCTCGGATGTTCAGAGAGGGGATGTTTTTAGTAGGAAAGGACAAGGAAATATTTTTTTTTCTTCTCCAAAATAACTTTGTTCTTAAGATTTGTTTTGCTGATCAGGAATGTGTGTGTAAATTGGATGAAATTAAAAAAAACAAAAAACAAAAAAAAAATATGAAAAACAAAACAAAAAATAACAGTAAACCTAACAAAGTAAGTAACACGAAATAGTATTCCCACATGATTTACTTGTTTTGTTTTATTCTTTTCTGATATGGATGTTTACTAATGCCCCTCACCGTACCATAAACGTTCATAGGCAACTATCAGAGATTGAAGAAATTTTATGTCCAGAATATACATAGGTAAATCTTTAAAATAAACTTCAATAAACAATGTGTCATAAAAAAAAGGGGAAAAAACGCAACCCTGAGCTGCTCATCGGTGACGAATTAGTCAAAGACGTGAGGTGTACGTAAGGTGTTATTAATAGACTTCTTACGTGACAAACGATCGATAATATAAATTGCTAAGTATTTATTATTTGCACCACTTTTAATCCTTTTCCATGATGCTTTTATAAAAATGTAAGTACTATCTACAGAAGTAACAACTCTACATACTTCAAACTAGCTTAAATAAACACAATTTAATTAATATTGGAGTGAGTTCAACTACATGATTCATACAAAAATGTATGCCTCATTTCTAAGATCTCTTCGTTAAATTAAACTGTTTTCGTTTAATTCGTTATATGGGTGATTTTCAAACTATGGGACACTTTAATGTCACTGCCTATTCAGTGAAAAACTTGGCCTTTTGGCCTCTTTTTTTGGATATAAAAATTTTCTATGAACTGACCTATTACTTATAAAACGAAAATTATAACAAAGTTTTGTGTTTTTGTGATCAAATTTGATTGATTTTTATGTTATTTGTCATTCCCATGGTTGCCACCAATGACGATTTTCGTTTAAACTAGATACTTTGGTTGATAGTATTCAATCATTTCCCAAAATTTGTTGCCTTCATTGTGGAAGGCATATAACACGGTGTTTAAAAAGTTTGGTCTAAATGATACAGTAATAAATTATAAATAAATATCTGAAGATTATAGATAGACATATCCATGATCTATTGTTTTTGAATCGGTACGGTACTGCCTTTTTGCGAAAGTTGACTTCGTTCTAAAAACACTTATGCAATGCTTTCTTTAACACCTCACCACATTTTTAAAATTTGCTGAACTTTTTATCTCCTATAAAGATTTAGTAAACGAGTAGGACACCAACTTGCCTTCTGAAGGCGGTCTACTATAAATATAGGTAGAATATTCTCTGCACATTGACGTGTTATAAAAGTGTAGGTTTAAACCACACCCTGTTTCTTCATTAACCGATATATTTCCTTTCGTATATGATCAATCGTAGCTGAAATGTAAATGGATGGATTGACATACATAATACATTTTTTTTATAATATGAGGAGATTAAAAGAGATAAAAATTACATTTTAAAAATACAAAGTGAAGCCATTAGATGCTAGTAGCGAAGATTGTTCCAGTCGTTATTCATTCCTCGGCATTTCTCAACGGAACAATACAAGGAAATGACACCTTTGCAGTAATAAGACTATCTCAGAGAGCTTTCATTTCTTAATACCGCTATTCAAGGATTTTTTCTTTTCCTTCTCAATTTCTAACCAAGAAAAACAATACATGAACCAATTGTAAATCGAATTAAATTCACACAACAGTTTTTCAAAAAAAAATTAAATTAATAATTGTATATTAAATAAGTAATGCAATAAATGATAATAATAGGTGTTCTCATAATAATTCATATATTGAATATATATGTATGGAGAAAATACATGGTTAATAAGATCGAATAGTTATACAATATGATCAATTTATTTGTGATACTGGGTTAAGGTGATGCAGAAACGTCCAAAATCCAAATGAATAAATCCATTTTGCACAATCATTTTCTAATATTACCTACACACACACACACACACACACACACACACACGCGCGCGCGCACGCACAAAAAAAAAAATTCTGCGAATATTCATGAGGTGTGTCTCCTCAAAAGTATTTTCATTGCATTTAAAAATATATAAAATAATTCGAAATATAACCTCGAATTAAAATAAATATATAAATTTAGAAGAGTAATATAAATAAAAGGTAGTGTGTGAATACAGGCCATTCAAATATAATGAATTATGGTTAGTATGAGAAATAATTGAAAGTATAGTTGGTGCCTTTCCAATTAAAAACATTATTGGAAAACAAAAGTTGTTATGTTCTGAAATTGGTTGAAAAATGATTGGTGCTTTTTAATAAGGCCTTCTTACAGTATTTTGGAAAACTACCTAAACTGCCCTACTAATAATGCACAATTTTGACTTGTCTTTTTCACGACAACCCGGGATGGAATAATTTATTTTCAACTTAACTTTGTTTCAATATAATCATTTTGTTCTATTATGTTTTTTTCTCTCATAAATTATACTAATTGTACTTCAAAAAACACTATAGTTATAATTGTATTTATAATAAATTATAAGTACATATTATAATTGCTCACACTCAGCCTCCACTGTATTCACCAGTATCGCAACTGAGATAGCAGCGTCTGGGATCTCTGGATCTGATTTGACACCCCCCCCCCCCCCCCAACTTACACTGTACACATCGTCATGAATGGATTTAATAAAAGAAATTTCTATTTAAAAAAATAAATATTGTTATATATATAGGGGAAGGTGCTATACCTAAAGCACAGTTGTCCCAGTGGACATTTTTAATAAAGAGGGAGTGGGAGGAGGGAAATTGAAATTGTTAGATTGGTAGTGCTGCAAGAATCTCCCTGCAGTTGCACGTGTGTTTTCAAGATTGTCAGATCAACAGTTTAGTAGAAATTATTATTTTTAAGTTTTTTTCTTAGAACAATCCACCAGTGATTTTAATTTTTTTAAGACCTACAATTAGAAATTTTTAGGCATTTCATTGGGTTGTCCGAAATATATATCATAACTTCATATGTTTTCATATCAGTTATCACTTACGGGATTTGTGAAACTGAAATGAATGAAACCAGCTTACCGCACAACATGGCGTTCATTTGTACCTGTGAACAGATAGTTTAAGTGTCCACAGGTACAACAGAGTTTTCTTTTTGTTTATTAATTCATTATTTCAATTATAAATATTGCGGAAACGTTTGTAGTTATTCAGCTTGATATAAAATGCCTAAATTTGGATATCTACTATTTATTTCAAGCGAAGATTGAAATTTTTTGGATGAATTGATGAATGATTATGAACAAGGAAAAGAAATTGAAGATGAAGAAATATATGTTGGTAGCCATGTTTTGTGTTGTAAAGCATTTTATAGCTTTGATCAAAGAAAAAGTAGAAAAGTTTAACATTTGCTACTTGAAGAAAATTTCATCAAATGATAGAACCCCAAAATTTATTCTTCCGGAAATTTATTCTTCGCTACTGATTATGAAATTGAACATTTCATAAGAGATATCAAAAGAAAATTACTAGCGCCATCTTTTATAACTGGTATTGGGAGATTATGTAAACAATTACATTTTCCTACATCTTTTCATGGATACGATCTCCTCTGAATCGATTTTTTTTTCTAAAAAGAAGTCTGTGACATTCGTTAATAATAATTATAGGTACATAAAAGATTTATTTTTGTTAAAAGGTTTAAAAATAAGTCAAGTTTCTATTTACTTTCATACGCTAATGTTGTCACCTTTCTAGTCGGCCTTCTAGTTTAATAATCAATTCGACTTTTCTTGTCTAAATATTCTATTTTGTTTAGTACGTTTTATAAAAAAAACTATTGCTGATGTGTTTCTCTAAATATCATTTCAAATAACGCTTTAAACCTATAAATAAATGAATGTCCATTGGTACAACCACTAGTGTCCACAGGTACAAAGGGGGAAGGTACCTATGGACACTATTCAGTAAATTACAAAACATTATTTTCTGTAAAAATAAAATTACTTTTGAAAATAAAGACACCAGGGTTCGATAGCTTCTTAAATTTCTTATCTAATGGTACAATAACCATTCAGATAAATAAAGCACAGAAAATTAGAAAATGTATAAGTGAAAATTGTCCACAGGTACAGCACCTTCCCCTATATATATATATATATATATATATATATGTTTAGTAAGGTTCTTGAGGTTCAGTCATAAAATAAAAAAACAACTATTTTGGCGACGTTTCGAGACTATATCTTTGGGAATACCCACACAGCCTTCCTAACTTAATTTTTAAGAAATAGGGTTTTTCCCCACTAACCCTTGTTAATTGTCTGTTTAAACTCACTCCCCTAGGTTTGTTGTGTACTAAAATTGTTAGTCTATTCATATCCACCAGTAACATTGTAAGTAGCTTCATACTCTTCTATATTCTGTAATTATATATATTTTTATTACCCTACACATGTTAGTTTATACCTACCTGTACCGTAGCTAACTTTATGTTTTGAAATAACTTATATAATTTTATTGTAACCTGTTTTTTCACTGCAGGGCATATGGAAAACTGCAAGAATTTGAGTTCGATATCAAAACACGTACAGGGAAAGACGAATCAGTGTAGCAGACGCGCTTTCAAGAAATAGTCAAATAACAGAATAAACCGTTCCGAAGAAATGGAACTAGACGAAGTCTTACAACAACCTATCAGGCATTCACCAGAATACGAATCACTAATACAAGAATTAGAGATGCCACTGACACGAGAAAACTCAGAAGATCTTGAAACGATTCACTCACAAGAATCTAGCGCCAGCGCAAGTATGGTATGCGAACCAGACAAATGCATAAACATAGATAAATATCAATTAGTAATAAAGAGAGGTAACGAAAAATACGGATATACTAAAACCATTTAAGAAAAACAGATATACAATACATGTGATTAACAAACAAGGAATTAAAGAACATTTAGAAGAAATACTACAACCCGGAACGACATATGGAGTATACTGTTCTTCAAATCAAACGGTACTAGAAGATATTCTAAACGAATACTTGATTATGAGAACAATATAGTCTCGAAACGTCACCAAAATAGTTGTTTTTTTATTTTATGACTGAACCTCAAGAACCTTACTAAACATTTAATAGTAACAGTCAAGAAATTTACAGGTATATATATATATATATATATAATATTATCCATATATATATATAAAAATATATATATATATATATAAACTATATAATAATAAAACTAAAAATTCGATGCAAATTTCCGAAAATTAATTTTCCATTTTTTTGTCACGATCTAAACTCTGTCAACTATAGAGACTATAGTAAATACTACATCCATTGTTCTATTTCATATCAATTAATCAATTGACAAGCATTGAGTACGAAAACAAAAACGTTAAAACCATAAAACTTTATCAAGACCCGACAACGGGGAGCTCTGAGATCTCAATATAACAAGGCTACACACGATCGAAGTAGCAACTCGACTGAAATAGATCATAGTGGCCTCTGACTCAGCAACACCAGTCATCAGTAGAGGATGTCCGTTCTATCGTAGAAACATCAATAGGTCATTTCACCCTTAAAGTTACTTCTAGCTTTAGTAATAATTAATTAAACTAGAAATAATGATAATAAAACCTAAAATATGTTCATTATATTCTTGGCAGAGTGTTTCATTCAATGTGACGGTATTACTAGCGAAGAGGTGGCTTGCCCTTATTGACAGTTACTTTTCGGTGACCAGTTACCGTTTTACCGGCGCGCATTCTAGCGGTACTCATTCGAAATTAAAACTCCCAAATTTCCCTCCTTTTAGTACGAGATCCTCAGATTCTATTCTAGATGCATATAGAAATCACACTACATGCTTATGTAAATCGTACATCGATGTTTAAAAATTTATTACATTGAATAAATATGAAGTGCTTGTAATAATATTACGTAGAAATCGTATTATAAAAGTAGAGAAAAAAAAGCCAGAAAAGAAATCAATAACATAATTTCAGTTTAATATTTTTTTTTTTTAAATATTATTTAAATTAATTATTGATTAATAGTCTCTAAATGAAACGAACACTAATTTATAATAAAATGACAATAGTAAAAAGCCTGAGAAGCCATAAAATAAATGGCAAGGTGTGAGCATGATTTAATTTAAAACTAATAATAAGTTATTAATAGTGGAATAGTATTGTATAAATGATATATGAAGTATATAATCTATATGGATAAAAAATATATGAGTATAAGGTATTTATATTATGTTTAAAAGTGATATAGGATAATAAATGAACATTCTGTGGTTGCTTTTGCTAAAAAGGCGGAACTTAGTAAAAGAGCAGTGAAGGAATATCTAAAGTAATGGAAAACATGGGGCTAAGTTAATATGTGGTGATAAAGGGAAAATTGAGTTTTAATTTCGAATGTCTACCGCAAGATTGCGCGCCGGTTAAACGGTAACATGTTATCAAAAATAACTGTTAAAAGGAGCACGCCACCTCTTCGCAAGTAATACCATCTTTGCTTTTAACGACCAGTTACTATAGTTCACCTTTATTACGATCATGATTGCGAATTAATAGCCACTAATATTAAATTTTTTTTTTTTTTTTTTGAAGACAAGTTTTGAATATTTCTTTAAACTCTGTTAATTTCTTTTTAAAAAAAGTTAACTATTAACCTTAAAAGTAGGATTTCTAATATGTGGTTGTGAAAAATGCTTACAAGGGCTTAAGCATCTATTTTTTTAGAATAATCATAGAATTTTGGAAAACGATCGAAAGTGGATAACTGAAAAGTGCAAAATTTTGACTTTTGCATTTCTTTACGACAGCCAGAGATATATTAATTTAAAAATGTAAGACAAAAAATCAAACAGTCGATACTCACCTAAATAGGCTTCTATTTTTATCTTATATTTTTGAAATTAAAATACGTATTCTGTGTATCAAAGTACTTTTTATATCCGAAAGTTATGTTCTTCGAATAAAAAACTTCCAATAGAAGTGGCGAATCATTCATCAATCCTAATAGTATTGATCCTTCTATCATGCGAACCTCAAGAGATTCCTATTAATTTTCAAGTGTTATTATTGTTTTTCTTTCAAATGCATAAGACAAAATGTTTTTTTAGGTGAGCGCTTCTTGACAACGTAACAGATCGTTGCCTAGTTTCAAGCCATCAATCAGTCTACTGTTGACAACTGTACTCTGCGGTCAATCATCCAGTCAAAGACCAATAACAACCAATGTGTGCTATCAGGTGATGGTTACGTTCCAAGTGGAACGCATTCCGGAATATAATACATCGTAACACGGTTTCAAAACAGTACTGGTTAAGTATGGTTTCTAAACAGTTCCTGTTAAATACGGTTTCTCTGAACAACTATAGTTGGTTATACCACTATATTTCTATGAATGCGTTACACCCTAAATGAAATTAAACAGACTAAAATTAATTATTTATGAATTATTAGAAATAAAGACATCGTTTAAAACCAGTCCAGATTTTTGTTTAAATGACCAGATAAATATTTAAAATTTTATTGCAGTAGGAACAGAAAAAAAACAACCAAAAAAACCTTAAGGACTATCCATTTTCCATTAAAATTATTCAGACATATTCGATTTTCAGAGGAGGCCTAAAACTGATGGGACGAGGATTCGCCCCTTCTGGGAGAATGACCCATACATATACTTATATACTTTACGATCTCTCATTATTTCATACATCTGGACTTTGTACAATGTTTTTTTATTATGTAAATAATATTTAGATGCCGATAAATAACAAAAGACTAAACTACATAACTATAATGACCTATTTGGAGATGTGGAGTTGAGCCTTGGGCTTTACCGAAGCATTTATTTCAGTCCGTTATAATCGAAAATCCTCAGCAAAATTCCTTAATGCTCCTTATAACTTCAAAATTAAACTTTGCCAAAACCAGATTACTAGCTGTTCATTACAAATCAACTTGCTTCCCCTTTCGATTCCCAATAATCCACTGAAACGTAAGAAAAGAAGATGGCTTCTGGAGTTTCTAACTTAAAACTTCTTCTTCTTCGATCTTCCCTTAGACGGCCAGGTCGGGGGTCAAGATGAGGAATTCAGTGGTCCTCTTAGATCCTCCAGGTCACCATGGAGCGCTTGGTCCGCACATCGGTTGGAGAGGGTCAGATCAGCTCCTTTTGCTCTGAATAGAGCCTGCAGGTCTGAAGGATGTGCTCGGTATTTTGTTCACCCTGTCCGCACTATCAAAGAGGGCCGGATCCAATATGTAACTTATTGAACAGGTGAGCTCTGAGCCTATTGTGCCCCGTTCGCAATCGGAAGATGAGGACCTGCTCTCTTCGAGTGAGTTCGTAGATTGCATCTCCAGGGTCGTGATGTGGATGTCTCCCAATCCATCGCTGGCTGACTGCGGCTTTGTTGAGCGTTTTTACTTCCTCGAGACTGAGGGTACATTCGAACTGCTCACTTGAAGCTCCTTCCTTGGCCAGCTGGTCCGCCCTCTCGTTTCCAGCGAGTCCGGTGTGTGCAGAAATCCACTGCAGGATAACCTTTTTGTGACTTTGAACTTCAATCGAATTTAGCTGCTAGCTTTAGAAATAATCAAAATGTCATAATTATTAGTCTCATTAACTTAATGTGATTTTTATACAGCTATAAATTTCGATTGCCAAATATAAAAAAAAATAGATAAAAATAATTATATATTAAAAAAAACTAACCTGAAAAGTTGTCAAACAAAAATAAAAATGGAAAATACTTATTGATTATGTAATACATCTTTTCTCTGCTTCAAATTATATTACATATTTTTTAATAACTCTGTCTGCTCAGTTTCAAAGATTAGGTGTAAATTAAATATAATAATAATTTCTATTCAATAGAATGTTCATAGATATCACGTAAATTCGACCTCTTATTTTTAGATTTCCTAATTGATTGTTTGCATCCAGATTACATGCTCATGAAAAATGTGGATATAAGCAATCAATAAGAGAATCTAAAAATAGGAGGTCGAATTTACGTGATATCTATGAACATCTGTTTGAATAGAAATTTTCATTTAGTTTAATATACACCTAATCTATGAGTTTTTAAACAATATGAAATATAATTTAAAAGAAAAGAAGAGATCTTTGGGTTCAAAAATATATAATAATATGTTGTTTAACAAAATAAAATTGAGTATACAAAGAATATGAACATAAATAAATATAAAAACGAACAAAGATATTCAGTGTCATATTGATATGTATTACTTATCTATCATAATGGTGCTCCTTTTAGTGAATTCACAAAGAGAAACCAGACGTATATTCTAACATTAATGGCATTTCTTATCGAAGGCTGAATTCAAATTACAACAGTTTTATAACGTCAGTAAACTATGAGGATTTGCGCTGAGGAGATAAGATACGATGAAACCCGCAGAGTGAGGACCAATGACGTCATAAGGTATTCGATGTAAATTTAATCGAGGACGGTTAGAATCGATAGGGGGCGAGGGGGCGTCGCTTATCGACCAGTCTCCAGGCCCGCAGCACCCTCCTACACTGTTTGCTCCACCCCCACATCACAGTTTCCAAATATCTAACTCTCATTCCCGTACGAAAAGAACTTACTAATAAACTAAACTAAATAATAAATAGTACAAAGTTACATTTGTCATATATGTTATCATTGAATATTTACGATAAGATAATTAAAAAATAAGTACTTATATCCCTGGCTGATGTGAAGAAGACGCTAAGTCAAAATTGTACAATTCTCAGTAGAGAATTTTCGATCGTTATCTTAAATCCTGTATTTGCTCTGAAAATACTACTTTCAGTGTTTGCGTCTAAACAGATACTTCAAGTCATTATTAAGAAGCACAACTTAAACAATCTTTCAAAAAGGAGATATTAGAAATCCTTCTTAGACTGCTAATAGTTAATTCTTAACAGCACGTTGAGCAACCTAAGCTCACGAAATATTAAATACGCTTTTAATGCCCATCTATCGGACATGTTTTTTCACTGTTAAATGAAGAGAGAATGTACTAAGAACTTATGATTTTTGAGTTAGCTAAAATAAGAATCGCATTAATAAAAACGATTTCTACATTCTACTTATAAGAAATATTTTTTTTGTTTTGAATAAAGATTTGTTGATACGTTTATGATATTGAATCAATACTATTATATAAAAGGATGAGCCATTTTTCGGTTGTGATCACTTACCACGAAAACTACTGAACTAATCTGTACAAAATTTTTACCGCATCATCTTTATAGTTCCAGGAAGGTTAAGTAATAATAAAATCTACTGATTTTCTATTAATTTGTTATTCAAAGAGCGATAATATGCGAATAACAGTGATATTTGAAAATTGACCGGTAGGTGGCGAGCGTCATTCTACACGAGAGGTTACAAAGGAACCGAGTTATTTAGAGCTTGAAATTGATAACATTTACTCATATTCAATTTAATTATTAAAAAAGATTTAAATATGTCAAGCGACGTGCGGATGCTAGTGAAGTTTGAAAATGATCCGATATGTGGTTAGTACCATTCAGAAATAGAGTTTACAATGTTAAAAGTATATTATAAGATGAACCCATCTGTTCCAAATTTTAACTACATCATTTTCATAATTACAGGAAAGTTTGGCAATGATAAAAATCTAGACGTACAATGCTGACATATACTTTTATGGTTAGAAATTAAAATCCAATCATATGCAATCAATAAAATTATTTCTGCCGAATAAAAATTATTACCAATAAAAATGTCGATCCTTTGTTTTTTTTATATCGTGTGTAAAAATATTATTTCTAGGCCTTTTTTGTAAGCACTGATAACGCAGATCGTTATTTCCAAGAGTTTCTAAATAATTACTGTCCATCTGGATTACCAACTGATACATTAAAATTAAAAATTAGATATTTCATTAGATGTAATCTCTAAACACCTAATAGGTGCAATTTTAACCAGGTTAAAAATTAAAACTATGCGTAAAAATATCACTGAAGGAATAATGCTCAATTTCATACAACAATACAAGATTTTTATCGATAAACAAATCAAACTTCGACTATTACTCAAAATATTTATATTCTTTATTAATGAGAGAGTGCGATGCAGCAACGGGGGACGCTGGTTCATTATACGAGTATGATACTTAATCTTATATTTAGTTTAATTTATTAGAGGACAAGTTTTAAACGTTAGACATTGATCTAAAATAACAAAGGTTCAAACCATCAGCAATTCGATATTCAGATTATGTTTATTATATTAACGTAAATTTTTTTTATATTAAATACGAAAAATCAACTGCTGGTGCAATCAATGTTGGTGCTTACCAAGAAAAGAGAAGAAGCAAGTATGATAAGTTACAGCCCTGGATAAGTAATAAAAGTTTTGAGCAGGTACTCAGGTATTGATAAATAATAACTTATTTCTTCTTCTAACTTGGTTTATTATAAGAAAAATACAATAATATAGATGTGTCATTGTTTTATTAAAAAATTATAGGGTATATGACAGTTTAATAGGCTTTTTAAGTTAACAATTTTGAGATATAGGAATAGGAGTAAGTTTTAAATAATGTTTATATGAAGTTATAAATAAATAAACGAGGAATATGTTTTTAAAATTTATAATGTAGCTATTTTAAAAATTATTCACACTGTTATACGCGGTAAGAAAATAAATTACATATCATTTAGGCATTGGGTCAGAACTTATAATTTTGTATTGAACTTTTGACCTATCATATTTAAAGAAAATCTACTTTCAAAGGTAAAAGTAAAAGAAGAAGTTGGAAGGGACTCAGTGACCTTGACCACTGGTTCATGAATAATTCTGTACTATTTGAGGATGAGGATCAATTGACACAAAGTTCAACACGGAGGCGGAACAACGTCGCAACTATAAATAAATATAAAAGAGGTATATATTTCCAAGTGTGACGGAGATATATTGACAGAACTAAAATGACACAACAAATAATAGAGATGGCATATAAGCACGTAAAGGTTTCGGACGCGGTTTCTCAAATTAAAGTCCTTAATTATGATCAAAATAGTTGAAAACTAGAGATTGCCAACCGGGGTCGCGGTGAGGTACATCAAAAATAATAAAACAAATTTGAAAATCTTGAAATGTGGCTAAATGTTCGAGTTTAGTGTTTTCTATGTATTTTTGGTTGCAAAATCAAATGGCGCCATCGTCATATCATAAAAAAAGCATTTTATAAATTGGTTGTGTAGGGTGTCATTCTCTATGTAATTTCAGCCCTCGAATAGTAGTCTATCAGAACATTGTCATACGAAGGGAAAATTGGAGAGGTTATAAAAATACAGGTGCCATCAACAGAAATACGCCTAAACTGTTAAGATTCAAGTTCGTTGAAAAAGCATGCATTAGTAACATTTCCGTCACAATACATCTTCTATCAAGTCATAAGTTTTTCAAAAGACCAAGGAATGCACATTCAACGAATATGTATTAAAAACAACAGTCAAAACTTCGTTTTTTCTCTTATGGGACTTATCAATTTTTATTCATTTTATTATTTTGTTTTGCAAATTACAGATCAAGGGTAAGAGCAGCTATGACTATGGCACCATTAAATTCTACGACCACGAATGTATAGAAAACGACATCAAACTAAACCACCTAGCACCATTTTAATTTTTTGAAAATTTCCAAATTTAACCATTTTGATTTCTGATATACCGCACCACGAACCCGGTTGGCAACCACCGGTAGTGATTCGTAAAAATAACTCGTATTCTTTTACTTTTTTTTTATTTTTTAACTAGAGCATAATATAAAACATTCATATAAATGTATCATGATTATAAAATACATCAATTACATAAAAGTAGTATCTCAAAAACATTAAGGTTACGAAATCAATATAATTTATGACAGTTTTGCATCAGATTGGGCATATTATACAAGAATTTATTCAAAATCATACTAGGCATATAACTCCAACGAACGCTTAAAGACCTTATTAATTTAAAATTATTTATTAATATCTTTAAATACTGATGTTATTTTTATTTTTATTAATATTTAATAACTCTAATACGTTTCATATGCCCTGTTGTATATGAGTATGTTAAAATTAAAATAAAAATTAAACTTATAGCAAAGACAACACAAAATTCAATAGGTAGAAATATCTTGAGTGTCAGTGAATGTTACATTTCGTAAGTCCCAGGTAAGAATCTGCCAGATTGTTCCTAAAACAAGAAAAGTGCCACGGCTGCAAAAGAGACAACATCCCATAATTATCTTTTTTCATTGATAATAGAACGGTTCACAACAATCACTACATCGGGAAAATTTTAAAAGTGATTTAATTTCTTTTGATTAACAATATGGTCTTTTGGCATTACGAAGTATGCATGGTATTGTAAATAAATTCATCGGAAAAAGGTGAAAACTTAATTTTATACCAACATTGGTTACACGCATTCACAATTCTAGCGTAATACTTGCAGTAAATAGATTTTTTTTTACAAGATTGACACTTCTTAAGTCCTAAATGAATAGTAGCCGATGTTCCAAGCTTCTACCATAAAATGTTGAAATAATTTAGACCTACTGCAACAAAAAACTAAATTTTAAACACAATGATAATTAAAAATATGTAATAAAGATTCATAATTTGTAAATCCGACGAAACTAACAAAATTTTAAAAATTAAATAATTTTTTTTTTTAATTTTGAGCGATTTGGTGCTGTATATACTACGAATTTATTACTTCATGAAGACCAACTATTGACATGAAAGAACACATTCACATAAAAATCATAGAAACGAAGCGACAATTTAGAAAGAATCAGAAACCTCATCGAGAGAAAAAACCCGTAAGATATAATAGTTCAAGGACAAACGCGTGAGCTAACCTAATTATGTCTCAACATTTTTTTATTTTAGAATTAATTATAACAGTCGAACAAATATATACATAAATCGTAAACATATATGAATCATTCTAATGAACACAAATAGTATGTGTAAGACTATGATCTACTCTAGAACAGAGCGATGCCAATTCCTAACTTTTAAAGCCGTAGTTAACATGAGTGCAGTAACGATTACTATAAGAAAAATATAGTAAAGCATATATACCCCTTATGTCATAAATCATAATTGATAATCATTCTTTGAGGGCATACTATCAAATTAAAATAAAGAACTAGTAGAATACTTTTATTTTAGATTGAAAACTTTCATCTAGATGTACATTACTATTTGCCACAACTATGGGCAAGAAGCAATAGAGCTTTAACGAACATATTCATCCCTTAATTAAAACTAAGCAGATTTATATCTATAAAGAATTCTTTTTAAATGTAAACGTTTACAGCAGATAAAATTTAATGCATTTTATAAATTCAAAATTATATTGAATTAAGAATATAATAAAGACAACGATGATAAGTAGGAATAAGATCCACCATATTACGGGTGCGCTAAGCTGCCAGGCGGTGGTATCGTATTCCCAGTGTAAAGGGCCACTACAGGAAACTAGAACAAGGGGGTCTACTGTGTCCAGGAAGTGGATGGAGTCCTATGTCGGCATGACTTGTCCAGGCAGACCCGTGGGCTTCCTGGAGCATAAAGCTATTGTACTATCCCAAGGTCAGGGACAATTCTTTTTGGTGGTGTTGAGGAAGCGTTACTTCAACTTGTAGGAAGATAAATAGGCTCATATAAAAAAAAAAGCCCCCCCAAAAATAAATGTCAGTCTTTAATTTATAATACTTTTAATAATAATTACACAATGCGACTGATATGTTACGAGTAACAAAGTGAATCTAACAAGCCATTTAACACAGAATAAATTATTATAGGACCAGCAGTACAAGACACTGAAACTCACCGTAAACTAAAATTTAAATTTCTAATGATTATAAACCGCATAGCAAAGATATTAGTCATCATGAATCACCCAAGTATTTACACGCTTCTTCTTTTACACTTACATGTTTAGCATTTTGTAGCATATTCAATTAAAATCAATAGTTTTATTTTAATTTATACTCAAACATGCCAGTAATTCAGCCTTCACCGTTATGGCTAGCAATGCGTTTAACTTGGCTTCACAAAAGATTACTACGTTAGATTTAAGTTTATCCCTTACGTAGACTAAAACGGCAGTGGCCCCGAGACATCTTGTAAATATGTATTTATGTTGGAGTTCTGGCAATGACTAGCTTCTCTACTCATGGGCTGTGCGATAGCGCTATGGTCCTCTCATTCAGCCTGCGCTAGATTTTGACACCATTGAAGCAGCTAAGAAAGCTGCGCTGGGATTTCTTGTAGCCTGGCTCGCTCTCTCATAGTGGGGGGCAAGCTTGATTCGGAATTCCTTCGGGATGCTTTAAAATATTGTATATATTGTATGATAGTATTTATTTGTTTCTTTTTATTTATTTATTTTAGTCTATTTGTTTCTTCAATTATTATCCTAATTTATATTATAGTATCTTTTATTACATTTTATTTTATTTCTTGAATAGTTAGAAGTTGTTCACTTGAATTTTTTTTTTTTTTTACTTTCATTGTACATATTGTATTCATTGCCTTCAGTGGGGCAGAGGTAATATTTATTCCAAGACTCATTTACATGACAGTATTTGTACATATGGAGTAGAGCTTTGGGAGTCAACTAAACCATCTAATTCATATCCTAATCCTTTTTGTCCAAAATCCTTTGAAAAATCCTTAATTCTCCTTACTTTGTCACAAATAAACTTATCCATAAAGACCCTCAATGTTCCATATGCTGCTCAATTAGCCAAATCCAGATACCTACCCTTTCATAGTGAGCTCCCCCCCCTTTTTTCTTGTCCCAAGACTTCAATTGAAGTCCTATACTGGCCAGGGTGGGAAGGTCAAGATTCATATCGTAGGTCAGCCACGAAATAAATTTTAACCCGCCCAGGTGGGATTCGAACCCACGACCTTCTGTTTACGAGCGCGTTGAGACCCTCGCACCAACGCACTCGGCCATTGAGTCCCCTACACAAGCCTCTTAACTTTCTTTCTATTCTGTAAATGGTCTATACGAGAAGAATACCAGAGGAAATCGTTACTAATTTCTTCATTCTATCTTCTAAAAGTGTAAATGATCATCAAAAGAATCATTTGTAATGTCATAATGTATTTAACAAAACGAATTTTCATTTTCAGCAAACAAATGCTAGCTCATTTTTAAAAAGAAAAAAAAAGTTAAAAGGATAATATTTTATTTAGCTTCTTAAAAAATTAAGATAAACTGTGTAAGCATCCTTATGATATAGTTATAAGAAATCTGTAATAAAATTGGTGATACACAAACTAATCTTAAGGTACTAGTCAATCCACCTGCCAGACCCAATAATAATCGAAACAAAGACGAAGAACAATGAAAGAAGAAACGAAGATGAAAGGAAGGAATAGTACAATACAATGAATGAGCGAGGACAGGTGACGGGGTCGTTGTACCTGCCACGGTGGTACGGAGGTAATCGGAGCTGGGGCTCATCGCTCTCGCTACATCATCCGCGTCTTCGCCTGGTAACCTGTTCTCAGGGGCCTATCTTCTCCATCACCACGTTCCAACCACCAAGTACCTAGTGGAGATTGCCCGCTGCTCTTCAATCGACAAAAAAGAACAGACAAATTTACTACACTGGACTGTTTTAAAATGTAAATCATTCAGGCCGACATATACTAAACCCATGCTCCTAATGAATAATAAATTTTCCAAATTGGCAAAGCATGTACCAATCCCAATACTTCTCTTTGGCGGCACTTTCACCAGCCCGATATCACCGAAACAGGGGAATGATCGGGATTTCACTCGAGTCTAGTTCAGCCTTAGGGCACAGAATGAATAACAGATAATTCAGCAGAATAAGTTCACGGAATAACTGAGGTTGATGTTCGATTGTAGTGCGAAATGACAGCTTTTAGAACACAAATTCCATTAAAAAATTAATAACGGCACACTTCCGAGTGCAAATAAATAATTTCTTGCGTAAATAAAGAGAGAAAAAATAATGATGGATGAATTACCACACAGAAACAGAAGATGGATTTGGATATATTATATTTATGAGTAACATTTTTTATTTTAGTACAAATCGATGGTAACAGGGAATAAGTTTAATGGCCAAACTGACTGCACTGTCATCGTCTCCTAAACCTCCTGCACCCTGTGAATAATTTGGTAACCATTAGACCTTTTTATTTCTTATTTGATAGCAGTCGACGATGATACTTGATTTTTCCTACCTATACAGTCTATAAACAATTACTAAACAATTGTAATAAAAAACTTATTTTTTCTTAATTTATAACTCTTAAACATCATTCGCTTTTTTAAAAAATATTTTTTAATTTCCATAATAATGAAAATATTATCTGGTAACTAGCTGCTATTTTTTTTTTTTTCAAAAGTACCAACCTACATTACCTTCAGATCTACATTTAAAAGATCTATGTAACAGAAGAAATAAAAAGAAAATATTACCAACTTAAACATTATAAAAACAACATAGCATAAAATAACATATAAACTGGGGACACTTGTGTGCACCCAGTGAACGTAGCAGGTGCCGGCAAATTTTTACGGGAACAAAAATTTCAATTTAAATACAGTTTTTCAAAATAATAAAAAAAATGGCCTCGTGCAAATTATTTTGCTTTTAAAAGAGCACAACACAAAGGATTCATTAATATGAGATTAAAAACTCACGGTCAATCCGGGTCAGTGTCAGTACGATGTATGAACTGGGGGGATGAGTGAGATGCGTGACTGAAGCAAGCAGAAGGCGATTCCATCGGAGCATCAGCTGATTTTCATTTCACCACATAAAAGCGCTCCCCTCCTAAGGTCTCATCGTTCACGGATGATATAATTGGGCTGTTTGCTACAGATAAACTCCTGTAGTATGACATCTTTTACGGCAAAACTGTACCACTATTTGAAGTTGTCTGTACACAAGACAGTATTTAGAAAGTTGGTAGAGTCGTATGTTTCTCTGACTCCACACAGAAAGAGCAGTGGAGGCCCTGAAAGAGCTGTATCAGTCCATACCAATCTAAAAACAATCAAACAAACCTGTTTGTCACGTGAAGCTATAAATTCACGTATGCACATAGTTCTCAATGGTATTGGTACTGCTTATTTCGACCCAAGACCAGCGGTTGCAAAATTTCTAGAGAAGAAAGAAAGAAGAAGAAAACTCCTTGACGTAGAGTTATATCAAGATCAGGAATTTGTGAAAAGGTTTTTCCCAAAAGACTCAAATCAGTAAATGTCTTATTAAACATTTCTTTCTTAGATTATGTTAATGTTTTTGATATTTTCAATCTGAAATCTTATGAGAGATGGCGTTTGTTTCTTTCAATACAATAGCTTACGATTTCTTACAATTCAATTACTTACCATCTATCCAAATGTAAATTATAATATGGCCTAAACTAAAATGTAAAACAAGTAGCTTAAGCTTACATGGGCCTATTTCATAAATCTACAAGTTCAACTCCACAGCTACAATTAAAAAAAACCTTGAAATCGACAATGGGAGCACAAATGTCAAGGTTTTTTTTGGAACTGTAGCTGTAGGGTTGTACTTCTATCTTAATGTAATAGGCCCCTGGTGTCAATTTAAAAATGGGTTCATACGTCATAGAGTGGACCAAATTAATTGTCAAAGTAAACTACAAGTATGATTGTACATTTTTGCAAATGCACAATTTCTTGCAATATACCTTGTATTAAGGTAAAAAGGTATTTTTCCAGCAAACATTATGTGTTCCGCAATTTATTGTTTATTTAAAATATTTTATTCTAGTAAAAATAAAATTAAACCTTATCGTAATTAATTTTTCGTAAAGATAAGTTCAAACAAATATTTGATTTCCAAAGAAAATATTCTCACAAGTACATTAAGAAATTAAAATATATAAAAACTCGTAATCAAAATAAGGCTTTCAAAATACCACATTCTTCTAGGAAGGGCCTGGGATCATTAATTGAAGTAGGGAGTTCCCAGTATTCAAAACCTCACGGACCATGTTAATTAAGAGTTGAAACGGTCTAAAAATGCACCATTTGACACTTAGTTTTGAAAAATTTTCCCTCGGACCCTCCTACCCCTGGTACTTTTGCCGTCCCGTATGTCGCCCAGTCAAAATTCCTTAAAATATGCACTGAAAAACAATGTTCATAAAATGGTGAAGGGAACAAAGTTAGCTTAGTACGGTGAATAAATTGACAAGTTCTGGTGAATAATTAGGTAACTGAAGAAAAAACCTTGAATGGCTTCAGTAAATTAATTAATTAGTCCGTTGATTTGATGATATTGATATCAACAATTTTCAGTAAAAGTCCAAAGTTAAAAAATGATGCCCTGAAACTGAGATTTTATATTTACCAACTTATATCCTGTGATTTCTGAACTAAGATCAGTAAAATAATGTGGAAGCTTTTTTATACTGGCCACAAGCGATGATTCATAGAGGGTGGGGTTGGTTCCGGATAGGGCGGGGGTCGCTGGGTTTGAGAGGGTGACCACCAAGAAAAGGATCCATACTGTTCTAATGTAGCCTAGATGGTCTTCTAATAGTACATGGACTATTTTAAGTAGATTTACAAAGAGCTAATAAGTTAAAGTTTTTTTGTTTTATTTGAAGGTGTGATTTACAAAATTACAGATCAATTTGAGTTAAATAATTTGCATAAGGAGTCATTGGGATATATTTGAAAAATTATTAATGTCGGCGTGTTTTCATACATCGCAATGTTTTAGAAACAATTTCAGTTACGAAGCAAGACTGCTTTTATATCTATATTTTCTACTGAATAATATGAATACCAGGAAAAAAAAATTGAAAAGATGTTTCAGGATATTGATCATCCAGGGAGGATTGTAAATACCTCATGCCAACAACTATAAGATGCAATCAGCTTTGACGATAATTTTGAGAGTCGTCCTATTAAAAAAAAAAAATAACGTAGGCACATGTTTTGAGATATTATTTAATCAGATTATTATCCATGTTAATAAAAATAAATTTCAATCTAATTAAATTTAGAAACGGCGTTTAAAATAATACCAAGGAATCTCTCCAAGAAACGTTAAATAAGAAAATAACAGTACAGAGACAAAGATTCTCTTTCAAAATTTAATTTATTTATAAAAAGTTGTTTGACAGCTGGTTAGATGTTTTAGTACTAGCCATCAAAAAAAAAAAAAAAAAAAAAAAAAAAAAAAAAAAAAAAAAAAAAAAAAAAAAAAAAAAAAAAACCAACAATCATAGAGAAAAAAGGAGTACTTATTAACAAAATTTATTTAACATTTTGTAGAGAAAAAACTTTGAACCTAGAGACGACATGAGCTGAGAATAAGAGAGCGAAGTTATAATATAACACACAACTCAGGAATAAAAAATATAAAACAAATTCGGCTATTTTTTTTTTTTTTACATTATACAGTCCCCTTCGCACAACAAAACATACTACAACGGACGAGATTGCTGAGTTTTGGATCTTTCGAGTTATACAATTATGGATTTGGATAATGGAAGGATTGCCAATAACTTTGCTCTAGATTTTTTTTGAGTTCCTCACAATTCTCAATCTGCTACATTTAACAAAATAAGATATTAGGAACTTAAAAAAAAAATAAAATAACAAAGATGGATGTAGATCCCAACTGAAAGCGGCAAATGAAGTAAGACAGACTTCGGATCTTTTGACAATCTTAGATTTGGGAGTTGTAAACATGAATTTAACTTTTTGTTATTCTGAATTAAGTTTTAAGTGAAAGGCATAAATTTACCTTGGGAGCATTTTTATATAATTAATATTCTAATTTAGATTATTTATAAATTATGAAAAATTAAAAAAGTGATGCACTTCATTTCAACACGTTTCTTTGCAGACTGATATAGATGTAGGTTGAGGTTTTTATTTGGGCGATTAACTTCCAGGTTATTACGCCCTTTTCATTTAAATGAAAAGCCCTTTCATGTTGGAAATATATGAACTGATATATGTACAAATACTGGAGTTCCTTAACTGCACATAAACGACAGCCATAGACTGCATGGTGATCAATAACTAAATGCAGAGCATGAAAGATCCATTGCAAGACAAAGGTCACCGACCCCAGAACCAACCCACCAGACAGTAAGTTAATTTAATTACCTGCCACGCCCGAGGGGGTGTTGCGTTCCTTGGAGCAGTATAGACAGGTGAGGGGGGAGAGGGTAGGAGAGACATAAAGGTCCTAATAAAAAAAATTTTACTGAGCCTATTCAGGTGCATTAACTAATAGACGCAGTTACGAGAACAGACCGGCCGTGGGAATGCTAAGTTAAGCCACCTCAGGGTATTGCTGCAATGTTAGACCAAGTAGATCCCGCTCTTTGATTCAGCCGGGGGTCGTGACTGACTTTTAGGTGGAACGATTTGCTGAACAGAGCCAGTACACGATCAGTTCTGTTCAGGTCCGGCCCATTCACAAACCGACGGGTCTTCAAGCATCTATGGATGCAAATCACAACCACTGGGGCTGGAAGGATGTTCCGACTCAGTTCGGCGTACATTGACTTGTTAGAAAATGTCGTGGAACACGTTCGCATTAATATTCATTTTATTAAAATTATAAAATCGACCGGTTTAGAACTTGATAAGCATGTCTCTAACATGCAATCAACTGGCAAAGACGATAACTAGAATTTATGTATTTATCTTAATTTATACTATACTGCTTAATGATGGGTGAACTTTAAGATAAAAAGATGAAAAATATCTTTACAGCTAGTAAATATGTAATTTATTCTAAGGGCTTGGCCCTTCATTGTACTCCATCTAAAGCACTGGTGAGATCGAAGAGCTCAATGTTCCTGACTTCGAATCCTACCTGGACTGGTTAAAATTTATTTCTTGGCATGGGAATGCCAGAAAAGTTTGGTAACCTGTAGGATAATCGGTTATTCTTTGAACTACATGCAGTAGCTAAGAACACTAAGAACCAAGAAACAAAAAAAATAAGGAGATTCTACATAAAAAAGATAAAAACGTCAAACATGATGTTAAAAAAAAACAAAAAAAAAACTTAATAGCCACGATAGATACATTTATAATTCCAACGGTAAATTATGGGCTACTGGCTCCAGCCATCGTGATATACTGAATAACAGGTGATATAATGAGACATGATTATAAAATTGTTAAAGTGGTCTAAAAAAACAAAATCAAATTAAGTTTCAAGTTTTTGCTAAGGCAATATGACTCCTAATTAATAGGAGTCCAACAATTTAAGGATACTTACATGACTGAGACTTAATTTGGTCCATTAGCAAAATGAGGTATTTAGGACCATAATTTTTTTTGGGGGTTTATTCTTTAAATCCCTGGCTGTCGAGAAGAAATGCATACCTCAAAATTGTGTACTTTTCAATAGGGCACTTTCAATCATTTTCCAGAATCCTGTACTATAGATTTGACAGAAAATAGATACTTTTAGGCTTTACTAAGCAGCATAACCTAACCAATATTTCACAAAGCATATGTGCTTTGAGGTTAATAGTACTCGTTTTCAAGTTTATTGGAAAAATCCACTTCTTCACGACAACCAACGAAATATTAACAGTAATATGACAAGGTGTAATATATTTTAATTTAGGCAGTTTCAATATTAATATATTAGCAAATACGTCTTCTTTAAAACTACGAAAGCAGATTAGACATCTTTTTTATTCTACCGTTAATGAAGCAAACTTTCACCGGTAAAACAGAAAACAGAATAGTGATATAATAAAAAAAAGAACATTTCAGAAAACAAAATCACGATTCAAATTGATGACAGGAAGTCAACTAGTGGAGGGCAGGAAGACGGATTAGCGAAAATGCTGGAGGCACTGGAGAAAGTATAGATGAAATGCCTGGAAAACGACTCTCGAAAGGACACGCCTTGAATATGACCCCAGGAAGAGTTTCTTAAGCGCTATCGGATTAGGCAAGAGACGGGTAAGAGGATTACCTGGATATAATTGCATCTTCTCCCTGAGAGGCTAAAACAACTTCTCCGGGGCTAAAACCTCTGGTAGCCTGTTCTTTTTCTGATATTAGAGACTTAGCTTTGCAGAGTTGCAAGGCAAGTCTTATAATATATATGATTTGTAATAATATCTAGCCTCATCAGTTATACAATCAGTTTGTTTTTTTTTAATTGACTTCTTTAAAGTTCTGATAGTACAAGTCCGCCCCTTCTTTATTACTAGAATTTTTGAAAACATTTCTAAGAAATTAGTGACATTTGTACACAAATCTCCTAATCATTAAAGAACACCAGTTTTACTAACTTATTTACAATGTAACCAGATTGGCTATTACTTATTTGATTAAGAAAATAAAAACGAAAAAAAAACAACAACCTTGATCAAAGGTACAATGAAAAAGAACAATATAGACGTTATGGCTGAACATTATAATAATCTGTTGAGGTACACTATGATAGTATTGGAGGATCAATACAGTTAGGATTGATAAATTATTATTCACTACTTCTATTGGCTTTTTTTTTTTTTTTTTTTTTTTTTTTTTTTTTTTTTCCCTGGTCGGTTTTTTTGTTCCTATTGGAAACTAATTAAAAATTAGTGTGATTATTGTAAATACTTATAAGGAAAACCTAATAGCCTGCCCATTTACCTGATTAATGAATGCAGGAATCAAAATGTATTAACCCAACTCCTATTTTTCGGCTCTTAACACTAATTGTAAGTCCAATCTAGGTCCTGATATATTTTAGAAGCCCTTCCATTTCGCCTCTGTAGGTGATTATGAACATGTGAGATTTATTGATTTTGTTTTTAATATACAATCTGTGCTGGAAAGGGCTGAATATTCAATATTTGGAAAAAAAAAAAAAAAAAAAAAATCAATAGATTGGTTAACACTTCATCAATCTGTAATAATCTGTACTTACTTGCCCTACATCCCCCTAAGATTTGCCATCGTGAAGTAGAATTAATGAATACTATTTCAAAGTAATTATTCACAATCCACTATCAAAAAATGATGGATACGAGATAAAATACGATAGAGTGATTATACGATTATGGTTATTATACGATTGAAACACGAGTTAGTGTAATAATGTACTATAAAAACAGAGACAATAATACTCTCTAACAAACAATAAATAAGTGAAAGAAACAAGATGAGAAAATGGGAAATTGTAGTAAAGGGGACGTGACGGTAAGAAGAAGCAAAGTGCAATAGGACTCGACACGTTCTTGAGCAGGTCCAAGCGTAGCATTAACTCAACTGTGGCGTCCAGCATTCCTCGGTCTCCAAGAGGGGCTATTCCTTTGTTCTAGATGCAGTTATCTGTACTTTAATGTAATCTATCTAAGGAAATATAATCTGTTATCAATAAATAATAAACATATATAAAATAAATAATAACAACAAATACTCCAAAACTAATATAGAAATCAAGAGGACTCGGTAAGCTACTTTTAAATTAGGACATTACTATTTATAACAATGCCCAAGAGAAATTCAAGATCAAACACATCGAATGTTACGATATGAAATATTATAGAAGATTCTAAAACAACGATCCAACCGCAAGCCGGAGGATGAGATTAAAAGTAGGTCCAATTAAAGCAGATAAAACACAACCCATCTTTTCTATTGGCTTTGTTTTTGATGATATATTATTTATCTTTTTTTATTTCCCATTGATTTGCAAAACAAGTAATGTTACAACCTAACGCTCTTGAAGGACTATATTTCTAAGCAAAGGTCACGTCACCTTTTCTTTAATATAACAAGAACTAAGAATTACCTGAAGAACTTGATGACTTTACACTGAACACTTAGGGGGAGACTTTATACTAAGTTTTTTTTTTTTCTGTTCCAATTCCTACTTCAAAATTTTTTGCATTCCAATATTCTTAAATCAAGCGCCTAGGCCAACTTCTTCAGTACTGATCTTGATTTAAAAACTTTAAAATGCAAGGAACAGAACGGCATCCTATCTCAGAGAAGACCCCGATTATATATAATTATACGAGCCAACTCTTTTAAAAATGTTTAGTAATGTGAAAATTCCACTGAAATATGCTGTCTATTGAGTGGGTATATATATATATATATATATATATATATATATATATATATATATACCATGTAATTATTTTACTTTCTTTACATTTCTTTTTTTCTTTTTTTTATGTGGGTTTTTTCCTTATTTTCCCACTGTTGACAGATAATCTGTAAAGTGTAAAACTATTAACTAAACTATAAAACTATGTTAATCATGTAGAGGACTTAAGACCGGAACATGTATACTAAATTATTTGTAATTGTAAATATGACAATAAAGCATTATTATTAGTATTTATATATATATATATATAATATACAAAACTTTAAAACATCATCAGTTTGATACACAAATTATGACTGTTATAATCTGGACCCCTAGGTTTTATAGGGAAAACCTATGGGAATGACCATTTACCTGAATCCCCCCCCCCTTCCTTTCTTTCTATTATGTTTCAGTTCACTCCAAGAACTGATATCTAAAAGAAGCTCTAACTCTTTGTCTCTTAAGGCATCAACATAATTGATTTCTTGTTTTACATATAAAAATGAATATATAACCTGATAATCAAATTGGTGATGAATTTTTAATATTCGAAACCAGACTTTGATAAAAATCCAATAGAAGTGGCAAATGATTAATCAATACTAATTATATTTTTTATTCAAACTTCACGTATTAAATATTACGCTATCGTATAATTAGAACCGAAATCTTTGTCTGTGTGATGGTCTATATTATGAAAGAATATGTAATGGGGTTGTCAGAAAAAAAAAAAAAAATGAAAAAGAACTCGAATACCCAATCAGCGAAGACAATAGATGGAAAAAAAGAAGGAAGGCACAACCTTCAACAATAGTTGGGAGTGCAAGAGACTCCCTCACATATGATCTGGAGTAGAACATTAACCACTTTCTTACTTTCTTTATAAACTATTATTATTTTTAAATATATCCAAATGTAGGTAAGCGAATGTTAGTATTTGTACAAATAATAACTAAGAAAAGGTCATAAACATTTAAAATAAACTTTCATACCTAATCAAGGGAAGAAAATTTTTTTTATGAATAATTATAAAACACACAAGAAAAGGAAAGGAGTTTCACCAAACAACTTGCAACATCAATAATAAAACACTGAATTCCGCGACAGAGGTGTAATATAACTTTCACCCCGACAAAAACAAGCATCGGTACCTTGGCCTACAATGCAAGGATAGTCTACCCGTAACTCTTTATTCGTTCCTACAGCAAACAGCATGGCTAATTGGCTTTACGGAATAACTATTCAAACACGTAAACTAGTTAACAATATGCCGTTATACGTAATTGTTACAAATGAATTAGATATTCCATGAACAAATGGAAACAACGAAAAACCAAAACAACGAAGTTATTAATAATTACGATTCTTTATTTTGCTTTTCATTTCATTTTTATATTAGTTCAATTACTAATGAAAATTTGAGGAAACATGCCAAAAATGTCCTATAACTGTGTTAAGAGAATAACAGTATACTATAGTGCTATTGTGGTCTCATTCAGGAATCACTGCAAGAGAACCATAATGTCGCATCTGGAAGAGGCACAACTAAAAATTTAATAACAATAGTTTTATTAAAACTTTCCAAATCGATACAAACATCCATCAATAACACATTTTAAAGTCGTGCGTTTGTTATTCTGGATGAGTGAACGAGATGTAATATTAAAATATATAAAATAAATCTTGTAAGAAATTATTATTTTCCGTCGCAAAAAAAATCATCAGACATTTTACGCAATATCTAGTTCTAAGATCTGGAGAAATCGAAGTATATTTTTTTTACTAATGGTTTTATAAACATTATTCAATATATTGGGTTGTTTCACATGAAATGTCCGTTTTGAAGGTATAGGGATTTTAGTAAAAATAAAATATGAAAACAATATAATTGTATTCGAAGTATTTACCTTCTTTTTCTACACATTTTTCCCAACGTGACAACAACTTTTTTATCCCGGATTTGAAAAAACTCTGAGCTTTGAAGTGAAACAAAATCTGAAAACGCACTTTTGATTTCAGCATCATTTGCAAAAATTTTTCCTCTGCAGAAGTTGACTAAATTCCTGAAAAGGTGATAATCTGTTGGAGACAAGTCGGGAGAATATGGTGGGTGCGGAAGAACTTCGTACCCCAGCTCTTTCAATTTATGCATGGTAAGTTTTGAAACGTGGGGTCTAGCGTTGTCGTGTAGGAGTATAGGGCCCTTCCGATTTACCAATCCAGGTTGTTTTTTCAATAATTTTTCGTGCATTTGGCCAATTTCATTGCAGTAGTTTGTAGAGGTAATGGTCTCACCCCTAGGCAAAAAGGAATAATGTATGATTCCAGCCATGGACCACCATACTGTAACCATCAATTTTATCGGGTGCAAATTTGGTTTTGGCATTTGTCCTGGGCTTTCGTCGATGTCTAACCACTGCCCTGACCGACGCTGATTGTCATAAGCAATCCATTTTTCGTCGCAAGTTATTATTATTTCAAGGAAAGGGTAGGTTTTTTGCCTAGCAAGCAACGAAACGCAGGTCTCAAGACGTTTCAATTGCTGTCGCTCAGGGAGATCGTGAGGTACCCATGTATCGAGCTTTTCCAACAACAGAGACTCGCAAAATCCTCTATGTATTTCAAATATTATAAAATCGGACATTTCATGTGAAACAACCCAATATATTCTTTATCGATTTTACTACTTTTTAAAGTAGTAATTTAAATGAATAAAGAAGCTTACTGAGAAGAAGGTGTCTAAAATTAAATATAGATAATGTACTCACAGCTCCTCCCTCTGACGTTGGGACAACACCATTTTCATGATCCTTGTGTCTTGAAGTCTCGTATTCTTTTACTAAAGAGTAGGATTCGGCGTGTTTCCAGCCTGTCTCCAGTCTCTCCTTAACAATGCCTTCTGCCCATCACACTAAAACAAAAAAAAAAAAAAAAATATCAACTTCTGTAAAAAGTAACAAAACATTAATATTAACATAAATATAGGAAATCAAATGTTATCTATACAATTACATAAAAGGACAAGCCATTTAAGCATCATCTTTATAGTCCCAGGAAGGTTTAGCAACAATAAAATTTACTGGTTTTAAATTAATTTTTTATTAAAAAGCAATAATCTGTGGATAACAGTGAATTTTAGAGATTGAAAATGATAATAAAATTTACTTATATTCAATTAATTTATTAAAATAGATTTAAATATGCAGTGAAACACGTGGATCTCAATAAAGTTTAAAAATCGACCGACATATGGCTATCTTCAATCTGCAACAGTTTACAATGGTAAAACTACAAAACCTACCTTTACCAAATTTTAACTATATCATTTTCATAGTTCTAGGAAGGTTTAACAATAATAAACTTTATAATAATGCATATTTAAATGTACAATGTCAAGTATCCGAAACGAGAATTGCCACACAGTCACATACTTTTATGGTTAGAATTTAAACTCCAACCAGATAAAATTAATTAAATTATTTCTGCCGAATAAAAATTATTACCAAATCAGAATGCCGATCCTTTGCTTTTTGATATTGTTTGTAAAAATATGATTCATGGACCTTTATGTGTATGTACTGATAATACAGTCCACTATTCACAAGTTTGTTAGTAGTCTCTGTCCATCTGGAAGAAAATTCTAAAAATTAAGAATTGGTTGTTAAATTATACTTTTCTGTAATCTTCAAACGCCAAATCAGAGCAATTTTCACCAGGTTAAATATAACTACAAGGCGTGATAAAACCATTGAAGGAATAATGCTTAGTTGCACACTTTAATAAAAGATTTTTATCTCAAATAATTTAAATAATTGAATGATTTTTATATTAAAATAAAACTTCAATTTGTAAGTAAAAATTATCTGACTTCTCTACTTATATGAGTAGGTGAAGCCGTGAACGGGGAGGTTCTATAATACATTACTACTACAAATGTTTGGGGACATTTGTAAGCATGAGAATGAATTAAAATTGAAGTGCTACGGTAAATAACAAACACTATGTTCCATTAGCGTCACATGAAATAAAAAATAAATTGTATTGTTTATTTTATAATAAAAAATAGTTCAATAACAGTATTGTAAAATCTCAACTCAATCTGAAATCAAGTCGTAATTGTATCAATCATGGACCACATACGTGATATATTAGCATGACTGTTATGGTCAGGAATGCCAAGGATAAACAGTATGTACATAGGATTCCTTAACAGATGCATAACTTAAAAAAATAAATTTACATAAAAATAGAGGTAAGCAGCATACCTAAAAAAAAAAAAAGAAAAAAGCAAAAAAAAAAAAAAAAAAAAAAAATAAATTTCCTTATCTTATTATTTTTTTTTTTATTTTTTTAAAACTTTAACCGGTATGTCTTGTCGGGAATATTTATTGTAGCCAGTTCTAGCATAAATCTATTAGGATGGTCATTAAGTTAGTCGAGGAATATTTTTTAATTAATTTTAAAAAAAGGTAGCGTTATAATTGTAAACTATACTAAGTTCGACGAACGATTATTAAAAATGGGTGTGCTCTATCCTTTAGACTTTTTTAAAACTATTTAGGTCTGGTCTTTGATATAAAAAAAAAAATCTTAAAAGTCTGAATAAAAACGAAAGCCAGAGCTGTATCATTTAGAAGGACTAATTCTCAAACTTTCTAGGGGGAAGCATTGAAATTTGGAACAGTTGTTGCTGATAAACTTATTAGGAAATGAAAGGCTAAAATTTGTGATTTAGGGGTGAAATCGGAGTAACTATCCCAAATGAATATTGCTTTACTAACCTTTCTTAGAGGGTAATGATCCAAAAAATTTGTTCTAATAAGGTTTTCTTAAAAAACAAAACAATTGATTTTAAATGCATAGCTGCTACAGAGGGATAGATATTATTATTTTTAATAAATATCTACGTAAGACTGAGTATATATGAGACACCTAAAGAATGTCATTGTACCATAACATTAAAAATCAACAAATGGCCGCAAAAATTAAATGCCGCAACAGAAAGCCATGTATATACATTTTTGCATTTATAAGCCGTTTATTAATTTTATGGTCGATTGCCTAAAGTAAAATTCTACAAGATCTTCATTAATTTGCTTAGCTTTCAAAACTTAAAAGTTGGATCATTAAAAGTAGGCAAAGAAACTTATGATATATAACAGATAAATATAAGTTTGTATCATATTAATACTAAAATAAACCTCATTTTAATTGCTAATGTTGAAAGCTACTGGACTTTACTGAACTGGTAAGAAAAGATAAGACAGTAATCAGATAACACGACTTGAACAGTGAAAGTCAGATAATATTGCTAGAACACTAAAAAATCACGAATATTACCAATTTTAAAGCACTTGATAAAACAAATAAATGTAATGAAATCAACGTGTAATAATACTTTTAACCAGTTTATTTTATTAGTTTTCTCTTTAATTTTAAACTTCACGCCTGTCACTTATCCCGTGACAACAAACAGATATGATCAAGGCAAGTGGCATGTCAGGCAAGAGGAACTTATTCCTAACATGATATTTAATTAATATTAACGGAGTACATCCTTCAACCAACTCCTCTTTAGCTTTCTTCGAGATTTTCTATAGCATGTATGATTCGAGGATATGTTATGGTTGTTGAAAAGTCCGTAGAGTTTATCTCAAAAAATCTTTTATATGAAGTCTGGATGTGATCTTGTAACATAATAATAACGTAATAAGCCTAGGAGTGATGTTTTGTTATTAACGAACCAGGGTGGTTGTGTAGTAAGTCTTAATATTTTTGACTAAAACTTTGTATCTTTTGGATGTGCGTTTTTCTATCTATTCCGTAAATATGTGAGACATACGTCCATAGTTGTTTTGATAAGCAAGTATAAGTATTTAGTCATTGCATAATTTTCAATGTTTATAGTTTATGTAGAAGTCGACACAAGTGGGGTAGAAATGTAGAAATCGTTTCTGTTTCACAAGTGGGCTTATGTCATCCTTCTGTCAAAAATACCCCTAAATCATGATGAACAGTGTTAGTCTACATAATTAGAACACTGAAGTAAACTGTAGAGGGGGGGGGGAGAGGTATAATGTCAGTTTAGTTGAAAAAAAAAAAATATTGAAGGGCCGTAAATGTTTACTATTCCAAGGTTACAGCTGGTATCAAAAATTTATGTTTAATAAATTTATATAATTGTATCAGCCAATGTTTAAAGAGGTGAGAAGAAGAAACTAAATTTCTCTAACAGGAAAAACAACAGATTATAATTACATAAGTCTATCTATAATCAACTGCGTTTCTCAACTTACATTAAAAAAAAAAATCAAATTACTTAAATTGATAATTAAATTAAATTAAGAATAAATAATTATTTGAAATAAAGAAAGTTGACATAAAATAGAGGCTTCAAACGTGACTTTTTTTTTATTCAAAACAATATAGCTCCTAAAAACAGTAGATCGCAAAAAATATTCTTCATTAAATTTCTGGTAAAGAAACTCTTGGCAACTTTTCTATCCGAGAAACACCAACAAAGCTGGAACGGGTCACAAAAGGCCCAACACTTAAAAAAACATAGGCAAAACGTGACTTTTGTCATTCAAACCAATATAGCTCCTAAAAGGTAGGTCCTAGCGACAAATTTTATATATAAAATAAATATAAAATTTAATATTCTCCATTAAATTTCTAAATCGGGAACTTTCGTCAAATCTTCGATCGGAGCAACACTAACAGAGTACGTATCAAAATGGCACTTTTTTTTTAATGTGAAAAAAAAGTATACTCCTAGCTAAAAGACATATCCATGTTAACATACGATATAAGAATTACGATGTACGAGAAAGTTTTGACCTCTCCTGGAGATATAGCCAACGCAATTTAAACAAGAATATCAAGGGAAGAAGCTTAAAAACTATTCCAGTATTATTAAATATAACAAAGGGGCTTTCAAGCTACGGCATTGAGGCTGATGTATATTAGAAACATGGCTAGAAATGGAGGCGCCTAGAACAAATGCTTTTGGATAGTTTATAAAGAAGATTCAAAAACAGCCATAGAAAACACGTTAACTTTTAAATTACAAATACTACAAAATAGGAACTGTACTTCAAACAAATTAAAAAGCTTTTTTTATACAATGAATTTTGATTCAAGTTATTTCGAGGATTTTTAAAAACAAATTTATTATTAGGAATTGAAGGATAATTCGTCACTGCTATGATATTTAGTTTACTGGAAGGCTAGTTTCAAATTTTAGACATTTATCTTCAGTATAAGGAGTACAAATGAATTTTGGTTTAGAGTACTAAACATAGTTTAGAGGTTCTGAAAAATGATTTATCGTTATAAAGAGATGACGATTTCTTAAAAAAAAAATTTTTTTGAATTCCGAGAGAATTTTATAAACTTACAAATTACAAAAATCTAAAAAACAAGATACGGATTACTCTGCCTTTATTTATTAGATAGCAACAAAAAACAATAGATACTTTACATCAACTACCAATAACGTAACATTAACATAAATATTTTTTAAAAAATTCTAAATAAATGGAATTAAGATTATAGGATTAATAATAATAAATATATATACACACACACCCATATATATATATATATATATATATATATATATATATATATATATATATATATAAATAAAAATAAAATTAGTATCCACCAATAAGTCATATAAAAAAATATGTTATCAAGTGAAGCTCACAGGTGTCAGACTGAAGGACGACCCGGTTTGTTTTGGCAGGAGACCTGCGATATCACCACGTCCTTGGCCTGACCTCAGCCTACATCACCATATTACCCCCGATCGTTAAGACTGCAGCTAACTAATCACCAGAATATGGTGCGGTGCATACCTATCAACGGAACCTGTTCAACGGATCACGTCCAAAACGGGCCATTCAGCTCAGGCAGTTGGCCAATTTAAAATCCGTGACCTCTTAAAACTTCAGGATTGAAACAACTGGCTACAACTAGCTGATTAACCTACAGGGCATTGCGACGGATCGTTCGGCATACAACATTACGGAGGACTAAAACAAAGAACTGGACTTACCAGTGGGGATAGAATTTATGACTAGGGGAAATTAAATTGTTTGACAGCCTCACACACTGTTTTACAAAATGCGTACTGAAAAGCTACAGAGGTGACAAAACAATGTTAACTAACCATAGCCTATATACCAAAAGTCTACAGGTCCCCATCTTTAGATAAAGATATCCTATGAAATCGCTGTTCGAAAATGTTCTTTTATCAAGAACTACCTTTAAATGCACCATGTGCAGAAAAAAGAGGTGGGATCATATTCGATTTTTGTATCTTAAATCAAGATAAGTCGAAAGAGGATCAGAAAAAATAAAAAAAAGGTTATCCATCTTCATAATCGTGGCAATCTCGATATAAATAACATTTATGCAAATTTATACGGTCAGTATTACAAAATAATAGATTGAAAAAAAACAAGCAAATCGTCTGTGGCTGGGCCCCATCCTCCAGACAATGCAGAAGGAAGGTGGTGATTATCACACGCCTCATTTAAATTATTGGATTATTTAATTCAATGATTTTTTCGTTCCTAAAAAACAAAATTACTATGGGGAATTAACCTCTTAATGCTAAAGGAAGATGATTTTAATTTCGGAATGCCGTACTAAATTTCTTATGACCAACGGTTCGCTTGGCTACTAAATACTTAACCACGAGTACCAGCTGGTGAGGAGTTGTATCAGTCGATCGGAGCACTGTCACAAGAATAACAAATATACAATAATCGATCCTCTTTATGGATACGTTCCATTTATGCTCTTGATCAAATTTTGAATAACACCGATAAAGTTTAATATGAAACACTAGTACGTAGTGTTCTAGCCCCAGTACCAACATATCACCACAGACGTAAAAAAATATTCTTGTTAATCATTATAATCACTATAAAGAAAGAGACGATAGTCGAACCGGTAGCATATCAACGAATAGAGATATCCACCAAGTTCTGATATAGAATTTTTCGTTTCTAATAGATAAGACTGAGAACATTCCTAAGATAAAATATTCGACGAAAAGAAAGTTGTGAGAACCTACCTTAGTTTTTATATATAGTTCAACTAATTCTAATCGATTTATTCTTAGCTAGGCCTCGGCCTTGGGACAAGCAATTAAGGTATCGACAAAATAATTTCTACGATTGTTTATTGCATATTTAAAATGATTCCGAGTCTATTTCAATCAATTTTAACTTGCCTATATAAGAACAACTGGGGGGGGGGGACAACTAAATTCCTACTTTTTAAATTAAATTTTTTTAAATGAAAATCACCGTCATCATAAGTTATAACACCAATTAGTTAAAATTTTATAAGTTATAATTACCATTTCATACATTCATTAGGAATGATAAATAATAATATAGAAAAAGAATAAAATAAAATAAATAAATTAAAAAAAAAAAATTAATTTATAGGGAACTAATTATTTTAAGTATATTTATTGATTAGTTATCATAATTTAGAAAATAATTGAAAATAAAAGTCCGTAAGACTACTCTTTGACATTATTAAATTATGTTTTGAATAAAAAAAAAAAATTACATCATATATACATATACAAATATACGGATATATTTCTTGACTGTTACTATCAGATGTTTAATAAGGTTCTTGAGCTTCAGTCAATAAAATAGCAACTTATTTTGGCGATGTTTCGAGACTATATTGTTCTCATAATCATGCCCCACAGTGAAAAACCAGGTTACAATAAAATTATATGAGTTATACAGGTTAATTTAAAACATAATGTCAGCTACAATATAAATATATATAAAACATACATTCGAATATTTAACTACATATAATTACAAGGTAACTACTAAATTATAACGATAGCATACCCACCAGTAACATTGTAAGTAGTTCATAATCCTCCATATTTTTTTAATTATATGTAGTAAAAATTTCAACGCATGTGTTTTAATCATGTCATTATTTTGCATTGTATACCGAATAATTACTAAATGTATTTTTTAAAAATACAGTTGTAAAATTACGTTAATAAAAAAATAAAAAGAAGTAAATATATTCAACAAATCAACCTCATATATTCTCAAAAGTAAGAGGTTGTATAGGAACGAAGAAAACTCTATTGGTTTCTATAGGGCCTAAGGAGGATCACTCTATTTCTCATTTTGAATCCCGGACTTTGACATATAAAGGAAAGAACGAAGAAGGCGTTTTGGATGGGAAACATTGAGTTTTGTCATAATTCCCCTTGAAACACTTCAACGGAATTATTAAGAAGTGGGACTTTTATTTTTTTTTTTAACTATAAAAACATTTTATATGGTTCAAACATTTTTAACTTTTCAAATAACTTTAGAATATACAACAGAATGATAAATACAAGTGAAAGTTCAAAATTACTATTAGACTGATATGGAAAACCACATTCATGTATTTTTAAGAAAGTTGCGAATCAAATAATAATTATATAACATATACTACGATTTATTCAATAAATGTAATTACACGTTTCTTCATTATTACGAGTGTACAAATCTTGTACTGTTACACAATAACTGAATAAATTAAAATATAGTAAAACCTTTCGAATCTAGTTACACAACAAAGTAATTATTCTATTTCAGAAAGATGACTATCCGATCTGCTGAGTACCTTACGTAAGTACTGAGCTATCCCAAAGCCAAAAGTGGAAGTTAGTGATCGAGGGACACGTCTTATAGGAAAGCAATGCCAGAGGGAACAACCTTAATGCCGTTCTAATGACCATCTCCTTTCTCTAAAGGAAAGTCTCTTAGCCGTAAATGGTTTCTCGAAATTATATTCAAATATACGCTTGTATCAAGAGGAATTAAGTAATGCTTTATTAGTTAATGGAGGAGTGAGCCAAGTGTATCTAAGTCATAGAAATCGCATTAAGACAAAATAGCACGTTATGTAATGCAACGATAAATAACGACATGAAGCCTGAGTTGATTGATGGCAGTTCCATATCCTACAAAGCCATGGGTACTTTAGATCTTTATACCATAAATGTATTGAATCTGTAACTTCATTTAGCTGAAACTGCATTCATAATCTTCAAACGTGACCGTACCTCATGCAATGCTCGTAGGAAGCACCTCGAATACTTTGAGATGCATCTTTCATACTTAGAAATGTACTTTCATGAAGATAAAGTTCACGCATACCCGATAAAACAGGTACGGCAAGTAATTAAAACTTAAAATATATA
The DNA here is from genome assembly GCA_003667255.2 of Euschistus heros. Classification (NCBI taxonomy): domain Eukaryota; kingdom Metazoa; phylum Arthropoda; class Insecta; order Hemiptera; family Pentatomidae; genus Euschistus; species Euschistus heros. The sequence goes on from RCWM02000004.1 coordinate 6,924,429, forward strand.
TAATGTATAAATGAACCTCCTATATTAAAATTCCATAAAAAAAATATATATAATCAAATAAAAAAGGAGTTGATCCTTGTTATATAGGATTTAAGGAAGGCATGATAGTTCTAGAAGGAACAAAAAGAAAACAACCAGTTTTAGGATAAATCGAAAGGTACTAACCCTAATCAACCTGACTCTTTCGCCTCTTAACATTGTTTGTTTAGTTAGTTTGAGAGGGCTTTTCACAGCTCTTAGCATTCAGTTTGCTTCAAGTCCTGATATCTTTCAAAAGCCATATTCATTTTACCTCGTTAGGTGAGTATCAACATTTTAGATTTCTTATCTTACCTTAAAATATATATATTGAACCTCATGAAACTTATTTAACAAATATACATATATATATATATATATATATATATATATATATATATATATATATATATATATATATATATATATATATATATATATATATAACATACTGCTGATGTTTCGAAGTTTTTGTATTTTTTTTAGAACGATGGTGACTATTTTAACATTCAAATAAAAACAATTCCAATAAAAGTGACAAATAATTCATCAACCCAACTTGCAATATATATAAAAGAAAGAAAAACATAAATTTTAAAATCTCAGCAGTATAAATTTAAATAAAGTAAGATTCATAATAAAGTAAAATAAAATAATAAAAACGTGTCGTTTCCATGGTCCCTTGATTTACTATTTCTAATCTTAAAAAACTCGGATCTCATACAACTTTCGCAGACTTCCCTTTCTCAGAGGATATCCATGTGTGAATATACTTTCCCTAATATCCATTAACTTTCACCCCAAACTTATAATTGTAATACGATAAAAATAACTAATTAATTGAATTTTAAGCACTAAACTATGACTATCCCTGATAGATCGTACGAGTAACGAGGCTGAATTAAGTAACAAATAAAAATTACTTCTTTTCTTATACAAATTTTTATTAAAAATTCACTTGGAAGTATAAGATCGTAAATACTGCTGCGAGCAACTCGATTGTTTTTTGGAAGGCATTCATTGAGTTTCAAAATAATGAGTTCCTGAACACATTTAAATCATTTAAATTGTTGCATATTTATAGTACCAAAAAGAATTGAAAATCACTCGAGGCACAAATGATGGTTCAAAAAGAATCAAGGCAATAAGGATTGACGAATCATTTGCCGCTTTTATCGGAGTTCAAAAAACATACTTAAAATTACCCTACTTTAAAATAGATAACCCTCTGACATCTTATTTTCCGTTGCCAAAAAACCAAATAGAACATTTCCATAAATGCTGTGTATACGAACTAAAATGTAACGCTTGGGTAACTAAATACACAGAAAAAAAAAGGACGATTAATAAATCAAAGATTAAAATAACAAATAAGACAAAGAATTCCAACTTAGCTAGTTGAATGAAAGTAAACTTAAGTTTAACAAAGACTCGGGAGTGCAGCTAATACATCAAGTAGAAAATAGTCTAATAATAAATATTTCTCAATCCTTAGAAATAATAGAATCCTCCTAAAACATTCCAGATTTTTGCTTGAATGACTGGAAAAATATTTCCAATACTCACGTGTTAAATTTGTTTCCAGTAGGAACAGAAAAAAACCAACCAGTCATAGGGAAAACCAAAAGGTTTAAACCTATCTACTTGACTTTTACATTCAGGCTCTTATATCTAAACTCCTCCAGGACCTGATATTCATAAGTTCTTTTCATTTTGCCTATTTAGGTGAGAAACAACATGTTTGAAGTCTTGTCTTACAATAAAAAAATAAAATAAAATAAATAATATATAAAATCTATGTAGCAAAGTGCTGATTTAAAAAAAAAAAATTGTATATATTTTTAGAACCGACGATGAATATTTAACATTGGAAACTAGTTTTCAAATAAAAAGAATTCCAATAGAAGCGACAATTAATTCATCAATCATAATTGCAAAGAAAATAGGTTATTTAATGTGTGTCAGAGCAAGATCAAAAGATTATGAAATAAAAAAATCAAAGAAATAATCTACCAAACCCTAAAATTTTCTGTTAGATTATATTTGACGTTGCTTACAAGCTACTTCCTATGGTCTGCTAACACAATTAACAACTTACTCTAAAGTCATCGTGCATGACAGCTAAGTAACTAACGTACTAACATTAAAACTAAAATACCACAATGATATTTAAAATAGTTTTCAAGTCATAAATGCACAGAGAAATTAAATATAATGCACAGTAGACAATAATTAAATCTCGAATCCATAAAAATATAATATCCAAGAAATTTCATATAATAAAAGCAATTATACAGTGCGCGGATAATATACGCAATCATGGTGATATTATAAATTTAAAGCTATATAATTTAAAACGGTTAATGCAGAAAAAGAACAATTATTTTTTTTTTAATGTTTCTATTTTTAAAAAAAAAGTTCATGTAATATGGTTATTATAACTTAAAATAAGTCAAAGCATTAAAGAATGATATGTTTTCTAGAACAATATTATAAATTTAATTTTCAAAATAAATAATGAATACGAAGCATTACATTACATTTGCTTATAGAAACTCATACGACCTCGGAAAAAAAAAAAAAAAAAAAAAAAAAAAAAAAAAAAAAAAAAAAAAAAAAAAAAAAAAAAAAAAAAAAAAAACTTTGTCTCAAAAAATACATATTCTCAAACAAAAAAAAGCTTGAAAGACTTTTCATATTATTTTCTCAATAGCAATAAATAACGTAGAAATACATTAATCAAGATCATATTCGGACTACATATAAAAAAATTTCACGAGCGACCATATCGATAATAAATCAGACTTGTACTGCTACTGGTCAGAAATAACTTTCCCTAATAAGGAGCCCGCCATGACCCGACCTCCTTGAATCAATTTTGGTGAAAATATTTTTTTAAATTTAGGTGTTAATAGTTATAACTTCCTTCATTACTGAAGTCCCGAAAATACCAGTCAGATCCCACTTGTAATGTCAAAGCTGCTGCTTATTCCAATTATTACAAAGGCACATATTCATTGCATGTAATGAGCAGCAAAAGTTTACGTACACCTACTACATTCACTAAAATACGATTATTATGACTCTTGTTGTACAAAAATAATTTTTTTGACTATTGAGTATTCTTCCTCATTTACGTGAAAAACACACCTAATAATTAAAACCCCCAAAATATAGATAATATTTATGCATTTACTGTGTAAATAGAAAAAAGTGTAAACTGACTGCAGCAAAATTTTTCGTACAGCATCAAATTATTTCATTTAATCCCTTAAATACTTAAGGTCTGATGTAGAGAAGTTAACTACTTGTTAACCTTGCCTCCTTCTAGCTATGTTCTCATCAGTTTCTACTCAGGATTTTATAAAAACCTATAGCCCGGTAATCAGAATAACTCTATTCGGTTACATGTACTTTTCCTCAAATAACAGCGATGTTTTTACGTCCAGATTAGTTCAATGGCTATATATACCCACTTAAGCACATTAATTTATTAACAAGCTAATATATATATATATATATATATATATATATATATATATATATATATATATATATATATATATATATGCAGAAGAAAGTTATTAACACAATAAATTGTTTAAAATTAATTAGCCTTATACACATATATTTTAAAGGTAAAGTAAACTCGATTACTATAAAAGATATTTTTTGTTAACTCGATAAGTAAATTTGTTCACCCTTTAACTTCGATTTATTTAGTTTTGACAGTAGTAGATCTTAGATATTTTAATGAATTATTTAACAATAACTATCTAATAATTAATAGACGAATGTTCAATACCCTAGTGGTGGATTAAGGTACAGTTATCGCAGGCCGGAGGAGGATGGCGAGGTAACCACCCGCAGATGTCACCCCCCGCGACCTTGGCAGCCCGATCATGACCCCCTCCTCCCACATTCCTCTCTCACGCCCACACCGCTTCAGTTATAATTGCGAGCTCTTGGTTCGAGATTCACTATTAGCCATGGGAACGGAGGATCTACTCTTCCCTTTTAGGCAAACAATTAGCGTATTACATTCCATTAGGGCGCTCTTAGCAGCCATCTACAGTTATGAGAAAAACTCAATCAATGGGATGTTCCCACCCGATTCGAATATTCATTAAATAAATAACCTCTAACATTGTGTCTACCAATTTCCGTAAACGCATTCCCAACTTTTTCAAGAACGCTTCTGGAAATTCCTGACTCTTGATATTTTAATATTCTTGCAATAATAATACAAAATAATAAATCAATGCATGATTTTCTACATTACATATGACACTTAAACAATTTATGATAACTTTAATTACATGCTATTTGTTATTCCAAATGGATTTGTGATTACGAAGGTTTAACAATTCCCCCCCCCCCCCCCCCCTAGCGTCAGCCCAATAAACCAACATTTAATGTAAGGGGTGAATACGTTTAAAAAAAAGAAAGAAAAAAATATGCAAAAGACAATCTCAACGCTTACTTTCCTTCACCTATCAGCCGTGTCATTGATAAACCGGAGATTTACTAAGATGTAATCAACGACCTGAGTTCCCAGAAAACCAATGACGAACAAGAAAGGGAAAACAGGATGTGGAAATGAATAAGCTCAACTAAAGGATAGTCAATGCTAAACGACGAACCGATAAGAATAAATAATTAAAATTATTTTAGAAGTAGCAAAATTGGAACTTATATTTATAAAAAAGGCTAGCATACTCCGTCGCGGCTTCGCCCCCTCTCATACATAAAGAACAAATTATTTTAACTAATAATTCAATTTCTATTGTTTATCGATAAAAATCTTGTATTGAAGTATAAAATTTAGCATTATTTCTTCAATGCTATTTTCACGCATATTTTTAACCTAGTTAAAATTATTGATAGGCGTTTGAAGAGTACTTAAGAACATAATTAGACATCCAATTTGAAATAAATAAATTTATCGATCCATCTGCTTGGATTTTAATTTCTAACCATAAAAATACATATATGACAGTTTGACAAACCTCGTTTTTTGTACTCAAGACTATACAGTTTAATCATTATTATAATAGTAAAATGTATTATTATAGACCTTCCTAGAACTATTCAGATGTAATTAAAATTTGGAACAGTATTTCATAGTTTTTCCTTTGCAAACTCTGTTGCAGAATGGTCACATATAGGTCGATTTTAAAACTCCAATGGGATCCACATCTCGCTCCATATATTTATGTATTTTTAATAACAATTGAATTTAAAATAAATAAATTTCACCGAAGATTTCTAGATCTATATAACACCGTATCTTTGTAACCTCTCTCGAATGGTGCACGCCACCTACTGGCCGATTATCAAATTTCACTGCGCACCACATATTTTTCGCTTTTCTATAGCAATATAATTGAAAAATTCGACATTTTATTAGTGCTAAACATTCCTTGAACTATGGAGATGATGTGGTTAAAAGTTGTTACAGATTGGTTCAGTAGTTTTAGAGGTTAGTGATCACGTACGAAAAATGGCTTGTCCTTTTATATAATAATATAGATTATTAATGATGAGTGTCCTGTTAAGCTGTTTATTGTTAAAGATTTAACGGTATTATACTCACGCATAAACTATTAGTTATAAAATTAATTTTTGGTTATAATCCTAAATAATTGGAGTTCACTATGGCATAACACAAACTTGTACAGATACTACCCATCGGTAGTAATCTATCAGTTAATATCATAAAACGATTATATTATATGAAAAACAAAATCACGATACAGTCTATAAATCCAAATCACCAGAAAAAGGAAATGATTTATGATACATCATCGAAAGGAATATTATTATTATTTTCATTTTATTTTATTTTTTTATTTTTTAGTGGAGGAGAGAGGTTCATCAAAATAGCAAATGATTGGAACAGAAAAAAAATATGATTAATAGCATGGCTCAATACATATTATTCAAATTAAATTTTGGGGAATGTCGAATGTTTAAAAAAAAGTCTGAAATCAATAAACTACAAATATTTACCACCACTAATTTAAGCAGTAGCCCTAAAAGTATTTCGGCGGTTTAAACAAACCATGGTGGGAGGAATGTCACCAATGTCCTCATCGTATTGACAAACACCCCCTCCTATCCGCTCCGCTCCTCTGGTTAGTTTTCTTTGTAAAACAATAAAACAGACAAAACCAAAAAACTGAATTCAGAATGTTCCCTCATTTCAATAAAAATCCAAATAAATTTCCAAAGAAAACAGCTTATAATATAGAAGGCACTAATTCGAGCTCAAATTACGTAATCTTTACGTGTGTAGAGTTTTGTTTATGCAACCAACTACAATAGGATTCAAAACTTCTGATTGAGAATCATCAATGATTACCATCAATATACTAAAATATTAATTATGCTACATGACATTACTCTTCCCCCTATCAAACATTTTCGATCAAACAAAATCATATTTAGTAAAATCGACAATTGCGAAAATTCCCTAATTCAAGGAATCGGTAATTACACTGAAAATTCCCTCAAAACGATAAACACATACAAGAACAAAACATGAACTAACATGACTCAGTTTATACGTAACTTGATTGATACATGTACATATTAGTTATTATGTAATAGATTATATTCTGCCATGTGGGTTTTTCTTATTATCATTTCAACTTTTTAATAGAATAACTTTAAAATGTGAAAACTATCAACTACTGAATATATTATTCGTAGATCTAAGATAGAACTGTGTTCTCTATTAATGAAATAAATATACAAATAAGATAAGTCTCTACTGACAAAGAAACAAGATTCCTCATTTATCATATATATTTAAACTAATTCAATTAAATCAAATATTCTTTTTTTTAAACCATGTCATGGTATCCATAACGTATTGCAATTCCGTTTTCTTGGAGTTTCTTTACGGCAACCAGTTACACGGAAGCCTCAAGATCAGAATATCGTAGTCGATTCTTACTTAGCGATTTAGTTTACTATCTCTTCACTTATACAAATACACAACGTATATCTTTGATTACAAGACACAACTAGTCAAGTCACTGTTCCAATTGCGTTGTTGACCATTATTTATCTATTGAGCTCTTATACCATTGGTCACTGTTGATAACACTTTAAAGAATAATCTCCCAAAAGAAAACTATTGGGATCTAGAATAACAAAATATTATCAATAATGTAAGAACCCAAGAGTTTGACAATGATTAACATAACGCAATTTAAGGAGAAGTCGACTTAACTAGTTACGTCCAGTGACAAAAGATATTAGCTTCAATTATTAAAAAAAAACTAATTCCAATTAAAATTAATCTAATTAGCAGAAAACATACAACCCACTTAGTAGATATTCTGAAATGAGGAATTGGCAAACCAATTACGACCTTTTCAATTTAAAGATTTAGAAAAAGAAATTGTGAATCGAAAAGATTCAGTATATAGTAAAGTTCGGTAAAATTTTAGATTTAATTTATTTAAGATTGATGTGATTGTGGGTTGGTTGATTTCTGTATAACGCCTAACAGCAAGGCTAAAAAAAAAATCGATTATTTGAATGTAACTGAATATGTGGTTAATATTTTCTAGAATTTTACCAATATTTTCCTTTAAAAAATTCAAATGGATACCTGTTTATGGATAGTTTCTAAATTGACTTTGTACCTGACTTGTGAGAACTAGTTAGTTGAAATGCACGATCAACAATTCTGAAGTTCTATAATTCGTCTTCACTAGAAGTTCAACCTATTTCTAATATCACTTGAGTCACGGATCAGTGGTTGCGTGTGCTGCAACAGCAACAGCGGGCACTTTCTAAAAAAAGATGCATCACAGTCCAGCGTTAAAACAACAGAATCCTTTAATGTTCAAACCTATCAGTAGGAATATTTGTCAATAGGTAATATTGTTCTCATGGTAATGAATATTCTCAGTAATATTTTTGAATAATGAATACGTCAAATGAAAATTTTGTCAATTTTAAAAATACCATCGGGATCAAAGCCGCCTTTGTAAACCTTACTGCCGTTAATTTTAGATAGCCTACCTAAAATAAGTGAGATAAAAATAAAACAGTTTTAACTCCAGTGTTGATAGAAATCCTTCCTTCCTTAGGCGAATAAAAACAGTAGTAAAAGCTAATTATTTAAATTGATAATACTATTTTCATTCAATAATATGCATACAATGAGGTTACATACCCACATTAGGGCAGAATCTCAGGGAGGTCAACGAACCTCTACTCCGAGCTGGGACTACAAACTACCGCTCATAAAGAACCCACGGCCATTGAATTTTTAATCGTGTATTTTAAAATTAATTGAGAGCAATTTCAGTTTTCTTGTTGGAAAAGGTAGAGGAATGAGAAATAGATGGAGTGCAGCAGAACTGAGCCTCAGCATGCTGGCTGTTCATCGGCTTGTTTGCGATAGAACAAGTGTCGACAATATCAAGATCCGATGATTCAGAGCTCTCTGATTATGATAGCGACAACGAACGACCTTTCATTGCGTGACATTAATAGATCCATTTTACAGAAGATTCATCGCCACTTGTCTATAAATCAACTGCTAATAATAGTACCTACGGATGTAGTATTTTCTTCCTTTTTTTAATAAAAAATATAATATATCATAATTTAATTCATTAACAGCCTACCGCAAATATGGTACATCAGAAAGATGGAAATAACTGATTAAAGGTGTTATTTTATAAATTTTACTAAACTATTTTTTTTTTTTTTAAACTTAAAGTAGAGTTACTTAATCTCTTTACAATCCCAGAGAAGTAGTGTAACCAAGAATCATGGCTAGTGTAATTAAGAATCTTGGTTGGTTTATGTTGTAAACCTTTTTAACTAAAAAAACATTCTCGAAAATTTATTTATTTATTTATTCTTACACTCATATCTTCGATTTTATTCTCCATTAGCACATGCTAGGCTCTGAGAGTTTAAAAGAAGAAGTTAAACAAAAGAATAAATCAATAATCCTGAAGGAATCTTGATCGAAACAGTTTAAAAAATATTTTACAAAGGCATTAAGATTTTTAAAGAGGCGCGGCTGCCCTTGTTCGAATTCTGCTGAAGGCAGAAAATTTATTTTCAGTTATTTTATCTGTCAGGGGACACTCCTGGGGCACACTCAGCCAATGTAAAGTGGGAACCCTTACCTAATTGGGGGGACACATTAAGGTTGAGCGGGATGTCGGCCAAATCTCTTATTTCCACCACCGTTGGCATATTAACAGTACGTCCTTACTAATGTGAATTGAACCCAAGATTCTCCAGTGTTAGAGGTTCAGGGTAATTGGGGTTTTCATGAAACTAGCAGATGGATTGAGTAAATTTAATGAAATATAAAACTTTAATATGATTGAAAGATAATATACAACTTATAAATCAATATTAATATGATATAATTGGTGATTTGATTAGATCCGTGTATTTACAAATAATTAAAACTCAAAAAATAAAAGAGCACCGTGTGAGAGATGTAAGATAACCGCGAAATGCGCAGTAATTCCCTGATTTCCATACTTGCTCGAAGGTCCCCGGGCTAAGGAAATCAGCTGATTGGTGAAAGGGCTATCTTATTGGCTAATCAGCACAGGCTGCCGATTTATTGACCAATGAGAGCAGATAACGCCCCTTCCACTGTTATTACGGCCATCATTACACTGCTCTTTTGGAAGCAATGATGTACTATCATCCGGGATCGCGGAGTATTCAGTCACACTCCTCGGAGACTTAAGAAAATAGTTCTGCTTTCTATTGATGAAAAAGAACATTCAAGTATAACTAATTTACTATACAAGTATAGAGAACATATACTAATCACATGGAAAATACATTTAATAATTAATAAGTTTTTACTATTTTTATATTAGTAACTCTCTTAAGATCTATAATCTCATGGCTAACGCGTTAAAATCATAGTATATTATATATTAGAAATAACCAATATAATAGTTATTTTAGGGGATGTGGGCAAGCCTTTGTCCAATCGCCCCTTTCAAGAACTTATAGGACTATCCCCAAGTGCTGTAATCAATACAATAAAAGGTTTTCACTCTCGCAAAGAATGTTTTCGGTTTCCTCTTATCGAGATATTTCAACGGGCTTGTTATAAGGATACCAGCTTTTTATCAACTTGTTTTTCGAGAATTTTAGGCAAAAATATATCTTGAATAACATTGATGAGTTCTTTTCTAAAAAAAAAAAAAAAAAAATATATCCTGAAAAGATCAAGGTGAGAAATCATTCAAAAGGCCCATGCAAATCAAGGATTTCTATATAAAGAAAACGAAAGGGCATCTTAAACAATGTTCCTGATTTTATAAATCCTCATTCTAATAAATAATTAAAAATGGCAACAATGAAGGGAGTATTATACAAACGAAATGGCTAACGCTCACAATAAAACAAGATTACACATACAAGATCCTATAAAAACAACATTAAGAATATGCCATAACTTGTATGAGCATTCTAGCAGACTTGTGACTTAAAACATGGGCAGAATAAATATTCTTAACTCATACAGATAATGAGTTGGATGAGGGATTCCGTTCGTTAAAATATAAGCTGAAATGAAGCAGAAAGTACCAATAATGAGCGAAGCCTAGTTTCCCGAACTACATGGAGTTCTTGAAAATAAGGCAAGCATTGTCTTGTATATCATCAAACTTCATTAAAAAACGGCTGATGAAAAAACATCAAAACCCTTATTAAAAGGTAAGGGATATATATTTTTTTTTAATTTTAACTCGTAAGAGATTAAATATTTCATTAATTGGGTTCTTAGAGTTAAATTCTGCAAATTTAACAAAGTAGATACAACAGAACTAAACTATATCAACGAAACTTCCTGACCGGGTTTTTTTGAGGTATCAGACACTGAAAATACCGAACCAAAAATGGAACAAATTTTTTTGTCAACTAAACTTTTGGACAAAAGAATGTGACATAGTATCCAACTCAACTAATGGACTTATCATTTTTGTTATGGGAAGCTTCATTCAGAACTAATACAAGGAATTAATATTGGGTAATGAGAGAGTTGACGCATTTTACGCAGAATGTTCATAACATATAATTTTGACGATACAGCAATAATTCGCATAATGTTGTTCAAAAAATAACCTAACTATATTAAGTATGCAAATGACCCTTTAGTGTAGATGATTGTAAAATAAATAAATAAGTATTAAGGTAACCGATCTTATTATGTTCAATGAATGTGAATCGTTTAAAGGAATTAAAGAAGTGAAAAGGATAGGATATGGTATATTAAAAAACAAAGAAAAAAAAACTTTTTTTTTTATCTAATAGATATATACTAGACAGCATAATGTTGATAGAAAAGTGATTCGGTCAGCATTATCCCTCGCCTGCATGTCAAATCGTAGCTGTAGAAGAGATAAAACTTTTAGAAGCCATGGGCACGTATGTAAAGATCAGATGATTTAGAAAACCAATGCGAATAGGGATGATATTTTTTTTTTTCAAATTTATTTAAAAACACACATGCAAATATATAAATACATATGTATTCTCAGATGACATGTCACTTAGCCATAATGCCTTAACAGCAACACATAATGACAAAAATGGAATACTAGACATGAAGACCCACTCTTGCTTCATTAACTCTTCAACAGCACTTAACAGTAATACAAGTTAAAAAAAAAAAAAACAGTTAAAAAATTACAGCACACCACCTTTACACTGCTGTCCAACTGTTTTCATCAATATTATATAAACAATATCTATTTATCACTAAGGGTTAACATTTCTCAGAATAATGACCAGGGGTGCATACATAAAAGAATAGCGTGTCAGTGTAAACATGAAACTTACCATGAAATTGCCCTAGTATATGCACATCAAATTAAAAACCTCTTTCAGATGTGCAGACGCTCACAATTAACGATAACCATCATGGATGTAATGATTACACCCGAAAATAATCTTACAAATCTGAAAAGGAGATGGAAAAAATTCCAGTCACTTTTTTTTCGTTATTGGAAAAATTTTCATGCCAGATAGAGGAATTGTCGAATAATGTTCTCCTTCATGGCTGACATGCTAAATATTACTACCACTGCCAACTAATTCACTCACTATCATTATTTTTTGAACGGTATGAATTATTTATAAAAAATGACTGATTTATAAAAATGATTAAATGCTATTGTAAGGATACAAATAATTTCTAAATTGTCCGGGATCGAAATCTTATTCTTTAAGATCAGAAATATATATATATATATATATATATATATATATATATATATATATATAATATATATATATTTAACTTAACAAAAAAAAAAGAAAGATCTGAACATCAGACAAGCTGGCGACAACAAAATCTCTGGGACACAAAGAGGTTATGAATAGAAGGGGCCTAGGCCTATCCATTATTCAGGAGGGGAAGAAGAGTGCTGTTCCACTGACAGCGCTGATAAAAGACATGGAAGAGCAAATCTCGGTTCCAAAACAACCATTTATAACTAACACCATTAATAACAAAATAATAAGCACCACTAATATTGTTTAGTGAATGTTTGCCATTGTCAATAACAAATGTAGGTAAACAGAAGGATTGAAGTTTTTTTTTTTTTTTGAGGTGTTTATTTAAATTCAAGTAACTGAACTTCAAACATAACTTGGGGTGGTATTAAACTTACATCAATAAAAGGAGTTACTTCGAAAATAATACTACAATTCCGGACAATGGTAGAAACATTCATTGAGATAAATCATAAATCTAAGTTAAAAAAGAAAATGAGCCTTTAGTCAACAGGAAGACATCCAAAAAGAATGTGGGTAGAGTTTAGAATTAATTCAATTTTTTTATTTTGAATCGTTTATAATATTAACAGTTTACTTTTATAGCTATATAATAATACCTAATTTTATCATTAAAGTTATTAATTTTTATAATACCTAACTACAGATGGACGGAATACTGATTGTTGGAGGATTATAATTTAAATAAATAAATACACATAGTAGGAGCAGGTCATTTAACTAACAAAAGGACCTGTCCTGTGATTCGCCGATGGAGATCTCATTTTTTTTATGTTTCACACACACACACACAAAAAAAAAAAAAAAAAAAAAAAAAAACTTTCCTTGTACCGATATTTCTTGAATGTGTCAGGCCTTGTTCGCATTAGGATAATACCATATTTTAGTCGAGTAGCAAGTAATTTAGTAGCTAAAAGTGTCTGAACACAAAAATTTAGTCGAGTAGTTTAGTTTAGTCGATCCATTTTAAGGCTAGTTCGCATTATGCTAGTAGTTTAGTCTAGTAGCAAGTAATTTAGTAGCTGAATTACTCGCTACTGCCCCAAAATCGTTCGCACTTCCACTTTAGTGTTTAGTTTAGTTCCAGTAGAGTTTAGGAGTGGTGTTTTGTAAGATGAACATCCAACAGCGCAATAAAAAAATCAACTGATTAAGTTAATCTTAAATTTTTAGAAGAGGTAGATAAGGAAATTTGTGTGATTGATTAAAAGAAGCTTTGTGGATACCAAAATGGATCGAAAGAAGGGAGCTACTAATTGTCTTCTCAAGGAATTAGCATTCGAAGATTGGAACATCCCAAAGAATACTTTGATAATAATAATAACTAACAACTTATTATACTATAGTAATAAATATGCTGTTGAAATAAAATAATAAAATTATGCACCAACTACTAATGAACTTGACAAAACGCAACAGGTTCGAACTTGTTTAGCCGGTGTGCGCCAGTGAGATAGACGTGGTGGGGGGTGCTACTCGCTACTCGCCCGAGAAAAATAGAGTAAAATTGATCGACTAAACTAAACTACTCGACTAAATTTTTGTGTTCAGACACTTTTAGCTACTAAATTACTTGCTACTCGACTAAAATACTAGCCTAATGCGAACAAATTTTTCTCGGGCGAGTAGCGAGTAGCACCCCCCACCACGTCTATCTCACTGGCGCTCCGGCTAAACAAGTTCGAACCTGTTGCATTTTGTCAAGTTCATTAGTTGTAAACATGTCGTTTCGCTGGAGTGAAGAAACAACTTTAAAATTTGTTTCCCAATACCATCAACATGAATGCTTGTGGAATATTAAGTCCCCGCATTATAAAAACAAACAAGTAAAACAATCCGCATACTCTAATTTAGAAAATACTATGAATATACCTGGATTTGGTGGAAAGGAAATTAAATTTAAAATAAAAAAACATCAGGTTAGTGTATAATTAACTTAATCAGTTGATTTACTTTATTGCGCTGTAGGCTGTTCATATTCTTGAACTGTACTGGAACTAAACTAAACACTAAAGTGGAAGTGCGAACGATTTTGGGGCAGTAGCGAGTAATTTAGCTACTAAATTACTTGCTACACGACTAAAATACTAGCCTAATGCGAACAAGGCCTTTGCTAGTGGAGAGCTACTTGTCGGCAGTTTTTCTGAAAGATTCAGTCATACTGTTTATAGTTCATAGAGTTAATAATGTAAATGTAATAAATTTCGGTACAGAAGTAAAATATTTAGGGAAAAAAAAAAAAAAAAAAAAAAAAAAAAAAAAAATAAAAAAAATTAAACTGACCTGTGATTTTTGCAATATAAACAAAGCAGTTGTTGAGTTGAGGGCAGGTATCCAGAGGGAGTGGGGGTAGTACAATGTTTTATTTTATTTTTGTTATTTCTTAATATACATATATAATATTTTTCTCAACGATCTTAATTTATATGTGACAAAGAAAGCAATTCAAGCAATAACCATTTATATATTGGTATTTTTATCATACTTTGCTAGTATTTTAATTCAATTTCATCAAAAAGAAAAAAAAAAGTTTATATGGAATAGTTATATACGGATATGGAATGGAATAATAAAATTCAAAAACTTTTGATAAACTAGTTATTTTTTTATTCCTAGAGGCGGGTATCGATACACGATAACAAAATTTATTTTTATATGACAGTTATGACATATTTTTCCTATATATAATAAAAACACAACATACAGCTATATATACTTAGTATGCACAACTCTATGTGCTGCAATATAAAAAAATTTAAGGAGTCAGCCCTCTGTACTACTGGCTGGAGATGCAGGCCACATTTCCAATTTTATGTAGGTTGGATAGAAAATATATTGCTAATGTTTTGCCACTTCAGTGCCCGCAGAGCGATTATTTTCCAAATCAGGGCAAAACATTTCACCCACAAGGAATCAATTACCCAGAAAGTTTTTGAGAAAGTTACTTTTCCTATAATCAATTGATGAAGATATGTGGGAGTTAAATTGTTGACCCCATAATATTGGTATCAGATTAAGTATATGCACTGCCTACAGTGTAGATTATAATTAACGAGTTTTAAATTTTAGACATTTTAAATAATTTAAGTTGTGTAATAAATTAAATGAAATAATAAAAGAGGAATATCATTGTGACGTGATAAGAACATTTAAAATGGAATTTATTTGTAAAAAATCACGATACATTTGTGCATCGATATTCAAAGATCGGAATATTGTCGTTTTGAAATATCGATATTTTTTTTACGATAGCCATCCCTAATTATTCTAAACTACGTGAATACATGGTTGAGCCTTACCCACAATTATCTTTTCAGGTTTCGTTTTATTTTTAGGAGGATAAACCATAAATGTGTAACATAAATTTATAAACCTGTGTTTACAATAAATTTATGGCGCTTTTATATACACATAAAACTATAACGATATAACAACAGAATAATCAACAAGCCATGAATGGCGAAGACGTCTGAGGGTTGGTATATACATTATAATGAGATAGGAGAAGCGTCGTTTAATCGTCCAACTTTCTAGTCATGATCCTTAACAAGCAGTTGTTGAGTTGAGGGCAGGTATCCAGAGGGAGTGGGACAGTACAATGTTTTATTTTATTTTTGTTATTTCTTAAATAATAATATAATTATTACAAATAAAATATGGGTGGTTGTAAAAAAAATGGACAAGTCAAATTAACTCGACAATAAGTTAAATATTAACCTTCGAAGTAGGATTTTTAATATCTGCGTTGTGTTAACATGGTTAAGGTGAGGTTCTAAATAAGGCCTTCAAATATTTATTTATTATTACGGGTTTTAGGAAAATTTTAAAAATGTTAGTAGAACATTTTGCCCGCATCGCACAATTTTAAATTACGGACTTGTTCACGACAGCCAGGGATAGAATGTTTTGTTAATACGTTTATTTATATACAGTATCATGTTTCCTGTAATTGATAGTGCCTTGTCTTTTTATTCTTTACCTTTTGTTAGCGTTCTTCTGGTCATAGATAACACGTTTTTATCGGAACGGTCCACAGTTCAGCACAAACAAAGGCAACATTTCTTTAAACCATTAAGGAACAAATGTTTGGTTCCAAATTTTTTTGGTACTTTTTTTTGGATAATACTAATTTATGAGGTTATTTAATAATGCTAACAAGGAAATTTGGGATGTAGTATGCATACAGCACCCCTAATTTTGAATGGGATTTAATAAAGTAATACGAATGCTTTGTATTTATATGCTTTATTTAGAACTATAAAAAAAATGACAACTGATTTCCAATTCTGGAATACAACAACATAACATTACCTTGTTATTTGATCAGTTTTATCATTAATCTAATAATCAATCAGAATATTTTAAAATTTGTTGAATAGAAGGAATGTTGGTCCAAAATAGGTTTAACTACCGGGCTCAATTACCATATAAATCGTTAGTGAGATTCCAATGTTTTTTTCGGGAATTTTTTTTTTCCATTAGTTATTGGATATACGCCTAAATAAAAAAATAGGTTATAAATAATTACGTAAGGATCACATAACTTCAAAAAGAAAACGATGTAGAATATTATTAGCATTACAAATTGACGAAGAGCAGTTAAAGCCACAATAAAATTGGTATTATTACCTGTTAAAATTAGTTTTCCTCACTATACGTCCATCATAACTTTGTAATTATAGGGCAGAATAATTAAATATTAATACATTTATAATAACTAGCAACAATTAAAATACCTCTAAAAATAATTATAAATACTCTGACACCTTGGAAAACCAGCTAAAATACCGACATTAAATAAATGAAAATAAAAAGTTAATTATTATTCAATAACAAATTTAATATAAGGGTATTTGGAAGGAGACCTTTCACTTCAAGACGGGATATTTTATCACCCAGTGTCAGTGGTGAAGTCCAATTTTATTACCTTCGTGTTTAGCGCCGTTAGTGTCACATGTTTATGCACAGGTACGTGGAGGCAACAACTGAATTCAAAAACCAATCTGAAATGGGTATATAAAAACTTTAATAGTTGAATGAATAACAAGGATCCAAAAAGAATAGATAAATAAAACAACAAATACTATATTGTATCCAGTGTATATTGCAATAGAGAAGTAATACAAACTATCTCAAATTTTCTGGCAAGTGAAAAGTAACTCAGGAAATATGAGAAAGAGTTTGAAGTTTTTGAAGAACAGACTTGGTACAAAATATTTTCTTGTCTAATTGGTTCCAATATCGCCTTTGAACAAATTGTAGACTCTCCGATTCTCTAGAATACCAAACCAAGTAAACCAAATCTCGATACGAAACTCTACAGAAATAAACAATAGGGCGCAAACGTCATCAAATTTCTTCCAAATTTAAGCAAAGTAGCTTCTGAGTAGGCGAAGATAAGACTAAATTTAAACAAAACATTTGATCAAGAAGTTAACTTATTCATTTGGGGATAAGTTGACGACATAACTAATCTTTTGTATAATTCAAGGTTTCCGACAGGACAGTCCATAGACTCCAAGGCTAGAACAGCAAGTAATAAACTATAGCACATGAACTTGATTGAGTTATTCATCATGTTAGACTAATGCCAACTGAGGAATTATCTTGATTACAACATCACAGTCAATCACCTAGTTATCCGTCAAATTTAATCTGTTAAAATATATAAGTTTGTTAGTGTCAGCCCATTCCTGAGATGAACCTACAGAATTGTAGGGTAACTTTAACTGAAAATGTACATCATAATTTTATTGTTTTGGACAAGTGTGAGACTTGGATAAGTAAATAATAAAAATAAACCTCAAACCAAACGTAACGTCGTCAATGTACGTTATATTAAGACCGAAATGGAGGTAACATGGAGGTTTACATGCAGCTAAAAGCGATATATCAGGCCGCCTCATGGGGTTCTTCCCATAAAGAGAAAAACAGATTGATTTCTGATCAAAATTAAAAAAAAAAAATTAAATAAACAACTTTTGTCGTAAAAACTTGGGTTAAAAAATGAAACCATGGTAAATTCAAAAACCATTATAAGACAATAAAAAAAAATCGTGTTTGATTCCATTATTTTCTTCAAGTATGAAAAAAATTAGGCTTCGAAAATCCCTGGCTGTCGTAAACTAGTCGATAAATAGAGATCGGGCTAAAAAAAAGAGTAGTAGAATACAGAAATAAAAAATATGAAATGAAAAAAATATATAAATAAATCAATAAAAAGAAAAATAATAGGGTTAATAAACAATTTTAATTGATCTGAAAAAATGTAGATTTCAGATCATTTTAAATTGTTTATTAGCCCTATTATTATTTTCTTTCATTTGTTTTATCTATTTATTTATTTTTATATTTATATCATTTATTAATTATTACATCAATGACATGGCCGAAACGTTGACAAATAAAATAAATTTTTTTGTTTATTATCAAACATTGCTAATTTTTTCTGACTGACCCCACTCGACATCTTACTCAATATATTCATTCATTCAGTCATTCGACATAGTTCCTCTTCAATAAGTAGGACATTTTTTTTTTACTTTTTAGTAGAGCATTTTTCAAAATTACTTTAAAAGTACCATTTGCTCACAAAATACTTAAAGATACATTAAGGTCTTTAATTAAGGAAAACAACTTAACGAAGATAAAAATCCTGGTTAGAAAGTCAATAGATGACTCGTTTCCAAAGTAAGGACTTGTCCATTTCTATAGGGCAACCGCCTAAATATAGTTAAATCAATTCTTAGGTCTACGCTGATTGATCATGCCTCCAAGTAGCGTTGTTTTTTCCTTAAATAAATTATAAAATAAGAACAAAAATGTTTTTCGGTTTCTATCATGGAAATACTTGGATTTTCCAGATGTCTGATGATAACTTCAAAATGCAGAACGATATATTAAAGGAATATAGATAATTGGGAGAAGGGCGGAGAGAAAGTGACCGACAGAGAACCGATAGCTAATGGAGGCTCGGTTTCGTGCGGCACAACTTAGTGCAGTTATCGGAGAGAGCAGGATAGTTCCCACACACTCCACAGCCAGCCTAAAATAAGTACTAGTTGTGGGGATATCGGGACTGTATACCTCCTTCAACAGCCTAATCTATCTAGGCTACAATAAACCTTATTGTCCCAGGAAGGGGTTTCTATAAAACGGAAAGAGTAGGACGGGCAAAGTGGGTTATAAAATGCTTAGATAGGCACTCAGCAAGGGGTACCGCAAGGGTATTCTTCATCTCCGCCGTTATGTGTTGTGTAACCTCAAAACAACGGTGATTGTTATTATTGTGTAATTTTATTTCAGAATTAAAGCTGTGTGTTTTTAAAATGGAAAAGAAACCTCTATTAAAATAACAAATAAGGCAATCTGCAATAACAAAATTTATGAATTTTAAAAACTTTTTTGTCACCACAGAAAGATAAAATAAAATTTGAATCAGTTTTGAAAAATGAATATTTTCATAAATTTACAAATTTAGAAGTATTTTTTATAAATAATAACCCCCAATTTCAGCAAAACGTGAATAATGAATAGATTTTTTAAAAAAGAAAAAATTACAATATCTATATTTTCCCTTCTATTTATTACAATAGTAATACTTGTGCTGACAGGACTACCGTATGCACATTTGGCGATCTTCTGATTTTAAAATACAGACAACTTTCTTAATTTTATCTACATAAATCGTTATAGAGAATCCATAACCAACTAAAAAACATTAAATCCTAATTAAAAAAACAAAACTAAACAAGCTTTTTATACGTTTAGCTTAGATTTTTATTGAAATGCTACATTTTCTTTGTGTATGACTAGAATCTCTCAAGACCTTCGAATCGAATATCATTGAAGAAATAATGCTCAATCTCATATTTCAATATCAATTTTTTGTCGATAAACAAAAAAAATTCAATCATTCGTTAAAATTAAATATGTTCTTTGGTTACAAGAGCGGGCGAAGCTAGTTTAGAGCGGAGGATTCTAGTAAACAATATAAGATAATTTTTTTTTTATGACTTATCGTTGTTCTCTATAAATTCATATATACAAGAAAATAAGTAAACCAAATAAAACTATTCCATTCGCCACTATCGGCCTTCGTTGAATGGAGATAACCCATATCTGTAGCACATGGTCTAGAGATCGCTTTAAAAGGGAAATTCAAAAAGGCAGCTGGCATTATACAAAAAGAATTACTGTAAGCAGCCTTATGTTGGATAATAGTATAAGACAAAATTATGTGCATAAATGTCCAAATAATTAAGAGAAAATCATTTATTAAATGAGTGAAATTTATACGGTTTAATTATTTAAATTTAAAACATTTGACTTTTAAGTTATTCATCAATTTAACTATTATATACAGTTATTTTCTTTAAATTGTGTCATTTTTTTCTATTTTTGTTATTAGACTGGATTTTATTTTTTTAAAGCGCACCTAACAAAAAAATGCAAAAAACCTTAATATTTCGCTCTTATATAATTACTTACTCTTATTAGTTGAAGGTTAGACAGGCATTTTTATTATATTCGTATATGTACTTTCATTACCTTATAGATACAATTGCATTTTGGAATCCGAACAAGACCAACAAAGGAATAGGCCAATCAAATGAAAAAAATAAATAAATGAATAAATAAAAATAAAATTAAAAGCAATTCAAAATATACACTCTATTAAATACTGTGGGCAGACAAATAGTTTGAAAAGTATATATTTGAGAGCTTTTTCCTTTTTATGGATTAGCAGAAAAGATCAATAATAACGGATATGTATTTCGTTGACAAATTTTAAGAAATAACAATAGAACTTCGTTGACACTTAACAACACTACAACTACAAGCTTGAAAACACATTTTTGGATATGTATTTTGCCTGGGATCTGTAGCTTTCTTGGGTAACGTTTTTTTCACCCTTAAAAATGTCACACTTTGACAAGCTCTGTTGCCTTTGCTCGGATCAGAAATTTAATGGAGAAGATATATTGATATATAAATATATAGTTATAAATGGTTTGTCTCTAGGAGCTATATAGGTTTGAATGAAAAAAGTCACGTTTTTCCTACATTTTTTAAGCAAGCTTTTTTGACACGCTCTAGGTCTGATGGTGTTGCTCGGATCAAACATTTGACATTTTCCTTATCAGAAGCAGTAGATAACGGAAAGACATTGAGTTTTTTTTTATTCCCTTTAAATTTTGATTTACAAACCAATTAATTTGTAACAATAATACAAAACTTGTTCGACTGATCCGAATGTACTTGTAATAAATGGTTTCCAGAGAAATCAGTGATCTCCATACACTACTATCCTATATACTGATATGACGAACCTTAATTGGAATTCCTGGATGACATGACGGTTTCCGAATCCCCTTTGGGTGTTATGCTATTGAGGCTATATTATTAATGATTTATTAAAGTAATATATTAGAATTAATAATTCTAGCTAAAATGTTAAGAAAACTTGTTTGCTAATTTGGATACCAAGTATGTTATTAAATAAATTAAAATTATTTGTAGAAAATTCAAAAAAAAAATAATTTAGGATTCCGAGTCTTTTAAAAATTAGTAAGCAAGAAATGGAAAAAAAAAAAAAAATTAAAAGATCAAAATAAACAACTCAGATTATTTTAAGTTCCTAAGTTAATGTCATGTGAATGCGACACTGGCAGCATTTCCTAGGTACCTTGAAATCCTAGGAAAATATTTTGCAACATGGACTTTTAATTAAGGCTTCATTCAAAGCGATTTAACACGGTGTAGTTGTAGCGCATATTTTTCAAGGACCCAAGGAAGCAGCGCTCTGTTTCCTACTAACAAAAAAGTACTCTAATACTTTTATTTTCTTTTTTACATTGTCTCTGCAGTGTCTACTACCTGCTAAAGGCAAAAAAGGAGTTGACAACCTTCAATCTGAAGTCAACCATAGAGCTGTTTTCGAAAAGATTAACACCTTCCAGGAAAAGCTTATAAAGCGAACTACAACTATTGTATAAAAATATCTTTGAAATTAACATTTATAATAATTCTAAATACAAATAAAGTGTTTCATATAAGAGACCGATTAAATGTAAAGATGATCTATTCACAAAGGTTTGAGATGACAAACAGGGAAGATCGTAAAGTAGTAACCACACGTAACTGAACCTCGGTTTCAAGGTCCCATGAAGTATCGTCTTAAATATTTAATGAGACTAACAAGTAAACCTTAAGTATTTTAATATTCCACGATAAAAATTAACCAAGTAGCGGATTTATCAAAATAAAATAAACAGATTAAAATATAAACCAAGTACAAAAACTGGCTAATCTATAATTGTCTGGAACACTTTTCTCTCAGGCAATATTAATGCTTATTATTCACTAATAACTTTATTGCATTTTGGAATCCGAACAAGACCAACAAAGGAATAGGCAAACACTAATAATATTCAGAAAAATAATAACATTATTTAATATATATACATATTTTAAGTTTATTAATATAGACAATTTTATTGTTTATATTTTAAGTATTTATTTTATAAAATTAAATCTTAGTTATAGGGCCCTGTATGGCCGAGCGCGTTTGAGCAAGGGTCTCAAAGAAGGTTGTGGTTTCGAATCCATCTTGGACGGTTTGAAATTTATTCCTTGACGGAATCAATATTGACCTCCTCACACTGGCTAGTTTGCTAACATTTAGGATAACCCGCTCTCCTTCCTATCTATTTTGAATTTGATTGGAAACAAATTCAATCTTTTTAGGTAAAATAAAGTTTTAAAAAATATCCAGCCCATAACATTAAAATAAATTCAGAAAATTGCAGTAATCCAAGCATAATTAGGAATTTATAATGGTATTGTGTTATATTGAGATGGATCATATTCATATAACACTTAATATTCGTGTTAGTTTATCAGTTGATTTATTTCTATCTACAGGTAAAGATAAAGTTGTTATTAATGGATCTCATAACAAAATAATTTCAGGAGCAAGTTAGGAAATCTAAACCAGATTTTGCAGAAGTGAACTAGACGAGTAAGTAAAACGAGAATTTCGACGTTGGAGAGATTTGATAATGGCTGAAAGAGTGAGAAATATATATATATATATATATATATATATATATATATATATATATATATATATATATATATATATTTTTTTTTTTTTTTTTTTAATATAATATTTTCCTAACTAAAGCGAAATAATTAATTTATACAAT
This sequence comes from Euschistus heros, assembly GCA_003667255.2. Classification (NCBI taxonomy): domain Eukaryota; kingdom Metazoa; phylum Arthropoda; class Insecta; order Hemiptera; family Pentatomidae; genus Euschistus; species Euschistus heros. Next base: position 6,947,966 of record RCWM02000004.1, read on the forward strand.
TTTACCACAATTCAAAATATTGTCACATTCCTTAATTTTAATTAGACGCATTAAAAATTAAAATTTTACAATACAACTAACATTTATTTGATAATTTTATATTACACATCTAGCAAAATATAAAATTTGCTGTTATGAATTCTTGATAATAAATTTTTCTTATGGAAAGGAGTAAGGATATTCCTTGGTTATACCCAGAGTCACGCAAAATTTAATAATAATTTAGTCATAACTATTTGACAACTAATTTACAGGAATCAATCACCTTTTTTTATAATGATTGAATCTTGCAATCAAATAATCATTAGTTAACTAAAAAATGACTGAAAGATTTAATCATTGTTTATTTAGGTGATTCAGTCCAGAAAATCAGTTGTCAAATAGCCATGATTTAATTTTAGCCAACTCTGGCTGTACCCCTTTTTCAATCTTATTATAAATAAAAATTAATTACAAAATAATGAAAACTATCACCAAAAAAAGACAAACTAGCTTTTGTTAAAGCTGTTGTATTACATAAATCTTTAGATCAGTCTGAAAAAATTAGGTTATCAATTTTGAAATTTTTATCCATTAGGATCCAGTGGAGGAAATAACGTCGGCAGTTTCGAATATTGTAAGCTATTTTAGATAATATTACGTAAAATGACTTACTTTTCTTCAGATTATACTATTCCTAAAGATCAGCTAACTCACCTGAAACAAAGAAAATAAAATTGTAGTAAACATTTTCAAAGAAAATACAGTAAAAATTGAAGGTATTGGTTATATATTGCCAGAATTCTTAAGAGGCAATTAATACTTTGTAATGAAACATTCAATAGGATTTAGACGGCTGTTTTAATGATAAGAGTTGCAATGCAACAATCAAGATCCGATGAATAAAGATAAGGAGAATGAAGGCCAAGAAAGGAAAAAAAAAAATCAGACCCCTCCTTCCTCTACTGACAACCGGCATTGAGCTTCTAGACTTCCTACAGTGTTCAACGATGCTTTTACATTGAAATAATTGAAATAGAAATGAGTATTACGATTTAGCAATACATGAATCCGAAAATTATTATTTTTTTTATTTGTAAATATAGTGGAAACTTGTTAATTCGTCACTCGATAATTCGTCAGTTTTTTTTTTTTTTGTTTTGTTTTTTAAATTGGCAACTGTAAATAACAGAATTAAATACGTATGTAATTAATTTTTTCCCTTACTAATTATTTAATCTTTAAACCGCCTCATGTGGTTGGTCACTAAAAAATACGCCTATTGTTATACATTTTTAAAATCATTTGATTGAAAAAAACAAACAGAACAAGCCCGGATTCGATCCCTCCATAGATTGTAGTAAGAGATGAAAGGAAGTATTAGTGCAGTTGACGAATTCCCGAAAATAGAACTCTATAAAGACTCTACAAAGTAGAATCTCATCTGAGAAAAAGCTTCTTACTCTGAATTTTATTTCTTCTGATTCAGGAACACAATTAAATATGCCATTTTGAATGTAGCTGATGCGTGGAACAATGTATATATTGAATAAATATAATATGTATGCCTGTTTTTTTTTCTCTTTTATTCATGTATGTACGTCTTTGAATATTTAATTATTCCAAGGTTTTTGTGTTTTTTTGTCATCGCCACTCAAGTCAAAAGTTGATAACGTTCATCTGGTCGTTTTTACAATCAATAAATTGCAATAAAATTACAATTATATAGTTTAAAATTCATTTTTTGTTACATTACCAGCGAAATTCTGTAATTCGTCATTTCCGTTATTTTGTCACCCCCTCTCCCTAACTCATGACGAATTATCGAGTTTCTACTGTATTTAGTAATATATCTGTATAAAATTATCTCAAGTATAAAATGAACGGATAAGATATCATATCTTAACATTTAAAATAAATAAATACACCATTTACGAATTTTCATAAAGTTGAAGACTAATATAAATCACTTTAGTTATTGTTCTTTTACTTTATATTCTTAATTAAACTAAAAATGAAGTGTTGGTTTGAGTACTTGATAAGGGACTACATTTTCTGAAGAAAAACTATAAAAGGACCGATGATATCAACATACGTTTTCAACTATCAGGTTTTTCACCAATATTTTTATATTGTCATTCCCATATGGAGAGGGTTCGCAGTCGCAAATTAGATAACCAAACATATATTTCGTTATTCGCTGACTTAATTATTGTGCAGACAGTTGCTTTATTTTATGTTATTAAAAATAGTACCCAGATAGAGATAAAAAAAAAAAATGTACATAAATAATAATATCAAAAGACTCATTGAAGAGCAGCAGGCTTTTTAGAAAGCAGTTTTACCAAATTGCAAACTTTAAACGTAAAACAATAGAGATCCAAATGATACTTGAATAAAAATATCAGCAGTGCAGTATTAGCAGTAAAATGAAACATCTTTTATAGAAAAATTTTAGACTTAAAAAAAAAGTCGATGAAAAACTTATCTATTAATAATAATAAAAGCTGTACCACTACAACCCATGAAAGGTCTGGGGTTCAGTACATAAGTAATCTTAGAGGATATTGAAAGACAGGCATTAAAAAACACATGAAATTTATACTATTATATAAAAGGACAAGCCATTTTTCATTTGTGATCACAAACCGCGAAAACTACTGAACCAATCTGAACCAAATTTTAAGTGCGTCATCTTCATAGTTTAAGGAAAGTTTAGCAATAATAAAATTTACACATTTTCTACTGAAATGTATGTATATATCTATGTTTGATGTATTTTTGATAACTCCGATAGGAGTTCCATTTAGGAGAGGCTATTAAGGTCCAGTGTTATATAGAGCTAGGAATTGAAAATAAGATTAGCTTAGTTCAAATAAATTGTTATAAAAAAATATATATATATATATATAAACAAATATTTAGTGTAACGTGTGGATGGATCCCAGGGATGTTTAATAATTGAACGATATGTTGTTGGCGCCATTCTGCAATAGAGTTTGCAATGGTAAAACTATTAAACCCATCTGTACCAAATTTTACATTATCTTTATAGTTCTAGGAAGGTTTAAATAGTATAGTTTGCTATAATAATTTAAATATACAGTGATACGTGGCAAAGTTTGGGCACACTGTCATTAACTTTTATAGTTAGAAATTAAAATCAAACCAGATGATATCTACAAAATTATTTCTGCCGCACTAAAAAATATTACGTTATCAAAATATCGATTCTTATTTAAAAAATGGTAATAAATGGGTGGCCTAACATTAGTTTTTGCTAATAATAATTGAATATCCAATTATGCTTTTACGTAAACTTTAACCACCAAATCATTGCAATAGTACCGGCTTAAAATTACAGCTTTGCGTGAAAATATCTATAAATATTGTGAGAAATAATTCTTAACTGCATGATACAATACAAGATTTTTATCGTTAAACAATAAAAATTCAACTATTAGTTAAATCTATCTATGTTCTTTACTTATAAGGACGGGCGTAATAAATAAATGTTGTTTAAAATTAACTGATTGATACCTGATCATCAGTTCGGCTTTCGGAAGAAACATTCAACTATCGATCAAGTACATAGAATTATAAATCAAATTGAGAAAGCACTTGAAGAAGGAAAAGTCTGCTCAGCTGTCTTTTTGGACGTAACACAGGCATTTGACAAAGTTTGGCATCAAGGGCTACTCAATAAGCTTAATAAAATTCTCCCCGGACAATATGTTCTACTCTTGAAGTCATACCTATCTGATAGGTACTTCAGAGTAAGGCAAGAAGATGCATATTCTGGGCTCTATGAAATAAGTGCCGGTGTTCCGCAGGGAAGTGTACTAGGTCCCATACTCTTTCTGCTCTATACCGCCGATATCCCAGAAGTTGAAGAAGGCGTCATGGCCACCTTCGCCGATGACACAGCTGTTCTTTCCATCGGAAATGACAATCAGGAAACCACAAGAAAATTAATCACAACAATAGCCAATATACAAAGATGGACCTCAAAATGGAAAATTAAACTAAATGAAACAAAATCCGTACATGTTGATTTTACTAACAAAAAAATCAACTATCAACCCATAACCATAAATAATAAAGTGATCCCGTATTCAAACCAGGCTAAATATCTCGGGATGACACTGGACGCAAAACTCCGCTGGAAAGAACACGTTAAAAAAAAACTAATACAACTCAATTTGAGTTATCAAAAGTTGTATTGGCTCCTAGGCAGACAATCCAAACTGTCAGTAAACAATAAAATACTAATATATAACCAGGTCTTGAAGCCAATCTGGACATATGGAATCCAGCTGTGGGGATGCACGAGGGACTCCAACAGAAAAATAATCCAAAGATTTCAAAATAAAGTGCTAAGGGGCATCGTAAATGCACCTTGGTACATTAGGAACGATGATCTTCACAGAGACCTTCGCATGCCAACCGTGGAGGAGGTAATCCAAAAATACGGCCAGTCGCATCAGGATCGCCTGCGAGACCACGTCAACACCGAGGCCGCCCATCTCCTGGACTTCGATGGACTAGTGAGGAGGCTAAAGAGAAGGAAGCCCCATGACCTAATATAGGGTCTTGTGCTTTACATTCAAAGTTATTGACATTTGAAGATTTTTAATTTTGAAAAATAAAACTATATCTTGTGTATATATGTTTTAATAGTGTATTTTTGTAATTATTGTTAGAAAAAAATTGCTAATAAGCTCGTAAAGAGCTTGATTGTATATATAAAAAAAAAAAAAAAAAAAAAAAAAAAAAAAAAAAAAAAAAAAAAAAAAATTAACAACAAAGTTACTGATAACAATAAAAAATAAATTAAAACCTATTTGATTCAAACATTAAATTAATATCACCAATTTAACATAAAATTGTTCTATTGGCAATTATTTTGAATTCTAATAATGAGAGAGTTTAAGTTGTGTAACAAAAGAAAGAAAGAAGATATCAGTTAGGTAACTAACAGTATAACATCTCTAAGAAGCCCTTCAAGACTTGAGGTGAAGCTCCACAACAACCGCCAATTTCCCCGGGCCTCTAAAACCAAATGGGCAGGTGGAATATTACTTTAAGTATATCCTCAACATTTAGAAAACTCAAGCCATTTTAACTTCCTAGGCGACCAAAATAATGTAGCAGGAAGTGAAGTCTTGGAGTCCAATAACATCGGATATTTTCCAGACTTCTGTCTTTTGATCCTAAAAGCAATCGTAGTTTATCTGTTTATATCACCTACCTAAACAACAAATTTAAGACATATATAAAACTGTATAAAAAATCAAGCTGGAAAGAAATAGACTAAGAATTTTAAGAGAGCAAAAAACGTGCCCACTACTGATTTCAATTTACAAATGCCATCAGTTGTTATCAGGTCTGTTATTTTGGATGTTACCTCTCATATACAGGTTATATCCCTGGTTGTCGTGAAGAAGTTGATAAGTAAAACTTGTTCAATTTTGATAGTTTTCAAAATCCTGTAATTACTCTACGAATACCATTGCACTAAAATAGATAAGGCCATATCAAGAGGCACAACTTGCCAATTTTTCACGACGCTGATTAAAAATAAAAATAAAAAAAAAGCTTTGAAGGCTCATATTTAACTCGTTTTCAAGGTGATTGAACCATTTATTTCTTCGTAGCAGCAACCGCTATAATACCATAATATTTCAGTTGGGCTATAATTAGGTTAACAAATAAATACAAATAATAATAATAGAAATGCATTAAATGATGCAAAAATTAATTCTGTACCGTTTTAGGAAAACTAGATATGACTATTTTTGTCTAACATGAGGTGAATACTCAGGGCAACCCTAATTGGTATCCTACACGTTGTATAAATGTAGGCTAACAGTAATGTCAATAGTATCCTTTAAGACGCGTTGGAAATTTTCAGACATATATACGCATAGATATTTGCATTCCAATCTAATAAATAGAGAATTTGTTTGAGAAAGAATGGAGGTTGGAAATAATTTTTTAAAAAAAGATTCGATAAAAACTGAAAACAGAAACGGTTGAGAATTAAAGGTTACTAGTAATGAAATATCATTCATTAGGTCTGTCCATCACAAGACCTTGAAGACATCTGTTTTGGAATGTTTCAGGGCCAACCATAGCTTTCGTCAACCAACTTCATGGTAATGTTCAACAATGTTCAACATGATAGAAACTAAAAACCAATTTCTCGTAAATAAAAGACAGAAGAAACGAAAAAAATATAATCTACATTTCGTTTTTGTACTATGATTTTTTAAAGTAAGGAATTAGACCTTAATTTAATTAATCAGAATTTTATAATCAGTGGTTTTGAAAATATTATCTAAAATACACTTTTTTGTTTCTAGATTTTAGTTAAGTTTTTTTTTAACCTCTCTGGTTTGTACGTTAGTATTATGAACTCTACTGCGAGATGTTGCAAGCCACATATCGGCGGTCGAAGTTCAAACTCACTGGGATCCACATGTACCACACATCGCACAACATAATTAAATATTTTTTTAATAATTCAGTTAAATAAAGTAAATTTTATTATCAATTTCAAATTCAATATAACACCATACATTATTTGTAACCATTCATGTAGAATAGCGCTCGCCACATATCGGTCAATTTTTTAACTTCACTCTAATCCGCGTATTGTCGGTTTTTTGATATAGGTAAGTCAATTTTATTATGGCTAAACCTTCCTCCAACAATAAGGATGATGTAGTTAAAATTTGGTTAAGTAGTTTTCGTGATTAGTGATCGCAAACGAAAAATGGCTTGTCCTTTTACATAATAGTACAGATTGAAAATAAAAATCTACTCATAATCAGTACAAAATGACTAATGTTATATAAACAGTTGTTTAATCCTCGATTGTACTCATTCATTCAATTCAATTCGCATGTATTATTTACACTAACAGCAAACTTTCCAGATTAGTATTTTTTATAAATTATGGGATTAGAAGCGAGACACGTCATGTCGAAAATACACATTTTCTAATTTTCTTGTCAGCACAAAGATATTTCTGCTGTAAAACGCACATATATTTGTAAATACCAAACCGCTTTTATAGTTTTATTGATTTAATTTTATAATAGTAGTAAATAAAATAAAAGTTGAGAATTCTGCATATTGGATTCAGTGTGTTTTACTTCAAGGTACAAGCTGATAATATTGGTTTGCTAAACTTCACAGTCACAGGTCTCATAGGCTTGATAATTTTATTCCTAAGGTCAACTGGACCATTAGATGGTGTAGCAAAGTCTTTGACGTCAAGGATTCAAAAGAGAAAAAAACAATGTAGTTTTAATAAAAATGTGAATCGTGAGCCCAAGAAGTATCTTTCAATCCAGCAAATAGCTACATTGATAACTTTCTTAATCCATAAAATGAAATTAGTTTATTACATCTTTTAGATCTTCCTTTATTACATAGAGAACTTAAATCAAATCGTGATTATGTGGCCCTTGCAAGACACTAAGAATTCATTTTCAATACAGTAAGTAACATAAATTATTTGTTTAACATAGTAATATTATGTACAACTGTAATACTTCTTATACAATCAGCTAGTGTGGTGTAACATTGAAAATAACAAACATGATCAGGCTTTATAAGTTAGCTATTAAAAATTACAATTTTTGGACGAATTACATTACTGGTAACTATAACCAAATTCAACAAATTTCATGAGCGGTTATATAATCCAGAATATATTACGATTCCATGAGTTATTTCCACATAAAAAACATAGTCCTCTTTGATTTAGATGACATTTGGTGACCTATCCCAAACTGTTTCAAACTGACAACTCCATGTTCCCGGTGAACAGTCCACAAGGCAGCATCTCACATCGTGATCCATTAAGATCCCGAAGACATTAACGGCGTTTTTACTGGACATCCAGAAGATAATCTCACACGGACCGCGCCTAAATGTCGTGGCATCTAAAGGTCATCGCCATCTTAATAAGGTCAGTGCTACGCTCTCGTGTGAATTCCTCGGGTATCAGCAGGAAGTCACGTTGTTGACTGCGTGGGGTTAAAAAATATCTAATAAATCATAGTTTATAACTCAGTCGTTTATATATATATATATATATATATATATATATATATATATATATATATATATATTATAATCAGTGAGATAAAGTATTAAGATTCTAGTTGACTTGCACCCGTTTTATTACGAACTACTTTGTGATACTTAGGGTATGCTTTCCTGGATTTAAGATTCCTTCAAGGTGGCGCTGTTTCTAGGTTTTACTAAATAGTTAGAATGAGTATTTATTGAATAGCTTGAATAGTACATTTCCTAGTCAAGTTGCCCTCAAGTAAACAGAAGTTGGCCTCCTCACAAGACCAAACAGGCCTTTGTAGACTCTAGAATGGGTACCTAATGGAATGGATAACATATAGTCATCATATTGGTTATTTTAAACTTGATTTTGTTGACATTCAAGCCACAATGATTAGTAATAACTTTTATCCACAATATGAAATATTTTTACATGTAGATTGTTGCCAACAAGAAATCGGAACAGGAATGACAAATTTAAGTTTCTCTATCAACGAAGAGCTAAAAGGCTTTTTTACCTTTCATTACCCCGATAAGCGTCCACCAATAACTCACTGGATCACTTGTTTCAGCTATTAAATAAAATTATATGATTGTTTCACTTAAAAATGTACCTACTAATAATCAAGGAGCTTTTATACGTCCCTTCCCTCCAAGGCTACAAATAAATATTACCTGACCCCATGCGAGAATCTAAAGGCCCATTTAAACTTGACGCTATAGATGAATCATCAAAAGTGAGAAATGTAAACTTTTATTTTCAATTCCTTCAGAATGATTATCGAAAGTGAACGATGATAAAAAATCAATGCAAGATTTATTTTAGATGGAAGTCTTTCACCGTTTCCAGGTAAAAGAATGATTCATCGTGTTTGAACGCAGAGAGACAACTGTGAATTGCCATTCAGTGGATGCTGAACTCCCTTTGCGTGTGGGCCCTGGTCCACGTTTATTTCTTCCATAATATTTTTGAGCTCTTTAGTTTTAGTAGCTTCCATATCGTTCACATGGATAGTTTCCTTGAGGCATACCACAGACAACAGATATATATATATATATTTGGAATGATCCGCTGAATACTGTAAAAGAAATTGAAGGTAAAAAAACCTATTATGAAATGCTGCAACAGCTTACTTTACCCGAATTATAAATCGAAAATGTAAAAAAAAAAAAAAAAAAAAAAGAAAAAAAAAAAAAAAGAAAAGAAAAAAAAAAGAAAAAAAAAAAAGAAAAAAAAAAAAAAAAGAAAAATTAAAACGGTTCGTACTTGGTACATATATTTTTATTATTCATACTGGATAAAACAGTATAACACATATATAACAGCACTGAATAAAACTGAACGGCGAACTGAAAATGGAAAAAAATATGTCAACATTTACTTAGGTTGAATTATTGTGGATGATCAATACAGAAGTGGATCCAGCATAATCAACACCGTAAGGAACACTTAAAAACCTGGAAAGAAATGGTTACCAGAAAAATATAAATGTTCTTGTAGCGGAGAAGAAGAAGCATGAAAGTAAGAAATGGACGAAGGAAAGAAAGAGGGAAATGGGCGAAAAAATGAAAAGAATTTGGGCAGAACGACCCCGGTGGAATGGATAAAAACCTGAAAATGATAAACGCGTGGTCCACCGTTGGCCTTTAATCGCGATCAAGAAAATTACATCACACACACACAAATAAATATAAATATATATATATATATAATAAAAATAAATTACTGAGCTATCACTTCCCGGTCTTACCCGGCGAGCATGTATTCACATAACGTAACCATTAAGTGGAAGCCAACAAAAATACTAACTGGTGTTTAAAATAAGATAATAAATTTGCATAGACAGAGAAACTACAGTTACACAACAGTACTGTAGGAAAAAAGAGAAAATGAATACAGTTGGCCTGTTATTTCTAATTCACTCCAAGGCCAGGACACAGAACCTGGTTTCACAAGTAGACACCTAGACCCCACGACAATCAGTAAACTAAAGTAAATGGATTATCATTGCCCTGATATTGAGTCAAATTATATGTCAGACAATAAATAATGGAAAACAGTAAACTAATTGAAACGAACATTTTTATTATACAAACCATTTTCATATTTATTAAAGGTATCAATACTAATTTTTTTTAGTAAGTAAGCAATAATTTTTTTCAATGGATTCGCTAACCTCGTTCTATAAAATCGGAATCAACTTGGGTATTCGAGGGAAAATTAAAAAGAAATTGTAAACTCTCCCCTAATCCACGCCAAATATATTTCGCAACCATCCTTAAAAACATTTCTGGAAAATTTATAATGTAATTTAAAAAAAATAAAAATGTAAATTCTAAAAAGCAGTAGATAATAGATAGACATTATATATGAGCTATTGTTTTCTCAATCGGGGACAAATTGATTTGATTTTATTTCGTTTTAGCATCACAATGTTCTCGAGGTACAGTCTAAAGCAACAACTGTGTTATGGCGGTAGATATTACCACATATATTTGTAGAGACTATACTAGTAAATTAATAGTTTTTTAAAAATAAATAAACTCCGGAAAGCATTTTTTTCACGACATACTTAGCAATGCGCAGATAATAAAAGTAACAGGTGCAGAATATTTAATATAATTGCTCTCAAAGTATGTAATTAGGTCATGAATTTAAAAGATTTTTTATTTTAATTGATTGTCTTACGCAATTAATACCGTGATTAATATTATAAATGATAATAGAAAGTTCTTTCGTTATTTAATTAAAAAAAAACAACTAATTATTGAAAGAATAGAGTTGCGTAGTGATAGAACAATACATACGATATAGAAAATGTAGAGAATATACTCTCATCTCAGAACTATCAAGTTTCTCTTTTATTAGCCTCAGATGATAAAAGTCGAAATCTATCAAGTTATAATTAAAAAATTATTGTCGTTTTATGTGGCAACTGATGGCAAATAACTTCTTGAAAGTTTATGATCCCTGGTAGTTTAGTCAAGATAGGTCAAATATCAACGATAAGAGAGAGAAAAAAAAAATTTATTTTAGTATAGTTGTTAATTAGAAATCTGATGTACCAGTCCCTACCACTGATCCCCATGATCCTATGAGATTTATATAACATATCTATAATACAGTATAACTGTTTATACTTAAATAGCCAGGGCGGCGAGTGAGGGGGTCTCGGTTTGAATGTCACCACGCAAAATTTCATCCAAAGAAGATTTCAATATTTTTCATAGCCAGTTGGTTTGAGAGATACGTGGGAATGCAATGTTTTAAAAAGATTGAAGGGATGATAAATCCAAATTCACATGAGAACAATAAACTCAACAAGAAAATGTCGAATTTTCTGAACCCTATCTGTATATATCATGAACTACTGAGTATATAAAAATATATTAAGACTTTTTTTTATTTTTTTTTTTTTTTTTAAATAAGGGAGCAGTGATATGAACAGAAGATCTAACTTGATCTGACATGTTACTATGATAATAGTAATATGTAAGAATTATTCTGAAAAAAATCTTAGTATCTCCCTGATTGGGAAAAACAATAGAACATGGATGTCTATCTATAATCTGCTGCATTTTCCAATTTATATTTTAGAATTATTTAAATTAAATTAAATTAAAAATCAATGATTATTCGAAATAAACAAAGTTAAGAGGAATTAGAGCGGGCTTCCAACGAGACTTTTTTTTCATTCAAACCAATATAGCTCCTTCCTAAAGGGTAGGTCGCAGCGACAAATGCTATGAAACAAAGAATATTTCCATTGAGGTAAGGTTCTGATAAAGGAGACTTTCGGCAATTTCAAGAGTGTTTCGTCCAATCAACACCAACACAGCTGGAGCGTGTTAAACGCCCCAAATACTTTAAAAAATTAAGCAAAAAGTGACTTTTTTTATGCAAACCAATATTTCTTCTAAACAGAGTGTCCTAGCAACAAAAAAAATTTTCCATTAAATTTCTGACCGGAAAAAGTTCAGCAAATTTTCGATCCGTGTCAGAATGTTACATTTTTGATGGTGAAAAAAAGTTACACATTTGAGTGTGATAAAAACGTTACAACGTGACTTTTTTCATTTAATTCAATATAACTCCTTAACGGTAAGTCCTAGTGACAAATGTTATACAACAAAAAATATTGTCCATTCAATTTCTGACGAGGTAATTGTCAAATTTTTAATGCGAGGTATACCAACAGAGTTACAGTGTGTCAAAAAAGCTTAAAAAAAAGATTAAAAAATTAGGCATACGTGACTTTTTTCATTCAATCCCTAAAGTATTCTGTCAGCAATGGTATTGATTTTATTATTTTACCTCATTAGAGTTGGGAATTTACTATAATTCCAATTAAAATTAAATTATTTTTTCATTAATACAGCTATAAATAATCCATCATATGAATAGAACTCTTTACCATGCGACTTAAACAATAAAGAATGCTAGGGCTTCGAGAGCGGAAGGAAGAGGCTCGCACGCAACACTAATGATCTCCCACTATTCATCACATACCTTTCCTTTCGACTTACCCACGTGCAGCCAACAACATAATCTACTTTGTTCCATTCTACAGTATAACTATAAAAACAATATTAAATATTAAATATAAAGTGGGGAACCATAAAGTATAATTTAGGCTGAACAAGACAACTTTCCATTTAGATTCCAACTTTCAAGAAAAAAATGCTTCTAACACGTTCTACAACTTACATATACAACACCACAAAGCTATTGTGAAATAATTAAGAAACTAGAACAAGATGCAGTGCAGACGTTTATGATTCTATATGCATTAACCTACAGAGACAAATTTATCGGTGCCTAGGTTGGCATCGACCTGGAGGGAAGACATTTTCAGGGCAGTGGGTTGGCGACGCTAGTGATGCAGATTACGATAACAAATGGAAGAGGATTGATAAATGAAAAGTGGGTTATACGGAAGGAAAAGTTATTGCTAGTTGTCCCGAACAATAAACGTCTGCGTTCTAGTTGCATTTATAACTAGTCCAATCTAAGGAAAATGAATTTTTCTATGAATAGCCTACAAAGACGTATTTAAAATATCTAAATGAAATAAAAATGCAGGAAGTATTAAGTAATAAATATTCGTGTGGTCTTAACCATGTTAGGAAGCTATTCACTAATATATTGTTTATCGTGTCTTTCACACTAGTTCAACGGTAAAAATACAGTCAAGCAACAAACAAGGCAGAAACTAAAGCTAGAAGAGAAATTTCAATTAATTTTTCTTCTTTTCAAAAGTAATTTATATTTTATTTTTTATGTTTGAAAGGACCTTGAAAGAAATAAAAACTAAGGAGAAATGCTCGAGCAAAGATCATCACAACTAAGAGTTTGAACAAACATGTTTATCACGAATTTTAGATTTATCAGCACAAAAAAAAAAAAAAAAATATTTATTTCTGCTTGGGGCTAGAATTATAATAGAATTTTAGAATTATTAATACTGAGCACATTAGTATTTCAATAAAAATAGTATTTCTACACTCATTTAGTTTATTAGTTGCTGATTCGAGTTGACAAGTTTTCACCACCTAACTAGTTGAAAAGATGTGATTTACTAGTAGCATTCCTCATTTAAAACTAATTTGCTACATTTAAGATGTTTTTCATATTTTTAACAACACAATTGAATTGGTATAAACCACAATTTTTAATTTATTTGAATCCCACCATATTCTGCCAGAAAATTTTTTAACGTTAGATGATATATAGGTGGTAGTTATGAAGAAGTGTGTAAGTCAAATTACTTTTAAAACGAGTTAAAACCTTAAAACCTTCACAGATTAACAGTTGTGATTCTTATTAAGGACTTAAAGAATCTATTTTGGCATAAATGGTATTTTAAGATTAACCAGAAGATTTTGGAGAAATGTCCTAATGAAAAGTGCATCATTTTGACTTATAGACTTCTTCACGACATACAGGCATATATTTTCTAAAAGTTTATCGAAAACCGCTAAGTTGTTTCACAACCTTATACAATAATTTCCATACAAGGATATCTCTTTCCATTTAAATATTATAATCGTTATGTCAAACAACATTTTGATATTCCTGGGAATGGTCCTACCTGACTGCCTAATTAAACTTACCACAGGAGAAAGTAAACTTAACAATAAAAAAAAACTGACAACTATAATTTACCCTGGTTCAACAGGAACATTTAACATTCCTTCTTAGATTAGTTACGGTCAAGTGTCAGTTAGGTTAGGTTTAATTTATAACTACATTATCTCTAGACGCAGCAACATTTTTTCACTTAGTTATCTAGATCTGAATTTTATCATTAGGAAGTAGGCAGAAATAGAGGTCGTCGTCATATATCTTATAGTGGAATAGTTTTCTATCAACCATAGTGGCTCGTAATCAAACGATTCCAGGATCTAATACTTTAAAATAAATATTTACTCGCTCTGAATAACGAGTAAAGCTAACAATCTCCTCACGATAAATCCGCTATATGTAAGGATTCAGAACAGCCATATTCGGGAGGGTCAAGACCCCGCCCGGGGGGCATTGCGAAAATAAGAGAAAAACCGTGAGAACTGACAGATCTCCTCGGAGCATTTACCGCCAAACTGACTCAGCGGGCTGGGGCATTGCGTAACAGTCTACGCCCGCTAACAGCACTCCTAAACGTAGCTGATTGGGTTAGCCAGTCTGCCACTGGTGTTCTACTGATTGGTAAATCTGGAATTAAAAGGAGTAGAACTATTTGCAATTACAAGACAAGTTCGAAAATTAAACTCAACACATTCATCACTTTTACACTTAGACATGATACGTGCCCCTTATTTTGCATTAAAAATGTCCCAATTAAGCAGACTATTTAATATTTAGGACTAATTTGGACTAATGGTGCTCACATGTAAAACAGACACGACGAACGCTGAAAATCATGCAAAGGCAAAATACTTTGACTTACTAAAAAAAAAAAAAAAAAAAAAAACCCACCAACTTACGGAATAACTAAAAAAAAAAAAAAAAACACACATCCAAAAAATACAGACTTTCCAGTCGAAAATATTAAGACACATTAGACAATCAACTTGGTACATCAATAACATAACAATACACAAGGCTTACGCATACCCATGGTACAAGATCACATCCAAACTTCATACAAAAGATTTTACGACAAATTCAATCAAGGAAAATCTGAAATTAAATACAACCTATGGCCTCGAGAAACATGCTAGAGAATAGCCGAAGAAGGCTAAAAAGAAGTAGGTTGAAGGATCTACTCGGATATCATTACATAAAGATCATGTTAGTATCGCTGGGTGCAGCAGACCTTCCTCATGTCTGGTTTTCCAGTTGTCTTGCCTGTTATGATCACATCTGCTTGTTGTCACGTGGTAAGTGACAGATGTGATTTTAAAATTAAAGAGAAAAAAATAGATTATAACTTTTGAGGCCTTAGCTTAAACGTATAGACAGTCTTCTTTGTACAAATAACATGAAATTAAGGATTCGTACAATATGAATTACAACTCAGCAAAAGAACGAAGCACGTTATTGATAAAGGAAGGAGTATAGAGAAAGAGATATGAGAGCCCTAGAAACTAGAAAGTACAAGGGATGGACGCGAACCGTTAGGGGCCAGGGTCGCCTATCCTAGTAGAAGGAGAAATGTACTGGAGGCCAGGCATTCCTGGAGAACTGCTCACGCCCACGCTTCAGCCAGAGGACAACCTGTATCACGAGCTTACCTAACTATTTGTAAGAAGTATACATTTTTTATTATTTCTTTATTATTTTCCTTTCTACCATATCCCTATGGATGAAGCGTTTACTTGAAAAAATAATAAATCACGCTGCATACTTTTTGCATAATACCTGAATTGCTAGTTCCAGCGTGATATTATATTGTTTATGGAGTTATAGTTTTATATTAAAACATATTTACAGGGGGAGGGGGAAACAAATATATAAAATAATTTTAAGAACCATAACTTAAAAAAAAAATATATATAAAATGAATAGACTAATACTTCGAAAGAAAATTGCCTGAAAACTGAAATGAACGAAGTAGCAAGTCTTCTTTTAACTGTTTTCCTTGTCAATCCTTTACAAGGATTTCTATTCCTTCAGTTTTAACAACAAGAAATTAATGTTGGTGATGAATTCCGTTTGGTAACTTTCGAATTTTTCATTTTCTGATAATGGCCATTCGGCATGCTCCTGATCAAACAGTTTATAGCTTTTCAAATTGAGTGCAATTGTACAGTGTGTGGTTAAACGTTTGAGCCAGTTTTCCGTCGCAGAAACAAATATAGTGTCGATTAAAGTGAAAACGTCTGTTTACACTTAAAAATAAAAAAAATGAAATATAAATATTCGACACTTAAATATCATATCTGTGGTGTTCATTTTCACAAAGACATCCTTCCATTGGTTGGGAATATTCCTCAATCATTTCCTCAAATACCAGAATGAAGTTGTATCTACATATACGTTTTATGCTCACTATTCGAATATCGTTTCCGTTTTTTTAAATTTTCTTTAGGTTGTCTAGTTCAAAAACGTTTTCAGTTAGTAATTTTTTACAGTGAGTAAGTAGGGATGGCTTCATTCTATCAAGCTCTGCAGAATTTAACTTTCTTTTTTTAAACCATTTATGAATTTGTATGATGTAAAGCACTGTATTCCTTTGTTCCACAAACCTCTAATGAACATATTTGAATTACAAATATAGTGGTGTTACGGCAATACAGCCGAACAATCCTTCGCTCACGAACGTGAGTGTGTGTGTGTGTGTGTGTGTGTGTGTGTGTGTGTGAGAGAGAGAGAGAGAGAGAGAGAGAGAGAGAGAGAGAGAGAGAGAGAGAGAGAGAGAGAGAGAGAGAGAGAGAGAGAGAGAGAGAGAGAGAGAGGGAGAGAGAGAGAGGTGATATTGCTACTATCTCTCGATATTGCGAAAACATCTAAAGGAAAACAAAATTGCATTATGCAGTTTCGTGAGATTTCGGGATGTCGAGGATCAGGACAAATTAGCGTTACAAATACGTCATATCCATCAATTAAGAGCTAATTGGCAGGGAAACGGTGCACAAGCATAAAGGAATGATCATAACCAAGGAACCTCAGCATGCAAACTTTTTGAAAAAACACGTATAATTTTTCTAATCTGATGAGTACATCAAAGCAATTTAACTAAATATCCAAATAATAAAATAGCAAAATTTGAATTCAATCTTACAAAGTTGAATTTAACATCTAAGAAGTTTCATCAAAATCGATTGAGCAGTTTTAAGAGAAATAAATTCCTTAACAAAAGGGATCTTAAATTGAATTTTCCAAACTTTTTTTTTTTAATGCGACAAATATTTCTTTATGTTGGGTAGTTGAGAATGTAACTTCTATTTTATTAGTCGTAGGTGAAGAGAAGTATAATATAATATGAATATATGCAAGTATTGTTAAAATAATACGTTATTCCCCTCCAAATACTGTATACTTGATTTCCCAGATCATAGAGCGGGCCGTTCCAGTCCAACCCTCCTGAACAAATAATTTGGCTATAGTATCGTGGGATCTCATTTTAAACTAGGGGGAATAATAGAATGCTATAATATTCCTGAAAGAAATATTTGTTATAAACTTATAATAAGAATTGGACACGATGAATCCATTAATTTATTTCATTGGAGCTATAGGGAAATACATAGGATTAAAAATACAAGCATCAAATAGGTAGATAAACATATGCGCGTCACTGGACCATTTAAATAAAACATAGTGGGATCGTTAGAACTAAGTTAAATATATACACAAAGTTATCAGTATAAAAGAAGTTTCTTTTATCTTCAAAGCATTTTTTTAATTATAATTTACAACTAAATTAAAAAAAAAAATTATCGAGATCGTCGAGGAATACTGAAAAATGTAAAAGAATAAAATCAAACAGCCATACTTATAACTATATAAATATGGGGTATTGTAAATATATTTCACTTTATGGCTTTTCATTCCACCTGAACCCAAACATGACAAAGTCATTTATCGTAACAAACAGAGTAGACAATGTTTTAAATATTATGGAAATTAACGAAGCGTACGATGTATCAACCTAACCTAAGGTCAAGTAACAATTAGCACTCCTATAACAGTTGAACAATTAAAATTTCGCGGCCATTTTCACAGAATTACAATGGATTTGGTGATTTTCCAATTTATCGTGGAAGGGTTGGTACCTATCTAGGTTCTGCGAGATTATTTACCTTTGGAATTTTACGGTCATCATGGATTAGTCCATTAATAACATCATAATGGACCATAAGAATTTTACAAGATGTAGAATGGAAGGATTGGATATAATAATTAATTCAACTTCATAATTCTAGTTTATTTTATCACCAATTTTTATCCAACCTTATGCCCATACAGAAAGAATGTCGGGCCCTCAACAGAAGAGAATTAGAAACACTATACCATCCTCTAAATATTTTAGATCAATCTATAATAAACGGGTAACAATTCATTTAATGGAATATCAATTCATTCTTCCTCTATGGTAAAAGAATAAAATCATTTTAATCAAATTTATATCAAATACTACGACATATTTAGTCGGTGGTAATTTACACTTTTTACAAATAGTTACCCTCATCTCATAGTTGTAAAAACGAAGTTAAAATAAAATTGATGAATGACATTTCAAATAAAATTGATACTGAAGACTTGCATAACATAGTCCCAACCAAAACAACATTCCCCTCGGCCATTCTGAGGTTAGTTTTAACAACCACTTGTCTAATTTGGCTATAGATGGCGGTATTAGGGGTTCAACAGCCCCTCGCATATTTTGCATGTAAATTCCCCTTCAACTCGGCATGAGAGATCAGTCTTCCTCGAGTGATACAATCCAACCGTCTTCCATTACTATAATTTCTGACATACACAAGATTCACCTTGTTGGAAATAATATAACCGTGATTGCTGCCTGTGCTCACACACATAACAAGATGAGAATAGAGATTATGATACATCTCTGCTGAATTAAACGTAGATGAACGATAAACAGTTATGAACCGCTATGGCGATTTGCCAGTCAATTTCTTTCGCCAAAGGTGACAAATTTTGTAAATTTACACAAAATTTCTTGATAACAGTTCTTTTAAACAGAATAGATATAACTTTAAATTTTATGAACAATGTCAACTTATTTATAGTTATAAAAATTAAAGTTAACATTAAGATATATTATATTAAAAAGTGGTGGAGAATGGATTAAAATACTTTAACTTCTAAGCTCTAATTATTTATATTTTTTTTTTCTTTAAAAATAAAACAATTATAAGCAATGATATGAATGAAAGACCTTAAAAATATTATTTTTCAATAACATTTACTAAGATCCGTAAGTCTTGGTACGAGATATATATGAAGGTAGTTAGTTAAATGCACTGCATCTTCAAGTAAGTTCAAACCCATGGTACCCCCACTCTACTCTTATCGACCCGATACTGCGACAAACACCTTACTTCCACGCTGCATGGCATACATTATATTGTGACAAATTGATTCATCGTAAAATCAAAAAGCTTAACATTTCTTCTACGAACCTTCCCCACAACCTTATTTTAATTTGATTTCAACTCAACTTTTGTTTTAATTTTTTTCTATTAAACTTCCATAAATCTAGTCGTATCAGAAGAAATTTGGGCTGGATCATATGAATGAATGCTAGTTCTAAAAGACAGGGGAGAGGTGGCAAATTTATTAAGACAAAAAAGGTAGTATAAGGGGGCGTAAGAAGAAATAAAAGAAAAAAAAACTTTTAATTAAAAAGTAATAATAAAAAGAACAGAATGTTAGAACAGAAAAAAAAGTCTCCGGTTGGTTGTCAACACCAGGCTAGGCTTTATCTTATTTTCTGAAACAATTTCCGCTGTTGGCAACTCCACCTTTTTAGGAAAAAACATTATTAACAATGATTAACTAATTGGCAATAATGTCGTTTCTCGATGTTTTTTATTATATTTTTAAGGAATTAGCTCCTTTCCCGTAGAAAGCACAACCTGTCAACATATTTATGTAATCCTCACAATATCGGATGAATAAACCACGGGAGGGGGGATACAGGTTATACAGCAGTTACATTTCTGGGGATTTTATGAATTATCAGCAATGGACATTTTGAAGATGTCGCCAAACCCTTCGATTGAATATAATTTTAAAGATGTTTTAAAATAACCTTAGGGCCTCAACCTTAACTGTTTGGGCGCCGACGTAGGAAATATATTGTTCTGAAGTTTCAAAAGCCAACACAATGGTTCTTTAATGTAGGATCTAAAACAAACACAAGACCTCCATTGAAATAGCACCGAATCTGATTTTTTCATCATTCCAGTACGATGAAAAGTGACAATTAAAGTAGGGTTAAGAGAAAATTAAATAATTGCAGAGTAATATTCTGAAGAACGAATTCGCTAATGATAGGGAATTACGGGACGAAGATCGAGTGAGACTGATGCTTGGTGCCGGGAAGATAAACGCTTCAAGTATAAACGTATATTAAGGACGGCGATGAAAATCAGAAACCGGTTAGTAACTAAATCACCACCGACGGTAACCAAATTCTAGCCTCCGTCTCCAGGCAGTATATTTTATTACGGTTTGCCTGATAGCTACTCTAATCTTATAAGGTAATTCGGAAGAGAAGAGAAGCAATTTATATTGTAGATAGTAATTTATATTGTAGAAAACAATTTACATTGTTTATATTTATATAAACAAGCTAATATACGATAGAAAAAAAACTGTAGACAAAATTATTAGTGAAATTAGCATCAATTACCATTCATTTATTAGTATCAACGAAACCCAACAACAAGAAAAATATTATAAAACTGTTCTCAGGGAGAAGATGAGAGTTTCGGCAGCATCAAGGAATAAAGATTGAAAAATATTGTGACGGAATAAAAAGAAGATATGTACGGAGAGCTAAATACTAATACTACAAAGATATCCTGGCCCCATGATTATAAGCGTAAACCCTAATGAAAAGGTTACCAGTATGTAACCTGTACTAACTATACCACTTTCTACTGTCACAATATTTGTTTTTTAGGGCTTATTCAGTGTAGCAAAGTGAGAGCTTCATTTCATCTAAAGTCTTAGAGAATGCTTTTTGATTTGACTTCATTATTTTATATTATGTGATGAAAATATTATAGTTGACTGTGTGATATAATGGTTGAAGAAGATGGTCAGCGATGCAGTCAGGTTTAGTAAACCACGCATCCAAGTTAAAATAAAATAAATAAAATAAATAAAATAAATATATATATATATATATATATATATATATATATATATATATATATATATATAGAGAGAGAGAGAGAGAGAGAGAGAGAGAGAGGAGCACGACGTTTCGTCATTGCCGGTATAGTTATTTAATTGAAAGAATATGAAAAGCGATAGATCTGGATAATCTTTCATATTCTACAACGCAACTGACACGTATAACATTCTTTCAATTACGTTAATAACTCTTTCTATATTCTTTTGTAAATTAATTTCCTTTGTTTGTTCATTTTCGTATCATTTTGGTAATACCCAGTTTTTTGTTATTTCCAGGCCCGAAGAAGACCTGCTAGGCAGATCGAAACGTCGATTCCATTTATAAACGTTCTTAAATCTTGGATAAGTAGTTTATTAAGTCTGACTGCATACCTGACAATCTCCTTCAACCAATTAATATTTTAAATTGCTGATTCTCTAAACGTATTTTTTTAAAACTGAAGGTAAAAGTTCAACGCTTGAAACTATTTTTTTAGATTAACTAAGAATTAGAATTGAAAAATCATTTGCAAATTCCGCAACAGAGGGTGAAGAGGTTATGATTCACCGAGCGAATCGCTCACTTAAACACCTAATCCAGCAAGAAGTACAACTAATAAATCCTTTGAAAATATTAAAATAATAAATAAAATAACCTAATTGAATGATTTAATTAATAAAGTATTAGTTTATACTGTTTAGTAACTGTATACTAAACCAAATGGCAAACTTTTGATAGCCTAGATATACATTGGGTAAAAAAAGTATTCGTACACCACATTTGTATTCGGTAAAAGTACAAATAATAATTAATTGGACACGAAAAAACTTATGATTAGTATAAAAACAGCACTGTGCATTAATTCTTACCAGCAAGGAAATAAAAAGCCCATACAATCTAATTTATGAAAAAAATAAAGTCAAAACAATTATTCGTACAGCAAATGATTCATCTAATAATAACTTTTTAAGTTCATTATCAGATCAATGTTTTCATCTAAAAGTAATACTTTGTGAACAAAATGAGGTGGATGCACTTGTTTGATTGTGTACTAAAAGATAATTCCTCAAAAATGGGACGCAAATCAAAATAACTGAGCTCTGCTAGCTAAAGAAAAACAAGGTTTCCAGCAAGGTTTACCAACTCTTTGATATACCGGTGTAAAGTCGGCATTGTCTCATACGACCGTGCAATACATTATTAAAGAGTTTAAAACCGAATTAATGGACAATCGAAAACGTTCTGGACCCCTATTAATGTGAGAATCACGAGAAATTGTGAAATTAGCTTTAAAAATTCTAAAATAAGTACCTGAGAAATAGCGGAACACATCGCAACAAAATACAGTAAACATGTTGCACTTCAAACTGTCAAAAATAGACACCATGAAGCAGAGGAAGAGCGACAAGGGAAGAACCCTTCATAAATGAAAAAAAAAAAAAAAAAAATGGGATAAAAGATTTCAGTTCGCCCCGGGAATATTCCAACAAACCACTCTCATTCAGATGAAAGCTAATTAAATATTTTTGGATGCGACGAAAGGAAATTTGTCTGGAAACAGAGGAGCAAAGCTTTTTTTAAAAACATTGCAACCAACTGTAAAGACGTCAGAGTTTAGGGTCGTCTGAGCGCAAATTGGGTTGGTGAACTCGTTATTTTCAATAGAATTTTTAATGTAGAAAACTATGTGAACATGTTGCGAGGCAATTAATAAAAAGTGTACGAAATTTAGGGATTGAGGACAGTTATTTGTTTCATTAGGACAATGACTCTAAGAACACTGCCAAAAAAAACGAAGATTGGCAGCTGTAATATGTTCCTAGGATTTATCTAACACCACCACATTCACTAGACATTAATCCATTTGAAAATCTATCGGAATTATGAAAAATCAACCCTCAGGATACCTACATAATTGTTGAACCGATGCCTTGGAGAAAGTGATAAATGTGAAAGGTTACCCAACCAAATATTGACCTGTTAAAAAAAAAAAAATTTTTTAGATTAATATAAATACCATGGTTGAATAAATTTCCTAACATATGTATGAATACTTTTTTTGTCTGTTGGTATTGAAATTTTCGTTTTATTCAAATTAAACTGTTATATAATTTTTGAGGCACATATGAATTAATGCATATATATTTTATACAATGTTATCTCTATTTGTTACGTGTTTAAAAATTAATTAGGCGTACTTTACTCCTAAAAGCTATGTGTACGAATACTTTGTTTACCCACTGTATTTAAATTAAATCGAAAGGTGCCTCAGCAGTGTTGGGCCCCATGAAAAAATAAACTTTAAATGAAATATATTTAAATTACATAAAATTTTTAATTGCACAAACTATATTTAGATTAGTAATATTTATAAATTATACATTAATGTAATCATAGGATAATCACAATTATGATAATTATCAAAACATTTTATTTAATTTTTTTTTAATATTACTTTGAAGGTAAAAATAAGGGGGCTTATTTTACTAAGCAACTACTAAAACACTATTTCATAATATGGTAATATTTAAACAGAATGTTTCCATTTTATTTTAAGCTTTTATCCTTCGAGCTATCGATTTTAAGTAGTTACCTATTACAAAATTTAAAAAATACCTATAAAACGTGTGGGTTAAATTAAAAATAAATTTTATTTTAACTAAAGCTATTGTGAATGGTAAATATTCTAGTAACGTAAGGATAATGGTTTAATATTCATAGGCATTTATTACAATGCATCACAGAATTTATAACAATTTTTTAAGAATACTAAAAACGTAAAAACATTAAACTGACAAGAGTTAAGTGCAAAAAAAATAACTGAAACAAAGAAAACAAAAAAGATAAAAAAACAACGCAAGACCTGCAATGCCTTTGGGAGCCGTAAACAGCGGCAGTAAAAGAGATAGCGATACTACTTCAGCCACACAAAGAATCCTGAGCCTTGCATTATGCAGGATCACGTCCACGTCTTGGCTTAGCATCTTTTGTTCCTTAGGAGGAGCAGGTGTAGGAAGGTCGCGGTTAGACCGCAGTATAAAAGGGGTCCAACGACCTGTACAAAACAACTACCAAACCATGACCATATGGTTCCTAAAGAGCTCCTAGGAGACTCCTGTCAAAGAGGAAGACATCTACACGACTGTAGAAGAATATAACGCTACAATAATGCAATAAACAAATATCTATAAATAATAAAATGGCTGGAAGGATCACCGCTGGCAATGTACCGTTACTTGGTGTTTACAACATGAGACCTATCCACTTCTGACAGCTTAATAAGCTAGTTGTCTGGCTACGTCAATCGAAGCAAGCTACTTAACTTCTGACGAGGCAGCCATGATTTACAATCCTTCATTGGAATGACTAACTAAAACATTTATTTTTCATTTCCTTATTTTATTTTATTTTTTTTAATATACTAACCAATCAAAGAGCCAAGGTAAAAAAAAAAAATGTCTTCTCAAATTAACTAGAAGGGCAAAGAAGAGAATTATATGTATCAAAAACACAAATTGTAAATAGGTATTGCCCACCATAAGCAAAATTGGTAAAATTAAAAGTTCGATATCGGAAATTAAAAAAAAAAAAAAAAATTGAAAATATCCAAAGCAGTTTTAAAGTTTAAAACGAGACCTTTAAAAAATTATGTTTCCTACACTGGATTAATTTTTTTGCCCACAGGGAAAGGTATGAAATTTGAAATAAAGTGAAGAAAAAAAATATATAACTATTTTATATAGGTACATATTTTAAGTCCACAAGAAGTAACACAGGTTTTATTTATTAATTTTTTTTATTATTATTTTTCTAATAATGCATATTCCGAAAGCTATTGTAAAAAAAATAAATAAATTTTTAATATCCATTAGAACAACACTAAGATATTAAACTACAAAAATTACCGACTTTGGATGAAGTGAAGGCAGCCGGTTGACCGGTTGTGTTTATTTTAAATAATATATTAAAACTATCCTACAAGATAAAACTGCTTATGCCCTTAAGGAGTAGAAGCAACCAATAAATTATTTATTTTAGTAAAATTCTAAATCTATTGTTTATTTTCAACAATGTAGTACTTTGGATAAATTGTTGTTCGAACAATCCTTTTTCTTATCAAAAAGATGAATAAACCCCAGCGTTGAGAGAAAATTTTGAGTCGCAGAATATTAAATAAAATCAAAAAAAACGATAAAAAAAATATATATATAACAAAACAGTTCAATTAAGATTGCAGACGATAAGAGAGAGGATTGAAGACAGTGACTAATGGTGACAAGACAAAGGAACAAGTAGAGCAGCAAAGGTAAGAGATAGCATAATGGACTCGAGGCACTCGACCTAAGGCTAATTCATTAATGCCTGACGGCTACATCGAAAATTGTTTTTAAAATATCAAAAGAAAAAACAATTTGTGCAGCATCATTGCTTTGGAATGCAGTTTACAGCAGACCAAGCAGGAGTTAATTATTCAAATATTTATGCTAACAACAGCCAACGTACAATAACTCAACGAAGCAATACAATTTATCAAAGTGTAACGTTTGAACATTATAAGTGTAATGAAACATACCGTCAATATCTTATAATAATCTGATAATGTCGACAATATTTGACACAACTAGACAAGAATGAGAACAAGAAACTTTCCATTGATAAAACTCCGATGACCCAGTGACAAGGTCACGCAACTTATAGGTACCACTAGATGTTATCGGAAAATGATAAGCAGACTAAAAGAGACAGAACGTATCAAGTACAAATATCGATTTCTGGTTATATGAGTGATTAAAATTGATAAACGATCGCATTCCCTCATAATAATGTAAGACGATTTCTATGAAGTTAAGATGAGAGATCCTAGGTAGTGGATCGGTTTCAAAAGGTATAAACGAAACACTCTAAGCCAGGGTTTTAAAAAAAAATTTTAAGGACCCCGGAAAAACTCGCTAAATTTTAAGGGCCCCGAAATACAAATACGATGATGATGTCAGTTTTTGTTATGCTGGTCCAAAGCAACCCAATCTGAACTAGATATATGGATAGAAAGAAAAAATACAAAACAAATAATTTTGTTTCCAAGTTAAGGTTTATTCTTGCGTTAATATATATTTTTTAAATTTCCGACGAAACATTTTTCGATGATCCCTGAGTCTTCGTCCATGGACCTCGTGTTGGGAACCACTACTCTAATGGAGGCACTCCTTGCGCAGAGGCAGTGAAGGTAAAAATAAAACTAAACACCACCGCATCAGGGGACCGCAATAGCCAACCGTGTTAAAGGGAGGTCCATTTTAAAACACCATTAACGTATTTAATGATGTCCCTATCATATCTTAAATAGTAACAATGGTTAACTATTTCATAAATTATTATAATCAGAACTAATTACGGAAAAATCATAGTTTACTAAGAGTACGAAGAAGGGTAACAGTACGTACTGAAACGATCTCCAATTCCAAGAAATTAAATAAAATTTCAACTATCCTTTAAGAGGCTCACCTAATTTGATTACTACCAAAAAAGTGATACTGAAAGCCAAACATTATTAATTGGAATCAATATATCTTCTTTAGTTCAGCGACAGGTGCCGATAAACGCAGATGGAATCAACTTAAAGAGAAGAAGAAAGGAATGCCTAAGTAATACAAAACACCTGGCGGCAACTGTTGTTATTGAAACGCATACTGGCTAGTTTGGAAACGCACACGGGTAACTAACATTTAAAGAAAATATGTTCAGGTGCAAAGGACTATAAAAAATCGGAAACATTGATTATATTAAATCATGAAAGCTTATTATGGAATTATATAACGGGATGAAATGAAGATGAAAGTGAGTTATTTGCCTCAAGATAAAATGCCAAAACGCCCATAAACATATCTAGTGACGATGAAACATGTGTGTTATCAGTAAATAATGACCTCTTTATTGCATCACAATCAACCCCTCAATCACATGTCACAAACCTTGAGGAAAGCAATAAAATAGGATTATTATAAATCCTACAAATCTCGTCAAAATTATCAATACCTAACATCATAAACAAAAGATTTTCTGCCCTACAGTATCCTTTAATAACATCCCGATTATACCAGTTTGTTAGACTTCGTCTGTAAAAAACATTATCTTTTAACTTTTTCAAGACAAAAACAAGAAACCGTTAATCTGTTTCAACTATATCAACACTTAATATTACCACAACAAACTAGCTATGCCGTCCTTCGGAAGGGGCGTAAAATAGGGGGTCCCGAGCCTGTGCGATGTCAGGTACTCGTTAAAGATCCCTATCCTAATTATACCTGGATAGGCAAAATTTAGGACTCCCACCGTATCATCGTCCGATTAGCCATAGCAGCAAAAAGTGACGTTAAACGAAATAAACAAACCACAACAAACTCCCAATTAATTAAGGCATGCTTATTGGTAACAGGCCAGCCTATATGGACATGGTGAGCTTTGTGGTTCAAATCGACCATCAAATTCCTCAGGGATCCTATCCATACAATAAAGAAACAAAACAATATACAACATGCATTTTTAGGCTGCCTGAGAGAAGGGCAAACGCGCGAATCAAAAGTAAAGCTTTGCGTGAACATGTTTGGTCTTTTTCATGTTTGCATTTTTATTAGAGTTGGGCTGACTATGACTTTGGCCGAAATTTCGACTAGCAAAAAGGCTTACTAGTCGGCCAAGCCGATAATTGCTTCAACTGGTCTTCGGGTGACATCGCCAATGTTAGAGGCGCTTTACAGGCGTCATACATAGCATGTAGCTACAGGTTTTTGTTTTTATATTACGTTTTTTATTCTGATTAAGCAAACGGACCGGTGTATAATGGAGTATTTTTTAAATAATGCAAAAGTCAGCAATTTACTTTGGTTTTCTTAGATAGGCAATTGTGAAACAAATAATTAATAATTCCTTGAATAAAAAACAAAAAGTAAAGATGAATAGGAAAGTACTCAGAAAAATTTTCGGCCCAGTAAACGACCATGGGAATTGGAGAATAAGGAAGAACAAGGAATTGGAAGAGCTATTCGGGGAACCGATATAACCGGGAATATAGTGGCGGTCATCAAGGAAGGAAGGTTGCGGTGGCTGGGACATGTCCAACGGATGCCGGACGAGAGGCTGCCGAAGAGGATGATGAGTGACAGACCGGATGGTAGCAGATTGAGAGGAAGGCCTAGAATAAGGTGGCAGGATAATGTGGAGGCGGACCTGAAAAATCTGGGAGTGAGAGGATGGCGAAGAAAAGCTATGGATAAACTCCAATGGTCATCTCTTCTGCGTGAGGCCAAGGCCCGCCCATCTAGGGCTGTAGAGCCAACCAATAAATAAAATAAATAAATAAAAAGATGAATATAAAATAAAAGCTGTAACCAATAAAGATCATGTTTTCATTTTAATCAACAAATTTTTAAGCTTAAAAATATAAATGAATAAAATGGCCGACTAGTCGGTTACTACAAAATCAGCCGATTAGTTGGCTTGACCAACTAGTCGGCGCAGCTTTAATTTTTATGATTATATATTCTTATGATAAAATCCACAATTATTAATAAAAACTAGTCATATAAATATGAAACTTGTCTGTTTAAACATTATGTCAGAAAGAAGATACTTTTTTCGAAAGGGGTACGTACTGGCACTGAGGAAATAATATGTCGGTTTAACTGTCGCAAATATAGAGAGAGAGCGAAACAGAAAATATACCTACTGGAGCATATTTCTGATAGACATTATGTAAAAAAAATGTTTATTTACATATGAAAGGCTTAGAAAGCAGCAGGAATTATTACAGATGCCTTAATCTCGATCTTATAGTATTTTAGAATTGAGTGCAGTGTACATGTTTAAACGATATGATTTATTCACTTTTAACGAGTTAAGAAGATTCAGAAAGCTCTTTCAAACCATGGCTTCCATCATGATAAAGTCCATATCAAGATGGAGCAGTAAAAAAGGATTTGAACCGGAATAATTCAGGACGGAAGCTAGAGGTTTATACAGCACAATGTATATATTTAAATATACGAAAGTAAGATATATTTAAATATATAATTTTAAGATATATATTTGATACTTAAGCCAAAACTGTTGGTTAAAAACCTTTCATTCATAACTTAAGAAACCTAATAATAACAAAAATGTGCAGTGAGATGGTACAATAGTCCGGTTAACATACTTTCAGACAAATATAATATATATATATATATATATAGACATCAGAAATTAAGTTCATATATATATATATATATATAAATATATATAACATATAATACAAGACATCAGAAATTAAGTTCAGAAAACAGTAAATACAATTGAAAATAGAACTTATGAGTATATATACAAACATAAGGGAACAAAATAATTATTTTGCAAAGAATATAATTACAATATGCTAAGGAAAGAGATAGAAAAATTGGAAAATAAAATAATAATAGACAGTAAGAAAAGATATATACAGAAATGAAACCTATTTATATATACACACCAAATAAATGTTTAGTATCAACTTCTACTCACCAAAATAACGAAATTATGGAACCTAAGCTGCTATCTATCGTTACTGCAATGAAGCGAGAATATCTAAAAAAAATAAAAATAATGATAATAATAATAAATAAATGAAACTGAATGAACTGGATAAAATAAAATAATGACAAAAATAAGTGTATAAAGAAAATAAATAAGGTTAAAGTTGAGCTAATAAATGAACATTAACAAACTTAAGAATAATTCTTAACTGTATCCAAAAAAGAGCAAATAGAATGAGATTCAGTGATATACGCCTTCAAAATAGAGATAAAAAATAGTGAGTCAACAACCTATAACCTTGATAATGAAAAAAAAAAAAAAAAAAGGGAAATATATCGGCCAATTCTTTTATAATTAAATAATAAAATACTATCACAATTTAACAAATACTATAGCATAGAAGTTCATATAAGTACAAGAGCAATGAGTCAAATTTATTGAAATAGTTACTCAATAAACAGAATAGAAAGGAAATTTTATAAAATATATTTCATTGATTTGTATAAATAAAATATTTGGTACATAGATCTAGAGTAATTGTGTTTGTTTTTTTGGTAAAGATTCGGATGGCTGACACCACCAAACTGGCTTGACCCGCGCATCACCGACCAGTTCGATCCTTACGCACTTCAAGTTTACATTTTCGATAGTTCATTCCTATAACCTCATAAACAATAACTTCTACAGTTTCAACTTGGATTGTGTCGCTCAGTGTGTTATATTGATATTTAGTCTTCTTAAATGTAAATAAGTGAAACAGAAGTTAACAACACGAGGATTAAGTGTTTTATCAATTCATGTTTTCTTATTTCATTTTATCTAATGTGTAAAAGTGTTACAAAACTTAAGGAGATTAATTGTACATGGATTTGGTGTTTTATATATTTATATTTGTTCTATCAATTTAAGTGATAACATTTAAAACTTGTAAAAGTGTTACAAAACTTAACAAGATTAATTTGTACATGGATTTGGTGTTTTATATATTTTTATTTGTTGTTTCAATTTAAGTGATAATATTTCAGTATACATATTTTGTGAATGGATTCTTTGTCATTAATATTACTTATTGCCCTAAAGTGAGACAGATTGGATAATTAATTCAATAAAACATATCCATCTATAAATAAATGTGAGAATGTATATCACAGGTTTCATGTTTTCTTATTTCCACTTCCCTTGAGAAAATATAGCAGAAATTAACATCATCACTTTCAACTAGGATTCCGTCTTATATTATATAATGGCTTATAACATGGAGAATAAACAATGTGAAAATAATCACAGATTAAGAGTTAAATGAATGACACATTACTATATAATTGTAAAACTATTGGTATAATGTTATAGATTGGTGTGTTTTAAACATTTTTTAGAAGCCTGATGATGGAGCATTGTCTCCGAAACATGTAGCTACAAATGTTAAATAAATAGGAGTTATGCCAAATAAATACTTGAGGATTCTGTCTTTAATATATTTATAATATGTTATTTTCACTTCTCTGACAGATAGTTTATCAGGAATTAACTTTACTGGTGGTTTAGCATTATATTAATTCTTGATTTAATAAATAGTAATTCAAAATTAATTTGTGTCTTATATTTTGATATTGTCTTATTTCCACTTCATTATTTCCTTATTTCTCATTTTAATATTAGAAGGTAGACAAAAGTTAATATTACTTTGAACAGGGATTTAGAGTTTCTCCGTAAATGGAGAATAACTTTTCCCCTCTAAAAGTAGCGACTAGAACATCGAAATAAATCGGAAGAAGGTTGGAATCGATAAAAGGTATCCTGGGCGCGCATAGGGGTTGGTGTCAGCTATCCGAACCTTTACCCAGAATATAAGAGATAAATCCATTTATCAGCCAATTCCGCAGTTTACAGTTGAGTTGAGTGTATTACATTAATTAATTATATATATAAATGAGTAAATAAAGTAAAAATATTCTTATTGATTTACAATATATGTATATACAGGTGTTGAAGTAGGGCATCAGGAAAACCCATAGTTCATCTATCGCGGCGTCACTGGTGTAAAACCCACTAGAGGCTGAGTGTGAGCGATAAACTAACTATGCGATAATTCAACAAATCAAAACACAAAAAACTATAATGGAAAATCATATATTTTTTCTAAAATACATAACCATTTTTAAAAAGAAATTAATGAAGTTTCAAACATAAATGCAACAAATAAACCCATTAAACAAATCAGGAAAGGGAAAGGGATTGGTTAGATTTGTCGGCAACGGAATATTTTAGAACTCGTAAAATACTCACATAGTTCATACACTCGGCACTCGATTAACCGAGTCTCGATCAACCAAGCCTTACATTTTTTATTTCACTTCATTATATATCATTATTTTCCACTAAAACATACTATTTCCAAACAAGACATTGAGTAATCTCTGTACGAGCTTGGGAAGGCTAGAAGGGGATGATTACGGTTTGCAAGGAAACGAATTGTCATTAACTATTTCTCATGAAGAAGTGTTTGCTGGGTTGGAGAAGGCACTTTAATATCTGGAAGGCAGAACTGACGCAGCAAAGCTTAAGGTACGTACAATGGTATAGAACGATCAATAGAATTAGGATGGATAAATTATTTGTCGTATAACATATTACCAACCCTAATTTATAAATCGTTCAATTTGATAGTTTTTGGACAATAGAGAGAGCGTGCGGCGTCAGATAAAAGTCGCTACTTAACTCTACAAGGCTTACAGTACCATATGCGGGACAACCACTTTTATCGTTCCTACAGTGTGAAATTTGAATGAAAATGTTATGTTTGTCATACGTGCGAATTCAGAAATCTAAAAAAAGTAACTGAATAGTTCTGAGTCGGTAAATTATCGATCTCTACAACAATTAATGGTTGTAACGGAGTGTATATTTTGCAGAGGTAAGTTATTTTTTTGATTTATAGTGATAAAATGTATTTGATGGGTATTGCATGGATTTATTTTAATTCTCCAATTTTGACACCATTCTTGAATGTTAGTAATATGAGATTGTAGTGACTGGTATCAAATTTAAGGATCATTATTTACTGATAACACACACGTGCCATCAGCGTAAGTGGTGAGGACAGTCTAATGAGTCGGAATGTCAGCTCTACATCGTGCAGAGGATGGGATCTAGAAACACCGGAACGTGTACCTTGAGGAACTCCAGCAAAATGGGTAAAAAGGGAAGAACAGAAAAATTTATAGTTTACTTTGAAGGTTATATTATATCATTGAGATAGGATAAATATTGAATTATATTTTTTAAATTATTTTTCCCTAACTACTAATCACTGACTACATTATTTACCTATATATATTCTTTTTACACCATCAAAAAAAATCGAGCCTTCTTATGAATTATGAGGTAAGGATAAAAGCTAAATAAGTAATTTAACAAACAATCTTTAAATAAATAACAAATTATTTAAACTCATGCAAGATTCAAGCACGACCTTTCACTACCAAAAGCTCAGTTTCAGTTTTGCAACGGAGGTTCTTATCGATCCTATCGGACGTGCTAGAAAGGCGACCCGAGAGAAAAGAGAAACCGTTTGCTCTTAGTTGAAGGCTGGGCTGGATGGATGTGAGGGCAGAGGATGGCGGAGGTGTTGGAGATAAGGCGAGGCTGTTGGCTGCCGCAGATAGGGCACGGGCTAAAGGCTATCTCCTCTGGTCCTTCCTAACTGTCGTCTCTTTATCTCTCTCCTGCTCATCTCTAATCTCCTTTACTGGGCTTGTAGGCAAAATGTTTTATGTCGTATATATTCTGATGCTTGAATAAATGAATATTCTCAATTCTAATGAACGCAAAAACCTATTGAAAAAGTACACCATAAATAGATTTATAAGTCGACGCCAGGTCAGAAGGATAGATATAATCGCGGACTCAAATAACCAACCCTTCTGTAAACTGATAGAAATCTCAAAAATAACAAGCTCTTTATGTCCTAGATGACGCACTTAACGTCTTTAGCACTTTTCCTGGGAAAAAAACGAAAAAAAAAAATTGACATTTTATTTTACTGGTAGAGAATCTTGAGAAAGTGAGGCAGTGAGCAGGTAGGCTCCTACCATTTTACGAAAGTTGAACTGAAACGTCGTTCAAGAAACATTTATGAAAAGGCTTTTTAAATTTTGATGAATTTTATCTCTCTGAATAAAGATTCAGTACGAAATGAGTAGTACACCCTCTAGCCTTCTGAACATCCTTAACTGGCAAGGGAAACTGAGGTTCCTTTTTCAATTTTTTAAATTAACTGTTGAATGGAAGTCTCGATTATATTTTAGTTGTTTCCTATAGAGAACAACTCAATTTAAAGGAATCAATAGATTACAGTACTGAAAAAGATCAAATAATTAACAAAAAATTATAGTAAACATATCTGACTCGCCAAGTCAACCATGTTCAACTGTCTAAAAAAAAACCCTGTAACCTTTAACAACCAATGAAGGGTCTTGGGTTCAGTACTTTGGAACGGATGTACTGTTACTGGGCCAACGGTTGTGGAAGGAGATTTGGCCAGAATTCACGATAAACCGCCAGTTTTTTTTTTTCTCCAAAAAGAGTACTTGCTCTTTTTGAGGTTGAGTGTGCACCAGGAGGGTTTCCCGACCGCGAATTCGATCCACGACTGAAATGACAGAATATTAATTTTCTACCTTCAGTTGGACTCTTCAACTGCCAAACACGACTTAAATATGAATATCCACTTGACATTCATGCATTTCAAATTTTCTCGATTAATACATTACGCTATTGCTTCAGTATATTTTATAATATATGTTCAAACCACTAAATTATCACTTTTTTGGTTTCCTCGTGCTAATACAACTAGAATGTTCTTATAGTGTATTTAAGTTTTTATTGGTATACTAATTATCTTCTGTTTATTTACAGTCGGCTGTATTCATTAGATTTTACTACGTTTTGTTTCTATATACTTTAACCGCCTATTATATTGTATTTGATGCTAGTATTTAAATACTTGGGTAGCATGAACCACTTCACATTATCTGTTTTTTGCCGGCTAATCACAACTAATGTGTTTTTTTCCTATTATCTGGTGACACTGCATCTTTGTTCATCTTCGGGTATTTTTCCCCCCCCCACCCTGGATCGTTCTTCCTCTTCACTCTTTCTTTGATTTTTTGTTTATGCTTCTTATCTATTTTTCACCACGCTTTTTCCAGTTATTTACTCACTATATATGTTAAACCCCCCAACCACCTGACTAGCGTTTTTTTCGTTTTATTTATATATACACACGCACCGTTCTTTCTATGTTTTCTCGTGACTTAGACATACCACACACATATTTTCATCTCAGACATAGCCAACCTTTCATATAAAGACAAAAGAAACATATTTATCTATTCATTTAGCAAACTTTCTTAAGTTGTTACTAAATATATAATTTATTTATTTACTCTAATTACAACGTCTTTTTCATAAATCCTATAGCATCATCCTTTACTTCTCTTCAGGTATGTCCTAGTATCCTAACAAGCCTGTCCACACGTTTAACTCCCAATCCTTACCATCTCACTTTTGACGATTCCAACAATACTTCAGGCTCAAAATTTTTTTCCACATCATATCCATTTTCCGAACCTGGCTTAAACCATACATTCCGTCCTCTTCCGTATTCCTTCAAAACTATTCCCTTACCCGCCATGACCGGGCCGACCGGACTTGGCGGTGGAGTAGGAATCTATTGTTCATGACAGCCTAAAGACCAGAAATCCTTGATTTCTCTCCCTCATCCGTACAACCTCACATTGATACCTATTCTTGAAATTTCGGCTGGTACCGTCAGCATCTACTTTATGGAGTTATTACCGTCCTCCTCTTGTACCTTTCGATTATGTCCTTTGAATCCTCCTTATTAACCTGGTCCTCTCTATCCCAAATCATTATTACGGGTGATTTCACACAAATCTTCTTTCCGACTTCTAATAACAAACGTTACCTGATAACTTGATTTATTTCCCTTCACCTTTTTATCGTTCCTTTTTCTCCTACTCATCATTCCCTGCTGGTCCTGACTCATGGTTAGACCTTTATATTATCGATTCACAACAAAACCACCTCCTGTCCTCCTCCCATGCCCCTGTCCTTTTCTATCCTGCCATGACCTAATCCAATATCCTATGACTTCGACCGAACCCCTCCGGTCCTTTCTAGAATCCCACCAGTTACCTTCCACAATCTTGATGCCCTTCAAACCGTATAATATCATACCATTCCTTGAAGCCTTAGACTGGAGTGAGATCTACACCACCTCTTCCATATACTCCATGGTTTGGACAGCCTCACCACTAATCTCCTCAAAAATCCTCGATACATTTGTTCCACTTAAACCTCCACCTTTCGTCGCCGGCCTGCACCTGTGTTTGTCTCGAGAAATCAAAGATCTCCAGCGCAGCGTAAGGCTGCAAGACGAAGATTCAGAAGGTACGAGACCTTGCGTACGATATCTACCGTTCAAAAGCTCCGCAACTTGGTACCAACCAAAAATCCGAGCGTGCAAAATCCTCCCTACTCTTCCATGAAGCCTTTCGGTCCGCTCCTTATTCCTAAAACAAAATGGGCAGCTGCTCCCTTCGCAAACGTTCCCCTCCATAATCCCTTCCGGATCTTCAACCCTCGACCAACTTTCCCATTTTCACCGAAATACCTAAACACCGATTTTGTATCGCCATCTCTAAACCACTCCCCCTTCCCCCTCAGCCAGTATCTTACCCGAAACACCATTCAATGCAAATAAATTTTATTTTGCCTAACATTACCCCCGCCTCTGATATCATTTCCTCTGTCATGAAATGCCACATGCCCACTTGCCCTTGGTCTCAGATGGTATCCCCAAATAAACTTATAAAATTATGACGCGCCAGAACGTACGGCCGATACTTCTATTCATTGTATTAATCTCTCCCTTCACAAAACTCCGTATTTCCTACCACCTGGAAAAAAAGCCATTGTTTCATCCGATCAATAAAAATTCGATACCCGACCTGTCCTGCAGCCGTTCGCCTCTCTCTATTCCTGTCCAAACCTCTCAAACCCCATAGACCGTTGGGTGCACGCCCAATTATCCAGCTTCTTGGAAGAGTGTCCTTCTCAACTCGATACCCCATTCACTCTGGTTTTCGTCCTGGTTCTTCTACCCAAATCCGCACTACAATCAAAATCACCAGTGATATCCCATTGCCGCAATAGACCGAAAAAACACCTACCGTCCTTATACTCCTTGGCACTTTTTTCCAAGGCCTTTTTGTTTCCATTGCCCAGTCTATCTCTATTTTCTCCACTAAAAGATCATAGTGTTTCTCCCAACCTGTATGGCTGCCAACTTAAGAAGTTCTAAAAAGAACAGCACTGTTTGCGACGTTCCCAACCAACTAGAGAATTCATATATTTTGTTCAAAGTTAAGGGAAACTTTACCCTT
The DNA here is from genome assembly GCA_003667255.2 of Euschistus heros. Taxonomy (NCBI): domain Eukaryota; kingdom Metazoa; phylum Arthropoda; class Insecta; order Hemiptera; family Pentatomidae; genus Euschistus; species Euschistus heros. The sequence continues at coordinate 6,985,359 of RCWM02000004.1, forward strand.
GTACTGTACCCCTGGCCAGGATGTGGGACAAAAAAACTTATTTGTTGTTGCTAATTGTAGTACCTTTATATTCCAACTAGGTCAGGAATAACGAGTAATCAGAGGTTACCAACCTATTCTAGTAGAGTAGGAAGACCGAGAATCATTTCGTGGTACTACCACGAAATGAAATTAACCGAGCCCAAACGAGCTCGGTCATCGTGGTCCCCAAACTCATTTGTAAAAAGTAACTATGTTAGGTCGTATCAATATAATATCTAACTTTAAATCATAAATTCATTAAATCAATACTAATACTACTTCCACTGCTAATAATAATAACAGATCTGGCGAATCCCATGATGAAATGACGTAATCAACGACAGTTGTAAACTCCCATGTTCCCTCCAAACATAAATTATAATATCGCAGTTAGTACAATCCTTCCGCCTTCGTCTCAGCTACCCTTCAACTAGTTCTCAGAGGCGATTTCCATCTTACCGATTCGTTATACCACAACTTGGGACTCCAATATAAATAGTCTCGTGTTTTGTTTAAATTCATACCTTATTTTAAAAATCCTTTGAAGTTTTTGCTATAAGAGATAAGATTAATAAGAGTAAAAATGTAAGTATTAATCTTTATAAATAAAATAAAATTTGAATGTATGTTTTATACTAAGAAAGCAGTGGGCCCTAAGGAATACAAAAGTAATCAGATTACATGAAGAAACGTAATTACCAACGGCCGTGGCAGTCGAGAAGTTTAATAATTACACACAAAATAGAACACCTTTCGTCACAATAGTCATTAAACCAAATTTATTAGAGATTGTGAATCGATGAAATCCATCCTAGTGTTAACTAAATCAGACTTCTATTTTAAATAACTTGAATCATCAATTTAGGACCTAATCTTATATTTGGGGAGAAACTTGGACTTTAAACGCAACATCAAATCCTTAGTTTCGAGTCAGAAAAATGCTGGCTATGTTTCATACCCATAAATCCCTTAACAGTATTTAAAAATATTTCATTTATGGTCGATTTAAGTTGTTGCTTCCTCGGTTGAGGTTCTATTGTACCAGTTACTATTTCCAGCCTCCACCTGCGACGGTTCGTCACAAGACTTCCCTTGCCCTAGCTGTTGGTGCAATGGCAGCTATTTCCGAGGAACTGTAGTTAATACAATCCGATCGGTTACGGTCTTTAAATTCACAGTTGGCTGATTTCTGCACCGTATCTAACTTCGGAGTAGCCATCTTTAAGCCGTTCCATCATCTCCTGTTGCCGGGGGAGAATTTCATAAACTACGACATACTTATTAGAACATGGATCCTACTTGATATTAAAAGAGTTAAATATTGTTGTGTGCTAAAACAAAAATAAATTCATTCATTGTTTTATATCAATGTTTAAATAGGACATTTTAAGAGGTGTAACAGCCTTCCAGATAATCACATTAAAATTAACATTTACCAAGTTCTATTTATTTTTTTTCTCAAATCAATTTTGTATTATAATGAGGGAACACTTAGCAGTGTTATTAAAATCAGAGATCGAAAAACGACTCGTTTCAAGTAAAGGGGAAAAAAATAATGGGAAGCTTTTGTTTAACTACACAAATAATATTGTGAATATTAATCCTGTATGCACAAGGATTTTTTTTTTCAAAATTAAAGGCACGTGTACACAATGCTATTTATATTATTTAAAATTACTAACTTGAAGTATCATTTTTATTTTTTATTTTTAGATTGTCTAAAAGATGATGTATGTTTTTAGAATACCTAATTAACAACAAGACAGTCTCTATTACAAAGACAGATATTTAACCAGTCTAGTCTACAGGATATCTATAAATAACGATCCATTTTAAAAGTCTGACTTAACAAAGAAGGCTTCTTGGATGGTCATCACTGACGAAAAAAACAAACAAACATTTAACTCTCCGACTGAGGAAATGTGAAATTTTGACAAAGATTTCTATCTCGTACATCATTCTCGTTAAAATTAATAAGAATTATGAGAAACATTTTCTAAATTTTATTAGAGTCCAGCTGAATATTAAAATATTGATTAAAAAGGTGACAAACATTTAGAAGTTTTTGAACATAAATATGATGAACCAAAACCTTATGATGTTAAAATATAAAAAAATAAGTATATTAGGATCAAAGGGTTTTCTTCAAAAGGGAGTAGCTCCAGTCGGAGATTGGAGCTTATGTAAAATCTTGTGCTGGGAAGCAAAATAAAATAGTATAAATAAATATTTAGGTGTCTTAGCTCTAATTGTTAGTTATCATGTGAACCATAAGATGGGACTGCCTCTCGTGTTTGTTTATAGCAAGTTTGTTCAATTTTGAAACTAGTTTAAATTTTTTCAAGAAAAATTGACAAGTGGAGCTACCACCTTTTAGTAGCGAACTCTTCAATTGCTATTACATTATCAACAGCTCAACTTTCAAGATACGTTTATTTTACAGTTTAAGTATTTTAAAAGAAAGGTATGACCTTACAAAGAGTAAGAGAGAAACGCTATGATCTCCTGAAACCTCATACTGAGAGTGAAGTTTTTAAGTATTCATTATTTTTTGTTTTTAAGGTACATTATTTCTATGAATTTTATTTCAATTCATCTTTTAATTCTTCTCGTATCCAATTTTTACCATCCAAAATCCTGGGTAAAATCTTTAATGCTCCTTATTATGTCACAAATAACCTTATCTATTTGATCGTTATGGGTCGATGTCCCTCCCATACATTTGTGCCAGATCTGGCCCAAACAGGATACTTATCCTTCCATGACAACCTACATACCCACTCTAATCCACTGTTTTCCCAACTTACTTCTCACTCGTTTCCCGATAAACCTTCGAGGCGACTGAAAAGAAGATGGCCTAGGGTCTTTCTAATGTACTAATCCCTTATAACACTAGAAAACTATTACCTATTGCCCTTTAGACTGTCAGATTATATTTAATATCAATAAAACAAATAGCAATACCATTAGCGACAATCAAAGATCCTTTTTTCTAATACTAAAGAAAGAAGATGAAAAAGGTGTACGACAACAGCTTTTCATTCTACATCAACAATTTCCAGTATCTAATGGTGCAAAAACATGCGCTGCGAGGTGCAATGCAGTTTCCATTAATAAGTCCTTGTTAGGAAGTTCGACTTTCTATAGAACCTCTCCCATGTTTAGGTTACAACCTCTCATAGAAACTTTACTAGTCAACTCGCCTAGCTACAGGCCAGGCTTCAAACTTTCTTATACCGATGTCATTAGTTTGTTTGTTTGTTTTGTTTTTTTCCTTAAAACCCTAAAGGTCATCAACGCCTGCGGTAAAGGGTTAAATTTTGAAATATTTAAATTAATATTTCTGAAGTAAATTTATATTTTATTTAATATATTGTTCTTTTAAAGAAAAATAAAATCAAGTATTTAAAATATTTTCATAATCGGAAAAACATTTCTTGATATCGAGTCCTGAATTCATTAAGGATGGTAAATAATAAGGGCATTCTTGTAAGATATGTTTCGTTCTCACCATCTCATCGATGTTATTAACGAATTTATTTATTAGTAAAAAAAAAAAAAAAAAAAAAAAAAACTGTGTGACGAGAAATAAAAAAAAAAAGATAAAATATAGAAATTATTCATTCTAAAATTCGCACAATAGAGTTCTTAAAAATAAAAGAAACATTCAAATAATTTTGGGAAATATACTATATTTCAAAAATGCATTATATTCTCTCTCTCTCACTCTCTCTGTAAATATAGACACTATCTTTTCTCGACCACTTTCTATAGTCTATATAACTCAAGCCAGGAAAGTAAGAATGATCACCGACATATTCATAGCATTTTTCCAGTTGATCACCATACAATAGCTAAAAAAAAAAAGGACTTCGTAAGTATATATTTAGTTTTTCTGACCGTTATCACAATAATTATAGTCAGAAGCCTTAATAAATAAAATATTTGGCACCGAATTGCTTTCGGAATGGTGTAATGATCTTGTAATAAGATGAAGTTGTTTCTAAGAATCGCATATCTGTTGTTTGAAACTTTGGAGGGTTAAGCGCTAGAGCGTGTCAAAAAAGCCCAAAACTTAAAATTTTTTAGGCGAAACGCGACATTTTGTCACCAGTAGCTCTCCTTAACAGTAGGTCTCAGCGACAAATTTTATAAGACAAAAAATATTCTTCATTAAATTTCTGATCCCCGAATTTTCGATCCGAGCAACACCAACAGAAGAGCTTGTCAATATGTTACATTTTTGAATGTGAAAAAACCGTTACCCGATTGAGGGTGAAAATAACGTTACTTTTTTCTTTTAAACCAATATAACTCCTAAACGGTAGGTATTACCGACAAATGTCTGTAAGAACATAGAATCTGTCATTCTAATAAATAAGTAGTTAAGTCAAATTTTTAGCAAAATGAGTTGAGTATAAATGAATAAATGCAAATGAACGTGAAAAAAAACGTAACACCGAAAAATTATAGACACCACATAAAATGCATTTCTTTCATATTAAAATGGTTATTATAAAAAATATGAACTAAGTTTTAAGAAAATGTAATCTCGAAGGAGCTATTGTTGAAAACGAATTAATGCTTTTAGGACAAGTAATGACGAAGAAATTACAACAAAAGCACAACACTCAAAATGGATGTAAATATGCGCATTAAAAACACGTGTATGAGGTTTTATCGTTTAAATTCATAAGAGTTTTTAAAACCTGATAAGTAGTTTCTTGTTTAAAATGAATAATTTCCGCATTCTTTCAACTTAAAAAAAATCAAAACAAAATTAATACTATGCATGAATGCAGTAACTTTTATAATATGAAAAGCAACATGTTCTTCGTGTTAAAACGGGCTAGAAATTAGAATAAAATAAAAAATTCAATTTAAAGTTTTAAAAACTATTAGATTATTTAATAGAAGTGTGAATTAAATTTTTTGGACAGGCGATATCCAATGAAAACATTCGCATAACTTAAATATAGACACTTCAAACAATTAAAGGAGTTTTGAGTAATATGACTGGTTATGAAGTCAGGGAACACTGACACTGCTATATGTCTCTGTTATATGCAAAACAACTGCGTAGCCGAATTACACGTACCTTACTTTCTCTCGGAATAGGAAGTTTAAGGAGAACCCTCACGAGCGAAGCGAGCCTAGTATTCCGCTAACTTTGTGTTATTAACTTTTTATTATAACTTGTTATATCAAAGACCAAATCATAACACGTATATATAATTAACTGCTAATTAAACAACTGCTCTGCGCGTAATAATTAGGAAATTATACCTAAGGCACAACAACATTTTTTTCTTATAAAATTAAATCAACTAAACGAATCGAACGAATATAAATGTATATAACTTACTTGATTTAAATGTTTTATGTCTCTGAGTCTAAAATATTATAGTTTTAAACAAATTGTCATCCTCTCATACTAAGGGCCACTCGTTTTCTTAAACTTCACAATTGAGAGTGACAAAACTTGGGTTTGTAAAGTTTTGGAGAAAAAAAGCTAATTTTATAATATAGAAATATTTATACATTAGATAAGCGATACAGTGGGTTCTTATTAAGATGCAACGATTCTTCTAGATGGACGAGGGGGATGAACAGAAGAGAGAAGACTGCAACAGTCAGAGAGAATGAGGAGATGAATAATGATACATTGATAAGTAGAACATGATATCTGCCAGGTCCTTTCTTGGCCGGTTCGCAAAAAGAAAAAAAAATCTTACAAGTTTCAGGACGGAACTTAATTACTTTAAAACTCTTCCAAACATGTAATAAATAAATAATATAAGCTAAATAAATAACAAAAATATTCATGAAGAATAAAAGTATTGCATGACATTTTGTGGCCTTGCAAGAAGATCCAAGAAACACTGTAAGCAGTAAGAAGAAGCTGTCCCCCAAGGGGCCAAACTTTCACCCTCAGTATGGTTATCAAAGCAATAAAAGCGACTGGTAGTCTCTTGTTGGCTCTCTTCAGTCACAAATTATGTCTAAGACATGGCAGTTTAATCAGGCTCTCGATTGTTGCTATAGTTCGAGTAAATTATTCATCCTGTCTATTATACTGCTAGATCATTCTCTCATTAATGAACTAAACAAAACTCCACTCCAAAAGTAATTAATAATAAACTAGATAACAAATTAGCTATGTCAAGTCTCTTTCGGAGTAACTGTTATTCATGTAATTCAAATAACACGTTACATGATAGAGGAGTAAGAAAATTATTTTATACCAACTTAGAACCAAATAATGAATTAAACTGAAAGACTAAAATAAACAAGGTAAAATTCCTGTGATCTCCTAAATACGATTATCAACATGCAAGTTGATTTCAAAGCATATAAAATTGTGGTCATCAACCTCTTATAGTAATTTTTATCTAATTGCGGAAACAATGTAAACTATTTTGAATGTATTTGATGCAGTCGTATCTCGAATGTTTAATTGTATTGCTATTTCATGGCGTCATTTTAATTGACACAGATCTATTCCGACAACTGATAGTTCAATTGAATATGTAAGTTTATTTCAAATGCATAGTTTACTATTGGCATAGTGCTGTGTTTAGGGCACTTGGGAGGCGGTTTCCTTTTCTTTTTTTTTAATCTGCTGGTATTTAAATATTTCACTTATCTTCAATACTAGGACACCTTCCAAAATACAAATATCAATGCTCTATCAAATGTGTTAGATATTCAATACGCCATTTGGTTACCTACCATTAAGAGAAAGTAATATGTCCATAACATTCGAATTTTTAAGAAAATAAGTTAAATAAGGCTGGAAACGTAATTAGTAACTTTTCTTCAGTAATAAATAAAAACCTTACGGCATTCGGTTACGAAATTTCCGACTACTTACGGTAGTTGGAGAACTCTGAGATTAAGTACAGGTTCCCAAAGGGGAGAGGGGGGAGGTATATAGCTCACTGCTGAACACTTAATTTAATTGGATCATAAAAATCTAAAATAATACTAAAAAATAAACATACTTTTATAGTTAAATTCTAGTAATTATTTCGTTTTTAAATTTTATTTGAATATTAAAAATTATAGATTGCTGAGTTTGAAGAATCTTATAACTTTGAAGAATCTTATACAGATTATGATCTCTCTGTTACACAAAATGGATAATATTATACAAGATGACACACAAAGGGTTGGTGAGATGGTATAAAATACATTTTTTTTTCTCAGAACTCACTAAGTATGGCTGACTATTCATCAAATTCTCGAATTTAATTGACAACTAAATATATAGCAATACAGAATCTAAAAAGTGAAACATAACATAATTATCACCATGATATCAGTAATCTAAACAATGTATTTAAATATGGAATGATATTGATTTCATTTAATTGACCATGACTTCAAGGTTATGAAAATTTAAGTAAGAAAAAACTACAGTAAACACTTTCCAACATTTTTTAGATTTAAATAATAATAATAATCATCAAAGTTTAAATTTATGAATTATTGAGGTATATTCAGATCACCAGTAAATTATTGATATTTTCTGTACAATCAAGCTGAGCTCTGATTTAATTCATAACCTCAAAAATAAGGATTATTATGGAACAATAGTGGATTTGGTCTGAATCCTAACAAAGAAGAATGCCAGGACACTTAATACAAATGAAGTGATATTGCCAAATACTACAGTAACAATAAAACAACTTTAAAGTACTTTCACTCAACTCTTGCACCGATACTACAACTGATACTCCTGTGTGAGCAACAGACACAACTATATTTCATTGAAAACTCTGTATATAAAGGGATAGAAAAATTCACAACAAACTCATTAAAAAAAAAAAAAAAAAAAAAAAGCCTGTGTAAAATGTAAATACTTATTTTAATATAAATTTGGAATGAAATATAAGGAATTTAAGAGTGGTCAGAACTATCTATACTATGAAATTCATAAATATTATTTTAACTGATTTTTAACATTTAAACTAAAAAATGCTTTTTTCAATAGTGCTTGATGCATTTTAGTACAAGGTATGCATAATTATTACATATTAAAGTACTTTTTCTTTTCTTTTTATGACAAACCTTGTAGCTTCAATTAAAACGTAATAATTTTTGGAGATTAGATTGTTGGGGTGTGCAGTCATAAATACACAGCAATTAAAAATAACATTTTAATTTATAATGCCGACGTTTCGACTTGTATTGCAAGCCTTCATCAGGGTTTCAGAGAGAATAGTAATCAGAAACTAAAAATTGAGTTTCTGATTATCACTCTCTCTGAAACCCTAATGAAAGCTTGCAATGCAAGTTGAAATGTTGGCATTATAAATTAAAATAGTATTTTTAATTGCTGGGTATCTATGACTGCATACCCTAACAATCTACATCTCTAAATACTTCTCAGTCAACTAATACCATATTAGTAATAATTTTTGGTTAGGGTTTAACATTTTAAGTTTAAGTTTTATTTTATTTTATTTTTTTTTATTTTCATTGTAAATTTAAGAACAGATGAAAATTTTGATTAGTAATTTTTATTAAAAATATACCTTACCGTAAGTTAATACAAGGTATAATATTGCTTTATTTCTTAATAACTGCATATTTAATATAAAATAATTTCATGTATGAAATGAATTAATACACAATAAACACACACGCGCGTGCACGCACACACATATGCATTTATGTCTATTTTAATATATAATTTAATTATGAAAATAATAAACACAAGATTTTATAACACTTAATGCTTTATGACTAACAATATATAGATAAATAATTAATTCAACAAAAATTTAACAACCTTCAACATTATTAAGAGCAAGTTCGATAGTGATGAAGGTATGTTATTAATGACATATTGAACTTAATAACTGTATAATTTGTAAATCATACAACAAAATATATTTTTTACTAAGTTATAATATGATCAAGTATAGGTAAATGAAAGGTATAATACATTTCAGTATGTTGGCAAGCAGGTTCTGTGTTGCCAATCTCAAAACTAAAAATAAAATCAATGAATCACTAGAGCATTCAAGAAACTGGCAAAATGAAATAATCCTAATTTTGTGATCAAATGTTAAGAACTAATAAAAAATAAAGTAAAATCCAACAACAGTTTAAATAAGTCATAAAAAGCCTTACACGATAAATCAGCATGAATATAAACAGCAAACAAAATAGGTAACATATGAACCCTAAATTAATCCATTAAGTATCTTAATAAACTACTAAAAACACAAAAATAAATAATATCAGGCTAACTTAACTAGATAACTTAACAACTAACCATTTTTATCATTGAAGAAAATAAAACACAAAGATTTGCAATAATAACAATAAACAGAGAAACAAGTGTTACTAATATCAAATGCCGAATAAAAAATTGAAAAGGTATTCCTTAAAATCTAGAAAACTAAAGGAAAAATCTTTAGAAAGAGGAGGGAAACTGATTTTAAGAATGAGAAATGGAGAAACACTTTTTATTGATCTGTGCCCTTGAGGTTGAAGTAATAACATATGAGGCTTCAATGGATATATAATCCTGATTCTCAAATCAGAAAATATTATTGTATAATTGTGATATTTCATAAGGAAACTTCAAGATTGCAATTGGAATTTTTAAAAATGATTGATTAATTAATAAATAAACTTTAACTAAAAAACAATAGATACCCACGAAAACATAATAAAATTGTTTGAAATCTCACTGAATGCTCTAATCCAAATGGAAAACAGTAATATTAAAATTAAGTAATTATGATTATAATCACAATTTTTGAAGCATAAATGCAAAATAAAAATAAAATATCTAATATATACATTTTTTATATAATCAAGAGCTAATAAAAAAATTCTATGCAACAACATAAAGAAATGATCCTGGGACAATAATGGTGTAACAATAACAGATTCAACTACAGAAGAATCATAATATTGTTGGAACTGTCACTGAAAAAATAATCCAAACCATGTCTAACACCTCACATAAATTAAAAGTAATATGTTAAGAAAATGTGTAAAATTGTGTAGAACAAGCCTTGAATATGCAATGGGGTAAAAATATTGAAACCAGAACTAAAAAACTAGCAGACAATACCAATAATCAATATTGCATTAAGGTATACATAAACAGCATTACAACATTAAAATGAGACCATAAATCTGCAATGCAAGGTGCTGTCAAATAAAATCACTGTTTAATGATTGGAAAATGGCCAAAACCAGTAATAATGGGTAACAGATAAAGAGAGGTTAAAACAAGGGGATAACAACAGCTGACATAAAACCTAATTCCTCACCCTATGAGTGATAACAAAAATAATATTATCACATAAACAACAAATTACAAACCAGCTAATTTCAAACAAACGGGAAGTTTGTAAATTATAACATCTACAAGCTTGTTAATTCTTAGGCTGTAAGGAATCCATGTTTTAACGTCACATGACAAATAATATGATCTAATTTTACAAATTAGGGCTACAATAGCTCAAAACTTACCAAAACTGCTGAAAAGGAGATAACAATACGCGATCAGTATTGGAGACACACACTACAAGAACTACTGCCACACAACACTAGAGCCACGGGCAAAATCGTTACTTCAACTGAAGTCTCGCAAGAAACGAGATTTCGGCCATGAAAACGAGACTTCTGACAGCTGGTTCAGACATCACTGCCTTCCTAATATCAGAACATAATAAAATTTGAAAAATATATGTTCTCTTTTACGTTTACTGAAATATACTTTTAAATATATAAATTATGTTGATCTTTTTTTTTTTAACAATGGTAAATGTTAATTTCAATGATGATCATTACAAGAAGTGTTTTGTAACCTTAATACAACTGAGAATAACTTCGAAATTCAAAGAAATGAAATTTTCCTCCAGAAATAGCCTCTAAATATTTATGAAAAAAGCTAAAATATATTTCTGCATTAACAATGACATTATTGTTTCTTGAGAGCTATTCCAGGCATTGAAAATAAACAGTTAATATATGGGGTCTACAACTTTGCTCCCGCCGTTTTCCAAAAGATGGCGCTAGTAGCCAGTAGTAGTTCAAATAAATAAACCACAGTTGTTTTCCATCAGTTGTGACATCTATAAACATAACCTTACATCGATATTAGTTAATGTTTGTTTGCGTCATATAGTTACACTTAATTAAATATGTCAACTTATAAACCGAATTCACATCATTTGCGGGAGATTTTACTTTTTCATTTCAACATGAAAAAATCGGCCGCTGAGGCTCATCGGGATATTTCAAGTACTTATGGTGATGATACTATTAGTGAAAGAACGTGTCGCGAGTGGTTCCAGCGCTTTAAAAGCGGTGATTTTTTTTTGTTGAAGATCGGCATAGCGGTGGCAGAGAAAAAACTTTTGAAGATGATGAACTGGAGGCTTTACTTAATGAAGACTCGTGTCAAACTCAACAACAGCTCGCAAAATCATTGGGAGTAACTCAGCAAGCAGTATCAAGAAGAATTAAAAAAAAACGGCGGGAGCAAAGTTGTAGACCTATTAACTGAAAATTTTGAATTCTGTTCCATTAACTCAATGAATCAACATGTTAATACAATCTCTAAAAGGTGTTAAATATTTTATATATATACACACACACATTTAAATGGATATATTTTTAAGGGAATTACTTCTATACCACTTTTTAAAAGATTATTTATTTTATTTATTAAAGACTATTAATTGTTTCTTTATGTAGTATTATTTATTTTTCACCATTCCTCTAGCAAACAAAGTAATTCAATCCATGTCACATATAAAATACATATCATTTGTTTCTCCAAAACATAGGGATTGTGACTGAGAAAATTTATTTATGCTTCTCATTCAAAATACAACAGCCCATACATATCCCTCATGGGCTGCAATAGCGGCACAACTCAAAAAATCATGTTTTGAAATAAATGGGTTTAAAGTTTTCATTGGTAATGAAAATGCATAGGGAATGCTTTAGTTTGCTTAAACGAAATTAGCTATGGACTATTTTCCAAACCAACCTTTGTAACCTCAATATATATTGATGAAGTCAATATTTCTATTAGTAAATCAGTTTAATGAATAATGTTGGTGTGAACAGACGTTAAATATGATTTATGGTACATTAATTTTATAACAAAAATTATTGTATTAAATTAACTATACACATAAAAAATATAGATAAATATATTTTGTTACTAGTATTATGTTTTTCAGAAACATGATATTAAAAAAAAAAAGATGAAATATTTGTGAATTATTTTATTTTTGGACAAAGATAATATATTTTAAGGTAAAAAAAACAACAAAATATTTAGGTATATTAATATTAATTATAGTTATGTTTTAATGACATGATGCAGATTTTTATAATTTATTATCAATATTCCAGAACTTGAAAATTTGGCAAATGGCCAGGAAACGTTGTCCAGTGTAATTTAATGGATTTTTCCAGTAAAAATTTTTATCAGGAGAGAATTTTGCTTCTCAAATTCGTATATTATAGATCTCTTAATCTTATAATATATCATACATAAATACTATTTTTGGCATAATGATAGTTTAGAAACCCCAACAGATAATGAAATTAAAGGGGGTTTTCTTGAGAGAGGTTGTAATTACATTTTGTTAATGTTAATAAAGTCCCTGGCAACTGAAATGATCCTCAGCGTTTATCATTCCTACAGCCTATACATTAGAACAAATTAATAAAAATAAATTAAAAAAAAAAGAAGCAAAAAATCACTATAAAAAAAACAAAATATCACTTTAGAGAAATAAGGGAAGTTTGCTATAGCAACACAATATATATCTCGAAAAATTCCTGTATTTTTGTTTCACATGTCAAGAGCAGTTATTATGGAGTGTTACCAGGAATATTTATGTCAATCAAATCATGATAATGTTTGTTCCAGGAAGTGATTCATCAAAAAGAAATTTCTTCAAATTTGACTGATAGAAGATAGTATTTTGATGTAACCTGTACCATATTTTGCTATAAGAATTCATCTTTCAACAGAGCTAATGATCATAGACTGGTGGAGCAGGCTACCTGAGTTCTAAAGATAGGGTATTCTTTTGACCTCAGGCAGTCTGCTACTACATTCTGAGCTTCTCCAATCAAAGATCAAGGAAAATACAAAATAAATTACTGAAAATGTTAAATTTTTTAATAGACAGAAATAAGAATTTTTAGTTGAGTAATGAGCATGATATGGCAATCGTTTTTACTGATGAAGCTTCTTTAATGTATGATATCTTTAGTCCTTATCTACTTCAGATTAATTCCGTGATATTTTAAGAAAAGACAGATGGATTTCCTCCATAGGTGTGTTTTTCACATGCTCTTGTATCTTAAGAACAGATCTCAGTTAGGATCAGAGCTTACCACAAAGTTACCTCTCTTCTAAATGAATAAATTAGACCAAGTTCTCTTTCAGTACATTTATTTTACAGTTACAGTTAATTGAATAGTTGAATGTCTAAACATGAGCAGTATTTTGAGCAATAAACCAATCCTGTTAAACAATTTCCACCACCAACACATTTTTGGTCATTTCAATGATTTCTTGTAGAAGTAAAATCAACTTTTGATACATCAATATTTTTATGTCATAATGCACATGAATATATTGGTAATTCATGCACACAAAGAATTTAAAGGATATGAACATTTTTAATATATGAAAAAGTGAATTCAAAAGAAATTTTATCAAGTCTTAATGAGAACCAATTTTTCAGTAAAATAGGCCTTTGCATTTTTACAAAAGTGTGTTGTTAGAGTACTGGGTCTCCATCTTACTTGTAAATATATACTAGAGGAACAGGGTGAGTCAAATGAGAAAGCACACCATAACTGAACTCAATATTCTTACGATGATAAAAAAAAAAATCTGAACCATGAAAAAAACATTTTGAGTTCATTACTTAGTTAGTAATTATTGTTCTATGATCAACAGTTTCAAGTTGATGAGGTCATTATGCTGTCACCAGAGTTTTTCTGTTATCCAATTTATTCAGGCTGGATTAGCTCCAGGAGAGTCTTCCAACCATGGTAATACAAGTGACATAGCAGAAGAAAAACTTTCTAGCCACAACTGCACTTTAAATACTGAATGAAGCAGGAGCACTGTACCTTCCTACTCCATAACCACCATTACAATTCAGGACAAACAGTTAGATGGAAAATGCATAAGCATGCTAAAAGTTTTTTTTAGAAATTCACTTTTGATTCGTGATTTCATAAATTACTGCTGATTTACATAAAGCCCTAAGCCATTAAGATAAAATTCTTTAGAATAAGTTGTAAGGAACACTATCATTTTTAATTTTCCTAAAAAGAAAAATATCATTTTCACTCAATACAAAAATATTCAAATTAAATTATGAGCTAAACTCATTGGCATGAACACTCATTCTTTGTTTCTAACCCAGGGCAGGTGAATCAGATTATACATATAATGTCACCCGCCACGGGCTAGAAAAATTGTCTACCGGGTCTACAGTGAACTTATTAATAAGAATATAAATATTTTGATAAAACCTTATCTTCAATATAATGTGTGTGTTTATCAGAGGGTATACACCCTCTACGTCACATACGTATAAGTGGCTTTTCTTTACCACAAAAAGAAGTTTCTGCTTGTGAAAAGCACCTTTAATTTAACTATTTTACAAAGTAGAAAAGCTGAAAGTAAAAAAATCAATTATTCTGACTTAGTTTGTTTGATTTATAAACTGATGAAATAAATACCGTACACCTGGGCAATGGCAGGATATGGCTTGTATAAAAAATTCAAACATGAATTTGCAAAAATTATCAATAATTAAGATTTTGACAAACTGACCAAAGGCTGAAAATCTGGGAGGGTATTTTTGTATTAGTAAATAAGAAGAATACTCCTTAAAAAAGACTAATTTGTGTTTGTATACATCTTAAATTATACTTATTTTCTATTTTACTTTGTTTTTATCAATTTAGCATATAACAGGGAAATGGAAAATCAATCCTTTTATAAACTAGTATTTTATAGGCTTAAATTAACAATTAAAATTTTAGAACAGTTAATATATATGAAAAGTTTGTCAAATATTTTCAATGACCTTCACATCCAGGCTAGAATAAGTTGGTAACCTGTACGATAACTCGTAATTCCTGCCCTAATTGGAGTACAGAAGGATGTTAAGCCCCAATAAAAAAAAATATACATGTATTTTCAATGATTTATTTCAGTTTATTTTTAAGATATGTGAGTAATTGATTAGCAGCATCTTTACCACCTGTTCCTTCAATAAAATACAATTCTAATACTATAATATCCAATTCATCGCTATCTTTCAACATTAAAGAGACGACTAAATATTCTTCTAATTTTTTACGTTTAGCTACTTGTTCACTAGATTCTTCTGAATTAGATCTCTTTCCACCTGAAATGGCAGAAGTGCTGTCATTTTCTTGAGTTGATTTATCAGGAAAGGTCAACTGTTGATCCCTATCACCATTTGATGACTTGCTAGTGGCCTCTTCTGTCTTATCTGTCATGTTGTTTCCTTCTGACTCACAAGAAGAGGCGTCAATACTTATTTTTTCCTCAGGTTTCTGTGAGCTTTCAGTATTACTGGAGTTTTCCATTTCTTTTTTTTTTTCCATCCTACGCTTTCGTCTACTATTAATCCATGTATTTTCAAAAGCTTTTACAGTCATCATTATTGAATTTCCACAATCTTCTACATCAGTCTCTAACTGAAAAACAAAATAAATCAAGGAAATGAATTCTACTGACTGAAGTTTATCGGTTTAATCTAAATAGAAATCATATCATCTAAGAATATTTTACTGTTATCTTATGTTGATATATGACAAAGATAAAATAGATTTGAAACTTCTGATTTGTTAAATTTTATGATGAAACATCAGTAAAATTTAATCTTAAAGTAATTTGTAAAATTCTAAATTCTAAACTACCATGACTTGGAAGTAGTTCTTGGAAACAACATTACTATTCTTTTTGACTTTACTACTTCTATTAAAAAATAAATCAAAAGTTTTTTTTGTCTATTCCTCTTTTATTATTGCTTTTTGTCGAGAAATTGTGTTACACAAATGTATAGATGAAATATCAGTAGTTTTAGTGTTAAATTGGTTAAGATTTTAAGTGGACTCAATTTTTTTTTTCGGTACTGTAAAAATTTGTCAACATTCTTACAAAATGAATAATTGAAAAAAAAAAAAGTTTTTATTTATTTTTACCATATATAGAATTGCCTTCTACAAGTTTCTGGTGAGAGATATTTGAATTTATGAGTAATTACAGAGTACACTAAATGCTCATATTTTTTTGCATGCAACTTTTAGCATTATTATTCATGGGTATATGCGTCTAAGAATGAGTAATATATTTTGTTCACATCTTAATTAAAAAACAAAACAAAAAAAAATACAATGTACTAATTAAAATTTTTATTACCTGTAGATCATTTAAGATACTGATTAATTTCTGTTGAACTGACTTAAGAGTATCTCCATCTCCTTTCTGTATTCTGTACTCAAATGGGACATAAGAAGGTTGTTTGTTTTTTTTCTGGGAATTTTGCACCTGGTTCAAATCCAAACCAGGTATGAAGGTCCAAGCCAGACCCCATCTTGTCGTTCGGCCCTGGCAAAACATTGTAGTGGCAATGCTACACGCTTCATTCTCCCGAAGCATTTCTTTTAGAGGTTTTAAAGTTGATTTTTTCCCAACCATTACTGTATATATCCTATCAAAACAAATACATAATAAAAAATTTCATGAGCATTAATATTTTTAGAGACAATTTTTGATAGTACACAATGAATGCATTGTCATTAAATTCATATGAAAAAAAAAAAAAAAAAAAAAAAATGGATTTGACAGTAGATATTGTTGGAATTATTTCTTATATTTTCTGAACCCTCTTTCAGATTACATTTAAGAATTAAAATGATCAAATTACTTCAATTAATTTTTTTTTTTTTTTTTCAAGCCCCTATGGCTAACAAAAAGTTTTGGTTCATTCTTGATAATAATGATTCTACCTCTTTTTTTTTTTAATGCACCAAGATGCATTTTAAGAGGGTTCTGAAGATAGCAGTGGTTTGGAGAAAAATAGCATTATGAGTCACTATCTAGTGATGGGGCTCACTAGAGTTTTTGAGCAAAGGGGAATTTTAAAAGTTTTAACTTAGGCCAAACTAAGTTGATTGACATAATGTTGCCATCCTTGTGGTTTTCCTGTTGGGGTCAGTGTGTTAAATAAGGGGTTTGTTGAGTGTCGAAGGTTGTCAAATAATTTAAAGTGTTTCCGTGAAATAAAGTTTGTCACCTTAGGTAAGTCTAGGGTTGTGAGCAGTACCATCAGTTTTTGTCCTCTGTAATGTTGTACCCTGCACTATCCTTCTCAGTACTCCATTCTGAAACTGTTGGAGTCTCTTTGCTGTCGTTTGTGGGATGTTTGCTAACATTGGAGCTCCGTAAAGGAGAGCTGGTCTCAGTACAGATTTATATATCATTAATTTTAGGTGGAGTGACATGTTCGGTGACATCAATAGGTGATTTAGTCTGTAAAACTTTGTCCTCACTGTCTTGAGCTTACGATGGCAGTGGCCTGATAGTGTGAGGAGTCGATCAAGTGTGATGTCTAAGTACACTATACTGCCCACTGGTCTTTTCGTATTCTAGCTACCGTATAGGTTTTAGGGAGTGAGCATTTATTTTTCTGGAAAGAAAAAATTATGCAGTCAGTCTTCTTGGGATTTACTGTAATATTTAATCCTTCCAATTTCTCGGTAATTTGATCACACACTGCTTCCGCCTGTCATAGAGTCCTAGTGGTGTTTAATGAGATACTATAGATAGCTATATCATCGACGTAAGCCACCACAGTCACTTTTTTGTATCTCACTGAAAATAGTACAGGGGAAAGCACAGACCCATGAAGGACCCCACATGTAAATGTTGAAAAGAACTAAGAAAAATGTTAAAATAAAAAGAACTTTTATTTGTGATTAAAAAAAAATGATGGCGAACCTTACTCTTTCACGTAGTATACAGCTATCAGCAATAATCCGAGCAATAAATACAGATTCTCCTCCAGGAGTAATTAATTCAGAAGGAACCCCTGATGGAGCATTATTAGGAGGTTTCCTTGAGGGTGATCTAGATTTTGATTCCATAGACAATTCTTCAGAATCAGCAAAGAATGGAGGGTTGCACATACAGAAATCATAGAACGTATCTTCTTCCAAAACACCATCAAGAATAACATCTTCTGTAACTGCTTTAACTAAAAGCAATTTAATGAACAAGTTAAAAAAAAAATGAGATCATAACACCATCACACACTTACAGTAAAGCAAAGCCCAACAGAAGGGTGAGAAATTCAATGTCAAAGCACATAACTTAAGGCAATTGAGTTTTAAAAGCAGTAGTTTCTAGTGCAGTGGGTGCACTAGTTAAAATATCAACATATAAATTTGAGAATAGCCCACACACACATATATATATATATATATATATATATATATATATATATTTATATATATATCAACATAATATGGTTCATAAAATAAATAAATACAGGGTGCGGCAGAATGGGCTCCTACATTTTTATTTTGAATAAAAAAACTTCTATGAAAGATAGAAAAACATATTTTTATTTTTGAATAAAGTTTCGCATCACTTTTACCAGCATGTCTTGAGGGAGAGGAGCAATTTTACCTCGTATTGCCACAATTAAGTTGGTCATGGGTTTAAGATGGATGTTAATAAACTTTCAATTTTTAGGTAGTCCCAAAGAAGAAATGGTAGGAGCTTAAGTCTGGTGAGAGGGTTGGCAAGTAAATGCAATAAAAGCAAATGATAGCGTGTACGAAAAGCTCTTTGTGTCAGATTCACAGATTTTGAAAAACGCTTCAATTACATATCCACGTAGCTGGCTAACCAGACCAAGGCATAGTGTCGACTGACAAACCTCAACGCCTAACTCAAGCAGATAGAACACTTCCCACCACTCTCTGTTCCCCACTACCGATGCAATAGCCTGATAAAATGTGGGAGTTCATTCTGCCTCACCCTATAGATGCTAAGGTAACATACATCGTTTTGTAATTAAAATGCATCTTTTGCATTTAATTAACTATTTGTTTTGGTTAAGCTTCAAATTTTAAATGCGAACCAACATAAGCAATATAAAAAGATAGTTATGATAACGGTAAAAGATAACATTGAAAAATAAAATTTCATTTTTTTTTTTTTAGATGGAATATGTTCAACGTAGAACTAGAATTCTTTCATCGTAGAAATATCAATTTATAATATCTAGATGAAATCAACCAGAATGTTTCAGCTCCAACTACCTTGATAACACCATTCCACGGATATATTTTAGTAATTGTTGCAAATGCCACCTAGATTATTGGAGAAAAATATAAATGTAATCAAGGAAATGTATCTTCAGTGACTGATTGTAACCAAGAGCTTTAAAGTTATACTTTATTTTCTCCAAAAAATTCTTGTAGTTCTCTACTTTGCTATTTCCAAGAAAGTTCTGAACTACTATCTTTAATGAAAAATGAGCTTGAGTTTTTCACTTATTTAAGATGTTGTAGAACTAAAGATCATCCAATTATACTCAAATTATAGGGCCAAAAATATTCCTTCCTTGGTTATAGAATCACTGAAACATTTCAATTTCTTTAGAAGAAAGCTAAATCAGATTCTATCAATTCCTAAATACACATTTTTATTAATCCTAGCTAACTTGTAAATTTTTTTATATATTATATTTTTATAAATATAGCTAACTTGCAGAAGTATCAAGCAGATTTTTTAAAGATCTACCAGAAAATTATACTGATGCCAAAATTTGAAATATTTTCCAATTTTTCTTATAAAAAGACAATATTGATGATTTCTTATGGATTCTGTAAGCATGGTGTCTACCAATTAAAGTTATCAAAATTACCGACTTTTTCAAGAATTTTTCTAGAAATTTCCGACTTTTTCAAAAATATTTCTGGAAATTCTCGCCAGTCAATATTTTCAAAAAATGGACTGGGTATTTCATGGGATTCAAAACACATTTCACATAACATGACTCATAGCAAATTTGATCAGTGTCAGATGAAACAAAGAAATTTCGGATCAGACAAATAGTTTTGGAATTATAGCTAAAAGAGTAACGACAAACGTGTTTTCGCGGTGAGCTACTTATCGCAACTTAGCCAAACTTTAGGCATTGGAGATGTTAATATTTTTTCCAATATTATTTACAATACATATATCTTAAAAACTGTTAAAAGTATGACAAATACGTATAAAAACATTTTTGTAGGAAATTTAATTAGCTTTAGTTTTTATTCAAATTATATTTTTCTAGATTCCACCGTTCCGAGATATCGAAAAACCCAAAAATGGGACCTTCTCCCCCCCCCCCTCCCAGGAGTTAAAGACTTATAGTATGTTTCTCTTCTAACTACTCCAAACGAAGCCCTGAAGTAAAAAATTATCGCATATTTTATGCACTCTACAACATGTTTATTGACTGGACTAAACAGTACATGGGTGTTTACAAGTGTGGCATGGGTGTTTTACGGAGTTTGATCAAAATTTCAAACATGGATCGGATAGTAAATTTAACCAGCTTTTGATGAAAAAAATAAATTTTTAATCGGACAATTAGTTTTGGAGAGAGTCAAAAAGTAGTACAACTCACCGCAAGTTTGTCAGACTCATAAATCTTTCCCTCACCTACAGCTTTAAAACTATTGATCTGAGAAAAAAAATTATTGGATCAATTTTTTTTCAAATTTGATTCATTTTAATAATATAAAGAACACACGAATATATAGAACTAACTGAAAGTGCCCGTGCTCCGCTACGGTTTAATATCATTAGGATTAAGGACAACTTAAATTAGTAAAAGTTAAGCTTAATGTTGATAATTATTATTACTTAAATAAACCTAAAGAATTCCATTCTTAGAAAAATTTCAATAAGTAAATTTGACAATTTGCAGAAGTTAATTTTTTTAATTTTAACAGTTGTGCAGTGAAGCTTGATGGCAGCACTAATATCTTACCCAGCTCCGATACCAGACCAACAGCTTCTTTTATGGCATCCTTCAAGTGAATATAGTCTCCACTTCTCATTTTTTGTCTTTTTCGAATAAATTTTAGTGTTTCTGTTTCTATTTTTCTTTACATATCAAGCACAAATTGGTTGAGGAGATTACGAAAGTAAAATAAATAAGGTTTTTCGCCTTCTCGCTCCATCAACATATAGGCGTAAGAATCAGCTGCAGACAGTTTTCTTAAGTGGTGTATTTGGGTCACGCAGAGGGATGTTAATACTGTACCCATCTTCTCAATGGCAGAAAATGAGATAATACTGAAAAGAATCATACGCTCGATAGAACTCACTAATTCTTATCAGTCGAGAATAATGTCTCGCTTTTCTAACACCTGGCCAACAATCAAGAAGGCAACTTTGTTAGAGGTAAGAGTATTGTAACGTCCTCAGTGAGCATTTGAAGGCTTTTTGTCAGCACTGATAACTACCTGGAAATCTTTTAGATCTTTAGGAGCAAACTCAACGGAAGCTCTGAAGTCCTTGATATACTTGTTATGTTCATGAACAATTTTCTAGAGTTGGCCTACCAATGCATGCTTCAAATTCTGAAAGTTACCACAGAAAATGTCTCTTTCATGGTTGTCATCACCAAAAACATTTATCTGAATAAAAGACGGCTGCTTTTGTGTTCGAGGCATCAAACTCCCTATTCTGTGGTATACATGTCCTTGCACCTTAAATGTTGGCATGAAATGTTCCTCTTTTATCTCTTTTGCTCCAAACGACGTCATTTGGAAACAACCGTCCTATTTCCAAATATTACTTAGAAAATCCTCAACCTCAGGATGTTCATAAGTAAGGAGGTTGTGTAAGAGTTCAGCATATTCTTGAAATGGAAGAAGTTGGACTTTCCCGTTACTGCAGCACATGACAGGGCTCTCTTCCTTCCATTTTGCATCATAACATCCGTTGCAAGTTGACCGTCGTCCAATATCGACTGTTTTATTTTTGGATATTCAGTTTTTGGGTAATACTTGTAACCTGAATGCTTCTTCACTGTCCATGACGGCAACCTTTCCATTGAACGTCTTTCATCATGTTTTGTTACAGCTACACGTTTAACATGAGGATTATTATCTGAGTATTTTTTTAAAGACTTTCTATAGATTTCAGGATGGGTTTTGTTACACTTATATATACTACAGCCCCTCTATGTATATTTAGGTGATCCTCAGTATATGTGTATACAACATTTCTTTTAACTTCGGGTTGGTTCTCTTTATGTTTGTTAACCGCTTTTCTGCTAATTTTTTTCCAGGATAATTTTTCCTGTATTTTTTAACAACTTCCCGGTTAACCTCTACATGTGCTTGACTATCTTTTTGCAACAGATTTCCTTAGTTGTTTGTTGTGAACTGAATCTTTGAATCATTTCCTGCGTTATTCTCATCTGAACTGAGAACAAAGGTAGATTGTTGGTTCAAGGAATTAAATTCATAAAGGCTAGGCACAACTTGTTCAGATTCGAGGAATACAACATAGGCCTGTTTGAGAAAAGCCGATTTGAGAAGGTTCAGAACAATTATCTTGTGACCGGAAAGCTGAAGGAAGAGCAGTTAGGGACGGAGCTACTGGTGAAGCAAGGTTGGTAGGGTGCTCGTAAGGAATAAGTTGATCCAACTGGCCTTCCGTGTCACCACCAGAGAAGACTTATGTTTTAACCCCCTCAACTTCCTCTCCATAGCAGGCCAATACTTTCTCGTCACGGAACAACTCGAACTTGTATGGGTGCACCTCTGCAGCCACCATGAGTTCACAGAAGGTACCATATAATAAGGTTTCGACATACCAGTAACGTATTTTTGTTTGTTTACTACTATAAGGAACTTAATTTGTGGTAAAAGTGTGCAGCTTAAGCATCTAACCAATTTTTTTAACTTAGCTTATCACCATATACCATACGACAATAAATCTACTATTATTGTATTAGTACTGTTTACCCCTTTGTAGTACCGATTCAGGACTAACTACTTAGAAAATAATTGTTATTGTGCATCTAAAATCTAATAAAAAATAATGCATTAAGTTTCATTACGATCCGTATTGTTATTTCAAAGAATTTCCAATGCGTTAGAAATCGCTTCTTCACGAATTAGCCGCGATCTAGGCCGATTTTTTTAAATTCCTTTCTTAGCGAGCACCTATAGCCCTATAGGAAGCTGTATACTAAATTTCATTCCAATCTGTTGGGTGGTTTCTGAGATTTCGTGTTGAATAAGTGAGTGGTATTTGACAAATATATTTAGTAGATAGATTTGAGAAATACAACTTGGGCCTGGTTGAAAAATGCCGATTTGATAAGGACCAGGTACAGAACAATTATCTTTATCTTATCAAGCTAAAGGAAGAGTAGTTGGGGAAGAAGCTACTGGTGAAGCAAGGTTGGTGGATACATCCAAGTGGCCTTCCGTGTCATCACCAGAGAACATAAGTCTTTTAACCTCCTCTACTTCCTTTCCACAGCAGGCTAATAGTCCCGAAACTCAAACTTGTAAGGGTACACTCTGCAGCCAACATGAGTTTACAGAAAGTACCATATAATAAGCTTTCCACATGCCAGAATCGTATTTTTTTGTTTGTTTACTACAATAAAGAACTTAATTTCTGGTCAAAGTGTGCGGTTTAGGCATCTAACCTATTTTTTAATTTAGCTTATCACCATATACCATATGACAATAAATCTATTATTATTTACCCAATAAAATTTTATGAGTACTTTTATTTTACCCCTTTTGTAGTACCGATACAGGGCAAACTACTTAGAAAATAGTTGTTATCGTTCATCTAATATCTAATAAGAAGCAACGTACTAAGTTTCATTAAGATCCGTAATGTTAATTCAAAGACTTTACTATGCGTGAGAAATCGCATTTTTCGTGAATTACACGCGATCCAGACCGCTTTTTTAAAAATCCTTTCTTAGCGAGCACCTACGGCCCCAGAGAAAGCCACATATGAAATTTCATTCCAATCCGTTCGGTGGTTTTTGAAATTTTGTGTTAAATGAGTGAGTGGTATTTGACAAATATATAATAGATATATACTAAAAGTAACCAATTCCGAGCTATTATTATTATGATTATTCCTGTTATTTAATCAAACAGCTGTGAACTTACGATTTTCAACCATTTTCCCCTCTCCTCCACCCAAACCCGACGCGATAACCTGAGGAATAAGACATATATATTTATTTCGTGGCGGACCCACAAAATGAATCTTGAACTTTCCACCCAGGCCAGTATAGGACTTCAAAAGAATTCTTGGGCTAAAAAACAAAACAAAAAAAACAAATATAGAGCTCACCCTGATCTCAAATTGTACCAAATTTAGTTTACTTTAAAAGTATGTAAAGTGACTATACCGATCAGAGGCTTCCTTAACTGACATATTGAGCAAAAACTAAAAAGAAAAACTGAAAATGTTAGCAGTGACAACTTTTTTCACCGGCAAATTTTCTGTAAATTCCCGACCACACAAAATTCCCAACATATTCCCGACTTGTAGACACCCTGGTGTGGGCATCAAAAAATGAATAAGTAACACAATTAGGGAAAAACGCTCAGAAAATGTGATTCTACACCAAGAAATGTTCAACAACAGAATAGAGAGATTATTACAAAAATATAAATTTTCCTCTTAAGTCAGAATTATCTTGGTTTTTCTAATGGCGTTTTACATATATAAAATTAATAAAATAGTTCCACATTCATAACTGATATTAAAAGTTAAGCCACTATAATATTTGTTTTTATTAAATTAACATGATAGGAAAAAGGTTGTCTAGCAAAGCTTTAATCACTTTTGAAACAAACAACAATTAGTCTGTCAGGTAGGAGAGAGGTTGCCCCAGTCGTTTCTGACCAAAAGAAATATTTATTTAATTCAGACAGATTTGAAAGGACAATCTGTTAGTGCCCCTGTGTTAATGTAAAATCTGACCTCCTGGACCCCTTTAACATCCAACTGTGAAGTGAGATTTTCCAATGGTTTTAGAAACAAACCAAATTCCATTTTAACACCCCAGGAAATAGTTCTTCCTCTGAAAAGAGAAATATTGGATGCCTGGCAGTCCATGTGGGATGAAAGTCCACCAGGCAAATTAAAAAATATTAAAAGTACAGTCAAACCATGGACCACATCAGATCACTCTAGTTGCAGAGAAGAAGTTGCACTGGACAGACTTAGAATCGGACATACAAATCAGACTCACTCATACCTGATAAGGAAAGAACTACCACCAAAATGCCAACACTGTGACAACTCTCTCACAGTCAGTCACATCTTACAAGACTGTCCATTTTACATATCAAGTTTGAATAGATTAGGACTCCAACCAGAAATTACTGTTTCATTAAATAATTATGAATCAAATATAAAATCCGTATTTAATTTCCTTAAAACTCACCATCAGTTAAAAAAAATGTAGAGCTGAACGATGTTTATATACAAGATAATATGATGTATAAAATATATTGTATAGGAGGGTAATTTTTTTTTTAACAATGATAATAACAATGAAAGTATTTTAGGCGTTGATGACTCTGGCAGTTTTACGCCTTAAAACCCAAACAAACAAACATCCACCTGTGGCTTGATGTTAGCAGTACTGTATTAAGTTTTCTGTGTAAGCACACCTTCTAGGATCAGTTATTCATTGTTGATTTCACTTTGAATTGGTATTCCCCACATTTAATTCCTGAAAATTCTAATGAAGATTTCCCTAAAGACCTGTCAGTCAACTCTTTTTAAATCAGAGCTAGTATTTAATCAAGACTTATATAGTATTACATTCATTCTTTTCAAGAGAAAAGTATTACCTGATATTTTGTCACTCAAATAGTTATTTTCAACATTCCGGATGGCACATTTAGTACTTTCTATATCAATCTCAGTTCCTAACATAGACCAGTTAAACTTTTTTGCTGCTAATAAAGGATATATACAATTAGATCCAGTGCCTAGAATCACATACAATTAGTGATAAGATTAGTTAAGTACATAGGATACAATGTTTCATAAGATGTACAATTCAAAATTAACCTATATCTATTCCTGTAACATTCTTTGGCCGATATAGTTCTAACAAATCTTCTATCCACAACAAATAATTTAATCTCAAAGGTAAAGTCGGAACTAAATGTCCAGGAACAATTTCAACATTTAGTCCAAAATCACGCTGCAATAAGCATTTCGTCAGAGCCCAAACAGCTCCATGGTCTTTAAAGTTAAAGTTTATCTTTCCTGAAAGGTCCTAAAAAAAAAAAAAAAAAAAAAAAAAAGAGTTAGAGTTTTATTCTAAAAACAGGAATAAGCATATAACTGCAGAAAGAAATTACCTGATTAGCATATTTTCTAAATTCTGGAAAATCTATAGCTAATTGTTTAAAATCAGGTCTCTTTTTGTAAGGGTTCCTGGGATGCATTAATTTGTTCATAGCCATTTTCACACTAACTGTTCACACTCTGAAATGAAATTCAATATCACCACCTTTATTGCACGACGATTTAATGATACTTTAAGGAATTTTAGGCTCAGAGAAAAGCCAATCATAACGTGAAGTAACTATCAAAATAAATATCTTACCTGGTTATCAACTTGTTTACAAACAATTAACAACATAAATAAACTATCGATAGTCATAGAGATATTAAGCATAGAGCTAATTAAAACGTATTGTTAATTTTAAAGTAAATATACATTGATTGTGTTCGGAGATTAATGCAGGTTTATGTTTTTAAAATAAATCCTCAAAATAAATGATTAGAAAACGCATTTGTTATTCAAAATACGGTTCGCTCATCTCAATACATTTCAACCAACGTTTTGGCTACTCTGAATAGAATTTTGAACCCTTATTATTAACCATTTCTGATTTTAATCGGTTTTCGGTCAATAATTTTTTTATAATTTAAAAAATAGTCCAGGTCCTTAAAAAAATGGTAGGCTAAAGTTGAGGAGAGAAGGTAGGCTGAGATAGAGATCTAATAACTAAACTCCAACAATTTTGTAATGACTTTTCAAACACTTAACAGTCGTTTAGTGCTAGACATACTAGCAGAAGAAATAAGTAAGAAAAAGAAAAAGAAGAACAAGAAAAAGAAAAGAAAATTATTATCAAAGAAAAAGAAAAATAATAAAAGAAAAAAGCTCAAATATAAAAGAAGAAAAGGACCAAGACAAAGAACATTAAGACCAAGTAAAAGTTTAAATTTCAAAAAAGATCGAAAACAAAAATTGTTCATTGAATTTATCTCAGGGCTAGCTATATATTATTTCTGTTAATAGTTGTAGATTATTTTAAAGAAAAATCAATAAGTTTTGCTCCCTTATTAATTTTTCTTTTCTTGTAAGAGGAGGGTAATGCTATGTATCAAACCAAAAGGTTTTTACTTAGCAAAATAATATTCGCGTGTTGTGTAATAGGGTGGCTGGCCCCTTCACAGCGTCTTGCAGGTGGTCCAGCAGTTCACACTCTTTGTTGGTGTGAGTGCCATATTTCTCTACCTGCCTATCCATTACCAGGTAATATTTGGGGTAAACGCGATATTTTAGATCAGTCATGGAGAGACTCTAGGAGATGTCTGGTCTGGTCCCTTCTGAGCGAGTTCCTGGTTCCTTCGGAGCTTGAGAGCTCCCGGCTTACCACCATGAAGCCGCTTCCCGCCACAACATACGTAGCATCGCCCTCGTATTCAAGATAAGTTTAGGCTAAGTTCCTTATGTTAAATTTAAGATATTAGATTAACTAATGATTCTTATTTCTAACTGTAATTTTTATATGTCAACCCATAGTGGAATATATATTGTTTTAGTTCAACCGTCATTTATTCACCATTTGCATGCCACTCAATAATTAATATATTTGATTCCTCTCCTTTATAATTAACAAACCTTAATCATTGGCCCCACGATAACCTTCTGGAGAAGATATTAGATTAATATTTAATTAATTAATTAGATAAAAATACTCAATTATAAATTGTCAGGAGATTAAGTCCTGGCTGGCATCCCTGTATTTAGATAAATGCATGATCCGGACTGGACACACACAGAGGAGATAGAACTTCCGAAGGCCTGTCTAGGTCGAATAGCCTCCATCGGGCCCCTCTAAAAGTCAACATATACCTTCCGAAGGCCTCTCAAGGTCGAATAGCCTCCATCGGGCCCCTCTAAAAGTCAACATACTCCTTCCGAAGGCCTCTCAAGGTCAAATAGCCTCCTTCGGGCCTCTCTAAAGGTCAACATACACCTTCCGAAGGCCTCTCAAGGTCGAATAGCCTCCTTCGGGCCCCTCTGAAGGTCAACATATACCTTCCGAAGGCCTCTCAAGGTCGAATAGCCTCCTTTGAGCCCCTCTAAAAGTCAACATATACCTTCCGAAGGCCTCTCAATTTACTGATTGTAATTGAGCTAACATTGACACTTCGGTAGTTTAGTAGGGAATGAAAGATGAAAAACCTGGTGATGTCTGCCTAGTAAACAGAAAGGCCATTGGCTTCTTCAAATTCGTACTCGGGAGTGTTTATATACATCCGGGCAAAGTGTTAACTGATCTTACTAAAACAGTTATGATAGTTGGAGACTTTAATGTTGATGTCTCACAATGCCTCCGATTTCATGCTCAGCGAGTTCAATTTTTGTTATATTGAAACTTCTCCAACAACGTTAGGTAATACCTGTATTGATTTAACGTATACCAGAAATCTCCATGTATCTTTTTTGCCATTTGTGTTGTACTTTTTGTATCACAGACCTATAATTATTAAGGTTATATTGTAACACAATATATTATTTGTTTCCTTTCTTTTATCCTAAATACATAAATAAAGATATTTTATTCAAAAAATATTACCCGTTATATAAACGTATTCACGTATAGCACAAGGCCATGTCAATGACACAGCCACACAACGATTTTTCTTTTTTACCTCTTAAACATTTCACTATTTGGAAATAATTCACAATCAGTTTTAAAACGTGATCTTTGTGAGTTCAGTTGTTTGGAAAGGATCCAAAGAGCCAGAAATATTTCAAAAGTGCAGGAAGACAATTTCGAGAGTAAGACATTGACTTTGAAAACAGGTTCGTTAAAGGACTTTTCTATATGGTGAGATTCTTCGAGCTTTGATGCATGAAAATCGCAGAACTGGAAAATTGCAGAAGGTCAACATATACCTTCCTAGAGGCCTCTAAAGGTCGAATAGCTCCATCAGGCCCCTCTAAAAGTCAACATACACCTTCCGAAGGCCTCTCAAGGTTGAATAGCCTCCATCGGGCCCCTCTAAAAGTCAACATACACCTTCCGAAGGCCTCTCAAGGTCGAATAGCTCCATCAGGCCCCTCTAAAAGTCAACATATACCTTCCGAAGGCCTCTCAAGGTCGAATAGACTCCATCGGGCCCCTCTAAAAGTCAACATACACCTTCCGAAGGCCTCTCAAGGTCGAATAGCCTCCATCGGGCCTCTCTAAAAGTCAACATATACCTTCCGAAGGCCTCTAAAGGTCAAATAGCCTCCATCGGGCTCCTCTAAAAGTCAACATACACCTCCCAAAGGCCTCTCAAGGTCAAATAGCCTCCATCGGGCCCCTCTAAAAGTCAAATATATACCTTCCGAAGGCCTCTCAAGGTCGAATAGCCTCCATCGGGCCCCTCTAAAAGTCAACATACACCTTCCAAAGGCCTCTCAAGGTCAAATAGCCTCCTTTGAGCCTCTCTGAATATCAACATATACCTTCCGAAGGCCTCTCAAGGTCAAATAGCCTCCATCGGGCCCCTCTAAGAGTCAACATACTCCTTCCGAAGGCCTCTCAAGGTCAAATAGCCTCCTTCGGGCCTCTATAAATGTCAACATACACCTTCCGAAGGCCTCTCAAGGTCGAATAGCCTTCTTCGGGCCCCTCTGAAAGTCAACATATACCTTCCGAAGGCCTCTTAAGGTCAAATAGCCTCCATCGAGCACCTCTAAAAGTCAACATACACCTTCCGAAGGCCTCTCAAGGTCGAGGAGGGTAATGCTATGTATCAAACCAAAAGGTTTTTACTTAGCAAAATAATATTCGCGAGTTGTGTAATAGGGTGGCTGGCCCCTTCTGAGCGAGTTCCTGGTTCCTTCGGAGCTTGAGAGCTCCCGGCTTACCACCATGAAGCCGCTTCCCGCCACAACATACGTAGCATCGCCCTCGTATTCAAGATAAGTTTAGGCTAAGTTCCTTATGTTAAATTTAAGATATTAGATTAACTAATGATTCTTATTTCTAACTGAAATTTTTATATGTCAACCCATAGTGGAATATATATTGTTTTAGTTCAACCGTCATTTATTCACCATTTGCATGCCACTCAATAATTAATATATTTGATTCCTCTCCTTTATAATTAACAAACCTTAATCATTGGCCCCACAATAACCTTCTGGAGAAGATATTAGATTAATATTTAATTAATTAATTAGATAAAAATACTCAATTATAAATTGTCAGGAGATTAAGTCCTGGCTGGCATCCCTGTATTTAGATAAATGCATGATCCGGACTGGACACACACAGAGGACATAGAACTTCCGAAGGCCTGTCTAGGTCGAATAGCCTCCATCGGGCCCCTCTAAAAGTCAACATATACCTTCCGAAGGCCTCTCAAGGTCGAATAGCCTCCATCGAGCACCTCTAAAAGTCAACATACACCTTCCGAAGGCCTCTCAAGGTCGAGGAGGGTAATGCTATGTATCAAACCAAAAGGTTTTTACTTAGCAAAATAATATTCGCGAGTTGTGTAATAGGGTGGCTGGCCCCTTCACAGCGTCTTGCAGGTGGTCCAGCAGTTCACACTCTTTGTTGGTGTGAGTGCCATATTTCTCTACCTGCCTATCCATTACCAGGTAATATTTGGGGTAAACGCGATATTTTAGATCAGTCATGGAGAGACTCTAGGAGATGTCTGGTCTGGTCCCTTCTGAGCGAGTTCCTGGTTCCTTCGGAGCTTGAGAGCTCCCGGCTTACCACCATGAAGCCGCTTCCCGCCACAACATACGTAGCATCGCCCTCGTATTCAAGATAAGTTTAGGCTAAGTTCCTTATGTTAAATTTAAGATATTAGATTAACTAATGATTCTTATTTCTAACTGTAATTTTTATATGTCAACCCATAGTGGAATATATATTGTTTTAGTTCAACCGTCATTTATTCACCATTTGCATGCCACTCAATAATTAATATATTTGATTCCTCTCCTTTATAATTAACAAACCTTAATCATTGGCCCCACGATAACCTTCTGGAGAAGATATTAGATTAATATTTAATTAATTAATTAGATAAAAATACTCAATTATAAATTGTCAGGAGATTAAGTCCTGGCTGGCATCCCTGTATTTAGATAAATGCATGATCCGGACTGGACACACACAGAGGACATAGAACTTCCGAAGGCCTGTCTAGGTCGAATAGCCTCCATCGGGCCCCTCTAAAAGTCAACATATACCTTCCGAAGGCCTCTCAAGGTCGAATAGCCTCCATCGGGCCCCTCTAAAAGTCAACATACTCCTTCCGAAGGCCTCTCAAGGTCAAATAGCCTCCTTCGGGCCTCTCTAAAGGTCAACATACACCTTTCGAAGGCCTCTCAAGGTCGAATAGCCTCCATCGGGCCCCTCTAAAAGTCAACATATACCTTCCGAAGGCCTCTCAAGGTCGAATAGCCTCCATCGGGCCCCTCTAAAAGTCATACTCCTCTTCCGAAGGCCTCTCAAGGTCAAATAGCCTCCTCTCGAAGGCCTCTCAAGGTCAAGGTCGAATAGCCTCCTTCGAAGGCCTCTCTCCGAAAAGTCGAATAGTCCATCGAGCCCCTCTAAAACACATACACCTTCCAAAGGCCTCTCAAGGTCAAAAGCCTCGGGCCTCTCTAAAGGTCAACATACACCTTTGGCCTCTCAAGGTCGAATAGCCTCCTTCGGGCCCCTCTGAAGGTCAACATATACCTTCCGAAGGCCTCTCAAGGTCGAATAGCCTCCATCGAGCCCCTCTAAAAGTCAACATACACCTTCCAAAGGCCTCTCAATTTACTGATTGTAATTGAGCTAACTTGACACTTCGGTAGTTTAGTAGGGAATGAAAGATGAAAAACCTGGTGATGTCTGCCTAGTAAACAGAAAGGCCATTGGCTTCTTCAAATTCGTACTCGGGAGTGTTTATATACATCCGGGCAAAGTGTTAACTGATCTTACTAAAACAGTTATGATAGTTGGAGACTTTAATGTTGATGTCTCACAATGCCTCCGATTTCATGCTCAGCGAGTTCAATTTTTGTTATATTGAAACTTCTCCAACAACGTTAGGTAATACCTGTATTGATTTAACGTATACCAGAAATCTCCATGTATCTTTTTTGCCATTTGTGTTGTACTTTTTGTATCACAGACCTATAATTATTAAGGTTATATTGTAACACAATATATTATTTGTTTCCTTTCTTTTATCCTAAATACATAAATAAAGATATTTTATTCAAAAAATATTACCCGTTATATAAACGTATTCACGTATAGCACAAGGCCATGTCAATGACACAGCCACACAACGATTTTTCTTTTTTACCTCTTAAACATTTCACTATTTGGAAATAATTCACAATCAGTTTTAAAACGTGATCTTTGTGAGTTCAGTTGTTTGGAAAGGATCCAAAGAGCCAGAAATATTTTAAAAGTGCAGGGAGACAATTTCGAGAGTAAGACATTGACTTTGAAAACAGGTTCGTTAGAGGACTTTTCTATATGGTGAGATTCTTCGAGCTTTGATGCATGAAAATCGCAGAACTGGAAAATTACAGAAGGTCAACATATACCTTCCGAAGGCCTCTCAAGGTCGAATAGCTCCATCAGGCCCCTCTAAAAGTCAACATACACCTTCCGAAGGCCTCTCAAGGTTGAATAGCCTCCATCGGGCCCCTCTAAAAGTCAACATACACCTTCCGAAGACCTCTCAAGGTCGAATAGCTCCATCAGGCTCCTCTAAAAGTCAACATATACCTTCCGAAGGCCTCTCAAGGTCGAATAGACTCCATCGGGCCCCTCTAAAAGTCAACATACACCTTCCGAAGGCCTCTCAAGGTCGAATAGCCTCCATCGGGCCTCTCTAAAAGTCAACATATACCTTCCGAAGGCCTCTAAAGGTCAAATAGCCTCCATCGGGCCCCTCTAAAAGTCAACATACACCTCCCAAAGGCCTCTCAAGGTCAAATAGCCTCCTTTGAGCCCCTCTGAATATCAACATATACCTTCCGAAGGCCTCTCAAGGTCGAATAGCCTCCATCGGGCCCCTCTAAAAGTCAACATAACCTTCCGAAGGCCTCTCAAGGTCAAATAGCCTCCTTAGAACCCCTCTGAAGGTCAACATATACCTTCCGAAGGCCTCTCAAGGTCGAATAGCCTCCATCGGGCCCCTCTAAAAGTCAACATACACCTTCCGAAGGCCTCTCAAGGTCAAATAAGGTCAACATACACCTTCCGAAATAGCCTCCTTCGGGCCCCTCTGAAAGTCAACATATACCTTCCGAAGGCCTCTTAAGGTCAAATAGCCTCCATCGAGCACCTCTAAAAGTCAACATACACCTTCCGAAGGCCTCTCAAGGTCGAGGAGGGTAATGCTATGTATCAAACCAAAAGGTTTTTACTTAGCAAAATAATATTCGCGTGTTGTGTAATAGGGTGGCTGGCCCCTTCACAGCGTCTTGCAGGTGGTCCAGCAGTTCACACTCTTTGTTGGTGTGAGTGCCATATTTCTCTACCTGCCTATCCATTACCAGGTAATATTTGGGGGTAAACGCGATATTTTAGATCAGTCATGGAGAGACTCTAGGAGATGTCTGGTCTGGTCCCTTCTGAGCGAGTTCCTGGTTCCTTCGGAGCTTGAGAGCTCCCGGCTTACCACCATGAAGCCGCTTCCCGCCACAACATACGTAGCATCGCCCTCGTATTCAAGATAAGTTTAGGCTAAGTTCCTTATGTTAAATTTAAGATATTAGATTAACTAATGATTCTTATTTCTAACTGTAATTTTTACATGTCAACCCATAGTGGAATATATATTGTTTTAGTTCAACCGTCATTTATTCACCATTTGCATGCCACTCAATAATTAATATATTTGATTCCTCTCCTTTATAATTAACAAACCTTAATCATTGGCCCCACGATAACCTTCTGGAGAAGATATTAGATTAATATTTAATTAATTAATTAGATAAAAATACTCAATTATAAATTGTCAGGAGATTAAGTCCTGGCTGGCATCCCTGTATTTAGATAAATGCATGATCCGGACTGGACACACACAGAGGAGATAGAACTTCCGAAGGCCTGTCTAGGTCGAATAGCCTCCATCGGGCCCCTCTAAAAGTCAACATACTCCTTCCGAAGGCCTCTCAAGGTCGAATAGCCTCCATCGGGCCCCTCTAAAAGTCAACATACACCTTCCGAAGGCCTCTCAAGGTCAAATAGTGCCATATTTCTCTACCTGCCTATCCTTACCAGGTAATATTTGGGGTAAACGCGATATTTTAGATCAGTCATGGAGAGACTCTAGGAGATGTCTGGTCTGGTCCCTTCTGAGCGAGTTCCTGGTTCCTTCGGAGCTTGAGAGCTCCCGGGTTACCACCATGAAGCCGCTTCCCGCCACAACATACGTAGCATCGCCCTCGTATTCAAGATAAGTTTAGGCTAAGTTCCTTATGTCAAATTTAAGATATTAGATTAACTAATGATTCTTATTTCTAACTGTAATTTTTTATATGTCAACCCATAGTGGAATATATATTGTTTTAGTTCAACCGTCATTTATTCACCATTTGCATGCCACTCAATAATTAATATATTTGATTCCTCTCCTTTATAATTAACAAACCTTAATCATTGGCCCCACGATAACCTTCTGGAGAAGATATTAGATTAATATTTAATTAATTAATTAGATAAAAAAATACTCAATTATAAATTGTCAGGAGATTAAGTCCTGGCTGGCATCCCTGTATTTAGCCTCTCAAAATGCATGATCCGGACTGGACCACACAGAGGACATAGAACTTCCGAAGGCCTGTCTAGGTCGAATAGCCTCCATCGGGCCCCTCTAAAAGTCAACATATACCTTCCGAAGGCCTCTCAAGGTCGAATAGCCTCCATCGGGCCCCTCTAAAAGTCAACATATACCTTCCGAAGGCCTCTCAAGGTCAAAAATAGCCTCCATCGGGCCATATACCTCCGAAGGCCTCTCAAAAAGGCCATCGGGCCCTCTCTAAAAGTCAACATACACCTTTCGAAGGCCTCTCAAGGTCGAATAGCCTCCTTCGGGCCCCTCTAAAAGTCAACATATACCTTCCGAAGGCCTCTCAAGGTCGAATAGCCTCCATCGGGCCCCTCTAAAAGTCAACATACTCCTTCCGAAGGCCTCTCAAGGTCAAATAGCCTCCTTCGGGCCCCTCTGAAGGTCAACATACACCTTCCGAAGGCCTCTCAAGGTCGAATAGCCTCCTTCGGGCCCCTCTGAAGGTCAACATATACCTTCCGAAGGCCTCTCAAGGTCGAATAGCCTCCATCGAGCCCCTCTAAAAGTCAACATACACCTTCCGAAGGCCTCTCAAGGTCAAATAGCCTCCTTCGGGCCTCTCTAAAGGTCAACATACACCTTCCGAAGGCCTCTCAAGGTCGAATAGCCTCCTTCGGGCCCCTCTGAAGGTCAACATATACCTTCCGAAGGCCTCTCAAGGTCGAATAGCCTCCATCGAGCCCCTCTAAAAGTCAACATACACCTTCCGAAGGCCTCTCAATTTACTGATTGTAATTGAGCTAACATTGACACTTCGGTAGTTTAGTAGGGAATGAAAGATGAAAAACCTGGTGATGTCTGCCTAGTAAACAGAAAGGCCATTGGCTTCTTCAAATTCGTACTCGGGAGTGTTTATATACATCCGGGCAAAGTGTTAACTGATCTTACTAAAACAGTTATGATAGTTGGAGACTTTAATGTTGATGTCTCACAATGCCTCCGATTTCATGCTCAGCGAGTTCAATTTTTGTTATATTGAAACTTCTCCAACAACGTTAGGTAATACCTGTATTGATTTAACGTATACCAGAAATCTCCATGTATCTTTTTTTGCCATTTGTGTTGTACTTTTTGTATCACAGACCTATAATTATTAAGGTTA
Organism: Euschistus heros; assembly: GCA_003667255.2. Taxonomy (NCBI): domain Eukaryota; kingdom Metazoa; phylum Arthropoda; class Insecta; order Hemiptera; family Pentatomidae; genus Euschistus; species Euschistus heros. The sequence continues at coordinate 7,021,730 of RCWM02000004.1, forward strand.
TATTGTAACACAATATATTATTTGTTTCCTTTCTTTTATCCTAAATACATAAATAAAGATATTTTATTCAAAAAATATTACCCGTTATATAAACGTATTCACGTATAGCACAAGGCCATGTCAATGACACAGCCACACAACGATTTTTCTTTTTTACCTCTTAAACATTTCACTATTTGGAAATAATTCACAATCAGTTTTAAAACGTGATCTTTGTGAGTTCAGTTGTTTGGAAAGGATCCAAAGAGCCAGAAATATTTCAAAAGTGCAGGAAGACAATTTCGAGAGTAAGACATTGACTTTGAAAACAGGTTCGTTAGAGGACTTTTCTATATGGTGAGATTCTTCGAGCTTTGATGCATGAAAATCGCAGAACTGGAAAATTGCAGAAGGTCAACATATACCTTCCGAAGGCCTCTCAAGGTCGAATAGCTCCATCAGGCCCCTCTAAAAGTCAACATACACCTTCCGAAGGCCTCTCAAGGTTGAATAGCCTCCATCGGGCCCCTCTAAAAGTCAACATACACCTTCCGAAGGCCTCTCAAGGTCGAATAGCTCCATCAGGCCCCTCTAAAAGTCAACATATACCTTCCGAAGGCCTCTCAAGGTCGAATAGACTCCATCGGGCCCCTCTAAAAGTCAACATACACCTTCCGAAGGCCTCTCAAGGTCGAATAGCCTCCATCGGGCCTCTCTAAAAGTCAACATATACCTTCCGAAGGCCTCTAAAGGTCAAATAGCCTCCATCGGGCCCCTCTAAAAGTCAACATACACCTCCCAAAGGCCTCTCAAGGTCAAATAGCCTCCATCGGGCCTCTCTAAAAGTCAACATATACCATCCGAAGGCATTTCAAGGTCGAATAGCCTCAATCGGGCCCCTCTCAAAGTCAACATACACCTTCCAAAGGCCTCTCAAGGTCAATTAGCCTCCTTTGAGCCCCTCTGAATATCAACATATACCTTCCGAAGGCCTCTCAAGGTCAAATAGCCTCCATCGGGCCCCTCTAAAAGTCAACATACACCTTCCGAAGGCCTCTCAAGGTCAAATAGCCTCCTTCGGGCCCCTCTAAATGTCAACATACACCTTCCGAAGGCCTCTCAAGGTCGAATAGCCTCCTTCGGGCCCCTCTGAAAGTCAACATATACCTTCCGAAGGCCTCTTAAGGTCAAATAGCCTCCATCGAGCACCTCTAAAAGTCAACATACACCTTCCGAAGGCCTCTCAAGGTCGAGGAGGGTAATGCTATGTATCAAACCAAAAGGTTTTTACTTAGCAAAATAATATTCGCGAGTTGTGTAATA